>OX465558.1:6496170-7740670 GCA_950022955.1 Xestia ashworthii | reverse complement strand
ATGTTTGTAGTTCTAGCAAGGCGTATATTCGTATAAACCCACAAATACACGAACCACGCATTTAGTTCAAAGGCTAAGCTCGAACGAATCGTTCCGCGTCGTTATTCATATTTTATACACAACACATAGTGTGTATACATGTTCGCTGGCATTTGTGGCGGAGCTCTTAATGAACTCGCGCCAAGCGGGTGAAAGATTCATTAAATCTTCGGAAGTAGGCGCGACACAGGCCACCGCATCCCATTAAATATTCCCGATATTTTCGGTGAACTGGCGAATATTTCCAGCAATTATGGAAATTACCAAACCGCCGCGAGGAAATGAATTTTGAGAATTTAGTTGCGAGAGGAAACTCAACCCTTTCGCGAGACGAGTTTCTTCAACAATCTTATGATTTTATTAAGATTAAAATTATTCAATCCTCCGTTGTGAATGATAATGACATAGGCTTTCGCACAGGCTGTTGGGCACCAAGAAGTTATGTAGATGATATGTTCGTACATAAAGTCTTTTCGCATGGGAGCAAGGCAGTGACTACACGTATGTTGTACGTAATACACTGACAATTCATATTCCTATGTGATTAAGTAAAATTATGCAGTGTTTATGCCTAAGAATTAATGCTATCTATGATCTAGAAAAAACAGCGATACGCGTAATTATTAAGTTGGGACGTAGCATTGCGATAATTATAATTGCCGTGAGAACAGAGAAAAAAAGACAGACCGGTAATCTGAATATTATGCCAATAAGAGGACCTATGAGAACAGGAAATGGTGGAGCAAATGATCATACCAACATTAAGTACTAGTATAAATAATAGCACTTACAAAAAACGCATATTATATGAATGGAAATTACTTGGACGATTGTGTGAGGATTTTACTTTCGTCCTGATATTCCAAAAAAACAGCATGCAATAGCATTTATTGCATTGTTTTTGCCTTGTTTACATTCCAGGTTTTTGCATAAATCTTGAATCCGTTCACTGACAAGGAACACACAGCCTAAACCCTGTGCAGAGTTCGTTATTGTTTGATGGACGATTCTAAAGAAGATTCTTTAGATTAGTTGCTATATTTCGATGTAACAACTAACGTGTAAAGTTCGTCAGTTTTGTAACTCAATCATTCCAAAAATCCGTGTGAAAAGTTAATCGAAAAAGTAATTTGTCAAGTTGCGTGCGTACTTTGATGTACAGCCTTGATTGTTTCCTAACGATTACATTGATTTTATCGCGAACTCGTTACCCACTTCCTCCTACAAAATAAATGCTCATAAATAAACATTTTTGTCAACTTGAACGATTTCAGGAATTGAACAGTTAACTTAACTATTAGGTACGGTTCAGTTTGCAGAATTTGATCTGAAGAAAAATCTAGAACAGCAACGGAGAATTTAACAATAGCAGTAATATTGTTTTTTTTGTAATACCATCTCGTAGGTCAACCTTTTAGACTGGCTTCTGCTTAACCGGACTATCCCGTGGGTGAATTGAGTGTAAGGCCTCCAGCCAGGGTAATAATATTGTTAGATTCTTCGATCTATAAATAGATTCTGAAATTATTTATCAAAATTAATAAAAGTAATAATAATTAATTGACCATTTAATTCTGCAAACAGCTCTAGTATCTTCTTAATTCGTTTTAATAGCACTTCCTGTCATCAAATTATTCAGTTGATAAATCATTCAGATATCGACAAACAAATGCGTCGTTGGCGCAGATTTGAATAATTAGTGAACGAGAAATTTCGCGAGCTCAAGCAACTGTCAAAAGTGCCAACGTGTTTTCGGAATTCACACTTTCACTGCTAGAGAGAGAATTTAATTGAAATATGTGTTCATACTTCCTCGAGGTACGCTTTAAACTTATAATCATATCTCCAGAACGCAGTACTTACATTTACATAAGTTAGGAGAACCGTTTTATTAGGTAAAAGCATTTCTAGTTATTTGTTTCCGTTGCAATTATCTACGTCGACGAGCAAAATAAATCAATAGGTGTGCTTTAGCGACGTACTCGTATTTATATCGTTACCATCAAACATCTAAGGTAACCTGAAACGCGTGTGAGAACTAAATGCACACAAATCAGCAAATAGTGTTTGTTTGAGTTTCCTGTGTGGGTGGGCCTAGGAAACTAATCGACTCCTTGTGACTTCCATTCAGAGCGTGGAGCTTAGTGGCTGATAGACAAAGAGAGACCTATACCCAGCAGTAGGTGAAGTCGAGCTGTGGACGATGATGATGAATTCCATTGAGTGCGGGGAAATAGTACCTCATCATTTGTCCAGCTTTTCTCCAACTATGTTCTGGTTGGCTTCCAGTCTAATCGGATGCTGATGAGTACCAGCATTTTACGTGGTTCTACTGGCTGCCTACCTCGGGAAACAGTGACAGATTGATTTTAAATGAAGTGAACGAGGCATATAATCTTCCAAAGTTTACCAAGCACGGTCAACTTAACACGATCACTATTCGCAAAGCAGACACAATAGTTAAACCATCGCAGGAAACCATAATTAAGTGGTTCATGGGACGAGGAGACCCTCAAATTCACAAACAACCCTGTCTATTCGCATGCAGACGTTTATAAGCAGAAATAAAAAAACCCGTTTCTTTGCAGGTGAGAACAATTGCAGAAGGAAAAGTGTCGAGAGAGAAGATTGGCGCGATGCGGGCGGCGGGGCCCCCTTGAGGTCCCGCCACGCTATGGGCTCGAACATCAGCCAGCACTCCGCCAAAGGACTAAAGGGGAGGCGCGCGCGCTCCAGCGGAGACCTCTGCAATGGCGACACCAAGTCTCAAACAGAATCCTCCGTCTGTGGATCCGTGGTCGGCGATGTTATGGGCTGGAACCGTTCCTTACCAAACCATCTAGACGGCAACAGACATTTAGCCGACTACAGTCGAGTGAACAACAATTACGGCGAGTTCGGGACCTATAACCGCTGCCATCCGAAGGGCGGACGCGGTCTGCGGTACAGGGTTAGCAAATCCGGTGAGTGAAATGTTAATGATGTTGTTATGTAACGTACAGCGGAACCAGCGGCTGAACTTTTTGGTCTTATATTGATAGCTGCTTTGATGAATCAACTCTGCTTCCTTTTTTTGCAGTGGCAAGAATGGGGTTAAGTTTTGTGCACTGTTTTGTTGAGTGACATTCCCATCTAGCAGACATATTCGTTCTTTCGTGGGTTTAGATGGAATTCTTAGCTGCATCTTCTTTGCTGCCAGAAAGCCCATACAGCCCCTTTAGTCTCAACGCTTTAGCACATTCACAGCTTTATTCCTTTTGAATTCATTCACCGTAGAAACACTTTATTTTGATAAAAGCATGAATAAAAATAAATTGTGTTCATCCGTATCCGATACGGCAGCGAGGCAGCGCAACCCGGAGAATCACTGTACTTAAACCCGGTATTTCTAGACATTTAAAGTTCTCGTAACAATTTTTGGACCTATTCCAACATTGGGGATTCCACAATTGTATTATATATACCTACCCTTTTATTAGTCGTTCCCTTTAACCTAGTTTCATTGAGAAAATAAAGGCGAGCCGTTCTAATGGAAATGATTTTAATAAAAAGAACTTTAATCTTTGTAGCCGTTAACAAAAGGAAATCATTTCGACTGTACCCTTTAGCCCTCTGACGCCCTCCGACGCCCTCCGTTCGGAACTGAGCAATTCAACGAAGAATTACATATCTCAGCGCCATTTTGCGATAATATAAACGCGCTTTTGGGAGAAGGCAACAGAAATACATATAGACAATATTTTCTTGGTATGTTTCTTTTTCATTAAACTTTTCTCTGCAGAACTTACACGTAAATTGGATAACTTTTTAAACCTCTTAATTTGTTTGTTGCGTTTACATGTTCAGGGATTAATTTCTAAGCTTTTTGTGTCTACGTATTTATCCAAACTTGTCCCTGATTAACTACTTGACAATTAAAATTTCTACTTGTACAACTATCACTTGTTTCGGCGAAGAAAAACATTGTGAGGGAACCAGCATGCCTGAGAGATGTTTCTCGACGGTTTTAAAACCAAGACAGAGACCCATTTGTGGCTTTAAAACTCTGACACCAGGTTACGTTATTACTAACCACATAATAAAGAAGAAAAACTACTTGACTAATCATCTATAACTGTTGCTTAACTACCTTATCTGTAAGTAGAAGCTCGTGGCTAAATGATAACAGCCGCTCGGGACGATCTTTAGGTTAAACCGAGGTTGCCTAGGTTGGTCTGTGAATGGGTGACCACCCCTACATCCCGAGTTTCCTCCGTGCCTCGGAAAGTACGTTAAGCTGTTGGTTCCGGCTGTCATTTGTCCATCTTTGACAGTCGTTACAGGTAGTCAGTAACCCAAATGTCTGACAACCAGTCTTACCAAGTGTTATCGTATTACCCAGTATTAACTGGGTTGTGGAGGTCAGATAGTCCGTTCGCTCCATGTAAAATATTGGTATTCAGCTGCATTCGGTTAGACTGGAAGCCGACCCCAACATAGTTGGGAAAAAGCTACGAAACGGCAGATGATGAACTACCTTATCTGTAAACTCTTCATTAAGTGCAAGATCACTTGATTCAACACCTAAATATCAATCGTCTGGCACTCACTTATCCACATCTACTACTCAATATTTAACTTTACCAACTCTAGCAACATTTCGTTTAATTTCCTCCTCGCTCCCCAAAGAATACCTATCTCCAAATCGATAGTAAATCTATAACATCCCACTTCAAATTCGTCTCACGTCTCCCGCCACTCGAAACATAAATAATTTTTCGTGCAAAATAACGTCTATATCCAGTCGGATATGTATTCTGCTCACTTTATCGCTGGTTCTTACGAGTTTTTATCATGAGAGGAGGGCCTTGAATTAATGGAGGCGATTACCGAAGGCGGTTTAATAGAAATATCGCTAAGATAGAGATAACAGATGAGATTGATTATGATAATATTTTATGGTATCAGTATGTGCCATTTAACAAGAAGAAGATATGGTGCGCTGACCCCAAAAAAATTGGGATACGGGCAAAATGATGATGATAAGTATGTGCTATTCGGTTTTGCCATCGTTTGGCTAAATGACAGTCCAGAACATGGGCCTCTATACAGGGTGTAAACAATCTCATCACGAAGCCGTCAACCAAGCATTCTGTACATCAAACCTAGTAACTTTATGCAAAAGTTATTGCTGGGAAATGACGTTTTTAGGGTGTGAAAAATCATGTTTTGGGGTAGAACTCAATGTAACGCACTTATAACATTGTGCTGGTAGATGAATTGAATAAATAGTACGAGGGTCGTAGAGGTGTTTAAAGTAAAATCTTACAATGAAAACTTGTATTAAAAAAAAAGAGAATAAGTGCCTTTTGACTTCGTTAAGAGGTGTTTTACACCCTTTATACCAGACTGCTCGAAGTGATGCTGCTAATAACACGACCAATGACTGGACGTATAATTTTATCGTTTAAATCCATCGACACAAAAAGTAGTGTGATGTGCTAATTCAATTAGTGCATTTAACATTTTAGTGGCGTGATACTTGCATTGAGTCATTAATCATCATCGAGGTCAAATCTCTGTGTTTTGTGTTATATTGCACGATTGATAAAACAAATGAAATGAAAATACCTGAGTACCATGTACTCATTTACATCCTTGTGATACGCTCTGCCTCTGAGTTTACTTTGGAAATATGTTAAGAATGTTTGTTCGGGTTGAATTATTTTTAAATTTCACAATAAACATCCTAAGTACACCAAAGTCCTTCCTAAATCCGCTAATTACGGAGCTCAAATACCTCTTAAGTAAGGAAACAAATAAAACACAAGTTTGCTCCACCAAGTAGTGAAATCTAAGTTCGAACCAAGTGTTTACTTACAAAACAAACTCATTAGATGAGTTGCTAGTTACCTCATAATCTACGTTAACAGTACCAATTAGCTGTTGAAACAATAAACGTGGAACTACGTCTTATTCGGTTAACTTTAGAGAAGTTTTTTTATGTTTCTCATCGGTTGAACGTGCTTTAGTGAAACGGTAGTCTTATCAGGAAGTTTGTTATATGAGCAACTATTATTCTATAACTACCCACACAGATGTTTGGACTAGTGGTGATACTTCCATAGAAGCCTAAAAGCTTGGTTTACCTCTATAGCCTTCTCTTTATTGACGTTGGGGTGTGTCTGAACAGTAGGTTCGCCTTATGGACTTGCCGTATTTTTGCCCCTTGGCACGCCACTGGTTTGGACTGAATGTCAACAGCCGAATTGTCACAGACTTAAATAGTCTGTGACAATTCGGCTGTTGACATTTCTCACACACAATCACGGTTCTTAACAAGAGATTATTTGAAAGAGGCCACGTTTCTTAGTCAAACCTTTAAAACAAAAAGGTTTAAATGTAAATAATGTTGCATTTCACACTCGGAGAAATATTCAAAAGATTTCAACAAGAAAGAAAACGCAATTTAGTTACTTTAATAATATTCTCTTCGGAAGCCAGGATAAAAACTTGTTCAAATCTTGGCACCTCATCTGCAAACAATCTGGTTTAAAATATGGTGTTACTCGAGCGGCTTTTCACTTAAATTTTTATGCTCTTTGAAATCTAGATAGGAATATCTGGAACGCAGGCTGCGATAAGGATGGGGATAAAAAAACGTGAAAACGTCTAACGGTCTGTGGTGTGGGGCTCATCGATCATGGGTCAGAAAAAAGTAAGAAACGATAGCGGTAATAAAGTAGAGAGATGTGAGTGATTTTAAACTAGGTAGTGGAAGTTTATGTAGGAGTCGATTCTGATAACATTTCAAAGAATTACATTACATAACATCACGACTGTTATCCTCGTAGGTATATGCAGAAGTGTATATAATGGTACACCCACATTTTGTCAGTTATGTTTAAGTCTCATGTGATAGGGGCGAGCCATTTCTGTGGATGCTTCTGAGAAATTCCTGATGAAAAAACTCAACAACACTTTTCCCGACCCGAGAATCGTACCTAGGACCCCATGCTCAGCAGTCGTGCTTGCGAACACTAACAACGAGGCAGCTAGAATAACATAGAACGGTCGAACACGCTATTTGGCTTACAGTTTAACCCACAAATTACATTGTAAAATGTAAACCAAATAGCTTGTTCGACCGTACTAAAACTCAGTTTTTCTGCAGTCAGTCGTCGTGAGTATTAGTAAAATGTATTGAGTATGTATTGACAGCAGAGCAAATGTTCCAAACAGTAATTTTTAGGGCCTGTTAATTTATCAGTCTCACCTCGTATCATATTACCCAGTACTAGATGGGTTGTGGAGGTCAGACAGGCAGTCGCTCCATGTAAAATACAGGTATTCGGCTGCATCCAGTTAGACTGAAAGCCGACCCCATCATCAGCAGTTGAAGAGGGCCTAGCCGTAAAGGGGACTTTCTGAATTATTTTTACATTAGGGTACATTTACCCCCTCAGGGGGATTTGCTTAGGGTGGAATAGTAAGCCCCAGTTTACACAGGTCACAATTTACTATGTCATTTTTGTAGCACTGTACAATGTGTTAACGATAATTCACTGAAACTAGAACATCAAAGTACTAAACCTATTTGGAACTCGCCAAGGATTAGGCTACACGTCCCTCCCCATGGGTATCGTTAGTGTGACTAAAGGATTACGTCTATGGGATGGGCTGATTCTCCTATACGCTAATGACGACAAACTGCGTATACTCAAAGCCAGGAGACACCAATATTATCTTAGGATAAAGCTGAATAATATTATGTTTCTGGAACCTCGTAAAACAATGCTGTATACTTATAATATCTAGAGACCTGTAAATCACACTTTTAATATTATAAATGCGAAAGTTTGTTTGCATATGCGTATGTTTGTTACTCTTTCATTCAAAAACTGCTGAACGGATTTGGAAGAAATTTAGTACATAAATAGTTTATAGCCTGGATTAACACATATTATATGTTATCCCAGTGGTACAATTATCGAACTACATGCGGGCGAGACCATAAGCATTTCCCACGAGTATTTAAACTTAAAGATATTGTTCACGTTTAGATTGACTAACCAGTTCATCCTAGTTAAATTAACCAATCCAAGGCCTAAAACTCTCTACATTCCTCAACCACAGTCCTCTAATGAAATTAACCCGTCTTCTAGACAGATGTTCGCTCCTGCATTAAGGTCGACCTGTCCGGAATGTTCTAGCAACCGTCAGATAAACGCTGCAGCCATAATTACAATAAATTCACATTTAACACTGCAGTTTGGTACAGACGCAGCGACATGTTCCGAGTATAACACAAACAAAGAACAGAAAATCCATAAAGCAAGATAAAAAACTCGCTCGCGATAAAGGTAAAAGAAAGGAAGAATAATCGGTCACATTTACAAAACGTCAATCTTGCCTCGTCGAGGAAAAGACTGTTATTACCATTGGGGTTCTAAAAACAGATAGATGGGGTGTGACCCTCAATTTGTCTCTCTCTCACTCAGTACTTAGGCTGGCTGAAGATTTTAGTTCCAATACCACCAATCAATGGTGCACAAGATCAGGTGAAGAGGTTTTATAAACGCATATCAGATCCAGTCCTCGACTCAGGTTCTTTCCCAAAAAAAAAATATGTTTAGTATGTGTAATAATATATACGTATATGGTCTTCGTTAAATAAGTTACTATAGTTACTTAATAAAGAACACAGTTTCATTATTTCCTTTAAATGAACTAGTATAGCTGTATACAATTAATTTAATTTGTAATAAGTAAAGCAAAAGAAATATCAAAGAAAAACTACATAGTTAAGTAAGAGTATAAAATTAATTAATTTAGTTAAGTTGCTTTAAGAATGTAAAAGCAATTCTTATTCTTTATTGCACACAAAAATAACAACAAATATACATATTACTAGCAATAATATAACTTATGTACAAAGGCGAGCTTAACCCAGAGTTGGCAATTAGTGGTAAATAAAAGGCTTTTTATGTATTTATTTATATGGTTTTCGATAACCTGAAAATAAAAATTCCATGGTTAAAAAAGAGATAAACTCGTAAATCATACTTCAAACACTTGCAGATTGCATGATACAGGTAGCCAATCCCCGTGAAGTCTCAACATTTTAGTTTCTTACCTTTATATGTGAAGAATTTTCGCGCCCGGAGTAAACTGTTCCTTCTGAACCAGTTTCTCTGTTCACTGGCGCAGGGTTCGGCCATGCTCTGACGTCATCGCTCCGAATAACTCCGGGTCAAGGACGGTACGGAAGGGGTGGCCGGTCGCGTGCCCAAAACCAGCGATAATTCTAATACATTACTTACATAAAGTGTCAACTATACGCACTAGTTCGCAGTTTGTTTTGTATTGTAACAAAAGAAGTTATGAATGTAGTAGTAACAGTTTATGTAATGTCCAAAAATATTAGTAAACACACATGGTCTACAATCAATGGTAATTTTGGTGCAGCCGTCTTTGATACCATAAAACAAAAGGACATGGACAAATCCTGCCCCAACTGAACAAAAATAAAAGTATTGCCAATAATAATTAT
This sequence comes from Xestia ashworthii, assembly GCA_950022955.1. Lineage (NCBI taxonomy): Eukaryota > Metazoa > Arthropoda > Insecta > Lepidoptera > Noctuidae > Xestia > Xestia ashworthii. The sequence continues at coordinate 7,731,099 of OX465558.1, read as the reverse complement.
AATAAAAAGGTAAGAATTTTGGAAATGATTTACGTACGATACCAGATTTTGAATAGAACTCAAAATAAAAAGTATTTTTATCTTTGATTTCACTCGAAAAGTCGAATTTACCCCTCAACTGGATAATTACAAGGAACAGAACAAGGAAAAATAACCTCATATCTGGCCTATATAAAATGTAAATATTCGTAACTTACCGCAACTTAAAATGTAATTATTCGTTATGTTTATTGAAATTAATCATTTAGTTTCCAAATGAAGTTTAAATATGGGTATAGATTTTTACGCTGTTAACCTTATATTGACACAAATGTATGTTGTCATAATTTGAATGTAAAACACATTCAAATTATGAGAACATACATTTTGTTCGGCAATGACAATATACATTCGTTTTGTGCTAGACTTAAATCTCTTTGGGAAAAGCAAAGAGATTACATACCTGCTTTTTCCCCGGTGATCTTATTGTTAGAAACGAATAAATTGTCTAATTTTGAAGAATAATTGTCTTCCATAAGTGTTTGTTAAGTTTTTTTAACCAATATACTGTGTTTATTAAATGACTGGGACAGATACGTAATATACACTAGAATATAGACACACTTCGCACTTTCACTTTGTACTTTGGACGTAGTGACAAAAACAACTTCGTTAAACCCTTATAACTTTTGCACCTTTTTATTTTAGTTATAGACAATTTTCACTATTAAATGACAAAGATTTTATATCTGTTCAATCTGGGGTACAGCCTCATACAATTTTGGGCAAGTCCTTTAAAAGTACAGAAAGTCAAAACGACAGTGTCTGAGTGTGTGCCATCTGGTAAATTAGTAACTAAACCTAGGACCCCCAGGCTCAGCAGCCTTATAAGTATGCCAGACCAATAAAGTATCCGTCGAATGTATTCTCGAGCCGGCTGCATAAAACAAAGTATTGAATAGGCTGCGATAACATCGCCTTGTAAATCAGCTACAAGCTGCTACCGCTCCAATGTTATCTGATTAATTACTGATAAGATATAGCATGAAATTATACAAAGATTTTGCTTTCAGAAACATCAACATTTTGCTTCCGTGACCTCGATATTTCATCCACCTAATATCGCAGAATAATTTCAGCAATAACCTCTTCCGTTTCTCAAAACTAATTTGTCGTATTTGTTTTCGGACTTCGTAATTGTTTTTGCCTACAAATCATTTGAGTGTTAACCCTGAACCAACTATCCTTCAGAAACAAAAGGCGAGTTGAAAACATTCCGTGTTTTCGCACTATCCGAACCGATTTGTCTTGCCACCTAATCAGTAAAAGAAAATGTGGGGGAATTCTTTCGTACTAAGACCGTTATTAATCCCAATTTGCTCGCGTCCGAATCAGACTCTTCGCTCGACATTGATATATGGCTAATGGCTACAGTATTGTTAAAACTTTTAGCAGTTTCACCTTGGCATGAAATATAAAAATGTGATTAATATGCTAAACGGAAGACGGTGCTCGTACTTAAACATGATTGATACGTTTATAAAAAAAGTTAAAACAGACTCGAGTAAAAGGTCGCTAGAAACTGTAAGAGTGATGAGTTCCTACTTTTATAGTGAAGAATAAGAATCGGAAGCAGTCATTTGTAACGTCGTATTCACAAAGTACCTACCTAGGAGCGAAATTCTTTACGTTCCTCCCGCCATCATCAATAACCGCAAAATTACGTAAAATACGTGAATAAGAAAATGATACAGCGAAGTATAGAAAAACGGTCAGGGATTTGTATAAATTCCCCATCAGTCATTGAAAGAGGTAAAGTTATCGAGTTTTCCATAGAGGGGAAAAATGTTGGTATTCCGGGGTGTCGAAGGAATACATTACCCCGTGGACCCTGCACACCTGAGCCCAACCCTTGCAGTAACAGCTTACTTGAACGGTTAAACCACCCCCTCTATACGTTTCCCATCGTGAATGATTAATTGTGCCACATTAAATACGTCATTAGTGGTTCGTTTCATATGCATGGTGTAAGGGAGAAAATACTCGTTAATAACAGGTTATATTTCATCTCGTCGTATTCTCCTCCTTAATGTCTTCTTATTAATTGTTACTTGAACTTTTACGACATATCTCCATTTATACTTATTAAACAATAATTATAAAGGCAAAGTGTAAGTACAAGTCTCTCAGCAGGGTTCCATAAGTTCAACGGAACCTTTCTCTGAGCAAACGTACCTAACGCAATAGATTTTCTATTTCCGACTGCAAATAAAACTCTTAGCTCGTATTTCTCATAGCGATACCGTTTCTTATTTTTAGTTGTTAAATTACAGGATGCTAGTAATAAATCGTAGTTTCATAAAATTGCGTCTTATGAACAAGTTCGGATACATTCTTTTTAGATAAAGCCTTCCGTGTTATTGTTAGGAAGAAGGTGCTTGAATAAAAAAAAAATATTTTACAAAACATCTTATTTAAATTAATATGGCTCCCGCTTAAATTAGCCGAAAATGCTGCCAAAACTTAGATTTCAGTAATATAAAACCCAACATCACTTTTCGCGACCTGAGAATCGCACCTACGACCTCAAACTCAGACGTCAAACTTTCGATTACTAGACCACCAAAGCAGTAATAATATTCCCCTCCTAACCAAATTGGCAAATAATGATTATGTTCTAGCTAATCTATAAATATCGTTTGAGCGTAACCTTTGAGCGAAACCAATATCAGCCAATCTACTCTAGACCATTATTGCCGCTGTAAGAACATCCTATAATATCAACAGCACTCCCAGGAGGAAAAATGTACATACGGAATAAACCTCAACGATCAGAAACAATTCCCTTACCTCCCAATATCCACCTACGAACCCGCTTACTTGCATTTTGCGTTCATAAAACGGACGAACAACACGAAAACTTTCAGCAGCAAAACTTGTTGTAATATAATTTTAGTTGACAAAACTTGTGTTCAAAAGAAAATTGTTTTTCCTGCGTACGGGAAGGTGGCGCGTCTTTTCACTACCTTTGAGTACTTTAATCTGGGCCTCTCAAAGCTCCTCTGACTTGCCTTTTACGTCATGCGACAAGACTTGAATTAATCCACTAACTTATTTTTCTTGGAAAGAGAAATATCTTTAAACCATGTTTAATAATTGCTTTGACTATCATTTTAGAATATTCCTGCTGAAATGGTCTTTGACATTGATATCAGCTAAAGCAAAGTGTTTTAGTTGCAGAATTTCAGCATCGTTACGTTTAATTTACACAACAGGAGAAGCTCATGGCTAAATAATAACAGCCGCTCGGGTCGATCTTTAGGTTAAGCCGGTCTTACCTAGGTTGGTTCGTGGATAGGTGACCGTCCTTTACACACCAAGTTTCGTCCGTGCCTCGGAAAGCACGTTATGCCGTCAGTCCCGGCTGTCATTTTGTACATCTACTGTCTAAGGCTTAGACAGTCGTTACAGGTAAACAATCCCGAAAGTCTGACAACCAGTCTTACCATGGATACCCCTTGATAAGACTGGTGGACAGACCTTGTTTGCAGTATACTAACTGGTTTATGGAGGTAGGTCATATAGGTACTCGCTCCATGTAACATACTGGTATTCAGCTGCATCAGGTTAAACTGGAAGGTGACCCCAACATATTTCGGTAAAGGCTAGGCAGATGATTATGACGTTCAATTAACCTAACAAAAGCATACACTTCAAACCTATTTCCGTCCCTAAAAACATCTTTGCTTTAAGATAAAACGCTGAACACACATCCGTACTTACACAGGCAATTATTTCGGGCGTTTTGCCTAGCTCAAAGCCAGACACGGAGGCGTCACATCTATTGTCACTCTTATCACGTCCTGAGATTTGGGACCGAAGCCTTTATTCCCTTCCCTATTGAATATAACTTCCCACAACTTCTCTTGTTTACCCATTACCAGTTAAATGTTAAACAAATCCTGGTCTAGAATAATAGTCGCCTGTGTTCAAATTAGATAAGTTTCTCGATACGGTCTTAGGTTTCATTTTCTTCATTATTAGTTGGTGCTTCGCTTTGAGTTTCCTAATAGATGTTAGTTTCGTTATCCGGCTTTGAATTATAGTCGAACTTAATTGCTGAGTGCTTACAGTTCGAAAACTACGGCAGGAAATAATTGATCCGCCAAAATGTTAGGTTTTTCAAGCCTTATAAACAGCCTAGATTATCCTGCAATATCATACAAAAACAGAATATTTCTTTTTCCATTTATTAAAATAAAAAGAAGAAAATTAGGTTTATTTATCAACATTGAACGCGTATACAAAATGGTGGTCCATGCTATTAGCCGGTGAGGAGTTGAGGAGCAGGATCAAGTCATGTCTATCATAAAACTGTATTGTCACCAGAACCAAAGGTGTGTGCAAAATTTTAGCTCAATCGGTTGTGGGGAACACACTAAACTAACTAAAGTAACAAGGCAACTTAAATAAAAGCTTATAAAAACTAAAGCTCACTGAAGAAGCAGGAACATATTTATCACCAACGCCTTCGAATAGACACTCAAAGCAAAATAAAGAGCACAGCAGTCATAAAACCCAATAACTACTCTTCAAACATTCCGGTTGAAAACAAGCGCCAATCGGCGGTAGTAGTTCTGTAGCTGCCCGTAATAGGAACCAATAAGGTGCAGGTGTAAACACAATAAATCACGTCGAAAGCGGCGCCGTTACGATAAGCCGACGCATCTTACGTTCGAGGGTCGTCCATTACATACTATTGGAGTTAGGAGCTAAATATGAAATGTGAAATATGGTCGCGGAAGATGTTAAAGCTCTGAGCATTTTTTTGGTGGAAAAATGATGGGCTTTATGAGTGTTACGGCCGCCATTATGGGTTCAGTAATAACGCAAGATTGCAATTTGGAGAGTGTATTTTTATGTTCAGTTCCAATATAAAATTAATCGTTACTGTTGGTGATGGTTTTAGTATTCGTGGGATCATACTCGTAATGCTCGCGTAAAAAAGTGATTTCATCACTGCGTCTACACCCCTTATTTTTAATTAGTACAGAAAAATGGGGCTGTATCCGTACCCTTTAACGAAATCCCAAAATTGTCTACGAAAAGAAGATAATTTTTTTTGGGCCCACCAGGTCATTGCATTTATTATTCATAATAACACCAAAAAAAAGTAACCATTTTACTATGGTAGTAAACGAAATATTACGTAGAATTGAAAACGAAATCTTAAAATCATAATAAATAAGCTATGTTATGATATTTTATTGCGAGTCAAATCATTCCTGTTTTGGTCAATGTCATTTGACAGCAAATACTTACGTGAATAGGGGCGTTTTTTTTTCTGTTTACTAAAAAAAGTACGGTACCTACCCGTTGGTAATCATATTTGCTATAATTATTATAGAATCAGAAAGAATATAAAAAAAAAATATTATTAAACTGTGAGCATTTTTAATGCTATTTTTAAAGGTTTACACTAAAATCGCATAGATGGTTTAAACAATCAACGTGGCACGGAACGTTATGAACCCACTTTTTTAGTGATTGACAGACAACTTCATTATTTTGACATTTACTTTTTCTGTTTATTTTGATTTTCGTAAGTGTTTTTGCAGATTTTTCGCATTTATTCCGTTTAGACAATGCTTAGCTAATTTAACCACTGGAATCTAGAGGTTATAAGGAACAAATCAATGTAAGTTTCATGATTATATGCTTTAATTTATGTGGGTGGCCTACTCCCCGAACAAGAAAAATTGTCTCCTTTGTCATTATTGGTAAACTCATAACTGAATGACAGATTATGGTCGAAAAAACGATTAATGAATAATGTTATTCAAAGGACAGCTTACTGTACAGTGGTATGCCAAAGAATAAAACTATGCTTAATATACTACTAGTACTGTACTAGTAATAGCTAAAATATTAAGCGTAACCTAACCTAACATATCAACGTCTTTCCTATTTTCAGTATTTGAAATATTTTTCTTCAATTTTTATACACAATACTAGCAAATGTTTGCGTCATATTAAATCGCTCAATCACTATAACTACAAAATTTCCCATATCCTCATCCCTTGGTACTAAATTAAAATATGTCGTCTACGTTAGGAAAATAGAAGAAATAATACGGAATTAACCTGTGACATTTAGTTCTAGATCGAATTGAGCGAGCTATTTTCGAGATATGTCGTCAAACGGCGACGGAGGTTAAGGTATAAAGGTCATCCTTTTGTAACACCAACAAACAATGGAAAGTTTTTCTTTGAATGAAAGGAAAGCGGAAAAATCCATAAGGGTTCCGTTTTTTGCCATTTGGCTACGGAACCCTAAAAACACCCTATAGATCTCTGAAAGCTCGTTTACAATTTTGCTGTACTGCATTCTCATTTTCACTGAATGCTTTTTTTGTTAGCCTCTTAGGGTATCCCACTGCTGGGCAAAGGCCTCCCCTTACTCCTTCCAAACCTGTCTGTCTTGTGCGATATCTGGCCATGTTCACCCCGCAAACGAGATCAGAGCCTCATACTAGCATGCTCTCTAATACTTGGTGGTGTCAGACGGCTACTTAATCGTCGAGCTTGCCACCACTGGTGGAGGATTCCACTAACTTAAGTGTCATCTGCCACCAGTGGTGACAGAGGTAGGGGCAAATGTGACTAAACCGACGCAGTGGTGGCAGATGCGACAGAAAGTTGCAACTACCACTACTGGTGGTGGCAGACGGGAATAAACCTCGCGAACCCGCGCGTCCTCCTTCCAGTTCTTCAGTTTATACTTTAGTTAGCTAAAGTAACACAAGTAAAATTTTATTACTAATATGAATAGTGCAAAACAGCGATTCCTAAATAATTAATATTATGTTTATGCATGAACGTTACACGGTCTGCTAGCTATTCACTGAGGGAGGTTTACACTGATGTTTACATTATGAAACTAGACTCCTGAAACTTGATGGAAACTCACCCGTAACTTGACCCGTGTTTGGTCGTGTTTTGATTATTCCTTGTTCTCCAATTTTGATTGTCTTTTGTTTTTCGTGAAGATGCCAATAGATATTATAAATAAAAAAAACAAGAAATTTGACAATTCTTTGTGCTACGAGTATCTCTTTCTTGGAGGTATGAAAACTTAAAGTTGATTGGCGACATCGATCGATAGTTACCGCATTGCACGTAGGAGTAATACATGAATTATTGAGTAATGAGTTAATGACATTGTGACTCCGGTTATACGAAAACTGAAAAAAGAAGACATTGATGTATATGTCTTGTATTTACATTTTGGATTTATTTTGTTGTGGTTGGGTTTAGTTTCAACGTTTTTTTTTTTTTGTGTGTAATTAATTTATTTGTTTTATATGAACGCATATTATATTGTAGTAAATAATCAAATACTAAAGCTACTATTAGATTAATCTAAAATAAATGTACACAAAAAAGGATTAATTCCAATAAAATAAACTAACTAAATAAACAACACGAATGTAAACTATGTTACTTTGCCAATGCAGCATTTGAAAATACGCGTAAAATAACAGAGTTTTTTCAGAGCTAGTACAGCATACACCTGTGCACGAAAAAACAACAGTTTCACAAAAGTAAAGCCCACAGTGCGTACTGGCGTAGTTTTGTCACTCTCTATTTTTACCCAACCCCTCAAAGTGCACCATTACTGGAACGAATCTCAAATTTTCGTCCAACCAGAGACTCGGATCGTGGCTTTTTCACTTCATTTCTTTGATTTATCAGACTGCCTCACCCGCGTGCGCACGACTAACGACTGTAATTGAGCACTCTTGTATCTGTAACTTGATTACGACATCTTTTGAAAGCCAGAATTAGTAAGAAGAGTGCTAGAGGTCTCTGCAATAAAAAGAAATTAGAGAATAAAAAAAAAGTAAATTACATAACAGAGGAAAATTTCTCATTTTCGGGGGTATCGCCAAATGGATCATAAGATTTGAATGTCAAGAGGACAAACGACAGCATAAGGAATCTGTTAGCTAAACGACATTTGGTCCAGTGAACTTACCAGTGGCGAGGGGTTCATACAACTCGAAACCTACCGGCTTCCCTTCGGAACAACTACTGTACTGGAGTCTACTATTGGCCAAAGGACGTGATTGCCCAAACATGACTAAAACTACAAATGGTTCAATGTATGGTTTTTTTCAAACATTATTAAGAATATGCACCGGACCGGCTTACCTGTTACAAAAATTTACCCTTTACTACTGCAACTTACGTAGTAGATGGTCTACACTAATGAGACGAATAAATATTTTTTTTTATAAATGATCTATTGAAGTGCCATGATTAATGAGTCGATCCCAAATGAGTGAAGATCAATTTATCTACGTGTGCTGTCAAACTTGCTCAATCTTACATGTAGGGACTATTTGCTTGCGTATCCACAATTTCCGTACGTGTTTGCAATCAAAGCATTTTATTCACTTATAAATAAATGTCAGGAATATAAAATATAAAACTTGAAAACGTTCCGTTCGCCAATTACCTGCAAATGAAAACTGAATATCCACGGAATCGAATAATTTAATAATTTTTCATTCAACCCTTTTAAAAAAAAAAAAAAAAATGAAAGGGTTGGACAGTGAGTTATATTATAGCACATTTTATTAACTCAGCAACGAATAAGTGTCACCTCATTTAGTCCTGTATTTCTTTTGATGCAGTCTTCTTTTATTTCGATTATTGGCTTATTTCCAAGATATAGTATTATCACCGGCCTAACCTTTTCCCAAATATGTTGGGGTCGACTTCCAGTCTAACCAAAATCAGCTAAATACCAGTCTTTTACATGGAACGACTATCTGACCTCCACAACCAAGTTAGTATTGGGTAATGATATGGTATACCATAGCTGATTCCAGATAGGCTTTACCTATATCGTTCCATTTTTATTTTTACTTAAGTAACGATTAATAATACAAGTTTTATGGCCAAGTTTTGCCATACAACGTGGCAACACCGTAATTCTCTTGGGCACATTACCAACTGACAGCGTTAAGGAGGAGTTTTTTGACATTCTTGTATAGTTTGTTGTTAGTTTAGTTATATCTGTTTTTTTAACCGTATAAAATATACAAGCCGTTTAATAAAAACTTAATTAACAATGTTTTTTCGTTTTAATCTGTGACACGTAACAAAGCTTATAATATCAAAAGCTGAGCTTTAAGTTTTCAATGAAAATTTTATCGTATTACCTGCCAGAGAAATGAACTCCTACGATATGAACTAAAAATGATTTCCAAATTTCATTTTTTGTTTACATAATTCCGTATTCATAAAGTTCAGTTTCGTTTACAAACTTTACGGACTTTATGCTAAAGAGGGCATGAAATACGTCCGATGTTCTGTTTTGTGTTGTTTCATGTATTTTCATTAATGTTCACCTTTATAACCTACTGAAAAGCTTTATATCTAACTCGTAAAAATATTTTTTTAAGATTACATAACATTTAATGAACTTACTGATACTGTTAGGCGGCGTCATCCCACTGCTGCGTCAAATATCTCTCCCCATGCTTCCGAGTTGTTTCGATCCGGGTCAATGTGAACCACTGATCGCTGGTACTGTCTAGTTCCTCCCACCAGGTCTACTGCGACGTCTTTTGGCTGTGCTAGGGCTCCAGGAAGTGCCCACAGCTCTTTGGTCATGCGGTAGACGGGGCGAGCCCAACCCTTCGTCAGCTTAGCGGCCTTTTGAGCAACAACCTCACGATTTTATTAAAAATCTAGGCTAACGAGCATTTTAATTTAACCTAAATTAATAAGTAAACTTAATTAGAACTAAAACCAAAGGAAATGTAGCCGGAATAAGCCGCAAGGTCATTTTTAAGAATGCGTATTTGAATACAGTACCCAGTAGTGGCCTTGAACTTCATAGAACTGAATCGATACCACAAAAGCTACGTTTATAGCACTATTACAATTTCCCTTGAACTTATAGATATGCTTGAACTATACATACACGTAGATTCTAATAAAATAAAGTTACTACGAAATTCCGTAAATAACAACATTCTGACTAAACCCAGAAGCAACTTCCGAATTCATCATCATCTGCCGATTCATTTCCCATCTATGTTGGGGTCGGCTTTCAGTCTTATTGGTTGCAGCTGAATACAGTACTTTCATCAAGCGACTTCCCATCTGACCTGGATAACCCAGTTAGTATTGAATAGAAGAATAGAATAGAATAATCATTTATTTGTTAATGGACAGCACAACACAAAGAGCAGTACCTACATACATCATACATAAAGGGTGTAAAACACCTCATCACGATGCCGAAAGGCACTTGTTCTCCCCATCACTGCGATCATTTTTTTGTTCTACACCATACCTGGGAACCTTCTAGTTACGGAGATATGGGGGGGCAAAGTTACAACTTTTTGACAAGTTTTTTTAAAATACAAAAGTGTTTTTTGTATGATTTTGACTTTTAACACCTCCACGATCCCCGTACTATTCAATCCATCCATCAGCACAATGTTTTAAGTGCGTTACATTGAGTTCTACCACAAAACATGATTTATAACCTCAAAAAAAATGTTGTTTCCCAGCAATATTTTTTGCGTAAAGTTACTTAGTTTGATGTACTTACAGAATGCTTGGTTGACGGCTTTGTGATGAGGTGATTTACACCCTGTATACATATAACAACTGTTGTAGATAAGTAACCTCTGTTGTGCAGACTTGTTTTTGTCGTTATATTTCTTTTTAATATATTGCCTAGTTACTTGAAATAAACACTCTTGTCATTGAACATCTTTTTTCTAATTCTTACTTTACAAATAATTTTATTTAATACTCTTCCAACTCTTTAAACCAAATATTCCAACACGTTATCAGCACGAAGCTCTGGAAGAGTTTAAAATATAAATTTGTAATATAATTAGTTGAGTTTATTGAGTGACTGAAAATTTTTACTAGTCGTGATGTCACGCGATAATGGAGATGCTTCGAGTGTTAGTAAGTCGAATCCCTCTACGTCGAATTCATCTTCGATTCCATCATTTTGTCTTCGGAATAAAGATGGATATCCTACTTGGAAGTTTAAGATGAAAAATTACCTTTTACACGAGGACTTGTGGGTGACAATTAGTGGTTATCCGGAAGGTGACACGACCCCTGCTTCGATGAAGGTACGCAACGACGAAAAAGCTCTTGCAAAAATTTGCTTGACAGTTGACGGTGCAGCTATTACTCACGTTAGATGTGCGAAAACTGCAGCCGAAGCATGGAAATATTAGCAAAAGGCGTTTGAAGATAAGGGAATGGGAAGAAGACTAGCTTTAGAGCGAAAACTGTACAGGTTGAGTCTGTCAGATTTCGGAAATATTGAACTGTACATTAATGCAGTTTTATCAACCGCACAGGATCTCGCGGATATTGATGTAGTCATAGAGGATAAGTCTATTGCTGCTATACTTTTGGGAGGTCTCACTCCAAAATATGAACCTCTCATTATGGCTCTAGAAAATTGCAATGTTGACGTGACTAGTGACTTAGTAAAGACAAAACTGCTGAATGAAATGTCTAAAGATACAGCTACGAGTATATCTATAGATTCCGCTTTTCATGCGAAGAAGAAGCCTAAATCCAAGAAGAAGGAAATAGTCTGCTACGAGTGCAAAGTACCTGGTCATAAGAGACCTGACTGTCCGCTGAGAAACAAGGAGAAAGGCAATACGGAGAACGCTACGAACACCACGTTTACAGCTCTCAATACTTTTGGCCGCTCAAGCAAGGAGGTATTTTACGTAGATTCTGGTTGTACTAAACACATGAGTTTTAGAAGAGATTGGCTTCAAAACATTACGTTACAGAACAAAGGTAGTGTTACCGTCGCAAACGGAGAGCAGATTAAATGCTGCGGCATAGGAAACATTTCTATAAATACACCCGAGAACGTAATCAACAAGATAGACGATGTTGCTTTTGTCCCCGACTTAAAAGCAAACTTATTGTCTGTGCAGAAAGCTGTTGATAAGAGTTTTGTTTGTATTTTTGATAAAAATGGATGTAACTTTTATAAATCTAATAATTTTCATTTTACAGGTGATTCGGTACTTCATGCTTCGCCCTGTGGTGGACTGTACGTTGTAGATGGTACTGTTAATGTTCCCGATAATGTGGCAAGTAATCATTTGACGCAAGATGTGCACTCTGATTTTTATTATTATTATTATATTATTAAACTCTGGCACAAGAGGTTAGGACATTTGTGTCGTATAGGCATGACCCAACTGAAGAATCACGAGGTAGGTGTTAAGTTTAATGTAGTAGATAAAAGCAGTTGCATCGCTTGTGTGGAAGGAAAACAGGCAAGGAAACCTTTTAAGAAGGTAGCATATCATAGAGCTACTTCTCTTTTAGAACTGATACATATGGATTTATTGGGACCTGTGTCTACAACCTCTTTTCAGGGGAATAGGTTTATGTTAACCATTGTTGATGATTATACAAGGAAGGTATTTGCTTACTTTATTTCTTCCAAGACAGAGGTTAAAGATAAATTTAGAATTTTCCAAACCTTTGTAGAAAATCAATTAGAAAAGAAAATTAAAGCAGTTAGGACTGACGGCGGTAAGGAGTTCGTTAATAGAGAATTCGATGATTATCTTGCTTCTAAAGGTATCAAACATCAAACGACGGCGCCGTACAGTTCTCAACAAGTGGGATTAGCTGAACGTACCCACCGCTCAATTACAGAGAAGGCGAGGACGTTGTTAGCAGAAAGCTCACTGCCTAAAGCATTCTGGGAAGATGCTTTCCAAGTTGCCGTATACTTGAAAAATAGGTCTCCTCACAGAGCCTTAGGTGGTCAAATTCCCGAGGACAGGTGGTGTGGTTGTAGAAATGACCTCAGTCATTTGAAAGTGTTTGGATGCAGAGCACTTGTACATATACCATCATGTCACAGGAAAAAGTTAGACGTAAAGGCAAAGGAAGCGATTTTTATCGGTTATTCAGAAAATCCAAATGTTTATGTATTTAGGGATCCTAGTAATCCACGAAAAGTGATAACGTCCAGAGATGCAACTTTTTTTGAAAATTGCTTTACAGGGTTGAAAGAGCAGAGACAGTCTGAGCCTGTGGTACAGTCAGATTCCATATTGTTATTTCAGAATAAGGAACCTGAACATGACGATTGTCAATTTTTCGATTGTGTTGGGAGTACCGATCCTATAGATGAGCCAACTTCACAGACAAATGTAGAAAATCCAGAAGAATCAGCAAATATGAGAGAACCAGAACCATTCTTTGAGCTGAGACTTCCAAGTGTCGATGAAGAGCTACCTAGTTTGGAAGAGGAGAGGAGGTACCCCACAAGAAACAGAAAACCACCAGATTTTCTTTCTTATAATGTGTCGACAGATGATGCAAATGAACCTACGACATATTATGAAGCTACTCATGGTGATGATGCTGATAAGTGGCACCATGCGATGGCTGATGAGTACAACTCTCTGATAAAACTCCACACATGGGAACTAGTAGATAGACCAAACAAAAAGGTCATACCATGTAAATGGGTTTATAAACTTAAAAAGGACGCTTATGGTAATGTCACTAAATATAAAGCCAGACTCGTCGTCAAAGGTTTCAATCAAGTTAAAGGCGTAGACTACGACGAGACTTTTGCGCCAGTGATTCGTCATTCTTCTCTCCGCACCTTGTTTGCATTAGCTGCAGAGATGGGCTTGAGAATGAAACACATAGACGTTGATACCGCGTTCCTTAACGGTAACTTAGAAGAAGAAGTTTTTATGGAGCAACCCCTTGGCTTCAAAGCAAAAGGCATGGAAAACAAGGTTTGTTCGTTGCGTAAATCCTTGTATGGCCTTAAACAGGCGCCAAGAGCTTGGAACAAAAAGTTAAACGAAACGCTTATAAAAATAGGTTTTACAGGAACTCCTTCTGAGCCTTGCGTATATACGAAACTTTTTAGTGAAGAACTCGTTATATTAGGTATTTTTGTCGATGATATAATCGTCTTCTTTAAATCAGAATTGACATTTGACATTGTCAAAAAGGATTTGTCGAAATATTTTTCTCTGAAAGATCTTGGATTATTAAAATGCTATTTAGGTTTACAAATTGAATATGAATCCGAGAGTATAAAAGTAAATCAGAGAAATTATATTTTATCATTACTGGATCAGTTTAATATGAAAGACTGCAAGACAGTGGATACTCCCTTAGTTAAAAAGAATATGGAAAGAAGAACTGATGGACAAGTTGGAGAGTCTTATCCGTATCAGAATTTAATAGGAGGACTAATGTACCTTTCGGTAAACTCTAGGCCCGATATCGCCTACGCCACGAGCTACTTAAGTCAGTATAATACGTGTTATACGAAGGAACACTGGAATGCTGCCAAAAGGGTTCTGCAGTACCTAAAGGGTACTCTAAACTATTCATTGGTTTACAGGAGAAGCGGAAAACCCTTAAAAGGCTATTGTGACGCTGACTGGGCAAACTGCACGATAGATAGAAGGTCATATACTGGGTACGCCTTCAAGTTGAGTGGAGGTCTTGTATCCTGGGAGTCCAAAAAGCAACCTACTGTTGCCTTATCCTCGGCGGAAGCAGAGTATATGGCACTAGCGTCTGCCACGAAGGAAGCGTGTTACTTGCGCAGATTTATCTATGAGATAACAGGTAAACTTTCATCAGTTAACTTAGCTTCTGACAGTCAGAGTGCCATTAATCTCGTTCGAAATCCCGTACATCACAGCAGGACGAAGCATATCGATACCCGTTTTCACTTTATTAGGGAAAAAGTATCAGATAACGTTATAATGTTAGAATATGTGAAAACAAGTGATATGCCTGCTGATGTGCTAACAAAGCCACTAGGGCCTATAGTACACAAACGGTGTACAATTAGCTTAGGTCTAGAAACTTAATTTTATTATTTATGTTTTTCTGTTTGTGTGTTTGTCTTGCACAACTTCCATTAAGGGCGGCTGTTGTAGATAAGTAACCTCTGTTGTGCAGACTTGTTTTTGTCGTTATATTTCTTTTTAATATATTGCCTAGTTACTTGAAATAAACACTCTTGTCATTGAACATCTTTTTTCTAATTCTTACTTTACAAATAATTTTATTTAATACTCTTCCAACTCTTTAAACCAAATATTCCAACAACAACAAACAGCTTATTATTAAACAGCTCAACTGCGCTGAGCATGCCCATAACGAAAGGGTAACCAACTCAGCATATGCTGGGTGTAAAACACTCAGCACTGGTTTTCAGTAGGCCCCCCGCAGTGACAATATGATACCTCTTAGTAAGACTGGTTGCCAGACTTTCGGGCCACTGACTACCTGTAACGATTGTCAAAAATCTACAATTGACAGCCGGACCAACGGCTTAGCTCGCTTCCCGTCCCATCCACGGACCAACCTAGGCAAGAATGGCATAACCTAAACATCGAACCGAGCGGCTGTTATGTTAGCCACGACCTCCTCAAGAAACTTCTAAATTCAAATCGTTAATACTTATGTAACTCCAATGCGGATAAAGAAAACTGATAACATCAGTAATGAATTACATAAAATAATTTCTCAACACGAAAGTTCTCGATGTAACGATAGAATCGCATGTCCGATGTATCCATAGATAAAGCCAATTCGATTCCCATGAACAACACATTCGACGTGATTATTGCACTGGCTTGTGTTGATGGTCTAGTGGTGGCAGGCTCGACTGATGTGCATGGTTCCTGGTTCGATTTCCGGGTCGGGCAAAGTGTTATTGTGTTTTTCCATCAGAAATTTATCAGTAGCCACCACGGGGTCTGGATTTGTGCCCTGTTTATGGCAATAGGTTTTTCACATAGGCCTAGATGGGCACTTTAAAATGTCGACAAAGGTTCACGGTTTGGGTTAGTCGTTTCCATGAAGAAGAACCTACAAAAAACTCCATGGTTACTCCTTCCAAATCATTTGGTATTGCAATAATTATAATCATATTACAGCATTAGTAGGCCCGACAATAGGTCGTTGCTTACTATACAAAGACAAGATTTTTTTTTTAACAAAAGTTATCAAGCATCTTCGTCGACTGCCTGTATTTACCCACTGTTGGGTATAGGCCTCTATTTTCTTGTACCACCGACCAATGTAATCTCTTACCACCTTAAAGACTGCTCGGCCACTATAGAAGCGGTTATGCATGCGTCAGCCAATAGCATCGCAGCATCTATTTTTTGCCGAGATCCTTCGACAAAAACACAAACGAAGTTTCTTTGAATTGAAAATTACAAATCAGACAGACATATCTGTGATCATTGTTAGAAATCACAGCTGTGCCTGTCCAAGGTCTTGTGCCAGCCTCATTACATAGGACTTGTAGGTGAAATGCCTAACCCTTCAGGGATTACCGGCGTGATGTTATTTTATGTTATATTATTGCACTGACATTTCACTGACAAATGACCACAGAAGTAATTAATATACTGTTACTTAAATAAGTGGTACATGGTGTGGGTTACAGCACTGCTCCTATGGGGTGAATAACGTAAATCAACGCGCCAGCGCCATATTCAGAGCGCCTAACTAATCCGAGGCACGCAAAGCGATATTTTACCAGCGGTTCCTTCATACATAATACATTTCCACGTAAGAAAATGCTTCAAAGTAAACATATGTACCTTATTTTCATGCGGAACTACGTTTTGGCATAAATGGCTCTAAAATACTCTACTTTATAAACAGTTATTCTAACAATATTGATCGGAGTCATGCGCTAGGACATTTTACCACAAAATACGGGCGACGAAGTTAGCCAACTTAACCAACATTTAACACAAAAGGGAAACAACAATTGAATGACCTCAAAAACAAAAGATAACCGACATTGTTTGTTATTAAAACGAAGATAAAATAAACGCCAATCAACAGTCTGAGAAACAAAAGAAAATTATGAGAATTTCTTTACATATTACATAAAACATTGCTACTTTACGCTCTGCTATCCGCGAACCGATGTGAATCTGATATTAAATCGTATTTCATGGGAATAAAGCTTCGTTTCGTTTAGATTTACGAACAAAGAGTGAACAAATTCTTACTGTTTGCCAAAAGATATTCCCGGGAGTCGCATACATACATTACACATAATACGTATTTATAATACGTTGGCCATAAGCTGCAAAATGCCCCAGGGATAAATATCAATGGTTTCGTGATTTTGTGGGGATATTAAAAGAGACTGCCTCGTTGGGGACTGTGGAGCATGAGGTCCTGTATTCGATTTCCGACTAAGTGCTACTAGCCACGGAGTGTAGATTCGCGCCCGGTTGATGCCAAAAGGGTCGCCCTATATTATATGGGACTTAAACATAACTGGCAAAATGTGGGTAGGTACACCTCTGCCTAACATTTCGGGTACAACAGGCGTGATGATTGCTTTATTACACATTACCATCACCAGTAGGTTTATTATATAAGTATAGATATAAGCAACGCGTTCTCACTTGCATGAAGGATAAGTTACGCTTTCAACTTCAATCGATTTCACTTACAAGTAGGTAAGTTCTTGGTAAATGCGTTTGCATTTATTTGGCTCTGTTATGCTTTTTTCTTTTCTCTGTTCGAGTAGGACTTCAGTATCGACAATACAGTGAGCTTATTTTTATATTTTACAAAAATGGAATATGAATTTCTGCCAACCAATTTCAGGAACGGTTTCGTTAATGAACAAGGACTAATTGGCGAATCCAACGGTGTTAATTACTCCTGAAAAACGATTGTTTTCATATATTTTTGCCTCTTGGCCAATACCATCATAGGTTAGTTTCCCTTAACTTGACCATTCCCTACTTCTTCTTCTGATTCTAACCATAACCTCTCTTTCCAGGTTCTGACGCCGAACCCGTTTGGAAGCTCCAAGACCCTCAGTTTGACCAGGGCTACGGGTCAGAGCGTTCCCCAGAAGACGACTACGTACCTCCGATTGTGCCTCCATTGTCTCTGGAAAATTACGAAGCCGAGCTGCGTTTAATCTATCCATTCATAAATGACGGTAAGTTTTACTAATAGACTAGGCGTCGTTACAAGGAGAGCTGATTATAATTTAGTACCTCATCATCATCAATCATTTCTGCCCTTCATCATCAGCCTTTAATGATCCCACTGCTGGGACACGGCCTCCTCTCAATGAGAGGGAATGGGCTATAATCTACCACGCGGGCCCAGTGCAGATTGGTAGATGTCACATGTCTTCGAATTTTTGGTTCTAAGACATGCCGGTTTCCTCACGATGTTTTCCTTCACCGTTTTGAGAGCAGCGGTGATGAAATAAATTACACAAAGTAATGCGCCTGTCTGGGTTCGAACCCACGACTTACTGTTCGTAAGTCGGGGCCGCCACCACTGGGCCACCGCTGCTCAATCATTTCTGCCCTTATGCCAATTTATTTGGGATAGACGCAGCATGTCTTCTTATTCCATACTTCTCTATTACTAGTCTACTCAGCAGTCACCTTCTTTCTAGAAATATCACCCTTCACACTAGTCAATCCATTGTTTTTTTGTCTTACTTTTCTCTGGCCATTTCTACATAGCTACACTATAATAAAACATATGAAAATGGGTATTTATCTCGAATTTACCTTGTAATTTAAGCCCGACGTTTCGACCGGATTGCACCAGCCGTGGTCGCGGGGAGACTGAAGTGTCGAGGTACCGCCACATCAAAGTGAAGATGTTTATTTAACTACCCTCACTTGATCTTCATAAATGTTAATTAGGGCCGGTTCACACTAGGACAGCACACTACACTAACCATCCGTGTCCGTATATTGAGGCGATTTCACTTGACGAGTACAATCCGGCCAGCTGGTGCAATCCGGTCGAAACGTCGTCGGGCTTAAATTAAAGGTAAATTCGCGATAAATACCCGTTTTCATATGTTTTATTATAGTGTAGCTATGTAGAAATGGCCAGAGAAAAGTAAGACAAACACTATAATATTTGTATTTTTGTGTGTGTGTATGTTCGTAATGAATAAACTCAAAAACTACTGTGCAGATTTCTAAAATTCTTTCCACATTGGAAAGCTACATTCACCCTGAATAAGAAAGGCTATATTTTATCCCCGTACTCCAACGGGAACAGGAACTACGCGGGTGAAACCGCGTGTCGTCCGCTATTAGATTATAATTTAGTACTTATTTAATCTAAACAACACAATTGAACCAAAAGTCACCAAAATGAACTCCTAATAGTTGCAAAACATTGACTGATTGAAATAATTCCCCGATACCACATTTACCGACTATATTGAATGACCTAAATTAACGGATAGGTGATCAGTGCGCATTAATCAGTCATCCATTAATTAAGCTGCGTTTGAATCAGTTGTTACTCAAATCCAAAACGTAGTAATGAGCATAAAAATGTCGACGAAACCTAACTTTTTAGTACAGAACTTAAAGCTCTGTAGGCACATTTCTGAGGCTTTTGCCCTCAGGATTAATATAACTTGGGTGGAGTAAGCACCTTAGCAACACCATTCAGAGCTCGCAGCTCGGGTGTTTGCCTTTGACACACGCAAGAGGTCGTTGCTATTTGAGCACGCATATTGTGCCAGTCAAGTAAAGAAAACACCACATTAAATGCAAAACTTTAGTACTGCTAATCGGTGGATGTCGATATAAACGTGTGAAGTGCGTTGATAACACTTGATTGTTGGTAAAGCTAGGTAATCAGTGACAAGAATTAAAGCGTTCATTTTGATTATGAAACTGACGTGATCATATTTTGTCAATCAAATGGGCAATAAATCAAATTGATTCATTAATTCGTTTAAAATATTCAATCAATTTCTGTGATGCATAGAGTACACAATACATAACAATTCCGTATTAACAATTTTGACATGTCAATTATTCACCATTCCAATTTGTCATTCTTTTATCTTTCAACATGCATGCTACTTCCGAGACATCCAATAAAACCCTTGTCACATGTTACGATACCCTTGGGGAAACGATGTAGATGGAACATATCTTAAACTAGATCTAGAATAGCTTATTTAAATTCAGACTTTCTTTGATAACTGTTCATTTTCGTTGTAAGCATAGACAATAGATTTATCATCTCTACATCCGAATAAGAATTGATTTACATCCGCCATATTGGATTTATGACATATCCAGTGTCATTGGCGGAACATGACAGATTGTTCGATATGTCGTTTATCAAACAAAACCAATCCAATCGTAGATCGGTAATAAATTAAATCCGTGTACAACACTATGAATATGTTATGAGCAATTTGCTTTGTGTTTCGATTGTGCTATCATTTTCTACAACGAGATGAGCGGGATGGAATGTGTTTTCTCTCTATTTGGATATTTCGATAACCAAATTGTTTCTTATCTGATCTCCCTGAATCGAGAACACTTTGAAAATCACCTTCCTTTTTTAATATTTATCCTCTTGGATGAATATTAAAAATGAAGTCGGTTTTTCAGTAATTAATTATATGTCTTGGTTTAAAACATTAGTGAAAGAACATTTACAGTTAACTCTAGCTGTTAATACTTTACCAACAGCTGCTAAGAACTACAGATTTTAACTTCGAGATCGAGTGCAATTCATCTGGGTAACGTAAAGTGCTTCCCCAGACGCGCATTCAGTTTCTGCTTCAGAGGGTCACGTTCATACAAGCGCTGTGGTTTCATCTGCTCTTTGATAAAATACGAGTATACATGGTTTTATCCGTACTAATATAAAGTATAGACGACTCAGAACTTGCTTTACCAATTTAACCAAAAAATCATAGTGAATTGAAACTTCACCAACATATGTAACTTACAGATTGTGACATAGACTAGTACATAGAAATCTTGCAGTTTTATGACGTACTAGTTTTTCTCGCAGTTATGCTCGCGTAATGGTCAGAACTTTTTAAATATCGCCTATGAAAATCGAGGATAATATAGCTTCACATTTGTAAAAAAATAATAATTGGATCACATCCAAACTTACACACTTTAACTCATAAAAACATTAATATAGACAAGTGACATTCAAGCTTGAGAGTGATAAAGCAATTATACGCGACTACGTACATACGTCTATGCTTACGTATTACGAACAGTAACAAGCAAGTAGTTCGGTTTCTAGTTCAACGTACATGCCATAGTTACCCATTTCCCTTGGCTCTCAGACGTCGTGGGATAATGATCGATTGATACATGCCTATTAATTTCTATTCTCAGAGAGTACACGGAACATAAGTTTACCTAACATGACGCCTTTTCCCAGGGGTTGTTACAAACTTTCTTTGACTCATACATGCATAAATTGACACCTTTTTCCACGATTTTAGCAGAAACTACATAACACCACGTACTAACATATTCTTGTTACTTACTAAACTTTTCTTTAGTGTCCCCAAAATAAGTAAAAGGTTGACAAAATAGAGCAGAAAAGGTGAATTTTTTCTGAGGTTGAAGCCTAATATATAGGCTTTTATATATTGAATGTTAGGATATAAAGGCTGTAAGCGGTGAATATAAATGTGGATTTGAAAGTGTAAGGGATCCTGTATAAACCCGGTCTACCTCGAAGAGCCATGTGAGAATTATTGATATAGAGATCGCAAGATCCGAAAACGGACCCGTGATGTCGTTTGCAGACATTTCTCATTCTGTATCTCTTTTCTTATCGGTAGTTTCAAATAACTGAGGCATTCTGTTATAGCTAGAATAGAAGTAAGATGTGCTTATAAGAATATCCAATAAGCTTCTTTGGTAAATTTCAACCGTAACATAAACAACAATTTGAAGCAACATCAATAATTTCGCTCACAGCGGCCGAAATAAGAAAAAAAGAAGCTTATTCAATATCGGCAAAGTTTTTGGAAAATTTAATTTCGTTCGAAATCTCCTCTTTGTCCCTTATCAGGGCCGTATCCTTCCGAATTTGTCCCGGGATGAGTTCAGAACAACTTGTGAGTAATTGGCTCAGTGTTGTGTAGGTACCAAACTGTCCTATTACTTCGAACTTTTCGACATGGGCTACGTCCCGAATTTTTTCTTTTCTCTAAACGGTTAAGGATTCTTTCAATGGTTTGATTTCCCATAGCACAATAGGTCTGTAATCCTTGAGGGGTTATGCAGAAGTGTACCTTAAATTACACCCAAATTTTGCTAGTTTTGTTAAAGTATAGCCTATGCAAATAGGGGCGAGCTTATTGTCAACTGGGCCTTAAAAAACCCATCCACGTTCCTTCCTCGCCCTTTATGTTTCGGGGCCGCGGTATATTGTCAACTGGGCCTGGATCCAGACTCCGTGGCTGTTTCTAAAAAAATCCTAATGGAAAACCCCAATAACACTATGCCCGACCTTCGAATCGAACCAAGGACCTCTTGCTCAGCTGTCGCTTATGATCAATAGGCCACCGGGGCAGTCTTGCTTTGAATGCCTGTTTGTAACAAAAGCCAGACACTTTTTTATATTTTTAATTTTTTTTTATCATTTTGTAACAAAAATATTAAAAAATTAAAACGAAGGAAGGCTATTATAGGAAAACAATATTTTGTAATAAGGAGGATTATGTTTCCTGCTGAATTTCGAAAGATGATTGTTCGACAAACATTTCCATAATTAACGTTCAATTCTCGAAACAATATATTTTGACGGCTTATTAATAGAACTTTGTTCTTCAAAGCAAATAGGCCGTTCGACATTTAACTATCCTATACCAGTAGCAATGCGCCTTCGTTAATTAATAACTTTGTTACAAACAAACAAAACTAATCAGAAGCAAATTAATGGATGCAAACTAATATAACTCGGTTAATATTCTAACTAATACGTAGAACTAGACTACCGAGGTACTGTTTAAAGCCATGTTTCTACTGGAGAAGAGAGGAGCAAACTCAAAGCATTTTCTAAATTAGACCATAACAGGCGCTTTTGAAAAAACAAAAAAAAAAATACAGACGAATTGAGAACCTCCTCTTTTTGGAAGTCGGTTGAAAAAAGCGAAGCCACAGTCACAAGGCATATAACTTGTGAAAGTACTGTAGATCCCTATTCCAAAGAGTAAATTCTATCTCGATGGATAAAAATAGGCAGGAAACTCCACAGACACTCTTCAGCAAAAGCATTCTAATCTAACAGACAGTTTCTGTTATGATTTACTAAAAAAATCCTAAGAAAAAACTACTCATTTATATTTTGATTGAAACGACACCGGTTCGGTACCGAATTATGAGGTTTCGATTCAACTAAACGCTGATTTTGATTAACATTACAAAATCTTTTAACACAAGTAACTATAAGTAAGTGCCTGTTTTTTTTAATAGGGCCAAGCCTGCCACACTATTCCCAAATCACTTTAACTCCTGAAAGCCCGAATCAACAGTGGCGACGGCGACCACCAGTAAAGCGCCGAGACAATGAAGCTCGACGAAGTCCTAGAGAATGAATTTAACTGTCTGTCAGAAAGTATAGGGGAGAAGTAGGAAAAAACCGTAATTTCCACTTCCCTCCATATTAGGATTAGGATTGACTGATTACAGCAATTTATAGTACGAGTATACCAAACCGCCAATTAATGGAATCAATTGAAAGTCCCACATGCACACTGACATTTTAAAACAAACGTCACTCATTTACGGCCGCCATTTGTAAATTCACCTATCAATAATGACGTAACATTACGACACAGATGTTAATTGCAAGCGACAATTATTCGATTAATGACGTGAACATATTGAATGGTGTTAATCGTTAATTGTATTGTCGTGTTACAGTGTTAAACGATAGTGTTTTGTCTTTCGGTTACGGCTGTTTGATTCGGTTGGTGCTGTACGTAATGGTGATGTAACTTTGTAACTAGCTGTGTTAAAGGCTTTGGGAGGTGAAAGGTTCAATCAGCTAAACAAATATGGACTTAGCTTCAGCATTCAAACACAACAATTATGTAGCTGTAATCATAATGGTGGGAGTAGTTGAAGTTTACGCACATTCACTGCACCACAATGTGGGCAAAGAATATTTAAGACCTCAAGATACAATACAATGGATTTTCTACAGTTCTGATAAGTTTACCTGTTGATTGCGTCTTATTTCAATTTACTGTTAATTTTAAACGTAAATTGTCACTTACGGGATATCTTCCGTGACTATTTATTATTTTGAGCTTCCGATATTTCGACGCTGTTGCAAGCCCCATGATCGCGGAAAACCCGAAAAAGCCGTGAAAGCTTAAAACAGTAACTGTTCATTGGTAAGTATCCAACAACGCTACCCTAGAAAAAAGTCTTACTCAAAGTTCATAATACTCAAAAATATAACAACAAGAAGTTACCAACCGCTTTTGCAAGTTCATACCTATGCTAATCCTGAAAAATACAGGGTGAATTTCGCCACGGTTTTGAACACCGCTTGGGGATTTTTTCGAGGCAGAATCGGTGTATTAATTCCACGCCTGCAAAGCCACTGCTAGCATCCACTGGCGAAAGCAGAATTTAATCTAAAACACTTTGTATTTTTTCGCTCGGAGCTTTTTTAGCTACAAAAAAAAGTCATATAGAAACTGCTCCTTTATCTTCACTTAACAAAGCGTCACTTATTAACTTCGACACAATTGTCAAAGGATTTACTCAGTATTGGCAAAGACACGACACAACTACGAACAAGTCGAAACACTCGATATAAACAAAGAAATTGACTGCTCCACAGCGTCAGTAATTCAATTTCCCTCGAGAATATTGGCAATATCAACAAAATGGAATAACATCGAAATGTCCGATGTTGTATTAACAGGATATTGCTTGAAAACGTGGGACGAATCCATTAGCGAGGGTGGTTTTTAATTAACTTTATCCTCTCGATGCGTTTAAACGATCGGTGCTCGTTTATAATTAGTGTGATTAGCAACGTTACATGACTACGCCGCTTAGGCTTTAGCTACTTCAATTTCAGGCTATAAGATATTAATCGTAGTAGATACATTGTAATGATTATAGTAATTGTATTACTGCAACTTGATATTCATAGTAGCGCTGGGGCCGAGTTTCAACCTATAATGTTTCACGTTACAGCTACAAAGGTCACGCTTTGTGCTCCAGAATAAATTGAAGGCATCTTCGGCGTTACATATTTAAAACAAGAGCCAAAATACCCGAGATAAGAAGTGCTCTCAAACATTTTCCGTTGCGAAAACAATTTGCCGTATCAGGAATTCCCATTACCCGGTTTTATTGTAACACGGTCCCACCTTCGTGTAAACAGGGTGTTATCTCATTTACGTGTTCAATTTGTATGCAAGGCGTAGAGCTCCCCTGGTCGACGCTCGCTCGTATCATTTGCAGCGTCGCAAGTCGCGACCAAATAGAAAAATGCTGCGGCAAAGCTCAGCCTCCACGAAATCGAATGTAATTGAATCGTTCGCTTACTTTGAATAGGAGCCAGTATCTCGCCGGTCAGCACTCGGCTCAACAGCCACTTGTTCGTGACACAAGTCCTATTTGCATAGATTTCATTCTCCATTCCTTTGTTCGACGATTATTTTCAAATTTTCTCCCCGTCCGGTCCGTGCCCTGCACTCACTGCAGGAACAGGATTTGTTTTTACTTTTTGTTTTGTTTCGCGTTGTTAAGATTTTCTCTTTTTACGCCGTAGGAAACTTGTTCGTTCACAGTTTCTTGATTAAACATCGAGTGGTTGTAATTAATGGCGCCAACTTGAGAACACTAAGTGGTCAACGTCTTTGTTTTGTAACTTCTAGCCAGCTCTGTACACCACACTAACTTTTGCCTCGACAGAGTACATACTTTAGTGGCATTAAAAAAGAAAATTATCAATTTGATGTGTTTCATTTTATGAGTCATATTTTCGTGAGTTATTCGCACTGGTTTGATGGTTTATTTAAGAGTGGACCACTGTGAAGCCTAGAAGCCTACCATTTAATGGTCAAGTTTAATGGTCTGTATTCCACGGGCGTTCACAAGGACGACATGGAAGATACAAATAAAATGTTCCATTTGTGTCATCTGGTTTATCATTCAACACAATAAGACAAAACTGTAAATGTGACAGTGTATTTTTATGTTTGACGTTTTTCACATTTTCAAGGGGAAAATGAATACAATTTCGTAGGTAAACATTGTGAAACATTATATACTTATTAAGTAGATCTACTTTCAATTAATGTGAGCTCCCTATATTTCAATGCTGTTGAAAGCGCTTGTAACGGTTAAAGGTCGTGGCACACTTGACAAGCACCGCACCAGCACCGCACCAGCACAGCTGTTGGCCAGCGTTGTCTTGAATTTAGGCAACGGCGCGCTTACCACGCGTCGTCAGCGAGGCGTAAGCACGCGGACGCGGCGAACACGCGCGGGCCGTGCGGCGTCGGCGCGCCGTCCGCGAGACGTAAGCTCGCAGTCTTTGCGCTGGCTGTGATAGTCCGGGAGATGGTGTTGCATTTTACAGTGTTATTACGCCGATCAGTTGCCATCTGGTTCAATAGATCCCGAATGACTGATAAGTGAACCCAGCGTCAGCTGAGGCACCCGAGGTGGGTGATTGGGAGGTTACGGAGGTGGTGAAAAAAAAGCAGTCATAGTACGCAGGCTGAAAATTTTTTAGAAATAGTTTACATCATACTGAGCTTGAAAATATCAGCTGCATGGTGGAAGGGGCATTATGTGTCTGCCGCTCACATGAACTTGTAAAAGAAATAATATAGTACGCCGGATGAAATTTAACAAAGTGATTGTTTAAATTATCAAAAGTACAAAAACAACAATTAGCTGAGTGGGTAGCGGTCCTTACAAGTTCATGCAAGCTATAAACGACACCCATGACGGAAAATCTCGAAAGATTGCCAACCGAACATACTGCTTAGAATTTAAAGCATAATTATGTTATTTTTCATCATGGGTGTCGTTTTCATGGTTTTCGGGGTGGCTGATAACGAAAATGAGGTTAAAGTTAACTACGTCAAGTATTAACGTAACCATATTATATAATATAAGAAATTTATCGTTAATCAATGTGAATTGAGCTTATGCCCTCAAGTTGTAACTTTCCGCGTAGAAGTTTTACTTTTTTTCTATCCTAAATTCCAGGCGCCTACGCAAACAGTAGCAACGTTTTCTACAAAAAAATCAAAGTCACATTAAAGCCACAAACTTATTCCTGTTGACGAGTTAATGCCTAAGTAAAACTCCTATCCATTTCCTGAAATTAACACCATTATCAAAAAAACATTCACATTGTTTTCAACTCTAACAGGTTCAGTAGACAATTAAACTCCAATATTTTGAACAAAATAAGTTCATTATGAGTTCGTCTTAAATAAAGGGATCACGACCTCATCAAAGCGAGTATGTATACATAGGTAGGTGTAGGTACTTCGAATTTTGCTCACATTCTCGATATAAATTTTATCCAATTCACACAGGGATGTGCCATAAAGTTTGGCC
This sequence comes from Xestia ashworthii, assembly GCA_950022955.1. NCBI lineage: Eukaryota > Metazoa > Arthropoda > Insecta > Lepidoptera > Noctuidae > Xestia > Xestia ashworthii. Next base: position 7,703,623 of record OX465558.1, on the reverse strand, counting down.
GATAACGATTTCACTTCAGATCCAGCCGTTAAAGTATAATTACCGTGTGTAGAAGATAGTTTATGGCCCTCGATTTAATACATTTGTCGCCATTATGGCCAGACAGACTGGCGCATTTTAATTTTGGAAATGTCTTCTGTAGGTACATTTTATAGCTTCGGATTTAAATTATTATCTATGTCATTGTGTCATTAGAGCACCATGAACTTACTTCAAAAAGTAGAAGATTCTTCCAGCATTAAGACTTTTAAGAACGATGTCATGGTGATGACAGTTGAGAACTTGAGATGTTGATTTCAAGGTCTCTCTACGCCAAATCATCATCATGAGGAAAATGTAGTGAGAAGAATGTTGAGTTTGAATGTAGATTGCTCTAAGAGTAAACCAAGACCAAAGAAGCGATGGATGGATTATATGAAAGACTAGCTGACCCGCGCAACTTCGTCTGCGTGAAGATTTTGTGCAAACTTCACATAAACCATCTACTAAATAGTCCGAACAAAGCCTAAACATTAGGTTTGGATAGGTTAGCCCGTTCTTCAATTATAAAATTACAACGAAAAGTGGCATTGATTTTTATATACAGGTAAACCACCTCATCACAAAGCCGTTAACCAAGCATTCTGTACATCAAACTAAGTAACTTTACGCAAAAATTTTTGCTGGGAAACAACTTCTTTTTTTGAGGTTATAAATCACGTTTTGTGGTATAACTCAATGTAACGCACTTAAAACATAGTGCTGATGGATGGATTGAATAGTACGGGGGTCGTGGAGGTGTTAAAAGTCAAAATCTCACAAAAAAAACTTGTATTTAAAAAAAAAGTTGTCAAAAAGTTGTAAGTTTGACCACCCATATCTCCGTAACTAGAAGGTTCCCAGGTATGGTGTAGAACAAAAAAATGATCGTAATGATGGGGAGAACAAGTGCCTTTCAGCTTCGTGAAGAGGTGTTTTACACCCTTTATATTGATGATATGGCTAGAAGGAAGGTGACGGCTGAGATAACGAGTATTAGAGAAGTATGGAATAAGAAGACATGCTGCCACCACAAATAATCAAAACATATAATAAAACCTCACTAAAACCTATAACCAACTCCAAGCAAGCACATAACTCTCACATAATACTAGACAAGGACAGTATTACAACCAACTTCATAGCTATTCGGGCCATTCCATTACTTACGAACACTATTTCCTTCCAATTTCCATTTCCCTACTTCCTCCACAATACGCGCGGTCGACATGCAACTGCCACATGTTTTTCATTGGCGAATCAATATAAAAACGAACGCTTTATCTTACATTCTGAACTGTTTTTCCTGTATGAAATGTACGTTATTTTCTTTCAGTGAGGATTAAATTAACTTATACGTTGTAGGCTGTTTTACTTTGTTGTTAGAGTTTTTAACTTGGAAGTATAAAAGGTAGGGAATATTTGCAGCGAATAAGTTAGTGTAATATCGTATGGTTCAATGCTCAAACATAGCTTACAGGTTTTCAAATTACAGGAGGCTTTGTCTGAATCGCTCAGCTATGAAGACATGACATAATTATCTGTATTGATGAAGACAGTCTCTGGCATTGATTAACCTTTTGAACACCATGGTCACTTATACGTGACAAGTATGCGCGTCTCCTGTGCGCCAAAAGACACAAATATGGAAAAAATGGTAGGTGAAAATTGTGGCTTGGCGTGGAGGGCCGGCCGTTCAAAAGGTTAAAACAATTCATCTCCAAAAAAAAACAATTTCTGTGGAGTTATTTCGCGCTATTGCTTTTTTCATTCACTCGATTGGTAAGGCCAAATGAAAAATAAAATATTCAGAAGAAGAAAATTGTTGATTCTTGCGCCAAATACGTATCGACGAACACAAATTAGACCTTCTTTGATAAAACATTTGTAAATAACGTACCTAATCGCGATCGCGTCGATGACTTTGATGTTTCCTTCCTCATCACACAGACGTGAGAAACTTGGCATGAGGAGTCTTCAAACCGTATTGACGTCACGATTCTCGCAATGGACGCCATATTGTCGGTTCAAAGGTAATATTTCAGACGATAGCAAAGAATTACCTTTAGTTTTTAATAAACCTTTATTTAAAAACTCATCTACAATATAATTTGCGGTAGGAAACTTAATATTTTTATATTAAAATTTTACCTTAGGCCGCCATATACATATTTTTAGATAGTAAAGTAGGTAAATAAAGGTATTATTATCTGTAATACAGAAGATTGTAAAAAGCGCGCTGCGGAAATTGTGAGGTAAAAATGCAATTAAGTATGGGAAAATAAGTGTGGAACAAAATTCAACGCTTTTAAGTACTGCGTGTTTTAAAAATGTAGTGGATTTTAATATACGGTGCTTACCGGACTTAACACTCGTAAAAACTACTTATGTAGTTAGAGTTACCTACTTGGGTACAGGCGTGTTTACTATCAGTAAAAATTAGCCCGTCAAATTCTACAAGAGGCTAAGTTATTATCTTACACTTAGATAGAAGACCTACGAATAATAAACGGTTTCGAAGATTAAATTCTACTTAAAAATAATTTTAGTAATCAAAAAGATTACCTACCCTACTAACCCTGCCTAAAAAGCTCTGGTATAACATAACGTGGTCGGCCACATCTACGTTTGTACTTTATATTTATGTGGCTTCAAAAAAGAAGCATACAATAATAAATTTAACTGGGCATTGTGAGCACAGGGAACACACAGAGGCTACATATCGCCAAGCTCACAACAATGGCATTTCCTCAACAGGTCAAACCTATTTGCTTGCCGCTCGAGAGCATATTGAATATTTTTCATTGGATTTCCATAGAAAAGTAAAACAAACGCAGTGTAACGTGCGTTCTTGTACAAGAAAGAATAATAGTGTCAGCTGTTCGCATGCTGCCTTTCAAACAGTTGTTCAAGGCCTCGAGGGAAATGAACAAGCTTTCTGCTTTAATACTCACTTATACGAGGAAAGCGTCTTCGAATATAAAAGGGTTAAGAAGAATGTCAGCTTGTCAATTTGTTATTTTTTAATGGGAGTCGCTGCTTTACGTGTATGTACTTAAAGATCCTACAATAATCGAGAAATTAGGAAGATAAAACTATGATCTCCGTAGTCAATACTTTCCAGTAAGGAGAATAACTCTTAGAGTAAGGGTCGTAGCACACGTATCAAATCGGAAAGGGATCGTCACCGTATCAACTCGAGTCGTTCAGTATTATTTGTATGAAACTCCCTACTGCAACGCACACTAATCGGAATCGTAACGTAATCGCCTCGGCTCGGGATAAGCTCACGAACCGCGGTGCGGTGCGTGGTCGACTTGCAGTTCCCGCGCTTACGGTTCTCCGTACCCTAGCTTACAGTTCTCCGTACCCTAGCTTACGTCTCTTCGTCCACGCCCCCCCGCGATCTTCATCAAGTGCTACGGCAATGATAGCCAACTCATATTTTTTTTTTTTGTTTGGACAAGCCCGCCACACACGCCCAAACCACTGTAACTCCTGAAAGCCAGAATCAACAGTGGCGACCACCAGAAAAGCGCCGAGACAATGAAGCTCGACGACGTCCCAGAGAATGAATTTAACTGTCTTGGATCCCGCAACGAAATTAATCAGAAAGTGTAGCGGAGGAGTAGGAAAAAAAACTGTAATTTCCACTTCCCTCCATATCAGCAGGAGACAGAACGAAACAAGGCCAATAGGCACAAAGGGACGTTTACAACTGGGATAGGCCCAGTTGCCTAGCACCACGGATAAATATTAACGTTAATGGGTCCTAAGTTGAGAGCTGTTATATTTGATTCCAATAATAGGTATGGCAAAAACGCTTGAACGCACGGAAATTTGCTCTAGTTTCTACAAGGTCCGTATAGTAAATAACTCCGGATGGAACCTGTACACTATCCAACATAATATTGCGTTCATTTTGTCAAAGACTACACTCCCACAAAATGTGATGTGCAGATTGTTCATATTCGCAGTCCATGCTTGGAGAGAGGCCAGTTCCCGCTTCGTTGGAAGACGGGGAAACTGGTCCTCATCCAGAAGCCGGGGCGCCCTGCGGACTCTCCGTCCGCATTTCGGCCCATTGTGCTGCTCGACGAGGTGGGCAAGCTCTTTGAGAGAGTGATTGCAAACCGCCTCGCCGAGCACCTTGATGGGATGGGGCCGAATCTTGCGGAGAATCAGTTTGGTTTCCGCAAGGGGCGCTCCACAGTGGACGCCATCATGCGCGTGAGAGCCCTCACGACGGGGGATGCGATATCCCGGGGCGGAGTCGTCCTGGCGGTGTCTCTCGACATCGCCAACGCCTTTAACTCCCTGCCCTGGAGCTGCATCAGGGAGGCACTCCGGTATCACCGGGTGCCGACCTACCTCCGTCGTGTGGTCGGGGACTACCTGACGGACAGGGCCGTCATCTACCCCAGTCGCTGCGGAGATTGGAACCGGCGAGAGATGTCGTGCGGTGTCCCGCAGGGATCGGTTCTGGGACCGCCCCTGTGGAACATCGGTTACGACTGGGTGCTGCGCGCCGACCTCCCTAGTGGTGTCAGCGTCGTTTGCTACGCAGACGACACCCTGGTGCTGGCACAGGGGAGGTCGCACGAGGCGGCGGCCGACAATATGACACGCGGGGTTGCGATAGTCGTAGAGAGGATCCGGCAACTGGGTCTCGAGGTGGCACTGCACAAGTCCGAGGCCATGTGCTTTCATGGGCCTCGGAATGCGCCACCGTCGAGATCCACACTGACGGTAGGAGGGGTATCCATCGGCGTCGAGTCGACGTTGAAGTACCTCGTCCTCGACAGCCGGTGGAACTTCGTGGAGCACTTCCGACGTTTGGCCCCCAGGCTGGAACGGACCGGGGCTGCCTTCAGGCGGCTCCTGCCCAACCTTGGGGGGCCAAACGCCTCCTGCCGCAGGCTCTACGCGGGGGTCGTGCGGTCCATGGCCCTTTACGGGGCCCCAGTGTGGGCGCGTTCCTTGAAGCGGCGTGCCGCTCATTATCTGAACGCGCCCCAAAAAGTGGTGGCCGTAAGGATGGTCCGTGGGTACCGCACGATCTCCCGCGAGGCAGCGGGCCTGCTTGCCGGATTGCCGCCATGGGATCTGGAGGCGATAGTCCTCGCGCGCCTACACGAATGGCGCGCGGAGGTACTACGCCGGGGGGAAACTCCGCTGCCGCGGCAAATTGCCGCTCAGCGGACTGACCTCCGGCGCGATCTCATGGCGACATGGAGAGAGCGACTGTCGCAACCCCGTGCAGGGCACGCCACGATAGTGGCGGTAAGTCCCCTCTTTGAGGAGTGGCTGGAGAGGCGCCACGGCGTCCTCACCTTCCGCCTGACGCAGGTCCTCACCGGACACGGATGTTTCGGGAGGTACCTGCACCGAATCGGGCGGGAGGAAACGCCCGGGTGTCTCCACTGCGAGGATCGACCGGAGGACACGGTGGAGCACACGGTGGAGGTCTGCCCTGCGTGGGCGGAGCACCGCCGTGTCCTCGTAGCGGCGATCGGCGGCGGCGACCTCTCGCGTCCGGCCCTGGTTCAATCCATGGTCCGGAGCGAGACGGAATGGGAAGCCGTCACCTCCTTCTGCGAAGCAGTCATGCTGGCGAAGGAGGTGGCGGAACGAGAGAGGGAGAGAGCCTCTCTTCCCAGCCGCCGCGGGAGACGCACCGGGCGTCGGGGGCCACGTGGTGGCTACCGGCCACCGTAGATGCGGGCCTGTGGACGGTTAGCTATGGGCTAGCTAGCCGTCCGTCCGTCTAGTGACGACAGGCCGTGTCGACGGCGCGTTCGTGTTCCACGCGCGCCTCAAAGAGATGTCAGCAGCAGAGAGGGGCCCGCAAGGGCCGAAGCCTGCCGGGGTTGCGGGACTGTTCGAAAGAGATACCGCGGCCCCGGAACGTAAAGGGCGAGGAAGGAACATGGATGGGTTTTAGTCAGTAAGAGTCTGACACTCCCTCCCGCTCCGCCCAGAGTGGGAGAAGTCATTTGATGATTTCCCATCCCAAAAAAAAAAAAAAAGATGTTGAACATTGACAAAAAGGAGAGTCAACAAGCTCGAAGGAAAATAATTTACTCTTGAAGTTTCCATGACCCGTGAGAAATTGGGCAACACAGTGATCAACCTCCAGCCATGTCCTGTCCAGCCGCTCACGAACGGATGGAAAGAACTGGTGGAGGTGTCTGCCCTTGATGGCATTGTCCCACCTACATTGCCATTCAGATAAAAGTTCCTCCCAGACGTCGGTCTGTGGTTTGAATAATCTAGAAATCCTAGCACGATCACGTATGGTTAAAAAGTCTGCGTCCGTGGTCTCACGCGCATTATAGTACATTGCAGCCCGACGCTGCACCTCGAGATCGACTGAAAGTACACCCGCAAGCACCGGTAAAGCTTCGGTACTAACCGTCCTATACGCTTTACATAAGAATATCAACGCCAAACGCTGGCTTTGAAGCAATTTACGTCGCACCGCTCCTATGGTGGCCCTATCGGCTCAAACAGGTGCCCATACAACCCAAGTAAGTAGCCACATAGATGGTCTTTAAAGTTAAAAATGACAGTCCCCACGTAGATTTGGATATCCTCGTTAAGGAATAAAAGTTCTTTTTAGCTTTTTCACCGACATTTTTTATGTGATCTACGAATGAAAAATTCCGCTCTAAGACCAGACAAAGGTAGCACACGGACTGCTTTCTTTTCACGGGAACGTTATTAATTTTAATATTCGGCCACGATTTAAGATCACTTTTTAAAATTAGTTGAAAAGTTTTATGCGGTGCAAAGGTCAGACGGTTCCGATCGCCCCACTGAGATATTAATCGTAGGCAAGTGTCAGCTAAATTCTCGAGTCCAGCCCGGGTACTTGACTGAATGAGCAACAGGCCGTCGCCAACTCATATATTGTCAACCGAGACATTACCTTGCGCTACACTTAACGTTCGGATTCAAAATGACTGAACTAGTGCCGCCTAGCCTGCCGACCAGCGGTCGGCGAGACGTAAGCGCGGCGTCGTCGCCTAGCTGTAGCCGAGTCAACGTGCCGGAGCTTCTGATCCGCTTACGTTACGTGGACGCCTGTTTGACGCCAAGGGGAAAGGCGAGGCGGTGACAAGTGCGCTACAACCTTAAGATGGAAGCAGCTCGAGGCTAAATCTGCTTGGGTTGATCTTCAGGATAAGCCGCGCTTGCCTAGGTTGTTCCGTGGATGGGTGACCCAATACATACCGAGTTTCCTTTGTCCTTCGGAAAGCAGAACCGGGACCAACGTCTCAGCTGTCAATTGTAAGTCTTTGACAGTCGTTATAAAGGAGTCAGTGGCCCGGGCCCCGGAAGTATGTCAGTGTTACCAAGAGTTATCGTATTATCCAGTGCTAACAGGGTTGTGGAGGTCAGACAGGCAGTCGCTTCATGTAAAATACTGGTATTTAGCTGCATCCAATTAAACTGGAAACTGACCCCAACATAGCTGGGAAATGGCTAGGCAGATGGACGAGATATAAGTATAGCAGTGGAACGTGAAGCAAAAGTAAGATATGTAAGGATCGTAACAAAAGACATTCTGTTGTTTCTGCCATGGGACCAAGCACAGAATTCATGTATATTTAATAAAGTTCCCGTGAGCTTTCAGTATTAATTAAGCAGTACCAAGGAAACACAATAACATCGTGAAGTTATTTGCTTCCGTGTCAACTCTACACTCATCAACACAGCTAAGTCAAGAACGATACGAATACCGCCTCATCACGGCAGAAACGAGCGAAATTAAATAGGATCCTCCCGCCACTTCATAAACTTTAATTATCCTGAGCTTATACGCAAGTGGAGCAGACTATACTGAAGTACAGGTAGTTGGTAATAAAGGCACCATCGTGTTGGAAATACTGCTGCTTATGTTGTTCCCTTAAATAGACGGTACAGGGGAAGCGAAAAGCTTTATAGTTCCTCTGACATCATCCTAGCTTTAACATAACTAAGCCGTTGATTGATAAAGCCCTGGTGACGGAAATATCTGTCTGAATTACCAGTGGTATCCAAGTTAGAGAAAAGCAATGTGTTCAGTGCAAAAGGACAAATCTACGGTCACCAACTTCATTCTGCAAAAACTCCCTTGAGAGTAGCCGACCGAAGACTGAACGATATTACTTACATAAACACGCTCTACTTTCCAATTCGATCCTAGAAATTGGACAAAATTGTATCAACTTTAGGGCAATCTAAAAGATCTATAGATATTTCTTGGTAGCGGTATAAAAATCAAAAAAGGTTGGTATTTTTTACGATGATGGTTATTTTCCATCATAGCGTACCTTATTGCTTCTGATCCCATCGCCTCTCCAAGTCTTATATCATAAATACATGTGCGTCGAATCGAACTGAACTAAATTGAAATTGTTGATTGAAAAGGTACGTAGCACGTTGGTATAAAAGCGAAATTCAGTCAGTCGTGAATATTTATGTGCATTCTCGTTGCTAGCGTTAGATGAACTTGCTCGTATAGTTTTTGGGACAGGGAAAATGGTCCAGAAGCTCGCTTAGAGCCAATATACGTTGTTGTTTGATACAAGTACCCAAGAGAACTGTTTCGGGCGTGAAAAATAAAATACGGAAGTATAAAAAAACTTTGTATGGGGCTACAAACTCGGTTAGTACTGAACATTTACACCATGAAATGGACAAAAGCATCAAACATCCGTTGCCAATAAAAGTCCGCAATTGGCTCTGGAATTCCCTTGAAGCGAACTAATCTAATGAAAATCCTTCCACGCCTACATTTCGTACACGTTACCCGAGCTTTAACACGCCACTCCGTTTTATTCATGGGCACCGATGACGTCACGTTCGAATTCCATGCGTCACTCGTGCCAGAGTTATTAGGCCGTCTCGGCTTGCGAAATGTCCTGGCGCTTAAAACTTAGTGACATCGACGTGGTCAGCGGATTAACGTGAGGAGTGGACGGGAATGATTGCCCAACATAAGCTTAAAGCTTTATGAGAATTATTTGGTACTGCTCTGTGATTTCAGACCAAATTCGTCTATGAGTAGCTTTCCGTGTAATGGTCTCTTTTCGAAGCTGTATTCTAGAACGTTCAAGTATTTACTACGATTCAAATCCGACCGCTTTTATTCAGAAATTCAACTTTGAATTCAGATTCCATAATGCGAACCTCTCCTTTGAAATTAAAATTGCATTCGAGTGATTCCGGGTCAATTTATTTTGATCTAAATGCAGTCAAATTGAAAAACTTGCACCAGAACTAAGCAACTAGGTAATAACTTTCCCACTGTTTCCTCGCATCTGCATATAAGAGCCACTTAAATACCTAGAACCCAAACGAAGTTCTGTCGTACTAATTACTTAGTCACATTACTCTACAAAGAGGTGGAAGTCTAGAACAGTTCCGATTCAACCGCGGTGCGGCGCGGCGCGGTAAACGCTTTGCATTCCAAATACCACTTCCAGGCGTGTTTTATTGTCTCAACGTGATAGAAAGGGAAAACGAATCGGATGCTGCGGCGTCGGATTTGAAAGCACGTAACGTAAAGGTAAACCTTTGTTTGAAAAACGCTTTTGTGTTCTGCAAAGGTCACTTCGAAACGACCTAAACTCATGAATAGTAATTAAAACTGATTATGGTTTTCGTTCACATTATTAATCACAATTTAGTCAACTACATACTTACATTAACTTATTAACTGTACTAAACATACAAAACGCATTGTTGCATTATTAATATCTTTAACCATGCAAAATGAAATTAAATAGGTACAATTACCCATTCTCAGAATACCGTATGATGTAATTCATATTCTAATTTGAGCTGCATTGGAAGGATGACTGATATTTCGTTTTTATGGAACCCTGGTAGGTGTGGCATGCATCGCGGGGCAGGTCACCGCGGCCGGTGATCCAGAACACGCCATAGGTGAACGAGCACCGCAGCTATGCGAATCAAGTAAAACACATAGCCAACACGAGTACCAGGAAAACATGCTCGTAAAGCTGTTATCAACACTTGTTCCACAGAAAACTTCCCTGCAATGATTACTTTGTAGAATTTTCACGTATCTAAGAAGCTTTCATTGCAATATCAAATGGAATGTTGCTGATGTATTTGGAGCACGTACAAGAAATCAAATAAAATGTGTTGTAAACGTAGGAGCTCTCATTTCAAACGGAAACTTTGGGAATCAATTCACAAAGTTACGCTAGGCAAATTCTGACCGCGCCGGTTTCCGTGAAACTTACGGACTGTAAGATACAAAATAAACACCCTTCGATTTCCTACCTGCCTGGTACAATTCCGTGTTATTTTACCAGCCTTAGGTCCATGTTCACCGAAAAGATAACAGCCTGATTAGCTAAAACAGCTGTTTAAAGCACATTTTTGTATGGTAATATGTCACAGTGACAGCTGTTTTTAGCTAATCAGGCTGTTATCTTTTCGGTGAACGTGGACCTTAGAGAAGCATAGTTATGCACCAAATGGTAAAGAGGAGGAATATTCAATTCAAATGGCGAACAATAAAGCATGTTCTATTCTTTATTCCTTTACGGCTTCGTTTTCAATTTACGATCTACTGTGAAACTGAATTGTTCGTTCATTTTAGATATTCATGAAATAAACTGAGCGCGAGTTTTAATAAATTCCAGGTTAATATCATAAGGTTAGTTACGGTTAGTAATAAAGTTTTAAAGTATAACACTTGCGACTTCCCTAGGTACTTCAACTTTCACAAAACACACTCCCAATATTAACGTAGTTACTTTCTTACTAACCATGACATCACGACGGTAATCCCCGAAAGGTAAGGCAGAGGCATACAATACTGTACTGTACCCAACATTTCGCCAAGTTAAAGTTTCGACCGGGCACTACTAAAAACTAATCATTTTATTACTTACTCACTGCTGTTTTAAATTGCAAAAATATTACTACTTACAAGTAAATGCCGACCAAAAATACCAGCAATAGTACCCCAAAAGTGTACTACAGTTAGGGAATAACCAGCTGTTTATTTATCCTTTCGGAACATTTGTAGCGGACAAGTAATAAACGACAGTGTTGGGTCAGATCTACGAGTTACGTCGTGACTCGTACGTGCCCCAATATCGGCTTCGTCTGGTCAGACGGCAGACCTGCGCAGATTATTGCAGATTATTGCTGCGGGTCATTGCTTTGTTGGTAATTAAGACGAGGGGGGGGCATATTGACTGAGGTTGGGGATCTGCTGATGCGCATTTTAGGTGTCTCATTAAATATTTTTATCAAGCTAAGACGATACGATAAGGGAGGCCTTCGCCCAGCAGTGGAACAGAATAAATAAATCATTATCATCTGCCTAGCCTTTTCCCAAATATATTGGGGTCGGCTTCCTGCAGTCTAACCGGATGCAGTTAATACCACAATATACATGGAGCGACTGCCTACAGAAAAGGCTAAATAAAAAAAACCGGCCAAGAGCGTGTCGGGCCACGCTCACTGTAGGGTTCCGTAGCTTCCCAGACCATTAAAAATACCAACATTTTTCGTCAGCAAAAATAACTTTGTTTTTCATAGTATTTGTATGAAAAACAAAGTTATCATTTGCGTTTTTTTGAAAAAGTGCTATATAACTCAAAAACTATTCAACTCATCAAGTTGAAAATAATTTTCCTAGAAAGTTCATATAAAGGTCTACTTCTGTGATTTTTTTCATATTTTTTAAACTTATGGTTCAAAAGTTAGAGGGGGGGGGGACACATTGTTTTTGACTTTCGGAGCGATTATTTCCTAAAATATTAATATTATCAAAAAATGATTTTAGAAAACCCCTATTCATTTTTAAATACCTATCCAACAATATATCACACGTCAGGGTCAAAATTAAAAAAAAAATCGCTCCCCACTTTACGTCTGGGGGAGGTACCCTAATAAAAATGTTTTTTTAAATTTTTATTTTTGCACTTTGTCGGCATGATTGATATACACATTGGTACCAAATTTCAGCTTTCTGGTGCTAACGGTCACTGAGATTATCCGCGGACAGACAGACAGACAGACATGGCGAAACTATAAGGGTTCCGTTTTTTGCCATTTGGCTACGGAACCCTAAAAAGAATAAAAAGACGATACGAAATCAAAAAGGACCTCTTAGTTACCTACTTAAGTAATTTTAAACAATAAGCCGAAAGAATTTCCCGAACAACAACATTCTACAATTTTTCGAATAAAACAAAAAAGTTTCCCAGTACTAAAAAATAATTCCCTACAACAACATGCCTATTCCTGGTATCCCCCCATTGTTTCCAACTAGACGGGAATTATGTCAAAACAACTTTGTTCTTGTAGATATTACATCATTAGTATATTTCAACTAAGTTTCCAAAGTACATAACTTTCTTAATGTTATTTATGTAGGTAAACAAAGTACCCTCGGGTTCTGATAAAATACACAGCTACCCGCGAAATACAAGTAAATGTATATTATATAAAAGAGAACTACCCTAATCAGGTTTACGTTTCACTTAACTTGAACGTAAACGTTAAAGTAATGACTGTGAATTAAATAATAATTACAAGTAATTATTTAATCATTGAAAAAGATAATTTACAAATAATTTATTGGATCTTACCGTCCACTGGGAATGATAACTTGGGAAAGCTGTTCTTGGAACTAAAATAGGCAGAGTTGAGTTTTTGATTTTAATTTACTGCAAACAAACAAAAGTTATCATATGACTAGCTGTTATTTCCAAAAACTCACAACGTCACACACTTAAAGAAACGAAATATATTACTAACACAGGATAGAATACCTTATATTATGAACCACTGAAAACTAAGGACAAGACTGAGCCTGGTGGCAATCTGATCAACCAGAAAATTGACACAATTGTAAATAGTTTGACCACAATATCATCATCATACGCCCAGCCTTTCCCCAACTATGTTGGGGTCAGCTTCCAGTGTTATATCGGATGTAGCTGAATACCTGTATTTTACATGGAGTGACTGCCTATCTGACCTCCACAACCCAGACAGTACTAGGTAATGCGGTACCCGTTGGTAAGACTGGTTGTCAGACTTTTGGCCAGTAGCTGACTACTAGTTAACGAGAGTCAAAAATCTATAAATGACAACCGGAACCAGCGGCTTAATATGCTTTTCGAGGCGCAGAGGAAACTCTGTCTGGGTAAGCTTGAAGATCGACAAGTGTGGTGATTATTATTTAGCCACGAGTTTCTTAAGGGGGTGGTATCTGCTAACGAGAGGTTTTCTCCATGTAACTCCTTTTTGATGAGTGAATATAAATGTGCAAAAAAATATATGTTGCTTATTAGACTTTAAACTTTAATTTGTACAATTGAAATAATCCTAACTTTACTATTACTATATGTAAAAAATGTTCAAAGTAAAGCAGTTTTTCTTTGAAATTTCGTAACTACTCATAAACGGCATTAAGTTTTAGTTTTCTTTTTTACACACACACATATTTGCCGCTATTTTCTTCACAAAGTGTGTGCAATTGCAATTTTGATCTAATGATTTATTACGCTACAATTAAATAAAAACCACTCATTTCGCACTATTCGGCCCGCTGTGACCGACGTAACAACCACTTTGTAGTGCAAGCTGATTAGAACTTTATTCCAACAGTATTTCAAACGAAGTTAGGACCACCACAAATAGAGTTGCTTATTTAGCAGATACCACAGCCTTAAGAGATAGTTGGACCAAGTCCATACAATATTTGTTTCGTACGCCACATGAAACAAGCAATTATACTGTACGTACTGTAACTAGTTAACTACAAGACAGTAACAGGATGCAAGGCTGTAATTTAAGCAAATACACAGCCTGGCTGTGACCCTTAGTTTATCCAAACACATGAGACCACTCGGTTGACAGGCAAGCATGAGCAATTGTTTTGTGCTGAGTATGTAGGGGAGGAACGGTGAAGGAAAACATCGTGAAGAAACCGGCAGGTCCTAGAACCAAAAATTCGAAGACATGTGACATCTACCAATCCGCACTGGGCCCGCATGGTAGATTATAATAATAATAATAATATATCATTTAATTCGGGTAACAAAAGACCCATAACATATAGCCCATTCCCTCTCATAGAGAGGAGGCCTGTGTCCCAGAAGTGGGAACATTAATCGGCTGATGATGATGATGTAGGGGAGACATTTTGCATAATTTAGGAGCAGACGTTCATCCAGGATTAAGTAAAGTATTTGTCCAGGTTTACCTGAAAAGACCGATTGTAAATGTGGGACACACAATAAATGTACGAAGACAATAATCTTGAGGAAATCTGTGTTTCATGCGATTAACAAGCACATTTTCAGCCTGTAACAAACAAGGTTAGGTAAGAAGTTTCATAATAAAAATCTACTTCAGGTTATGTGTTTACCGGGGTTGCGGGACTGTTTGAAAGACATACCGTGGCCCCGGAACATAAATGGCGAGGAAAGAACATGGATGGGTTTTAGTCAGTAAAAGACTGACACTCCGCTCCGCCCAGAGTAGGAGAACACATTTGAAGATTTCAAATCAGAAAAAAAAAAAACAAAAAAAAAGGTTATGTGTTTAGAGTATAATTGATTATAACAGTGAGTCGCGTAACGATACATGGACAGTTGTGACACCAGGAAATATCTGGAAGCCCAGAAAGATCAAAGGCAACACTCTCTCTTGTACGAAACCACAGCATAATGGCTGATTTCTGCAAGCGCAATTCTGTTTATCATTTAAACCTAAGTCCTAATTCACAAACATTCTTAGATTTAAATCTAAAAATTACTCGCACTTTAAGATACGGAATTCTAGATTTTTCGATAAGTATAAAGTAAACATTGCCCACTCCTAATTTCCTTAGTCCATCTAAAAGTACCTAATAAACAAAAAAAAGACAGAAACAAACATCATTAAGTATGTCCTTAAGTTTTAATAAATGTCAAAAGGTTCCGCAGTCAGTCGGTGTCTGTAGCACTGAAGTGTTTCACTTCACTTTGCCTCTCTAGTTTCAGTGAGCCCCAGAGATATTACGAACTGCTAGATATTTTTAAATTTTATAAAATTATGCCGTTATTACCAAGTGTTCTTCAAAAAAAAAACAGCCTGTATATCAATGCCGAGGTAAAATTATCTTTCGGAAAAAATGAGGATGCATTTTCCAACTCATTTTATTATAATTATACTGCAGTAAAATAATGTTACTGGTATTTTTGCGGCAAAATTGTCTGCCTACAATAATGTAATACCTAGTACTGTAAACTTGGGAAGTTATTCTACGGTATTGTACCATTTAATAGTACTAGCTCCTTGACTAGCACGTATAACGCTGAATAATAACTATTCAAATGCATTCGAGCTGTGAGCATAATTAACTAAGAAGAGCTTAGAATTTCTAAGATGCAGAGCCGAATACGTGCAATATACTCCCCAAGCATATGCCAGTCAAAAGTATACCCTAAGTTTAACGTGTCTAGGTTGGAATTAGAGCGATAATTTTGAGCTAACAAGGTTAATCAAGTACTACGTAGAACTAAGCACGGATTAAATAGTTAAGTAATTAGTCGGTAGGCAAGCACGTACTTGAATCAACGCGAACGGCTATTGTTGATGTTAGATAGGAACCATCGGTAATAAAGCTAATTTATCGATACTGTATTATGTTACAAATGCTCAAATAGACGTTGTTTTACTGGTAGTAAGCACGACTGCTGAGCTGGTCCTGAGTTTGGTACCCGGATCGGCCAAGTGTTATTGCGTTTTCCATCAGGAATTTCTCAGCAGATTTGACCTCGGTCGATGGCAATAGGCTTGCCCCCTATTACAGGGGACTCAATCATAACTGGCGAAATGTGGGTTTACTAATAGATAAAATTCTGCCTAAATCTTCAGGGATTACAGGCGTAATGTTATGTTTATGAATAGACAAACACCTGCGCGTTTTTCTTCACGTTTTTTTCCCATGCAGAAGCCATAGAACGTCACCCTGCTACGATACTTAATATCTTAGATACTCCTTTTGCTACGTTTACTCATCAGGTCATTGACGCATGCCAGTCATCATCATCATCATCATTTCAGTCGATAGACATCCACTGCTGGACATAGGCCTCCCCCAAGTGTCGCCACATTGACCGGTCCCGCGCGACTCTCATCCAACGGATTCCCGCAACCTTCACCAGGTCGCCATGCCAGTGCGTGTACATTATACTAGCCTTTTTACAACCATTTATAAAATTATTGTAATCTTGACTTCATTTTTTTATCCTTTGGTAGTGTCCGTTTTTGTGCCGCCCGCCACATGCCGCCGAGAAATATCCGGTAGCCTCACAGTTTCTCGGTTCACTCACGATGTTTTCCATCAATTGATTGACCTCATATTAGGAAATATTAATAACTTATAATATTGTAAGAAAACATTCTTACGTAGCTGTTATGTTTACATACATAACGTACACCTAAGACCATTATATATCTTAAGATAATGTGACCAATCTATCAAAACTATAGGTACTACCTACCGGAGATCGAGTAAACTAAAGCAATTTAATACAACTTGAGGCTACCGTTCAATCCGTTCTTGGATTAAATCTTCCCTTGTATAGCTCAAGCAAAGTAGCTTAGAATGTCATATCCACTTCGCTCGAACATGCAACTACCCTCGGAAAGTGTCAGACGTAGTTTTGCTATTTAAGCTGTTCCTACATTGTGACTTCTTACTATACAGTATTTCTATGATTTATGTGTGAAGTGGAAGTTATTAGTTCTGAAAAGAAGTGTCTGATGAGATGACGACCAGTAGAAATATGGAAGAAGAAGGTATGCTACACCGACCAAAACCATATTGGGATAAGAGCAGGAGCATAATGATGTGTCACCAATTGATAGTTGCATTAGAAACGCGACTCATTTTCGTTTAGCAAAAAAAACGATTTCGCTCAAATACTATAGTAAGCTGATATTGTGTATTTTTAATTAATGTTTCCTCCGTGCCTCGGAAAGCACGTTAAGCCGTTGGTCCCGGCTGTCATTTGTAGATCTTTGACAGTCGTTACAGGTAGTCAATTGCCCAAAAATCCAACAACTTGTCTTACTAAGGGGTATCGTATTCACCAGTATACTATAACTGAACGGTGGCGGTCAGATAGACAGTCGCTCCATGTAAAATACTGGTATTCAGCTGCATCCTGTTGGACTGGAAGCCGACCCCAACATAGTTGGTAAAAGGCTGGGCAGATGATGATGATGATGTGTATTTTTATGAATAGTTAATTTGTGTAGTCTAGTCTGCAAAGAACATTCCGTCAATTTTCCTAAAAATGGGCAAGAACATTTTATTAAAACTAAAAAAGAAAACCGTTCTCATAGCTAGTAATTGTGTTACAGAACTTCTATTCTGACTTAGCCGATCCAAAGCAATAGCAGGACAATACCATTACTTGAGCCCATTACTAGTATCGTTAAATACAGGCCATCGGACAAGTTCGTGACCAAACAACTTTGCCAATATCGAAACTATGGACAACTAGTGCACTCAGCTGTTGTCCTTTCAAACTGATACCGGAGCTATTTTGGGACGGTCCACTTTGTGTAAGAAACTATAGGGGTTTTGTTGGGTTCACTGTGTTTATATTGTTGGTAAGGGTCGTCGTTGAATAGCTACCTTCTTATTAGATCGGACTACTATAGGTTTGGATACACGTGAAATACACATCGGAACTAGGGTTACCAGTTACCAACCATCCAGGTGTCCTGTCAAAAACCTAGAACGTGTTTGGTCTTTTCAGGTTCTACTTTTGGACATCCGTCCGGACCTGTCATTTATCCCAAATATTCTACTAAAATGAGTTTTTCTTGGGAAATATAAGATATCTGTTCTCTGATCATTACATTCTGGGTTGATCCAAAGTTCGAGCGGTTTCTTCTAAATAAGCGTGTTCTACCCTATTCCGCATCATCCTCCACTTCAGGCATGTTGCGGAGAAACGCAACCTGTGTAGTATAAAAAAGTCTTAATTAATGACTAATACTTTATTACCCACCAAAAAAAAAAACCTAAAAAATGATTTTTTTTCAAGCGTTCGGTTTTCTGTCAGAACTTTTCAAATAAGTTAGTAAGGTAGTAACCCTAATCGGGACTTGTACTGTTTAAGTACTGCGAAGAACACATTAAACTGCTGGAAAAAGTTATGACATCTTTAACAGACATTTCGAGAAAATGCTCGATAGTCTAACAATAAGTTATCGGTATTTTCCAGTAATTAGGTTTAAAATCGGTGGGACACTGTGGATGGCAGTTGTTTCGTACAAAACATAAACAGGCTTTTAAGAGCGCTTATCCAAAAAGTTGGCGACGTCGAAAATAGCTGTCAAATATTTACCTATTTTGAAATAAGAAAAATGGCTAACTAGTGAACTAGAATATTAATATTGAATTGCAATTAAAACACTGTATTTGCTGTTGTAACCGTTTTAGGTTTAGAAAAGGCATGTGGAAAGTTTCCAAATAGTTTCTTCTCATCTAAAACTGATTATTCGGTGTTACGATATTAATTATTGCATTTCATATTCAATATTTAAAAAATACGGCTAACTAGTGAAAGTCAGCCATATTTCTTATTCATATACAGTAATATTGCGAAATTAATTAAAACAGGTAAATATTTGACAGATATTTACGAGGTTGACAAATTTCTGAATGCGCCCTCTTAAGACTGAAACAAAACTGATCAAACTAAACTGAAGACATTATTTGGGTCGCTGATCATCACTGTGAATTTCTGTTTCAATCTTGATTGGTTAGCTATACTAGTTTGTATCGGGTTTCTCGTAACTCGGTAGTAGTTTGGCTCTAGGGACAGGAATGCCATATTATTGATTTCGATTACTGTGTCAGTCGTAATTGACGTCATCGGGGTTTTGTCGTACAAGTCACTGACTAGCAGGTCAGGGGTGACGCATTTTCGGCAAACTTGTAAAACATATGAAGGTAGCAATTTTAGTAAGCTACTGGGAATAGATCGACTAAACGATCCTCGTGGTAGCCGACCCCTCCAAATTTTGGTCTATTGAAGATTTCCTTGGAGAGTTGGTATTTCAACAATTTTCGAAGTAATTTCTGAATTAAGGAAAAGGTAGGTACTGGTTTAGTAACTAAGTTAGTAGTTATAGGTTGAGCACTTGAGCAGCCAGTCAACTGAAGTGATCATTTCAGACAATTCAACGATCATAAGAATTTTGGATATTTTCTTGGAATACAAAAACTAGTCGGATGATTCTAATTTGAATTGATTGTATGTGCGATTAAATTAATGATACTGAACACAACTGGCAAATTGTATAAAATGTTAATTAACGAATGAATGACTAACAATAAACAAAAGACAAATTCGCCTACAAGCCAATACAAGAGTACCTAGCCAACAAATAGAGACTCTGAACACAGACCACTCTATTTATAGCAAGCAGTACTAAAACATTAGCTGTGACATAGTGAATTAAACCTATGGCATGCAGTCACTTACATATATTAAATGTCAGCATATTAATAATATTGGAATGTTAAACAAATCACGTGGAATGGAACGCCATGTAGGTGTTAACTGCTCACTCTGAATGAGCTTCAAACGGACAAACGATTTTATTCATGACGTCAAAATATTTGATTTTGTATTTGAAAGGCAAATCTGCGGGAGACTTTTCCCTGTAGACTGTTTATTGATGTTTACGATTTTTGAGTGAATTTTTTTCACCCAAATACAGGGTGTAAAAAACCTCATCACGAAGCCGTCAACCAGGCATTCTGTACATCAAACTTTACGCAAAGAAGAAAAAAAATATCGCAATGACAGGGAGAACAAGTGCCTTCCGGCTTTGTTAAGGGGCCGGCGGATCATGTGTAGGTATTTCATACAAACGTAGTACCAAAATAATTTATAAATTAAATATATTCTTAAGGTAGTGTGTGTTTATTTCGATTGGATTACTGAATATCTATGTTCCCAAATACATATTTTGAAAAGACAATGATATAAAGACGAGATATGAGGAATTTAAAATTTCTATAGAAAACTTATTATTCTTTATGAGAATAATAAGTTTGTGTGTGTTTGTGTACTCTTGTTTAAATCAGTGTCCATTCAAAATATTTATTTGGGAACCTAGATATTCTGTAATTCAATCGCAATAAATACATTCTTCCATAAGAATATGTTTGATTTACAAATTATATTGGTATTACGTTTGTATGAACAACGCATGCTCCGCAGGCCTCTTAAGATGTGTTTTACACCCTTTATTATAAAATGAATTGACTGGTTGGTCGTGGACCGTTAATCTAGTGGTCGATTCCCAGGTCGGGTAAAGTGGTATTAAATTTGCCATCAGGAATTTCTCAGTAGCGCAGTCTGGATTTGCGCCCGGTTGATGGCAATAGGCTTGCATAACTGCCCTATTACATGGGGCTTAAACATAACTGGCGAAATGTGGGTGTACTATTAGGTACACTTCTGCCTATACCTTCGCGGACAGAGGCAAAACAGCATTAACAATTCTTTTTCTTTTACCAAAACTAAAAATACTATGCTGTTTCCAAAAATATTTAATTTTAATAAGTGTTTTCTTTCCAAAAGCTCTCAAATGGAACAGCATCAGTAGCAGATCATAAAACAGAATAAATGAAATCATTTCGAGTCCAAATTGTTGCTATGGACTCCCTTAATGCATAATTCATGTCGGACACCCTCCAACGTCCATTTTGAACCTAAAAGGGACTTAAATTGACCGCGGATCGGCACTTGTCTACCTTTCATTTGCAATATTGAGGTTTCTATATCAATTACTAGCGGACGTCACACGGTTTCACTCGCGTACAGGGGGGTGAAACTTTCATACATTGGCTTCAAACAAAATTTTCATAGATAGTGCTGCCATCTGTGTGTTTAGGTACACCAACTTTTCAACTGTTATAACGAGAACAGCTGTTTTAGACTACTTGCTAGTGAAGTAGATAGCCTAACGGTCATAGCGGTTGCCCTTGTGACTAATAGTTCACAAGTTCGAATCCTCAGAATTTCCTTTTGCATTTTTTTGGTTGAACAAAAACTAACAGCGCCATCTAACAGTTTGGGTACACAGTTTTAAAAACGAAAACCAGAGTTGCGCATCTATCTTTTATTATAAGTATAGACTGGTATAGATTAGGAAGCGATATATTTTAGGCAGTTATAGATAATTTATGCCCCAAATATGGGCTTAATCTGGACTTACACACGTCGAAAAGTACTGAATAAACAATGTTACTTACTTTCGTTTGCTCTGTGTATAATGAAAACACCTGTGCTCTTTTGGGTCCGCCTAAAGCGGTCTTTACAATATGGGCACTTATTCGACCCAAAACAAATATTAATTTTATATAAATCCCTGTAGGTAAGTAAGTACAAACCTGGTACTAAATAAATGATGTTTCTTTTTTCAATGAATCTACTGGATTCCATTATCAATGTATTTAAGGTACCGTATCAAAAGGGTAAAAACCGGGACCCTATGACTCCACTCCACTGTCCGTCTCTCTGTCACCAGGGCCGGTTAATTCAGTTCGGAAAAGTATGATTGCTATAACGATGCTCGCGGGAAACGCATCTCTACATCCAAGATGCGTTTCTCGCAAGCACCGTTATTGCAACCGAACTTTTCCTTTATTAATTAGCGATCGAAAGTTTGCCCAGCTGTGAACCATGATAGCTACACATTTAAATTTTCACAGATGATGTATTTCTGTTGCCGCTATAAAACAAATAAAGAAAATAAAATAAAAATTAAAGGGGGCTCCCCTCTATGGAGTACGGATACGGAAACTTTCATGCGCGAGCCCGACTCGCACTTGACCGGTTTTTATTTTATTTCAGAATAATCTTTATTAAATTCGGATGCCTCTTTTAATACAATGCTTAAAAATTTCAATCGTTTGAACTGAAGAAGCGAAAATTAATAAAGTAAACTACTACCCGTCTTAATTATTCTCTAGGCTTTAATTCAGATTATCTTAATCCCCTAACTATACGCGTATAACACTATTCTCTCATATCTCGGATGCAGCGTCGGCTCCTAAGTGTAAATAAGCTGTAAAACGGGCTCCCAACGGAATTCGGATCTTGAGTTTAGTGCCTGTGATGGGAGCGAGCACGTCTCGACATACCGCACCCTACATAAACAGAATCTTTGACAACCCAACACTTTCGTTCATGAATAGATGGAAAGATGTCTTTTATCGATAAAATGAATATACTACTGTCGTTTTCCGTATAACATCATACCATCCCCCCTGTAATCCCCAAAGGGTTAGGCAGGGTCCAGGTCAGGGACCTAACTAATGGTGTACTTTTCGCCAGTCCCGTGTAATAAGGCGAGCCTATTGCCATCAACTAAGCACAAATCCAGACTCTGTGGCTGCTCCTGACAAATTCTTGGTGGAAACACCCAAAATTAATTTCAAATCACGTTTTCCATACGTCAAAGCTCATTCCTTACTATGTACTCATAATTAGCTAGTTTTACTTAGAACCATGTGTCCCAAGACTACTTAAACTAAGTCGCGAAGTTAGCTAAGTTTATAGATAAGCATATTCCAAGCCAAGATACCTTTCTGTTTAGTTCTATGTTACAAATCCAATTCCTGAAATCTCTTAACTTCTGAATTTCAAATCGTGTCACAATGACAAAGCTTACCAAAAATTTATCTCTACAATGAACCGTATCATTTTCTTGTCCAACAGAAAACTCCTTCACTGTAGTCGTAGAAAAAGATGGCCGTGGTCTGGGCATGTCAGTGTGCGGCGGTGGTGGCCTGGTGAGGATCCGAAGACTGTACCCCCCTCAACCCGCCTGGAGGACCGGCCGCCTCGCCCCCAAGGACCTGCTCCTCTCCGCCAACGGAGTACCCCTCGCCGGACTTAGCACCTACGTAAGTACTACAAAAAAACCTTCAACTTACAAAGACTACAACACACTCAACAAAAAGTTAAATGAGTTTAAGCGCCCTCGTTATTCAACTGCATTCGAGCCCAAAAGTTTGTCCTAAAATATTTTTCTTCTTTATCTTTGGTAGGTAAAGTCCGACCACCTATAAATTTCCCCAAATGATGTTAGTATATTGCGCATTTTTTCTTATCTTTAGCACTGCTACCTTTACCGACGTTATTTGCGAGTGCACGCCCAACATTTTATATTCATTACAACAGAGCCTATGAAATTTAAGTATGCTGCTCTGCCCTTTACAAAGCTCTGCTTGCATAGCCGTTATGAAGGTACAAACATAAAACACGGTCTCGTGCTTACAAAAATAAACAGTAAGTCATGTTAAAAATGCCATTTGTTGTCGCAGCACTTCCCTCGCTACCTCGCTACCTCACGCCCTGGAGCCGGGCTCGGAGGCTGTGTTATAAACGTAAAAACTTTTATGAAAACTCCAACGCGATCCGCGCCGAGGCCTCGGGTTCAAATGTAATAAACTGTAAAATGTCTGCCACAAAGTTATACCAAATTATATTAGACTGCTGCTACACTACGCGATGAAAAATAATCTCATTTGTTCAGCATTTGTCGTTTTGGGCGAAATAGGAATAATCCCAGAAAATTACAGTGTAGCTAAATCACGCGCGTATCAAAGCGATTCCGTGAGCAAACCGAATTCAATGCTCACAATAAATAAATGGGCCATTAACTCAGTTTCGTTTGGGAAATTCTATTAATTCCCTCCGAGTTCCCTTTATCGGTCGCAGCGGGGTGCGCGCAGTTACCGAGGACCTCTGGTCGGTATTGCTTCGCAACTTGCGGTTACTTTCTTACTCGCTAAGGCTCATTGAGCATAACAAAACCACAGACTGAAACCTGACCCGAACATTAATTTAACTAAGTGATCTGTTTACGGTATATTAAAAGCATTCATACCTTCCAGACGGCAACAAACAACAAAAGCATCGCATTTTATTTATGTAGAGCCTAGCGAAACAGTTATGTAACACATAAATTCTCCGACTCTAATCGCTAATTTGTTTTATTCGTGTACACTAAGTAACTGTAAATAGCTAGGGTACAATGAATCCTAATTGCACAACATGTCTTAACTTTTAATATTATCTACCGTTACATCTAAGCATGAAAACCGTTGTTAACAAATATTTTGGTTACTAAAATTTATCGGTACATTTTGTTGAATTTCTTCCGGTATGATTGTCTTTCAAAGTTTCGGAATCTTCATGATACTTAGACAATTTTGTTACGGCAAGACACGAATTTGGAATTCAAAATTTTGCAAATATCTTAAATACAGCCAAAGTATTTGACTAAAGCGTTATAATTTTAAATTGAAACTGAAGAAAGTTTTGTTAACAATTAAACATTCATCAGATTGAAACATTTAAAAGCTTTCGCTTTTATCACTTTGCGAATCTGACACAATACGTTGAATAATTCGAAGTGGAGCAGCAACAATTATGCCAAACAACAAATGAAATTGAGGCGGGAAAGGTTAGATGTCGAATTTAGGAGTTCAGACAGGTGAAGCTTGTCTGGAGTGATGTGTCAAGGAGCTATTGACCGGTAATCCGGTGAATATTAATCCGTCTGTTTGGTGGTAGGAAGCCCTCGAGGTGCTTCGTACGGCGGCGGCGCGGGTGGAGCTGCGCGTGTGCCGGCCGCCCGCCGACGTGCTGGACAGCGTTACGCCGCCGGAGCCACCGACGCCGCCGGCGCGCACCCCCCACCCGCCCCACCTCCCGCCGCTAGACCCCCTCAACTGTCACCCTATGCATGCCAGGTAAACACTCATTACACTGAGCAACCATAACACGTCACGCTCGCGTAATTTGTCCCCTCGATCATCCCACGCTCTAAGGTCACTCATGTCGTGCATGATAAATAAACCAAACACCGTACCGAGACTACCGAGCGAGGCACACAGATTTCTGTGTAGCATGAATATTATCGTACAATACCTCGTGCCATTAAGGACAGACAAACAAACCTTGGTACACGTACCTGGAGATTAGACACAAAATGTATAGGCGAGGAGACACGAACGTCAGAAACTACATCATGTTATCAGAGTTCCCATCTCATTGTATCGCAAAATCGGACGTTAACTGACGAACCCGCTTGGAACGTGTGGTGTATCGCTTGAATTTGATCAGCGGGACTATGGCATTTGAATACAATCTGGTTGATGTAGATAGTGTTGAAACGTAATGACCTTTGGCATTTGGCATTTGTATGCAGACTGTCTGCGACGACGAGCAGTGCGACGACGTCGTCGTCGGAGGGGCGCGGGCGGCGCGAGGCCAGCCCGGAGCCCGACCGGCGTGACCTGCGTCTGCCGGACCTCGACCGGCCGCTACCCGTCTACGACGTGCAATATGGGGTGAGATGACTGCTGACTTTTGGGAACATTTCAAGCTGCAATTCATTGAATTTTTAGGCCAAGTCTGATTCGGGAGTCTAATAGTTCTTTTACAGAATAACGAAACAAACAGCTCTTCGTCAGAGATGATTAAACACTGCTATGAAAACCTTTTCCCTAGCTAGCGTTCGTATATAGCAGCAATATTCTATTGAAATTGTACCGGATTATGCGCTACAAAACTAATATTTACTCAGGTGGAACCGGACTTATCGGTGAAATAGAAAAATTATAACCACTTTTTCTCGTTCATTTTCTACCGATAAAACAATTTATTTCCGGACTCCTCGCTGAGACTGTAATTTACTGTATCTGACAGTAATTCGTTTCATTAGATTTCAAAGTAAAACGAGCACGCTATGAGAACATAAAGATCGGTAGTTTTTCAAAGGATTATAATCACTGCAAGTAGAGCTAAGTTACCGACTAAAGTGGAAGAAATCAGTATAGGCACTTACTTTTTACTCTTCTACGTATACGAACTTAATTACACATTAATTTGTTTCGTTTAACTCCGGTTCTCTCCACAATGATCTATAGTCACGGAGTTAGCTTTTTAATTGCATATTTATGATGTGTGTTTTAATTTCATTTTATGGAGTTTTCTTGTTCTTTATCCATTAACATGACTACAAAAAGGTTAATATTTTTCTTAACGTGATCACAGCTGCTTTATAAGATGGATAGGCCATTTATAGTTCACTTTTAAACTTACTACAGTAATTTTAACTTCAAATATCCGAACCTTATAATCGTGAGAGCCCCATTTTGTAAGGCGAGTCATTTATTAAGAGGCGTTATATTTAATGAGGTATGATTTCACCGGTGTGCGAGTCTGTAACATAATCTGTGCGAGTTATTAATAAAGCTCTTTGTTCACGCCTACAGGATGACGGATCAGTGGTGAGTTTCGTTTTAACTAATGTTGTACCTATTATGGAGATTTAATTTAGAGTGACTGAAACTGTTGTAAGGACAAGATAGCTTAGTTTTAAATACCTAAAATAATTTTATTATGATGAAGTATAAGCTTTAGACAGAAGTGTACATTTCAAATAGCAAGACGAATACCGAAGCTATTTGAAAGAACGACGGCCATGTATAAGAAGAAATATCTTAGCATCCCTTACCTAATAATTTTTGAACAGGAAAACGCCAAAATCGATCGCTATCCCTATCGAAACGAAGACCGACTGGCAGCTGTTAGGAGGAAAACATCGTGAAAATCTCTTCTAAATAAATTCAGTATCGAAATACCATGAGAACAATGATAGTATGTTTAGCGCCCCTTGTCACGTTTCGCATGGACCACTGACGCAAGTCGCATGCATCGAGTGCCAAGCGTTTGACACGTTGACTGATAGACGATTATACCTAGATGCCATTCTGGTTCCGCTTGATATATTTCCGGACATAGCTCGGCGATAAATGCAGTTTTGGCAATGGTTTAGTCTAGCTAAAATATTTAGTTCTTGTTTAGGAACATTTTATAAGAAGACATAGGAACGCTTTGTGAAATAATACGTATCTAAGTCGGATTAGTACACTCCCCTTCTATTTTATCCATTTTACAAGAATGTGCTCAATGACCTCGCGTTTTATGTTCTAAATCTGCTTTATCTTACCACAAAGAATACATTAGTATAAGACAAAACAGCGATAACGTAAAACAAGAACTGAAAAAAAAAATGAGTAATTTAAAATACCTAATTACAACGTCAAAACAAATGATGATAATTTAAGTTGTCTGTCTCTTCGCCTTACTCAACTTCGACCCGTGTTTAACCCCCATTATTTATTTTCCAGGAGTTCGACATCGTGATGACCAAGGTGAACGGTTCCCTCGGCTTCACGCTGCGAAAGGAAGACCACAGCGCATTAGGGCATTACGTCAGAGCCCTGGTGAGGGAACCAGCTCTTAGCGATGGGAGAATACAGCCTGGTGACAGGATTGTTGCTGTAAGTAGACCCTCCTAATTCCTAAAAATCGTAGTTTAATAACAACATCAGAGTTTAAAAAAAAATAGCACCTTACCAAAACCCTCACGCATGAAGGATGCTTAGGATGCTCATCGCGCGCTCGTGGAAACCAAACTGGATTCAGCTTGTTTGCTGGTGAGTGGAAGACGGCATTGTTAGAATGTTCGTGGATCTATGAGAAGACCAAACAAAAGGATTACTTAATTTCGTATTATTGGCATACGCTGTACAAAATGTAACTAATTAATAAATAAATAAATGGCTGTACAGGTACGGATGAAAATCGTTATACTTCTAAAACGGTACAGTTCTTAGATTAACACATACATTATATCTGGGAACATAAAGGAGATCTCTAAAGCACGAGTAGATTTGCAACAATATAGTAAGAAAGTACCAAAACGACCAAAGCAATTATTGACCGAGTTTAAATACTCAACATTGAACAGTGGAATACAAACCAATCATTCTGAAACAAATGACTGTAGGCTTCTGAAATAAATGAGCCAGTCAATTTTTCAGTAAAAACACAAACGGAATTAACAAAGAAATGGGGCATGAACTAATAGTCATTGGTGTTGATACTTATCTGTTATGACAAAAAACTTGTAATAAAGAAGCAAGTACTTACCTACATATGTACTTATGTATGACTCATTAAAATTAAACGATCAGAAAGTAGACTAAACTTATTACCTACCGAGTTCTCTGACACTGAAGATCTGCCACTTTGAACCCTTACGCACTAAGTAATAAGACTGAAAAGTGGCTGAGTCTCAGTGAACTCGATAGTACATGAATAAGACACACTTGAATCAATATTGTTGTCCTTGTAATGGTCGAACGGTTGTATGTACAATATCATGCGCTTTATACTTGGTATCTTTGGAACGACTGAAAAAAAATATTTTTGCTGAAAATTTAAAAATTTGCTGATGTTCTTTGGAGAATTTCGTTATTTCAGATTCTTTGTGGAAAATATTAACAGAAAACTCGTTACATGATAAGGTCCCGTTCGATCACAATCACGGTTAGCGATACTTAACTATAAATGAAAATTAAACAATTGACAACTAATTATGCGTAGTTAGACCAAAGAAACGATGAATGGATTGTGTGAGGATCGAAATGAAAGAAAAAGGTGTAAATGGTAGCGCGACAGTTGATAGAGAAGAATTGAAGAAAAAAACGTGTTGCCCGACCCCAAGTAACATGGAACGGAGGCAGAAGATGATGGTAAGAAAATGATGAAGTGCATAAGGCCTCTGCCTCGAATCTTGCGGGCAGCGGGGCGGTGGCAGCGGCGGCGGCGCGGGCATCGCAGACCCGTTCTCGAAACTGGCGGGCAGATCGCGCGTCACTATAGCCGCGTAGTGTTGTTTTCGTGATTGTGTCGTCGAGATATTTGTTTTTATTTGCGAACGAAATGTCTGAACAATGGCGGCAACATCTTTTTGATACAAATTTATTCCTAACGCTCGATTTATTGTGGGCAAAAGAAGAAGTAAATCCCTACTATAAAGCAAGGAAAATAAAAGGCGAGTTTTATCGAAATTATGAAGAACAGAGACAATGTCCCGACATATTCTACGACTACACCAAAATCAGTGAATCAAAATTCAGTTCGTTTTTAATTTCTTCCCATAACTGGTTAATTACTCTTCTGTTTTTATGGTTCACATCTTTGCTGTTCCATATCGGTGTCCTCTCAAAAATTGCTGAAATTATTTGCTCTAGTAGCACGTCCGAGGACATTCCGACACGTCATAAAAATAAATTGCACAACACTGCAACGCAGACGCGCGGGCGGTCACCGCTTGACTAAAGTACACCGCTCGCTGCCCGCCGCCCCCCGCGCCGCCCCGCTGCCGCGCCGCTGTTTTCGAATGTCCATTTGATTTTACGCATAAGATCCTGCCGCTCCCGCGCCGCCGCCACCGCCGCCCCGCTGCCCGCAAGATTCGAGGCAGAGGCCTAATACCCATCTTTTGGTAAGAAATAATTTGAGCGACAGAAAAATTGCCCTTTCTTGCTAATCACTAGTTTCCCCCCGTAACTAGTTTTATTAAATTACCAATTTTAATGAGTTTATACATATTCAACGACATGCAATTATCTAATCCTGTCACAAACAAAAATCTTGTTTTTTATTCTGAAAGTAGTAAAACCTCCCAATTCCGCTTTCATTTTGGCAATAAATATTTTTATTTATTGCAACGGATGCGGATGTTTTTCAAATCCATCCCGACGATAACTAGATCAACGCCATGCGATGAATATTGATTAACTGTCAAAATGAAAGCGAATGTGTTATGTAATTAGGCGATTGCGATGTTTGGTTTTAGGTTTTACATATTTGCAGTCGAACTAGATGAGGACTATTACTGCTTTAAGAGCCCTCTTACATTTTGGTGTTACGCTAATTGACTATACTAATTAGGGGTCATGAAATCAGGTTTCCGTGAATTTTGCTTAAACATTCATCGGAAGAATGATTATACCTAAATAAATAAGTTATCTAAAATTCGTTCTATTATTATTAAAGTAGAGGAAACGAACTATTTGTCACCAGTACTTAATTATTATTTAAAGCAACGAACGGAACACATAATGTCAACGAGCAAAACTCGAAATTTCGCGTTTTTGTATGACAGGCCTCTTAAGCTTTCATAAACTAAACTTATCTGTCACATAAGGGATAAAATCCGTGATAATCAATTATTTTGAGCTCCTGATAAAATATTCTGGGCTTTTTTCTTATACCGCAATCATGGCGCTTGCACCAGCATCGAAATATCGGGATCTAAAAATAATTGATAATCACGGAAGGTATCCCGTAACTGACAGTATAAGTTTAGATGAGGACTAAATGGATTTTGTGTTAAATATTTCAGTTCGCAGGCTAACATGCTAACATTATACGGGCCTCTAAACCCACCAAAAAAATGATTATTTGAGAGTTAAGGTAATCTCAGGCTGGGTTTAACGGGGCTTGAAGTTTAATTTGACGTCTCGTACATTAGCTAATTACAAGACAAATACACTTCATAATATTTATACATCTTAAGATCTCGGTAAAACCCCCCGATACGAAATGATCCACATCCAAAAGCATTATTCACATTCCACATTTATCATCTGTCGGTCATTAACCCGGTGTGTACAGGTAAACGACACAGCGATGTCTAACATGTCTCACGCGGAAGCGGTGGCGTTCCTCCGCGCGTGCGGGAGCGAGGTGCGCCTGCGCCTGTACCGGGACCATGCTGCCACGCCGCTGTCACCGATGTCGCCGAGGGAAGAACCCACGGACTCTGATGCGCCAATGAATAGGCCTAAACCTCCGCTGAGGTTGGTTGGACATTTTACCTATTCAATCTTCTCATTTTGTTTAAATTGTCTCATTTATCAGTCCATGCTAATGAAGAAGATTGAAGATTTTCTTTGACTAGAGAATGATAGGCTATGGTTTTCACCTTGCAGAACTGTAAAAGGTAGAACTTCTTCGGAAGAGTAACCCCTACCGTTGAAACTGAGATCCATTAACTTGAACATGATTGAGTAAAATATATGAAAACAATTAAAACCAAAAATACTTGAAAACTTTAGTAAAACCCGTTTCTATTATCAAAATAAAACCAACAGAGGTATCTAAACCAAAAAACCTAAACTTGTACGACCAGGCCTGAAGCAGTATCAATGTTATGCGACCTGGCTGCTCGGCGTCTCACCCCTGACGCGGCAGACGGTTCCCGCTCCCCCTGCCTCTCCCCCCGCAAGTACCGCAAGCTCACCAAGGAAAACAACCACTATGAACAACCTAATGGTATGTATACTAACGATCGGGTGTCGTCTATAAGAAAACTAGGAAATTAGCTAACGAAACGTCTTGTTTGAAATAAATAATATTGATAAAGGAGGCACTTGTATTCATCTAAATTGGTGCTTTTTGAAAAGTTTTGATTCAGCTTCGATAAAATCTCATCATTCGTGAACTCAGCCTGACCTTCACTTTCAAATCAGTAAGCTACTTAAAAACTGTTCCATTTGTACTGCGGATCGCAACACAAAAATACTTTTAGCTGAAATAGTTTCGGCGTGAGACCAAATTCCATTTGTTTCGGATTGTCACCCGCTCTGACGCTCGTGGCCCCAACTGAAAGGTTAAACTTGTTAAGTGATTAACTGATCGAAAGTGCTGTAAATGGATTAAAGGTGAACCCAACCTTTCACTCGATAGGTTCAGGCGTTGACACTTAGCTATCCATAATGCGTCAATTTGCAAAGCCTGAATGGTTTTTCCTAATCAAACCCAAAGGTCTATTTTAGGACCTATCTATTTAAGGATACCCACATTACCAATTCAAGACTCTATTTTAGGTTCCTATCTATTTTAGATTAAATCCACAACAAGTTTACTTAATTCAAGCTTCTATATTTACAGTATACTACGAATTATGCAAATTTTACTAATATGTATACGCTTAATATAACCAAATCCGTTGATTTAATTCCTATTGATTGCCTGAAGTGTGTACACGGAGGAATCATATTACGTGGTACAGGCCCATGATATATTCAAAGCACAAATGAACGTAATTATCTCCGGCTCTGTGTTCATCAACTAATCCGCATTACCATTGCAAACACGCGATGGATGTATATTTATCACACAGGTGGATCCCGGCTAGCTTAATTAAATAAAGCCTGCACAAAGCTAGTGAGCTGAAACTTTGCTAACCACATTAAACACTTTATCACATACAATATACACGCCACACACTAAGCGATGTAGGTTTTCCACGCAGATGTTCCAAGTTCCAACAAAGTAGAACACGGTTCGGAACATACAGAAGTGGTTCAGGACTCGCGGCGAGGGGGGCGGGCCGTGTCCCTGGCCAGCCCCACCGCACCACCCACTTGTAGAAAACAAAAGTTGAGCCTGACAGGTGAGACGCTGTCGGCCGCACACTGTCCTATCATAACCCATCGCTTCACACCTTCGATCCAAAGCAGCGTATAAACTGACTGTCGGATTTTGAACCATACCAGGACTATGTATACACACCATTGTAGCGTACGTACAGCACTTCATTGATGTTCTTCGGCCATCTGACACTACCCCGAAGAGTGTTTTGTCTAGCCTTTTGTGCGTGATCTTCTTCTTGTTTTCATTTGCACTCATAAATGTCAAATCTTAGAACACTGTTAACAAATGACAGTGGATTCTCCGGAAATCTCTATATTCAGAGAAAACTTTCTGTGAACGAATAATTGGAGACCTGCTTAATTGTTAACAGTGTTCTTGCTTATACTAAATGGAAGTAATATAATTACTTTGTGCAATTCCAGTGCCTCCCCATGGTTACGAGTTAAACAACTTGGACAATGATACCCTGGATGCTCCAAACGTGTACCAGGAGGACATGTCACGTCAAAGGTACCAGGAGCCAGTGTTCCCCGTGGACTCTGACGAGCCCGTGTCGATGCCCGTGGAGATGTTGAGCGATGAGGCCAGGTTCAAACACACGAACCCTACGTACCAGAGCGCTGTGTTACATACCACTACAAGTGATGGTCACACTACTAGTTCAGAAGGACATAAGGATGATGGTACGTTATGAACTTTGAACTTTAATAATCAAAAGCCCTAAAAGTCGACTATATCATCTGCCTAGCCTTTTCCCAACTATGCTGGGGTCGGCTTCCAGTCTAACCGGATGCAGCTGAATACCAGTATTTTACATGGAGCGACTGCCTATCTGACCTCCACAACCCAGTTAATACTGAGAAATACGATACCACTTGGTACCAAGTCTTAGACTATAATTATAATAGAAGAAAATCGCAACGATGAAATCGAAAACGAAACACTGAATCGATGCTGCAGAATGGGGTGCATCGGCCTTTAACGAAGTTACTTTTGTAAGAGACTTATTCCCAACTATCTAATTATATGTTTTTTAAGCGTCTTTAAGACTCCAAACCAAATGACATACACGTCTGCAACCAGCTGTTGACTGTCTAATAAATTCAAAACAATGATGAGATGTATTTGTCTAAATTCCAGGTAACGGCTTGAAGAAATGGAAAGGCGTGGCACTGTCTCCGGACAACGAGCGCAAGGTTAAGCCAGACCCTCCCCCCCACCCCCAGCCCAAACCCAAGGAAACCGAACCCGTCCAAAAAGAAAACGTTAAGCCTGAACCGCCGAAAGATAACACGTGTAATGAACCAACGGTAAGATAAACCTGGCAAAGACCATCATCATCATTTGCCTTTGTTGGGGTCGGCTTCCAGTCTAACCAGATCCAGCTAAATAACAGTATTTCACAAGGAGCGACATACATATCTGACCTTCACAACTCAGTTACTACTACTGGGTAGTACGATACCCCATGCTAAAACTGATTGTCAGAGTTTCGGGCCGCTGACTACCTATAACCTGAAATGTATATATTAATATGGACATGCCTCCGGGATTCCGGGATTCCAGAATTTTAAAAAGGTTTTTCCGGAATTTCAAAATTGTTAAGAACATGATTGTACGATGAAGACAAGCATTAAGCACTCGCTGCTGCCCGCGTCTAAGCCCACGTGCATTTCAAAAAAGTAGTTATAGTTATTCCTGTGGAAACTTTTGAATTTTTCAGGATAAAATGTGATCTATGTGTTAATCTAGAGTATAAGCCATCTCCATTTTAAATTTCATCCAAATCGATTCAGCCTTTTTGATGTGAAATAGCAGCAAACATCCAAACTTACAAACTTTTGCATGTATAATTTTAGTAAGATGAGCAAGGTTAAATTTAAATAATTATCCATTACAAAAGTACAAACCTTTCCTTTTTATAATATTAGTATTAATATTTATAAAAATCAATTTAAAATGTTTTATTAGCTTTCTATATTTCCATATGTAGTGGTTTAAGAATCCATGCATTCAAAATATTTAATTTAATCCCGTAACTGAAACGAAATCCCGGGAAAAAGGCTTATCCATGTTATGATTTCTATGACAGTTTGTGATAGAAGTACATAAAATCAATCTACCTATTCCGGGCTTTGGTAATGACTGTCAAAGATCTACAAATGATAGCCGGGACCATCGGCTTCAGATATTAAGGCTTAACGTGCTTTCCGAGGCACGGAGGAAACTTGGTATGTAATGGGTGGTCACCCATAGACCAACCTAAGCAAGTGGGTTTGTTGTCATTGCGACAACAGAAATAGACATTCTGTGAAAATTTCAAGTGTCTTCCTATTAGGGATCATTAGATAAAGCCCGCTGACTGACAGACGGACAAGGACTGTTGCAACTTCGAATCTAACATTTTATTTGAGGCTTGCTAAAACACCGGAAATTCTTCTTCGCAGGCCTAGGCAGGTCATCGAAGTAAGTAGACTCTTTTACAGCTGTAACTTATATTTATTTCCAGATAGTAACCGTGGAACTGAACCGAGGCTGGAACAGTCGGCTTGGGTTCAGCGTTCAGAGCCATCCCGAGTCCGGTCAGAGCTACATCTCTGCGGTCTACAACGACAGTGTGGCTGCGCGAGACGGACGACTGAGACGTGGTGATGTTATATTGCAGGTAGGTTCAATGGGCCTGCCGGAGCTGCGGGGCCTGCCGGGGCTGCGGGACTGTTCGAAAGAGATACCGTGGCCCCGGAACATAAGGGGCGAGGAAGGAACATGGATGGCTTTTAGTCAGTAAAAGTCTGACACTCCCTCCCGCTCCGCCCAGAGTGGGAGGAGTCTTGGTGATTTCCCATCCGATAAAAAAAAGTTAGATTCAATGGGAGTTTAGTTTAAAGTTGAGAAACAAATAAATGACTGTTAGGCAGATTCCGTAACTGCTTCTGAGAAATTTCTGATAGAAAAACCCGAAAACATTTTATCCGATCCGGGACCTCATGAGCAGTTGAGTTGGCGACCAGAAGATTGAGGTGTCCAGGAAGAGCTTTATATTATCTCTGTCTCTTAAAATTTTATGTTTTAGGGATTAGCTAAACATGAAGACCTCATAACGTTCTAGTTGATATTTCTGTAATGTATTTCTAGTTACTATTGAATATTTCGATCTTCTTCTTTATCGTGTGGTTATACAGTAAACGGGGCAGTAAGGGGAACTACCTAAACCGTTGCAGC
Organism: Xestia ashworthii; assembly: GCA_950022955.1. Taxonomy (NCBI): domain Eukaryota; kingdom Metazoa; phylum Arthropoda; class Insecta; order Lepidoptera; family Noctuidae; genus Xestia; species Xestia ashworthii. The sequence goes on along the minus strand of OX465558.1, from coordinate 7,668,005 downwards.
TACACGAAAATAGTCTTAGGAGAATATCCATAATTTGTCGCGAAATTTTGATCCCCATTCACAGATATATTCGAAAAAAATTACAGCTAGCAAGAAAAGGCCATTTAACATACTTAATTATAACATTTTTTTCTTGATGCCAATTGATCCTGTTTCTAATACTGATCAAAAAGTTCTATCAGACCAACCCAAGGTTGGAGTCCTAAAAAAGTCAGAAATGTTAAAAAAACTTTTCGCATACATTTTGTTTTTTTTTTATGTTAATCGATACAGTTTCTAATAAAGAACTAATTACTTTCTTTGATGAAACTGGGCGGTACTGATAGTTTCATCTGTCTCAACGACCACTCTCGTGAACTCAGATGTTGCTTAGATTGGACAGTTTATCAACGTCCCTTTCATAATATTTTAAGTTTGTCCGCCATTTTGTACGCCATAAATTGGCAAAACATAGTGCACATATTTTAGACGAACCATACCTATGTTTCACAAAATAAATGATTGATTGATTGATTCATCTTCCAGGTCAACGACGAGAACGTAACATCAATGAAGACACCAGAAGTGATCGACCTGCTGCGAATACTAAGAGGCTCTATTTGTATCACTGTACTACGGCCGCCGAACCCACAGTGAACGGATACCAAGAGGACATAATTCGGAAGAAGCTCACCCCTAGGCCTGCATGGAACGGGCCTGGCAGGAGAAACTGATACCCGTCGGTGACGCCGAAGATGTTACCCGCGATAGGGAAACAACGCACCTTAGATGAAAGTAAAATAAGTAAAAATATATGAATCTCCACCCAACCTAGCGATGATTTTGTTTATCATTGCCCATCGATTGTACCTTCATGACATTTATTAATTCTATCAAGCTTCAATATTATCGTCAAACAATTGAATTATGTGCGTCATTTTACGCGAAGACATAGGTTCATTACGTTCATTTTTATGGATCTTTACGATATTTTATATTGGTTACTTCGTTTAATACTACCTACCTATATTGCGTAATAGATAGATAACAAATTCGGTTATACTCGTATCATGTATTTTTTATAATATTTATTATGGTCATTTGAAATAAAAGCTTCATTAGTGAATCTTAAAAGTATGTAAATAAGCCATACAATCGAACAAGTACATGCTGTTTTGTTAAAGTTCCTAGTAGTGGATCGTGCTAAACTTCTGCCGTCGTAAATTCTATTTCATGTACTTGATAAGTTACCTAATAAAATAATTTATTTTCGGAAAAGATCTCTGTAGCTGTCTTATAGACATTGTATTAGAGAATTATATAAATCTATTTAAATACATATACATCATTATATTTATTTATCTATCTTACCCGACCAATATAGATACTCAAGGATAGTCTTATAAATAATGAAAAAAAGTATTTTATTTTATATTATGAACACAATGATTGAAAGGCAATAAACAGCTTTTATTTTAGACTTAATATATAACTATTAAAATTATGGAACTTTATAGTACATTATGGTACAAGTGTGTAATGTTGGTGATTACCGCCGAGGCGCCATTGAGAACCGAGCCGTTAGGCGAGGTTCTTAAGAGAGCCGAGACGGTAATCATCAACACACACGTGTATCATACGACGTTTTTCAACACACTTGAGAATAAAATAATACTAAAAATAACTATAATTTCAACAGTGAAAACGAGTTGTGAATTTTTTTTCGCAATGGCGGGAATAATTCATCAGTTTTCCTATGCGCGCGCATCTAACAATGGCGATCGCCCATAGACTAAAAGAATGAGGTTCCTTTTTTTTGGCTTTTCGTGGATAGCGTTTCAGCCACGTACGAAACGGGGAATTCGAAGTTTTATTATTTAAAAAAAAGTAAAAAAAAAAAGAAAACAAAAGTTGCATTTGAGTGAAAGTTTTATTTATTAAAAACTTATAAGTTGAAATTATCTATGTAGATACGAAGTTGTATGAAATGAGCAAGCAATAGGTACATTAATTTATTTGTACTATTGAACACGATCTTTTTTGTATCGAAACTTTTTTAAGAACAAAGCAATTCAACCAATAAAATAAAAAAAAAACCCTATAACTCACTTGTGAATAATAGCAATGAAAAAGTCACAGTTTGATTACAGGTGTCATTATGTGCCTAATTGCGGTGAAATTAGAGCCACTTTATGAGCAAGTGTGTTGAAAAAATTATTATATTCTTATTAGAAGATGACTTACAGAGTAGAATTTTAAAATATTAGCGACAAATTTAAGGCATCTGGCGGCCTATATTTGTGCAAATATAAAAGTCCCTTGACTAATAAAAAGTAGACTATGTTATTGTAGAAAATATTAAAATGTCATGAAGTATAGCATTCCAAGAGGTTAGCCTTTGTAAATAATGTAAAGTTAAAAGACAGTTTATGTAGTCGTTGTGAAGTTGCGTTATGTGCAATTGTCAAATATATAATAAACTGCAAAATGTCGCATAAGTATTTAGTTTTTTATATTGTTAAAGTATTAAAAACACATCATCACTAAAACCGATAACTTAGTCTTTTTGCACAAGTTACCACATCCCTATTTCCTTCCCGTCTCTATTTCCGTATCCTGCGCAAGGCTCACTAGCGCCCGACAGGCAGATCAACGCGCGCTTTCCGTTCAAAAACTTCGAATCAAAACTACGGCTTGCGAGCCGGCTCCGTGAAAACCTCAAGAAACCTCAAGATAGTGTTAAATAACCATCAAGGGACGTCCCAGACTATCAATTAACGTAGTGCACTGCGAAATAACCATAAAGGCGGAATAAAGTGAATAAGTGCAACTCTCCACGGCCACACGTGAGTACCCATGCATCATTTCCTTCGTTCCCCTTGTTTTTAGACTATTTTTACCGGTGGGTTTACAGTCATTTCGAAGGGATAAAACGATAACATTAATTGGGCCTTCAGCCGGATTTCATACATGTTCCTATTAAAATAGTCTTAGTTTTCGTTTGTACTACGACTGGCGTCCATCTTTTTTCCAAAAAATAGGTATCTTATTTCACTAAGTATCTCATTTACTGTCTCATCATATTTATCTATCACTAATCATTACATCATACATTCATACAAGTGTTTTCGGAGTAAAAGTATTCTCATTTCAAAGTATTTCAAACTTTCCTAACCAGTTTTGACTAGTTCAGTCCGCGTCGTCGTCTCGTACCGCGGATTCATAATTCGAACGGATTGTCATTAACTATTTGAATGTAACATGCAACATTTGGATAGTTAAATCATTTAAAGCGACCTATAAATGTAACATATAACGTTTTAGGTTCATAATCTAGGTGATCTAAACGTAACATACAGCGTTTAGGTTCATATTCATTGTTAACGTAACATATAACGTTTTTAACTTTTTATTTAATATCAATATTGTTTATTATTAATAATTCTCAGAAATACTTTAATCCTTAATTCGTATTTCATCATAACTAAGGTCCTTCGATATTCTAACTTCTCAGAATAGGTGAGAGGTCTCATAATCTCCTTGTGTACCTACCCTACCTGTTCTGATAGAGTGATACCAGCTCTAAAAGCATACTATAATCATTATTCAAAAATTCTTCCATAGATTTTATGGTAGTTTCAGGAAAAATATTATCTACTGTTTGTAAACAAATGTCAAATTGTTTGAAACTTTGAAATAATTTATAGATTAAATACCGGTCTCAGAATAAAATAGTAGCTTATATCTATATTCAAATAATTTAAAAAGTAAATAGGAATTTAATTTAAATTAACTTTTCTGAATTTCAATTTCAATCATGAGTGAAGCAATGGCGGCTCACCATGCGTCTAGACGCAATATAGCCTTCAAAAGATTATCAGATGCTGTTACCTGTGCTCGCAATTGTCTAAGCGACTCCAGTATTCTACCACGTTTTGAAACACGGTGTTCACGGTTAGAATCCGTTATGGATGCGTTTAATGATGCTCACATCAAACTCATAAGTGAGTATAGCGGCCTTGGAAAAGAGGACTGTATTCAGAAACAAACCACCTATCAGGAACAGGCAGATGATATGTACTTTCAAATTCTTGAAGCTAAACGGACACTTCTTCCTGAAAACTTAATTGAGGTTAAACCTTCAACATCATCATGTAACCACAAAACTGAAAACAAAAACCTGGCTAAATTGCCACCAATAAAGCTGCCTACTTTCTCTGGTCAATTAAAAGACTTTCCGGGTTACATTGACTTATTTAATACTTTAGTCCATAGTCGGACAGATTTGACAGATGTTGAAAAGTTTCAATATCTTGTCACTTCCCTTTCTGGGGAACCAATAAATTTAATTAGAGCATATCCTATTTCAGATGCTAATTATACAAGTGCTTATGAAGCACTGAGCAAGCGTTATACCAACAAGAGGTTTTTGGCTTTCTTATGTTGGGAACAAATTTGTAATTTGAAATCTATTAGTACAGCATCAGTGCAGAGTTTACGTACTCTCTTAGATAGTTATGCTGAGAATCTTTCAATGTTAGACTCTTTAGGGTTGCCCACTTCTAAATGGGATTTTGTTTTATTTCATTCTCTTTTAACTAAAATTGACAAACAATCTCGTGAAGCTTTTGAGCTTTCTTGTACAGGCAGTGATATCCCACAATTTAGTCAGCTTCAAACATTTTTAGGAGATAGATGCAGTGCATTAGAGCGTTCATGCCTAACAAATGTACCAATGTTATCATCAGCTCCCAATAGTCAAAGAAGCAACAATCAAACCAAATCATATTCTACTAATAAAACCTCTTCGCTGGTAGCTCAAACGCCTAACATAGAATGCATAATTTGTAAAGAAAACCATTCTCTTATTAATTGTAATAATTTCATGTCTAAAACGCCGCAAGAAAGGGCTCAACTTGCTAGACAACATAATCTTTGCTTGAATTGTTTACGTGCCAACCATAGCACTTCTAAATGCTTTTCAACCCGTTCATGCAAAAGTTGTAATCAACGTCATAATACTTTATTGCATTTTCCTAAGGAATCATTGACTAATCTTAATCAACAAACTTCCTCACAAGTCCATATGACTACAACAAATCAGACTAATGCAGATAGCACTGAAAAGCAGGTTGTTACCCCTGTTACTACATTATCCAATATATCACGAGGCTTGACTCCCACCTTTGTTTTACTTGCCACAGCTCAAGTCAAAGTCAAGGATTGTAACAACACTTATCAGAAGGTTCGTGCTTTGCTAGATCCTGGTAGTCAGAGTCATATCATGAGCAGTGCTTGCGCTCGTCGCCTTGGGCTGACACGTTATAAATGCAACACACCGATGTCTGGTATTGGTGATGTTCCTACTAATTCAAGTAGTCGAGTTTTCTTTGAACTCTGCCCATTAGGCGATTCAGAAATATCCTTTAGTATGGATGCAGTAGTCTTGGATAAAATTTGTGGTAATATGCCCACACATTCAATCAATCTCAATGATTTTCAACATATAGGAAATCTTAAGCTGGCAGATCCAGATTTTCATCAGTCTCTTCCCATCGAGCTCTTGATCGGTGGAGAGATATTTCCCCAGATTGTGTTGCCAGGCAAAGTTGATGGTGGCAGTCATTTGGCAACAGCCATTAACACAGTGTTTGGATTTATTCTAATGGGTAGGACCAAAGCAGCTGATCCCAGTGTTGAATCTCCTCCAGCATCAGTCAATCATGTATCACTGGATGCTAACTTGGACATTGCTGTCCAGAAGTTTTGGGACATAGATCATGTACCTACAGAATCAAAAGTTAATCAAGCAGCCTCCGCAGACGATGTTCGGTGTGAGGACATTTATAAGGCAACGCATACACGTGATGCTGACGGTCGTTATATCGTTCAGTTGCCATTTCGAGATCAATCTCTTCCAATTTTTAGCGATTCATATAATATAGCGCTTCGGCGTTTTAAGCAGCTTGAAAAGCGCCTGCTTCAAAACCCTTCGTTTGGGAACGAATATAAAGCACATATCATGGAATATTTAACAAGTAATCAGATGGAACGCGTTTCATCTGACGAGTGTCAGTCTCCTACCGCGTACTATATTCCACATCATGCGGTAGTAAAACCTAGCAGTGTTTCCACTCGGTTGAGGGTTGTATACGATGCCTCGGCCAAGGATAAACTTGGAAAATCACTCAATGACACTCTGTTAACTGGTTGTAAGTTGCAAGCAGATATTACAAATATTATTTTACGGTTTCGTCTTCACGCCATCGTCTTATCAGCGGATGTACGTCAAATGTACCGCCAAATTATCGTTACCCAAGAGCATAGGGATTATCAGCGTATTCTCTTCAGGTTTTCACCTGAAGAACCTATTCAAGAGTTTAGGATCAATCGCGTGACCTTCGGAGTCTCGTCGGCACCATTTCTGGCCATTCGCACTATGCATCAACTGGCTCAAGACGAACAAGAGTCTTATCCAACCGCAGCTAAAGTTCTGAAAAAAGATCTCTACGTGGATGATGTAGTCACTGGCTGTAACACCGTAGAGCAGGCAATTCAGCTACAGCAAGAATTGACCGAAATTATGGCTGCTGGTGGTTTTGAGCTCCGAAAGTGGTCCAGCAATCATGTGGCTGTACTGCAAAATATACCAGAAGAACATAAATTGGTTCCAGATTTGACGTTTGACAGTGACACTCTCTTTGTCAAGGTTCTCGGGCTTGCCTGGAACGCTCATGAAGACGTTTTTAATTATCAAGTTAATCAAATTCCACGCGATTGTACCAAACGAACAATGCTATCAGAGCTTGCTCGCATCTATGACCCCATTGGGCTTCTCACACCGTTAACCTTTTTAGCTAAATTTCTTATTCAACGTTTGTGGTTACTAGGAACGTCATGGGATGAACCAGTACCCGAAGATATTCATCTAACTTGGACGAAGTACACTAATCAGTTATCCAATTTACAAAACCTTCACATTCCGAGACGTATCACTCACGCTCACACATCAAGCTATCAAATTCATGGTTTCTGTGATGCCAGTGAGGCTGGCTATGCGGCAGTAGTATATCTTCGTTCCAACGTAAATCAAAATCATCATCAAGTCTGTCTTGTAAGTGCACGATCGCGGGTGGCACCAATAAAGCGTAGAACGCTGCCAAGACTGGAATTGTGTGGCGCTTCTTTGTTAGCAGACCTTATGCATTACATTATTAACTTATTTTCTAACATACTAAACATAGACGGCATATATGCATGGTCTGATTCCATGATCGTGTTGGCATGGATCAAATCTAATTCTAAAAATTTTAAAGTATACGTAGGCAATCGTATTGCTAACATACAGCGAAAATTACCTACTGCTGTCTGGAAACATGTACCAGGCAAGCAAAATCCAGCTGATTGTGCGAGTCGTGGCTTGCTACCTGACGAGCTCATCAGTCATGCCCTCTGGTGGTCAGGACCGGAGTGGTTATCATTATCTGAAAATCATTGGCCTAACGATACAATTCAATCATCATGCGTCACAAGCAATGATGTATTATGCGAAAAGCGTACAACAGTTTTAAGCAACATAATCGATCTTGATCCCATAGATAATCTTCTTCAAAAATTTTCATCACTTCGTAAAATTCAACGTATTTTAGCATATTGTAACAGATTTATCAGTGCCTTACGCAAAACCAAATCTTCAAATAACTTAACTCAAGCTGAACTTCATTGTGCTCTTATGAATCTTGTTAAACATGTTCAACATTCCGAATTCCAAAATGAAATTAAAATTTTATCAGCAGGGAAAACTTTACCTAAATCATTTAGAAAACTTAATCTATTTTTAGACCATTCCGGTGTTTTGCGGGTGGGGGGAAGGCTCTCTCGATCTGAACTCGATTATGAAACAAAACACCCAGCTCTACTTCCACGCAAACATCGCTTAACTAAATTAATTATACAATCAGTACATAATGATAATCTTCATCCTGGTTTACAAGCATTACAGTTTTTATTATTGCAAAATTTTTGGATATTGTCTCCTCGTCGAGCAATTCATCAAGTCATAGCGGATTGCTATAAATGTTTTCGCACAAGGCCAATTGCATTTGAGCCTAAAATGGCAGATTTACCAAAAGCACGTATTACTCAATTAAAAGCATTCCAAGCCGTCGGTTGCGATTACGCAGGTCCATTTAATATAACCTTGCATAGATATCGTGGCACACGTACTAGAAAAGCATATTTGTGTCTCTTTGTATGCTTTGCTACAAAAGCACTGCATTTAGAGTTAGCATCCGATATGTCCACCGACGCATTTTTAGCAGCATTACGCAGATTTATCGCCCGCCGTGGCAGGTGCAACGTAATTCATTCTGATTGTGGTACGAACTTTAAAGGTGCGGAGTCACAATTGGCCACTGTGATGAAATCAGCCTGTGAGTCTGAATACATTGAATTTAAATTCAACCCTCCCGGGTCACCACATTTCGGTGGACTTTGGGAGGCCGGTGTCAAGTCCGTAAAGACACATTTGTATAGAGTCATAGGTACTCAAATTCTCACATATGAGGAATTAAACACCTTACTTACACAGGTTGAAGCAGTACTCAATTCAAGGCCGTTATGCTTACTGAGCACTGATCCTAATGATGTATCAGTTCTAACACCAGGACATTTTTTAACGCAAGCACCCTTAACAGCGTTGCCAACGCCAGATTATTCAAACATTAAACTTAACAGACTCAAGCGTTGGCAACTCGTTCAACGAATGCATCAGGACTTCTGGGCCAGATGGCATACAGAATATTTAACTAGTCTTTCACAAAGACTGAAGTGGACTAGGTCAACTGATCAAGCTCGCCTCGGTCAAGTCGTTATAATAAAAGACGAACAACAACCTCCGTTGCGTTGGCGTTTCGGAAAAATTATCAATCTTTATCACGGTCGTGATGGTATACCGCGTTCTGCAACTGTCGAAACTGGACAAGGCGTAATTAATAGACCTCTTGTTAAATTGTGCCCCATCCCGGATGGTGGTAACTAATTTCAAAATTTTTCATTTAAGTAAATTTTCATTATCATTTCGTCTTTGTATTTTTGTAACATGTATGTATAACATAATCTTTATCTATTCCATCACACTCTTACATATCAACTATTAACATATGTGGACTTAGTCATAGTATTTTTTCTTCAGTCTCAATAAATTTCGCCAGCGGGGGGGAATAATGTTAAAGTATTAAAAACACATCATCACTAAAACCGATAACTTAGTCTTTTTGCACAAGTTACCACATCCCTATTTCCTTCCCGTCTCTATTTCCGTATCCTGCGCAAGGCTCACTAGCGCCCGACAGGCAGATCAACGCGCGCTTTCCGTTCAAAAACTTCGAATCAAAACTACGGCTTGCGAGCCGGCTCCGTGAAAACCTCAAGAAACCTCAAGATAGTGTTAAATAACCATCAAGGGACGTCCCAGACTATCAATTAACGTAGTGCACTGCGAAATAACCATAAAGGCGGAATAAAGTGAATAAGTGCAACTCTCCACGGCCACACGTGAGTACCCATGCATCATTTCCTTCGTTCCCCTTGTTTTTAGACTATTTTTACCGGTGGGTTTACAGTCATTTCGAAGGGATAAAACGATAACATATATATTGTTCAATAATATTTTGCTCAAATATATAATTGTAGTTAGAAAACAATAGTAACTTTGATGATTGCTCATAACGTATTATAGCCACATTTTTATTAACATATTTGTAGCGTCACAAAATATTAGATGCGTACAAATAAACGTGTCAGGTGACGAATTACAGTATGTGTCCTATAATAACGAATTGCATGCGACCATTTGCAGATCTCTGGTCAATAATAATAAAAGTACACATGTTTGTCAAACTGCGCTAGTTTAACAAACACGTTGAGTTACATTGTTGCTAATAAAATTTTAAATTAATGCATTATACGCTATACTTCCTATAGGCACTGATTATAAATTCTAGTCAAATCTAAATTTTAATTGAAATTATTACACAGTTAGCCTTTGAGAAATATAATATTGACGTAAAACAGTAGTTAAATTATATTCTTACATAAATAAATAAATATTATACAATATTCACTCTTTGATTTCTCATAAGGTGTCTATTTGTTATGAACTTGAAAGATTTTATCAACAAATCTATTTTAATATTAACGATACTAGACTTAAGTTGATAGAATAATTGTTAGAGAAGAAGTATAAAGAATCATAACCCATATAAAATCAAGCTGAACGAATCAATCAACTGATATTCTAAAATAATTGTGATGGAATTGTGTTAGTTTAACCGTGTAACGTACGTTCTAGAATTAATAATGTGCAACTACATTAGGTGCAGAATGGCCCAGTTTATGCCCTTGTGCTGCGATGATATAATCACTCACTTACAAGCTTCCCCGGGGCCTACCACTAATATTTTAAGACCCTTACTTTTAACACGCACCTCATTTTCTGCTTATACTGATATTTTTGCTGAAACCCTAATATTGTACAAATTAGCAGCGCTGAAAGCGACTTGTTATAAGATAGATATAGTACTTAGTAAGCCCCGGAAATCACAATACCTTAAACAATACCTGTATGATAATTTAGACTTAAAAAAAAACTATATGGATACATCATAGGATGATGCTATATATAGACTATCAGATTACTATCGTGACTTTGACTTTGTCAGTTTGCCAACCACGATAAACAACCAGCACGCCTCATATGACAAGAAAGTACAACATTCGTCACGACTATTCGTGACACAATCTTTGTCACCAAATGCGTGACAAACCTGTTGCAAACTACATAGCTATTACCACGCTCAATGTTTGAACTAATTCCACCAATAGCCTGATAGTCGTCCAAATTCATACGAACTACTTCAGATACCAGCGTTTGACCAAATTCACCCTTATGCTCTGAGTGATAAGGTTGAGAAAAGTGATCAATCGCCATTGTCCGTTATGTATCTTACTCCCATCCAAGTCCTCAAACTTCAGGTATATTTCTTGGTGCTGTTTCATGATTGCACATCGCTTGCTAGTCTCTCATGCCTTATCGAAGTCTGGGCCGTAGTTTTTATGTGACGTTGATATTATTTCACCAATTATCGTGTCAGTCATAGAAATATTAATGGAATGTACGATAAACTTAATTATCTTACTATGATACGAATAAAATATGAAATTAAATTATTTGTTGTTGTTTTATTTCATTGTTCCCTAATACATTATGCCCCAATGTAGGTACGTCGAAGCGACAGCTGAAAAACAGTTCGCGAAACCGCCTAGCCCAAAAGCACGAGGTTTACTCACCAGACCTCGCATTCCCTGTCAGAGATACACAAGTCTCGGACACAGACTCATAAAGTCCCACGCAGGTGGAAGCACATCACAGAGAGACCAATCAAATCTCCAGTACAGGGAGTAACAGCTGTCAATCCTGTCCTTTCACAGTAGGTTTCCAAGCCAAAACTATCAAGGCCCAAAACTTCCAAGGTTCCGGCCATCAGCTCGAAGGATTACGTCACGTTGCCAAGAAGACCAGAATGGTTCCTGCCTGACAGCAGTCTTCGTCAAGCGTTGTTTACTCGGAATGATGACAAGCCACACTGTGGATTGGATACCTTCAATGTGATACTTCAACCATGATGGATACTACTACAATCAATTTTATCGAGTCTCAGAAAGTTATTCTTCTGTAGGAGGTAACTCTTTTGTTTTCAATCGGCTAAAAAGGTAATCTTTATGATTATCTTACCTTTTAAATTAGTCTATCAATTTGACTGGATAATGTGGAACTATGTCGACTTGTTAAGTCGACTGCCTATTCCAATAGATGTTTAGCCCATCTCCATCACAGTTTCGTAACTCTCAACCTTTTTTGTAGGACGTCGAGTTCTAGACTACGAACACGGTCTTGTAATCGGATACTGAACATGGCCAGTTTAGCAGAGTAGGTACAGTCACGTCTAATAATATGTAAACACTTAAGAATTCTTTAAATTGTGTTTCTCCTAACGTACTGATTAAAATTTAATGTTATTACATACATAGTATTCTGGAACTCATATTTTTATGAAATACATCCAATCTCCTAGTTACAATCGTTATTACTCGCGAAAATTGCTATAATATTAAGGAAAGTGTTTACATATTATTAGACGTGACTGTACTACAAAAACACGAGCGAAAAAATCTATCAGAATATACAAGGTGGTAGTGACACCGAGACGCTAAAAAAGCAGAGCAGCCGTGACTACAAAACTGGAATATACTTACACGGTCAAAATGTATGGCACAACAGTTTTTTTTAATCCGAAAAAAAATCTATGTAAGGTTCGGAATGACGTACTGAACAAGTGGTCTCCGTTTTAGCGTCAGTGTCATTTCCACCTTCTGGCTTCTATACTTAATCTGAACTACAGAAATTCTTGAAACGCATTAAAGATTATCTGATTGATGTTTCAAGCTTGCTTGTCCTATCACAGAACTACTTCCCTCGAAGGATTAAGCAAAGATGTACCTAACAGTACTTCCACAGAACACGCAATGTTGAAGTCCTATGTAATATAGAGGGCGAGCTTATTGCCATCAACCAGGCACGAGTCCATCAGGCTCCGTGGGCCGTGGCTACTACTGAGACATTCGTGATGGAAAAAACTTAACCCAGAACAATACGGCTACTCATAATCTTACTAGTACCGAAAATTAATTATGACATAAGACATTGCCAGTAACGGTGAAAGTGCTAAACATTCACTACCTAAAAACATAAGCATAACTAACAATAATCGATATTTAATACAAAAATATTTAAATTATTATGCAAAACCTTACTTCATGCTCTTTCACCCGTCTCCTATCACCTATTACGAATGCAACGATCCACCGGGCGGAACAATCGAACGGTGTTCCTAGCGTCATCGATCCATAAAGTAAGGCATACGGGCAACTTAAATTTCTCATTTTGGGCAACATTTGATGAAAGGCTTGTTTCCACCATCAATAAATTGCAAATCTATTTAGTCCGTCAGTTAGAGTATTAGAAAATAATGGACACGTATTTTTTGCTTTTGTAAATCAACGAATATTGACAAAGATAAAACGCATCAAAACTCGGGAGTGGGCGCTCGTGACGTCAGTACTCACTAAGAATCATACCGAACAGTGACGTATTGGGAATTTTAAAAGCGTCGTATCTTCGTCAATTTTGTTTTATGTGACAAAAGAAAAAATACGGGTCAAATATTTTTTGATAATCTAAGTGACGGACTAATTAGATTTTTTCAGTTAACAAGCCTAATATGGTCAGTTGAGTTGCCATCATGTATTTTTTGCTAAAATACTGCCACACCATAGGCACTGAACGACAGAGAGCAACTTAACTAGCTTTTCAAACCACACAGTCAATTAATGCACCACCTTGAAATCCATCATTCAATTCCCGTAGAATTATATTCTATAGATATTGTTTCCATTGCTGAAACTATGGAAGCAATGTTTAAGAATCAGACAGATACCTTCATTATAACTCCAGCAACTGTTGCCAAGAAATGTTTACAAATAAGTTGCCCGTGTAAGTGCACTTACACGGGCAACTTACTTAACACTTGGAAGCACGCCATTAGCGCCGGCCACTTTTTGTGGCGTCGCGTGCAAGGAGAATGCAAATCGATGTTCATACGAAGTGATCGTATCTGATAGGGATGAGCTTGCGTGTTATATCATAGTTTTTAAGACAATCATGGTCTTAATATGGGAGTATTGCCAGCTTTTGTAGTTTGGTAGCTACAGCTTGTAGGTACGCAAGTAAGCACCAGATTTTGTTGCACTTACAGACAGTGCAAATAGCATTGTTAGCTTACTTGATGTTGTCAGTAACTTAATTAACCAGACGTACCAAGAACTTTAATAATTTCAGTTTTGGCACTGCTGAAAATTGGAAATCATCTTAAAATCGTCGTCAATACAATGTTTGATAAACCATAAGGAAATCTAGTCTAGGTAATCTAGGTTGATATGTTGTCTGATCAATGTAGAGGTCAATTGTAGCACAAAGGCAATTGACCAGCATTGCGGGCGATAGACCATTATCACACGTGTCTTCTTACTATGCACCCCTACGATCTTTGAACAGACACTTCTGCTAAACGGCTTTGGTCAATGTCATTACCATTTGTATTGCTGCGCGGATACCGCTTGAATGAGTGAATTGAACTATTCGCCCGTTAGGGAAAATGAGCGTGAAACTTTTACAAATTCTTCATTGTATCCAGTGGAATTGGATTTTACTTTTTTATCCAATACCGTTTCGAGACAAAACACGTAGTGGGTACCTACTTTAGGTACTCTAAAGTTAATGAAACCGTAGTACTTTATATCCCGTTTTAGGTTTGTTAACTGTAGCTTCTTCGTTGGTTGTAAGTATGGTCAGTGGCATATGGTTAGCGTCACGGTCACCGGTCGTCCACCGCCGTCCGAGGGAGCCGCCTCTCTACGCTTCGCTGACAAACGAACGTACCAAAAAACTGTCCATCTAACTAACTATTACGACCAACTAAATTGTCATAACAAAATCAAGCCATCTTTTGGGTCTTACAAAAACCTAAATTAAAAATCACGGAAAATAAACCATTCCGTCGTCGGGCTAAAAAGTTTATTTGAAAATAGCGTTGTTGCCAAATTGAATTTTCCTCGTCAAGTAGGTCGGTGGTATCAATCAAGTGGGCGAACAGGACCACCCAAGATATTCGAAGAAACGGTTTAAAATCTACCGAGAAATTAATGTTACAGTTGAAAGAATTTCGCTTTAACAAACAAAGAAAGCTGTAACTTACTCACAAATTAAAGTGTAACGGGACTGAGCTAGTAACGTAGTAGTTTAAAACGTATTTGTCGGTAGCAAATAAAAGCACAAATATCTTCGTGAACCATGAAGACCACGTAACGAGTTGTAAAGAGTGAAAAAGAAGTGTAATGTTCATGCTGATCTTGGCAATAAAAGAAAGAATTCCGTGTTACACAATACCTGACAATGCTGTGCAAGTATTAATTTATTAATTTATCTGCGCAAGCTATGGTTATCAATATATCACAACCTGCACTGAAATAAAAGGAAAGTGTGGTCTTGCATCAATCCTCGGATACCTTTTTTCATGTCAAGAAAAAAGATGTCATTTAAACTTCCTAAAATACAGAAACTCGCGTTCTGCGGTGGAAAAGATAATTGAAAATACGTCAAATCGTATGAATCACTTCTAACTGGGTTTTGAAAAGTAAAATATTTTTTTTCCTTACTTCAAACACCAAGTGTTTCTAATTTTCATATTCGCGAGATTAACTTATTAAGAATATCCTTTTTTTTATAAAATAGGCTTGTGTCCTGAAAAAATCTAATTGGTCATTCAGTTAGATTTTCAAAAAATATTTGACACGTATTTTTTCTTTTGTAACGTAGACCAAAGTTAACGAAGATACGACGCTTTTAAAATTCGCAATACGTCACGCCGTGTCGTGCTATAATTTTTTGTGCGTTGTGACGTCACGAGCCCTCACTCCCGAGTCTAACTTCGTCAATATTCATTGATTTACAAAAACAAAAAATACATATTTTTTGTTGACGGACTAAATAGATAAGCAATATATTGACGGTGGAAACTAGCCTATGTAAAATAAGCTTTTGCCCGTAGACTCTTGTCAAATGTCTTTCTACATTTATTTTTCACTAGCTTCTGCCCGCGACTTCGTACGCGGATCCTGTTGCTTATGCCAGCGACAACGGGGTCGTCAAAAGCGAAGATCTGAAACGTCTGATGTCGAATTCTAAGAGCCCGGGGAAGGGAAAAGCGGATCTTTCCCATCTGAGCAACACATACCGTTTGTTTCTTTTCGCCATTTAACAGCTTCACAAAAAGTACAATTTTGAACCATAATATGTGGCGTAGGTATTCAATCATAGGAGTATATACGTAAATGCACTCCGTTCCTTATCAACCCAAGGAAGGTCGCCATGCCCTACGGCTATATCTTGAGACACATCCGATTCTTCAGATGATATCGACATTCTGTTCAGACAATGTCGAATTCGATCAGAATTCAAACGTTCGTTGCGCTCTTCTTCTGTCTCTTCATGCCGTACTCCAGCAATTCTTTCTCTCTCACTTTCTAACTGATTACGAATATTTTGTTGTGTGCGTGTTCGGGGCAATGTATGATAATCTCGAGCAGCAGTTTCATCTCACGTTTCACGTTCATCACTCGTTTCAAAAGACCTGTTAGTAGATGTGCGAATACACTGAGAACTCAAGCGTGATTCTGTATCGGTAAACGTTTCCGACTCGCGAGACAATGCATGACGTTCACGATCAGCCAGTCGCGCATCTATTCTTCACTGGTCTCTAGAGATCTGGATGTAGATGCGTAAATACGCTAAGAACGCAGGCGTGCTTCGCGATCCGAAGAGGTTTCCACGGAGCAAGTTGCAGCCTGGTGTTCTCGAACAGCATCAAGTCTCTCCTGACGCTCTTCGGTAGATTATTGGGATCTTATCATCCTCAATCTTGTAGCTCCTTTGGAACATTTAGAAAAGATTTGACCTCTTTCTAGGCATGGTTATAGTTTTGTTGTGAAGATATCTAATCAATTAAAATCTAATTGACTGCTCCCGTGCGTTACCGGGTAGGCTATCGAGTCACGAAGATAAATGGAAAAGGAAATTCAACACTCAAATAACATAAACCCTAAGACATATTTATTCGATAAAATTAAATAATAAATGGGAGTTTTGGCCAGTCGAGTCAAATTTTCATTGATATACAATCGTCATCTAAAATCAGTCCTAAACTGTTACAGCCTTCACCGCGTGGAGGTACTCCCAGTTTATGTTATTTTATACAGTAAAATTAGTGATAGCTTTGCAATAATTTTCACATCAAATGTTTCTGACCTTCGATTTTTTCTAATTCAACAGGAAATGCCCATCAGACCGAACAACTTTTGCTAAGACGTCATTCCTATGTGTGTTATGGTGTAGCTGGGCTATTGGAGTTCCACAACAGGTGTCCCAGATCTTCGATTTTTATGAGTCAACAGAGAGTGCTCATCAGATTGAACAACTTTTGCTAAGACGTCATTCCTATATGTGTTATGGTGTAGCTGGGCTCTTGGAGTTCCACATCAGGTGTTCCAGATCCTTAAATTTATTCTGTCAGCAGAAAATGCTCATCACGTGGAACAATTTTTGCTATGGTGTCATATTTGTATCTCTTATAGTTTAGCTGGTCTGTTGCGGTTCTGCATCAGGTGTTCAAGTTCCCAAGATAAATTATAGCTTATAGCTGACCAACGCAACTTCGTCTGCGTCACACAAATAAGAGAGAGAAACGAAAGGAAAAAAAAACCCGTTTTTGCAACATTTTTCATTCCTGCTCCGCTCCTTATTGTCGTAGCGTGATGTTATATAGCCTAAAGCCTTCCTCGATAAATGTGCTATCCAACACAAAAAGAATTTTTCAATTTGAACCAGTAGTTCCTGAGATTAGCGCGTTCAACCAAACAAACAAACAAACTCTTCTGCTTTATAATATTAGTATAGATTAGTGATAGCTTTGCAATAATTTTCACATCAAATGTTTCTGACCTTCGATTTTTTCTAATTCAACAGGAAATGCCCATCAGACCGAATAACTTTTGCTAAGACGTCATTCCTATATGTGTTATGGTGTAGCTGGGCTATTGGAGTTCCACAACAGGTGTCCCAGATCTTCGATTTTTATAAGTCAACAGAGAGTGCTCATCAGATTGAACAACTTTTGCTAAGACGTCATTCCTATATGTGTTATGGTGTAACTGGGCTCTTGGAGTTCCACATCAGGTGTTCCAGATCTTTAAATTTATTCTCTCAGCAGAAAATGCTCATCACGTGGAACAATTTTTGCTATGGTGTCATATTTGTATCTCTTATAGTTTAGCTGGTCTGTTGCGGTGTTGCATCAGGTGTTCAAGTTTCCAAGATAAATAGCTGACCAACGCAACTTCGTCTGCGTCACACAAATAAGAGAGAGAAACGAAAGGAAAGAAAAAAACCGTTTTTGCAACATTTTTCATTCCTGCTCCGCTCCTTATTGTCGTAGCGTGATGTTATATAGCCTAAAGCCTTCCTCGATAAATGTGCTATCCAACACAAAAAGAATTTTTCAATTTGAACCAGTAGTTCCTGAGATTAGCGCGTTCAACCAAACAAACAAACAAACAAACAAACAAACAAACTCTTCTGCTTTATAATATTAATAATATATAGTATAGATAAACACACCCCTTGCCCAGCCGTTTCCCAACTATGTTGGGGTCCGCTTCCATCTAAGCGAATGCAGCTGGGTGAATATTTCATTTCGTGCATATTTGAAGTTTTGGAGAAAAATAAAAAAAAGTAACCTAATCATGTTCTTTATATACTTTTTTAAAAGTATTTAATGATACCAACTGGGACATATCAAAGGGACAGTAATTCTAGGCGATTTTGACGTTTGTTTTTTTTTAAAGAACGGTAATGAGATTTCACAAATACGGTAATTAGATCTCAAGATACGGTAGTGAGATAAACTAGTAACAGCTAGTAACCAATAAAACATTTAAAAAAAACATAGTATTTTACACGTGTAAACCTTTTAAAAATGAAATAAAATATTAGAATATTAACATTAAAAATCATTACCATTCGTTTCTTCTAATTACCATTCGAATTGTAGAAAATGGTATTTAATGGTAATTAGAAGAATGGTAATTAGATTCACAAGTATTTCTAATAAACATTTGTTATTTTGAATAGTTAAAGGCTTGTAAGGCATATACAACAAAGAAAGACTTGTACTGGATATACTTAGCCAATAATTATATAAAAAACACAATATTAATTACCTTTCAAAACGCGAATGGTAGTGTAGAAATATTTTGAACCACTTCACTTTTTGCACATGAGAATTCAAAATTACGTCGCCATAATCGCTCTCTCACGCGTCCGCCCATCTTGGTAGTAGAGCAGACACAGACGCCGAATATTTCTTGTTTAGTCTACATCGCTGTGGCGCGTAAGTACGAAAATATCGGATTGAGAATATCGTCGAATGGTAATTATGAATGAGGGTAGGGACATTTTTCAAAGTTATATGAAACCACTTAAATATGGTCTTTCGTAAAGAATATATATTATATAATATGGATTCATTAATATATTAACCGAAAACGTATTACATAAATCGTTCTTCCTACAGATTTTTTACTAAAATGCACCGATTTATTAAAATCTGGAAGAAGGGACATGGATGGTAATTATATTTTTGGCTTGTTTTTTTAAATTTGGTGCACTTATAATAAAAAACTAGATTTTTGAAGCGTTGCGCCTAGTACTGTTATAAGTTAATTAGAAGAAAAAAAATTCAGGTAAAGATTTTTTCAACATTTAATGTATTCTTTATCGCCTGCCGCGTAATTTGCACGAAATGAAATATTCACCCCTGTATACCAGTATTTAACTTGGAGCGACAGACTATTTTACCTTCACAACCCAGTTAGTACTGGGTAACACGATACCCCTTGGTAAGACTGGTTGTGGTTGTCTGACTTTCGGCCCACGTGTAACGACTGTCAAAGATCTACAAATGACAGTTTGGACCAACAGCTTAACGTGCTTTCCCAGGCCCGAAGGAAACTCGATATGTTATAAGTGGTCACCCATCTACGAACCAACCTAGGCAAGCGCAGCTTAACCTGAAGATTAATCTGCTATTCGCTGCTATTATTCAGCTACGAATATTCTTACGTTATTAATTAGTCACAAATAAACAGATCAGTAGTACTTAAATATTAGAATATTTCGATTAATTTTTCCGAAGTAAACCCGAACAAAACATAACCGCAAGCACTGAAATGCACATTGTTCTCTATCGAATTCACTATAGGGATAAAACTTTAACCCCTCAATGCTCATCGAACTTGACAGTCATCGCAATACTAGGGGATGTGGAAAAGCGTCCGCGGTTCAGCGATGGTCGGGCAGTCGCGAGCGGCCCGCGGTCTGACACACCTGTCGATAGTAGTGCGTGCGCGCCACAGGAAGTGCAGTGAATTACCGGACCGAACAACTGTTCACACTACGTATTCAAAATCCGAAAGCGAACATAATATTTTTTCATCGCTCATTGAGAGCCAAGGACTTTTTTTATCTGTGAGTTTTGTTTTTTTTCTATATTTTAGGTTTTGGCAGAAATATTTAATTTGTAGTAATAATAAATTTTCAAGTTTTACAATTTAAATTTTCATAATAATATGTCTGAATTTGCAATTGACGTAAAATAGATTAGTATACTACGATGATAATTACATGTTAATACGAGTAATTAAGTAGGTGTACCTATTTACTTACTAGATAATGGGATCTACAACCTTAACTACCTAGGTGAAATGTGTGCTAATGCCGCTAGGGCCCAGCATAGAAATAATGCGGATGTATCGGGTTTATATGTTGCGAACGACATCAATGTGACAGGTCATTAGTCTGCAACTGGGTATGTGGTATCTAGACTATTAGACCTTCACTTGAACAATGTTATGATGAAAATATTGTAAGGGCCTGTTTTATATTCAAAAATGGAACAGAATTTGTTTCAAATTAACTGCCAAATAAATTTTAACGGACACTTAATCGTAGGTGGTAAAACATGCCCTAACAGAACTATACTTTTCTAAAGTACTTAATAAAAAAAGAATAAAATAATACCGTTAAATTATCCACATTGTTAAAACAACACTCATTAACAAAACTAATTTTCATCGTTTAAGTAAAAGTTGATCTTTTTAATTAAGCAAAGGGCCGAGATGAATTGTACTTAAGTTAAAATTCACGCTACTTGTCACTTGTAGCGTGAAACATTTTCTGTTTGTACGCCAGACCCGCATAAACAAATTATGCCGTTAAGTAGATCGTGACAGATCAAATCGCGATTTATGGGTCAGCTAATATTGCCTTTTACATTTAAACTGTGGTTCGGACAAGAAAGTGCAACTATACAAATTGACATACGTAATCATCGTAAAATTGTAAAGTGGCAGGAGTTTTTGAATTCATTTGTCAGTTAAAGTTTAAGTCAGCGACAGCAAAAATGTATCTGTAAAGTATTTTGTAATCGAATCATATGTACACGATGTTATAATTTTAAACAATTCTGGGAAATTTTAACGGGAAGCAATATTTATGAAACTAAATGAGAACATTCATATCATTGTGGTCTCATACAAAATTGCTCTAATGTGAAAATAAGTGCAGCAACTTAACCACAATAAACACTTTCATTTCTATGAATTAATTATGCAAACAAATTCATTGCTCGACCGCGTAACAATTGTTGTCGTCTGAAGTTCCCACCATTAATGTTAGGTTACACAAAAATGACCTTATCTATATCATCTTAATTTAATTCTCTACGAGTGTTCGTCATCAGTGGCTGACTAGAACCGTTTAAGAATTTCACCGGCGCGGGCGCAACTAAAAACTTAATGGGTTCCTGTGATTGTTGGAAAATCGATAGCATTGTCAAGTTCAGTTCTTGCTTAGTTTGAAATCGTGGGAAATCACGACACATGTAAACAATGACTAGCTATGAGATGACTCGATCAGTATCGCACTAGAAATTATGTTATTATTGCCATAGAATACACACGCGATCATTATCTAGTAGATATTTGAAAACTGATGGAAAGGTGAGAAACAGCATCGATTGCTATCATCAGAAACGGAGAAAACTAACAAGATTACAACTTGATACTAACAGCAGTGACAATCTGTCACACCTATCATTATACTAAATACGTATATTGAAATGGAAAACGTATCAGTTTGTCAGTTTCTGTGAACTGCAATTTTCATCGGTAATAGCACCATTTTGAAACTCACTCTCGTTACTTTAATAATCTCAGTACATATTGCGCAACTACACTGTCTTTGAGAAATAGCATATTGATGGAAATATTATCATAGATAACACGCATTTACAATAATTTCCTTGCTTGGAATAACTCAGAAACTGTACCAGTACCAACCCTTCAGCGTCGCCGTGATGTCGTTAACGATCGATTAAAAATCGATACATAATATATATCAACAGCGAATTAATCATTTCCTTCACTATAATTTTCATCGCAAAGATGTCTCATGAAGCGTTCATTCATAATTTGATGTGCAACCGGTATTCTGCTGAGTAACCCCCTTTCAAATAAGTACGCAAATTGGGTACCTAGCTTTCACATTTTCTTAATATAAATGAAACATAGTTTCCTGTCTGCGTGATCTTATTGTTAAGCGTAAAATTGATATAATATTAAAACATCAAACGGAGTGGAAAATTCGAAATAAACACAAAAAGGCAAATCTACGAGCAATGACCGCATTGATGAAAAACAACATTAAAAGTCAAAATAAAAGAGGATAGAACTGTATTACAGTTGAACGTTTTTGTGTTGCATAACGATACTAAAATCGAAAGTATGGGATTTAGATGAAAATAACGACATAGACACGAAATCCGCATAATGCCTGGTGATTAACCTCTATGGTTTAACTTGTATGAGCAATGCTTTTACTTGTTATTCGGTTGGTATACGATCGATCGTGATCGGTAACCATATCGAACTTTTATAGACTTGTTAGCTTTTTGAGGGTTAATAATTTTGAATCAATTTGAAACGAGTTTAGGTTGATTAATCGAAATGGATAAAGTAATTAAGAAAGTACCTGTGCATACTGTTTACGTTAAACTATAGTGAAATATTTAACCTGATAAATAGCACAAAGCGGTTTTTAAAGACTGAAATGATCAGCAGCATTTTTTGCTACCAAAAATATTCCGGAAAAAGCAACAAAGCAAAGGACGATGACACTACGAAGCATTTAATCCGAACTAAAACAAATGTTTTTTTTATATCGCAAAAACTATCAGTGACTAACAAACTATACCGGATGCGGTGGTGCGACGGGTTCGGTTCCCGGGGAGGCACGCTCGGACGCCCCGACACGCTTCGTGCGCCCGCGCCGCTCACCTGCACGGCCTGCACCACCCATCGGGTAAATGTAGGAATTAATAGGAATTGAAACAAAAAACCAATGTCGATCGGCGTGAATACCAACTAAATATACACACTGATACATTTATCACAAGAACTTTTTTGGAAATTATGTAACAAGTCAGAAATCGAAATGAAAAAATATACTAGTTTTTCTTAGAAAAGTCTGTTTTCACGGCAAATGGCGTAAAGTCACAAAATCTAGGGAAAAGATCAACCTCTGGCATCCAACAATGGTTTATTAGCTAGCGAAACCACACGACCTAGGAATATTTATATGCAGTAATAAGATTCGCTACACAAGACACTATAACAGTTATGTCACCTCAACCTGAGCGGCACATTACATTATACACTAACTTTAATAATATTGTCTATTTTTCGTCGAATAGATGCTCACATTCAATGCGTTTTGTCTGAAAGTTTATTTCTAGCTTTTATACCGAAATGGTCTTGTCTACTAGGCATCTTCTTCTTCGTCGTGTCGATGATTTCCCCTTTTTTAACTTAATTTATTTTCGACCAGTACTCTGGCACCTCGACAGCGTTGGTGGTGGCCTCGGACAGGTCCCTCAGAGTGCAGGTCCGGACAGGAGCTGAGCCATAGTTTGCGTTGAGGCATCGCAATCACACAAGGCTTCATCGGAATACCCCCACCGGACCAGGTTCTATCTGCAGCGGCCCACCTGACTTCGTAAACGGTTTAGGGCCTTCCAGGTGGGCCATGGCAGAAGGTGTTCCGGTGGGAGCTTTTCTGCTACTTCGACATAGTGTGTCGGAGAGGGATGCTTGAGGAGCCACAACTTTTTTTTCGCTTCACTAGGCGTGTTGTTGTCTACTAGTAAATTAGTCGACCTGAGGAAGCTCTTTTGTCGAGGTATAGACAGAAAGCATTGTTTATAAACGTCTTGTTAACGTGGTGTAAACGTCGCTTCTACGCTGCGAAAACGTTTGACGAACGCCGAACGAAATATTTAGAGGCAGTAAAAAAAGCGGACAAGTGCGAGTCGGACTCGCCCATGAAGGGTTCCGTATCAAATTTGTGTAAATTGCGGTTTTCGATTTATGACGTTTTAAAAAAAACTACTTAATACATGGTAATGTACATCATTTATGTTTTTTAGTTTTATCAGTCTCTTATTTTAGAAGTTACGGGGGGGGACACATTTTACCACTTTGGAGTGTTTGGAGTGTTTGTGTCTCTCGCGCAAACTATTCAGTTAAGAAAAAAAAATATTAGAAACCTCAATATCATTTTTGAAGACCTATCCATAGACGCCCCACACGTATCATATGGGTTTGATGATTTTTTTTTTGAGTTTTAATTCTAAGTATGGGGAACCCCCAAAATTTATTGTTTTTTTTTTTTCTATTTTGTGTGAAAATCTTAATGCGGTTCACAGAATACACCTACTTACCAAGTTTCAACAGCATAGTTCTTATACAGGGTGAAATTGAATAGATGCGACAAATTTAAATATACAATAATACGTGTTGTCAAGAAAATGTATAAAATATCAAATGTAAAATTGTAATGAACGAAGGAAGGGTAGTGGGCGGCGCGCGGTCGCCGGGAAGGGATGTCAGCGCTGGCGCACATGCGAGGTTTGGCAACGTCGCGCGATACTTACATTAGAAACTAGGCTAAATTAGGTAAATGACCGCTATGAATGGGAATACCGAGAATTCGTACTTAAATAAAGACAATAACATCAATGGACCTTTTGAAAACGATAATCGCGTAATTTTTTTTAACGATTTAGATAGTAGAAAAAACAGTTTATAATTACTATGTTACTGTAACTGAAGCTCCCATTTCATTTTGTCGCATTTATTCAAATTCACCCTGTAGTTTTGGAAAAATGTGGCTGTGACATACGGACGGACAGACAGACATGACGAATCTGTATGGGTTCCGTTTTTTGCCATTTGGCTACGAAACCCTAAAAAGGCCAGTTTTTCTTTACCACCAAGTATAATATAATTGATCATGCAAATAAGTACATATTCCATTCAAATCCCCATCTTCTATACCACAAAAAATTGTTTGCATGACTGACAGCTTTAACTACATAATTCAGCAATGATTTACATTGTTTTTAACGGAGGTCTTAGAACAAAAAATGTCCGTAAGTGTTCGGAATCTGAATAAGGAAGAGTTGCCCTATAATTAACGACCGACGAAGGCCACATACTTTCGTATCATAGAAAAAGCGGCTCACCTGCTTTTATCCACAACGGATCTCGTGTTTTGCTATATGTTTCCATTGTTGATACGATTTTCCCAAACTACATGACGTGCCAAGCTTTAGTTTGTACAATTGTCAATCAATTAAAAAGATCGTGAACACAAATGTTGTAGCTGTATATGTTTTTATAAGAAAAAATCCACTTTCATATTTTGATTGATATAGATAAATTATAGGGTTTGAGATCTGCAGCTATTGGAACTGTTTAAGTAGGTATTTAAATAAGGTACTTACCATTGTTGTATAGGCGGCCACAAAAGACTTGTACACACAATGAAAAGTACTGTTTGAAGAAAATAAAAGTTCAAAAATCCTTGCAACTACAAAAACGTGCAAGAAAATGACGCCCACTGCTTTACATACCCCATTGACTGACATATTTCATATTCATATATTTCATACTCACATATTTCATATATTCAATTCTTGACTTTATTTTGTGCATTATAAAAATGTTAAATCTAAGCCGGAGAGGTGATCTGTACCACAGGATCTTCCTACATCAGAGACCTTTCTCTATCTAATATTGTAAAAAAATTTAACCAGCGCCTGTAATTCATGATGTTGAGAAAAATAAAGATTTTATGATTATGATTATATTCAAACAAAGAAAATGGACACGCGCCAAAGGTTTTCTAATGTAACAAATAGAGAAAAATCGTGTTGATGACGGCTGGTCATGTATGTAATAATAAGTGTAACAATTCGTAATCGCACTTAAACACGGAATGGTCAAAAGCGAGCAAGCGAGAGATTTTAATGTACGACAGTTTAAGTTATTATAGGCCTCATGTCTTCATATAATGACAGAGCCTCTTACGGAATTGGTAGAACATTATTCAGCCTATCCTAGTACCTTTTCACTTTTTACGTTCATAGTTTTCATGATCACAGATAACAAATCTCCCAAACTATGTGTCTCAATCTGAAGGCCTACAAGTTACAAGCTGACGCCCTTTATAAAATGCTCAGACAACCTCCGTCAAAGATTGCAAAAAAAACATCGAAGTACGAAACTAATAGCTAAAGTTACATAAAACTTTATTAGGTACTGAAAACAACGCTACAAATTCGTCAAGGGCTTTAAACCATTTTATTTAATATTTTATTGGCAATAAGAGCCACGATTGCGATTTTTTACCCAAATATGTGGCTTGTGGAGTCGTCTTGGACGAGCAAGCTGTACCTATGTCGGCGTATTTCTTAACAATCACTTCGTTTGAGCAAGCGTGAGAATTAAGGAATATCTTGATAGCTGAAATTATAAGTCCGTAACAATCCGATTGCCAAAGTAACCATTTATTTTAATTGTAATGGAATAAAATATTTTAGTTACGAAATGTTTTGATATCATAGTAGGATAATAATAATATACCAAATTGCTCAATTGATAATCGTAATTTGTTTAAGCTCTAATGTATTTTAATACATTCTGCATCAAAAGTAGTTTTAAGGGAAACACCACGTTTAGAATAAGGTAGAATTAAGTAGGTACCTACCGAAGTATTAGCATAATAAGTACCTAACTACCTACCTCTGTTTACAAGGTGCCCTACAAAACTAATACGGTGTTCTGTTTAGAGATAATCTTTAAATCCAATTTGAGGCCTTAGTAACATCAAAGTAGTTTATTTTATGACAACTGTGTAACTTAGCATACGGGTCAAGGAACGATGTGACATAATACATTATAAGTAACAACATACAACATGAGTCACAAAGTAGAGTGCCAGGAAAAACTAAGAAGTTGGAAATGGTGGGCGCTATTATGTTTTTATTATATTAAGTTATTTTTATGAGAGGTACTTAATTATCTATTCAAAAATAACACTACTAACACACCGACACACCAAGATGAACATCAAAAACATTAATTTCTCTACAAAACGTTAAAATACTGAGTAATTATAACCGTAGTTCGGTTTATTAAGTTAACCGAATATTGTATCTGAATAGTGTAACTTTTGGTTCAGCCAGTCAGTAGCCAGTAGTACCAAGTATTAAAATAGTCGGTAACCCTACTATAAGCGAAGTCGTCGTATACATAATTCAGTATGACACAATACTATTTTACACCACCTTTGTATTTTGCTGTACTTATTAACCTTTTCCCATACCAATATTATTCGTCTCATCGTAGAACATTGTTTCAAAACATGCGGCCTGATCTATCGAGACAATTGTCTAAAATTCATAAACAAAAAGCTTTTAAATGATCTTCATCAATTCAATGGTAAGTTTGTAAATATAGCAAGACAAACAATTAAATTATCTACTACAGCATTCAGTTCTGTTCATAATACAGGATGATTTTAGGGATGGCCTGATCCGAAACTACCTACTTATGTGGAATAGCGAAAAATACTGAAAAGAGTATCGGGGCCCATTTTGATGAAAACTAAAACTGCATCTTTGGGATTTTAGAAAAATTAATATTTTCAACCAGAAATCAAACCCGTCAATTTTAGGAAAAAGTCATAATGTCGCTAATGGGGACATAAAAAGGACAAGGCGAGGATGAAGAATGATAGAGGCAGAGGCAGGTTTTTACCGAAATGATTAGCCTAGTTAGGCAAAGAACAGAAAGATAAAGTAGAGGGAGTCCTTTGCATTGTAGAGGGAAAATACAAGCCAGCCAGACTCGCAGAAAAGAACACGTAACATCACGTCTATTTAGTTGTCTACATTTAACCCTTTAAGTCGTATTTACCCAATAGAATCTATTGTTAGAAAAACTATGAAGAGCTGAAAATTACTCAATTTTGTTCTAAAAATAGGATTAGAAAGTCTTAATCACGGCAAAAACGAGAACAAAAATACGGACTTGGTAACAGGTAGCAAACTTATGAATATTAATACTTTAGTATGATGTGATCAAGTTATAGCAACATTGAAACAAGATCATCGATATGCAGCCGCAGAGACCGCAACCGATGCACTTTGTATTAACAAACAAGTACTCATAGAATTTATTTAAAGTTATTTAGTACATACCTGATTGTAATCAAATCCCTCCGTGAAGATTCTATATAAATTGTTATTGATACTTAAACACTATATTATATGCAACTTTGTCTCACTTTTATGGACGACGACGCTATCAAGTTAAAAATATCCGGTCGTTTAAGGACAAAAGACGCCCACGTAGGCTGATAATACATATACAGGGTGTAAACAATCTTATCACGAAGCCGTCAAGGCGTAAGACCAAGACCAAGCATTCTGTACATCAAACTAAGCAACTTTACGTATAAATTATTGCTGGGAAACGCCTTTTTTTTGGGGTGAATAATCATGTTTTGTGGTAGAACTCAATGTAACGCACCTAAAACACTGTGCTGAGGGATGGATTGAATAGTTTGCGGGTCGTAGAGGTGTTTAAAATAAAAATCTTGCAGTAAAAACTTGTATTTAAAAAAACTTGTCAAAAAGTTGGAACTTTGAACCTCAATATCTCCGTAACTAGAAGGTTCCCAGGTATGGTGTAGAACAAAAAAATGATCACAATGACGGGGAGAACAAGTGGCTTTCGGCTTTTCTTTAAGAGGTGTTTCACACCCTTATAAAATGTAATTAGTTGCTATCTATACAGGGTGTATCTATACATTGACGCACTAACGGTTATCATGTGTTCAGTACATCATTCTCATTTTAAATCTGAACAATGGGCTGCCATCATGTTCGTTGAAGAACCAAGGTCAATAGAACTAAATGATTCCTGAAGTGGACGGCTTTAAAAAGTTAGAATAGCATGGTCTTTTGAGGAAGATGGTAGAGATCGTGTTGTGGCACAGCTTTGAAGAGCGTTTGTCGAGCAGTACATTGCGATAAGCTGAGTTCTTTGATTGATTGAATGGTTTAAACCATTACCTACGACAAAAAAAAAACGAAAAGAATAGCTCTAGCTTACATTTGGAGTTTGAAGAGTAAAAGTAAATAAAATGCTATGGAACCAGTTTAATTATATTCAGTTTCCGGTGGACCACCTGTCAATTACGCAACACAGAATTACTTACAAACATCCTCGAATATACCAATATCCAATAAAAATAAACACTTTCCATGGCAATGGCGTTAATTTTTATAACAAGCACATGTGTAACGGAGTATGGAGGCTTTCTCTCGTTCGGTCATGCACTCCTTTTGGCCGTACTTACTTAAAGTCCGTCACGCTCCAAGTACAGGAATCATGAATGAACAAATTGAATCCACGCCGATTTGTACAACCAACTTTCTTAGTGACTATGAATATTTATTGTCCAGTCAAAGAAAGTCATTTACTTAACTACATTTGCTTCTGAAAGGTCTTCTTTAAATAAATTTACATGCTGTATGGAGTCTCTACATCTTCACTTAGACAAGACATAAAATCTGAATCTCGTTTAGAAACCAATGAAGCTAAAATGTGTACTCATCTCGCAACCTACAATGATGCTTTCAATTGAGCTACTGAGGACTAGAATTACAGTAAAAGTTCATCAATCGCGATGATATATCTACAAAGGTCAGTCGCCGATAGTAGTGTAACAGTCAGTGTAACATCGCTGTGTACAATAGTCACTGGCCTTCGCACCCGTCTCGCTGGCTGCCCCTTTTGTTTCAGCGCCCGCGAGGCTCACGGGACGCCGATTTTACCGCCAAAATACGTCAACGACACCTAATTCATACGTTACCATCCGGCCGGCACGGGTCGCGAGGTCATGTTTTAATTGTTTTTACATAATTGTTTCGCAAACCCGATGCGTGTGAATAACCCTTGTGTATCAACCCATTCAATTTAATAATACAGGCTGTCGTAACATCTTCAGCGTTAATCACACATTATTTAGTTGATGGTTAATAACTCTGTCTAAACAATAGCTGTTACATTACAATGAGAGACATATAACCTTGTCGTTTTACTTTTACAAATTCGTGTTACATATTTTTTGCATTTCCACTGATATGATTCGAAAGTACGTGTGAAATACGCATTGGGTTGCCAAAACACAGCCCGTGGGTTAATAAGTAATGCTAAAGAGTTCATGATTAAATGCTAACGATATAACTTTATTCAGACTGGATCAAGACATAAAAGCTTTGATATCATCAGCATCTAACTTCAAAAAGATTGCCTCGAAAGTGGACCTATCTCTCTCTAGTTAGGCAAGATTATGTGCCAACGGCGCACTACTTAGGCTGTTGAAAACAATGAGATACGGCAAGTTAGCAAATGCTCACTTCGGCTTCGTCGCCACGCGCTAGTTCCCGTAACGATACTCAGCAGAGATAACCCACTGACACAAGCACTGAAAAAAAAACTTGATAACATTGATCAAAAAAATGGTTGCCGCTATCAAGGAACTTGTTTGTTCACGAGCACATAAAGTAATATGATTAGGGCAATAAAGTTATGTTGATTAGGCAACAAGCAAGTTCTCTTGATAAAATCAATCAAGTTCTCTTGATAAAATCGTGAAAGTTCTCTTTATAAAATCAATCAAGTTCTCTTGATAAAATCGTGAAAGTTCTCTTGATAAAATCAATCAAGTTCTCTTGATAAATTCGTGAAAGTTCTCTTGATAAAATCAATCAAGTTATCATGATAAAATCGTGAATGTTCTCTTGATAAAATCAATCAAGTTCTCTTGATACAATCGTGTAAGTTCTCTCGATAAAATCAATCAATTTCTTTTGGTAAAATCGTATAGTTCTCTTGATAAAATCAATCAAGTTCGCTTGATAAAATTGTGAAAGTTCTCTGATAAAATCAATCAAGTTCTCTTGATAAAATTGTGAAAGTCCTCTTGATAAAATCAATAAAGTTATCTTGTTTTAAGCTATACGGGGTAGAAGTGACACCGACGACGCGAAAACGGTTACCACGTATTCAGTACATCATTCTGGGCCGGGCCCACATAGAAATTTTTCATCGGTTATTTTTTCAATAACCTATGAAAAATTTCTGTGTACGGGCTCAGAATGATGTACTGAATACGTGGTAACCGTTTTCGCGTCGGTGTTCCTTCCACCTCGTATAGTAATTTTATTGAGTTTGAGACTATCAGGAAAGATCTTATATTGTGCACATTAGTAGGTTAAGGAAGTTCTGAAAAAATAATAATGACAGAAGTGATTATAAAAAGTATTTATTTATTTGTGTTTAATGATCAACGTTTTTCCTTATACTAATTTATTATATTATACAAATTATATTATATGAAAGCAGTTTTATTTAATTACAATGAAGATTTCTTTCAGCAAAATTTCCTACTTTCAATATCCTCTTTGTGGCATCGCTGTGTCACACCCTGCATTATTTTTGTGTTTATAGATCAACATCTTTATATTAAATTGAACAGTAGTCTTATAATAATAACATTTTTGTTTAGAGATCAACAGCAGGCAATATCAAGTTGTATGTTGATTGAAATATGAATCGCGACCGTAATAAATATGGTTTAACAGAGTTAAAATCATCAATAAAAACCTCCAAGTTCATGTAACCCGATTGAATGACTTTTCATGAGATAGTCATTAAATCGGGTTACATGAATTAAGAGGGTTGTATTAATGATTTTAATTCTGTAACTACATACGCCTTACAGCCGCCAATCAAATTTTCATCAACATACAACCTGGCAATGGCCTGCAAATTGCATAAAACGTTAGAAAATTTGAATTTCGCGGGCTACCGTGGAGCTTCCACCTTAAACTAAATAATTGTACAGTAGTCATAAACAGTGAGTATCAGGAAATAGTATCCATGCAGTATTCAAATTAGATTGGACTTCGCAAAGTGACAAAACATTTAGGTATTCGATACATTGCTGATATTACATGGTATAGGAAATTCCAATAAACTGTGTAGTTTGACAACATACCTGTAATTTTGTGGTTCTAAAACTTCATAAGCATGGAAATCCGACTTTCACATTTTCCAGCTCCGTGAAAATAGGGATCTAGGCCCTAATAGAGGAACCAGCTCTTTGATACTATCATGTGTAAGTGCAGAAAGCGGCTGCATATTAATTTCATTTTCTGCAAAATAATCGTTGATGAATAATTGATGTGAAAACAACATACATACTCGTATTATTATATCTTTGCCAAAAAGGCTAAGTAGGTACTTACTGATAAAAGTGGCACGTAATTCGGGCAGCCCCCAAGCCTGGAGAAGGTCGCACACTTCTTCCATCACAATCAGGTGTTGATGAATTCTGTTTTATTGGATGTAACCGCGCAATAACTTAAAATAAAAGTGAACTAATTCACTCCGCGATGCCAAAAGCGTGCTTTTCTTGGACTCCCAAACCAAAAGAACGAAATTACGAAATGAAAATGAAATGTCAAATGAAGATGAAAGACGAGTCTCGACTTGAAACACTGTGTGAGCAACAGACATTAAGCAATCATACAAGAGTACATTCGTATTTAAAATGTGCCATTATTCAATTAAATAAAAGGTTGCTTGTTTTATATATTTTTGGTATTTGTATTAAATATTCTGTGGTTATACAAACAATCATTTCTTCATTATAAAAACAATAAATAAATTATTATAGAACTTATCATGCAGCTTGATTGAATCTGTGATGTGCCATGTTTAAAAATATCCAGAAGAGTTGATAATTTTAACTTTATTGTGAGTGTGTGAATCATACAAGAGTAAAATTCGTATTTAAAAAGTGTCATTAAAGAATTAAATAAAAGGTTGCTTGTTTTATAGATTTTGGGTATTAGTATTAAATATTCTGTGGTTATACAAACAATCATTTCTTCATTAAAAAAACAATAAATAAATTATTATAGAACTTATCATGCAGCTTGATTGAATCTGTGATGTGCCATGTTTAAAATATCGAGAAGAGTTGATCATTTTAACTTTATTGTGAGTGTGTGAATCATACAAGAATAACATTCGTATTTAAAAAGTGCCATTATTGAATTAAATAAAAGGTTACTTGTTTTATAGATTTTGGGTATTAGTATTAAATATTCTGTGGTTATACAAACAATAATTTCTTCATTATAAAAACAATAAATAAATTATTATAGAACTTATCATGCAACTTGATTGAATTTGTGATGTGCCATGTTTAAGAGTTGATCATTTTAACTTTATTGTGAGAACTAATATTGAGTAATCTATTTTCATACGTTTTTGATTGTTTCATTCATTTTTTTTTCAATCAAGCAAAATGTCATGCTTGATTGGCTCGATTTCTTTCAGTGAGGGACTTCACAGCTTTGAAGCGAAAGAAAAAGTTTGTTGTGATCGGGTTTTGCGTCTATGTCTGATCGCTGGTGACTTACTGATTGGTTTTCAGTGATATGATCAAATATCATAAGTTTGACTACAATGATATGGTAATTTTATATTTCTTAGGTATAGGTAGATCCACTAGATAGAAGAGTAGGTAAGTAGGTGTATACTTTGGAAGTTTATTTACGGCCAATTGGCCTCGACTCTGCTTTCAAAGTATTACATCATTGAGGAAAGCCACAGAAACTTGTCACAGTACATTCACACATTAACGAGAGGCAAAGAAAAATCAATTTCCCAGACTGATTGATAATGAATTGACTCGCTAACTCTTTATGCAAAGACATCAACGAGATGATAATTTTCGCACATTTCCAACAAAAGTGAGAACTGTATCACCTTTCAAATATAACAATGAATTATCAATCTAACACTTGTTCGTTTTACAGGTGCCCGCCGAAGTCACGTCGAGGGGTTAAAATCAAGTTAGTGAGGTGACACTTTCACCGATACCGCACGCGCGTCTTCCCACAGAGAAACCGTGTGAAGTGAGAAAATGGTCTCACCACCAACCAACAACAAGGCCAGATGTGACAGATGACTGACTACAATGCATGCGAGGGTTACATCTCACCCGACGCGAGTCCGGTTAAAACCGGTTCAGTACAAATGCATCACAGGGTTCTGGTTGCTCCTGACGATTCTAGAAGTGGTGGTCGCAAACAGACCGCCAAGGTTTCTCATAGATGGTCAGTCAGAAATTGTGGTAAGGCTGAAAGAAGGGCACGACACACCTGTGGGTAAGAACACATGCTTTGATCTTAAAAGCCTCTTTGTTGTCCCCAAAAGGTATATTTAATCATGCTCCAAGTATAGAGATACCTACTGAGACCAAAACCAGTCAACAGTAGCCAGTGGAAATAGACTAAATCCGTTTCTAGATCAGGAATAGGTGTCAAATTTATCTAGAATAATACAGACATTAATTTGATATTATTCTAAAGTATCAATTGACAAAACCACAATCGTAAGACACCGAAATTGAACATGATACTGAGTTATAACCTAATCCGCTACACTTGCTATATCGACTCCCTAAAAGCTATTCAAAGTTGGAAAACCCGTCGTGTACCGTAAGGCCACTGACAACCGGAAATTATTCATACTTAGGGGAACGGGTAGAGTGGGGTTACCACGACAACTGGTGCAAACATAGGGAAGCCTTTGAGCTTTTCGAACGATCCCTAACTCACACTGCAATTTTCTAATTGTCGATGTTTCATCAACGAAGTATGATTAGTCAACTAGCAAAAGTAGCAAAGCGTGAAATCCTTTTAAACCTGATGGGGTTCGAGTTTCGATTGTTTGGTACTACAGAAGAAATTAAACGTCAGCCTGACCAGGGTAATGACTTAATGGGGTTGACTCACGTGAATTGGAATACCCAAATTATTATTGATGAATCAGGTTTTTGACTACGAAAATATTTTTTCGATTAAGTACATCCACTAATAATCAATCTTTGTCATTCAAATTCCGCCAAAGACGAATAGATAGAAATTGCATGGAACTACACAGGTCATTATGTACTTAGGCATCTATTTCACCTATTGGCCATTAGGCTTAAGCCAATAAATAAGTAGTTATATCAAAACTTCTGATAAGCCGTTAAGCCGTTGGTCCCGGCTGTCATTTGTCCATCTTTGACAGTCGTTACAGGTAGTCAGTGGCACCAAAAGTCTGACACCAGTCTTGCCAAGTGGTATCGTATTTCCCAGTAATAACTAGGTTGCGGGGGTCAGATAGGCAGTCGCTCCATGTAAAATACTGGTATTCAGCTGCATCCGGTTAGACTGGAAGCCGACCCCAACATAGTTGGGAAAAGGCTAGGCAGATGATGATGATCAGAACTTCTGAAGATGTCTCACAATTTCATCATAGGTACAATATTATTTTCTATGAAAGCTGGCTTATTTCATCATGTCTGGTTGTACTTCCGTGCTCCAGAAAAGCAACGCTTGCTTATGTCGAGTCGGTAATGAATTTCGTAATCTGCTTTTCCAGTTTAGCTCAGCTTGGTTAGGTTAGGTACTCAACAACCATCGCCTGCCTTGTCTTTTCCGAACTATATTGGGATGACCTTCCAGACTAACGGGATGCAGCTGAATACCTGATCTCTATGACCCAGTTAGTACTAGGTAGACCAATTTTTCCAAGGGGATTCCCCTAGTAAAGACTGGTCTGTCAACAATAATGTTGGTATTTTCAAATTGGGAAATGGGCAGATTAATGATGATGAGATCAGTCTCTTGTGTCAAGCCCAATTTAGGTAGCTATACTTTATTCTCACTAAGGTATTTGTATGTATGCATGTGAGATAGGTACCTACCTAATTACTTTTATTTTCTAACTAACTACTCTTCAAACACAAACGGTAAATGCCGTAAATAGTACTTATGTTCAAGTATGTGTGTGTTTAATTAAGAGAATTTACCGTTATTTTAATTTCAGGTAGCCTAATATACCGGCTGAGGGGCGTTGACCCCGATGGTGATTCGTTACAATTTGGCATTAGAGACCAACTTGGTAGTGATATTATAAGATTAGAAGCCATTTCATCCAACGAAGCTAATATTTATTTAGTTAAGGAATTAGATAGAGAGGTGAGTTTTTTATTTTACTTGCAGGTTTTTTTTTAAACTAGGCGAATATCGTACGGTTTTTAGAAGTCCTACTAATTAACTATAAAGTAATGAGTAATAATTGAAATACGCACCTGAACGTATCAACGGAGAACTAGCTAAACACTGATTCTTAATTTTAATGTTGTTCGATAGCAGCACAGAGTACTTTTATGATAGCAGAAATATGTTTACGCTAAAGTGCAGCGCACGTTGTTCACTAGCAGCACACATATATTTTTCATCCCCCCATCTCGGAAAGAGTATTTTTGCTCTTTGATATCTGAGTGCAAAAGCCGTTTTTATCGTCATGAGGGTAAAGTAAATTTGAATTTAGAACATCGTGTGCACTAAGCATGTGCATTCAAAACATCATTAAACCTATTTACTTCTACCTCTATGGTGCCGAATTTATCATATATATTTTTTTAATTTGTTAAGAACTCAGACTCAGAACCTTCTTGGTGTACTTTTTTTAAATGTTTTGCGCGCGCCATTTTCTTTTCACGTCATCGTGCATCGGTCATATTGTTAACACCTTAGGTTAAAAACAGGAATCCAACTTGAAAACAAGTGTAAAACCTAAAATGACCACTCATTATCTAGCGACGAGGAAGGTTATTTGACGCCAACAGAATTAACCGAATTTGTTAATAATGCGCATTTTTTTTTTGCGTTTATTCATTTCCTCGCTGAGGTGGGATGAAAAGTTACGTGTTGCACTCGAGTGCAAAGATTTTTCACCTCGAGCTCTTTTGATTCCCTCGCTAACGCTTTGATTCTAAGTTTTGAATCACTCGCTTCGCTCGTGACTCAATTTTAGAATCTTTCGCTTGCTCGGTCATCAAAATTGCGCACGCGGTTAAAAAACAACTTTGCACTCTTGTATAACAAATAACTATTTTGGTCATTTTTTTTCTGAGATCTTAGCCCAAGACGACCCTCTTTCAGCCTCTTTGCCTATTGTTCTTAGCTAAATGGAGATACATCGTTTGATGTAAAAAAAAATATTATGATTGATTTCAATTTGTTAATTTATTGTACTTAACATTAAAATTGTTAATTTACTTGGAAACGAAAGATTTTTTTTAATAATTAACATTTCTGTTAATACTTAGGTACTGGTTGATTTTGCGAAAAAAAATGCACAACAGCCATAAAGTATTTATTAAAAGAAAATACTTTTTAGTTTTAATCGGCATTTGGCTAATAAAATTTTACTCGATTAAATCAGCCAGTAATTATGTCGACAGGCTAAAAAAAGTTTTTCATATTATTATTAAGTTTTGTCATCGTGACTCATTTTTTTTCTCTTTTAGGTCCGTGATGAATATTCTTTTGTATTAACATTGACTGATGGACATTTAGGAGATGGAAATTATATTACCCAAAGCTTCTTGTTGTTAGTCGAAGATGTAAACGACAACGAACCAATTTTCAAACCATATCCCTCTGCAATCACAGTAAAAGAAGATGCTTCTCCTGGAATTTTAACTACTGTGGAAGCAACAGATCTTGACGAAGGAGCTTACGGACAAGTATACAACTATTTATTTTTAAACTGAACCATTTCGCGGGCTACAGGCCGTTCTAGAGGATTCGCAAGCCCTAGGCAGTTTGCTGGTTAAACCTTTGTCTTGATTGTTTTAGCGAAAGAAACAGGCAACGAAAACGAATCATCTTCATCATACTCCTACCCCATTTCTTCTTCTTCCAAACATTTCTTTTACTAAAAAACTTTTTTTGCAAAAAATAAAACCGACTTCAAAAAAAAAACAAAAAGTTAAAAATAACTTTAGCTTCTGAAGTCGGTGACCTTTGTCTGATTGATTTAATTTTTTTGTCACCGACTTCAGAAGCTAAAGTTATTTTTAACTTTTTGTTTTTTTTTGAAGTCGGTTTTATTTTTTGCAAAAAAAGTTTTTATTTTTCACTTTTTACATGTGCTTGGTACACATGGAAAGTGCATACCGTTACAATTACAACAAGCCCAAACACGACTAGGATACATTGTCTCATTATGGAGTTCCGTGACTCTTGGCTTCATCATCCGATCTGATGGTAGAATGGTTCTTAGTAAACGCAAGTGCTTCATTTGTTGCAGAAATTATCAAAATCGCTGTACGTTATCCTATAAAATTTGAAGAGTTCCCTCGATTTCGCCAAGATTCCATCATCAAATCCCGACTTGGTGGCTATGGGACCAACTTGGAAGTACTTATACCCTTTCAAACAAAAAAAGAATTTTTCAAATCGGTTCAGGCGTCTTCGAGTAATCGGTGAACATTCATAAAAAAAAAACATACAGTCGATTATAGAACCTCCTCCTTTTTGGAAGTCGGTTAAAAAGTAAAACGAATACAATAAAATCCATTACCGTCTTTAAAAACAATAATCGCAGAGTCAGCTAATTATTTAATCAAATAAAGCCCTGGCGAGTGTCATCGGCATGCATGAGATGAGACAAGTCCCAACAAAGGGGGAATTTTGGGTGAACAGAAATAATACCTAGTATGGGTAAATAGAGACAGTATTACAGCCTTCGTAAACGCCCCCTTGCCAGCCGTCAGCGTTAGCTGTCAGTGTCAAATGGATTAAATTAATGTCACTTTTGTGTGACGTTACTTGAAAAGTTTAAAAAACTTTGTTTTCCTTTAAAAAAAATCTTCGTTTTAGGTGCTATACCACTTACAAGAACTCGATGGAGACGTACATAACTTCGCTGTGCAAACCGTTAACGGGAAAGGGGTGATCCGTTTGACAAATCGATTGGATTATGAACGAAAGTCTTTGTACCAACTTCGAGTGCTGGCGGTGGACCGTGCGAACCAAGGCAGAGTGAATACTGGGACTGCTGCAATCCTCATTAAAGTGCAGGATGTGGAGGACCAACCTCCAGAGTTTATTGTTGCTAGTCCTGTGACAAGGATAAGCGAAGATGCGCCAGTTGGGACCTCTGTTTTGCAAGGTATGTTATGATTAAACATTCATAATGAACTGGCCAATTCAGAGCGCATGTAGCATTTAGAATTCATGGTTCTTCTTCATTTCTTTAAAACCAAAACAAATAACACAACAAACTAATTAACCTGCAACAAACAATTTAACTATTTTATGTTTGTGTGTTTTGTCCTGATCACGCTAAAAAATGCTTTTGCTTTCTTTTCTTTCAAAACTTTATTTGAGTTAGGTACCTATCAGATAGTGTCAGTCAACTCATTTTTCATGAAAAAGTTTTGTTTCTATTAAACGATTGACTACTCACATTTGAAAAAAGAACAGAAGAATACGACTATTTTCAATGATTGATGATGATTATGACTATTTTCAATAGGAATGTGATACTGGTTTTTTTTGTATAAACGCATCCTATATCTTCTCATTTCCAGTGAGAGCAATTGATGGTGACCGTGGTGTTAACAACCGCATATCATACAGCATCATAGCAGGGGGAGAGGAACATTTTGACATTGACAGCAGTTCAGGAATTGTTTACACAGTCAATCAGCTTGATAGGGAGGACCCTAATAACAGCAATGGGGCTTACATATTGGAAATATTGGTAATTTACTTTTAGGTTCTTAAATTGATCATGACGACCCGAATGGCGCAGCGGTAGTGAGGCTGCCTTACGTTCTTAGGGTCCCGGGTTCGAATCCCGGTAGAAGCAAATGTTTGTGTAATGAGCATGGACATTTGTTTCCGAGTCATGGATGTTTATATGTATAATAAGTATGTATTTACAAACAAAAAGTATATATGTAGTATATCAACTGTCTGGTGACCACGACACAAGCCTAGCTTAGTGTGGCACTAGATGGCGCTGTGTGTAATGTCCAGCGATATTTGTTGTGTTATGTTAGATAAAATATGCCATCAAAGCCATTGAACCTTATAAAGGACAGGAAAATTCTTGGCAAATTAAAAGCTCAATTTTCTTATAAACAAACTAATTTTATTAAGCTGTATTTTGATGAAATGATAAAAGTCAGCAGTAAAAGACCTGGCTTTTGTTTTAAAGTGCTTTGAACAGTCTTTTTATGTACTACTGCACTCACTGATGGTCACAACCACTTATAAATCTTAAAACTCATGGCATCAGGTTGAAAAATGGTCTACCGTCAATGAGCACTGTAGTACGTACTACTGACCAATTAGCCATTCAGCAACAGCATTACTTATTTAATTATCTTTTTCATAAATTTACAGGCCACAGAAGAATCCCGCATCATATCACCAATGCCCAGTGCTACCACCGAGGTGACAGTCATAGTAACAGATGTGAACGATGAAACACCTCGGTTCAGGAATGACCGATATGTGGGTGAAATATTGGAGAATGCACAACAGAATACACCCATCACATTTCTGCAGGATGCGATACCTGAGGTCTTCGATTATGATCAGGT
Source organism: Xestia ashworthii (assembly GCA_950022955.1). Lineage (NCBI taxonomy): Eukaryota > Metazoa > Arthropoda > Insecta > Lepidoptera > Noctuidae > Xestia > Xestia ashworthii. The sequence continues at coordinate 7,627,294 of OX465558.1, read as the reverse complement.
ATGAATATTTAATATGGCCTACAAAATTAAACAAGAACTATCTATAAGTACAGAGAAAAAAGGTGTGTGTTGATGTATGTCTACAATTTGAACAATATTGCCACTCTACCGATGATTTCCATCGATCTAAATTCACTAGTAAAATTGTTTAAGGTTGAAGCAAACATAGAGGGTATTGATGATTTCTTTATAAATATAAATACATACTATGTTGCCTTTTGCCCATGAGGGTAGACAGAAACCACAGATTGCCACCTGATACAAACACGGAACACGAAACCTTACATAGTCAAACAAATTCATTTATTTGCATTTAAACGGCTTATCACTAAGGGCCTGCGCAGACGACAGACTCTTTGTGCTGCAATCTAGTCTGTGGTGCACAAAATGTCTGCATGGCACTCCGTAGCGGATTTTACGCACACGGCGCACATCTTCATCGTATGTTACATCCCCCACTAACGAGTGTAGTTTGCATACAAACGTGTGCGCCGTCTGCGTTAGCACGCGTTGGAGCAAACTTTTTTGCTTAGGTTCTATTTTCACAGACTAAAAAGTGCGCCACGGATAGTCTGTCGTCTGCGCAGGCCCTAAAAACAATCACGGACCGCATTAGGGCACCGCATATTTTGTATTATTAATCTATTGTTCTTCTAATGTGTTGATTTTGCTGACTTAAGCACCACCTTTTTTGAAAACCTTGCTGACAATGCTATTTGCCTGTCGGCTTCGCTTCTCTTGGCTTCTAAATTCAAGTTCCTTTTATATTTTTCAGGGCAAAAACGGTACATTCGAGCTATACCTTACTGGAGACCACGGCGTGTTCGACGTGACGCCGTTCAAAGGTATCAACGAGGCGTCATTCCTCATCAGAGTCAATGATGCATCCTTCTTAGACTACGAGAAGGTCACTGTTATGAATTTCAGTCTAGTCGCCAAAGAAATTGTTACCAAAGATCCTAAAATGAGGTAGGTTTGAAAAGTTTTAAACTTATTATAATTATTTAATTTTATTTATGTTCAAAGCCATCTACTCTTTGTCTAGATCGTTTGATCCTAGTGCTACTCAGTGGCAGCAATAATATGTACAGTTGAATGTAACCAAAGGTGCAAAACCCGGTTATTTATAACAACAATAATAAACTAATACATATTTTAAACCTTATAAAAACTAAAACTATTCACGTAACGTTGACGGCGTCGTGTTTCACTGCGTGGTGTCGCGTAACCGTCCTCGGAAACGTCTATATACGACACCCTTCGGCCAAAAGTCCTCCTTCATGCAGGTTTGTAGATGGTGGGTTCGAACTCGTACCGTAACGACTTAAAGTTGTGGCGCGATTCCAACCTTTCAGCCGTCAGAGTCCAGTTGGTCTTCACTTTGAGATACTGCACCACTTCCTCAGTTGTAGTCGAGTGATGCAAACGCGAAAGATACAGCTGCGTCGTAGGCACAGCAGGACGCAGCAGCATGTTGGGTCCTCTCGGTGCGGTACCGCACTGGTTACGAGAACAGGGCTTCTCGTAACCAGCGAGAAGTGCGACCGATGCCTTAAATGATTATGAGACCAACAAGACAGTCTGTTTCTTTAAAAAAGTATTAATTATTATACCACTAATAAAAATACTAAACAAAAATAGGCACCCGTTCCTGAATATAAAGTCTAATTTAAAATAACGCATGCCATTTATCGCTGTCTCAATTCCAGCATTGTGCCAATAGTAGTCCACATAAAGGACGAGAACGACAACTTCCCGGAGTTCACGGAGTCGTTGTACACAGTATCAATACCGGAGAACTGTGGGGTTGGTACCACCGTCGCGTGGGTGCAGGCACTTGATCAGGACTCCGATAATTATGGGACCAGGGGCATTAGGTATACCAGTCTGGGAGGGAGCATCGCTAATTTGTAAGTATACAGATCATTTTTAAAAGTTTTAGGGTGAATTTTTCAAATGGGCGTGGATTGGCAAATCCGAAAGTATGAGGAATAGCGAAAAAATCCAGAGCCGCTACCACAATGCATCTACACTGCTGGTCTAACTTAAGAGAACTAATATTATACACATAACTAATATTAGAAATGTGAAAGTTTGTGAGTGTAGAATGTCTAGATGTATGGATTTTGCACACATAGATAGTTTATAACCTGGATTAACACGTAGGATATATTTTATCCCGGTAGTAAGATCCCATTTGACAATTATCAAACTTCACGCGGGGGAAGCCGCTTGCAAAAGCTAGTTAAATACATATAATATCATAGACTCCGCCATCTTTCTCTCTCACACACTTTCGCTCGCTCTCACTCAATACTGTCATACCCGCATACAATAATAGAACGCGCTGTATAAATAAAAAATATTTAAACGTAATTATTTCAGATTAAACCTCAACCCGATATCAGGAGTAATAACCGTCAAACAAGCTGGCGGCGACAGTTTCGACCGCGAGTTAATTTCCCGCCATTACCTCACCGTGGAAGCCAGAGACGATTTGGGCAAAGGAAACAGGAATACAGCCCAGTTGATTATTAACATTGAGGATGTCAATGATAACGCGCCCATGTTCCTGGCTAATAAGTATGAAGCAAGATTGTTGGAAAATGAAAAAGAGTTTGAAAATCCACTTGTTCTTGAAGCTCGGGATCTGGATTTGAATGGTATGTTTTTTTTTTTATATTCAGTGTTTTCTATAAAGTTGATACAAGTCTGTTCCAGTGATATGGGGCCGTTCAAGTATTACGTAAGCAGATTTATTACAATTATTTACCCCTCCCTCCCCCTTGTCAGCAAAAGTAAGCAAAGCTCTTACCCCCCCCCCCCCCATGCTTACGTAAACATTATTTGTTTGAATCCCTGAATATGCGTTTCGTTTTCAAGCATATACAATGTATGGGTTGGCATGTGTATGAAAAAGTAAATAATTACCCATGACATCAAAAATAAGCAAAGCTTTGACCCGCCTGCTCCCCAATAGTGCTTACGTAATACTTGAACGGTATTATGTACGAGTAAACAAAAGGCCAAAGCCATACCAGCTCCCCGTGACAATATGGTCCTAATGTGTATTAAATTGAAATGCGGTTGATCGGTACTCTGCAGTACTCGCGGAGAGAGGGGGGGAGGCGCGGCTGTGGCACATTGATACTTGCCGCTATCAGCCGTAGACACGATTCTTGGAAATCAACAGTGTAATATAGTTATTTCTTGTAGAGAGTGGATTTTCTTGGAGTTTCGTGCCCGTTCTTCTGCATAGAGATCTACGCTACGCTCTTGTAACTGGGAATGTAATCGTACATTTAATGTTCATCTTTGTTTCGACAATTCAGAAGGGCCTGTAACTAGGTTATATTGAAAACCGCATCATATGCTGACTCGGATACAAGAATGTTTAGATAATTTCATGTAGATAGGTGCCTGTTTGACGTTTTTCATAGCGTATTTTGTGTCCCACTACTCGGCAACGGCCACACGCTTTTTCCCTTCAAACCCCTCCGTTTTGAGTAATTTCTGCCCATGTCGTCACTCCACCTTCGCCGCGGTCGACCTCGTTGTTTGAGTTGGCTTTTTAAAAAAAGAACTCAGTTAATAAACCAGTACCTAGATAATAATTTTAAACAATCATTTCATACAGCCATTTTCATTTATTTTAGGTACAAAGAACAGCCACATAGAGTACTCCATAGTCGGCGGAGACTACAAGAACAACTTCTCCATAGACCCAAACTTGGGCATCATCACTCCACTGGGAGGACTGGACTTCGAGCAGATCCCGGGCGATAACACCAACTTACGACCGATACATCTTACTGTGAGTAGTTTGTTTGTCAAATATCGTTTGTCTTACACTTAGGGGAGACCTATGTCCAGCAGACTAGCAGTGGATGTCTTTCAGCTGAAATGATGATGATGATGATTTCGTTTGTGAGAAAATGTTTAGTTAGTATCCGAATATCATAGTTTAGCGTAAAATTGGTACCCACCTTTACATTAATTACTCTTCTATCACAATGTTGTCCTAAATAGGACAACATTGTGATAGAAGAGTGAGACCCAAAAGTTGACGGGTAGAGAATGCCTTGTGCCATTAAGTCCGCCTATGTACCACTATTGTACATAAAGTTTAAATAAATATAAAAAGTCATGCCAGTGCCAACCTTCCTCATTGCAATACTGACTGGATTCAACCTAAAACCCTAGAAGTTAAAGGTGGCAAAGTCAAATTTTACATACAATCTTGTCACCTTTTGCTCGTATTACGACTACGACAAAAAACATAATAATATGGCTTTGAATGCGGTCACACTATTTCAGCACCAAAAAAACATTAATGTGCCTCTAGACACCTTCTGTACATTGATTCCGGGCTCTTTGCTACAATCATTTCTTTTAATTTTCGGTACAAAGCTTTATAAATAAGCACAAACATAATTTAAAAAAATGAAACGTTCATTACTTTCAGGTTCGAGCCCGCGACTTTGGCGAGCCGTCCTTATCATCAACAATACCTGTGACGATCTATGTACAAGACGTGAACGATCACGCGCCGCTGTTCCAACAGATGATGTACAAGAGATCTATACCGGAGGACATGCCGGGAGGTACCAGTGTGCTCGAGGTATGAAGGGATCGGCTATTAGGATGGATAATTATCTTTCAAGTTCTTAGGAGCAAATCAAATGCTAGACATATTCAGGAGTGCCGTAAGACAAAAATTATACAAATTCACTCATTTCAAACATTTTCAAAACAAAATCACAAATAATCAGGAAAGATATCCCGTAAATGACAGTATAAGTTTCCCTCATTTCATTTACGAGATTTTCTTGCATGAAGAAATTACAAGGTTCGGTTAATAAGAGCGTGACATGTTTACAGTTAAGACATTACCATAAAAATCTCCATGGTCCGAGTCTTGGAATGTTGCCCAAGGTTGCTCAAATATTCATTTTAATCTAAAACTCCGATTTTGTACTATCTCGACACAAATCTAGTTTGAAAGAGATTCGTGCTCTGAGGTACTTTGAAACCTACTTTTAATTTTGGTTCCCTTCTCAGGTAAAAGCTCGTGATGCCGATGGATCATCCCCCAACAACCGAGTAGTATACCGCATACAACGCGGCGCCAGTGACAAGTTCGTCATAGAGTCCCGTACGGGAGTTGTATCTGTTGCTAACGGATCTAATCTGGACCCTGATAAAACTACGCCGAAAAGCAATCGATATACACTTACTGTGGTATGTATAAACAGATTTTCCTAAAAAAAACATGCGGGGCAGTCTTTAGAAGTGAAAACTAAGTAATCAAATTAAACTTTTTCTTAATTGTATAAGGTTGATTTTGACTAACCGTTCTATGAAAGCGTTCGGTGACGAAAGCGCAAGTTCTATGTTTTTTGTTCGCCCAAAAAGTACCCAACGCGCCTAAAGAAGTTTTCACTTCAATTATCTCCTGAAAGTTGCCATGATCAAGCTATTTGAATCATATTAAGAATTGAAATACACATAATGGATTCCATATTCACATTATATAGAATTTGCCTTCTATTACTGATCAGAATCTATTTAGCATGACGACTTCGTCAAGAGTAAAGGGAACTTTCACTTTACTCTACTTTTTTCATGCCACTAATATTTTAAACTAGACTATTATTTTATTTAATAAGCTAGCCCCGGCGCCAATTTGTTTTATCTAAATGTTATTTCAATTCACAGTAAACCCACCAATGGTCTTAATTTATCGTAATATAAAAAATTACGAGTCACTATGTTCATGCACGCTAGTCTCCGAAACAACCCACGAAACGATTTCACCGAAATTTTGTGAATGCGTATGGGTAGTTCCAGCTAGAGAGATATAGTATATTTTATAACGAGGGACTAAACGAAGCCATTATATACCCGAGGTGGTTTGACTCCCGAGCTTGCGAGGGAGTCATTAAAAAGCGAGGGTATATTATGTTGGCGTTTAGTCTCGAGGTGCAAACTGTACTTTTCACTTCGAGTGCGAGAAAAATAGTCATTTAAAACCGAACAAATTTACACTCGACAAAAATTCTGAACTGAGCGGTCAGTTTTTTCTTCTATCAGGTCAGTCACAGATTAACAATTTAAAACACAACACAAACTCTCAACATTGTCGCAATGAAGATGATCCACACTCCACAGATAATTAGTGCCTACATTACTGCAGCGGCTAGCAACAGAGGCATTGCACATACTTTTCAAAATCAACGATGCACACAAACAACAATATTTTTTCTCGCGTTGAACAGTTCATTTGTTTTTTTTTTCAATAAACCGCTTTCTATTTGCAAGCCAATTCGAAATTTAAATAATACATTTGATCCATTAAAAAAAAAAAAAACAAAAAAAAAAGTTACTGTTTTGTAATCATGTTTCAGAGTAAAAGATCGTTCCATTTTTAAATTACTTTTTACTCCCTAGGGAATAAACGGTCACTTTAATCCCGCTTCTTAGGGCTTTAATGGCGTACTTTTAGAGCATGAGAAGTGAAAAGATAATTTTGGACCCGATAGTTGGCGCCGTGCGAAAGCGGGGCGGTTCGTTAGTTTAAATTATAATAATTAAATATTCCTAGGTGGCGCTAGACGGTGGCATCGGCGACCAGCAGCTAAGCGCGGCAGTGCTGGTGAACATCACCATCGTGGACGTGAACAACAAGCCGCCCGCGCTCCTGGAGCCCGGCACTATCTCCGTCAGGGAGAACACGCAGGTCATTACTTGTCAATACTCATAGCATAAGGATCTGCTACAAGCATAGCTGCTATATGCAAAGGACATGTCCGGTTTCAGCCGAGGTTCGACAAGTCCGTATGTCTATCTTTTTTTGACATTACGAAACCAAGCAGGATAGACATACGACTTTCCGAATCGTATCGAAGCGTTTGTGAATACAGAATGAAGTGTTGATGTCGCCGTAAAATTGTAAAACCCGTTAGATTGTAATCTATCTAGCAAGATTGTAAACTCTCGAAAGATTGTCAAACGAACATACTACAATATTTCGACAGTTTACAATCTTGCTAGATAAATTACAATCTAACGGTTTTTACAGTGTGACGCTGACGTTGACAATCAGAACAGGTAGTAGGTTTTTATATATCGCCTATTCTCGTTCTCTTACTGAACCTGGGCTTGTCCTTTTCCAAGTTTGGGAATTCAGGGCCAGATATAAGTTTCATAGCGAAAGTTTTACACAGGGAAGCGATTAACAGCCATTTTCAATAAGTTACTAACAGGTATCGGTAGGTTGCTATCTGTCTGTTTGACATTTAGCTTACGGACGGTTACGAACAAAACGTCACAGAAAACCTTTTTTTTTATTTTTCTATAAAAAAAGTGGCAGGTAGGTGACGCGGGTAGGATATTTCAAGCTAACTTTGGGTAGAGAAACACCGATAGCTACGAGACGTAGGTGTATTAACTGACAGTTATACGTAAGTAAGTTATAAAAAAACGGCCTTAACCTGTCTCCTGGAAGGAGGTTATTCTTCCCATCACACTCAACAACTTTCTCAATGAAACACATGTTAGATGAGCATCATATTTATTATCCACACTTTTGCAACCAAGTTTATCTCCTCAGGTAGGGACCCAAATATACCGCGCGACTGCTTACGACCCCGACGACCAGCCAGTGTTGCGCTTTGCCATAGACAAGACCGGCAGTGTTGCCAGAGATGAAGATGGGATACCTATATCTGTGGCGGAGTTTGATTATCTGTCGTTATGGGACCTTAACGCCGTGGATGGGACGTTAAAGGTGGTCAGGTAAATTAATATTATAAGTACTAGTCTATGACATTCATTTCTTTTAACAGCTTTTTTGTATTTATTAACATGATTGCCGTGGTCAGCAGACTAAATGATTCTTTTTTTATTTTTCAATGTATAACGGAGAATCAGATTCTAATAAGAAACTATAGTAAGTAAATAATTGATGAAATCTATTTTATACGTAACGGAGACGATATCTCGTGATGACTCTTCTGGAATAGCCAGACAATCAGATTAACTTCCCATATCGACAAAAATCTTACACATTTTGACAGTGACATTAGACTTATATGAGATAAGTTTTCTAGCAAAATTAATTACAAGACCAGTACCGAGGCAATCGCTCCGGTTAGACTGGAAGCCGACCCTACGGCATAGCTAAATACAGGGTGTGAAGTGTAAACAACCTCATCACGAAGCCGTCAACCAAGCATTCTGAACATCAAACTAAGCACCTTTATGCAAATATTATTGCTGGGAACCGACTTTATTTTTTGGGGTCAAAAATAAAACGGGTTGAATAGAACGGGGGTCGTGGAGGTGTTTAAAGTAAAAAAATTACAAAAAAAGAATTGTCAAAATGTTGGAACTTTGACCCCCAATATCTCTGAATGCGCGATGGTTGAATATAATGCAGATAAATCTAGGCACATACAAGTAATTTGGCTAGTTGGAATTAAAAGGAAAAAAATGGTAGGTACCTCGCACCGCCGATCTTCTTGATCCCTGGATTTTCGGGGCGCCCCTTTGTCTTCCACTAAATGATCACAAATTGTCACCAAAAAACTGACGATTGTTATGCACACACGACTGTATGGTCTATAACAGATTTTTATAATATTTCCAAATAATTGATACGCTTTTAACGGTGATGCGAAACGAACTGGCCCGTAATGACCACTATGCGTTGTCGTTGTCGTTGAGGTGCGACAAGGTAGGGAATAGAGTAAATGGGTGAGAGGGATAAGGACAGGAAGTTACCAGCCAAAATGTGCAGTTTCTAACCCAATTTGAATTAAATGAACGATTTAGCGTTAACATCTTCCCCGGCTTGACAGGACGAAAGGCCTTCAATAACACAAGGCACATTCAAAATTAAGTCACTTCGTCGTACCCTAAATAAGTAAATGACATTGCAATACGATCCGCATCAATATTCGAAATTTGATAATATTTATTTGAAATTCAAGTTACTACATTATTCGTAGGCTATTTTCTTTTAACATAAGTACTAAATTAAATTATTAACTATTCGAAAGCTAAACTAGAAAGTGGACTGTATTTTTTTTTTTTAATTTTTTATTGGTTAGGTAATGGGTAAAGTTTTACCACGGGTCTGCGGTAAAGACCTGATTTCGTGCGGACGTCCGCAACTCTCACGACACTATCTTTACCTTCGAACGTGCGTTCTACCACTCCAAGAGGCCAATTAAGAGGAGCGCTGTTGTCTGATTCGAGCAGCACCACAGTTCCAGGTTGGATAGAGGTGTTGGACTTCGTCCACTTGTTACGCACTTGAAGAGTGTTAAGGTATTCGACCTTCCATCTTTTCCAAAATGATTGGACAAGATGGTCGATTGCGCGTTTTCTACTTATAAGATTGACATTTTCGCGAGATAGGTCTTCCGCAGGTAAAGATTTAAGAGGTGTTAACACCAGAAAGTGGGCGGGCGTTAGAGCTAGAGGTTCCGCAGGGTCACTACTCAACACCGAAAGGGGCCGCGAGTTTAACAGCGCCTCTATTTGAGTGAGCACTGTCAACATCTCCTCAAATGTGAGAAGCTGAGTTCCTACTATCTTTGATAAATGATTTTTAACAGCTTTCACGTTAATCTCCCAAATGCCGCCAAAATGCGGTGCCGCCGCTGGGTTAAACCTAAACTGAATGCGGTTTTCACGCAACTCGTTCGCGAATTTATCGCGATACTCTTCTGACTCGAGTAAGTTATATATATTATCCAAATAAGATTTCGCGCCTATGAAATTTGTACCTCTATCGGCGTATATGACATTCACTGGCCCGCGTCTAGCCAAGAATCGTCTAAACGAATTCATGAATGCTTCAGTGCTAAGATCTGAAGACAATTCTAGGTGGATCGCTTTAGTAACGAGACATACAAATAAGCAAATGTACGCCTTAATGCTGCGAACGCCCCGACCGCGGTGCAGTGTAATAGACAAAGGCCCGGCGTAATCGACGCCTGTGTGACAGAATGCCTTGGCTTCCGTGACTCGGCATGCAGGCAAGCTTGCCATTATGGGGAACTGATTGACAGGTCGCGTCTTAAAGCAAACATTGCATTTGTGTACCCTGCTGCGTACTATGTCGCGAGCTGCTAAGATCCAGTACTTTTGTCGCAGTAAAGACATTAAAAGTTGCGGTCCAGTGTGCAAATTTTTACGGTGATAGTAGTCGATAATAAGGTCGACGATGTGGTCGCGTCGCGGTAGCAAAATAGGGTGTTGACTATCGTACCCAATCGGGGCATTGGTCAAACGGCCACCCACGCGTAGAACGCCATCGTCGTCTAAGAATGCGCGAAGCTTTTGAAAGGCAGGAGGCATAACTTTCCCTACCTTAAATTTGGCAATTTCATCAGCGAAATGTACACTTTGAAGATTCCTAATGACGATAAGTTCCGCATATTCAAGATGGGATAGTTCAAATTTCAACGGTAACTTTTTGATGAATCTAAGGACATACATTACTATTCGGAGTAATTTGTTCCATGATGAGACTCGACTGGCGAGCTCATAAAAAATAGGCGGTGATGGTGGACATACTTCAGTTGTCGTCATCACAGTTACCTTAGCTTCAGGTATTTCACCTGCAATGTTATAATCTTTGTCAAGGGGCCATTCGGAGCGAGGCTGATAAGCAAACCTCGGTCCGTTAAACCATAATGGATGCACAAGTAATTGTGCAGGGGTTAAACCGCGACTTAAACAGTCAGCGGGGTTATCTACGCCGGCAATATGATAAAAATGCTTAGGATCAATATTTTCTTGTATCTGAGAAACCCTATTAGCAACAAACGTCTGCCATCGGCTGGGCGTTGCATGAATCCACGCGAGTGCTACCTTACTATCGGTAAACGCATAAACGGAACATGCTGGTAATGAATAGGTATCTATAACCAGACGCATTAGCTTGGCTAAAATTAAGTTCGCGCATAATTCCAATCGAGCGAGCGTGACAGCAGATTTCGAAGGTGCGACTCGCGATTTAGCACACACTAAGTTTACCAAGGTATGACCATATTGAGGGAAGTACACGTGAACATAAATTACTCCACCGTACGCCTTCTCCGAGGCATCCGCGAACCCCAGTAAAGAGATGACGCAATCATCTGTGACTCCCACGTGACGCGGCAATTTAATATTTTGTAATAAAGGCAATTCCGATTCAAAGTTTTGCCATAATTTAATAATGTGAGATGGTGGCATCTCATCCCAATCGATGTTGTCGTTCCAAAGAGATTTTACAATTAATTTTGCCGAAAGTGTAACGGGTGCAATAAAACCTACCAAGTCCCAAAGACGGGCAATTACGGAAAGTACATTACGTTTCGTACACTCGCGAGGTTCAAGATTTACGCGAAACGTGAATACGTCTTCGGCCGGTAACCAATGTAAGCCCAATATTTTTAACTGATCGCTGGAGCTAAATTCTACACCCTCGGAAACGCGATGATTGGCAGGAATACTAGCCATCACCTCAGGTGAGTTACTAGAGAATTTTACAAGTTCGAATCCGCCGGCCGCGAACATTTTAATCAGCTGATCAGACAACTCAACACCTCGGTCAACCGAAGAGCAGCTAGTAGCCAAGTCATCCACGTAAATATCCGTGTCAACCACTCTGGCTGCAGCTGGATAACGAGAGCTCTCATCATTGGCCAACTGACGAACAGATCGGACTGCTAGATACGGGCTACAACACAACCCGAATGGAACGCGAGTTATTTCAAAGATTTGAATCGGATCATCAGGGTTAAAGCGATACAACAATCGTTGAAAACGCAAGTCGTTATTATTCATAATTAGTCGCAAATACATTTGTCTAATATCTGCGCTAATAGCGATGGGCAGTAATCGAAACCGCAGCAATATTTGAAATAAATCATTTAATACTTTAGGTCCGGAATGTAAAATATCATTTAGCGATAAACCGGACGAAGTCGCGCTACTTCCGTCTAGAACGACACGTAGACGAGAAGTAGTTTTATCAGTACGCACCACGCCATGGTGAGGTATTACGTAATGCGGTTTATCAAAGTCGGCGTCAGTAATATCGACAGTACGCAAATATCCCTTTTCTAAGTACTCAATAAATACATTATCGTATTCCTTTTTAATCGCGGGGTCGGTCAACAGCTTGCGCTCTAGTGCTAAATACCTACGCTTAGCAAGACGTATGGAATCGCCTAAGGCAGACGCGTCGCGCTTGAAAGGTAAGGATACTACAAAGCGGCCTAGTTCATCGCGTCGAGTAGTACTTGCATAAAACGCTTCGCACTCTTTTTCGTCAGGAGAAAGTGTATTTTTAATGTTAGGCACTTCTTCCAATTCAAAGAACCGATTCACGCGACTGTCAAGCGATTCGTTTATTGTGCAATAGGCACGAACAATATTACAAACAGGATTAATCACGGGCGCCTGACCGACTACGATATAACCGAGCAAAGTTTCTATAGCTACCGGCTCGCCAGGCGAACGCGCCACGGTGCGCGGGCGCAATATACGCGCGAACAAATCCGACCCTAGAATAATATCTACGGCGGCTGGTGAGCTATAACAACTATCTGCTAAAGGCAAATCTTTTAAGTAGTCTAACTGAGTGGTATCAATTTTCGAGACCGGCAGGGCATCCGTAATACGACTGACAATTAACGGTTGAATAGTAAATTTCACCTCATCGTTGTGGCGGGAACTGAATGTTAGGCAAGTGATGCCATCAATCGGGTTCGTGACGTCACCGACACCCGATACAAATTTATTTGAGGTCGCATAGACCGGCAGTTTCAAACGCTTACAACATTCGGCGGTAATAAAATCGCGTTGCGACGCGCTGTCAATAATAGCCCGGATAATTGACACATTACCCATCGTATCAGTCACGTGACATTGAGCCGTCCCTAACAAGACTGAAGTCGAGGGTTTAATATCTGCCGTGCTAACAGCGGCGCACGACGCACCTACAGTACACAAAGAAACGGGGCGGTCGGCGGCACTGCAACGTCCATTCTGACCGTCACCATGTGTATCAGGCCGCGCGGTAATAAAACGCTCGTCTGCAGACGACGAGGAGCATTGTTTACGTTCGGTCGTATCAGACAGCGGGGTTGTATTCTGATTTGATGCAGAAGAACCGTTACGCTGATTAGTATCATTCCTATTTAGTGAGGAAGTGCCGTTATTGTTAAAGTGTAACAAAGTATGGTGACTACGAGAACAGGTCGTACACCTGTTTGTTGATTGGCAATCACACAGCGCATGTTTATTAGAGAAACAAAGAACGCATAATTTATTACGCTTTACCAACGAGAACCTATTATGAGGAGACATTGACAGGAATGTAGGGCATTGAACCAATTTAATGTGGTCCGTTTTCCCACAAATATCACATTTACCGTGATCCTGCACATTTACAAATGTTTTAACATTATTATGAGTACGTGACCCCGGGTTTTTACCAGACGATTGAATGGTAGTCGAAACCATATTTTTCCGAGATTGCGAAATTGATTTTACGTTTGTGACATTATGCGCGCGTTGTAATATTTGTGCGTGTTTACGCATGAAGTTTACAAACTCGGTACAGGTAGGTGCTTTATCATTACCGATATCATTTAACGACATCTCAAACGCCTTAACTGTCTCTAAATTAATTTTCTTGCAACCAATATGAATAAACAATTGATCTTCCAAGCTTGTAATCTCCAATTGTCGCAACGCCGAAATAATTGACGAAAACTTATCGACAAATTCTTCCAAACTACCCGCGGAACGTGAGTCGACGGTAGGTAAATCTAACAATTTATCTAAATACGACGATGCCAATAAACGTTTATCGTTGTACTTATTTATTAACGCATTCCAAATAACTTTATAATTTTCGGCAGACGGTAATATACCCTGGCAAATAGCTAACGCCTTGCCTTGTAATCTACCCACTAAATATTGTATTCTCTCGCCGTCGGTAAGTTCCGGATTATCATGAACGACCGCACGAAAGGTCTCATAAAAAAGCGGCCAATTCTCATGATCACCGTCAAATGTACGCATTTCTAATCTAGGTAATCGCATAGTACCTACATGACCCTTACTAGTCGAGGGCTTTACATCAATCTGTTCGCGTGATAACAATCGTATTTTATATTTAATTTGCGAATAAAGTTGTTCAAACGACAATAACGCTTTATACGAAGGCAAACTTGCATCGCTTTGTGACGTTTCATAACGACAACGTTCCTCTAACGCGTCTACATATTTCTGATGTATTGCATCAATAGTGAAACTAGCCGCCAGAAATGTTTCAATGTTAACTGGATTACTGAAATCTAGTTTTTTCATCATGTCATAAATCGATTGAACATGTTCGAAATAAACCGATAATTTGCTTTGAATTCTTTCAAACTCACTATCATAACCCTCTTTTCCCCTGGTCATTGTATTAGACAGTGAGATGTACCGTGGTAAGATAAGTATTGACTTATTACTTGAAACTTATTAGAAGTTAAAAGACCGACCGGTTATTAATAACCAAAGCAAAATGGCGGGTGGTATATTTTATGACCGAAACGCTCGTTAGCGTGCCTAAAATCTACACCATTTACATATACGGCTCGAAGTGACCAAAAAAATGAATGCGCGATGGTTGAATATAATGCAGATAAATCTAGGCACATACAAGTAATTTGGCTAGTTGGAATTAAAAGGAAAAAAATGGTAGGTACCTCGCACCGCCGATCTTCTTGATCCCTGGATTTTCGGGGCGCCCCTTTGTCTTCCACTAAATGATCACAAATTGTCACCAAAAAACTGACGATTGTTATGCACACACGACTGTATGGTCTATAACAGATTTTTATAATATTTCCAAATAATTGATACGCTTTTAACGGTGATGCGAAACGAACTGGCCCGTAATGACCACTATGCGTTGTCGTTGTCGTTGAGGTGCGACAAGGTAGGGAATAGAGTAAATGGGTGAGAGGGATAAGGACAGGAAGTTACCAGCCAAAATGTGCAGTTTCTAACCCAATTTGAATTAAATGAACGATTTAGCGTTAACAATCTCCGTAACTAGAAGGTTCCCAGGTATGGTGTAGACAAAAAAATGATCAGAATGACGATGACGGGGAAAACAAGTGCCTTTCTGCTTTGTTAAGAGGTGTTTTACACCTTTATAGTTTTAAAAAGGCTTGGCAGATGCTGCCCATAAACTGTTTGGTAGACCTTTTAGATGTTATTGTTAATACAGATTTTCAATACACTAATTCATAAACATAGCTCATTTTATTTTTCTCTCCAAACAGACTTCTAGACCGAGAAAAACTCGAGATGATAAAACTAGTGATAACCGTGGAAGACATGGCAGCCATCGACGGTGGTCCTCGTCAGACCGCTTCAGCAACCCTCACGATTATCGTCGACGATGAAAACGACAACAACCCGGTGTTCAGAAAACCACTGTACAAGACCTCTATTACTGAGAACTCGAAGAATGGAGTGAATATAGCAACGGTGATAGCTGATGATGCTGATAAAAACAAGAGTATGAATTATTTTATTGAAGGCAAGTATTAATACATTTCGTTTTTGGTCATTGGGCTCTCTATTCCAATAACGTCGGCAAACTGTTCTGCCTCCGTATTCAAATTGTGAATACGGGGACTGATCAGATGGAAAGTCTTTAACGTAATAAATAGTCCGCGAGGTACCGTTGCAAATAAAAATTTGAGGGTAGATCTTATATTACCAATAAGTGAACCTGCCGTTCTCAAGTAGCGGTGTGTGTAGGATTCGGAGGTTACGTTGTAAAAAAAAAAGATTAAGTCATAGTACGCCGGCTGAAACGTTTTTTCATAAAAAGTTTACATCATAATGAGCTTAAAAAATTCAGCTGTCAGCTGCATGGTGGAGAGGGGATTATGCGTCAGCCGCTCGCATGAACTTGTAAATGATACAGGTCTGATGAAAAACCATCAAGTAGAGAGTGTGTGATATATTGCTTTTAGTTTTTTATCAGGCGTGCACCATTACGAGGGGATTATGCGTGATGATACGCGATTATGCACCACTATGCAGCTGGCGATTTTTTTGAAGCTCAGTATAATGTAAACTATTTATGAAACAAGTTTCAGCCGGCTACTATGACTTTTTTTTTCTAAACTTACCTAACCTCCCGATCCTACACCCACCGCGGGTGCGTCAGCTGACGCTGGGTTTACTTATCAGTCATTCGAGGTCAATTGAACAAGATGGCAACCGATCGGCGGAAGAACACTACCTAAAATGCAACGGTACCTCCCGAACTATAAAGCTAAGTCAAAATCGACTGCCCATCGGAACTTTAAAACAAAACAATGTCCATTTGCTTACTGTCGGTCTCTGGAAGACATTAATTTTGTTTATTATCAAAAGAGCTAGACAAAACCATTGACCGTTGGCCCACAATAACCCTGGATCGAAACAACAGGAATTCATGGGTAGAGAGACCTTTGCCCCGTAGTGGGCTGATATCATTTAAAACTATTTGATTGGTTGTTTTTATGTTGGTTGGTTACCCAGATGTGATCAAGATGTTGGAGGCTGTGATAAAGCACGCTAAAGCTAACCTTTCTACAATTTGATCTTCCACTTCCTAACTCAAACAACTTGCCAATTTACAAACTATTGTACTGTTTTCAACAGGACGCGATGAGCTCCTAAACCTAATCCACATGGACAGCAAAACAGGCGAGATCGTGGTAGCCAACAAGATAGACCACGAACTGTATCCGTGGATCAACCTCACTGTGAAAGCCTTAGACAGTGGTATTCCTCCTCGGTACTCTGTCGTCGACTTGTTTATACAGGTAAATTGATATTATCCTTTCTTCTTTTTCGCATGGTGTCAGAGTTTTTTATACCGCCCATGACTTGGCTTTACATGACGTCGAGAATCATCTCTCAGGGAGATTATCTCAGGCTGACTAGTTTGGTTTCCTTACTTTGTTTTTAACCGACTTCCAAAAAGGAGGAGGTTCTCTATTCGACTGTATGTATTTTTTTTTTTTTTTTTTTTTTTTATGTATGTTACCCGATTACTCGAAGACGCCTAAACCGATTTGAAAAATTCTTTTTTTGTTTGAAAGGGTATACTTCCAAGTTGGTCCCATAGTCGCCAAGTCGGGATCTGATGATGGAATCTTGGCGAAATCGAGGGAACTCTTCAAATTTTATAGGATAACTTACAGCAATTTTTATATTTTCTACAACAAGCGAAGCATTTGCGTTTGATAAGAACCATTCTACCATCAGATCTGATGATGAAGCCAAGAGTCACGGAACTCCATAATGAGACAATGTATCCTAGTCGTGTTTGGGCTTGTTGTAATTGTAACGGTATGCACTTTCCATGTGAACCACTAAAAAGTGAAAAATAAAAACTTTTTTGCAAAAAATAAAACCGACTTCAAAAAGAAAAAGTGAAAAATAACTTTAGCTTCTGAAGTCGGTGACAAAAAAATTAAATCAATCATACAAACGTCACCGACTTCAGAAGCTAAAGTTATTTTTCACTTTTTCTTTTTGAAGTCGGTTTTCATTAATTAAAGCAAGTGATAAATGTATACAATATATCACTCAAATCACTCACTCAAATCATTTATTTCAATTAGACCATTACGGCACTTTTGAATGTCAAAAATACAAAACTAAATCAAAGCTACAGTCACAGTCACAAGGCATAATAACTTGAGAAAGTACTGTAGTTGCCCATTCCCTAGCGTAGATCTCTATGGAGAAGAACGGGCAAGAAACTCCATGGACACTCTTTTAAATCAAAATATTGTTACAAAATCTTGGTTACATCATTCATGTTGTGATTATACATATATGTGAGAACGATGTAGACAGACGTGCACATTAAGAGCGTCCAGAGAAAAGATGAAATCAACAAATTAAAAAATAAATAAATTAAAATTAACCGTGGCAGCCGAGAGTTGACCAGTCTCAATTGACAGCGCCCGTTCACGAACATGACGCATGTATCAGCACCATTCAGCTCAACCATATTGAAGGGAACTAAATGACCCGACACACCCGCCACCATCATCGAGACATTTGAGTGAGCATGACATTCTCTCAGCCGCCAAGGCTTATTCAAGTCAGAAAAAATAAAATAACTAGATGTAAATGGTGGCTTTACAGTACATAGTACTCACACATGCGCTATGAAGTTATATAATACTAATATATGGAATCTATACAATGCAACGATCTTTTTTACAATCTTCTGCAGCTTCCACAATAACTTGACTGGGAATTAATTAGTTTGCTCCTATGGTTGTGGAGCAGGACCGGCATTGAGCCAAGCATTTTTATCATCAATGTAATCCACCAACTTATAATACGCTTGACTACATAGTGTGCGTTTTACACAAGATTTAAATTTCGTCTCATTCAGTTGTAGAATGTGGAGAGGTATTTTATTGTAACATTTTAAGCAGTACCCCATGAAAGAGGAATCTACTTTAGCAAGCCTGAAACCTGGCTGAACTAGTTGGTCCCTATTTCTAGTACTATAGTGGTGTCTGTCACCTCTTTTACTGAATAAATGCAGATTTTTCCTAACGTACATGATGTTTTCATAGATGTATTGACAAGGTACTGTCATGATATTAATTTCCTTAAACAGCTCTCTTAGAGAGTCGCGTCTACGTAAATCGTATATGGCTCTGATGGCTCTTTTCTGCAGAATAAATATAGAATCGATGTCTGCAGCCCGTCCCCATACTAAAATACCGTATGACATAATACTATGAAAATAACTAAAATAAACTATCCTCGCGGTATCAACATCGGTAAATTGACGGATTTTTCTAACAGCATATGCTGCTGAGCTTAGGCGTCCTGCAAGAGATGTTAAATGAGGGCCCCATTGTAGCCTTGAATCGAGCGCGATTCCCAAGAAAATCGTTTTATCGACAAATTCTAGTTTCTCTTGATTTAATACTATGTCACAATCACTACTTTTGACATTTGGTAGAGCAAATCTGATGCACTTAGTTTTTTTTCCATTTAGAACTAAATTATTTACAGTAAACCAATTATGAACCTGCAGTAGGGCGTTATTTACGTCGTCAAGATTAGTGGCACGTCTGTTTATCCTAAATATTAAAGAAGTATCGTCTGCAAACAACACCATTTGCGGGTGATTGTTAAATAAATGGGGTAAGTCATTAATATAAACTAAAAAGAGGAAGGGACCCAATATCGAACCTTGTGGTACACCCATTTCTACTTTTAAACCCATTGAATTGACACCATTGATTTGTACCTGCTGCTGTCTATCACTCAAATACGATTTTACTAAGCTGAGCGCAAGTTTACCTAAACCGTAATGCTCAAGTTTCAAGATCAGGGTTTCGTGATTTACGCAATCAAATGCCTTCGAAAGGTCACAGAAGATTCCTATGGCATCTTGTGCCTCTTCCCACGCAGTAAATATGTGTTTTAATAAAGTGACACCGGCGTCAGTTGTACAACGTCCTTTGGTGAAACCATACTGTTGCTCGTGTAATATTTTATTGTTGTTAAAATGGTGAAGCATTTGATTGAGCATTATCTTTTCAAACACCTTGCTGAAAACTGGCAACACGGATACGGGCCTATAGTTATTCGTGTCTTTACTGTCCCCGGATTTAAAAAGCGGTATTACCTTACTGAACTTCATTAGATCCGGAAAGACCCCTTGATCCACGCACAAATTAAATATTAAGGCTAAATACGGAGCTACAGTCTCAATAATTGAGGTACAAACTTTGATAGACAAACCCCATAGATCTTCAGTTAATTTGATCTTGATTTGCTTAAAAGCTTTTAAGACTGTTATGGGGTTAATATGCTGAAATTTAAATTCATTAGGACAGGCTGAAACGTTTGCTTTCATTAAATCAATAGAAAGCAAGGGACAAGAGTTTAAGGTTTCTGTAGTTTTAATTGGGATACTAGTAAAGAAATTTACAAATTCATGAGCAACTTCACTGTTGGAGCTGACAAGGCCACGTGAGGTCTCTAGTGTTAAGTCATTACTTGGTTTTGTATTTCTATTTGTTTCGCTGTTGATTATTTTCCAAACCGTCTTTATTTTATTTTCGGCTGATTTAATCTTTTTGCTAATGAATAAAGATTTGGCTACCTTGCAAGTGGTTTTAAAAATTTTCGAGTAAGTAGCTACATATTTATTAAAAGATTCTGTTTTGATGTAAGGCTTAAGGCCGTACAACTCAAACAATCGTTCCCTACTTTTCCTAATACCCTGTGTTGCCCAGTCACTGAAAATAAACTTTGGGCCAATAGATTTAGTTTTCTTTTTTAAAGTGTTATTGAACTCAGTGTGCACAACCGAAAAGAATTCTTCATACAATTCATTTACATTGTTTCTAATATGGCCTGGTATATTTAGCTTGCTAATTAAATTATTATTAAACTTTTCTAAATTGCTGGGTGTTATTTGTCTGGTTTGAATCTGAATTTTTTGTAATTGTTTATTGTACGCGAAAGCAACTGTCTGCCCGCTGTGATCTGAAGGAAGGTAATTTACGATAGATTTATCTATGTAGTCGCAGCAACAAAACACATTATCAATACATGTAGCAGTATTTGTAGTAATTCGGGTTGGTTCTGAAAAAACGTTTGACAAATTAAATGATTTAAAAAGACTTAAAAATCTACTGCTATTTACATTATTCTCTAAGATATTAACATTGAAGTCACCACAGATAATTATTGGTTTATTACCAGTTACAAGTTTTGCTAAAGCATCTTCCATTACTGACTCAAAGATAGAGTAGTTCAGATAATTTGGGGGTCTGTAAACGCACACTATTATATGCTTATCAAGCTCAACACAAGACAATTCAATGCTATGTTCGACCGATAGATCGACTATATCATTTCGAGACTTAGATTTAATACAATTGTTAACTAAGATTAAGGAACCCCCTCGCATCTTAGATTTTCGGTTAAAGCAACTTCCCACGTTGTAGTTATCATAATTTATTTGCATTGATTCATAATCTTTCATCCAATGTTCGGTAAAACAAACAACATCAAACTTGGTTTTTTCTAAAAACAATTCTATCTCTAATTGTTTGGATGAAAATCCCTGAATATTCTGGTGAAATAATTTCAAGGCATTCTGCTCAGCCCCTTTTTTACAAATAGTTGATGGAGAGCTAGAAGATACCGGTTTATCTAAATTGTCTCTATTACCTTCTATTGTCTTACTGACTAGTTTAAATCTAAGCTAAAATGTGTATAATTACAATTAGTATAATTACTAATTTCCGTGGAACTATTTACAAAAGACTGCGACATACAACTTATGTCTGAGTTTATATTAAAAGCTAATAGCCTCGCTATTTGACGTCTAAAACTAATCGGTAGATATGCATTATTCCTCGTTGACTTTAATTTCTGAACGAAACTGTTGGTGTCAAAAAATACCAACTTGTCACAATAGTAGACATGGGTCGGATTAGGTAAAAACGATACCTAATCCACCTAATCCTAGTATTTAAAAATACCTAATCCATTTACCTAATCCGAATATTTATTCAGTAAAGCCACTGGCCTGTTACGATATTAGGTATCGTATTGTGGATTTGGTAAGAAATATGATGGACGTTCCGTTTCTGATGTAGTGTGGAATATTTTCTGATATTTCTGATCGTTTTCTATGGGAAACGGTACTTTAAACTAAAAGTCAACGTAAAACTTTTGTTTTTGTTTTTAACGTAATATAGTTAGGTTAGGTTAGGTTAAAGTTCACTTTTATAAAACAACTCAAAAAACAACTATTTTTATCATTTTTGAAAAATAGCTTAAAATTAAAACTGGTGTACCTACTATCAGCGGCGGCCTTACCCATTGCGAGGCTCCGGGCGGCAGGTCTTTGCGAGGCCCTTTGTCCTACGGACCTATGTGATGCGAAAGTAGTTCTGGTTGTTTGGTAGGTATTCGTTATGTTTGGCGAGAACTGCTAAAGTTATACAAATAAATAAAATTTATAAATAAAATATTTTACGTACATTGAAAGATTTACAAAATTAACAAATACAGAGACACACGCTTTTAAAGCACAATAATCTAACGAATAAGCTACTTCATTTTCGATTGCTTGTTCTTCAAATACTTATGTTTTAATAATTTTAAGCCTCGAAATACTCAAATCAGCAGACGCAACCGTAACAGGTGTGGTGGCAATAATTCTCAAAACTATTTCGATAGTGGGGTAAACTTCAGTTATTTTTTTTTCTATTTAAGTATTTCAGCACCGAGATAATGTCAGCGTTTCCTTCATACACACGGATGAACATATTCAGTTCTTCGTACAATTCATGTCCATCAATATCACATGATTCTCCTACTGTCATAGATATTTGCAAGTCGCTGCATTACTTCAAAATGACTATCACTAATTTCCTTTAATCTTTTTATATTATAGGTACATGAAACCAAATATGATCTCATGATGTTTAAGTGCCTCAAACTTAGGATGGTAGCTTGCGCGCACATTGTCGAAAATAGCATAAAAATAGTTTATTTTGAAAATCTCTTCCGCGTTCAATTCATCTTCATCTTCCCCTTCACAATCAAAATGCCTTTTTTACGTCGTCTTCTGACTTCTTTAAAACTGTCTGTCAATATCATTTTCCTCGGCTATTTCTCTCGCTGTTACAAGGGATGACTGAAAACCATTTCTCGATAATTAACGAGCCAATTTGTGAATGCGTCTAGGTGTTCTATAGCCACATCTAAGTGCATGTTTTCGCTTTGCCACATTTTACTGATAACATTTATCTTTGTAAGACTGTCATATGCTATATGACAAGTGAAACTACAAATTCGTAGGTAGTTATTTCCTTTTCTATAGAATTGCATTCACTGACCAACTGAAAATCTGTTGTATTTTCTGCTAAATCCTTTAAAGAAAGTGGTTTTAGCGATAAGGATTTTACATGACCATTTAAAATAGCCCACCTCTGACTTGAGCCGGCAAACAGAGTGTAAATGCAACTTTTGTAGCAAACCAAAAAAAGATTTTGGTTGGACACAAGACGATACTGCATCTTCTAGGATGAGATTCCAGCTACGACTCCCACAAGGTAAAAAATAAGCAAGGGGACTAATTTCAATAATAAGTTTTTGGACACCACTTTTTTCACCACGCATTTTGGCACCATTATCATATCCTTGGCCTCTGCAGTTTTGCAATGATATACCTAACTGTTCTAATTCTGTGATTATTTAATAAGTCACACTCTCAGCTGTGGTTTTTTCGACAGCTATGAAACCAATAAAATGTTTCTTCAATTTCAGCTGTTTCTGTATTAAAAACCCCGAGCGATAGATAGAGCGATTATCAAATTATTATATGATTTGAATGAATGAATTAGTTAACTTTTTTTTTAATTTACCGTTATGCTATAAACTTAATAAATAATTGAGAATCCTAATCAAAAGTTTATCTATTTTTTTTTAAATTTGCTTGACGCGAGGCCCCTGCAAGAGCGAGGCCCCGGGCGATTGCCCTGTTCGCCACCCCCTAAGGCCGCCACTGCTATGTTTAGAAACTACAGCATTAAATGTATATTCAAATGCATTTCACCCTAATATCACATGAGTTTCTGATTTTTACACATTTATTTTCATAAAAAGACGTGAAAGTTTTGTTATTTTCTTTGACAGTATCATTCCATAAGACTTAAATCGCTAGAGCAATATCTAGTCCAGTGGTATTCTACGTAGATGGCGCTGGCGGCAGTGCTAATTAAACTTGAACCTTAACCTCCACATTTTAAGGTACGGAATATCTTCTATGTAGACTGTGTACGAATATTTCGTGCCATACCTAATCCTCGACGCTTTGGATTAGGTACGGACTCGCATCGAAAAATACCTAATCCACATACCTGTTCCAATATTTATGCCTCACGTCTACACAATAGTGACTTAGTAAATGCATGTGATTATTAAGTTTATGAATATAATGATTTTGCTTGCTTGACAACTTCTCAAAGTATGGAAAGGCACAAAGAATTATTTTCCTACAATTTAGTTGCAACAGTTGAGTGACATTGTCAGTGATATCATCAATTTTTACGTTAAGACTATTCCCAACAAATACAGTTAATATAGCATTAGGATCTAATTCCTTCCGAGTTATGGATGTCATTATTTGGTTGTAAGAAGCCTGAGGTGCACAATAATTTTGGGAAGAATGACTCAGATTGTTACTTATTAATTTTCCTAATCCTATTCCGATACTGTCTGTAAACATAATGGAGCAACCACACTGTGAACTACTAGAAAGGGGAGAACTACTTTCTGTTTGTCCAATAGGTATAGAACCTTGTACAATGAGCGGTGAATTTTCAATGGGGATACAGCCCGGAACACTGCCCAACCGGGTCGGGTCCTCCGTTACCTCAGGCAGGACAGTGTCCGGGCTGGATTCCCCTTGTGATGTACATTGAGTGTTTTCGATGGTCATCATGTCTACATAGTCTGCATTACCATTTACTAACTCGTTTGCAGCAAGTATATGTTCCTTGATTTGTTTCTGTGAATTTACATACTTAGAATAACATAATTTTAGTTGACACTCTAAAACTTGAATTTCTGACTGTAAGTGTTGAGTGTCTGTTTCATAAAACTTCTTACTGTCCTCTAATTTAATTTGATAATTATTTAACTTTTTAATCAGAAAAACACATTCTCTTCTTAGTTTTATATTGTTGGAACCATGTTTTTGTTGTTTTTTAAATTTATTGCATTTCTTTATTATTCTATTCAGTTTTGCATATTTTTTTATTTTATTTTGGCTTACTTTATAACTGCTGCAGTTATATTTCAGAATAGAATCTTCAGTAAGATCTATTGTTGTTAAGGAATGTGGGTTGCAATTTGAATTTAATAATTGATTATATAGGTGATCTGTTTCCCTAAACTGAGTACATTCTCTTTGTTTCTGAAACTCAATAATTTGTTTATTGGCATGAAGCAGTTCATCTTCTAAGTCCCTAACCTTACATAAAGCCGTTTCATAATAGTTACTGCAGTCGTTGAAACCATCTGTGACCACCCGCAGTTTGTCCCGTTCATCGACAACATCCATGTATTGTTGGTGCAGGTCCACTAGCTCACGTTTCAAGCTTGTGTTTTTGAGAATGACCTTCTCAATTTCGATCTCATGTTCCTCTCTATCCAATAACAGCTGTTGACATTTGCTGTTAGATGCCTTAAGTTCATCAAGGGCCGTTCTCAACTTAGCCTGCAACTCCTGGGTAGTAGCCTTACGGGTCATCACAGGCATGGTTTCAGGCAAATGAACTGAAAGTAGAAGTACAAAGAATGGTGAGAACTAATTGGATGGACAAAATCAGGAAAGCTAGAAATGAAAGGTGAAAGTGAGAATAGAGTAGAATATGTGATTAATAGACTGGTAACTGAAATAGGCTTATGAGTCTTACACAAAATACTTCATTATGAAGATTAGATCAAGTTGAAATTTACATTGATTTACATAAGTCTTTTACTTTTTCTTATTGTGGGTAGGACTCTTGGCTTAAAATTATAGGACCTAATTGACTAAATAATGCTAAAAATTAATAAAGAAAAAGCAATTTTCTCTATTGTTTTGTTTTTAGTTTTAAGTAGATAGAAAGTTACTTCATTAACTTATTACAAACTGCACAACTACTTATTATTTAACAAGTGATAACTGACACTGAACCTATGTTCAACTATAAAGGAGTGCCAGATTAATCAGAATAATGATTTTAGTTTAACCAAAGTGAGCTTATACATTAAAAGGAAACAATTATACTCCCCAGATTGATCCACAGGAACATCAGCTGTTCGTGATATATGTTACCGGTTGAGGTAGGCAACCAAACACTATGTTTTATGGCGTATTTCTCCGTGAAAACAATAATCCTGGGTATTTGCACGCTTAGTAGTCATTTAATTACAATAATACAAGATTTTAACACTTAAAAAATAATTAAAACTAATTTTAAATTACAGAGCGAAATTTAGACATGTCACTCAACCAGTGTTGCCAAAAAAAAAAAAAATACGAAAATGAATCCGAAAATTCAGAGGTGTGTAGTAGGGTTTCAACTCGATACCTACTTGGCAGTTCAATGGGAAACCAAACCGCTAGGCTATCACTACTAATCCTAGAGTTATCCTTTAATAAAACAACACGCCTCTATCTACCGAAGCGTTAGTCAGTGGTTGTGGTTACCCACATTT
Source organism: Xestia ashworthii (assembly GCA_950022955.1). NCBI lineage: Eukaryota > Metazoa > Arthropoda > Insecta > Lepidoptera > Noctuidae > Xestia > Xestia ashworthii. Next base: position 7,600,957 of record OX465558.1, on the reverse strand, counting down.
CACCAAGTATGATGAATTTTATTGGGCTCGAGATTCTTCTTCTTCTATCTAGGCACAAATACGGGCTTCTACTATGAAGATCTAACTAACTGCTCAACAGTAATTGAGCAAGCAGTTATAAGAGTCACAACACAAGGGATTCGTATACCTAAATATTACCTTAGTTACAAAGTAGTTTGAATATAACTTGCAGTTTGTGTTGTCGTGCGCGTGTGATACATACCTATTTTAGAATTCTATGTAGGTAGGCTAGGTATGCAGTTTTATGAGGAAAATAGCAGCCTTACTGTATAAATAGGAAATAATTTATATGTTGCTACCTATAGTAAATATTCCAAAGCTTTATTTACCTTTGTTTTAAGGTAGTATTTATTATCTACGGAGAAAGTTCTAAATAGACCATTATTATGGGCTGTGGCTCCGTACAAAAGAAAATCGAAATCTTTGTAATCTCAAATTCTTGTTAGTCGATTTTCAAAAACTAGCTGCATCCAGAAAAAAACTAGAGATGCAACGAATATTCGGCAACTATTCGGTATTCGGCCTATTCGGCCAGTTTTTCAGTATTCGGTATTCGGCCGAATAGTAAGTAGTATTCGGCCGAATACCGAATACTTAAAAAAGTAGCAAATATCTTATAAAAGGGAATAAAAAAAGCAATTAAATCGAAACATTTAATTATCCAACAATCATTAATTGCGAAAACTTCAAAATATTTCCAAATAGGAGACTTTTTATTCACAACTAAAGCCATTTTAGACAAAGTGCATTTAAAACACTGCACGTTGTAACACGACTTGCCGGCTACTGAGCCAAATAGGTACTTCCCGCCCCGTCACCGCCGCACGCACCGCATCAAAAATTTGTCGCAACTTGTTAGCGTCGACGTCAATTGTACTGGATCACCCGCCGAATATTCGATTGCCGAATATTCGGTATTCGGCTGAGAGCGCCGCCGAATATTCGGTATTCGGCCAAATCACTATTCGTGGCATCTCTAAAAAAAACATAAGTTTATGAATATGCATCCAACCTCATATAAGCCACTGATCTATCACGACTGTTTTAGGTGTTAGACGAAAATGACAACAACCCGATATTCGAGTCATCAGCATTTGAGTACAGAGTTCTAGAGGACGTTGAACCTGGGACCACCATCGCTAACATCCTGGCTCGAGACGCCGATTCAGGCGAGTTCGGGAAGATCACGTACTTACTCGATCGGATGTCCACGCAGGTAATATTAGTGAAATAGCTTGAGCATACTTGTGAACCAAGATTTTCGAATAAATAAAGTAAATAATTAAATTGATTGTTTTTATCAATGAAACACAACTAAGCGTTTTGCAGTCCACTGTATAAATATAATACCCTGTCTTCCGCAAAGAGCATTTTTGTTTGACGAGACGAACTACTAAAACATAAAAACCTTTGATTTTAACAGTCTCTAGATTTTCTTAGTCTTTCTAAAGCAATTAAAACATCCTACTTTTTCTGCACAATAATTTAACATTAAATTATTCAAATTTGCCAAGGAATCATTATATTGTTCGCGTTGCGTGAACGATACAATAAAAAGAAGTAACTTTATGAAACTACAATCATTTACTGTCATGAAATGCACATATTTTAACGTCTCAACCAGCAATTAATAACCATTGCAAAAACAGCGTGATCTTGGCTTTGAAATTTCCTTTCAGAAGAAAGAGGCTGTATAGAAAAGAAGTACTTTTACTTGAATAAGAAATAGTTTTCAATAACGGTCACTTTACAGGGCAAGTTTCTGATAAACGCAGACACAGGTGCACTAACAGTGTCCGATTGGCTGGACAGAGAGACTCAAGCGACATACAACCTCGTCATAGAAGCTTGGGACAACTATCAGTTTGGATACCTTAGTGGGGAAAGTCGAAATGCTTTCAAACAAATTGTGTAAGTAGCCAACTTTCTTCGTAACAAGAGTCCTCGTAAAATATGGATGGTTTGAACTAAAACACCCCAAACAAAAATATCACATGAAGTCAAACCTGCTAAAAATAATATTTTGCCACATCTTTTGTCATTGCTTACAAATGACATTAAAAATTATAGTCACTATTTGCCTTTAGCTCACGGAAAAAAATATGTGAAACAAAAACAAATAAAGCGCGAATGATACGCTGAGATTCCTAATCAGCTCCATTATTGAACTCTATACGTTTTATAGCAGCTTCTTCAAACGATAACGCTGGCTGAGGCAACTAAAACTGACAAAGAGATTCAGGAAAGAAAACCTGGTAGTCTTCTTTTCCTTTAATAGAAGGTGGCAGGGGCACCGACCAACGCTAAAGGATGACGCACGCTAGACCGTGCCGGGTCCGAGCCGAGTGTCGGTTGTAGCACAATCCATTGTCCGTTGGTCGGTAGTGGCTCGGAAGCGTGAGTGTCTCCATACTAAATTGCACGGTCGACACTCGGCTCAGACCCGACACGGTTTAGCGTGAGTCAAGCTTGGAACGGTAATCTTCCACGTATTCAGTACATATCATTCTGAACCCAGAAATGACATCACAATGATGAATGGTGTCCCTTCCACCCTGTGGTGGGTACCTTTTAGGATGACAATAGCGGTCGCTAGCCAAAAATAAGCTTGTTCAAGTCTTGAATCGTCATACATGGTTCTTTTGTTTTGGTTCGTACGAAGATATATTAGAGAAAGGGCTATGACCGCTAATCTATATCTAGTTTAAAAAAAAAATTACGCAAAAGTGTTTGAGAAAAGCTACTTGCTGAATAAATATCATCCCACCAAAAACATTCTGTAAAAAACTAGCCAAGTCTCGATGGACCTGCTTGTTTATCTCTAAAAAGTAATGAAATCTAGACAAAGTCGTGCCAAGGCTAAGGTTCCTTACTGCAATTTCTTTATTATTTATAGTTAATGTTGTGTGACTTGGCCGTTGAACATTAATTTAGTTTTCGCGTAATGTTATATCTATTGTAACTACAAAATTGACTTGTAGGTACCCACTAACGTATAAAGAATGTTCAACGGCCAAGTCACACAACATTAACTATAAATAATAAAGAAATTGCAGTAAGGAACCTTAGCCTTGGCACGACTTTGTCTAGATTTCATTACTTTTTAGAGATAAACAAGCAGGTCCATCGAGACTTGGCTAGTTTTTTACAGAATGTTTTTGGTGGGATTTCACTTCTTTTTGTAGAAAAGTGGGGCATATTGATTTATTTTATTAGATTTTCTTATTTGACACTGTTTTTTTTCTTTTTAGGAGTAGTTTTTTTAGTATTACAAATCTTTCTTTTCTTTTTTTCCGGTTCAGATTATTGTATACAGTAGCAACAGTTTTTCGTATGGCCCATTCGCATACATTATTTATTCTTTTAGACGGTTTAATTTCTGAAAGATCGGCGCGGTATTTACGCCTAAGCCGGTTGTATTCGGTGATCGCTGAAGCTTGAGCTTTTATACTCTTGAAGTCAACATTTATGAGGTGCACCCCATGAAGATTGGTTACTCGTGAAAGCGCCACGTAGGCTTGGCCACAAGAGAATATGGAGGTGCCAATGTCCATGAATTGAGGGCATTTTTTCGAGTTAGACCTTGGCTCTTGTGAATTGTTCGGGCATACGCCACACAGATTGGGAATTGTTCTCTGTACACGCATGCCCTGGGTATGATCTCAAATTTTGACTTAATGGGCAATAATTCGTGAATCAAATTACTAGCGAATTTTCGAAGTACTGTTTCTTCATAAAATTCCTAACCTATACAAATCTTCGAATTGTTATAATAACAACCTGCCAACCTTAGCAAACCTCACGAAATAATAAGCGAAATCAACGAAATGCAAATAATCCCTGCTAATCCCTACCTAGCAAACGTTTTCAAGAGCACTAGAAGAATGTCGTAAACGACTGTAACGCGGCCGGTTGCCACTTCGCCATATAAGGTTATCGGAAAAAACAAACGTAATCGCATTTTAAAATACAGTCATCGCCATCTAGCGACGTTTGCGAGTATCAACGCCACTCTTAGTCCAATGCATTATATTTTGTCAACATTTTGAGCGAAATTAATCATCATCATCATCATCATCAGCCTATTAATATTTCCACTGCTGGGACACAGGCCTCCTCTCTATGCGAAATTAATATTTCGCATAGAGAGGAGGAGACGCTATAGGCTAGATTAAATTAGAAGATATGTCCCACTACGCTGGATTTTTGCAATGACAGTCGATTTTTTTTATGTACCAATAGTAGAAGGGGGCATTACCATATCTATACTAATATACTAATAATATGATAAAGCAGAAGAGTTTGTTTGTTTGTTTTGTTGAACGCGCTAATCTCAGGAACTACCAGCTTGAATTGAAAAATTATTTTTGCGTTGGATAGTCCATTTATTGAGGAGGACTATAAGCTATATGACATCACGCTGTGACTAATAGGAGCGAAGCAGCAATAAGAAATGTTGCAAGCGGGAAATTCACGCGAACGAAGTCGCGGGCAGAAGCTAGTCTCTAATACAGCTGAGACCAGCTGAGGGTTCTTCATCAGATACTTCAGACCTTCGATTTTTGACATCAAATGAAGCGGCCCACTAAGTTGAATATTTTTTGTAAAGGCGGTATGTTGATCTCTCTAATAGTTTGGTTAGGCTCTTGTGTTTTCTAATCAGGGTCACCAGGTACTCCAGATCTTCGATTATCCTAGTTTTTATAGTTTTCCCATTATGTGGCCATTAAACCCTAACTCTGTACCAAATTTCAACTCTCTGAGTTTATGGGAAGTACTAGTTCTATTTTGATGATCATGAGTGAGTGAGTGAGTGAGTGTCATAAATGCGAAACTTTGCTTTCGCTTAACTTCGGAACTAAATGACCTACAGACTTGAAATTTTAGATTTTAAGTATGTGATTATGGCTTACTAGATGACAAAAATTTCTGCGTTCTGGTCTTATCCAGAGGTTCTCAAATAGGGGCCTGAAAATGCGGCGAAATGGTTCTAGTAAAGGATGGTACGGCAGTGTTTGCTTCGCGCTCGACTTGGCGGGGGCACTGCCGTGCCCCCAGATTTATTAGTTAAAATGACAATAAATGTCATTATTGTCATCTTAACTAGCAACTATAGTCTCAAACTTTGTTCGACAAGGAAGTTGTATGTTTTACATAGACAGCTCTGTCGCCTCGCTCAAATCCTAGAATGTGCAGCATGTCCACGTCCAGTGAGAAGGTGCACTAACACTGCCTCAAACCTGCTAATCAAGCTGAAAATCTTTTAACATTCTCTATTTTAAGTCACTTGTTATCCCCCAGAGTCCACATAGAAGACGTGAACGACAACCCTCCAATACTGCACGTGCCATCGGACTGCACCACTATAACGGAGTTCCACAACTATCGGGAACCTATCGTGTCGGTATCTGCTACTGACGCAGATGATAACTCCGCGCCAAACGGACGGGTGCAGTTCCATCTGGTTGGCGGGAAGGGTCATGGTATGTCATCATGTTTTATAGAAATTGTGTGATAGAACAAGTGGCGCCTTTAATAAAAACATTGAAGGAAGCCTATCTTCATATAGAAAGAAGAAAAGAACGAAAACATATTTATTTGCCTTATGCCGCAAGTGCACACAACATAACAAAAATAGGTAATTAAATAAAATAAAAAAACTTAAAACTAAACAATAAAATGTAAATAAAGAAACTTAAAACTGAACAGAAAACAAAAGAGATAATATTGTGTGTCTCACGGCTGCGCCAAATAGACCCAAATCAGCAAACTGCCGAGCAGCTAGTGCCCGCCGCTGGTTTTCAACTGGACATCCATACCTACCATATGAATATATGATGAGGAATAAAAGGAGTGTGACTTAAAGAATGGTGATTATTAATGTCTCTGTCCCTCTCTATCCATACACATAGAGGAAGAGGCAGGCCAAAAAAAATTGATGGATTATATGAGGAATGGATCCGCCAAAGGAGTCAAAGACTTAGTTCGCCAATTATTTTTGCCATAGGCTCGAAGCCAACATTATTAGTCTTAGGTATTAACCTTCCATTGGTTATTAGAACCCAGACTACGGCTGCCCTCTTGTGGTTCCTTCTTGATATGTTGCGTAAAAGATGATACAAATATTGTTCTTTCATATAAGTATCCAGCAAGGATACAATCTTGATTCTTTGCTTGATAATTTTCCCCACGATCGTCTATGATTCCAATTAGTACATCATTATTATTAACTGAAAAATACAATTTCTAGATCTGTTTCGTTTCGAGCAAGTTGGTGGCGATGCGAACACGGGACGTTTGTTCGCTCGGCAATCACTGAAGGACCGCTTTGGCAACTATACACTAGTGGTGGAAGCTAGAGACTTGGGCATTCCCCCCAATGTAGTGAGAGGCGAGCTGAGGTTGTGTGTGACTGATTATAATGACCACGCGCCTGTGTTCGTGCATCCACCTCAGAATGTCACTATCAAAGTACCTGAGGTAAGTTGAGGTGTTTTTGAAATATTCAAAATTAAACCAAAATAACCACGATGTGGAGCCCTTTTTTTTCAGATGGGAAATCAGCAAAAGACCCCTCCCACTCTGGGCGGAGCGGGAGGGAGTGTCAGACTTTTACTCACTAAAAACTATCCATATTACTTCCTCGCCCTTTACGTTCCGGGGCCGCGGTATCTCTTTCAAACAGTCCCGCAGTCCCGGCAGGCTTCGGCCCTTGCGGACCCCTCCCTTTATGCTGACATCTCTTTGAGGCGCGCGTGGAACACGAACGCGCCGTCGACACGGCCTGTCGTCACTAGACGGACGGACGGCCAGCTAGCCCATAGCTAACCGTCCACAGGCCCGCATCTACGGTGGCCGGTAGCCACCACGTGGCCCCCGACGCCCGGTGCGTCTCCCGCGGCGACCGGGAAGAGAGGCTCTCTCCCTCTCTCGTTCCGCCACCTCCTTCGCTAGCATGACTGCTTCGCAGCGCGGAGGTGACGGCTTCCCATTCCATCTCGCTCCGGACCATGGATTGAACCAGGGCCGGACGCGAGAGGTCGCCGCCGCCGATCGCCGCTACGAGGACACGGCGGTGCTCCGCCCACGCAGGGCAGACCTCCACCGTGTGCTCCACCGTGTCCTCCGGTCGATCCTCGCAGTGGAGACACCCGGGCGTTTCCTCCCGCCCGATTCGGTGCAGGTACCTCCCGAAACATCCGTGTCCGGTGAGGACCTGCGTCAGGCCCACTTTAGCCCTGGATCGAAGAATTTGGAAGTCATAGGGAGAGACCTTTGGCCAGCAGTGGGATGACACAGGCCAACAGTAACAGAAAACATCATTTCGCCGAATGAAAAAGATTTAAAAGAAAGATATTTTAGGATACATACGAGTATTCCTGAAGTCAAAAGAAAATCATGTGCTTTTGCACATACAAATGCAGCAAAAGCTAAAACAAAAAATGCAATGCATATATGTAGGTATATCAACTATGTGGTGTCCACGACACAAGCCTCGTTTCTTAGTGTGGCACTAGATGGCGGTGTGTGTAATGTCCAGCGATTTTTTTATTTATTTAATAATCACCGATTTCTTACTAGAACGCAACAATAGGAACAACGGTAGTAGAAGTCAGAGCAATAGACGCAGACATAGGCCCGAACGGTGCCGTACGTTACCGAATACGACAGGACGCGTCCGGAGCGTGGCGCGCCTTCACCGTGCACGCCACCAGCGGCGCGCTCAGGACTACGCACCCGCTAGACAGGGACAAACAGACCACGTACCAGGTAAGAGAGAGAGAGAGAAAAAGATAAACTTTGCGAAAAATAATGTCCTACCTTTTGAAAGCATCATTTCGTCTGACTTATACAGAGTGTAAACAGACTCATCATGAAGCCGTCAACCTAGCATTCTGTACATGAAACTAAGTAACTTAACGCAAAAATTATTGCTGGGAAACGACTACTTTTTTTGGGTGAAAATCATGTTTTGTTGTGGAACTCAATGTAACGCACTCAAAACATTGTGCTGATTGATGGATTGAATAGTACGCGATCGTGGAAGTCGGCGCGTCGACCTTTTGACCGCCACAGCATAAACGCACGCGCGTGCCCTCCACGCCAAGCCACAATTTTATCTATTGTTTTGTCACATATGTGTGACGTTTGGCGTACAGGGCACGCGCTTGCTTGTCACGTATATGTGATAATGGCGTCCAAAAGGGTAAAGGAAAATCTTACATTCAAAACTTGTATTTAAAAAAAACTTGTCTAAAAGTTGGAACTTTGACCCCAATATCTCCGTAACTGAAAGGTTCCCAGATATGGTGTAGAACAAATAAATATCGCAATGACGGGAAGAACAAGTGCCTTTTGGCTTCGTTAAGAGGTTTTTTTACACCATTAATAAAATGACGCCTTTTTTTCATAGGGTAGTTAAATACTACAGAACGATCCATTTTATTTTGGAATCAGCTTTAATAAACAGTAGCTCACTGCAAGAAATAGGTACCTCCGCTATCCCTAAAATATAGATAAATCAATGGTAGAACCACTTACTTTCACTCAAAACAAAAGCAATACGATTGAGCCTGTTAACCTTTAGCAACACTGAAACAAGTTGTGTGACCCTGAAGCGCCCTTACCTTGTAAATAAAATTAAATCTGACTATGAATAAAAACGATTCATAAAATTAACCGTTCATCGTCGTACCTGTGTGCTACATTGCCAAAACCCGGTCGCCAGTTGTTGAGTGGACGTCTGTGATTTATTTCTGGTTTTACGTCTTATTTTATCATTGTTGATGGCTGTTGATGACGTCAGCATTGACGTAGACACAATCAACGAACGAGTAGCGATAACCTGACATTGTTTTCCGGATCATTGGTTTTAATTGTTTGAATTACGAATGCTTGACTATATTGATTTTCTCGATTTAGCTTGACAATTAATTATTAAGGGTAAAGCCGCTTTCAGACTACGCTATAATTTAATAGCATATTATAGTATATTATAGCTCATAGCACAACAATATCTCGCACCATACGTTTCTTATGGACACGTTGATACTGTATAGTATAGTAACTATATATTATTGGCTTACTATACGCTATAAAAAGGTGCGATACGCTGAGTTCATGCTGTGCTATATCACGCGTCCCCTCTTCCTCCTCCCTCACACCCGGCCGTACCGCAAGACTCTTCCAAGATCGCGGTCAACTGAGCTTGCTATATACTATAAATGCTTGCGATAACATCGCGTAATGTGAACGCCATGCTATATAGTATAGAATTAGTTCCTTCTTTGCTATGCTATATAGCACTAGCGTAGTCTGAAACCAGCTTAACCTTAACACACTCCTATCAACGCATAATTAAATTAACAATCAAATTACAAAGTAAATATGGGTAGGTACTTATCGCAATCATTTTAGTAGGAGGTCAACAGAATGGGTTTCATCATTCTTTTGATCATGATCCATTTATATGACAGGGGGACGGCTAAACTGTTGGTTTGTACCAACGCAAACTAACAAATAAAGTAGGTCCCGCCTCCCCATTGATTGCTAGGATTCCGGTTGACATGCTTCGTTTTAAATGAAACTCAGTCAAGGGCGAATTTCAAGTATTTTTCTGCGTCGTATCTATTCAACTTCGTGATATTAAATGCGCAGTATCTCCAATCCCACACATCGACTATTATTCGTATTACTAAATGTTTGTCCAAAGTTAACAACAGCCGCTCGGGTCGATCTTTACGTTAAGCCGTGCTTGCCTAGGTTGGTCTGTGGATGGGTGACCACCCATACGTACCGAGTCTCCTCCATGCCTGTTGGTCCCGGCTCTCGTTAGATCTTTGACAGTCGTTATAGGTAGTCAGTGGCCCAAAAAGTCTGACAACCAGTCTTACTGAAAGTATCATATTATTATTACCCAGTACTAACTGGGTTCATATGGAGGTCAGATAGGCAATCGCTTCATGTAAAATACTGGTATTCAGCTGCATCCAGTTAGACTGAAAGCCGACCAAAACACAGTTAGGAAAAGGCGCAGATGACGATGCCCAAAGTTGTGAAAAAAAGTATTCTGTTTTTTACTCTATAATGTTACGAGACTATCTTGATCAACTTTTACCCAGTGTCCTTTCATTTATTGAAAACTCCGATGTTTCCACAGCTCCGAATAGAAGCCTACGATCTCGGCCTACCAACGCCTCTAAGCTCAGACCTGGACCTCACCATATACGTCCAGAACGTGGACAACTATCGGCCACGGTTCCCCAGCAAGCACATACATATCAACTTCACAGAAAATGCGCCCAACAATGGGCTGTACTTGCCCAGTGTTATAGAGAGAGATGAAATTGATCGCGGAGATGAGCCTATGCTACCTGTGTGCTATTATATCGTCGATGGTGATGAGGATGCTGTGTTTGAGCTGCAAAGGAGTACGCATAGGTAGTGATATTTGTTTTATTTAGATTTAGTCGATATTGCAGTTGTCCTTGGTGCTAATAAAAGGTATCAACATAGTTTTGCCTCCTAAGACCACCTTATAATGGTAGTGAGACTATTGAAAACTGGTCTTAACTTAGTTATCACACTAATTAAAATTATAGATACGTAAACATCTATTTGTATACCTAAACAATAAATATTATACATATATTCAAGCTATCCTTGGTTATTCGACAGTCATTTTCGCAAGTCCCGAAACTGCTTAGCCAATATCAAATTTAACAAAGAAATAAACAAATCCATCTATCCTGTTTATTATTGGAAAATTTCAGACTGTCAACTCGAATACCATTAGACCGCGAACAGAAATCGGCGTACACTCTCACAATACTAGCCTCAGAAGACTGTTTGAATATGCCAAAGTATGAAGAAGAGACAGACGGAGTCAGCACACTGAATGTTCACGTTATTGTCAACGATGTGAATGACAATGCACCGAAGTTCATCAATAAGATATTCACTGGTGGAATTACTACTGAAGCTGATTTTGGGATTGAATTTATGCACGTTAAGGTAATTTAGTATTTCTGTAATCTATTTGCTTTCCAAACCGATCATTCAGCCACAGCCAGCGCCAATGGTGCACCAACTTGGCAACCTCGAGTAGCGAATCGGGTCAATGGTACCTGGCTGGGTGACCTCTGCTTTCGTTTTAATGCTGACCATAAGGCATTCCTGAGTTTCATTCCTAATACATTTATTCCGCTGTATAATATTTCGCTTTAATGACAGTGTCAATAAAACGAATGGGTCTCATAAAACACTGAAATATGCAAGTCGATATTCGATAATCGCGAGGCGTGACATTGCAGCTCTTGTCATTAGATTTCGATAAGGCGGAAGAGATAATTTCTATTATATTTACCTACCCTTTCCAGGCTATAGATCTAGATGAAGATGATAACGCCAAAATAAGTTATTATCTAATCGGGGATGTGAAAGAAACTCTCACGGAAGGTTTGGAGAACTTAGCTGTGTCGCCGTTTCTAGTCAATGTCGAAACTGGTGCAGTTTCCTTGAACTTCGACCCACAGAAGGGAATGAAAGGATACTTTGATTTTAAGGTAAAATTGGTACCTACATTTTTTATTTGTTTATCGTCCACAGCCATTTTGCATACGTTTGGTCATAAATAAAGCGCCTGTCAAAATGAAGTTAGGAATGGCCGCGGCGCGCATGCGTGCTGGTGACAATTCCGTTTATTACCGCGCGCCGCGTAGCTACGTTGCAAATCAATAGTGCTGAATGATAAATAGCTTGAAGTCCATGCTGTATCCAATTATAGTATTGATGTTTCATTTTCCTTATCATTTTATCTTTCGAGTCATAAAATGACAAAGTTGCGGATAAGAATCTTCCTCAATGACGTTCAAACTGAATGGAGTTGATATCATAGAATCTTTCGAAGGTACCTATACAATAAAACAATATTTTAGGGTAGTCTAGGCTGGGTTTCATACGCGGTGTAATTCTGTAGGTAGGTGGACTCCGAAATGACGCATTGTGTTTCGCATTGAGTAACAAACTAGCAAGCTTGTCTTAGTAACAGCATAGGTTTGGAAACATGCCCAATAAAGGGCCAATGCTCTTTGGGATCAAGGCGTTGTTACCGTATTGATACGTTCTATTTCTATACTTCCAGGTTCTAGCAAACGACACAGGCGGCTTACAAGACGAGGCTCACGTATTTATCTACCTTCTCCGCGAAGACCAACGCGTTCGCTTCGTCCTCCGGGCACATCCGTCCGAAATACGGGACAAGATCCACGTATTCCGAGAGCGTTTAGCACAAGTGACGAATTCCGTCGTAAACGTAGATGATCTAAGAGTACACGAAAATAAAGATGGATCAGTGGATAACACGAAGACTGATCTGTACTTACACCTTGTGAATGGAGAAGATCATTCGGTATTAGAAGTTGAACAAGTACTCAAATTGGTTGACAAGAATATTGAACAGTTGGATGATCTTTTCAAGGTAGTGAATAATGTTTGAATTGATTTTTATTTACTTGTATTATAGGCATACAACCTAGGTTGATATTCAACAATGCTCGGCGAAAAATCTTTAAAAATACCGATTCATGATGATTCATTGCACTTGTGAGATTGGCCTTCTGATGTCCGGTTCAGGGTTCATCTGTGCTGGAAACAGCGGTAATAGCGCGATCATGACCCATGAATCGAAATTTACCATTGGTCGATCACACTTGTGCTTACCTTTCCAAACAGTCGTGGCGTTTATCTTAGTCAAACAGTTCACAACCTACGATACCTACCAAACTCTTTTCCTTTTTCGTAGGAATTCAACGTGCTCGATACTCAGCCAGCCGAGTACCAACCCCTCACTGCAGAGACACTGTCGTCCAATCAGACGGTATTCTGGCTTGTGTGGACCACGCTGTTCCTCGCTGTACTTCTCGTGCTGGCAATCATGATGTGCCTATCTCAGCGCGCTGACTATGTGAGAAGACTGAAGGCTGCTACAGCAACGGCTTATTGTAAGTATTTAGTACTTACTTCTTAACCGTCGTCTGTGATTGAGTTTTTTGTCTCTATACTGCCGACTATACCCATGAAACGGCTACACACTACGTTGTAGATGTCTTAAAAGGATAATAAGATTAATGATGTCAAGATGGTCAGCAACTTCATTGTTGTCTAATTATAAAATTATACTGCAATAACTATCTCCGGAAAGTGACCGAGGTCAAAAAGTATGGTTGCTTATCAGACCGCAAAAGTAAGTGGCGACTTTTGCAGTCTGATAAGCAACCATGCTTTTTTACTAGGTGTACTGTATGCTTTCAACGCCCAACTGTAAGGGCGCGTTCACACAAGCTAAGATTTTTTTGGCGCAACCCGACCCTTCTCTCGTGTGAACGCGCCCTTAGTTCAAAACTCTCCCTGTTTCATTTATATGAATTTAGCGTGGAAATAGATGATAATATACGCTACTTCAAAACACAAATTACGAAGGATTCAATCATTTATTTTATAATAGTTAACGTGTTTAACAATATTTGGGTAGTGACATAAATATGCAAACAATTATTTTTCTGTGCAGGTTCCCCGACCCCCGGCGAGTCAGACATGACTATCCGCAGCTCCGGCGGCCGGGTGCCCAACACAAACAAACACAGTACAAAAGGATCCAATCCAATATGGCTCCACGCTTATGAAAATGACTGGTACAAGTCAGAAGACCAACTCAGTCGCTCTGAACGCGACTCGCTAGATGAAAATGCCGTCGACCAAGACTTGTCAAATGAAAAACCTTACTTCATAACCACAGGCGCTTTCCCCTCAATAGAATCCAACGAGACCGAAGCCCAAACAAATCAAGCGAAATACGACTTCTATCAACAATTGGAACAAATGAAAAACGCAAAAAATATGGAAACGACTGAATTGTAATCCCTAATGTTTAGTGTAATGATAAGTTATAGATAATTATGTGCCTTTGTAAATTATGTACCTCCATTATTTTCTGATACATTTTATAATAAACAGTATGATCTAAGGACAACCTTTTTTATTATGGCATGTTAGGTTTTTTTTTCCTGTCCCCACAATAATGTCGAATTCAGACGCTTAATTCTGGTGACTGTAATTATTGTTTGAACTCTTCATTCGATTTTGTGTTCAGGACGTTTCACTTCAGAGCTAAACATACCGGATTAAATGCAAAAATGAACGGAAAGTGGAGCATCTGATTTCAACTTAGGGAAGGAGTTTACATTCTGGCTGACATAACCTGACGGTGGTCTACCACGTGCTTCATTTGGAGTAAGTACTAGAACAAATGTTAGCGCCAGCTCTTGATATTCCTCATGTGGAAAATATTTATTAGGCACAGGGGATTTATCTGCTGAAATTATATTACTGATAAAATAATGCGTCGCTTCTGTTTCTAAAATTCCAGCAACATTTTCTACGTATGGACTAACTTGGTTAATTTATAGTAATCACAGAATAATAGAGATAGGAGCGTTCCTATTTTCATAACTACCTACTTATACGACAAAATATTTAAAGATTCCGAATTGATAAGATATTAAAATAATTATCACGCTCATACAGTACTAGTAAGCGGCGACGTAAATATTTTAGTTTTGTCTCTCTCTAATTGTTAAAGTTATCCCCGCACCAACGTAATTTGTATTTATTTATTCATCCTAATTCAGTCTGTATGTTTGTAAATGTGGATGTTCGTTATCAATTACGCCATAACGGTTAAACGGATTAAGATGAAATTTGGCACACGGATAGACCGTGACCTGGAAAAGGGTAAAGCACAATAATTAGTCCTTTTTGTACCGACAAGGAAGTTAACGTGTAATACAAATAAAAACATTTTATTTTTGTGGTTTTACGAACTGCACGCGTGAATAATTTGAACAGAATAGAACTGAGCTATACGTGTACTTTCTCTATTGTATTCGGCAATGGCGTAATGGTATCATATAGGTTTCAATGAACAATGGTTTCTACAACAATCGAAAAAATTAGACCCTCTTATCTGTGTTATTCCACAGTACAAATGCCCTTATCTTCATAAAATTCACCACAGAAATAATAGTATCTGCAAGTCACCTGTGATTCAAGCCAAAGGAAGTCATTGTATCGCACCTGTCAGTCCAAGATAAAAACAAATGTTCTCGGTAATTTCCTTCTTGTTAATTACTGTATTTTTTGGTTAGAAAATACCTATTCACATTTTAGCACTAAGTGAATGGCACAGAGGACTAATGCTTTGGCATTAGTCCTCTGTGCCATCTATTTGGCGCTACATTCTCATGAAAGCATCCGGAAATACCATCAAGATAATGTAGTTTGTGTGGCTTACCGGTAATATAACTAGTGTATGTTTGTGAATGTTATTTGTATGTAACGGCAAACACGACGCTGACTCTGAGGGTGACGGGAAAAGAGTTAAGGAGTACGTAGCGTTTTCTTTTCAGTATGTGTTGCTAGTCAGGTCAGCCACATGGATGATAGAATGATTTCATTATAGAGCTGCACAATGAAACATAGGTGTATATTTTCATAATACACTCAAGGTATGGTAACAAACATGTTAACTTCAAAGAATATTATTATTGTAACTAGCGACATTAACGCAAACGTCTTTTGCATTCTAGTATGAAGATTTTATCTTTTCCATAGCAGCAATTATTTGGCAGATTCTCAGTCAGTGACCCAGTAACTAAGTATGTCAGCTAATTAAACTCGAAATGAATATTTACAGCTGCTTTCGTTTACCAGGAAATTGCCTAAATAAAGCTCAAGGTGTTATTTACATACACAATAATTTATTGTTTCTTACAATTTAGTGAAGCTAAAATACAAGTTGTTGGTTGATTACAATTTGAAAAGCTTTAAATTTGAATCTCCCAGTGATAGATCAAGTGAACAAAGCTTCCTCTTGCCTGCAGCTGTAACGTTAACACACCCATGCTAGCCACTCGTGCCGTGACGCTGTACACTACAATTAGTTTTGTTCAATTACTCACGAGGAAACGAGGATGGTTCAATGGAAAGGATATTCGTGGAAATCACAACGCAAGTATCCTTACAACCACAATATATATTAGATAAAATTATAATATAAATCGCCATATTGAAAAAAATCTAGATTAATCGTAACTTATCATCTTATGAGATACACTGTAATTTATACTGAATGTTGTAACTATTGGAGCGTTTTCCATTGTCATAAAATATTGTGGATGAAAGAAAACTGACCACTTCAATCAACGTCAGTCTGGTCTGTAGCACGCTACATTTACTAACTTAAAAAAAGAAGTTGTTTTTCTAGTAAAAAAATTAACACTCACTCCGTCAACGAGCTCATTTTGTGATACCACTTACTTACATTACCCAAAATGTTCTTAACACTTATGAGCTTTACTTACATTTCATTGACAAAATCCCTAAGTGAACCGGACAATTAGTAAGTTGTAAGCAAGGAACGCTCCATTTCCTAACATATGGCTATTGTACAGTTTTACAATGCAATTTAGATCTAGTTAAAGTACAAATAGTTTAGGAATTACATAAATTCAATTGATGTAAATTTAACTAATCTTTAAACTTCAACTAAAGGAGTGTGAAGATAACTACTGACACATCAATGTAAAACAAAAAATAATTTTGCTCTTATAGAAAATGTTTCTTATTAGATAAAAACAGAAACTATATTTGCACATGGGAATTACTTAGATGCATTAAATTCGCATTTTAATATTACCAGATACGACAGAAATTAGGCTGATCCTAGAATGATCATGAACATTTTTACAATCTCCAGTAAATTTACGTTTGATGGGAATAACAAAGGACTGGGGGAGCTGGAACAAGGGAAAGGGAAGGGGATACGAGCCCGGGCTGTGGCGATGTGTGTGTGTATGTTTGCTGACGTCACAATTGACTCATCACATGGCATATTTCCTCGTCCACTCACGGGCTAGTTCATTGTACTTTTCTCTGTCTGTTTTGTAGATCCTAGCAATTTCTGGCACCAACGGGTCATCTGGGTTTGGATCGCATAGGAGTGAGCAGATTGAAAGCAACACTGGAATTTAAAATATTATTCATGAATTTTTAGTATTCTAAAATGTAGTCCAACAACAAATATTTTAGAGAACAAGAATAAAAGAAGTATGAATGCAAAATGATTACCTTTGGATATGGTGAGTGCTGGAGACCACTGTGCGCGCAGAATGTCAAGACAAATGGAACCATTACTGTTTATGTTGGGATGGTAAATACGTGTTGTGAATGCAACTTTTGGTGGTTTGAATGGGTAGTCTGTTGGGAAATGTATGGTCAGAAAGAATACTCCTCCTTGATAAGGACTGTCGACCTGTAACCAAAAGAACGAAATATTAATGATTGATGTTCTAACTATAAATTATATTAATGATTTAATTCATAACAAAAACAAAGTCAAAACTACTTACTGGACCCATAATTGTGGCTTGCCAATGGAATACTGAAATAATAAAAATAAGATTAAGAACAGGGTTATAAAAGTGGTAAAAAAACAAAAGGAGAGACAATTTCTAGTAGATTAGAAGGTCATAACAAAACAAGAGTAAAAATCATTGATGTTAAAACAAGGTCATTGACATGAAATGTCACTGTTGTAAACAGTTATTGTTCAAACACAAAGAAGATTTTGAGAAAATAATTGTAAGTAGTTCTTATTTACTATCTCCAAAAGATATATTTTTTTAACTATTTTATGTGTTGTTGCTCTTGTTTGACTCAGTTTTGGCATATTAATAAATACTCAGGGTTCATTATCCTTTGTACACAGTAGCCTTTTACCATAGAAGCTGTCTACATTGAAATGAGTCATTCTTCAAAGAATAAAAATATGACTGAGTCAGGAAATACTGAGCTCAGAAACAACACTATTTATTAAATATATTATGAGGACTGAATCAACATCTATAATTCCACAAAACAGTGATTCAAGCTTTGCCACTGAAAAATTCTAGACTACAGTAATGATAAAGCAGGACTCTTGATGATGTTTTGAAAGATAGCTCGATGATTACAGTGCTGCAGTGATCATCATGATCACTGACACTTAAAAAAATCAATATTGTTAACTACTAAAAATCGATTGTACTGCTTCCATGACACTGTTTCACGGTATTATTATTATACAACACAATGACTCACAAAAAATAAGTAGGCTGTAGATCAATAGGTACTTACGATCTTCACCGTGTGGACCTGCAGAACATTGTGCTGGTGGATCTCTGCCCAGATCTTGTAATTCCTGAACAATAAAACAATGTCATGTATACACAACAACAAGGAAACACAATACCATGACGAGAACATGTCACATCATCACGTCGGAAAATAAATGGGGGTTGAACATATTGTTCGGTACGGCTACTTCGATTCGTGATCGACGTTTTTTCTATCACTAATCAACGCTGTACACCGAAATATTTCACATTTTCACGGCACAGATGCGTTCCATGACAAGAAAACCTCAAAATTGGCACATAATTCCGACATTTTATGTACGCCGTGTGCACAAAATTGTCACCTACATAAACCAGTAAAACACCGTTATCCCATAAGTAACACTTGGAACCAGATCGATTAACCACCTAATGATTTCAATGAAATCATCACGCACACGGAATTATCCAGAAGAAATTTCGATAATAGGTATTCACAATGACGAAACATTCACTACGAAGTCTGATACCATTTTTACAACACTTCATTTGATACTGCAATAAATTATTAAAATATAGGACACAAATGCCAATACGTACCCTATTAATTCGTTTTAACGCCATTTGATTATTTTATGATGGAATAAACTGACTTTCAACTAGACAACGAAACTGTGAGCCAAGGACCTTTGATTAGAGATTGCAAGATGGCTCCCGTCTAAACGCAAAAGTACCACCTAAGTCGTTTTATGCAGTAATATTGAATTTCTACTATCGAGGATCAAACTTTAAACGCTTAAATAAAAAATAATAATAACTTATAATAAGAAAAAATAAGAACTAGAACAGAGCACGGATTATAACAAAATTATACACTCTCAGCAAATGGAGAACAGCAAACAGGAAAATCGACCATTTACAAAGACCGTTCTGAATAGCACAGTTGTTTAACGTGTAAGTGTCGTTTATGGTTGCAAGATTTTTTAAATTAGTTATCTTTCCCGTTGATTGTAATACAATTTTTATATAAAAAGCAAATTGTAATAAAAAAGGGATATATTAATCATAATTTAATCCAAATTGTAAATTAAAATTCACTATAGTTTTTTGTTTACAAAAGTTATAATGATTATTGATTTTACCAAACTATATTACGTTATGGTAACACTGAAAATAATAGGATGTGACGTCATCCTTGGTAAAGAATTCTCCGGGGCGCTATTTTTGGATTATTTGTAGATATTCATTACTGAAGTAGGCACGCAGGCTATTTTAGAGCACATTTTTGCAATTTGAAACTTTTTCAGGTAAAGTAGCTTGAAAAGGTACGAAAAGTAAACCTAGGAAACCCAGTTTCTGTAGTTGGTTTTTCTAATTAGGATCTGCTATCCTAAGCCATTGGCTTATCCCACGTGGAGTTCTAGTGGAATAGGTTTTTATGGTATAGTTTTTATGTGAAAGAGTATCCATCACTCGCCTATAAAATAATAGTTTTTTTTAGTTCCTCAGTTTAGTAGTATTCAAATTCATAACAATAAATGGATATGTAAGCAAAGCACCCAGAATCTAGATTTTTCGGAACCTTGATGTCTTTGATTATATACATGTATATAATCAAAGCTTGATGTACGATGCGGCTGTTTCGCTGGTCTTGACTATAAATGTTTAACCCTTTAACTCTTGGCCCTGACCCTTATCCTAAGTTTATAATTTTGTACCCTGTTTCAGTTACTTAAAATTATGTATCCGGATTGTACCTTGTAGCCGTCAGGAGATGACTGGCATACCGTGTCTTGCTTCTTTTTAATTAGGTACTTTATATACTGTCTTTTAGCATTATTGTGTACGATACACCGCTAAAAACAGTTTATTCAAAGATTTTTTTTCTGTTATTCTAACATTATCTGTAAAGTTCTTATTATATCGATTAAAACATGGGAAAAATGAAAAGGTGTACTGACGTGGACTTTTTAATTTATTTTTGATAAGTTTATTACGGGTAAAAGCAAAATGATAAGCAATAACCAATGCGCGCGATTCGACCGATGCGGTCGCATTCTAAACGTAGTGATTATATACTCTGTGTCGCATTCTATCAGTTGCGTACGACAGCGCAACGTCAGACTATTAGACTTTGGCCAACGAAAGCTGTCCACGAATTATTTTCAGAAGTTTTATTAAGTATGGCAATAATTTAAGACTGCCAAAATTGACACGTTTTGTAGTAGAGTCATCTTGATCTTGTGTTTACGTGTATCACATTTACATTGGTTTTGTTTAAAATAATGGCAAAAACAATCAGAAGTTCGACGAGAAAGTTTCTATTTACTATAATTGACAAATAAAGACATAAAAAGTGATTTGAATCAGAATGAGTGTGAAATGTACGATATACACAATGTTTACTACTTATTTTGCCCTAAATTGCCTAAAGTACTGGACCGATTGACATGATTTTTGCGTAGAAAATGGTTATAAGCGAGTCCAGCGTTTTGACACTAATTTATACGTTATATCTCAACAAATAAAAATCATCATTTCGAGTTACGTAATTAAATGTCAGAAAAGTTTTAATCTACGTTTTTCCTTCTTATTGGACTTTAATAGAATCTTGTTGGTTTTATGTTAACTTGGCATCATCTGAGATTATAATTAGAAAAAAATCACTTAATTACATATCTAAGATAATATCACAAGTTTTCAAAATACTAATTCAACTGATCGACTCACGTTACGTTATACTCTATGTACCCTGGTGTAGAGATAGGGTCTCGTCGCCGACAATAATACACTCGAAAATTACAGCTCATAAAACGTATTTTTATACTAAAAAAAAAATACTTCCTGAGTAATAAATAGTATCAACACCGTTTAAGCAGTGTCCCGCCTTTTTTCTTGGACAGCTTTCGTTGGCCAAACTCTACTTCTTCAAAAATGAGTGATTCCAATCTTTCGGCGCGTTCGATTTGGATAGGCGTCCACCTTTAAAATGAAAATCACACAGATTAATTTGTTATCTGGCAACATTTGAATCGGAGTTTTGAATATTCATTGTTTAGCATAAATTGAAGAATAGGATTTATGAACGAATAAGTACTCATTGCCAGGTTGAGGAACCTTTTCTGGAAAACATTTTAAATATGGAGATTGCTGCGATTTTGTGAATGTAAACTGTTTGAGATGGCAACTTCGATTGCAACTACAATCATAAGACAATTATTTATTATCTTTGCATATTGCAACCTTGGCAACCAATATAGTCTGGGAAGGGTACAGATATATCAAAAATATTTAACTTTTTCATAAGTATCTTCATCTTTGGAACGATATAAACATGATAAAATAATAATTATTATAAACTTGGTAAATAAAAAAAATCAAATGAAAAATTCCGTTTAGTTGTGAACTTTCGGCGAAATATTTGCAATGTCAATTTTGACGTTTTCTTGACGTTCATAACGTTGAGTGACGTTCAGATGACTGACGTTTGTTTGACGTTACTCAATTTATAAAATAATAAATAGTTTGGAAATTATCGCTGGGGGAGGTGGTTGTGCCGAATTATTTTAGTGTGTTTAATATATAGTATTCGTTTTGTCGTAATATTTAAAAGTTACGGTCTTAAATCACATTAGCATACAATACATAGCTACGTATTGTATTTCTTTAATTTTTTAAAATGTTGTTTGGCTTTATTGTAGTTTAGGACATAGTTTGTAGTGATTTTCTGAATAGTTACAACATTTCAAAATGACTCTTACTATGACAAAAAAACTAAGTGAATGCCAAGCAGAAACGGTGCAATTTATGCCCATAGAAAAAGTAAGTGTATTTGTTTTATGTAAAAGTTTTGTGCTAAATAGAACCATTAAGTACATTCATTCTACCGTTAGTACTGAGTAGCAAAAAAATTGGGCAGTTTTGTGGGTAGATTATTATATGTATTTTGAGTCGTAGCACAACTACATTGCAAAAAAAAAACTGAGGAAACATGTTACAAAAATATCCTTAAATTAATTGAAATGTACAGGATGGAAGGGAGACTGACGCACAAACAGTTACCATGTATTCAGAACATCATTTCCACCATTAAAAGTTTCATCAGTATTAAAAATAAAACCGAGTGTTCCTTACAAATGCATTACCTACATGCTCAAAATGTATGGAACAACTGTTTTTTTTTAAATTAAGTATGTGATTCAGAATGATGTATTAATATGGAATCTGTTTGTGCGTTGGTGTCGTTTTGCATCCTTTTTGATGTTAGTCTCTGTTCAGTCTTATTCTTAAGTTGAACAAGGTTTCCTTACCAAGATTTGATGTGTAGAAATTTGCTGCTTGTGTTTTAGGTACTGTCACAAGCACATGGTTCACATAAAAATTTAAAAGTGCCTTTCTCATTGGTCAAAAGTTACAACTTTGAAATGAGACCAAAATATTATTTCTGTAGTAACTTAGTTAGAATCTAAATTGGCAGAGCATTTCTTTGCAATGTTGTTAAGAGTGGACATACATGTGTTTGTGACTGTACACATGCAGCTAAATTTTCTGGAACCAAGATGGTTAACAAAAATATTATAAGAATTTTATAAACATCTTTGTCTCTACAAATCTTGTTATTTTTAAACTGAACATGTAAGAGCCACTTTCAGAACTGTTTTGATAAGAGAGAGAGGAACCCTTTGTAACATATTTCCATACTTATTTTGAAATGTTATTGTTGTGCTAGCAACACAAAGAAGAAAAATAAAAAGTTAAATGCAAGCTTAAACCAATAAGTTATTGTTAGTTGTTGTTTACAGTAAGTTGGGGACATTACACAGGGTTGAAGGTAGACTTAAACATTTCAATCTACAACCTGTATTGCATTACTGCATTTTGCTTACTTTAATCCATAACTATTGGTTCTGTCTAGTCCCTCAAATCATCATACTATCATGTTCTGAACCTGCCTTTATGACGGCATCAACATGTTTCACTTTTATTCAGAATATTTTTTAACATCAAAATACAGTTCTAACATAATTATCCCCTTCATACTTATTTATAATGTAATACAGGACAGTAATATTAATCTAAAAAGATATAATGTACTTTTCTACATCAAAATAAGAATCATTCTTGCTTGCATTATTGAAATGCCCTACTTGTTTCAGTTAGAAGATGAATGTAGAACCGAGAGCTGTTGCCAAAGCAATGGTCTGTTGCGGAGAGGAAAGAAACTGGAAGACAACAATAACTTGACCAAAGAAGAGGAGGAGTACATCAACTACCGGCAACTCCTCAAATATGAACAGGCACCAGATTATATTAAACATAACCAGTTCATAAGAGACGGATACAGAAAATTTTTGCCCACCAGACTATGTTGGGAAAGGTAAATCTCACACTTCATTATTTTATTTAGTCTTTGTGTTACTATAATACGAAAAGTTTAGTAGGTCCACCATTTTATAAAATTTTAGAGATTATGATGTTATAATAATCTGGATTTGTGCTGATGTCACTCACTGACTGGTTTCATGTTGTGAGGTAGGGTAGGTCGAGGGAGGCAAAAAATACACAAAATAATACCTTCAGTGCTTTTATTGAAATAAGTACAGTTATAAGTAAAAAGCTTACACCCAGTCTCTGAAAAGCTAATCAACACTCTAAGTAACTAAATTTTCAAGCTCACATTGGTTTTTGTCAACTTTTTGGTCTTTCAAAAACCGTTTGTAACAAAACTTGCATACCTACCTACCTACTGCGCGGGAATTTCAAAGTTTCTCAGTTTACGTTCAAAGTACGCAAAATGAAATCTCCCTGATGACATTCAGCTGTGCAATGGGCAGGCATTGAAACATGGACATAGACGTAAGGTTACCATTCGTGCGGAATTATCCAGCTTTCGAGACCGCTGCACTCCTGTCTGGCAGAGATTTTAGCCTTCCAATCCAGAGCTGCGGGCCTAAAATGGCCGCTTTTGCAGAACTTGATAAGAATCACGTTAAAAATTTAAAATTCTTAAAATGGACTTTATGGTTATGACCATAAAGTCCATTTTAAGCATTTAAAATTTTTAACGTGTTTCATATTATGTTCTGCTAAAGCGGCCATTTTAGACCCCCTGAATAGCTCTTGATTTCATTTACATCAGTTTACCTAGGATCGTATACGTCATTTTTAATTACCAAGTACCTAGATTACTTGAGACCTTCAGCATCATTCCCCTTGCGAAGGCGTAATCGCAGATAAGTAGTATTTGCAAAGGTTAGTAATTTACCCCACTATTGTATTAGTGTTACTGCAATCTAGCTTAGAGAGAGCAAACTCGCTCTACAATTACCAGGACCTGGACTAGGCAAATCCGAGTATTTAAGTTAACTATAAAAGGATTTCAATGTTTTTTTTGCTCTCAACCATCGCGTTTTATTTGAGCTGAACGAGGCAGCGAAATTGAGCCTTAACCAGGGTTCGAAAATATCCGATATTTATTATAAATAAAAAAAGTCAAGTCAAGTCAAAAGTCAAGTTTGATATAAGTACCTACACATATCCATTTTGTATGAGATCCATATTATTATTTTATTGTATTATTTATGTAAACTATTTGCGTATGTGTTCATAAACATAGTAAAAAAAACGGAAGGTACTTAAAATCAGACTATGTTCTTAGAACCACGACTGATGCCGTTAATGCCGGCAGAAGTGTTGCCATTTATGGTTTAGATCTTACTATTACGGATAGGGAGTATGTTTTACATTTGGGAAACAAAAATACAGTAACAAATGCGAAAAAATACTTAATAATATAAAAAATTTAAACCATTTTTGTATTGATTGATTATATCATCAAAAATCGCTTGATATAAATCGGATATATATCATGATATATATCCTCGAACCCTGGCCAAAACTTCGAAAAAGAGCCCTCCCGAGCACAACAATTTGAGGTTTAATACGCAGAATTCTCGTCCTTCGTAATCCGGCTTCGTAAACACCGCAGTTCACATTGCATTTCTAATAAAGTGTGTCTGTAAATGGAGATGGGTTCAGGTATAATGTTAATGATACATCATTCTCCTCATTACTATTTTCTCCGTATTATGTGTTATTTACACCTACTTGGTCATTAACATTAGCTGAGCGCTCATAACGAAAGTTGAGACGATGCATATGAGTTCCAGTTGCATCACATAAAAGACAGCTCCGTAACAATGCTAGCTTGTTAAGAAATGGTGCGATTTTTCATAGTGATTTTTTGTAGACCTCATTACTGATTCGTTGAGCCGTGACTTCCACGCATAGTGGATAGGAACTTTCGAAGGCTCACCCAGTAACATTCAAACCTGGACCGTTATCAAAGCCTCTGTTCTATGTGTAAATAATAATAATAATAAATCATTTTTTGTAAAGAGGAAAACAACAAAATCGCAATAGATCAAAGAGGAAAGGGAGCTTTCTTCTTTCCTCTTTGATCTATTGTTATTTTAGGCCTTAAACTTTTAGGCATGCGACAGATGTGACCAGCTCAGGTTCATTTGAATGTTATGTGGCTTGCCATGTTCCGCTACTGATTTTTGCTATTAATATTTATAATCTCCTTTATCAGCCACTAGCCAGGAAGGATGAAGGCTAATTTACTTCCCGGAAATTTGAAACAACAGTAAACTGGAGTAAAATGCATTAAATATTTTAGTTGAAATTCATTCATTTCAATCAAATTCAAAACAAGAAAAAAAGAACAATAAAAGAACTTCCGTTAAAATATCAATGCTTTCAAATTATGCGTGACCTCAATAAATTGTCTAGTTGAAACTGCATCAGACTGATTATAATTGATAATGAAGAAAAACAAATGAGAAACGATTGTTTCACTAATTTTCCACAATCTTACAACAAGAAGGATTTACAATTTGAAAAGTAACAAACACTAAAAATGTTGAAATAAATGGGTGCGTGCCATTTGATATAATAACAGAAAGTCTAACGTTCACGTGACCTAATTTCATTTAATATACTTTTTGTTTAGTATAACGATGAAATGATATAATGAATTATTGATATAATTTCAGTTTATCTAATTTTATATGCCTTAATTAACATTTCCTATAATGCACTCTTAAACTAATATTAATTTAGTATAATATTTAGTTAGTATAATATTCAAAATCTATAATAACGTTAATTATAATTTTGAGCGTGCCGCGGCAGCGGCCGCCGAGCGCCAGATCCTCGCTGTTGCAGGTGAATCATTACCCTGTATTGTGGGTGAATGATGTGGGTTAGGTTAGGTTAGAACTGCGACCTTTTGGCGCGCGAAGGCGAGCGAGCGGAGCGAGCGTGCCGCGGCAGCGGCCGCCGAGGGACAGATCCTCACTGTTGTAGGTGAATCATTTGGGTTATTTGAGGTTTGACAGGGCATTATGATGTTTCCTGATATTTACTTATTCATTACAGAATTTCGGCTGAAAATGAGGAAATATGAAAATTAGGTCAAATAAAAATTATGTCAACTAAACGTTATATTAAAACAGCATTATACAAATTGAAAATTATTTTTAATGAACGTTATACTAAATGTTATTAGAGTAAAAGAAGTTTATTTGAAATATAAGATTAGATCACATGAAATTAGGTTATTTGTTTTTATAGCATATGAAAATTATATCATGTGAACGTTATTTCAAGTGTAAATATACTTTCTGTTATTATATCATATATTACACACCCGAAATAAATGTACCTAATTGGAAAACGATGTCACGTTGATGTTTTGCATTACTCGTATGACCGTATTCAAGGGACCAATTGTACCAAATGTTACTGTTTAATAACATTTGGTACAATTGGTTTTATACTTTATTGCCCGTCAAAAATAACAAACCATGCAGCCATGTGTCTTAGCTTTTACTTAAGTATCTTATTTGTTGCTAAATGCACTACACATGTACTCCACTAAGTTCTATGTAACGCCGATCATCCCCTCTGCCTACTACCTATTTAATTTCGTTCTCCCATCTACCTTACCCCTCCCCTTACCCTTTTTTATTTTTGTATGTTTTGTGATTTTGTCCTGTCGAGCTAATAAATGCTTTTTCTGTCTTTACCTAGTTGTCATCTTCCTTGTTGCAGTATGATCACTAACCTACCCAAATATTACTTTGGAGTTGGCGCATTGCGTCTCTTTATCTGCAGATATTAACATAATATTAGCCCTTTACTTATTTCTTAGCAGTACACTCTTTGAAACAGCCATCCGTTTGTATCATCTCCCACGGGATCTTACTACCGGGATAAAATTATCCTATGTCCAGTTAATCCAAGTTAAATACTATTTGTGTGCAAAATTTCATGCCAATCCGTTCAGTAGTGTTTGCGTGAAAGAGTAACAAATATCCATACATCTATCTATACATCCGTTCTCCCAAATTTTGCATTTATAATACTAGTAGGGATAGTGTTGTCGCTACAGGAAAAAATCACAGATTTTGCAAATTTTCTCTATTTTGGAAGCAGACTATAAGTACAGATATACGAGTATTGCAGTACATGGGTACCTACAATATAGATACTATCTAAGTACGTACCCGTGGAAATCAGAGTGTAACTGTATAATGAAGTTTCATATAAGTAATTATTGCAGTGCAATGCAGACAACGTTGCCAGCAATTGTTCCTATTTGTAGAACTTAAGTAAGAGTAGTGAAGGTACATAGTACCTAAATATGCGCTAGTTTCCTTTCTAAACTTCTCTAACCATGACAGACTGAGTGAAGAATAATTTCAGATGGTTTGTGATTGAATTCGTCGTGAATTCGTCCATGTGTTACAAAGCGATTGAAATAGACGGTCTCTGTCGAAACAATGCTATGAAGATGATCAAAGTAATCATTAAACTCCGCTCTGCCTTAAAACAGTCTCCTACAAACCACAGAGAGCTCAGCCTCTCCGAAGTTGCGCCACCAGACCACTGCTACCGGACCTCCGCCTTCCGATGTTAATATCCACACCTACTACGAGTATATCACGTTCTTGACATACAGAGTGTATCTTTTACGAGGTTGTTTCTTACGTAAAGAATGGGACATAACTTTGCAGAACTGGTGATACAATTTGTTACTGGTTATCGGTTGCAACCACATGCATTACTAACCGGTCGCCCTGTGGTTGTTACCGGTTCTTATCTTATTCCATGTAAGAACTAATACAATTACAAATAATACTTGAAAGATGAGCAAGAGATCAATTTTACATACTTCAACTAATCTTGACTGATAGGTATCTGAAAGAAAACACAGCATTACATAGGATGTCAAAAGCAAATTATATTGACTTTATGTCGATAAACAAATTATTTATACACACATAATAAATGTTTGACCTCCTAACCGGCCAAAAATGTGCTATTATGCAATGCAAATTCTACCACATTTTGAGGTTTCCTCGTTCCAAATATGACCGAATTTAAATTTTTGTTTTAGCATATTCTGGTGGACGAATGAGACTATGAACATATGGACGCACATTTTCGGCTTCTTCCTGCTATTTTTCCTGACGATCAACGACCTGGTCATCATAAACATTCATGCTACCGTCACGGACAAGATCGTCGCTGGGTTGTTGTTCTCGTGCTTTCTGGTAAGTTTACTAATTGCGTGTTACGTCAGTCGGTTAAAGTTGCATCCACAATGCGAGCTTTTCGCGTTATTGCTTTGAATACGTGCAGTGGGTGTGGCACCTATGTTGAACCATAATGCTCACTCGCGAGCACAAAGTTCCTTCTCCGAGAAAGCTTCAACGGCATTGGCACCAGCCTTTCGAGCCACTTAAATGAATTATTGGCTCGCAATCGAAAGAGGTACTACACGGACGCTCGTTTTTGGAATGTTCGCTAGCTGTTCTCAAGAATGCTAGCAGTATGGACGTACCTTTAGATTAATGACGTTAATTGTCTTTTTTTATGTGCTACTGTTGCTGCCACAATAAGTCCAATAAAAGTTATCTAATCATTGTTATGTCCAAGAATGATGGTTATTTTAGTGGCTTTACTCTTACACATTCTGTATTTATTTTTGGTTTATTTAACTCAAGAGAATTTACGATTTCATAACTCATTAAAAGCTGACCTAAAAAACCAGTTCCTTAAGTTATAAATATGCAAATGTAAGTCTGTAGCGTCGTACCAAGAGCAAAATCATTTTTACATTATTAACACAAGGTTTGTTGCCCCCTCCATCAGCTTAGTATTATTTTAGCACTTGGACATACGAGCGGCGTAATACAATATTTCCATGTCCGCAGTGACGTGGCCATTACGAAATGAGCTCTACACCATTGGTCGGTGGTCGACGTCTTGAAAGTTTGCGACTCAGATGTTCGACCCGCTTTTCTCCCGTTAGTGAAAGTAAGAAATTATAAAAAAAGAATAACGTTAATGACTATCTGTGCAGGCTTTATGCTGATGCACAAAATGTCGCTTTTATTTAAATTGATAAATATTGTACTGAAGCCTACAATAATTAGTTAATTGCACTACAATTTGAATAAATTGTGATGGTTTTTATTTTTTCTGTTACCTTTTTGAAACACTGAATGAGTGACCTAATTACCTACAACGAAATAGTAACAAATCAAGATAGCATATAAAATAAAGAGCAAAAGAACTAGCAGAAACAACATGAATACATAATATGCGTCTTCCTTTCTTATTTGTGTGCAAAAATCTAGCCTTGAAATACATGTTTTATAAAATTAATTTAACATTGTAAAGAACTTTCCAACGCAGCTGATACATGCGGTAGATTGTCAGTAATCTGGGTACTTAAGAAATACTTTCACTATCAAGATGTACATGCCATATAAGTAGACAGGTATGCTATATTAGTATGTTTATAACGAGAATCTATTTTTTTTTAATTTTCACAGTATTAAATTATATGCACGCAGGTTCCAATCCATTAAATTCTATATGGTAACTAACTTACCACACGATAAAGAAGAAGATAAAAAACTTTTTTGCAAAAAATAAAACTGACTTCAAAAAGAAAAAGTGAAAAATAACTTTAGCTTCTGTAGTCGGTGACGTTTGTATGATTGATTTAATTTTTTTGTCACCGACTTCAGAAGCTAAAGTTATTTTTCACTTTTTCTTTTTGAAGTCGGTTTTATTTTTTGCAAAAAAGTTTTTATTTTTCACTTTTTAGTGGTTCACATGGAAAGTGCATACCGTTACAATTACAACAAGCCCAAACACGACTAGGATACATTGTCTCATTATGGAGTTCCGTGACTCTTGGCTTCATCATCAGATCTGATGGTAGAATGGTTCTTATCAAACGCAAATGCTTCACTTGTTGTAGAAAATACCAAAATTGCTGTACGTTATCCTATAAAATTTGAAGAGTTCCCTCGATTTCGCCAATATTCCATCATCAGATCCCGACTTGGCGACTATGTGACCAACTTGGAAGTATACCCTTTCAAACAAAAAAAGAATTTTTCAAATCGGTTTAGGCGTCTTCGAGTAAACGGTGAACATACATAAAAAAAAAAAAAAAAAATACATACAGTCGAATAGAGAACCTCCTCCTTTTTGGAAGTCGGTTAAAAATATCGCAAATAAAAATATCTAAAATAACTTTTGTTTTGCAATGCAACGTTTCAAAATAATTTAATTTGATTGCGATTTAAACGTTTACATTAGTAGTAATTTACTAAACTTCTCAGGAGAATGCGAGAAGTTTATCGATATCGATAGTCGCTAAAGTACCTACTAGAACTTGTTGACCCATTTGTTTTTTGTTTTATCATGTTTACATAATAAATGAGATATAAATGGTTCCTTCACGAAGTCGTCTTACAAGCATTCTGTAGGTACATCAAAGTAAGTAACTCCACATAAACAATATTGCTGGGAAACGACTTTTTAGGGTTCCGTAGTCAACTAGAAACCTTTATAGTTTCGCCATGTCTGTCTGTCCGTCTGTCCTCGCTTAATCTCTGTAACCGTTAGCACTAGAAAGCTGAAATTTGTTACCAATATGTGTATCAATCACGCCGACAAAGTGGTAAAATAAAAATTGGAAAAAAATGTTTTATTAGGGTAGCCCCCCCTATTTATGTAAAGTGGGAAGTGATTTTTTTTTAATTTCAACCCTAACGTTTGATATATTGCTGGAAAGGTATTTAAAAATGAATAGGGGTAAAATCATTTTTTGATAATGTCAATAACTTCGGAAATAATCGCTCCAAAAGTAAAAAACAATGTGGGGGACACATTGTTTTTTACTTTTGGAGCCCCTCTAACTTTTGAACCATATGTTTAGAAAATATGAAAAAACTCTGAAAAGTAGAATTTTATAAGGACTTTCTAGGAAAATTATTTTGAACTTGGATGGAAACAAGTTTTTGTACAAAGGAAAAGAATTATTAAAATCGGATTGGATTGAACACTTATTGTGACGGACGG
The DNA here is from genome assembly GCA_950022955.1 of Xestia ashworthii. NCBI lineage: Eukaryota > Metazoa > Arthropoda > Insecta > Lepidoptera > Noctuidae > Xestia > Xestia ashworthii. Next base: position 7,569,275 of record OX465558.1, on the reverse strand, counting down.
GAAACTACGGAACCCTACACTGAGCGTGGCCCGACACGCTCTTGGCCGGTTTTTTTTGGGTGAAATTCACTGTTTGCGGTAGGAATCAATGTAACACGCTCAAAATATTATGCTGATAGATGCATTAAATAGTACAGGGATCATGTAGTTATTTCAAGTGAAACTATAGTATTAAGGAGACTACAGGAGCTAAATTAGCAACTCTTTAAATACTTACTGTTAGAATAAAGATCTAATCAGCTTGCATTACAAAGTGGTTGTTACATCAGTCACTGCGGACCGAATAGTGCGAAATGAGTGGTTTTGATCGATTTCAAAAAATCTATTGATTGGACTAAAAAAATAAAACACTATGATGCTATATGTTGCTTGTAGAATTATTTGCCAAAAAATCTGAATGATCGCATCGCATGTATTTTAGTATGGTTTTTTTTTACTCGTTAAAAGACATTTTTAGAGATAAGTACGTGATTTTTTTTATCTAATAAAATTAATCGTAGGTACTATGTTTTAAAACACTATCATAGGTAAGTACTTACTTGCATATCCTTAGGAATATCATAATTATGTTTTTCTGGTTTTGTTTATTGCAGTGAATCATATACTTTCAGGCATTAAAAAACTTGCGTTTAGTTGCTGTTATGTAGTCGCCTTAATTTTTTTTTTATTGTGAAAATTTGGAACTTTGACCTCCAACATCTCCGTAACTAGAAGATTCCCAGGTATGGTCCAGAACAAAACAATGATTGCAATGACGGGGAGAACAAGTGCCTACTGTTTCGTGATGGGTCATTTTACACCCATTACCTACCGTATGCGGAGTTTCACTAGCTAATTTAAGTTGACCCTGTAGAGTTAGGTATATGAAAGCAGATGTAAACGAATCTCACGCAGGTCGTAGTAGGTCAATCATTGAAACAGGTTACTATTGTGCCACAGACAGAACCACGCACCATCTTTCTCTGTTTTCTATGCGTTATTTATACCACCTTGAGGGTTTTAAAGCATGTAATTAACAAGTATCTGTCAAAGAAATTCTTCTCGGAGAAATGGATATAAAATAAATGGGCAATTGAATTGAAAGTGAGAATGAGCAAACATCAAACAAAGTAACAAACGTAGGTCATAAAGAGGTAACGAAACTCGACTTGACACTGGCCACAAGATAATGTTTCATTCATTCATGTCCATATGTCCAAGTGTTGTAAATTGCTTTTCATAGCGCTATTGGAACCTTAACTGTACTGTTTTGTTAGTCTTGTGTCGATGTTGTAACTTGTAACGAAGCGAAGGCTGTAAATAGTGGCATGAAGCTTGTAGTGGGGCGACGAAGAGGCACTCATCGTGATAGTTTTAAAGCAAAATACTGGTTTTTGTTTGTCTGGTAGAGATAATCTGCAGATTTATATGGTAATGTTCGTTTATTTTGGACACAAAGGTACTTCCTTTACCCACTAGGTTTTTTTCCGGAAATGTGATTGTCAAATCAACCATATGTGCAAGTTAAAATAAAAATCAATTTCTATAAAAGGCTGAAACTTTCCAAGTCGTGGTGAAGGTTTACAGACGGGCGCTTGATGACAAGACAATTGATTTACACGTACAAGAAAATGCATATTTAATGAAATTGAGCGAAGCCTGTTGTTCGATTGAGCGAAGATTTTCTTTCTAAGTATTCCTAACGTATGATTAATAATAATAATAGCTGTACTGTCGACCTTTCGACGTAACAACTCACTGCCGTATTACATAAGCAGGTGGGTACGATGCTGTGATGTTTAACGATTTCTTAAACTAGATCCTAGAACATTACATATACATAAATAATAAAATGTGTGTTATATATTTTTAAAGTTTAGCCACTTACGGCGTAACAAGGCTAGTCCAAATCATTATGCTTCCGCGTAAATTCAAAATTAGCACCCATATGTGTTGGATCTTGGAATTTAGCAATATAAAGTTAATGATTCAATGATTTGATAAGGTCAATATTAAGGTCACATCTTGTTACTATTTAGACTATCAATCTATCTCTATCTCTCTATCTATCTATCTCTTGCATAGTCGAAATAAAAATAGTTGTTTAAATACTGTCGAGAAAAGTGACGACTTAGATTCGTAGCTCGGAGAGAAGAGTGGAAAGCTATGGGGGATGCCTGTGCCGAGCAGTGCGGCAAAATAGGTCAATATAAAAATTATTGTCTAGTTTATCCCACTACAACATTGTTTAATAATTTTAAATTGTTTTACTGCGGTGCCCTAGTTAAACCCATCTTGTAAATGACAAAGTTTTGAGCCAATTCTAGACAAAGTTTGGACCAACTACCTACTCCATTTATTGGGTAGCTGTCAAAAACATTTTCGAAGTCAACGTACTGCGGCATGCTCGTTTCGTTCAGAAGCAGTGCCATGCTTGGCTTCATGCCATGTTAGACAACACAATTTTTTCAAACTTGTAGCTATTCTTCTACCTATTTAGTAGGATCATTTCGTTATAATATTGTGGAATATGCTTCGTAAATTCTTTTGCTATTTTTTTTTCTATTCTATGCTTATTGAATTGGCCTCCGTGCAAAATGTTTACGTTGCATTATGTAAATATTGCAGGGTTTTTCTCCCACAATATTCTCAAAGGAGTTTTGTAGTTTCTTCTTACCCTCATGGGAATACGCCGTGTTGTGTTTATATAATATGTATTGTATGTTTATATTTTTAAGTTCTTCATTAATATTAACCCCACTGCCATAGAAATAGAGCCCTTTACTTTTCGATTGTTTCAGTATGTTTGTCAATTTCTTTTATAATCTTATTTTTTTTCTGTTTCCAGATATGCATGTTACTGTCTGCCTTGTACCACACGTTCTCCTGCCGGTCCGAGCACGACTACAACACGTTCCTCATGTACGACCTCTTCGGCATCGCGCTCTCCTTGCTCGCCATCTACACTTCCGGCGTGTATTACGCCTTCTGGTGTCATGCTGTAAGTTTAGAGTCTCAATAACCTATTTTGTCAAATTCTGCTCCGTTTGCACCACAATTAACCAACTTTCCATCACAATTCAAAATATTTTGAAGGAAATTCATAATCCATTGCTCCGTATTTTTGAAAATTCTTCTGCTAAACAACGCAATTGTTGAAATGTTAAAGTTTCTGCATTAGGATCGTGAGCGTGTTACGCAAATACTCCGATGCGCAACTACGCATTTACCTGCATGTCATTTCGTACGAATTCTAATCTATTTTTTGTTGACCTGGTAGTTAGATATTAGTTCTTATCCGGACATTGCGAAACAAGACCTTAATGTCACATTGTATAAATACTAAATAATAATAGTAAATATCGCTGGACATTACACACAGCGCCATCTGGTGCTACACTAAGCAGGGCTTGTGTCGTGGTCACCAGACAGTTGATATACTACATACAGGGTGTAAACCACCTCATCACGAAGCCGTTAACCAAGCATTCTGTACATCAAACTAAGTAACTTTACGCAAAAATTATTGCTGGGAAACAACTTTTTTTTTTGAGGTTATAAATCATACAAAAAAACTTGTATTTAAAAAAAAAACTTGTCAAACAGTTGTAACTTTGACCGCCCATATCGCAGTGTTTTACACCCTTTATAAAGGGTGTAAAACACCTCTTCACGAAGCCGAAAGGCACTTGTTCTTCCCATCATTGCGATCATTTTTTTGTTCTACACCATACCTGGGAACCTTCTAATTACGAAGATATGAGGGGTCAAAGTTACAACTTTTTGACACGTTTTTTTCCAAATACAAGTTTTTTTTGTATGATTTTGACTTTTAACACCTCCACGACCCCCGTACTATTCAATCCATCTATCAGGACAATGTTTTAAGTGCGTTACATTGAGTTCTACCACAAAACATGATTTATAACCTCAAAAAAAAAGTTGTTTCCCAGCAATAATTTTAGCGTAAAGTTACTTAGTTTGATGTACAGAATGCTTGGTTAACGGCTTTGTGATGAGGTGGTTTACACCCTGTATACTTTTTGTTTGTAAATACGACAAAAGTACAGGCTCATCACGCAAACATTTGCTCCTACGGGAACTCGGGACCTAAAGAACGTTAGGCAGCCTCATTACCGCTGCGCCATTCGGGTCGTCCAATATGTCCCAGTATACACGTGGACATTCGTGACATTATGATTTATGATGTTGCTTGCGTGTTCACGTTTGATATCGTTAAGCAACTTGTGAAATGAAGTATCATTCATAATGGATGCTGTAAAATAGAAATGTTCGATTTCAACTTTAGCCTCCGTTTTTAATTGGTTTTCTATTAAAATGAAGATCGTTGTTTAAGCAGTTTTGAAGGTTGGCAATGTACTATAAGTCTCATCATCGATGCTGTTAACCCATTTATCGAAGTGGATGAAAATGGTTATGATGCTGTTTAAGACGCCTGCGGAGCATGCGTATTTCATACAAACGTAATACCAAAATAATTCATAAATTAAACATATTCCTGAGGCAGTGTGTATTTATTTCGATTGAATTACAAAATATCTAGGTTCCCAAATATATATTTTGATTGGATACTGATTTTAACAAGAGTTATAAGAAAAATAAGTTTTCTATAGAAATTTTAAATTCCTCATATCTCGTCTTTGTATCATTGTCCTCTCAAAAAATATATTTGGGAACATAGATATTCTGTAATCTAATCGAAATAAATACACACTACCTTAAGAATATGTTTGATTTACAAATAATTTTGGTATTACGTTTGTATGAAATACGCATGCTCCGCCGGCCCCTTAAGTACAGTGCTTCAGTACAGGTTATATTATAGTTATTATTATAACTCATAATTAGGTCATAATGTCAAGCCATCAAAGTAAGGCTGTAAATATCGACACTATCGCTAAAATTCCATGCATTTCAAAAGAAACAAATAACTTAAATTATGGGGATTTCTTATCGTCCGTGCACAATTCTTCACAATCCGATGTACTTCAATACCAAAACAAAATCGATAAGAATACCTACCGCATTGGTTCCGGATGATCAAAGACGAGTTCTTCGATATTTACGAGCTATGCATTTAAAGACACGAAATCTCATTTCTCGCTTTCTCAGACTTTCGTTGCTGCAAGCAATATATAGTAGTCCTAGAGATAATCATTGATACCTGATGTACGGTCCTATATTTGACTTACAGTAAAAGAGAAAGCACCAACGCTTTGTACAGTCCATACGAAAATATCACAAAAACTTGTGCGTATTTGAACTTTGTATACTTTCACTGAGACATCTCATTTGCTATAATTTCGGTATGGCAACCTACTTTTTCCACTCTTTATTTTGCCATTGAGTGCATTTTAAATGAAGCTTAGTATATTTGAATGTCGTTTTGATTATTCGATGCATGGGCTTGGTATAATTGAACTTGGTATACGCATTCTTTACGTTAAGTACCAGTTAATCTCTTGTCAGAAAAAAATGAAAGTAGGTTCTGGTCTTGCAGTAAAGCTTTACTCTTTTTTGCTCAGAATAAATTTGAGTTGTTGATGAATGAAGGCTTTTTTTGCTCGCAAGATATTCTTTGTTAAAGCATCTAATGATAGTTGACCTGAAAGTTTACTGTACTAAACTTACGTCAACGTCAAGGCAGGAACTACTTTAAACACGTGATAATTTTCTTGTTTGCAAGAAAACGTGACTTACTAGTTATCAAGCATCTCAGCATAATTATCTCGGTTTCCTAATTGAAAGTCATACAGTTTATTTTTTTAATTGACTTATAACGTTTAACGTTTAATAAAACAAAAGGTTTGTTTATGCCACGTTTATGTGGATAATTATTCCGCTATTGTAACACTCACTAGCATACCTACTGCTTTTCATCTTGCTTGTGTATTTAGGTACTGTGGATTGGGTATGATTTTTTTAATAGCACCTGCGTCTTGGCAGGTGTTTCTAGGAGGTGATTATAGTAGAATATGATAGCTCATGTGTCCCTTCGTCAATTTAAAAGGGCGAAATTACAACCAACGTCAATTGTACAGTATTTAAGCAATATGAGAGTGTGTAATATGAGTTTCATTCGTCAGCTAAAATCTCTGATTAGCACATCTTTAACTGAAGAAAGTGTGTCTCTTCCTGTCTCCACCGATGAAACTTGTTTCGACTAACAGTTATTTAATTTGTTTATAATTTTAAATTTAATTTACACCTGTATCTAGTAGCGCATTGTCCCCACAACTGTAAGTAGTATTCATTTATTATTTAAATCTACGTCAGCCCACGTGGACTTTCCACTGACGTAAATTCTAATCGATACGTGAACAAAATTATTTATGAATTTAAAACGTCAATCGTACATAATTAATTTCTTTGTTTCGTAAATATTTTAAGGCCAAGAGCTCGGCCAGTGGGCTCGGAACACACTGCGACTCAATGAGACCTTAGTATGCAAGTAGGGTCCATATTTTGTAACTCTTGTTGCAAAACAAAGCACCGATGACCTTCTCATTCCATCCTAGTGGCTATACTCGAATTTAAAGTACCTAATATTTAATGTTTATTTAAATGTTATCGTTATAATTACGTTAGATGAGGTAATCGAACTGACCACCCATGTAGGAAATGTGTGGTTAGAATATTGGATTAGCTGTATGAGTTGTTCTAGTGTTACTTGAGACCGTAGACAGATTGTTTGCTGAGGATTGTCACTTACGAATTAGATCTCCGAAAGGCACTGTTCTCCCCGTCATCACGATCATTTTATTGCTCTCCACCATACCTGGGAACCTTCTAGTTACGGAGATATTAGGGGTCAAAGTTACAACTTTTTGACAAGTTTTGTTTTTAATACTTACAATTTTTTATTGTAAGATTCATACTCTAAACATCTCCACGGCCCCCGTACTATTCAATCCATCCATCAGCACAATGTTTTGAGTACGTTAAATTGAGTTCTACTACAAAACATGATTATTTACTCCAAAAAAAAAGGCTTGCTTCAAAGCAATATTTTTTGCGAAAAGTTAGATAGGTAAGAGTGTGATGTGTATGAGTTGATGAGTTTGATGTACAGAATGCCTGGTTGACGGCTTCGTGGTGAGGTTGTTTACACCCTGTATTAAAATGGAGTTAAGAATGGTAGAAGTTGAGTTATAAAATATCAAGTTGAGTACATCATCATCATCATCAGCCTATAATGTTCCCACTGCTGGGACACGGCCTCCTCTCAATGAGAGGGAATGGGCTATAATCTACCACGCGGGCCCAGTGCGGATTGCACGTTCGAGTTCGACACGAGTTCGCACATCTAAATTGCTGCAATTTATTGTTGCATTGCCTTTCAATTCATAGATTAGCAAGGGGAGAGCCAGAGATAATAAAACAAATATCAAATCTCCATTCAACTCTTTTTTATTTTCGCATAGGTGTGATGGCGCCTTCTATCTTGCCTTGGGTCAATATTTTCATGATTTCGTTTACTATCATCGTCATCATTTTTAAGCAAGCTGCATAAGCTTGCGGTGACAGCGTTGTAATGCGGTGCCGCACTGCCCGTATGGCACCCTATATAGCTCGAATTAATTGCGGTGCGGTGCCGTACCGCATAGTTTACGTATCTTGAGGCCTCGCTCTTAAACGTTCCGCATCTCTTTTTTAAGAATTTTGTTTTTTTATTTATTTACCTGAATTCAAGTGAACGGATTGTGTTCTGGCTTCTGGCTATCCAGTTTGTTCCAGCCACCCAGGTGAATATAAGTATTTTATATGGATTGGCTTCACTTCATTTACAATACCGGTATTCAGCTGCACCTGGTTAGACTAGAAGCCGACCCCAAAATAGTTGGGAAAACATCAGGCAGGTGGTGATACAAGTGAATGAACCTTAGTTACCTTACCCTACATATTTACTTACCGCAGGTTAATTACCCCGAATGTTTACAGGTAAAAGTTCTATAAATAGACTTATTTTATTGTACCTTTATGCTAAGTCATTCAGAACGAAAGAAAACAAGTTTGTCTGTACAGCTATATCACGGATGTTGTCGTCGCCGATAAAAAGTAGACAAACATAACATGCTCTAGGGAATTTTTTAAACCTTATGCATATTATTTTCGAAACCACTGTCGGTAATCTTAAGGCTCAAACTCAGCCATCTAATTATTTTGCAATATCTACTGCAGCTAAACACAACTTACTATATTTTTAAATGGATATATGTATATTTTTTTAGCTCTGACCATTGTATAGTACCGAGTTGATGAATCGATTTCAATGAGTTTTTCTCATAGTATGTTCATCTTCTTGCCATAATTTGGGGCTTATTTGTAATAATGTTTATATTCTAAACAATTCCTCCATCTTTCCAGGAACTGAAAGCCTTCTACATGACATCAGTAACAGTAATCTTCGTGGTGGCGATGGTGCTTCAAATCCCTCGGCTGGGTGTGCCGTACCCGGTGAAAATGTGCGTGTTCATCGGCTGGGCAGCCTACGGGGTGCTGCCCACGCTGCATTGGACATACACTATGGGAGGGTTCGATAATCCCATGGTACAGGTCAGTACAAAGACAAAACACTTTTTCAATTTTTTGCGAAAATACTTTCCCGTTTGACTGAAGAGCTCGGTAAAGCCGTTTGCCCAGATTGGTTTGTGGATCGGTGACTATCCATTGCATTCCTATCAGTGGCGAAGGATCCATACAACTCGATTCCAACCGACTTCCCTTTGAAAAATGGCACAGTCAGTATTCTGTAGAAAAATAATATAAATACATCATAGATAAGTACTCCGGTTTGCCTCTTGCAAAAATTGACTCTTCGCTACTGATTCCTAGTTTCCTCCCTGCCTGTCCTGGCCCCGGCTGTCATTTGTAGATCTTTGACAGTCTTCACAGGTGGCCTGAAAGTCTGATAACCAGTCTTAACGAAGGGTATCGTATTAACCAGTAGCAACTGGGTTGTGGAGGTCAGATAGGCAGTCGCTCCATGTAAAATACAATAACATCCGGTGTTCTAGTGTATTTCATTACATCCAGTTAGACTGAAAACCGACCCCAAAATATGTAGTAGTTGGGAAGTTTGACTAATGTAGCTGAAAATGATCAGCACATAATAAACGGCGTTCAAGAGTTTCAGTGTCAATGTTCCAATAATAACAGTGACAGGTCTTGAACGTGTTTCAGATGACTGATTGCGTTCAATTTCAGTAGAGGAATCCGCTCTTATTTATTCAGTTACTAGCTTCTACCAGCGTCTTCGCCCGCGTGAAGTTTGATAATTGTCCCAAGGGATCTTACTACCTTGATAAAAAGTATCCTATGGCTTAATCCAGGTTATAAACTATCTGTGTGCAAAATTTTATCCAAATCCGTTTCGTAGTTTTTGCGTGAAAGACTAACAGACATCCAAACTATTCCACACTCACAAATTCATTCATCTATTAATTAATAATATAGGTTCACCAATAGCTTCCTGTGTACAGTCACGTCTAATAATATGTAAACACTTAAGATTTTTTTAAATTGTGTTTCTCCTAATGTACTGATTAAAATTTAATGTTATTACGTACATAGTATTCTGGAACTCATATTTTTATGAAAAAGATCCAATATCCTAGTTAAAATCTTTATTTCTCGCGAAAATAGCTATAATATTAAGGAAAGTGTATACATATTATTAGACGTGACTGTACAGCATTTAGGTATACATTAGTCTTAGACTTACAAAGTCGCCAATTACAGGTTAACTAGCATTCACTTCAAACTTTTGCATTTATGATATTAGTGGGATAGTACAGAACTACGGAGCAAAAAAAGTATTGTCTGTTTGAAACGGTATTTTTGAGTTGTTTTGTTCAATGTTCATGATCCGCGTGGTCTACGTTACTAATATTGACATTGACAACCTTTTCCTCGATGAAAAGAGTCATTATTAGAACAATCAATATAATGACTAAATTCACTTAGAAATCGCTCGGATCCTTTCAAATATGACGGTGTAATGTATCTTTAAGATTTCAACATTTTTAAACAACTCTAAAAGTAGCAAATCAATTTTACATGACCTAGTGCCCGCAATTCTTAAAATGCACAGCAAGAAATTAGCATAATTCTTATCAATGATTACTAAATTTGTGTAAATTATTATGAACTAGCGGACGTCACGCGGTTTCACCCGCGTAGGTCCCGTTCCCGTATGAGTACGGGGATAAAATATACCCTATGTTACTCACTGATAATGTAGCTATCCATTGCTGAAAGAATTTTTCAAATCGGTCCACTAGTTTTCAAGTTTATTCGTTACATACAAACACACAAATCTTTCCTCTTAAAATTAGTGTAGATCGTATAGATATCTAATTAATCTAATTGCGTTGTTTCAGATGTTCTTCCCTAGAGTCATAGGGATGTACGCCATCAGTGGGACTGCCTTCGTGATATACGCCTTCAAGGTACGTTCCCCATCATCATTATGTTTATAACTAGCCTGTAAGCATACCCATGCCAAGAGTAGAGGAAGACCAAAGAAACGATGGATGGGCTGTGTGAAGGATGATGTGGCACGAAAACTAGAAAGGAGGTGTACCTATAATGAGATGACGAGTAATATACAACGTGTAACAAACAGGGTATAGTCATATGAAAGGGTGTGCTATGCAGGGTGTAAACCACCTCATGACAAAGCCGTTAACCAAGCATTCTGTAGGTACATCAAATTAAGTAACTTTACGCAAAAAAATTGCTGGGAAACAACTTTTTTTTTGAGGTTATAAATCACGTTTTGTGGTAGAACTCAATGTAACGCACTTAAAACATTGTGCTGGTGGATGGATTGAATAATACGGGAGTCGCGGAGGTGTTAAAAGTCACAATCTTACAAAAAAACTTGTATTTAAAAAAAAACTTGTCAAAAAGTTGTAACTTTGACCCCCCATATCTCCGTAACTAGAAGATTCCCAGGTATGGTGTAGAACAAAAAAATGATCGCAATGACGAGGAGAACAAGTGCCTTTCGGCTTCGTGAAGAGGTGTTTTACACCCTTTTTTATTAAATTGAACAACTTTCTCTATGGTACCACCATCGTAATCGTAAAAATATAATCAGCTGTTTCATACATTTGGTCGAGTAGGTATTGGAATTTAGTATGGGGCCGTTGAAATTTTTTTCGCGATTACGATGGTGGTTCCATGGAGAAAGTTGTTCAGTTTGATGATCTGTAGCACACCCTTTCATATGACTATACTCTTTCTGTTACACTTTGTAGAAGTATGGAGAAAGAAGACATGACAAAAAGACAGGACAAGGGCAACGTAATCATGATGATGATCTGAGATATTTTTAACATTGAAAGAACTTCTAGCCTTCTATCTCAGCTGTTAAGCTACTACGTTTGGAGAACAACACTGATACCACCTGACTATTGGCAAGTCTTATTTGATTTAATATTACATAGAAAAGTTGAAACACCTGTACTAAACGGTCCTACCTGATGTTACTTATGTACGTATTTTTTTGCACTAGACGAGTTTTTTTTTACCTACACGAGAGAGCAAGAATCTATGTTTTTAATAAACAAACTAATGATCCCACCATGTTTATTAGAAGCGCTCTGAAAGCAAGAACGTGACTAATGTGAAATTAGACGTAGTAGGTTCTAGGAGTTTATGTACCTAACTCAAATGTTATAAGGTCAATACTGAAGTAAGTATGTAATTGTATGCTAAAATCAGTACTAACACTGAATAAAAGCTAATTTTAATTCTTGTTAATTGATTCTGGGCCGTTCTTAGCCTATTTGTCATTAGTGTAGTAGGTACAAAAACTTCGTTTCATATTCAAATTAATGTAATTTGATTTTTTTGTCGATTTGCGTATGTAGGTAAGTAATTATTTATGTTGACGTATCGCTATTCGTTTGTTTTGCTGTTTTGTGCCCATCAAGTCTTGAGCATCGCAAATCATCATTTTATTTCGAAAATTACCTACGAAAAGTGATACCGTAAAGTTTCAGAAAGTAATAAAAAAATACCGTCATGGTCAGTTTTGCCTTAAAATAAAAATAAAGTCTTTCTAAAATTATTTGATCAAATATTCATTGAGTTATACTATCTCCACTAGACAATAGGTAATGCGAGGCGGGTAATGTTTTTATTTGATAACCGTTGTTCTGTTGGGATGTCCCACCGCCAAAATTCTCAAAATTTTATGAATTACCTTATTTGACTACTCCTAGGGGATACATTTTCATAAATCCGTCCTAAGTAACTCGCTATGCATATAAATGAGTAAAAAAAAACTTTATAAGTAAATTGAAGACTTTAAGTTATAAGTATCATCAATATTAAGATAAGTTCTTTCCACAACCCATTTTGTCATAATTGTATATTTATGTTCCCAGGTCCCAGAACGCTGGTTCCCTGGCAAGGTGGACTACATCGGGCACTCGCACCAGTGGTGGCACGTGCTAGTGCTGGGCGCGCTGTACTACTGGCACAACTCCGGCATGATGTACGTGCAGTACCGCATGAACCACGGCTGTGCCAACACTATGCGGATCTTTTAAATTTAGAACTTCATCTCATGAGGTCTTACACGTCAATAAATGAGGTCCAATGTGGATTTTAAGTAGATGCGAATTTTGCCTGATCCTAGGCTTAAGTGAAAAGGAGATAATTATGCCTTATATTACAGGTGCTCAAGGCCTAGTTAAAATAGAATCTCTTAAGTATTTTTTTTTAATTGCTAGGAGACAATACTTTAGCATTTTGAAATGACCACTGCCTGCTAAATTGTTTGATTGGAGCAGTTAGGGAGAGAATAGAAATAACTCTTGTTAGAAACTCTTTATAAGTTCCTCTATTCATAATCATGAAAAAATATACTTTATATTCTATGTTTCTATTTATCTTTACTCCATAATAATTATGTCGACCACGTCCATGAATGGTACGTTTAAAAATGTGATACACTGCTCAATGGTAAAAAAAAAACTCGAAAAGGTTGTTTTATCTCAACTTATGAATATTATGTTTTGTATTTCTAATTTAATTAATTGAATCTATTTTAAAATTTTACTTTGTACTAAAATAAAACTGGTGACTAAAATAATAGGAAAAATCATGAATTAAACAAAGAAAGTTCTATTCCGTTTTTTACAAAGTAAGACTGACATAGGCCCACTTTATTTACTCAATTTCATAGACTAAGTACGACATAGCTTAGAGGTTTCATTAATAAGTATACCTGGGGATGTACATGAAGGAATAGCTTACTCTAGTAATTTTAAAGTAATTGCTTGATTTTGGACTACAACTGCCTCCTCGAGACACGTGATCAAGTTTGAATCCTTTTAATTGTGTCGTGCTGTAGTCTTCTCAACATTCTTATAGCCTTGTTTAAAAAATAACTGCAAAGTAAAATAATGGTACTTACAATCATGCTTAGTTCCATGACATGATAAAGATCTGATTTTAAATTATATACTATCATAAAATAAACAAGACTAATTCGTTTTTATTACGTTTAAAACACGTGTAGGTAGTTCTCTCATAATTTTAATATTATGGCCTTAAAGGCTTACTTATATTTTTTTATCAAATATCACGAAACGTTTGAACATTTGTTTGTTGTCATCTTAGACTTTTTTTTACATCTGTGATTCGATTGTAGACAATGTTTACGTTTTAAAATCTAATGTTACTTATTGTATTTAAATTATCTTAATCAAGTGATTGTTATTGTTAGTTTTTTTATTTCTATGGTTTGGTAAGGGTTTTGTATGATGAAACATAAATTATTTAAAACTTATGAGTGGTTTTTCATTTAATATTCATGTTATAAAAATAAAAAACCTATGATCCTATGACCTTGCTTCTTTATACAGACAATCCATGTTAAGTATTTTACAAAGTCAATACTTTGCAGCTTATTACTTACTACCGCGGGAACAACCCAGAAAAAAAATACCTTATTTAAAATAGCATCATCTATTGTAGCATGTTATCCAAAGGGTTAGACAGTGCCTCTGGCACACAATACACAGTTTATCAGAGTTATGAGCCTATTGCCATTAACTGCACGTAAATTCGTAGGTACTTAAGAAGAATTGACTACTACTTTGGGGTATACGGAACCTGATTTCGGTCCCAATACCGTACTGAAAACTGTTCGAAAACTCAATGAAATAAAAGTTGTGGAACAAAAAATATTGTTTCAAAAACATCGTTCTACGCCATCTAGTATCCAGTGGCTAAAACTGCGTCATGGTGATGTCTGGCTACCTGGTTTTGCTATTACACGGTAGATGGCGCTAGGAGTACAGTCAGCGTTTTTAACCGACTTCGAAAAAAGGACGAGGTTTTTTCAGAAATATTTAAACTTTTTATCTGTCTTTTACGATTTTAGTAAGTTGACAGATAAAGGAGATTTTTTTTGAAGTTACATTACATTAATTAGTAATTATGGCTACGTTGCGTGTGTGAAATTTCGTCGTTAAGTTCTACCGTCCAGTGGTTGCGCGGCTGCCTAGCGAATTGAGTTCCTGGATTCGATCCCAGAACCACGCCAAAAGTACATTTTGGACAACACCAGTAGATTACATAATATAAAAATATATATTTGTGCATCTGAATACAGGTGGATGGTTTTAAATATTACGGTCATGTTTATTTGTCCTTCCAGCGATAGGGTTTGGTTCATTTTATTTCAATTAGAATGCCGTCTACTTTGGTACCTCTTAATCCATTGGTAGGTAGGTACCAATGTAGATATAAATAATAATTCAATCTACTTTCGAAATTACAAAAATACAAACTGCAGAAATACAAAAACTCATTTCAAACATCTACAAACAATCAAACCAATCCATATCATATCTATCTGAATACTCAAAAATAAAATTGAAAAGCTCAGCTCCATCAAACAAAATAGTGATTTCACATATCAGCGAATACGTATCCTTTTAGTTGTTGCATAAATGAATACTGTCAGCGGACACATTCGCGCTCACACACCGAGTAAACCGGAAGGTTTGGGAATGGAAAAACAAAAAGATAAACGATCCAATATTTTCATTGCGCCGATGAATGGCTCGAGTGTTGATTCATCGTAGTGGAAAAATGATGCCTACACTGGGAACGTTTTTTTTTCGCATCGCACGTAATCCCTTCTGCATCAGCGATGTTTTAAAGATTCGACGATAAATTAATAATATTGATCTCTTATTGACTTTATGTAGGTAGGTGCTGTTGGAGATTTTAATTACAGGTAATTGAAAAACTGGTCAATGTGGCGACACTTGGGAGAGTCCAGTAGTGGACGTTTTTCGGCTGAAATGATGATGATCATGATGATGAATGTGATGAGAATGAGACTGCAAAAAATATACAGGATTAACTATTAAGTATATACCGTAGGTATGTACTGTAGATAGAAGTAAATACTGTACGGTACGTATTTGGAATCTATCCATGTTTACTATACATGGTAAATACCCCACAACACAGTCTACAGTACATAAAATTGTAGACTGTGGTTTTTGTCGTCAATATAGCCACCCATCGACGATCTATCATTTATTTGATGACTATTAATGCTTCAACACTTAATAACCAAGGTTTAAATTCTCCTACAGAATCTGGTCTACCTATATAAATACACAGATCTATGTACATATTATTATGTAAGTTCCAGTGGGTCGTTCGACATAATTATTTAGGCATGTGTAATGTGTTGGATTTTCATACTTTTTAACGTACCTACTGTTTTTCGAATTTACAAGATATGGTAGCACAAAACAAAACACGTTTTACAGCAGTTTACAGCGAAATTTTGAATTCGATCACGAGATAGTCATATAAAACACTATCGATTACAAAATTCTGATCACAGGAGTGGGTGCTTGATTGACAGGACAGTTGCAAAAAGCTGCATGTGCGGTGTCACAAATTAGCTGGGTCAGTGCGCGATACTAATCGACCCCCACATCGCGTGTGTCCCGCGGGAGCGCGCGCGCTGACGGATTGCCGCGCGATTGACGTCGACGTCGCCGCTTCGTCGACGTCACGTGTCGGCCTCGTTCAGTGTTACATTACTGATAACATGTTTGATCTTGTATCTTTGGGTGCTAAGGAGTGAAATTCATCGATTGCTATCTTCTTTGGAGTGCTTTTCGGGCTTTTGCTGCAACATTTTTTGTCCAATTTCCTCGTCTTTTTAAACGACTTCAAAAAGGAGGAGGTTCTCAATTCGTCGGAACCTTTTTTTTATTGATATACGAATTAGGTAAGAACCTATAGAATAGATCGATTTCATAATTAAGTTCGCAAGAAGTAAACTATAAAATCATTCTATGAGGGTAATGCACTTGAAATAAAACCATCGATGATCTAAGTACTGGTAGGTACCTACCTAAGCCACCGGCACCGATTCCTCGGTGCTCGCTCGCGGACTACATTTGTAGACTTTCTTTTGTTTTTTGTTTGTGCAGGTCAATCGATTAGTTAGAATTAATGTCCAACCCATTGTTGTTTTATTGTTAATTTATTATTTTAAATAAAATTAATCATATCATGTGCGAGACAAATACCTAAATAATGTATCTTTCTTTCACACCTCAACTTCGTCTACCGCACCTGCTGGACTAAGGCCTAAGCTGTCTTACAACTGCCCTCAGGTTTTTCGTCCAACCTCGTAGCCACTTCTCTAAGGTCTTTGATTCATCTAAGTAGCTGGAAGCCACACACCACAACTTTCACAATTCAATCGCGGAAGAACAGGGACCTGCATTCTATATCTAGATTGATTTGTTTATTTGCAACTCTTTATCTTGAACATTGAAATTTTATTAAGCTATCCTTAGATAGTGCACTCCTCAGTATCGACAAAGTGATAAAAAAATAGCTTCTTCGCATACCATTATAGTGAAAAGTAGTTAGGTATGAAACTGCACTATCTCGGCAGTGACATTACGACTTATCTGTTTGTCGTTTATTGCCATCTATCTATAAATTATAAGTCGTGTTGTTTGCCACGTCATTGACTCTTGTAATAACATTCGCTAATCGCGGTTTAAGCGTCATTATTAGCATAAAACCGGCATGGCATCGCGTTCACGTCCGCCCACAGGCAGATGCACGATCAACCATTACACTTTATTGCTTCCCTATGCTAATTTACCTTTTTTTTAATTCATCAAAGAGTTTTCACTGAGGCTGTAAACTATTTTTTGTTGGCATAAAAAAATAGGGCACGCGACAAAATCTCTGGGTGAGGAATGCGTAAATCATCCGCCTTTTTTGTACTTAATCAATTATTATAATTGATGAATCTAATTCTGTGGGATTTAAATGCTATTTAGAGGTCTTTTAGTCTGTTTTAATTAATGGAAGCGTGAAAGAATATTTATCCGACAAATGATTACTAAAGACTTTTCATAATCTCTTGTAGCAACTGCTACGAAAACTCGTAGATCGATGACCATTTAATTTGAAATAATGTGTGTATTTAACATTAAAGTTGAAAAATTGAAAGAAAATCCCTACGCCATGTTAATTTATTGCGAAAAAAAGGAACATAAAATTGAGGAAGTATTTCGCCGACAAATTACCACTAACGCTCGTAACTAATTTACTCGGCGTGTTTTAGCCAATAACTCACAATTTGAACATCGCAGTGGGTGTTTGTATATTAAACAAAGTATATAGGTAGCTGTGTAGTGTAGGTGTGTGAAGGGAGGTAGGTTCGCCATGATTAATCACGCCACATGAATATGCATGGGAGTTAGGGCTGTCAGCCGGCGCACCGTCTTTAAACAATATCAAATTAAACATGTAGGAGGTACTGCGTGTATACTCGCCTACCTGAACGTGAATCTACATAAAACATTTAGGTTTTGTTCCTGATTTTGATGTTAAAGACTTTGGCCTTTTCAGTGTTTAAAATTATTAAGCAGACTTTGTATGAAGAAAAGCGGATTTTCTAGTTACTCACAAAGGAACTTTTACAAACACTCACAGATGATCTGTGAGTGTTTGTAAAAAAATGAATTGTTGTTAGTTAGGTACCTATTGATATATGTAACTACATTTAATTTCAATAACTTTTCCACTTTGATTGGACAGCGGACACGTAATTGGGCGCAAATGATCCACTTCCTTCAACATTTCATTGATTCGATTACAACTCTGCTCAGAACAAAATAAATTGGCAACACAAACACGCCAGAGTCGCGCGCCCACACGGCACCCGGCACACGGCACCCGGCCACGGCACACGGCACACCGCACAGTAAACACGACGCACAATCACAAACGCCTCCCATTATTATTTCTGCGAGCATTATCATCTAAATCGCATCGCGCCACCATTTACGGTGTTTAGGTATTTGCACACTATTGTTAGTGGCGTTGTGTATAAAATAAACATTTGTTACAGCAGAAGGGACCGGCCAACAATATCGGGCGCGCGTATATCCCGAATTACCATTAGAATGGAGCTGCCTGATGTATGGCCATTGCTTTACTTTGCACCAGGTTCGCGCTCTTTCATCATGAGAATCGGTTTTGGGTTATTTTGCCGTGGAATAACGTTAATATGCACTTTATACTGGTATTATAAATAAGATATTCCTATTGTTTGTTCTCTCTAAAACAGTAGATCCGCTACACACTGTTGTGCATCTGTTTTGAATCATAATGGAAGTACCTATACCTCACCTCACCTCACCTACCATCAAAGTATTTTTTTTGTAACCATCAATTTTCATTCGTTTTTTCACAACATCGTCGTCATAACTACGATAGTTTCTAAAGTATTAAACATAGACAAAATAAATAATAGAGTTCAAAAAACGCTGCATGAAAATACAATTTCCTTTAGAAGAGAAATAGGTACGAAACAAGAGTTGAACAATATTTGATGCATAATGGATCAAACAAGACTGCTCTCTTTGAGCGCCACTCGAAACAATTAAATAATAATGCAATCTGGGAACGATATTTGCTTTGTAAATGTCGCAACGAGGGGGTGCTTGATGAAATCTAAACTGAATTTACACGGGGCGTTGCGTCTGTCGCTGATGACACGAGACTTAAATGAGAGGATAGTAGTAGAATAAATACAAGAGAAAGATAGAAGAGGGATTGGTTACTTGGTGGTCGGCACGTGTCCGTCACGTGTGCGCCGCGTGGCGTGGGATCGCCTCGCGCCTCGCATTGTGCCCTCGTGTCGCCTGCGGACATTGGCGGGAAAATGAGGGCATTTATAATTCGAACAGGAAATATTACACGCTAATTTTGTCACATTCGGGGAATAGATTGATTTTCTGCGGCGTGTTAGGATTAAGTTATTTATGGATTCTGTTCTATAATGACGTGCGATTTTGTTTGGTTCAAATTATTTTTTCTTATTTTGATTTAGACTTTTATAAACACTTGTAAGTAATAAAGTCTCAAGAATGAAAGTATATTTTTGGTAAAAATGAGATCAACAAAAATTAAACCCTTTGAAAATCATCATCATCCATCGATCGGAAGCATGGCTCTTTTAATACTCGTAACTTTACTATGTCCTGGTGTCACATAAAATGTACCAATAATGACATAGCATTTCAATTTCAAACCATCCTCAACCACAAAACAAAGCAACATCAAAACACCATCAAACTCAAACACTAGTTAAAGACAACAACAATATCCGCCATAAATTCAATCGTAATTATATGTAGTGGAAGTAACTACCCGGGGAACTACAGTTATGGCCTTGCGCGTAGTTACGGCCATGTGATTGAGTCCCGCCAACTATTTCATTAGACACAACTTCCCCAGCTTCCCCTTGCTTTGTACTCCTACTATGTACTCCGGACAATTAAACTTCAGTCACCGTCTGAGAATTAAATAAGTAATTAATTGTTTTTAAGACGCTGTAAACAGAATTTGTGTAGTTTGGCCAGCAGTAGTGAAGGGGTAAGTTTTGATTGTCAAGGATTGGGAGCTGGTGGATTTATGTCTTGAGATTTGAGTTTAGTGCTTCAGCTAAGTGGTTGGCTTGGCTAATTGTTTAAGAGTTGATTTGGAACACTAGATTAGAAATCGTCTACCTATTTGAATACTTTATGGGAGGAATCTAGGTATAGCAAAACTGTGCTTGCAACATTACTGAAATAATCGACCAAAGTTTTGAGGTGTTCAATTATTATGTTAATGATAAATTGCATTGATATTTGATTAATTGACCACTCATATCATTTGCCTGTTACTTGCTCTCAAAACGGTAGAGGCAAACATCTTGAGGAAACTCAACAAGCATGTAGAAGGAGCAAAATTTTGAAGCTATGTGGCATTCTGCGACCACCAACTCGCACTGGGCACGCTTGGTGGATGACGGCCCACTCCTCTCTCAGAGAGGCCTTTGTCCCAGGCAGCAAGCATCAGACAGCATGCACGCTGATTATTCTACATCATCTACATACCATGCGGGCACAGGCAACCACTGATTTCCAATGCTGAATGTTCTCTTACAAGATCGTTACAATATTTTATGTCATAGTTATAGTTTTAGCATTGATGGATGGAGAGGAAGACCAAAGAAACGATGGATAGTTTGGGTGAGGAATGATATGAAGGATAAAGGAGAAAATTATAGCGTGACGGTTGACAGAAGATAATTGAAGAAAAAACCGTGTTGTGAACTTGTGACCAACCCCAACTAACTTGGGGCACCGGCAGGAAGATGATGAGTCAGTTTTAGCATTAAAATTAGTTCTAAAGGGGAGTGCATAACTTTTTTTTGCATTTTATAGGCAGCGAATACAAGTACTACTATCTTTTTGTTTCAATACTTTCACCCTTTTGTCCTTCTTTTTCGATGTCTACACACTAATAAGACCATTCTAAGTATTGATTTTCCACCCTGATTACACAGCAAAGGGTTCGCATCAGTAATGAAAGGCGATTCTGTAAATAAAGCAACAACAGTCCGTCGGAGACCGCATTAAGAGATAACATCTCAATTTGCGAAGTTAGCGGAGGCTGGAGAGCCTCGGGACTAATTAATTTAGGTTCTAAGAGTGCGCTGTTTTTACTTTCTATAGGGAATCGATAAGGTAAAGTAATGAAGGACATCGTTAAGAGGAAAACACTTTTATACTTATAACTCACCAGGTTGACTAGTTTACGTGGCTTTTTTGGCCTTAAATTATCCTATCATTAGTTGGGGTCGCACGGTGTCTTCTTTTTCCATTCTGTATCAGGGGGGGATTTCCCTATACGCCGAGTAGGCCCGGGCCTAGGGCGGCAAAATTTGGTAGTTTTTTTTTTTGTAAAAACTCAGAAATGTGTCCATACAGCATGCCGCAAAAAAAATTATATGTATGGTGGTTATGATTATTAGAAGTGTTGCTCTTTCAAATGAATCTTTGCTTACTAGTTTATTCCAAGGTCATTTCCGCTGTCACGGTCATTCTATAGTTTATGTGTATTTAATTTTTCATGCTTTACAGCACATAGAGGGGCGGCAATCTTTCATAAGCCTAGAGCAGCCAACGTATCAAATCCGCCCCTGTTCTGTATTGTCTATTTAGTTTTCACCTCAGAAATCTGTGGTTAACGCTTTTCTAGCCCTTTTTATACGCAGCCTGTACATTTATCGTTTCTATTATGTATCATGAATGTCTGTAAGGATTGAGAAGCCACTTTTGTAGCTTAATAAAATTAATGTACTTATTTAGTAGAAAGTTAAAAAAAAATTTTGAATCGGTCCTCGATTTTGTAGTATAATAAGCTAAGCATTAAGCTATAACAAGTGGCTCCTTAATCCTTACGGACATTATATGTATCTATGTATTACATTTTTATGTAGGTTTCCTGAAAAACTCTGGTGCAAATGCTAGCAACAGAGCTTTTTTTATAAAGATAAACAGCTTGGCCTTATTTCATGTACCTACTGTAAAATTTTATACATAGCCGGCCGGAGGGACCTACCATGAGTGATCGAAGCGCAATCTACCATAAGTTCAGTACAAATTTCCAGAAAACAAATTGTCCATGGGGTTGTATTTCGACATTCGTTCCACCCTGTTTAGGTGCAAATACTGAATTTACAAAATCATCACTGAGCTTTTTATAACTTTGCCAAACACGATTATTAAAATCTAATGGAAAGGTAATTATTTACCTATCGCCACGACTGACGTCATCGCTATCTAGACTCGCGAACACGAACGTCCCTAATTCGCACGATATCGCCAGTTTTGGCCACACCCATACATGTGACAATCGCACTGATAACACCTCTGCACATACTGTTGTAATCTGAGAACGAAAGTATTGAACTTGGGCTAAATATGGCTGCAACTTACAGCTAAATTTGGCAAACAGAACCTTAATTTTAAAGACCAACTTTAAACTATTTTCCAATACATGATTAAACTCAAACTTAATTTGCGTCAATTTTCTATATCTTTGATATTTTGTTTCTTCATCACTCTGACGTAATAGTAAGTACATTCTGCCCAAGGCAATTAAGTTCTCATATGTACTTTTATTTTTAAATTGTGTGTAAATTTTATCTTATTATCTTATTTTATATCGTAGTCACAAAACCACAAAACAAAATGCAGCAGCTTGAGAGAACATCTTGGATTTGAAGGTATATAATTAATATATTACGTGCATTCAAAATCAGTACCTAACAAAAGAGTAAATTCTAATTTAAACTGTAGGTAACGTTGAATAAAAACTCAGACAATTTATTTCCCTAAATCATATATTCTACGTAATACGTATTAAAGAGGTTCGTACATTGCGTTGTTTATCTCAATAAAATAAAGAGGGCGTTTTGTGCGAATGGGAGCACGTAGGCACGTCGTGGAAGCCTTCATCTTTGAGGAGCCGCCAGAGATCGCGCCCATTGTGATACCGACTCGGAATCTGCATAATTTCCATTCATTAAAGGAACGAAATGATTAATAATAGGGATCTCTGGGTCTTGGTACTTTGGGTTAACCATGTACATCTGAGGAGATGAGACAAGAGTTTTACTGCTAATTTTAATTACTCTTTGTTTGAAGTGGAAAACTGTACCCTATTTGTTTCCTTAGAGCAGCGGTGGCCCAGTGGTGGCGGCCCCGACTTACGTTCAGTAAGTCGTGGGTTCGAACCCAGGCAGGCGCATTACTTTGTGTAATTAATTACATCACCGCTGCTCTCAAAACGGTGAAGGAAAACATCGTGAGGAAACCGGCATGTCCTAGAACCATAAATTCGAAGACATGTGACATCTACCAATCCGCACTGGGCCCGCGTGGTGGATTATATAGCCCATTCCCTCTCATAGAGAGGAGGCCTGTCCCAGCAGTGGGAACATTAATAGGCCGATGATGATTTGTTTCCTTGCTGACATTTTTTTGAACGACGTAAAGCATTAGTTCTGGAATGATGGATCCCAGAAAAAAATACACAGGTATAAGCCATATTCATAGTGTCAATGATTGCAGGTAGTACCTAAACTGCAGTGGGATATTGATGCTTAGAACTGAACTCATCATCTGCCTAGCCTTTTCCCAACTATGTTGGGGTCGGCTTCCAGTCTAACTGGATGCAGCTCAATACCAGTATTTTACATGGAGCGACTACCTATATGACCTCCACAACCCAGTTAATACTGGGAAATACGATACCACTTGGTAAGACTGGTGTCAGACTTTTTGGGCCACTGACTACCTGTAACGACTGTCAAAGATGGACAAATGACAGCGGGGCCAACAGCTTAACGTGCTTTCCGAGGCACGGAGGAAACTTGGTATGTGAGGGTGGTCACCCATCCACAGACCAACCTAGGCAAGCACGGCTTAACCTAAAGATCGACCTGAGCGGCTGATATTATTTAGCCACAAGCTCCTACCCCCCCCCCCCCCTACCCTACTGCACATTGTCTCTACAAGAAGGAGAAAATAATACTATTACGTAATGATTGCAGGATCCCAGAATTATTGCTTGGAATCGTGGTCACCACACACCGAGACGTTACAATCGGCTGAGATTTTAGGCAAAATATTATCTTGCGAGTTCCTATTCCTATATTAGAAAATTAAACGAGTATTGAGGAGCTAACGGTTTGAATATTCAAAGGGAATAAATTAAGGGTATAATGTAGGCGCGGCGTCGTCAAACAAAAGAGGGAAAACAAATTGTTTTGCGTACATCATGATGGCGTTACTTTGTAAGGAGGAACGGATAGTGACGTTTTATACAGTTCGTGCTTATAATGTTCGTGAATTTTGAATGTTTCAGACTTTGGGTGTTCCCGTGAATAATAAAGTTTGTTATATTTTTAGATGGTAATTTAATTGAAACAAGTTAGTTAATCTGCTGTGAAGTTTTATGTCTAGATTAAAGTCATTGAAATAACAGAATCAGCATGAATTAAAATGCTGTTCAGTTACATATAAACTGAAGTTATCAGTTATAGAAACAACAAAGTTCTTTTACATTAAATGAGACATTTAATTTACCATGTTTACTGTTTGTTTTGAGTTCCCGATATTAATGACGATGACGAAAAAATTACCGATGATAATGTTAGTGACCAAATCAGGTTAAAAACTTATAACTTTACATTTAGGTACGTCCACCAGAATTAAGACGCGCCTATTCTAGGAGAACAAAATACAGTATTAAACTTGACTGTGAAACTTCGTTGGCGTAAGTACGTCATCAGATATACGAAGCTGTACGAAGTACCCACGTGATGTAGAGCATAGAGTGGAGTTTAATGAAGTAATAAATTCCTTTCAAGAGACCTAGGGATCTTACGGTTACGGTACATCGTTTGTTAGGCATGGATTACGTTTTCATTGCCTAGCAACGTAATTATTAATTATAGTCATTTGTTTATTTTAACTTCATGTACAATAGTGGAACATGGACGGACTTAATGCCACTGCTACTGCCGTGCTGTTATTATTTAGTCACGAGCTCCTCATGATTAAAACCACCAACCACTGTCATAAAAGTCTTCAATACAACTCTCCTAGTTGATTTAATCGCATTTAATGACTTTTTCATGAAATAGTCATGAAACGGGATTAAATGTAATGGCATAAAAACGTAAGAAAATTTGAATTTCGCGGAGTTCTCTAGCGCTTTCATCTTAACCATTTAAAACAGAACAAAGGCTCCATTACATGTTACCCTAACCATTCCAAGGTGGGTTAACCCTCTCCTATCGTAAACTATTAGATTGCAGCTCGTGTAAACAATAAAGCGTTGGTTTTCACCTTTTCCATTTATTTTTCCTTCAATTTTAAGTAATGTCCATGAAATGCACTATCTATTTCCTTCAGGAATTTGAAATAAAAACTTCTAAGAAAGCAATGCATATTCACAATTGATTCTACTCTCAAATCCTCAGCAAAGAACGAATGCGAACCTTAATAAAAGCTGGACACAATAAATAATTAAAAAAAAAAACAAAGTTTTGTTTCGCGATTTCCTTATTCATATTTCCTCAGCAGTTTCGCAAGGCATACGTAAAAATATTTGAACAATAAGGTAGCTCGTAATGACATTGGTATCAAGGTATTAGTGCCCAAACTCCAGTGGCAGAGATAACCGTTTAGATTTATTGCTCATTTATTGCCGTGATAACAGTGCAACCCCGCGCTAATCCGAAGCATGTGAACGTATTATTGTTACGTAATTATGATAAGTTAGGTTTTATTTGTCTTGTACGTGATACGCTAGCCAACCTACAGTATCTTGTCTTCACTTGTGGGTGGGCTGCTAGTGATCAAATAATAGGATAGATGACACTATAAAACGATAACTCCAGGATACCAATCTTAAAAAAAAAAAACGTTATATAGGGCCTGAAAACCAGATTTATTTTCAATTAATTGCCAAATCAGAGTTTTAGTTGCTTTGAAATCAATACATAGTTGAGTCATTGAGTTGATCAAACAGTGACGTCACAGCGTGCTATTACCATACAAAATCTATGAGAGAACCGCGGTTTGACAGCTCTTAAAAAGTATAAAGAATATTCTATTCTATTCAATAGGGTTACTTTTAAGATATAGGTATTCAGAACGTAAGATTTGTGTTTTTTAAAGACTTAAGACAGAAGGATATGATGTAAGGAAATTCGTTGCAAAGAAAGACTCCCGTTCAGCTTGCGAACCTTCCTGTTCTATGACTTCACTAACAGTGGACGTTCGAACCTATAATACAATTTCAATTCGCGTAGTGTATACAATTTCTTTAATCATTAGTTAGTGGCCATTAGTTAGTTTGGTTGCTTTCAGCTATTTGAATTTATCTTCTTACTTAATGAGCTCATTAACAAGTCAATCAAACAGTTAAATGATCGGTTTAACAAACAGATTGTGTATGTTCTTTCGGTTTGCTACGCCGTAGCACGACGCGTAGCAAACATTTTGTTCAACAATTTAATCTTATTGTTAGTTTCAATAAGCGTATTATTTTTAATTACTTTGTAATGGCGAAGTGGTATATGTCTTGTCTTGTCCTACCTTTTTGTTGAGTTATGATACAGAAAAAAAATTTACCCAATCCCAATTACGTGCCGTTTAACATCCTTAAATCGATCCTAATTAAACATGATAAGCGATCAAGGATTAATCAACCAACGTGGAATGTCATTACAAATCCATTTAATCCGAATATCTGCAGGTAATCATTCATCAATGTCGAGAATTTGGGTGAAACTGCACTTGGCAGTAACGTGCCTTGCAATTAACACTGAGCATGGGTGTTTTTTTGCTGTAATCTGTTTTGTAGCTTTGGTGGGGTCTTAGATTAGTCAAGCCGATTAGTCCACCAGTCTAGAAATGCACTACCTTTTTGTTTTTTCGGATGGGAAATCATCAAATGACTTCTCCCGCTCTGGCCGGAGCGGGAGGGAGTGTCAGGCTTTTACTGACTAAAACCCATCCATGTCCCTTCCTCGCCCTTTATGTTCCGGGGCCACGGTATCTCTTTCGAAAAGTCCCGCAGCCCCAGCAGAAATGCACTACCTACTTCTCTGTTTCTTAATCATTATAATCTATTGCCCTGGTGGTGGCAATCGCGACTACTGAGCATGAGATCCTACCCTAACCCTCGTGGTGTAATTATACGTTGTATGTTATGTATAATTAAGATATCTTCAAAGTTCGGGTGAATCGGTTTCTTCTAGGCGAGCTGGCGAGAGTGATCCACATAAAGCCGCGTCATCGCACCCGAATAAAGTCATTGCTGCATCGACTTCAAATAAATTCTTCTTCGATAGCATACTTAAGTATAATAATTCATAATATTACGCCAGTATTAACAGAAGGCTTAGGCAGAGTAGTACCTACCTAATAGTACACCCACATTTCGACAGTTATCATAAAGTCCCATGTAGAAGGGGCGAGCCTAATGAAAAATAACGCAATTTCTCAGTAAAAGGAATTTCTCAGTGATGGCAATGTAAAAAGGTTTTTCTTAATCATTCGAATAAAGCATAGTTCAGATTGTTTTACTTACTGCGTCTTAACTTTTTCCATAGACATTATAACGTAACATCATCTGCCTATCCTTTTCCCACCTATGTTGGGGTCAGCTTCCAGTCTAACCGGATGCAGCTGAATATCAGTATTTTACATGGAGCGACTGCCTATCTGACCTCCACAATCCAGTTCCTACTGGGGAATACCACTTGGTAAGATTGGTTGTCAGATTTTGGGCTACTAACTACATGTAACGACTACCAAAGATGGACAAATGACAGCCGGGACCAACAGCTTAAGGTGCTTTCCGAGGCACGGGGAAACTCGCTATGTAAGGGTGGTCACCCATCCACAGACCAACCTAGGGAAGCACGGCTTAACTGCTGTTATTATTAAGCCACGAGCTCCTCCAGACATTATAAAGTATAACCATCGTAATACTTCACATACTTATATCTTCCGTCATACCTACCTGTAAGTAACAACAGCAAGTGCATGTCTCGGTCAAGTTCAGCCGGTGATGGCAGGCGCAGGATTATGGTCTTACGTCTAATCTGGAGGTAATCTTCACTGGCTGCAGCCGTTGGTACGCACTGTACGTACCTACGTACTTGTGTGGCGATTTACTTACGTCAAGCCATAATATGGAGTTGATGTGTGGTCAGATGTCTTGCTGAAAATGACGTTATGTCAGTTACGGAAAGTTTTTAACATAAAATTGGGTAATATACTGAACTATACTACAGTCCAATACCAATAT
The DNA here is from genome assembly GCA_950022955.1 of Xestia ashworthii. Taxonomy (NCBI): domain Eukaryota; kingdom Metazoa; phylum Arthropoda; class Insecta; order Lepidoptera; family Noctuidae; genus Xestia; species Xestia ashworthii. The sequence continues at coordinate 7,541,027 of OX465558.1, read as the reverse complement.
TTACCTTTTCGTAGAACAAGTTACTGGTTGTTTTGAAAAATATAATTTCCTGTAATATCGTTTGGCAGACTGTAATGTTTCTGTTGCTGGGACTGTTTGTAGCAGAACTTCGTCAATCCTAGAAGGTTAGGCAGAGGTGTAGGTATCTAATAGTCTACCCACATTTTGCCAGTTATATTTATTACGCGGCTAGCGCATTTCCATCAACTGGGCACAAATCCAGACTCCGTGGCTGCTACTGAAAGATTCCGTACACTTTGCTCAAACAGGGAATCGAACCCAGGATCTCTGAAAGTAGACCAACGATGCCGTCTAGTCAATTCAAGAAATTTAAAGTATCTGGTCTGAATGAATGCTTTGAGTTTCGGACATTGGTCTTCTGTGTTCTGTGTGATGTGAGAGAGCCATACTCCACCACACGGGCCCACAGATGGTTGATAGCCCTATGCCTTCGCGTTTTCGGTTCTGATACTAATAATATCCTTGAGAAGGAGATAATTACTAGGTTTAAAATGTTTCTTATTTAAACTTTTATTGTTTGTTAATTAAAAGCTTACGTACAGTAGGAACAGGAAGAGTAACGCCATGTTCGAATGCAGTACCTGATTATATGTATGTAGAGAAGGAGAGAGGTTTCGAACGAATTATAAATATTTGAAGTTGTTTAAAATTCAGTAATTTAAAAAACTAGCTGCTTCAGGCATAAGGGGCCGGCGGAGCATGCGATTTTGATACAAACGTAATACCAAAATAATATGAAAATCAAACATATTCTTAAGGTAGTGTGTATATATTTCGATTGTATTATAGAATATCTATGTTCCCAAATAAATATTTTGAAAGGATAATAAATAATAATAAATAAATAATAAATATCGCTGGACATTAACACACAGCGCCACCTAGTGCCACACTAAGCAAAGCTTGTGTCGTGGACACTAGATAGTTGATATACTACATATATACTTTTTGTTTGTAAATACATACTTATTATACATATAAACATCCATGACTCGGAAACAAATGTCCATGCTCATCACACGAACATTTGCTCCTACCGGGATTCGAACCCAGGACCCTGAGAACGAAAGGCAGCGTCACTACCACTACGCCATTCGGGTCATCATAATGATATAAAGACGAGATAATTATGAGGAATTTAAAATTTCTGTAGATTTTTTTTTCTCATAGCTCTTGTAGAAATCAGTGTACATTCAAAATATGTGTTAGGGAACCTATATATTCTGTAATCCAATCAAAATAAATACACACTACTTTAAGAATATGTTTGATTTACAAATTATTTTGGTATTACGTTTGTATGAAATTCGCATGTTCCGCAGGCCTCTTAAAAAAGAGTAACTTAGTAAAAACACAAGTCATAACTATTACTGTTGTTACTCCTCCGCCTCTCCCCATGATTTCCAGTTGTTTCGATTTTGGGCTAATGTTGGCCACTGGTTATTGGTTTTGTCCAGCTCGTCCCGCCATCTTCTGCGAGATCTGCCGCGAAGACTTCTGGCTGTATAAAGTGGTTATTCTGGTCCATAGGTCATAGGGCATGCGGCAGACGTGGCCAGTGAAGTCCCACGTCAGTTTAGCGTTTTAGAGCGCAGTGTGGTGTTGCATACATAGTCGGTTAGTTTGACGCCTAGAACTAGCGCTCCATTGCACGTCGGCAGACCTTGAGTTCGGACTTTTGAATGTTTGTCAAGTCAAGTCTAAAAACTCCTTCCAAAAAATTGGGGAAACTTGTTTTTTTAATCAACATTTTTTTTGTAAGAAATATGTATAATTATGCGCATAAGCATTTATAATATTTTTTTTTGTCTTGTCCATAATCTTGTAAATAGAGCCAGTAAAGTTCATCAATTCGTAGAAATCGTTGAAGTCATAATATTATTCTATTTTAAATAAAACGGGGGAATATTGTCGTAAGTTTAGAACATAAATTCCAGTTTAATGCTAATGGGTTTTCGACAGTAAAAGGGGGATGTAAACACTATCAATTATATTTGTCAAGGGGAATGGAGACGGTATAATGTTTTCGATCATTTTAGCGATGTTATTATGAATGCAAATCTTGCATGCATAGCATATGTTTATAAAGTAAGAACACATTCTATGGTTCTCGGCAATAGTGTTCCTTTCCATCGTCATTTTTCCTTATTCGACTTTCAAACTTACAACTTATAGTAGTACCATCGTGATGCTTGACTTGCTTTCTTGCTGAATATAGATTAAAAAATGTATCAATTGAAATTACGACAATCTGGAACTGTTAGGCATCACCATCATTATGTAATCATCATTGTGTTATCATTATATAATGATGATGATGCCTAAGATGTCGATGAGGTGGTGAGGTGTAAAGAAGCAGCGAGGCGGAAAGTCGTGTCGTCGAACAAATTGCCTGTCCTCGACGACGGCAGTGAAGGAAGCCAAAGACTCGACTCAGCCAGTAGGTGCGCACCCTCAGCAGTAGTAGCAGAAATGTTCAGTATACAGGGTGTAAACCACCTCATCACAAAGCCGTTAACCAAGCATTCTGTACATTAAACTAAGTAACTTTAGGCAAAAAATATTGCTGGGAAACAACTTTTTTTTTTGAGGTTATAAATCATGTTTTGTGGTAGAACTCAATGTAACGCACTTAAAACATTGTGCTGATGGAAGGGTTGAATAGTAAGGAGGTCGCGGAGGTGTTAAAAGTTAAAATCTTACAAAAAAAACTTGTATTTAAAAAAACCTTGTCAAAAAGTTGTTATAACTTTGACCCCCCATATCTTTGAAAGAAGAATGAAAGAAAAAATGTTTATTCGTCGCAAATCCATGACGTGCATACAATATTAATATGGTAAACATAGAACGCATTAATACAAACACAAACATTTAACTAAAACTGAAAATTAACACAGCAACATTAACATAAGTAAGACTAAACGGACAAAAAATAAAAAGTTGCACGCCGTGAGTGCGACAAATAGGTTTACCACTCAGCATGATGCTGTGCTATGGGGAACCCACAGAACAGCGCTGGTTTTCAGTGGTCACCTGTGAAAAACGTACGGAAGCCAATAAAGCGATATTTGACTAAATGAGTATGTAACTAAAACAAAACAGATCGGACTTAGAGTACTCGTATGCAATAATTGTCATAAAAACAAAAACAAAAACAACTAGAAGGTTCCCAGGTATAGGTGTAGAACAAAAAAATTATCGCAATGATGGGAAGAACAAGTGCCTTTCGGCTTCGTGAATATGTGTTTTACACCCTTCATTCATTCCATTCAATCAATCAAATCATACATTTGCAATTAATGTAGATTACATTAAAATGCAGGTAGAGTAGAGATGATTATCAGAGACTCTGAGATGGTGTCTACTTTCATCAGTATGTACAAGTACTGATAAGTACTGATAAGTAGACACTGGACCGATAAATACTGATAAGTAGACACTGGACCTAGCCAATGTCATCAGGCTTGGTACTGGTAGACACTCCTAGATTGGTGATCGCAGTTTATCACCAGTTGATCCAGCTGCATAGATTCTTGCAGAATATCCTCTACGCCATCTTTGATTTGTCATCTTTGCGGGAAATCACAGCAGAATATGCTTTTTAAGGTATTCAAACCTTAAAAAACATTCCAATTTGGATACATATAAGTCAGAGGTATTGTTTAGTTTATAAGTATAGGATAGTATTCTAGTTATAATTACAACCCTAACTGGTTAACTCACTTTAATTTGAGTTAGTCTCAACTGTGTTGAATATTTTTTTTAATTGCTCCCAGGCTGCGTTACAAATGTCCATCCGATAGACCAGTATTCAGTTGTAAAATAAAACCTTCAAGTATCCATACTCATCAGTGAAAAGTGTGACATTAAATTGAAATTAATTGTTTGTATTTTGGCTCACCGTAAGCCCAACTGTAGTTAGTTGCGTTTTAAAATGGCGTTATCCTACTAATACTCGTATTATAATTATGTGAAAGTTTGTGAGTATGGATGTTTGTTTGTTACTCTTTTACGCAAAAACTACTGAACGAATTTAGATGAAATTGTGCACACTGACAGATTATAACCTGGATTAACACGTAGGATACCTTTTATCCCGGTAGTAAGATCCCATGGGACAATTATCAAACTTCACACTTGCGAAGCTGCTGACAGAAGCTAGAAATTAATATCGTGATATATCGTGATATCTATTCTATGCGTTGTACCTATGCTTACGTAAAGTAACAACTGTACTGCAGTTACTCATGCCATGTCATCTGTTGTATAAGTGTTATTTAAGCTATGTTTCAGATTACCGCGCGTTTTATCGTTGTTATTATTTATAGGAGTCTATTTTTGGCAACACATCTGTGCTTCTCGATTAGGGACGTGCAGAAGATCGACTTTATTGTCTGAAGCGTATGGGGTACTAATTTTGATAGCCATAATAGCGTGTGGGCTTAATAATAAAAGCCGCTTCGGTCGATTTTCAGGTTAAAATAGCTTGCTGTTTCCCTAGGTTGGTCCGTGGACCAACCACGGTGGCCACATATTACTTACCGAATTTCCAACGTGCCTGTGAAAGCTTTTAAGCCGTTGATCCCGGATGTCATTTGTAAATCTTTGACAGTCGTTACAAGTAGTTAGTGGCCCGAAAGTCTTACATTCAGTCTTACCAAGGGGTATCGTACTTAATACCCAGTCAGTACTAATTGCGTTGAGGACGTCAGATAGGCAGTCGCTCTATGTAAAATACTGGTATTCAGCTGGATCCGGTTAGACTGGAAGCCAACCCCAACATACTTAGGAAAAGGCTCGCAGATAATGATGAGATTGTTCCAAGCCCTGTCCACCTTTGCGAGATTTTCGTCCATTTGAACCTAGGGATTCCTGAAAACAAGAAAGCTGTTTAAAAGAGACATAATCATTCGTTTGAATATTTTATTTCAAAGTCACTTTCGTAATTGTCTTTAATCAATATCTATTGAATAATTGTAGGTAGTATCAAAGTACTTATATTTAACAAATCAGTTTCAAAGTATCTTTACCTACATACTTAAGTATTTTCTATTGCCTACCTACCTATTAAATGCGAAGGTATTAGGTAAGATCATCCTAATACTATGTGATAAGATTTGATTAAGTATATCAAAGAAATGAAACTGCCCTGAACTGAAGAGTTCGGGAGTTTTATTTAAAGTCGGTCTAAATTGTTTACCATATAGTCATTTTTAGAGTCGTACTCAGTAATTATATCACAAGGTTTCACGTATTTCGGACTATTTGTATGTACTTTAATACATGTCAGATCACGGAACAGGTCAGATAGTCAGTCGCTCCCACAGAACATATAACTTTAAATGTTCTGTGGTCGCTCCATGTAAAATACTGGTATTTTTGACGACCCGTATGGCGTAGTGGTAGTGACGCTGCCTTACGTTCTTAGGGTCCTGGGCTCAAATCCCTGTAGGAGCAAATGTTTTTGTGATGAGCATGTACATTTGTTTCCGAGTCATTGATGTTTATATGTATAGTAAGTATGTATTTACAAACAAAAAAATATATTATGTAGTATATCAAATAACTAGTGTCCACGACACAAGCTTTGCTTAGTGTGGCACTAGGTGGCGCTGTGTCCAGCGATATTTTTTTATTTTATTTATTATTCAGCTGCATCCGGTTAGACTGGAAGCCGACCCCAACATAGTTGGGAAAAGACTAGGCAGATTATGATGATTTATGTATTAGTATGTAGGTACCCATTTCTGTGTTTTATTTTATGCTTACAAGATGGCATGTTTATTTTTATTTTTATTGTACTCCATCACAATGCTGTCTATTTGGCCCAATGGTTGACTGGTAGAGAATGCCTTGTTGCATTAATTCCGCCTATGTACCACTATTGTACATGAAGTTTAAATAAATAAAATGCCATCCTGGGGTAGAAGAGTCAGGAATCTTTAATTACTATAAAACCACCTATCTGTTCTCGAAGTATTTGTTTAGTAATGTTTTAAGTTGGTACCTCTTGAGGAGCTCGTGGCGAAATAAAGACAGGCGTTCGGGTCGATCTTTAGGTACGCCGTGCTTGCCTAGGTTGGTCTGTGGATGGGTGACCCATACATACCGAGTTTCCTCCATGCCCCGGAAAGCACGTAAAGCTGTTGGTTCTCGGCTGTCATTTGTCATTTAACTGGGTTGTGGAGGTCAGATAGGCAGTCTCTCCATGTAAAATACTGATATTCAGCTGCATCTGATTAGACTGGAAGCCAACCCCAACATAGTTGGGAAAAGGCAATGAGTTGGTACCTTTTGAAAGATGTTTTGGCTAGAAAGGTGGTGACTGCTGAGATGACGAGTAGTATGGAAGAAGAAGACATGCTGCGTCGACCATAAATAAATTGGTATAAGAAGAAGACATGCTGCGTCGACCATAAATAAATTGGTATAAGAAGAAGACATGCTGCGTCGACCATAAATAATTTGGTATAAGAAGAAGACATGCTGCGTCGACCATAAATAAATTGGTATAAGGGGGGGAAAATGATGATGATGATGATGATGATGATGAGGATAATGATGATGATGGGTTCTCTTGAATGGCAAAACTATAAATCTGCTGAAATGCGTTTTAATTAGACTAAGCTTAGGTATTATAGAGGGGTTTTTTTAAACATAGTAACTTATGTACGTAGATAGGTAGGTATGTGCCTGCTTAGTGATGTAAAATAATCTATGATTAATAAATTAACATAAATAATTTTATCTGATTTGATGAATTTAATTTATAATAAAAAAAAAACTTGATATATCTGTACGTGATAGTGAAAGTAATTAGTGATTAAAGCTTTCTCTTTTTGTAAACAATTAAAATTTAGGTATTTTATTGAAAAAGATATTTCAGGCTGCATTGTTTCATCTGATGTGAGTTGTTCAGTTTGTATCTATTGCAGAATAGGAAAATAATGCTTGACAAACTTTTTATCAATTTAGCTTAACAATTTAAACATTATTAAAATAATAAGATGTTATATGTTTCTTAAACAATATAAGAAGTCAGTAATCAAACACTGCCGCAACAAAGCTTTATACCTAAAAATTTAGGTGACTTGGATGTTGTAAATATTTCACTAAATCCTCGAATCTTATGCTAGTTAAATCATCTGTATGTAGATTTATTTTATTTAGAAGGAACTTTCATTCATCCGACGGCCGTTTGCCGTCGGCACAGATGCGACGGCCCGGCTCGGGAGCCGTAGCGCCGCTCGTAGCGCGTAGCCGCCGCGTAGAGCTTGCGTAGCGGCCACTCCGCACCGCTGCCTGCTACAGTCGCACTCATTAACAATGCCAAACTAATTAACCACTCGAAAACACGTGAAAGTCGACGCGTGAAAACAGACTGAAACAGCATGCACCGGCGGCGTGCGGCGAGCGTACAGGAGCGAGCGCTACAGGAAGGTTGCCGCCATATTGGCGGAAGCTCCGCCCCCCGCGCTCTCGTGACCTTCCATTGGCCCAATATTGTATTATAGGCGGAGCCATCACTGGCTAAATGTTGCCAGCTTTTTGAATAAATAATTTCAGTCATTTAAGTAATGAAGGCAATTATGGCGTTGTTTAGCTAAGTTTGCGCGGCGGCGAGTGGGAACTTTATATTTATACCGCTCTCTTTATGTACGCCGACGCGCGGTTAATGCGCCCGATCTGTTTACGTTGCGAACCGGGAGCGAGCAGCGATTTATTGCGCCCGACTCCGGTGCAGGCCACGCGATTTAAACTGCAATTATTTTACGCTATAAGGAAAACATATTGCACCCATTTAAATGAGTTTTACAACACAATTTATTAAAACAGATGATGTAGTCTGATTTACTTACCCCTCGTACGGGAAAGCCAAATTTGTTATTATTTATGTCAATTAATCATACTAAGTACCTAAGCATAGGTAGGTATGTCCTTACATTTTTAAACAACCAGCCTACCTTGTCACCTAAAAACCTCACCCAGAACAATGGAAGATTTTTCAAACGCTATAAATCTGCATGTGGTGGCGTCACAGAAGTCCGTCAAAGATCCAGTGTCCACACTTCACGGCAGAAGTAAACAGTGACGTCACGAAGCGTCATCGAGGCGATAAAAAGTCGATTTTATTCGCACAAGTTCGGCCAGCTGACTGCGTCCCCCCGCCCCGCGGCCCGCGGCAGCACGCACTGAATTTTCAGTGTGGCGAGATTTCAGGGTGAGAGAGAGAGGTATTAGGGGAAGCGGTGCGAGTGAAAGAGACGACGGTATGAGCGCGCGCGGTTGTCGGACCGGCGCGGTGGGCGGGCGTGCTCCGGATGATGTATAGAGTGGTGGAGTTAGGTTCAAATTGGTCCGGGAAGTGGCCGAGATTAGAGCCAGCGCGGGCCGCAACGCGCCGCGTACGTAAGCCCACTTAAGACTGTTTTTAATACTAGTATTTTTTACGCGATCCCGACAGGATTTAGCGGATAAGCGACGTCGCCGCGATCGTGCGCTTTGATTTATCGGTATCGGATTCGTATTTGGTTTGTTCTCTGGTGTTTACGTTAGTGGGTGACGGCCGGCGCGTGGACGCGTAATCCCGCGGCTTGTACCAGATTATGACGGATATCATCGGATTTCGTGTACACAAACTGTGAAAACCAGCGGTTCGAGGAATCATCGAACTCACCAGCATCACCTGTCTGCGACTTCTCTGACATTATAACTGTGAGTATATCCACTGTCACATGTTCCACTTGTTTGGGTTTCTTTTATGACAGGTGGGTTGTAAAGTTCCTGTCTGAAAATATATTCTTGAGTCCAGCACTGTTTCTAAGCCCACACGGAAAATGCCCTGAATAAATGAACAATAAAATGAATTAAAAACAAAACTGTTGTGCCGTGTAACTTGCTAGCAAGTAGAACTGAGTACGGCGTGTTACTAAGAATCTTATAAGACAGTCGCGTATATTTAAGTGACCATGTAATCCCACTTAATTAGGTATTATTATGTGTGTAGTAGAAAGTATATCTACGACAAACAGGTTACCAAGCTGCTTGCTTAGTAAAGCTGATGCTTACTATTGTTTAACCTGACAGAGGTAACAATATTTGCACTGGGAATATTATAATATTATTAAATTACAGGGCTTAAGTGCTCTATTTTGAACTAAGTAGCAATAAGTTCCAGAATTTATCTCTAGTTCTTTGAATAATATCTTAAGTATTTTATTTGCGTGTATAATTTAATTGGAAATTATACCCTTTATTTCTAAAACCTAGGTGCTGGCCTGTCATACTATATTTCAGAAACTAAAATATCTATTTAAAAACAGAACACAATATTACTATCAATTATAATTTAGTTTTTACCACACTTTAATGGTAATAATGTTTTAATTTGTATAAAAATTAAATCCATTTTCTTAAATGTTTGAAAAATAGTAGATTCGTGGCTAAGTAAAATTTAATTATTAAGGAATAACAATAAAAAAAAACACAATTATTAGGTCATAACCAAGTCCATGTTAAAGCTTCCGCGTACAAACAAAATTTTTTTTTTAAGATGTACCATTCAAGAGACAAAAACCAGTATTAATTATTCCATCAATATTTTTTAAGAAGTTAATATCGTTTAATAAAAACATAATGAGCTACCGTTTTAAATAAAGCATTTTTTTTAACAAGATAAACGAACAGCAACGGAATGGTTTAATGGCTATTTTAGACCCTACACTATATCTGAAATTGCCAAAATATAAATAAAATTCACACGGGCCGCATTTTGCAAAATTACTCTTGGTTGTCAAAATAATTCAATTAATTCTACTCTTGGTAAACTATTGTAACTTCATATTTTTATATAATAAGTATAACTACTTACTCTATTGTATTAGTACCAAAACCTATAATAATAGCTGTATGTGATGCATAAATAAATAAAATAAAAAATATTATTTATCTAGCCTGATATAAAAGAATTGAATATATGAAAATTGTTAAGTTCAAAACGGATTCAAGGGAAATATTACCAACGTAACTTCCGAAATTGACTCTATCTTGTTAAAATGTGATGATGAAGTCGAAAAACAAAAACATGAAATGAATGAATATTGAATGTATAAAGTTTTTTCCTCTACAATACCATTACATAAGAACTGTAATTAACCTAAATGGTAAAAAAAAATTGAAAAGACAAACTGTTCAGGACAGTCATATAAAATATACGGAAGGTCAGTTACTTGAAATAAAAATTAAAAATATTCATAAACTTGAAAACTTATCTCATCGAATCCGTTGGCAACATCATATAAATTCTAAAAATGCTCGCTGAGGCCACCTGCCTTCCTTAAAAGTTCCACATACGCAATACGCATAGGTTTGTCCCTTAGCAAATACTTCATTTTTCATCTATACTTATCCCATTTTTATTTGGGGTCGGCTCTCCTAATCGCTCTTCTCCAAAGATGTCTTTTCTGGGTCCTCATAAGTCAATATCGCTACGGATGTCTATATTTAAGAAATACTTATTTAGTAAGTTAGTGAACCGTAGCTGTGTACCTTGTAGCTATTTTTCATTATGATTAAATTACGTAATAACAAATGTTAAATGCATGCTTATTTAAAATGAGAAGAGCAGGCGAATGAGAAATTGCAATGCTTGTAAAAGGCTGCTAAGTCATAAGTACTAACATATCATAATACCACATTGTACACTTGGTTCTCAATAAATGTTTTGACTTCGACTTTGTATTTGAAATGTTGGCTCAGCAATTATTATAACTACCTATACTTTTGAGCACTACTCGTGAGCTACAATCCACTGTTACCAGACCCAGTGAGAGTTGCTAAATGAGAAGGAACAACGCGGTGAAAAACAATGAAAATTTCAAGTTTAATCGATGGTGGACCTGAGGAAAGCTGTTTTTAGAGGAGAACTAAGGAGACCATTGAAGACATACAGATTTCAATCGCTCCTGCTTAACCTCCAAGATATCATTCCGATAGGCCGATTGCGACTGCATTTAATTCAATATAGGTGCACTGTAAAGTCTAATGTTATCTTTAAATTAAAAAAAGTTGCCAGTCCTTTGCGGTTTTATAGAATTCTTTTAACAATCATGATGGCAATTTTGTGATATCCAAGAAAAATACTTAGAAATGTTTTGGTACTAATTTTATAAATTCAAAAGTAACCTGTGTCTGTTTTTGATGTCGATGTTTGGCCGACACGAATAGGCATTTTCATTATCACACATAATCCTTAAAGGGTGAGGCAAAGATGAATGTAATAATAGGTAGATAACTGAGAAATTCCTCACCCTCATTCCTCCAAATTCCTCAATCCAATAACACTTTGCTTGACCCGGAAATCGAACCCAGGACTTTATGCATAGCAGTCACACTTGCGACTACCAGAACCGACGGGGCAGTTACTGAAGATTTTTACTATCCCGGTAGTTTTATCCGACCCATGGGATAATTTCAACGCAGACGAAGTAAACCTAAAGGCTAGTAAACCATAAAATAGCGTGGCATGACTGCACATAATACTTATGTGGATCATGAAAATCTGTTCGTACCTACATGTCTTAGTAGTAACTTCAGAATTGCTTGCTCACTTCCAACTTGGTCCGTCGTTTCGCCAACGAACGCTCATAACTTTACTTCTTTCTCGCGTTATAGTGGATTTCTTGCCTTCCATTTATTAAGGTTTAAGTTACAAAACATTTAAGTATCTTACATAGATTATAGAACCGAATAAAACTACCTTGGTTTTACAAGCTGGGTGGTCTAATTACTTAAAGGCTGTAATAAAATATAATTATAATAAGCAATTGGTCCGGTTGTCATTTGTAGATCTTTGACAGTCGTTACAGGTAGTCTCCCAAAAAGTCTGACAACCAGTCTTACCAATGGGTATCGTACTACCCAGTACTAATTGGGTTGTGGAGGTCAGATAGGCAGTCGCTCCATGTAAAATGCTGGTATTCAGCTGCATCCGGTGAGACTGGAAGCCGACCCCAACATAGTTGGGAAAAGGCTAGGTAGAGGATGATGATGATATTGATCTATTACTTGTTTACCTGCTGAAAAGAATGAACCACAATTAGATTAAATGACTGCCTCGTTGGTCCAGTGGTCGCAGGTGCAACCGCTGAGTATGAAGTCCTGATTTTGATTCCCAGGTCGGGCGAAGTGTTATTGAGTTTTTTGGTCAGAAATTTCCTCAGTAGCAGCTACGGAGCCTGAAATTGTGCCCGATAGATGGCAATTGGTTCGCCCCTTATTACATAGGACTGAATCATAACTGTGTACCTCTGCTTAACCCTTTTGGGATTACAGGAGTGATATAATGTTATGTATGAGATTTAAGGAATCAATCATACTTGAGAGCAGCGGTGGCCCAGTGGGCGGCCCCGACTTACGTTCAGTAAGTCGTGGGTTCGAACCCAGGCAGGCGCATTACTTTGTGTAATTTATTACATCACCGCTGATCTCAAAACGGTGAAGGAAAACATCGTGAGGAAACCGGCATGTCCTAGAACCATAAATTCGAAGACATGTGACATCTACCAATCCGCACTGGGCCCGCGTGGTGGATTATATAGCCCATTCCCTCTCATAGAGAGGAGGCCTGTCCCAGCAGTGGGAACATTAATAGGCCGATGATGATGATGATGATGATAAAATACTTAGTAGTAACTTAGGAATAATCATTAGAATATTATTGTGACGTGCAAACTGTTGTTCTAAATATAAATGTTTAATTTATTTTTAGTACTGTCAGCCAGTGATAAACTCCATTTCGGATTTGACTAAAATTCCGTCATCGTTCCACAGGAGCTACCTTAGTATGCGACCAGATTATTTCAACGCACAAAGTAATAAGATCTGATAAATATTATCAATATTGAACTACCATTTTGGAAGCACTCTTTGATTAAAACAAAATTGTAGCTCAAATATAAAAAAATAATATTTATTACTTTATTGCTCCTGCACTGAGCAATTTACGAGTATTAGTCATGAGCTCAAACTAAATTGAAAAGCCTTTTGTCGTCGGTCGGTCGGAAACTAGTAAAAATTGATCTATATATGTCACCGTAAAATTGTCAAATACGTTATATTACAATATAACGTGTATCTCTCTAGCGATATTGTAAAGTCTCGAATTATTGTCAACTGAACATACGGAAGTATCTCTTGCCCCCATAATCGAGACTTGGGGCACCCCCCCGTTAGGTTAGTTAGGTTCCTTTAAACCCTGCACTCGGAAATAGGGGCCCCGCGTAGCGAGGCTCCGTCGACTACGCTTTTTAGGGGAATATGAAGTGTTTTAAGGTTAGGTTATATTAATCGATATTTCTCAGGAATGGTACAGTATCTTTTCATGAGAGTGGTACCACTGGGCAAGGGGGACCCCTCCTTCACTCCACACCGCGTGAGTTGACTACCATCGCATGCATTTCACGAAAAATAATGCGTTTTATTGTAAGCAGTATGTTCATTTGACAATAATTCGAGACTTTACAATATCGCTAGAGATATTACAATATAACGTATTTGACAATTTTACGGTGACATATACAAAAACGATATAAAAGTTTTGTTTATTCTTCCGTACTTACTTGAAATGGTTGAACTATCCAACACCATTAATTACATCGGTGGTGTTAGACAACAAGGAAAAAAAAAGCTTAGATAAAATTTAGTTTTTATATATTTAGGAATTTTAGTTTCTGAGTAAACTTAAAGTAAAAGTTTTGTGAAAATTGGAACGAAAGGTAGTTTAAAAATAGAAAACATCGAATTATGACATTTATAAAATATGTTTTTTGTAACAAAAACAAACATCAAGTAAGTTTGATCTTTCTCACTGCAAAACTAAATTTTTAAATTACACATCAGGTACTACTGCATTTAACCTAACCTAACATATTCAACTGAATGCCTGAATATCATTCCATCTTTAGAATTCCAACTAGCATTCAGCATTGAGACAGAAGCTGTAAATCAACATTACTTATGATTTGACACACTGAAAAAAAAAGCTAGGCTCAATTCAAGTCATAATTCACATTCATTTTGCCTGCATTTTAACCCATAACCACTGAGTACCAGAAATAGCCGTAACATTATAATGTTAGAAGTTGGCGCACCACGCTCCCATATCAGCCGAATGATAATTTTATCTGTGTGTTAAATTGATAACGCCTAGATAAATTGACGTGACGTCGGTTCATACCTTTACTTCTGTATCCGTGGATAGGTACGCCCAAAACAGGCCCGTAATAAATTATAGTGAAAACAAACTGTATTGCAACAAATCATGAGAAAAGAGAACCAATGCGTTTAAGTTTGTCGAGTTTTACTTGAATATGAATCAAGTAATATACCTATCTGTATTTGAGGTTTGCACAAGAGATGAAGCTTGGCCAAATATAGAGAGGTTAGCATCTCGACACTGCAAAATTAAAATCAAAGCATTTAATTCAAGTAGGCCAGTTACAGAAACTTTTGAATTGTCGAAACAAAGATAAAATCAAATGTAGTACAGTACAGTCTCAGTCACAAGACATGAACAAAATGTGAAAGTACTGTATTTGCCCATTCCCAAGCGTAGATCTCTATGCAGAAGAGCTCTGCTTGGTATAGACCCAGCAGTGGTCCAGAGGGTGAAGTCAGTCCATACATTGTGATGATAATGATGAATAATTAACACGATTTACTTACCACACGAAGTTTCCTACAAAACATCATAACAATTATTAAAGACTCACAAAATGTTGCAAACATCAATGATAATGGTACTTGTTATTGCTTCACAAACCGCTGCGACTTTTTATTTTACGACAAGGTTTGGGAACCACCAATCTGACACTTAACTATCTAGTCTACCAAAGAGAGATAGCTATAAAGTATTTGCGTATGCTAGAAAGAGAGGGAACATAACACGCATATCTTATTTATCAATGAAATAAATATACTGTCACAATTTGCGAATACACACGTGAATTGACATTGGCACGGTGTTACTAAAAGTGAAATCCTGTTGGTGCTGTGTACAAAAAAGACAAACTAGTGTGAAAGTTTACAACAAAACAATAATGTGAAAAGTAAAGTTAACCTCCTAAAGAGGCTTGAGCTAGATAAGTAAAAAGGTGTGTTTCGTAAAGGTCTAACCTATCAATTTGGCAACAACCAATTTCCTGCAAAATAAAGAATATTCCCAATAAAAGTACCTGGATGTATGATAATATTGATAATATAACACACCATTAGTAAGTTTCATGGTTGAATTTTTCATTTTACACGGTAATAGACTATTTAGGCAGATTTTGTACGGTAGGTAATAACCTAATATAAAACTGCATGTGTAAGTCACAGTACTGAACATTACCCACGACAAGAAACTTACCAAAGTAGAAGTAATAAAATAACCATAGTATAATAATAATTTTACCTTCCATCTAGTATCTTAGCTTTAAGACTGATTTCCATTTGCGAAAGAACTAAAATATATCTTCCATAAATTCAAATACAACAGACATAGAAGTGGGACTGTTTCACATCATGCTTATTGGTTCTAAAACAACATTCTCACATGTATTTAAACAGAAAAGATCATCTAAAAATAGTCTCACAAATACAAATAGACCTTATCTACAAATCGAACGGTTCCTTGCGTCGAGATGATATCGGCACATTGACAATGCCACAACATCTGTTATCCTATGTTATCACACAAATACATTCAAATATTTACCTGAGTGCTATCACCCGTGTTACATGTGTTTTACATGCATTATTATTAGGGTTGACTGTGGAGAGTTGCATTCTAGTATCAACTGACATCAAAAACTTAACAGCAACAGCACAAGTTTGAGTCTGAAAATGTGAAACATTTCTTTTTTTTTACAATTTTTACTATGGAATAACAATTAGCACTAGGACCAGCAAATCGTCCAATTTTAAAAAGTTTTATTCAGTTCGTGGTATATACCTACCCAAAGAGATTGCATTTAAATTCTTTTCAATAGCATTGACAAAACACTGGCCATACGTGGTCAAAAACTCTAGGGATGCCATTAGAGTTTTTTTTGGTTGATGTTCTTTTTGTGATTAAACGGCTTTTATTAAAACTTTTCAACGAAAACAGGTCAGTATTTTACAGAATTAATTTAGTGCAGACTTTTTACTCTTAACTATTTTTTATTTTTAATAATATATCCGTCAGCATGGCATTTCGACCTATTAGTCGTAACTAGCGCAACCATCTTGTTTTCTTAATTCAATTTACGCAAACAATTTCACAAATATTTACCATTAGCGTCCTAATGGCTGCCACTCAAACGCTAAAAGAACCGCGACGTTCTCGGCTACAAGCTTTATAAATCAAACCCCCTTTAACCCACCCCCTTAAACCCCGGGAACCTTCTAGTTGCGGAGATATGGCGGGTCAAAGTTACAACTTTTTGAGAAGTTTTTTTTTAATTACAAGTTTTTTTTTGTAGGATTTTGACTTTTAACACCTCCATGACCCCCGTACTATTCAATCCATCCATCAGCACAATGTTTTAAGTGCGTTACATTGAGTTCTACCACAAAACATGATTTATATATAATTATATAAATAACCTCAAAAAAAAAGTTGTTTCCCAGCAATAAGTTTTGCGTGAAGTTACTTAGTTTGATGTACAGAATGCTTGGTTAACGGCTTTGTGATGAGGTGGTTTACACCCTGTATATCCTGAAGCATATCATATATTTTTTTGTTTTGTTTATTGCAGTGAATCATATACTTTTAGGCATTATAAAACTGGCCTTTAGCTCCTGTAGTCGCCTTAAATGACAGCATGGGTAATCAGATGCAGGTCGCTAGATGAAAATGTATAATTACATTTTCACATTCTAGGATTTATTTTGTTTCATTCACTTTCGTGTATTTTCGAAAACTGTATAGTCGTTTTAGAAAATAGGTACTATTACTTTAGCAACTAATTTGAAAGTACTTCCTCGATAACAAAAACAAAGAAATATGCCAAGATCAGTCCTATCAATGATGAGTAAAAACAGTCAAGATAAGTCTTGTTAACTCTTGTAACAGACGATTTTGAAGTCAAACTATCTGTTTGATCCGTATCTTACACGTAATTCTGATATGATTTGATTTTCTTCTTGATGCGCATGTTGGCGGCATATTCCAAAGTTTAGCTTCTTGATAAAACTGACAGTGATTGTTTTAAGTGGTCAGATGTACTGATGTTGAAGTCTTTGACCTCACTTTATTGTGAAATATACAAAAAACCACGAATACAAAATTGCAAAAAACTACTATTGAAGAAGAAAATGTGTAAGGAATGATTTCTATTACTTACGAAAACAAAATCTTCACACTATTGTTCTATTCTTTCTTTCTATTCTTACTTGTGCTGAAATCTTAGTTATGCAGATACGCCCCGTATTGTAATGTTACTAAAACTACATATTTTCACCACACTCATAGCACTAACTCGTAGGAATGTTTGTACTCTGTTTCGAATTCACCGATTTACACACTCTCAACATGAACTTCAAATTCCTTACTCCGGCAATCAAACACTCGATATTTAAACTTTGCAGCATTTACGAGCATTCTAAAGTACAGCCACAGATAGAAAAGTTCACGGACATCCAACCTTCTTGCACTAAGCACATCAAACCGTACCGACTTCCAAGTAAAATTCGAACCAAATGGCGTTTTAATAGAGCGAAGCACTTTCACCAACTTAAATCTTTGGGCTTAAAAAAGGCTTTACATCGGTTTAAAGGGATGAGAGTGGCTCAAGCGGCTCGATTGCTGCCTTTAGCTTTGGCCAATTACTCACCGCCTAGTCAAGATTACAATCGCGTTATGTGAGCGACGATTACTCGGCCTGTCATATTTACTTTGGTTTGTTTTCAAGATATTTTTAGTTTTTTTTTCAAAAATAAACTTTTTTTTTGCGGAAGCTTGGAAGGTTGATTGGTCTTTAGCTTTACAGCTTGGTTGTTTCATTTAACTTAACATATGTCGCGATTTACAACAACTGAAAACGCGCGTACAATAACAACAACAGCTGTTCTGAAAATACTTAACAGAAAATTATGTATTGTATCAGCATGTTAGCATTTAATTCGTAATTTAAAAAAAATGCAGTGTAGCATCTATTTTATTTACTAGAAGCAGTTTTACGGTGCTGTAAACCTCTTTTTATTCTAAATTCGAACTGGTTGGTAAAAAAAAAAAATTGTTTGATTTTAGTCAATTGTTGAAGGTTGAAACAAATGACTTCAGCAAAAACGTTCCATTTTAAAACGTTATAATTTTCTATTTTATTCAATAAACAAGACTTATATTAATTAAGCTTAGCAGCGAGTCTGTGTATAGTGAGACGGAAAAATGAAAAAGGTACGAATTCAAATTATTAAAAAGCCACAGCAGACATTACTGTCTGGCGGGAATATTGCAAAAAACGTTCGCATTGGCGCTTCGACACATCTCTTTGGTCTTATTTCTGAATATTGAATTCCCGTCGGCCGCAGATAGGCACTACCGCGTAAAAAAGGCAATTAAAGCTATAAATCATTTGTGTATACCGTTTTTTCCTACTTTTACCTTTCCTAGCCATAACGACTGGTTTTATGTGCTCACTGAAACACCAATGCCCGGCCACTGACAACGCTATTTGAAATATGAAAGTTGTAAAGTGATATATCTCCATCAGGCTGTTTTTTATGGTGCTCATTTTTTTTTACTGCTCAAACAACATCGTGTGCCGCTCTAAATCAACCTGATATTTTTACTAAAAATGATTTATTCGTGTTTTAGGAACTTTCGTACGACCAGGAAGTTTCTAGTTGTTGTGAGATTGTTTGTGTAGTTAACTTTACACAAATAAATAGGGCTAATAAATTGGTGGCTGTTTGGTAACTTTGTTGTAGTTTAACGTGAAGTTCGAGTTTTATGAGTTAGATTTTCCCATGATTTTAAATTCATAAATGGAAATATTTTTTGGACGCTATTATTGCTAAAGGTATCAAGCATACGTAGTATACGTTTTGTACGTGTATTACGTATTTTGTACACATAATAATTATTGTCTACACTTATCATCTTATCTTAATTTTACTATCTGAGTAATAGTGGCCATAAACAATCATATTACAATTTTATTTCTCCGATGTACAATACCTAGTTAATTGTATCGTTAACAAAGAACACGACGTCCAATAATATATTTTCTGCAATCCTACCTCACTTTTTGAGAAATACGCGTTTATTATTTATGATAATAATTCATTTACAATATCAGGACCCTAGAACTATAGTTCAGATAGACTACAATTCTTTTAATAATAATTGTATTCTTCCTGAACTGGGAATCAACCTGCATATTCAGTTAGATCATTTAAGTGTCATGACCTGGTATTCATATTCCTAAATTAAGTTTTTATAAAAGCATTAGTAACCCTGTCAATCTTGTTTCAGTGGTCGCAACTATGTGGAACCGCGCGTGATCGCTCCCAAGATCACCAGCGCTCGCGCCCTTTTCCACCACCGTCAGAACAAGCATCATCATTCACCTCCGGGTGTACAAGGAGGCGCTAGCGGCCGGGATGGAGCCGCTAAGCGAGAACGGGCTCTGTCTATCCGAGCTGGAGCTCCACGGAGGCGGCCACTTGCACGAGTCTGTGGCCGCTTCCGTAGGCTCGGCTATCAGCAGCCTCATGGCCCCTCTACATCATGAGCCACAGCATACGCCCCTGCATCACGCACCACCGCTGCACCATGAACCGTTGGAGAAGCTCAAACGTAAGTTGTCTTTTTGTTTTTAATAGATTTAAGTGGACAGTGATACAAGGTTAAAGTTTTTTTGAAGCTGGAATGACTTGGACAAAGAATCACTGTTGGTTAACACTGAACTACTTGTCGTAACATTTGTTTTGAGAAATGCGTGATGTAACTAACAAGTATTGAAAACAAAATAGTGGCTTTAGTTCTAAATAAGGCCACTTGTTCAAAACATGAATTGCAAAGGATTGACAATAGGTTTGCTAGCCATGTGGGTGTAAATCCTCGACTGTGCTTAAATATAATAAATATTGGGTGCTCATAACAATAATAATGCAAAAAAAACCTTATAAATACATTCATTTAAAACGCCGTAGCAGTTTGGCGTAGTAGACACCAAACTGCTACGGCGTAGCATAATTCAGCAAAACAATAAGATTCTTATTTGGTAGATTTCTAATAGATTGGTATCTTCCAATCGTATTGATTCGTTTCCGTATAGAAGAGAAACCAACGAGGATCTCTTATATTGGCGAATAAATCCCGTTTTAAACTCCATCCGGCCAGTAAATAAAATAAAGGGGAGTTCTCGCGTTTCATTTCGCGACGCGTGCTCGCATACGATCGAGTCATTCGCCGCGTTTTATTTTTATGAAGATATGTAGCTTCTCCTGTCCTCAGATACGAACCTACAAAGGATTTGGCGAGGTAAATAAATGCACTCTTTTCGCCTTTTATTCCCGATATATAGGCACTCTCTATATTTTGTTACATTTGAAGTTCAGGAATAACGTCTTTTGCATTGTAAATTGTGCTGAATTATAGTAAGTGTTCGTTTCTGATCAAGTCTGTATCGGACTCTACTAAATGATATAGCTTAGTTATGCTTTAATATGCAACATTTTAGCTATAGTGGACAACCATAGACTTATCAATAGGTTATCCACAACACACATAAAACTTTCAAACATTACGTTTTGGTATTACTAATAAATATAACAAAGGTATAATTTCACTCTTAAACATCATAATTTTATTTATACAACAACAAAGCAATAAAAATTACATGACTTTTGTCATCAATACTTGACAAAAGATTTGAGCGCACGTGGTACAGTCGCCGATGACTTTATTTATGGAGTGATGTCGAATAAAAAGCGGTGATCGTCACAGGCGATCGAGCAGGAGGACCGTGACGCGATGTGGGCGCACTTTGTATACAAAATTAGGGATTATTCACCTCCCGCCCGCGTGACATGCAATTCGCCTCTTTTGTCTACGTCAGTACTTACATGTCACGTTACACATCCCCGATGCGAGTTTTATTGTAAAGTTGCTCATTTTCTGTTTTGAGTGTTGTCTTGTATGGATAATTTTAGTTTGTTATGTGTACCTAGGTTTAAAATTAAAGTGGAGACTTGGTAAAACTTGGTACCTATTTAGGTAGAGTAGGTGTGAAGTTCAATATTTTATTAGTAGTGTACACTACTGAAAATAATATTAAGTAGGTACCTGAATCTGTAAGAGAATCGAAAAGAAAAGAGTGTAAACGGACGCTTCACGAAGACAACCATTGCACCAAGCATTCTGTACATCAAACTAAGTAACTTGACGCAAAAAAATATCTCTGAGAAACTACATTTTTTTGGGTGAAAATTTACGTTTTACGGTGGACTCAATGTACTAATGGATAGAAAGGGATCGTGGAGGTGTTAAAAATAAAAGTTTTACACTAAAAAATGTATTTAAAAAAAAATTGTGAAAAGGTTGTAAACTTTGAACCACAATATCCGTAAGTGAAGGTTCCCAGGTATGACCTAGAACAAAAAAATAATCGCAATGACGGGGAGATCAAGTGCCTTTCGGCTTCGTTTAGGGTGTTTATACACCCTTTATTTCTAATCACACTATTTACAATTATACCTTACAATTATATTTGGCCTAGCTTGAATTAAACATTTACTTTAGTTTCTGCGCCAAGGAAATTCTGTACAATACTCGACAAAACAGTCATAAATTAAGTGAGTTTTGATATATTTTACAACTTACCATAATCCGATTAGTACTACCTATTTCATAAATGAAGACATTACAGAGCTTTTGCAAGGAAACAATTTGTACAATACAATCACAAACAAATCAACACGCGCTAGGGTGCTGGGGTGTTGGGGCTAATCGGATAGTTTTTACAAACACATCAGTATCGGATTACGCGCCCCCTATATGTTTAGTTACGCAATTAGTCATGCCGCGAGGGACCGGAGTTTTAAAACTGCGAGGAAGATGTTTTCATTTTGAAAGTAGAGAGATTCCAAAGATCTACAAAACAGCACCTGTTTTGTAGATCTTTGGAGTCAATCAATTGTTTGAATATTAGAATCAACCTCAGTGTCGTTGTTTATTAGTTAATGTGATATCTAAGCGTATTTAAAAAACCTCTTTTTTTTAAGTAACCGACACTCGACAAGAAAACAAAGTTTTTTTTTCATCTTTATAAACGTTTTTCTAAAATTAGCTATTTCCCACTATGTCACGATAACTTATAAAGAAGTCTCTAACTTTGTAAATATTTATATCTGAATAAAATCAGCAACATTTCTGCATTTTGCACGTGAGCCTGACGTAAACGCAACGATTTGCAATCCATCACCATCGCCCAAAAAGAACAGCAGAGGCAATCATTTAAAGTCAATATTTTGAATGAATCGGGCATCATCCCTCTCTTTCACGACACAACGTTTTTAATAAAACAAAACGTTTTGTCTCACTTGCTCACAAAAAAGCAACCCTCCGTAGTCGGTGGAGCATTATACTGCGATGATTAGGCTTGCACTTGCCGCTTTTGCCATTGAATTTAAATGGGGGATTAAAACGCTACTGTGTGCATTATATTATTAAAGCTCTATTGTGCGTTACTTCATTAGGCGATTGCTGTCGTCATTTTATCTTTATTAGTTTTATCAATTTCTACATCATTCAATTTTGTTCATTGTAATATTTCCTCCAGTCTTGTATCTTGGGCATGTGCAAACACCTGTCTGATTCCAGCCTTTCTTGATTGGATCGTAAAAAGTCTTTGCAAAAATTGTGTCTCGATTTTTTTGCATATGCGGTTAAAAAATCTCATCTGTTCTGCGTATGATATTGCTTCTCCAAGCTTATCCGTCGAAGATTGTTCCCATATCCCGAGATTTTTATAAAATAGGCGAAAAACACGTTTCGTGGCTTTAATTTTAAATTGATCTGGTTTTGCGAAATCTTATTAAAGCCTCCTCGTTCGTTGATTCTGTCGATGCCTTTTTTTCACCTCATCCGGCGCTAAACCGGGGGCGGATCTCATTATTTCCTTGGAACAAAATATGGAAAATTAATTACGCGGGATTTGAGCGCATTACTTTTTTCATGTACCTAATATGTGAGAATGACTAACATTTTTCCTGATTTACTGGAGTATTATGTAATCATGCACGAATCTTTTTGTTTTGAAAATAAATAAAGCTAATTCTAGGTCTAATATTGCGTCCGTTTCAGAATTATGATAACTATAATTGTCTCGTTTAGAAAACTATAGCCCCATCAATTTCATGTTCATCTAAACAACATTAGCTCAATTAATTTTACGGCATTATAGGATATTAGGATAATCCTAAGTCATTAAATAAGCAAAACAATCGCTTATGGAGTCGATTAAACATATTTAATAAGAAAAACAAACGTTCTTTTCATCGATTAAGCAACTTTGTGTTGGGAAGTTTGCCAAACAAAGAATTGGGAAGCTCGGCGCGCACGTAATCAACCATTTTGTGATGTGAAGGATTACAAGTTGCCGCGGCGCCGAGTAAGATGTTACGCTCATTTTGGACTAATATTCCAAGTAGGTTGATTAATTTACGATACTTTCCACTTGCGTTTCACTTTCATCAAGGATATATTGCGTAGTTCAAAGAACATTAAATGTATTTTGATGCATAGGTTCATCATCTTTTTAGTACAGAAGAAACAAATGAGTTTTTGGAAATGTGCATGGCTTATTCAAATTATAGGTACATCCACCTAATATTTCAAATCTATTGTAGAACTAATAGAAGAGATGTAGTTTTATCGGAGTATGTAAATTGTGCATATTTCATCAAGTAGGTTGGTGTGTGCCCATGAGGTGTGAGGCCACGGGCCCAAACAAATATTTGTGATGTTAGTTCACGTCTCGGGTCGAGATTACTGACTTTATCTAAATGTACCCAAATCTGACCGACGACGCACGCGCAGTGCCGCCAACACGCTTAGATTACATTAGAATGTTTCACTTGACTAAAATTAGTGTGGGTTCATTTAGCTGTTCTTTCTTTGAAACAGGTACTTTAAATTAGCTATACAACATTATCGGTAGACTGGGATTGCGATTCTGATGTCTCACTTGGTACTTTTCATCTCAATAATTAAAACTATTATTGATGCAATAGAGTAGAACATCAGGCGGGGAATTGAATAAATTACATTCAAATGTATAAAAACACGAATGGCGCGGCCAACATTGTGAAACTATACGAACCGACCGTTTGATCTACCTATACTTTTTCTATGCGAGCGGTTTTGTTTTACAAGTTATAAAATCACAGAAGAAAGACATTATTTATCTGTCTAGTAACAAAAAAATCCACAAAAACCCGGTGCCACAGTGTCTGCCTCTGCCGTACAACCCGCGCGCGTTACTATAAAGGTTTTTTTCTATAGGAGAGAAAAAAATTGCATCCCCCTGACACATGAACCGAACACCGGGGCCGTTGTCGCCTGCTTTGATCGCTGTCCCTGGCGATAAATTAATGTGTTTTTTTACTATAATTGATGTTTACAAAAAGATACTGACAAATTTAGCCATTCAAAAACGTTTTTGCATCGCACATCTACGTAGATGTGGTTCGGGTAACTGGTTTTGTCGAAATACATATGTGTGACTGTTCTCGAAGTAGGTATAAAATCATGGAAATATTGTAAGACTATGAATGGTGAACTATTCATTCTGATACTCGTTTATTCATTCTTTGAGTTATGTTTATAGCGAATAAGTCAAAATTACATTGCCTACCAACTAGGGATTTAAATTGTGTCTCTTAATTATCTGGATATTTGATTTCGTGCATCACATTCAAACATAGCCTTTTAAGCCAGCTTGCAGCTTTGATACTTTAAGCGTCTTTAGTGTAAATCAGGTCAAAACTCATAATTACTTTACAAATTCATAAACACCTATTAACATGTGCTCGAGCTATTAAACTTTGTCATCGACAATTAGTGAAGGCGAAACTAAATAAATAAAAAGCTTGGCATACCTCGCTAGACATGTGACACCCATTTTGAACGCCTGTTAACAAATTAAACCGATTTGTTCTGTTATTCTAATAGGGCGACTATGGGAAGTGTTTGTGTCGAGCATATTTTGACAAAATTTATTGCTACCACGCCTCCTCGACAGGCCTTTTTTCTGATTCCTCAAAGAGGGCGGATGCCGTGACATCTGTCGCGCAGAAAACGTTGTCACGCCCTCCCAGAGAAAAACTAATGAATTTTAAAAATATTGACATACCCTCTTTTATTGTGGTTTCTCAAAATATGCCGAAATTACCGGCTAAAATCTCACAACTTACAGCCAACTTAAAGCCTCCCCAACCAAAACATAAAGTCCATTTTCTCGATTAAAATTAATGAGCAAGTTCATGAACAAAATGAGAAAACATAACGAAGACACAATTAATCAGTCTTTAGATTTTATTGCATATCCTTCGAATCAAAAAATCTGCAAGTGTTACTATAATATCGCAACATTCGAAAAAGCTTTCACGCCTATGTGTTTTAAATGATCCATCAATATTATGAGTAAATGATTGAAATTAATTAAATCCCTTCCGCGACCACATTAGTTATTGACAAAAGTCAAGTAACGACACATCTCAGCGTGAGTTCCACTGATGTATCGGCAAACAATAAGTCAACGGAACAAACACACAATATTTACAATGTGTGTGATTGATAGTGGATGACAGATGTCGGGTCAACCCTTGCGCTGCGACCGGCCCATCTGTCGCCGAGCCTCGGTATAATGGTCAGGGAGATACAGAACTGAAATATCTTTTTCCGCACTTTCACCCTCAAAATCAGTTTCTAAGTCATTCTTGTCGCAAATGACTCTCGTTTACGTGCTCAATTACTTGCAAACATCAAATAACCGAATCTGATCACAATAAAATAAAGATCATTTGCAATCGACATTCCCGTTTTATATCACCAATTCGAAAATGTATTTATTTCTTATCTTGAATAATGACGCCATAAAGATACGTTTTTATAACACACGGGCAGGTAATATGTATCTAAAATAATGCTCTCATCTTTTGTATAATATTACTTTTCGTTTATACTCATTTTATTTGTTGCTATAAAAGGGAAGAATAACGGTTGTTAAAACAGTATCTGTACACATTGTAGAAACAGGAGACTTGGCAATAAATCTTTTTATTTTATGACAAATCGTAGTCAGAACGGTGCACGGTGGCTCTGTCACCCTCGCGGTAACAAAAGATCTAGAACAAACAGTAACATAATGCTATGATGGTCAAACACCACAACGCGACATGAACTATTTGTAAACATAAATACAATGATACCACCCCGCTGCAATAACTGTATGAAAGTACACAAAATACTGCATTGTATCACTCTGATTTATAGCTTTTAGGGCAGTTAGTTCGTTTGAACTTAATTGTAAGAGAAAGAGCCGAAAGACAAAGAAAGCGTTTAATTGCAAGATTGTTGTACAGGCCTTTAATACTAAAGTGATATAAATACTTCCAAATAAAACATAATAAACATTGTTAATTTGGAACGAGTTGCAGCTATATGTGTGCAGTTCATGTCATGGTACTCGTATTAGTATAAAACACGGTGACACTAACGTGAAATATGATACGAGCATCTAACAAAAGCGAATGACGTCGCTTTATGAGCTGCGACGATCCCTGGGACCCTGCCTCATAATTATAATATTATGACTTCACATTATTCCACAAATATGGTTGTATGGCTCAAACCCTTGGAGGTGGGAGAGATAACCTATTGTATTGGCACATTTACAACATAAAAGCTTATTACTATCCGCACCCCTTGATAAAAATTGTACATTTTATACATTCTAATATTTTTGTGCGCGATTTTCGCAAGGAAAATGATGTTGCCATGCTAACAGGACTGAAATTATCGACCAAAGTTATAAAGGATAAATATATCGCTATAACTACGACCCCTAAACAGATCGTGGCTATAATTTTGTAATCACCATAAAATCTGTATCACCGCACTAATATATTTATGACATTACAGCTCCCACTAATATTTATGCAAATTGAAAACGTGCAGAATGGCATCGTTTACGCGACCCTAATCCCTGTATAACGGAGACCAACTTCGACATATGTCGCTTTTGACTGTTAAATTTTATTCTACCAGTTATAATAGACTTTTTCTTCGGGATTCAATAGACTAGTAGATTTGAAATGGCATAGATACGAATAAAAAACTAACAAGATACCTAGGTCTGCTTATATCGACTTCCCTGCTGTGGAGCAGAGTGAAGCATAACTTTCTGCATTTTATTGGCAGGCACCACAGCCATTGATTACCAAGTAACAGAGTTTTTTTTTAATAATGTAATATTTTCTCTATTAATACATGATAACCTTACGGCACAAAATTCTAAATTTCTGCAAATAAGTTTAAACTTCACCCCGATCCACGATTCATTTGTAATGAGAATGCGGGAAACCACAACACCCTATTCCACTTGTCATCATAGTAGATTTGTGCACCAAATAGGAAAAGTAATTTGTGTCCATATGGGACCAGTGATTGCCTTCTGAACACTCTCACCCTCGACCGGGTCGCCGAATAGTCTTTTGGTGGCCAATTTCGACGACCCCAACTCATTTCCTTAGATCTCTTTTAATATCGCAGAACACGCTCCGATTTTCTTACATCATGCTCGGTTTTGTTAGGGTTAGGTATTATTTGAGTTATATCATAAACGGAGTCCATTTATTTGATCAATACGAGGGTTTAGGTATTGAGTTTCGATTTTTGCTATTATGATACGACCTTTGCAGATTAAACGCTTGTTGTTGTTGTAAAAATTGATAAAGTAAATACTGCCTTTTTTATAGTCCAATCTTAAATTAATACCGGTGACAAAACAATGCATCATAGTAATTTAATTTCCCCGTTTTCTTTCCCCTAAGTTCGGTTAATAGGAGGGAGGTAGCGGCTTGCGGCTAGTAAATAGTAATAATTTCGTGAGGCATTTTTACAAGTCTCAGGTGGTCGGTAATTTGGTTGCGGCAGAGGAAGGGTTACACTTGATTTATCTCGGTCGTAATGCGCGCTCGGGGACGCACTATTTCGCCCTGCGCTCTTCCCACAAACCATAAACACTAATTTATCTAGCACCGCAAATTAGTTGCTTTGTATGATATTCACTCGTGATTTAGCGCTCATGTTTTCTTTATGATGTTCATAACTAACCGAAATAACTCCCACTCTAACGAAATACGGCTCGCATAATTTTTAATGACGTGAGTGAATTGTATGAAAACTGACTTGTTAATAGAGCATAAGCGCCTCACCACACGCTGTAAAATGTGGAAACGTCTGCGTGTGACCTTGAGACCGATAGACACGTGGCCAATAAACAAAAGGCGAGGAATCCTCGAAGCGTACGTGTCATGTCTCTTCGCAACAATAACGAAACATGAAAAATTTCCAGACGCCCCACATCAGACTGATAAATGGCTTCCGAAAATCCAAAAGGAAGTTACAGCTTACTTGGGATTTGGTCTAGAACCTCTCACGTCCCATAACTGCTGCACTCCGCTTTATTACAATTACCATAAGCCTCAAAGTCCCGCACTCCACGGCCGGCGGGTGTGACTTCATCATTTTGAACCTACTTACAAGTGCGGTAAGACGGTTATTGCTTGGGTGAAATAGAAACCGCGACCGAGACGTACACTCGGTACAGTCGCAGACAACTTTAGCACTTACCCCTGTTCTTTTAAGATTGGAGTTGCAAGTGTACGAATGATCCGCGCGAAAGTTATGCGTCGTTCGTGCCGCCGAGCGGTCCACTCTTTAGATTTTATGTACGTGTACTATATGTTGGCGGCTATTTGGAATACTAATTGAGCATGCCTACGGATTCCAAATCATGTCTATTTACTTTTTCCGGGACGAAAAATAAGTTATCGTAACACTCTTGTGAAGATTCTTTTTATTGGCATTATTATCTGTGAATTGTATTTTTTTCTTCATTTCGTTATACTATCTATTGGGCAAATTACTTACTTGTTTCACGGATGTTGAATAAACACAGGTAGTTCTAATTTATATTTCAAACACCGTTTTCCTCGACAGCATCCAATCTACAATTTGAATGGAAAACCAGTAAACCGCGAAATGATGATGAATCGCGCCAGAGAAAAGGCCTGGCAGAGCGAGATAGAGTGTAAACCCGCCAGTAGGCGAGAGAAGGATGCAAGGTGGGGAAATTAGCTGATGCTTCCGTGAATTTGTGTACGTTTTCAATGAAGCCTCTTTGCGGTAGGTAAAATAGGAATAAAATGGATGGGCCCTAATCCGCCGGCCATTTATAACTTACACGCCATTAATTTGAGTGATAATTCATGAATAGCGACGCGATTGGTCGTAGATATTGGATTCGGTAAAGTACACAGTAGCCGTGCCTACCGAAACTCGAGTATTACAATTCCTTATCGCTCCGGTAGGTGGGTAATCTAATCAAATTTTACAGTGAATGCTTTATGCATTTTGTAATAATTTATATTCGTCCTATATACCGAATACGTATCCTGTATGTTAACAAGCTTTGTTTTAACTATGTAAATGTACTTAAGATAATGAGTAAAGTTCAGGTTCTTAGACTGTTACATAAATGATGGTGTTTAGCGTGAAAACGGTCCTTGTACTGTGACCGACTGTGTGCTGTGGTAATCGGGGCACTCCTAGTTGAGTCACTGTGGCTCGGACATCTCACATTATTGTAATTACTCACCCATTACCGTATGTCACTGTGGGCTTACAGACTGTGATACTAGAGGTGTCTCAGCTCGTATCAACAACGTATATTAAAGTAGCCTTGTTTGGTAGTATAACAAAACTAAATAATTATTTTATTAGACATCTGCCTATCCTTCTTTATCCAGTCTAACCGGATGTAGCTGAATACCAGCCTAAGTATTTTAAATGGAGCGACTGCCTATCTGACCTCCACAACCCAGTTAGACCAGTTATAGTGTTTGTGGATGTAATGCGATACCACTTGGTAAGACTACACACTTATTTAAAAACCTTGTTATTTTAAATAGTAATTTTCACTTGAAAGCTCTTGCATTTGACTTAGTGAAAATTTACCAAGTTTTAAAGCAACTTCGTAGTAATTTCTCCATGGAAATCGCAGTAATTGTTCTACGGAATTCTAGAAAAGCGCGCAGACATTACAAATTAACGTTATTGTTATCTAAAGCAAAAGTTCACCTTCTTAATGAATTCTATTCAGCTTCTCTACTTTATAAGCAATGATTTCTAAAGTATCAAAATGATTGACGTCACCCTAGCCAACCTCAATCACGTATCAAGTTCCACAGTCTCACAATATCATCAAACACCTTACTCAACATCCGTGGACCACCTCTAGTGACCTCAAGTCAGCACAGTGTACACACACGACTTAGTCCATGTTAACCGGAAGTGGGTGCTTGTAGCCGGCCGTCAGTGCTTCCGTCTCGGCTATCAGGATTATGTTATTAAGCAGACGCCATCGCCCACCGCGGTGCTCGCTGATAATAGCTGCTTAACATTTACTTACAATATCATTGAGTGCATGAAGCGATTAACTACAGTTAATTGGACTAAATATGGGATTGAGTGTATTGATGAGTTTGAGCTACTGGAAGTAAAGGGAAACTTTTTAAATTTGAATGAAAACGGTATTTACATGTACCAAAGAACGCATTATACTAAGACACTATTATTTTATTGCATGCTTTCGTAAAATTATGTCGCATATTACCTAATACATTCATGAATAATTTAGTTTTTAATGAAATCTATCTTTTCGACTATTATTGCTATTACGAATGCGAAAGTGTGTTGGGATGGATGTATGTGTGGATGTTTTTAACATTTTACACAAAAAGTAATACACGGATTTACATGAAATTTGGCTCACTGATAGTTTATAACCTATAAAATAAAACATTTTTAATCCCGGTAGTACAATTTCGTGTACAACTTACCGAACTCCAACCAGGTGAAAGTATTAGATTTCTGACTGTGCAAAGACGTAACAAAACAATAAGAGGTAAATGAAATAGCTCGTCCATAGAGTTCATTCGTGTGGTCAATCCAGTTTACAATAGTAAATCTTTATTAATTCACCCAGATTTATTTCGTAGCCATGTTTTACTCATGTGTTCCAAACCGTCACAATGGATTAGTTCTGATTTGAGTGCTCTACACCTAATACGTGAATTAATCAGTTATCCATTAATGTCGTTAAGAATATTAATATTTGTTAGCAGTTATTAATAATCGTGACTTTTATTAACGGGATAGTTTCAAGAAGACATTTATTTTACTTTGTGGTTGTTAAAATATCTCCTACCTCAAGACATCATGTTTGATAGATTGCCAAATCTGTATTTTATACCATCAACATCTCCTTTCATTTACCTTAAGGTATAACTTTGACTACTTAGA
Source organism: Xestia ashworthii (assembly GCA_950022955.1). Classification (NCBI taxonomy): domain Eukaryota; kingdom Metazoa; phylum Arthropoda; class Insecta; order Lepidoptera; family Noctuidae; genus Xestia; species Xestia ashworthii. Next base: position 7,509,385 of record OX465558.1, on the reverse strand, counting down.
AACTAAATGTGGAAAATGCATGGGACGGGACTCAAAAGAGTTTGATTTTCAAAACATTTGTTCATTATAAACAACCAACATTAACTTATTAAATAATGAAACATTTAACTTCTACCTCTGCTGACTCCCCAAGCACTAGGAGCAGGTATAAGCGTAGCAGGGCAAGCAGGGCAGCGCTCGTAAATTACAAGCACTTATCTATATTTACCTCGCGCGACTATCTGTCTTTACAGTAAATACAAAATTCTCTGTTTATATTCTTACACGTTTTTTCTACAGCCTCTAAAATTTATAACTTTACGACTTCGGGACGTATCTTCTAGCTGCAAAGTTTGATGTTCGTGCTAATTTAAAAATAATGGAAAAATATTTTTTTATGGGTCGGTGGGAAGAATTTCAATATTTTAATCTAGTTCAAGCTTTTCTGAGAAAAGCGTCTTTAATCAATGTTTAAATTGCTGTTTTAAAATTGTATAAGACATCAAACCAGAAAAAGTTTAATACCTCTTAGAAATTAAGCTTTGGTGAACTAAAACGTATTGCAGAAAATATCTAACGACAAACTTATCAATGTTACCCGATATAACTTCATTGTTTGACACAGTTCTGTGTCTAATCTAGTTTCAGTAAATAGAAAGCTATCGCGTGTTATCCTGAAGTCGTGAATTACCTTGTTTGTGGTAAAAATAGCACTTTGTAATGTTCCGCTATAAACTTATGAAATAAACTTTGTGATAAGAGCGCTGTTGATGACGATACTCTTGACTTTTCTATTGCTACGACTAGTGGGGGAGTAAACGTTGCATTTTAATAACAGATAACTAGCTAAGTATAAACTGTATTCATATTTACCTACTATAAATACTTTCCAAAGCATTGATGCATACTTTTTCATGCGTAAGGAATAGCATTGACTTTTGTTATGGGTTTTTTTAATTTTATGTAACGAGTACTGTCAAAAACTGTTGTCTCTATTTAATAAATATAAAACCTCTATGTTGTTCGTCAAACCTATGTGTGACACTGACAATACACGTAGTTTGTACGTACAAAGATTTATTTATTCAATGATTTTCAATGCTGTTGACTAATTATTTTTGCAAAATGTGTGACGTCTCCGTGTGAACTAAACATGCGTAGTTTAGATAGATATGTTCATCACCACTTATTTACTTATTAATATGACTATTATCTTGACTTATTATTTGTGTCTGTCATTTTTTTTTATGGCATTAGGGAATGAAACTGGTTTTTATTAACCATTTTATTTTTTGTGATATCTTGTATCTATTTGTATATGTCATTCTTTTAAAAATTGCTTTTAGTTATGAAACTGGTTTTTATTAACAACTTTGAGACACAATGTTAGAACATACACATGCCCGTTATCGTAAGATTTAGATTCAAATTACCAAATTTGGTGTAGATACTTGAAGAATTAACGTACTTAACTACAACTACAAATTAATGTTAAACTGAATACAACATTAATATTGTCATAGCGCACAACAAGGCAAATACAATTATACAAATATGATACAGCACAGTCGGTTAACATCGTGTGTGGAATATAAAACACTTTTATGTGCGATTGCGTCCACAGTTGATCACATTTAACGAGAGTGTAGAGGAGACGGTTTAGAGCCCCCAATAAAACAATAAACGCGCTCTTATCACGCGTTATCAAACGCAGCAAACATACAATTTATTTGTTCGCGTTCCTTGTTAATGTACTCGTAAATACGTTTGTACGGACCGACGTTTGTTCTACACTGACGTGATAACGTTCACTAATTGTGTTCCTTTTTTAAAATAATCACAGGTATGAAGTTATGCCAAATGTACTGCAAATTACCTACTTCTGCTACATACATGCAGGTGTTACGTCTTGTTTATTTAAAAGTCGTAACAAATTATTCCGTCACTGTATATCGTTCTGAAGATGAATTTAAGTTAAGGTGTATTAATTTTGGATGTCCTTTGGGTAAGTAGGTACCGAGTATACCTACCTACAATACCTACATCTGTTTTGGTGCACCTAGCATGTGAGTAGGAGGATTGGTAAGAAAAATAAACTGTCACCATTTTAGACATAAATGGGCTTTTTATAACTTTGAAGGCGCGCGTATCGGACCTCTCAAAATGTAGAACGTGCCACCGGGGCGATGGTCGTTCGGAGAACAGAAATAAAAAGTCTAAATGCACTGTAAACTATTTACACAAAAATGTATGTACAATATAAGAACTTAATAGAAATATCTTAATCTACGAAATCAACAAGAAATACAGCATGAAAAAACTTTTGTCAAGAAGTGACAGACAATGTCAAATCAAAAAATAAATAAATATGGTGTCGCAGCACCGGCCAGTAACAAAACGAACGCCGCCTCCTTGGTCGCGGTCTAGTGATGAGTAGTGTTAGGCACTACATCAGCCCCCCCTTGAGACCGTCAAGGGCGATAATAGTCAGGAAACCTAACTCTACGTCCAGATCTAGTCTTGGTAACGTTTGCTTCGCGATCTGGTGATTTCTGATTCCCTGATTGTGTCACATGTGTTGTTTTGTGTGTGTCATGTTGTCGATCTTGTGATAAATGAGCGGGATTGGTTGAATGAGTGGGTGTGTATGGAGTGGTGTCTGGGTCACGCAGTATGTAGGCGGGCTTGACTCGGTCTACCGATACTGTGCCTTCCTTGCCATTGACCAGAATAGTGAAAACCTTGTCACCACGCTGAAGCACCTCGTATGGTCCAGAATATGCTGGTTTCAAGGCACCACCAACAGTACAATCTCGCAAAAATACGTGAGTGCAAGTGGCTAACTCCTTGAACATGAAAGTTGGACGCTTTCCGCCATGGTGTGAGGCAGGCGAAGGCCTTAAACTCTGGACAATACTCCGCAGTCTTGATGTGAATTCCATCAAGTCTGGATTACAGACGACTTCTGATTCGAAAAACTCGCCTGGCAGACATAATGGTTCGCCATACACCAATTCAGCTGAGGTAGTTTGCAGATCTTCCTTGAAAGCACTACGGACACCCAACAATACAAGAGGGAGAGAGTCAATCCAATTCCCGTTACCGTGGCGGATTATGGCAGACTTCAGCTGCCGATGAAATCTTTCCACGAGACCATTACAGGCTGGATGATAGGCAGTGGTACGGTGGTGATTGAATCCTGCGATGCGCGAAAGATTTCTGAATAACGCGGATTCGAACTGCCTGCCACGATCTGTCACGATATCAATTGGACAACCAAACCGGGAAATCCAGCCACTGAGTAGGGCTTTAGCAACAGTCTCAGCCGTTATGTCTTCCAAGGGTATTGCCTCAGGCCAACGTGTAAAGCGGTCGACAGCGGTGAGACAATACTTGAAACCTTGGGACAGAGGCAATGGTCCTATCAAGTCAATGTGGACAAATTTGAAACGAGCTGCAGGAAGTTTGAAGGTGCCAACTGGAGCACTCGTATGACGTGTGATCTTGGAACGCTGACACGGTATACACGCTCGTACCCAGTTCCTGCAATCCTTCCTAATTTCAGGCCACACATAGCGCTCAAGACACTAGTTTGGTGGTTGCTTTTGCCTCAGGGTGACTAAGGGAATGCAGACTCTCAAACACTCTTCTCCGTAGCGGTTTCGGAACAAACGGCCTTACCGCGCTCGTACTGACGTCACAAAACAGTTCAATGTTGCTGCCTGGGACCTTCAGTTTTTTGAGGCGCAGTGACGTGGAGCCTACCGCGAGTTGGGTGAGCTCTAGATCGGAGTGCTGAGCGGCTGCCAGCCGCTCCAGATCGATTGGCTGGGAAATCTCCTCAACTCGCGAGAGGGTATCAGCTACCACGTTGTCGTTGCCGGAAATGTGACGTATGTCAGTGGTAAACTGCGCGATCAGGTCCAGGTGCCGGAACTGTCTTGGCGAGCAGTTTTCTTTCCGATTGTGGAAGGCGAAGGTCAGTGGCTTGTGGTCGGTATAGACAGTGAAGTCCCGGGCTTCGAGCATATGCCTGAAGTATTTTATGCTCTCGTAGATAGCGAGGAGCTCTCGATCGTAGGGTGAGTACTTCTGTTGAGAAGAGCTCAGCCCACGAGAGAAAAATGCCAAAGGCTCCCAGGACTACCAGTTTGCTGCTGTAACACTGCACCAATCGCCTTGTCAGACGCATCAGTTACGAGCGCTAACCTTGCATTGCAACTGGGATGAGCAAGCAAGGCGGCCTGACACAGACCATCCTTGCAAACTTCAAATGCGTCGAGCAGCTGACCGGTGATATGAACTGGGTGCGATCCTTTCACTGACCCGGTGAGTAGCGCGTTTAAAGGAGCTTGTTGTTTAGCTGCACCTGGAATGAACCTACGAACGCCGCCTCCTTGGTCGCGGCCTAGTGATGAGTAGTGTTAGGCACTACAACTTCATCTATATAGAAATAACACTCTCTGAACCTTGCAATTACATCAATATTTTTTTAATTCGAATCCTCCAATCAACATGTCAATGGAAACGACTGTCTTTTGTTGAATACAGCGTTTATTCTTCAAATTAAAAATAAACAGTAAGTACATTAAAATAAAGAAAGAATTACAATGCGGTCACATTTTTAATTGTAATTACTGACAGCATTCCCAGCTATCAATTGTACGGTTCGTGACTTTTCCCAAAACAATGGGATCACAGCACGTTACAGCGAAGACAACGACTTTAAATAAACAACGATAAAAAATCAGTTATAACGATATTAACAATGGAAAATAACGTGCATTTCACTGCGTTGTTGTTCTGAAATAAACTTGCTTTCTGAAGTAAATCTTCTGACAGGTCATCATGAAAGTTTATATGTTGAACGTTTCAAGTAGATCAGAATATATTCAAATACGATTCAAGTACACAAAGATTTGTTAGTATCAGATTAGACAGTGAAATGTATTTATTTTATCAGTAGTTAAATAGCTACAAGCAATAACCACAACAACTGGTCAAAAAAACGCCATCTGAATTATTATAATCGTTCGATATAACATTTTTATTATGTTTTTTCGCATTCACAAAATTTATTGAAAAGCATGCATGTGTTGGTCTCATATGGCGGGCGCTATAAATAAGGGCGCGCTCACACGGCCGCGTCTCTAGTGACTAATTTGTTAACAAGTGTTCGGGGACACTTAATTACACTGCAAGCAGCGGGGCGTCATCGTCGTTCAACGAATACATTACTTTGTCAAGATATCCTTGTTAAATAATGCGGCTATTAGTAACCTTAATTGAATTTATGGAAGCATGCACGTTTCATGTTTTGCTTCCGTGATAACTTGCTTGATGAGCGTTCTCTTGTAAGATTGGAAATCATAATTATGTCTAGCTTCAAAACTTACATTGAGAGTATTCAGGCAACGTGTTACGAGTAAATTAGCTATATTCAAACTTTGATTTGGTGACTTGCAAGTCACCATTCATAGAAATGTTTACGATCAAAGTTTTGTTAACAAACGGTATGAATATAACTTCATTCATACGATCAGACACTATCACTCCGTTCAAATAGTTTATTTTAAGACTATTTACATTGAATCTATATGAGCATTTGATAATTATGGTTCCTTCAAGTCATAAGAACTCGTTATCTAACATAATATTTCTCAAGGAACATTACTAGGACAAAATTACAAGGATTGTTGGTGTTTTCGTCGCCTATTTTTAGGGAATGACGCTTAGATAATTTAAATCTTTTGCACTGTGACTGTTTTAAAAATGTGAATTTACACACACAGCTTACCTGCCGTACAAATATGTATTTAATTTGTTTCATCATGACATCCATTATACCGATGATTGCATATTCAAAAATATGTTGGGTTGAACTCCTGAAACGCATAATAATGCTAAACCAGTTAAAAATCTTTGAAGATATACGAAACGCTTTGAAAGCGATTACCTTTTCTATAAGCCCTTACGGGTCATTCAATCATGAACGTTAGGGCCACTACAATCATTATCAACGTAATAACTGCAGAATAAATTGTTAGAGCGCCTCTTTGTGGTTTCACACAAGTTTGTCACGTTGGCGACGATCGACGGTTGCACTTATGTGTGTCATCTGTCTGTAAGGTCCATAATATATTTCTTACTGTTACTGTTAGCCTGGTTCTTTTGGCCCACAACGTCATATTGGAATTACAGCAACCGTGGCTAGTTAAACCGATGTCAATGTTACTGTTAGTAACCAGCGTTAATCAATCTCCTGTTTGTTTGTCCTGGGTTGTGGAGGTCAGATAGGCAGTCGCTCCATGTAAATTACTGGTATTCATCTGCACCTGATTAGATTGGAAGCCGACCCCAACATAGTTGGGAAAAGGCTAGGCAGATTATGAATCAATCGCCTGTTTCAGCAATGTCTCTGATTTCAATTTTGAAGTGCTTTGTTCTGTGATCATAAACACTAATCTACCTAGGGATTTATTTTTCAATATGTAATGAAAATTGTCACTAATGTGTAATTGTTTGTCTAGTATGGGCGGAGACCGGCGAGTTCCGAGACAGTGGCCACTCATCCCTGGCATCAGTTGGCTCAGGAGTGGACCAGTCATCACTGTACGCGCCACCACGACCAAGACGTGACAGGAAACCCACTGACGACAGTGAGTATTTTTGTAAGTCACCTGATTGAAGTTATTCTGAATTTATTATGAAACACTAGATCCACTTGTAAACGTTAACGAAAACTTACGATAGCACTCCTTCTTTTTGACATTGTTAAAAATGTACCTACCTTCTTACTTTCATCTGGAATGTTCTATCCTAATACGAAAAATAATCACGTCGTCTACAAATACATGGATTACAATCTTTTTCAAAAGCTCATTACTCTGTACTTCATTATTATGAACTGGTATTATCTGGCGCTATATTTACACTAACCTATTTTTTTAAACGTTACATCTTTTTGTTTTTGTCAATATTAATAATATAGTCTGGTGTGATCTATGTATTTGGTGCTGTTGAAAGTTTCCATACTTATAAATGAATACGGCTACTAAATGCGGTCAGAACCGGTACTTACTAGCTTAAATCTCTACTGAGATAATTTGCTTTGACGTCAATCAAACACGTTTGTTTTAAATAGACTATTTTCTCGTCGTTATCATTAAAAAAAGAATTCTACGTATAACAGTGTGAAAACAAAGCAATTAAATGGCTGGACCACACAAAGTGACAAGCTTAAAACTGAAAGTAAACCCAGTAAAGCGTAGGGAAATCTATGGCAAATACGGCCGCGCGTTATTCTAATGCTTTCACAAATAGCCGCGCGAGCACGGCTCGCGGTTACCTAACGGTGCGCGGTGTGGCGGCGGTGTGGCGCGGCCCTAACTTTGTGCACTACGTACATCGACGTAGCTCGAATTATTCTTTTATTTATACTGGCTGATTTAATTAGCGTTGTTGTGGGAAAGAAATGCTCATTTTATTCTACCGTTGGCGCCTTGCGCTAGATTGTTCGAATTTGTCATTTATTTTGTTCATTTCACGTTACTTCGTTAAAGTTAGATCACATCATTCGATTATTGATTCCACAACTCGGTTGCGCTAACTGCAATAACAATTGCGAACTATCGGCATAGTAATTAATACAATGTGTGTAATCTTCTAATATGACAATTATCAGCAAATTAATATTACGTGATTGAGACGTTGTCCACACATTTGCGCAATTACCGGATTGTCTTAACTGTTTACAATGCGGTATAGTATTAAGCAATTAACTGCGTGTAGGTATCTAATTCTACATGTGCGATATTTATGACTCTGAGTTAACAAATACATGATTACAGTAATTTTCGCTTTTAGGCAGTGCAGTGCAGTTTAAATATCAGTGTAATTTTTGTGTACCTAAGTAAGTACGTTCGATTAATCGAACAATCGTCAAAAAACATACCTACACCCAATGATAAAGAAAAGCTATTTAAACCTTCGTAAATATTAAGTTATAAAAATCGTAGCTACCTTATTCGTAGCTATCATAAAAATCGTAGCGGCTGTGTACAAATACTACGCGCATCCTACATTTTGAAGCCTTCGATAACAATCATTATAGTAAGAATGTACACTCGTTGTAAACTATTTGAAAGTAAACACATTAAAGGAAACGTTGCGATGTTTTATCAAAATCGAGTGTCGGCTTTGAAGTGGCAACATGTTCTGATATCGGTAACATATGTAACTACGCTGTTTACCAACCCGCTCTTGTCATGTCGGCCAAACGTAAAGGCATAGATTAAATATGTTACCTACTAACGCAAAGGTTAGTTCGAAATGATGGATGGGTCGGCGAACGCTCAAAGCGTATCGCTGATAAACGCTATCGACGCGTTATCGACGCGTAGCGGACTTATCTAGGGTTGGCACAACCTTAACTTCAAGATACGATTCAATTTTATAAGGTCCGTGGCCTTGTGTCTTTTCTTTCAATGAGCAAGCACTTTTTTCAGTAGTCGTACTTTGCTTTAGGCGAAAGCGTTAGAATAGCGCGCGAAATTCACTTTCGTTTGTTTGAAATTTATAGGTCAGTATCAGGCTGACGTGACGATTGATTGATTTGTGACAGCACAGAATATGATTAACATTATTGCAACTTAAAATGATAAGCGTAACAATAATTAAAACAATGATTTACTATACCCATAGAATCCCACTGGTCAGATACCGTTATTTACCGTGCTCTACCGGCCTGCCAAATGATACATGTTCCTAATTTAGGTGACAACCCTACTAGTATCATCGGATAATGATCGTGGTTGAGGATGGCACCGGTAGCCGGGTGCGTAACCTCTGAGACCATAATCCCGCCTTGTTCATTATACACCAATGAGATTGACGAGCCCTACAGATTTGCGATTTTCAATTTTCATATACATGTACTTTATCGCAGTACATAAGACATGTGTGTACTATGTTTCTTTAGTGGGGATTCCTCAGTATGCGATGTCTGTTTAGTTTTTGTCAGAGCGTTTAAAGTTTGTTGATCCTGTGTAAGGTTTTAGAAACTGATTAACAATATACGTACAATTTAGAGAATTTTAACTAACATAATTATAGCTTTGCTAGCAATTGTGTATCTACTCATAACAATTATACAATATTACATTATTTAGTAGTATAACTATTACTGAAAACGTGTATTCATTCATTTAAACCAATCAATACATGAGGGCCTACACAAAATTACATTTTATCGAAAACAAAAGTCTAATGTGTATTATTGGATTGACATAACCTATCGATATGCCTACGTCAATCCTTTTGAAAGTCTTTGAAAAATACGAAACGTTTTGAAACCAATCACCACTTTACTTGTCTAGGCCCTAACATAGATTTGTTTTTATTCTACTCCATGTGACTTTGGCAACGAATAATCGTGGCTACGAAACAAAAAGTAATTTAATTATCAAGTGTTGCACATAGCAATTTTAATAGCCTATATAATATCGAACTGTGGTGATTATTTAACGATGTTCAATCAAGATAAGCGCCCGCAATAAAAGTATAAACGTTAATCCGATATGTAATAAACGAAATTACAAGTTAAAACAATTTATTATCAATAACACGCAATTTTATTTATACCGCTACTGTTTGTGTCGAAACCTTTGTTTAGGCATGATCAGCCAATAATGTTCTCACTACTGGGACATAGGCCTCTTCTTTATGAGAGGGAATACCTTTTTGGTTCTAATGTATGCTGTTTCCTCACGATGTTTTCCTTCACCGTTTTGAGAGCAATCGTGATGAAATAAATTACACACAGTAAGGTGGCTGCCTGGTTTAGAATCCACGACTTATATGCTCATAAGTCGGGGCGCTACCACTTGCTCAACTAGCACAAATAGCTGGTTAAAGACGGACACCTGAATTTTTGAACACTCGAGCCACCACTGCTTTCAAAACCTTTGATAATGGTTTGTGAAATAAAATATCTATTAGGCAGAGCTTTACCTTCACTTTGTATTGTTATTTATCGTTACATAACTATTAGGTATTGATGATATTTGATTGATTGTTGAGATATAAGGACAGATTACTATCTTATGCTAATCGCCAGGAAAAAACACACTTAATTACTTTACCTACAACATGCAATTGTTTGTTTTGCTAATTAATCAATTTTATCGTTTTCGATAACATTCCCAGATAATTGCAAAAGATTATGTCCCCACCTATTACTAAAAATATGATGATATGATTGTTTAAGCTTTTCAGAACTTATAACATTACTGCTACATAAAGTCATTTTTATCTGATAGTGCCTACCTAAAACGTTGCTCACCGCGCTGCTTTTTGACACCGATGTTCATTCGGTAGTGACCTCTATTGCAGCTAGAGACAATAGGTACATTGACACAGGGATTTCGAGCAAAGCCAATATACGCGGCTTGATTGCGATCGACGCGTTATCAGTAACGAATTGATGTAATAACAACACCGTATCACTTGTCCCCTCGCACCGATACCATTTTCGAGGGAATTTTAACGTTGTACAATCACACGCAACTTTCAGTTGTTGGGTTATGGGTGGTGTTACAACGGATTTCATTCTCCATGTAGAACTGTATCGTTTCAAATCTTTTTCTAGCGGAAAACTGTTTTTCTCGAGGGTCCAAATGTAGTTAAGTGTTTTTAATTTTTTACAGTAACAATCTTACAGTAATGCAGTAGCATTTTTAAATACTATTAATTACCGAGCTTAAAATAAGTTATATCTGTATTGGTGGCTTGTCTGGGAATTCATCTTTAAATAACCTAACTCTATTGTTAAGTATCACATCTGTCGTTAAGTCTTTTAAATACAATTCATTCAAATAAAAAAGCTAATTTTAAAAATGCTTCCAAACACCTCGACATTATTAAACATTTTCTTTTTCCTTTACAAAAATTCTTTATTTCTACATGCTGATTAAACGCTGATATAATCGCCCGTTAAAAATATGAACCGAAAATAGATTTTATTGCATGTAAGTGATATAAATTACGTGAAGTGACGTCGCTCATCGAGATCAACGAATTTACGGCAGTGTCGTAAAAGTATTAGGTGCGCTTGCGCCTAATCCTCCGCCGCATTATGGGCTTGCTACCGGTACTCGCCGACCGTGGCCCTGATTCCATATTTTTATCTAAATAATATTGAATGGGAAAACCTTTTTATGTAATTTTGTTGTTTTGATTGCTTTTTATAGTTTTGGAACATAACTTTGTTACGTCGTCGTATGAACACAGCTTTTTTTTAAGAAACTTTTGGAGTATGTTACACATTTCTAAGTTTGTTGCGACAGCCTCCAGCTATTCTCACCCGATCACAGTACCTTTCGATACACAGCAAACAACTCAGACTGAACAGGGCGCACTGGTTTACGTAGTCAAATAATGCTTTTTATAATAATATGCATAGAGATTCCTAAACTCTTTTAATTTGTAACTTGCAAAGTGCAACGTTACATTGTAGTCAATTATAAATGAATCAAAATTAAATCTAAATCAACTAAACTTAAAACATAACCAACAAACTTGTTACTCTAACTGTCACCTGCTACACACAAACGCAAAACTTCACCCCTAAACTACGGAACTTGGAACTAACTTCCACTATCTGTTCAGGCAATCGTCCGCTAACGTCTGAGCCGACGATAAAGACGGAGTCAACGACTCCGGGCGTGGGGCCCGACGAGGCGTCTATGGACGACAAGGGCGACAAGAAGAACAAGAGGCAGCGACGTCAGAGGACGCACTTCACCAGCCAACAACTGCAAGAACTCGAAGCCACCTTCGCAAGAAACCGCTACCCTGACATGTCCACGCGTGAAGAGATCGCCATGTGGACTAACCTTACTGAAGCTAGAGTTAGGGTAAGAATCCTGATATAGCTGCCTTTACTTAGCGCATATTTTTAGTTTTGCATCAATTCATACATTAGCAGAACGATAGTATTGCGTTTCTCTATTGATATTGGTTGTTTCTATTGAACAACAGTCTTTATTTCGCTCATGGACCATTTGTTTCGAATTGTAAATTGGGTGTCACATATTGGGTATTTCCAGTCACCAAATAGTTGATGGCAATCCACTTTTTATGTTCTTGTAGTAACGTGACAGGAGCGCGAGTGCATTACAATATTAACGAGCTAGATGTTTAGGCTAATCGTCGCATCCGGCGCGTCTTCGGTATTTTTGTGCCGTGCCGGCCGACGGAACACGGAATCCCTTAATCCTCGAGGATTTGATGCGTCTATTTCGGTCTCTTCATAATCCCTGGCTTAAGTCTGATCGCATCCACACTCACTGTCAATAGTTTTGGAAGGCCCCTGTTAGAGATTCTGCGGTTGCAGCCGAGTTTGTAGTGTTTAGCTGGTACTGAATTCATAGAATAGTTTACGGTTTCTTTGGCATGTGGAGTGGTTAGTTTGGTTAATCTCATGAACATGTGTATCGGGCAAATTCTTAGAATTTATTTTACATGCATTTTAAAAACGTAACTACAATCATTTTTATTCGTGCTCAGTTTAATATCTAAAACCTTTAAATTGTGTATTCTCGAGTATTTCATCGCAACATGATAAATAGAGTTTTAAATGAAACAACTGAGATAAATCACTGTTTCTTTTTTCATTTCCATCAAAGAAAATCTCCAAGAATTTGGCAAGTGTCGTTTGTCATCAATTATTTACGGTTACTGACTCCAGCAACGTAGTAGCAGATAATAGTTTTAGATATTAACTCATTGTCATATCGCAATTTAGTAAATGGAAAACTGCATGACTGTCGGTAACCTTATGTTTATTTTGAACTAGCTTATTTAAGCGGCTTTGCCCGTGCGTAGTTCAATAACTGTCCCACGAGATCATATACTACCGGGATAAAAAGTATCCTATGTGTTAATCCAGGTTATAAACTATCTGTAAACAAAATTTCAACCAAATCTGTTCTGCAGTTTTTGCGAGAAAGAGTGACAAACATCCAGTCTCAAAAACATTTGCATTTATAATTTTAGGAGAATAGACAAATGTCTCCACAGGATCAACGTGATCTTTAGTCTGTATAAAAACTAAAACCAACTTCAAAAAACACAAAAAAGTGAAAAATAACTTTAGCTTCAAAAGTTGGTGACCTTTGCTTGTTTGTTTTTTTTTTCACCCAGTCAAGAATTGAGAACCTCCTCCTTTTTGAAGTCGGTTTAAAATTTTGTTTAGAAGTATACACGAACATGTATTTTTGAAGAGTTTATAACGTTAAACAGTCATATTCAACAAATATGACTGAAAATTCCAGCGGTACAATAATTTAAAGCTAACCGTAACATTGCGAAGAGTGATCCCGCCACAAATACACCGTAGGCAATTAATTACTCGGTTATCACATGCAGATACGTGTAAATCGATACTTTATGAGTAGAACGCGTTGCTTCAAGTGTTAGGTATTCGTTTCAGTGTACTCGACTGCACTGGATCATACGCGTGTGTTCTTCAAAACATTCCCATTTGTATGCGCTAGGGCTGCGCGCTTGGCGGCGCGTCTTAAGTTTTATCGTAATTGAAGTTGAAGTAGCTTTCTCGCTTCGTGCTAGTTATCATTTCCGTTTTGTTTTTCATGTACCTACAGCCTAGAACTAAGTAGTTAAAACTTGATAGGTGAATTTCTATAGCTTATAAGTTTTATTTTGGTTAATTCCTACTAGTTCTACTAGACATTTCTACGATAGATACACAATTTACAGTAGAACTAATGGGAAGTTTTGTTCCCACTAGTCCTACGACATAAGGTGTTACAAAAACGTAGAACTAGTGGGACCAAAATTTCTCAATTAGTTTTTCATGCTCTATCTGATAGAGCATGAAAAACTAATTGAGAAATTTTGGTCTATGTGAACTATGTGATAGAGTCTATCACATAGTTTACGGTAGAACAAAAGGGAGAATAAATATTTTTGCCAATATGGTACCATGGCAAATATTGACTAAATTCGTCTTTTTGGCGACCAAAAGTACCAGGCTATAATCACTTGTTTTTCATCTGTGCCAGCGTTTTTCAGGAATCTTGTAGCTATGATGGTAGGATGCAAATGCAGAGAAAACTTGATAAAAATAGCAACTTCCACATTTAAGGAATAAAAGATTAAATAACTACAAAATTATAATGTGTAATAAAATAAAATAATATTCTCATTCAGCCAGCCCTAAACAGGGGATTATGGTTCGTTCGTCCGCGCAGCGCCGCCGCGCCGCGCGCCGTCTAATAAATCTGTGCGCGCGCGCACCGATAAATCGTTGAACATTATTTTTGTTACCAACTCATTAGGGTCATTGCCTGCTTATTGACTCAATTAGCGTTCGTAAAATATGATACATTTAGCTTTGTGTTTTTCTGAAATATGTATTTCCTTGCTAATTATTTGTCAAGGCAAACCACATTTTGCTCTGAAATGTTACTTTAAATGTTTTATTATTTTGTGACGAATGCTCTTTTACAACTTCTTTGGAGTTCAGTGGCAGATAATACCAAATTATCAAAGCGATATATTAAACACGTACCTATCAAAATATTTAACACTTTGTAACATCTAACTGCTCTTTGCCCGTGTTTCACACACCACACAAGAGTTATTTATTACAAACATCACTAATTTAGGATCATTTTTTGCTACACAGCAATTTGTAAACGCAAAACCGCCCTTTGGCAGTTTTCCTTTCTGAGAAACGAAGTGATACGGGCCGCATCGTCGCGCGTCGTCGCCAATCGTCCGTGAAACAGCTCTTGACATGTTCCATTTGACGCGATCGCGATGGAGACCGCCCCGTCTGTTGCGTGACGTCGAATTAGTACATCCATCTTACACACAAATAGATTATTTCTCTATTGACGTATTAGACAGACCTTGCCTGAATGTTATTGTAAATTGAACTCTTGTTTTGATGTCTAGTGAAAACACATAATATTATTTTGTGAGATCTTAGGTGGTCTAGAATAGACGTTGATAATCCTTAGCAGACTCGTTGCGTCAGATGAAGGCGTTACTTTGTTAACGAAGCTTCCTTCATTCTTATTTTCTTTCAGCTACGTTTTAGTCCTTTGTTAGATAGATTTAAATGTTAGAAGTAATGCCGGTAGCTAGTGGAAAATACCTTCTTATTATACCAGTCTACATTTTCTAAGAGTTTGAGACAGGCAAGTTCAATTTCACTTTGTCTTAAGTGAAACTGAAACGGTAACCATACCATATATCATAGCGATAGCTGTAAGATGTGATAACATTTTAGTGAGTGCATGTGTAAAAAAAACCGGCCAAGAGCGTGTCGGCCACGCTCACTGTAGGGTTCCGTAGCTTCCCAGACCATTAAAAATACCAACATTTTTCGTCAGCAAAAATAACTTTGTTTTTCATAGTATTTGTATAAAAAACAAAGTTATCATTTGCGTTTTTTTGAAAAAGTGCTATATAACTCAAAAACTATTCAACTCATCAAGTTGAAAATAATTTTCCTAGAAAGTTCATATAAAGGTCTACTTCTGTGATTTTTTTCATATTTTTTAAACTTATGGTTCAAAAGTTAGAGGGGGGGGGACACATTGTTTTTGACTTTCGGAGCGATTATTTCCTAAAATATTAATATTATCAAAAAATGATTTTAGAAAACCCCTATTCATTTTTAAATACCTATCCAACAATATATCACACGTCAGGGTCAAAATTAAAAAAAAAATCGCTCCCCACTTTACGTCTGGGGGAGGTACCCTAATAAAAATGTTTTTTTTAATTTTTATTTTTGCACTTTGTCGGCATGATTGATATACATATTGGTACCAAATTTCAGCTTTCTGGTGCTAACGGTCACTGAGATTATCCGCGGACAGACAGACAGACAGACATGGCGAAACTATAAGGGTTCCGTTTTTTGCCATTTGGCTACGGAACCCTAAAAGGCATGTAAGTATCAAACGCGTCCGGTGAAAGGGCGTGCGGCACGAAACATTATTTATTTTACGTGAAAACCGCTCGCCCCAGCGGCTCTCGGTCTGTTTTTGCGATGCTTTTAGTGCACGTCCCTGTCGCCTGTCTCGTTGCATGCAAACAGTTTAGCGAGATTTACCTTGTTTTTACACACTGGACACGCGTGCAAGAACTAACTCTATGCTCGGATATAGCCGTGTTAGCAGCGCGCAGCGCAACGTTTCTATCCTCCATTAGTGTTTGTGTGCACTCGACCAACTAAATTGTTCCACTGACTTCGATTGAACATTCAATACACCTACATATGCATATGTATAAGAACAAGTAAAGACTGTATTAAATTGTAGTTTTATGAGCAGATTTCCATCTAATCATAATGTTGCAACTTTATTTAGCCTCCTCATAATCTACATAATACTTTGTTTATACGCAGAAAATCAGCTACTTTTGATTTGATATACGAGCAAAATAATTTAGTCAAACCAAAATGAGTCAACTAATCATGAATAAAGCTCCATGACACAGCTAAGTCCGCTAAGGCATCCCATCGATATTGACATTTACAATACAAACAAATGTTGCTATAATTAAATTATTAAATAACATTGTCATGTTCTAACCACGGCTGGCCCGTTCCCAACCGGTAGTCTCCGTGATAATCTTACACGAAGAATTTGTTTCAGTAAACAAGAGATACGGTATTAACGCATTTCAATTACAAAATTTATTTCACTCCGAGTATTCCTGCCAAGTATTCGTATTCCCGAAGAATTTACTTTGTACGTAAAGTTTTAGAGTTTATTATTGCAAATCGTACGTTAAGTCGAGGTTGAGCGGCCGGCATACTAGATGTCCAATGAGTTATCCCGATTATGTTTTGATAGGCTTACGGTATAGTGTTGTGATCCCGCGGACTTTGCTCGGTGTTAGCATGGAATTTATATCAATGAATGGAAGCTAAGCACCTCCTGTCAGATACTGCGGTTGTATAACTGTCGATTTTGCGCCAAATCAACTTCAGTAATCTCTGTTTTCTAAACACAGAAGAATTTCTCGCAGTAATTGTCTATTTTTTTTTGTAATTTGTGGTTTAGTGAATGTACGAGTATGTATGTAAGTGTCGTACATACTTCGTCTGCGTTTTTGTTTCAAATATTTATTCTGTAAATTGTTTCAGAATTGTTTAGCAATTAGAACATAATATTGTTCGAACATTTTTAAGATGTTCTGTGTTAACTGTTGGTAGAGTATTGTCCATAATATGAGAGTTACTGCCGCTTGGCTCGGCAGGGTGCATTTAATAATCTACTCAACGCTAGGGGCGTCAGCGACTGGTCAGACAGATTAACAGCGGCTAACCCATAGCTCTAACATCGCTGTTTGTTCGCATTTACTAAATAGGAAGGCTATGCACTTTACTAGGCTAGACTACAAATCTTCTTATTCTCCTAGTGATAGTTTTATTGAGCTGTGAGTAAAAATGTTAAGAGATGTAGAAATAACCATAATTTGAACATATTTGCAAATCCGTATCGTTTGGCAGTGATCGAATTACAAATTAATGATAATACAAATTACAATTTATTTGTCGTCGCGAAAATACGTAGAAATTTCTTCTGTATCCATAAAGATAATTTACTTTTTATTATTATTTCGGCTGTACGAGCAATGCGAACGCATTGGCAACCCTGACTCAAATACGAGTCAATCCCGAGTTTATTATGCTATATCCATTTATGCGAGCGCGTGTTTATTTGACTTCGGAATAGTCTCGGACCAAATCGCACTAGCAATCATAGTTCCACTTGCTTATAACATAAGAACTATAATCCAATGTCTGTAAACTATGGCCATCCTGTCGGATAAACCGTAGTTTGATTGATGACACTAATAAAACTGTGATTCCAGTTTAATTTAAATTTAAGGCAATTTAGCGACCCTGTGGTTCTGCTGACCGTAAAATAACTTCATTACTGGTGGCGGGGTGTGCCATCATTCATCACTACTGAACTAATGAATTTAGAAAGTCCACAATTTATTCGGCACGTGTTAATAACAGATCTTTAGCCGATTAAAGCAATGGATATTATTTAAAGAAAATTAAGGATACGATACCACTACTTGATGGAAGCAAATAAGGCAGTTGATAAAGTTCCACACGCATTTGTTTATCGCTGAGTAAAATTGACATTAGTATTGTATTGTACAACGGGCTAGTGTCCGCAACTCCACGTCAAAGCGCGTATTTTGCGTATGGATTGACAATAGTAACACAGAGAGGTATATAAGTACCCACAGCAGAAGCAATTACATATTACGTTTTTTACTTAGTTCTGTACTACTATTAAAATTCCAGTTCTACGTACTTTTGTAGAATCCGTAGCAAGTGCTACGAACACTTGATTCATGTGTTTTGATTTCCCGTGTCGACATCATGATATCATCTACTGCATGTATCATTGATATTTAGCTAAATAAATACTACCAAAAGAAGAAATTATGGTCAGCTCTGCTTTCCCTCTTTCAGACAAATTATTTTTGAAGTTACGGAATGCTCTGCATAGTGGAGCCACACTTATATTAATTTGCCTAAATAAGTAATTGACTTTGCTGCCACATTCAATTAGAAATCTAGAGTCATGGGTGTTACGGCCGATAGCATCTGTAGTAAATGCTACGACTGAGGATGTGCTATATTCTTCATCATTTTATGACAGGGCCGCACTGGTCAATATACTTTTAGAATTATTTGCTTTAACAATTATTGAACTTTGCTATTGCATTCAAATACCAGGGTCTGCAAAGCTTCGTAGCACCCGTAGCATCCCCGTAGCACTTGCTACGAATACTTGATAGTGGTAATATAATTTCCCGTTCAGATAATATGCTATGCTCGTTGAAGGCGTGTGTCAGTAGGTGTTCGGGCGTGCTCACAGGCTCACATTAATCTTGTGTTACATGCGCCGCCTCCCACATGATAACTTGATAACCCAGACATCTACCGTCACGCTGCCCAACGAAGCGTCACGTCGGACGACTGACGGCTTTTCGTCATTGTACTCTCGTTTCGATAACGTGTCTAGAAATAGTTAATAAAGTATTTATGATTACTGTGCAACGGTGATTTTTACCCTATCTAACTGTAGTATTATTGTAGTAGTAGTAGTTTTGAGGCCATCAAAGACATTCATTGCAAATAATAAGAAATAGACGTAAAAGCTCATCCTAAAAACAAACAAATTCCACATTCGATTTTCACATTTCCACAAAAAGTATTTAGGTAGTATATCAACTATCTAGTGTCCACGACACAAGCTTTGCTTAGTGTGGCACTAGGTGGCGCTGTGTGTTAATGTCCAGCGATATTTATTTATTTATTTGTATGTAACAATTACATTAGTGTATTTTTATCGAATCATCTTGCCATAAATGCCGTAATAAGAATGTGGAGGTGGTGCACACATTTGTATTCGGTTCCACACCTCCTGAATTTACTCGTCGTTTCGAAAAAAGTGGTCAATTCATCGTAACTTTGCGACTATAAAAATTGCCTAGACAATATACTTGCAGATTAGAATATAACACAGGACCACATCCATATTTAAATCGACCAACGCATTTATTAAGACTTATTATTATTAATACATACTGGCCATTGTTACATTTACAATCGGTTTCGAGTAGCTGTCTCTTGGGTAATATCATTCCTTACCATACATGAAGCCACTAATAAAATTTGTCACAATCTTGCGTAGGTGTTAACCCTTCAAATGCGACAAACAACCGGCACATTGAATAAATTAAAGCGAACACGCATTAGAATCGATTTCGGAAGCATTAAAAAGTGTCGGGGTGTCTCCTTACGGGTGACGGAGGGCGCGGGACGGTCACCATTCTGCAATAATATATTTAAAGGATTAGCCCCGCGTCGCAATATCGCGACCCTCCTCCGGTCCCAGCGCCCCGCCGCGCGCCGCTCGCTCGCTGTCCGCCGCTATTCAAATAATGGAAATTATTTCCACATATGTGCACCTAAATAAATATCATTCCGACGTCATTATTGAACACCCCCGATGTTTCTGTGGAGTTATTTTCACCCGTTTGTTCGCGGTCTGAATGGGAAATAGCGGATGTGTAAAGCTTTTTGTTTTGGTAATGGAAGTGCCCACATATTGCTCGTTTCGAATGACATTATTATAATCTGTAAGTATTTGAAATTGATAAAAGTATCGAGTTAAAAATCTTTTCAGTTCCACATGCGTGTGAATTTAGATAGTAAAGCACGGTTTACCTGTGTCACCCTGTGTACGAAACATGCGCTCATGCGAATTTGTGAAATTTATGTTTCGAAAAATAAACGATTGTATATGGGGTGGAAACGACCGTTTATGTTCACTTAACCGAGGAAAGAGGGTATTATTTACCGTTTCGGCTGGGTGAACCCGCCACAGTGAGTGAGACAAATACCGCCGGCGGCACAATATTTATTGCAGTCGCTACGTGGATTGCGCAATTTATCGCGGAGGTGTCGTCGGAGCGATCGATCGCCGGGTGACGGACGCGCGCCATACATCAGCGCGCGCGTTATCTGCGCTCACGGCGACTTATCACCGCTGCACGCTCGCACTCCGCCTCCGCGCGCGGCCAGTGCGGCCACACAGCACTCCGGCCGAGCGGCCCGTGCTGCCCCCAGTAGCCGCTCATTTATTGCGGCTCGATCAAGTCGCGGCGAGTGGCGGCACCCGTCCCGCCCAATCGCGACGCTCGTTTATCTTCATTTCGCGGCCGCAATTAGACGGGTCGTTGGCTGCGGCATGCGGTGGGGCCGGGGGGCTCGACCTCTACGTGGCTCGAATACGCCGCCGCCAGCGCCACGACGCTCTGTCAACTTTGTAATGAGTAAAGTTGATAACTACGCAACGCAAGTCGCGTCCACATTCTGAATCTCGTTAAAACTTGTGGATTCGCCATGAAATCACCGGACACCCAATTTACCTGTCTCCAATAATTTACCTCTTACCCCCAAAAAGGTTGCATTAGCCTTAAAGTTTTTAGGAAAAAAAGTTGGCGAAAACTAGATAGAAATAACCAACCCTACTAAACATAGACCTTTCTTCATCGAGGCTCCAGCCTTATCAATACTAAGTATATATCTTTATTGCAGGTTTGGTTTAAAAATCGGAGAGCGAAATGGCGGAAACGGGAAAGAAACGCCATGAACGCTGCAGCAGCCGCCGCCGCTGACTTCAAGAACGGCTTCAGCACACAGTTCAACGGGCTCATGCAGCCCTTCCCCGACACGGACGCGCTGTACTCGTCCTACCCGTACAACAACTGGGCCGCCAAGGTGCCCAGCCCGCTCGGCACCAAGAGCTTCCCGTGGCCCGTCAACCCGCTGGGTGGCGTGGTGCCCGCCAGCCACCACCAGGGCTCCGTCAACTGCTTCAACACAGCCACGTCAATGGGTGGCGTGAGCGGCGGTGGCATGGGCGGCGTGACCGGCGCGGGTGGTGTGGGTGGCGGCGTGGCGCCGTGCCCCTACACGCCGCCCAACCCCTACAGCATGTACCGCGCCGAGCCGTGCGTCGCTATGTCGTCGTCCATCGCGTCTCTGCGGCTGAAGGCCAAGCAGCACTCGTCGGGCTTCAGCGGCGGGTACGGGTCGGTGTCGCCGGCGGCGCGCGCGGGCTCGGCACCGCTGTCGGCGTGCCAGTACGCGGGCGGCGTGGCCGAGCGGCTCTGAGACGAGGCGCGCCGCGACGAGCGCGTGGCGTCCTAGTCGCCGCCGCTGCCCGCGCCACCCGCGCCGCACCCCCCGCACCACCCGCACCCCCCGCACCCCGCACACCCGCTCTACTCGCACCTGTGGGACTGGTTCGACTAGCGCGCGCGCACCGCGCCCAGTGCAGCAGACTATATAAGTTCCCTTCGTACGGGACTCGGGCAATAAAACTTACGATGACGTTCTAAACTTACTGTAAATATGTAGTTATGTATGTACGTATACCAAAGCGATGTGTGCAATTTTTACAAGCTTACAATGTACTTAGATTATGTAAGGAAGTGTTTAGTTTAATATCGAACATTGTAAATAAATAAACTTGATAATTTATTTGAAGAAGAAAAAACGAGCATTTGAAATTGTAATGGTAAATATTATTATAGCAATCATAAGTTAATGTTATTGTTCCAAATATTTCTTTTGTTGTGTTTTATTGAGAGGACCTGAACTGATTGTATGTTCAGCTGCTCTACTGAACTGTTCGCGCGACGCATTTAATACATGCTTATCAAACATATCAGTAAACTAAAACGAAGTGCTCCGACATGTGAATATCTGTAAAACGCGAGCACCTTGGGAATAGTTTTACAACATCAAATTACCTACCTACTTGTTATTATAATAGGATTATTCTAAATTCTCATTCAAAATTAAAAACACAGGTTGTTGCTGTATATGTATCAATTATAAAAAAATAACGTTTAGTTTACATTCTGCAACAATTTGATTTTAAATATACCTTAATAATAATGTAAATATTACGATGCTAAGATCATAATTGAGTACATTTTAAACCGACGATTTTAAACCTTACCTATAAACGAAATTATTGGTAATAAAAAATATCAATGCAAAAATAGAACACAAAATAACATTTCTATTTACCAATCTTGGTAAGATTTTAAGATGATGTTTCCCTTTGCAACGTATTTGTTATATGCCGACATATTCTTTAATTTCCTATAACATTAAAATGAACAGTTTGCTGATCAAACGATTCGCTGGTTCTTTGTGAAAATCTTTCCATACAAAGTCAAAGTCAAAGTCAAAATAATTTATTTGCAGTAAATGTGTTACAAAAGGTGGTAATCAAAACTTTTAGTTTTGATTACCACCTACAAATCCATTGCTACGAATATTGCCATAACAGATTTTAATGTACTGGAACCATCGCATACCATTTTCGAAAGAATTCATTTAAACTAATCTTACTATGGCGATATCTGTAATGGAATAAATTTTCTCATTCCATCGGCATCAAACTGAATTGCGAATAACTGAAAACCAGAGTCATTTAGTTTAATTGTGTCTAGACATTTTTATTACTTCCAGTGTGAAATCGTGTTGAAATTACTTACCTTTTATAAAGTTGATAGCCAAAGAATTTACTTGTTTGACAGTGTTGAAAACTTTCAAATGTTAATATTTCTCTACACATGCCTACGCGCTACGACTGCTACGACAAGTGCTACGCGGGGCTACGCCGATAGTTGTGTAGCTACGGACTGTTTTATTCTTCCTAATGAGAGCCCCTAATTTTAAGGAATATGATGTTTTCTAAATCTATTTATTAATTTGAAACGAAACCCTGTGTTATAAATATTTAGATCTGGAAGTTTTGTTTCGAAACTTATTTGTTGAACTAGCATTTGCCGTTGTAGCCCGCAACTAAATCCTATTAACAACCGGCATTATGTTTAACGAGATTTCCCAGAACATCCATTGCTAGAAATAGCTGCTTACACAATGAGATTAACGTAACCAGGATCGCAATATTTATTAAAATATTTATAACTTAACACCGTTTATGGATGTAATAATTGTAAAATATTGTAACTATTTTAGATGTAAACATTCATTAGTTATAAAATTTAGTTTAATACACGAATTAGTATATCCTACTTCCGTGTGCCTACCAAACAGTGAAGGAAACACTAAATTATGAAAATAAAATATGTAAATATATAGATTTGACTTTAAAAAATAATTGATGTGAAATTCGAGGTTTTCATTTTATACATATCAGAACAAAATATCTGCGAACACGAATAGTTTGTTAAAGTTATTTTGTGAGTAACAATTATTAAGAGGATACAGATTGTTTTGTAACTTAAAAAACCTCTAGTCATAATAAAAGATATCACAGAGTATATTTGGTTTTAACAATATATTTTAAGATCCCCTCTCCTTCGACCGTAACTATTCTGGTAAGATCTTTGTTGACTGTCGATACCACGACATCGTGTAGTTCTTCAAAAACATATAACAAACACATATTTCACTCATTGCTAGAAAGTATCTCATCACTGAACACATCCATAATGACGAAGGTCGCAATGATATTACTGGAATGAACACACAACACGCGGATTGGTTTCCGTAACATGATGTTATTAGGTGCCCAGACCACTAGCCCTTTATGCGTCATGCCGGAAAATGATAGGCTTATGTTCGCCTGAAAGTACATACACAGCTGATATGGAGTAAATGAGAATACGTCTATGTCTGGGGATATTTCACCGAGATGCTGAAAATGAAGGTGTGAATCTCCGATGGGTAAGTATTTATAAGAGATACCATATTTTTTCCTACGTCTTGCGATATGGTTACTTGTGGATAGTGCTACTAATATACTCTGGTCAAAATAGACATTCAAGGCTACATTAATTCGCACCCAGCTAAAAATTGGCATGAATGTTGGGAACCCTATTATACACAATTTGTCTATTATCCACATGAATCCAACGTGTGGAAAAAAATTTATTCATGATCAAGAAAATGAGTTTTTCGCGATTTTCACCAAAACGGTAAGTTTTATCATAAAATTAGCTCAGACCAAAATTTTAGATCAGATAATTATCTATAAAATTGACTCACTACTTATTTTTCCTAAGAGCAACCGTTTTTGAGATATAACGATTCAAAAGTTGAAAAAGTTGTAATCGAAGTTTTCCTTGAAATGTTCCACCTTTACACTATAAAGTGCCGATTGTGAGAAATCTACGCCATTCAGGATATGAAACTGATACTTTTCACATAAATTAATTAAATTCACATTATTTAAAATGGCAGTAACGTTGTGAGACAAATAAGATAAAAATTGTAGAACAATTTACAATACAAGGTACGGTACTGCTCTGCATCCTGGTCAAATTCAAGGGTATGCTACAGAACACCAGACTGAACAACTTTCTCCATGTGACCATAGCAATCGCGAAAAAATTTTCAACGGCCCCATACATAATTCCAATACCTACTCGACCAAATGTATGAGACAGCTGATTACTTTTTTACGATAACGATGGTGGTCCCATAGAGAAAGTTGTTTAGTTTGATGTTTGATTTGAATACTTCTCACTACGTGGCTTTTTAGTAAGCTTATAGATATCTACCTCAAAAGTCTTCGCGAATCTTAAGATAGGAAAAGGCTAGGCAGATGCGAATCTTAGTTTTGTCTTTCGTCACTGTTCAGAATGTCATTCAGCCAGAATGGATACTAAAAAGTAGGTTATCTATCTAGATCAAGTTTCACTTTAGCTTTGATTGATTCATAAAAGGCAAAAACGAATTCTAACCAACAAACAATTATTCATGGTAACTAACTACCATGAATAATTTAGTAGTTTAAATGATTGCTTTAGAATAGGTATTTATTGTTTCGAGTGGCGGAAAATACCTAATGAAATCAATTGGATGGAGTGTCAGTACACAGGTTATCTAAATTATCTTTAGCTTGCGTTTGTATTCAGTTATTAAGTGCAAGGGTTATTGTCAATGGATGTGGATTCAATACTCAAAGGAATTAAGCACATTAAATTAATTTGATCATTATTATTATAAGTAAGTTATGATATTCTCGTTTGCTAATAGAATCACCACGTATGTCAAATTGATCTGTGATCGAAGTATGTTTTTATTAATAGACAATAGAATGCTGTTGCCTAAATAGCTTTCTGGCCTATCAAACCCATACCTCCAGGTCCAGCAACTGATCTGCTGATGCCGTGATGCTGGTTAAAAAATTGTCAATTTTATGCTTACTTGGTAGACTTCATAAGGACTGAAATATTAAGTATGTAACGAAAAACCAGAACAAAAGAAATACCAATTGATCAAAGGTTATGAACGAAGTGTATAGTCGACTGACAAACGCTTTTGGACGTGTCCCTAAAATCTGCACACATGCAATGCCCAAAGAATAGGTACCCTAGTTCTATAAATCTCTCATAAAGCCACCCACAAATTATTCAAAGTGAATTTTAAAACAATATAGGTAATACAGAGTAAAATAAAATGTTCGAACGAAACTAGGTCTCTCGCATGCGACGCGATAAAGTCGCGTCTAGAATGTAGCAGCGAAAGATGTGCATTATAGTGAAATGGAAATAAATTTCACGTTACTGTAAGCTATTTTATAGCGCGGTCGACGACGGCTGCCAGCGCGGGAGATGGATTGCGTTGTCATGGCGACGTAGCCCTAGTCGCCCGCTAGTCGCGTAAACTTTGCAAAAAATTGATGTGGTTAATATAGGTACCTACGTGTGGTAGTGCATAAGGTGTCTGCTGCCACAAGTCGGATCCAAATCCTAGCAGAAAACGGGATTGGCGTTAGAATTATTTTATATCTGTTCAGGATATTGCATATAAACTCAACATTATTTTACATAATTTCGTTTAAAACGTTCTTGAATGAGAATAAAAGATACTAGTTAGAAAAATCCGATCAAAATTCATAAATTAAAAGTGGTCCTAAGCTCCGAATACCAATAAATTGCGAACAATTGATTCACGAAAATCTGTGACATTAGCCGCAAAGTATACAATAATCCTGCGAATGATTATCGGCGCGGTGGCGGCGCGGGCGCGGTCTCGGCGCGGACTCGGCGCGGCGCAAACACACAGTTTCCAGGTGCTCGAATCCGAGCGCTTTAAGGATTTAGCCGAGGATTTGCTTTCAATATTAGCCGCCGGCCGCCGGGGCAGGCCCATTCCGTTCCGCCCGTACCTTTTTTATTATTTTGTCGCATCGTTTTGGCTCTAAATGGAATCATTCCGCCATCTACATTTTTATTTTTCAATTGCTCCCCGATTAGTGGGATTAGCCGTATCGCTTTCCGATTCTTTGCTCCTTTTGGTGGGAGCTTTCGCGGACTAACGCGGCCGCGCTGTCGCCCGTTCTAATCGCTTTCGGTTTGGGATGCGATCAAACCATATTCGGGTGACGCGTTGATTGTGCCGAACGGGTTTGACGTCAAAGGTTGGTTTCGGCCGGTGTGTACAGCATTGTGTTTGCCGTCGCTGTCATTATCAGAGAGTCAATGTCGAGTTTTTATTATTTGGTGTTTAATTAGGGTACATAGTATTTGTTCACGGTTCCGTGTGTACGTAAGCGCGAGTGTGCGGTGGCCGCGACCAGGGCCCGCGCGTCACTGCGCTTATCTTTATGGTGACAAACATTAGTATGGCTTTTTATTTTATCAAGGATCGCCTTAGTCACCGAGGTCTGGAGTCTACGTGCGCATGTGAGCACCTTATCATATCAACCCTATATAATGTTTACCTGGAGCCAACATAACATTTAATATGGTACTACGTAATGCGCGCACACGAAGACAGTCGATGCGTCGCTGCTCAGCATGAGTGTGATGGAAGTGTGACACAACATGGTGACACTACCTCACGTAGTCGTTGTAAGACTTCAATCAGAGAAACTCACTGTTTGTAAACATCTCACACTGCTGTTTGGATCGGCATTGTATTTTTTAGTTTTGAAATATTACAAATACCGATACTGTATTTTTAGCCATAGAAAATAAGATTATTTTTAGTAACAACTAACTTTGTAAAGTGTCTAATTTGAAATAACTTGTTTCTTCTTTTTTTCCAAATTGTTAGATGATTTTTCAGAAATAGGCGTACTTCCTAACCCCAAATTAAAAAAAGACGTACAACTTCGTGGAGAATCTCATTTAGAGCACATATTTTCAAGACCTCTATAGTACCTTTAATGCTATCTCCTAGAAGAACCCTTAAAATGCAATTACGTTTTTCGATATGATTACGTCACACAAACATAAAGGTACGCATGTCAATAGTTAGAGAACGTAGAGGGTTAGATTTTGGGTGGAAAGGATCAAAACGGGATTAGAGGAACGACAACCAATCAAGGGTAACTGGACTGTTATACCTACGCGAAATAAATGCGGCACATAAAACTTATTCAGTATCAACGTATTTTCAACTGTAACATCGTACAGCTAAGCTTCAAAGTTGGTTGTCTTGGGTAGTTTATTGATGTTTTGTTTGGAAGGGAGGGTAGATGGATGAGGAGGGCGAGGGTAGCGAGTGCAACCTCCGCAGACAATCTTACAAGTTAATTGTGTTCCGTGCCTGAAGCCGCCTGACTACGGAATAATATCGCACTCACTATGTTGTGCGTCTGTATATAACTTCGAATGAAAATGTACCTACTTACACGAAATTTTCACGGAATGGAAAACTTGTATGGTTTTAGTTTCGTAATCTCGATATTTTCAGTACATTTTGGAGTTTAAATTTAAACTTAGAATGTGGAAGTAAAATGGTAGTCGACAAAGAAGTTGAAACCAATGAATGATTCTATAACTACTTCATTCTAAAAAAAACATTAATGTTTAAAAGTACTTTAAACATTAAACAACCCCTACATATTTAAAATAAACGAGCAAATAACATTTTCGTTGCGGCTTAGCACTCACATACAAGTTACTGTACAAGCCTCACGTCACTTTACACCTTTTAACTTATCAACATAAAACATACTTTCTCATGAATAAACAAGCACCTAGTTTACATCATATGACATACAGGGAGTTTAATAAACTTTCTAGACATATTACATCGTGCATCGCGTAGGGCGGGTGACTAGGGCGGGCGGGTGTTACCCCGGGGCGGGAAAGGGGGGGGAGCAGTAAATAAATACACTGCGACACGGATTTATTGCAAAACACTACTCAACTCATGCAGATATGTTTACTTCATAAAGGAGCCAGTTGAAGCCTTTTGTACCCTTTAACTTAATACAAGGCGATACTTGCGAAATTCTGTAGTCATTTTTCCATTTTCCTACAGCTTATGTAGTCTGAATTATATATTTAAAAGTTTCATGAACAAAAGTGTTCAGTGCAGTGCGATCTCTGGGCTTCGTAACGGTTTATTCAATATGCTACGCTGCTACGAAAGTTCGTAGCGTTAGCTCCAAATTCATTCAATCGTTAGTAGTCGAATACAGAGTTGACTATTGTGTTTGTTCAGTTTCTTTTCGAAAGTTCTTTAAAAACAAAAAAAAAACTATACATTTTAAAGTAAAAACTAAGTTGGTATTTCAAAGTACGGACATAAATCATTTTTTTTTTGTTTGGTTTTCCTGTTAGATCAAGGTTTAATCCAATCTGATTTTTGATATGATAATACCGTCATATCAATTTCAGTAAATACGCATTGCACATAACGTAAATTACATAACGTAAAAAGGTGCAACAACATGGCCTTGAAATATTAGTTATCAAGCAGGTGAATTGTGATAAGAGATGCCTGAATTTGGCAATACGATAGACGCATTTGCTTTTAATGCGTTAATCCAGATATTTTTGAATCTCTTGAAAATGTTGTTTTGGGAAATCAGTTTGAGTGTCAGATAATGACAGACGATGCATCTTTCAACAGATAAAGAAATAATCAAAACCGAAAGAGCATTTAACTCAAAAAATCTCAACAAATGAAAAAACATTTTAAAAATCCACTTTACCGTTGAAAAGCCTGGAATGGGAGAGGGTCTTAGGCGTTTTTTTTTATGCAATACTGTTTCATAATTTATTCTATTATGCATTTTTGTTTCAAAATAAATTTGTACACCGATGATAGCTAGACATAGCGTTCATTAATAATTACCAAATCTGTACCTAAGTAACTTACCTAATGTTTAACAAATAAAATATTTGCATTTGTGGGTCCACTACCAGACTTGGACCTGTAAGCAAGTCACTTAAATTTAATCAATAGCGAACATAATCTTGCCCCAAAATGAATGCATGTGAAAATAAATAGTTTGATATTTATTTTTACTTAAAAATCCTAACTTATAAGCCTTGTTACATCATAATCACCAGCTTAAACATGGTCTACATATTACGTATTCTGAAGTGTCTCCGAAAATACTTGAGGCTCCATAAACCTCGCATTTAAATACTCATCACGTCAACACTAACGTATTATGATATGTTAGGAGTATACCCAAGGTTCGAGTGGTGGGAAGCCGAAATCAAGAGCTGGGGGGAGCTGCCTCGCGGCGCGGGGGGTGCGGAATGAAGATTTACGATCGAGGCATAACGAGCGCTAGATGAGGCGTAAAGAAGCCCAATTCCGGTTATTATACCTACAGCCCCGCTATAGACTGTGTTTATACAATTTTACACCTTATGGAACTTATATTGGTCGTCTTTGGATTCTAAAATTAAACGGGAGTTTGAAAATCGTTTAGGAGTATTATTGAATTTTTGTTTTCTTTAGAATAAAGAAGTATAAGTTTTTTAACCGCACTTCATGAGGTCTAATTGAAATCTATCAATCTAGGCAGAAGATCCATAGCCAATTTCATTATTACGTAACTACTGGCCTGGTTTTGAATTGAGCTGTACCAGTTATGGATCCATCATCAACCCGCAGAAATCATGTCACTTTAAATAAGTTTATTCTAATGATGTCCTGCAATCAAGTGACCTTGCATTGGTAAATGTCATTAGGAATTTCTCGGTAGCAGGCATTGAGTCTGGATTTGTGCCTGGCTGATGGCAATAGGCTTGCTGCTTGATATTAGGCACACCTCTGCCTAACCCTTCAGGGATTACAGGCGTCATGTTATGTTATGTGTTCTGCAATCAGATTTAAAGGTTTACATAAGAACAGTGATGAAAAATAAAACAGACTGTTATAAGAGCCAAAATAAAGTCTAATCGCAGGCACTAAATGCGTATATAGAAAAACCCTGGGGTTTCAAATAATTAGCCTGCCTAACTTGCGCTATTTTATTTTATTTCAAAATAGTAGAAACGCGTTAAACCTGTATCAATCAAGAGCTGGTATCAAAGCATGCAATTTTCCGAAATATATGCTATCAAAGTTACAACTTACAACCTTCGCGATCTGCACACCTTTGATAGCTTATAATATTTCGGATGTCTATTTTGATGCCAGTTATTGATTAACACATAATAATCAACGTTGTACATATATTATAGCTCCATCAGTGGTTCAAACTTTGATTAAATCTCGGAAACGTGACGCTTGAAGAAGGTTTTGTCTCATTCAAATACTAGCTTAGATACAGGTTTTATGTGTGACCGCTATTTTGTAAATAATATAAATGGTGGAAGTTAGGCTTCATTGAAAATTATCCTGACTCCTTTTAAAAGAAAATTCTCATGAAAAGAAAGAAAGAAAGAAAGAGCATTTATTAGTCCGTACAGGACATAACACATAAAAATTAACATTATTTGCAGTCACGATGTGAGCACCAGCAGCTCTTCTATCTTAACTGTATATCCTGTTCAGTATTTTGTTTCCATAAATAAATAAATAAGAATCCTCTTTCATCTAACTCAACCTACAAAATAATACACGAACCTACCTACTGTAGTGTGTTCTACGAATATCTAATACACTGCGGTAGAAATACCTGCAGACGGAATATGAAACTCGGATGCAGCGGTATTTAGCCAGGCCAGGTCCCAGGGTACCGAGGGGGAGAGAGGAGGCGTACGTAACTAATTTCAGGATTAAGCACATTTGCAAATGTAATTTGTATTCATTAAAACATCGCAACATCGTACGTGTGATGTTTTTAAACGGAAAAACCGGTGCGACATTTCATTACGAACCTGTTTTGTGCTTTGTAGTCGAAATAACCGAAATTATGTGTTATTTGTTGTTCGTGTAGCATTAAACATGAAACTTAAACCTTTTGATCTTCTTGTTTTTAGAACGACGTATGCATCTAGCATAGAACAAAATAATTGTAGATTAGCACAGTCAATTATTATGAGTATCTTCAAAAATATTAATACCTAGAACGCTTTATAAAAACTTTAAGTCCCTCAAATTATAACTTTCTACTGATTGCGTTTTAGTGTAATAAACTAATTACATATACTGTCAGACGGTCTACGCGTAGACCGCTTATTATGATTATATATCGAATATCTTGGCTACGATAATTAATTATGTACTTATTATTATGTGTATTTATTATTATTCAATAATATCAATTAATCTTCCTCTCTCATTCAAAATTCATTCCACATTCATACTAAAACGGCATCCGAAAACAATATGAATCACTCGCATACATTGTCGGTACTAAACAAACATCGCATAAACCGTGTTCAATATAAAATTTATAAACAAAACAGTGGCGGAAATCAAATGAGCGTATATCAGAGGAGGGCGCGGAACGACGGAGCGGAGCGAGCGAAGCGGCTCGTCGCCACTCAAACGACTTTATTGTGCTGTCGTTCAAACGCGACAGAACCTAATAGAATTAAATTGGGAGACGCTGCTCCGTTATGTGGAAAATAATAACAGCGAGTGGCTGCTATCTCCGTAGGTTTCACGCGCCGGTGGCAGGGGCCAAACTAATGGAAATCCAGCCAATGATAATCTGTTTTCTACACCATTAATCCTGAACTAAGTCTGAGTACAATCTGTGGCGTCTCCGGGAGAGCGACTCGAGTTTTATGCCCTCGTTAAGGTCCGCAATTTGTGGAGTCGGGCTGTTAAGACGGTTTGCCCTCATTCGCTCCCAAATCCTAATTCCGACCGTGGACTTTCTTAATCTTACGATATTGAGCTGGAGGTAATTGTTTCAAAATTGTAGCTCGGATAGTTGTTTCTCCGGCGGTTTAGTGGTGCCCGCTAATGTATGACGCTGTTACCAGGAGTTACGTCGGGTGATTGTTGATTTATACCATTACGTTCTGGTAGACATGACCTAACCTATTCATAAAACTGTTTTAAACCTGTAGAAATGTTGTCGGATGTTACAATCTAGTTGAAACATTAAGATAAACCCTCTGTGCTTCTATCTAAGATCTTGCGTAGAGCGAAATTCGCAAAGTGAATTCCCAATATACGTTTTTTATCCCTGCTGCATGAGTGTTATTTAATTCGAGATACATGTTTATTTAGTGTGCTCGGCTTATCCAAATAACCGATACTTTAAGGGAATAGAGCCGTGGAGGAGCACAATAAAAACGAAAGTAATCATGCAAATTGGTGAAGGAGGAAAGTTGAATTAAAAAGCGGGTCTGTGCGGGGCGCGTCGCGGTGCGGGGCGGGGTAATGTGTCTTAATGACCGCAATGGATGAGCACCGTAATCCGCCCTCTAGCGGCGCGGCGGCGGCGGCGCCCGCAACCTTTTGCTCCTGCTCGTTAGCTATCTACTCGCTGCTACAACCCTGCCCTCCTACTCAATTGTTTTAGATATACGCGCCGTGCCGGGATATACGGTTATGTTTATTCCGCCGTCGCGCTGAATAAACAAACACTAAAGCAGATTTCATCGAGCTACGGCGGAGCTACAAATCTTAGACGAGCGGGCAATAAAAGTGCAAGTAATCAAAAGCCGCTCATGCGACGGGACGCTGACGTCGCGACATCATGTCATGAACGATAAAATTCAGGTCAGCAATAAGCAGCGCGGCGGTGAACGACGCGACACAACGCGACACGACGCGACAGGACGCGGTGCGACGTCGATGTCGCACGCACGCCGCGCACAGACACCACATCATCAAATCAACATTTGCAGATTCGCGAAGCTTTGCCTGGGAGATTTAGAGGTGGAAGGAAAATAAAAAAGTTCGTAGAGGAATCCGGCTTGATCCCTGTTGCCTTTATGGTAATGCCGGGATGCGTGTATTCGACTATTCAATTTATATTTTTTTCCCTTTCGCCTTATTTCTTTCTCTCCGAAATTATCTATCCTTCGAATTCCGTTTCGCACTGTATTGTATACGGGATTCGATGTTTGCGAATAAGGTACGACTTTGCCTGAAAATATCACGAATAACCGCGGCGGATTGGCTTTGTTCACGACTTCAAACAAGTTTTCTTTTCGTATAAATATTATGTGTATAAAGCAGGTTGCCCGGAGAGTGCCAGAGTGGGGCCGGCACACACACACACTCAAACTTCCCTCCTTGTATATTGCACTCGCTACCAGTTTTAGAATTTTGTAAGCACTGACAAAATGGGTACATTTACAACGGATTCTACTGCTTCAAGATTACACTTTCAAACATATTTATCATTTAGAAATACTGTTGGTACACGTTTTTAACACAGCTTTTTATTGTAAATTGGAATGCGAACCTATGCTGAAATACAATATTTTTAATAACCATTCATATTTTGTAAAATTAAGATACCTACATTTAGCATAGTGTAAAATATACTACAGTAATTTAATTGTTGCTACCCAGTTGCGACGTATACATAACTCATATTCCTCAATTTTCCCTGAGCCTCGTGTTTCTGGCTATTGATTATAATAACAAGTACCTACTTTGGTAATTAATCGTCAATATTAATGAAGTCATTGCATGTGTATATTCATAATATTTACCAATAAATCTTTATGAAAAGCAAATTACTTAATAAACCGCTTGACATTTTCTACTAAAATGCGCCCCGTACAAGTAGGCATGT
Organism: Xestia ashworthii; assembly: GCA_950022955.1. Lineage (NCBI taxonomy): Eukaryota > Metazoa > Arthropoda > Insecta > Lepidoptera > Noctuidae > Xestia > Xestia ashworthii. The sequence goes on along the minus strand of OX465558.1, from coordinate 7,474,871 downwards.
TCGAATTTAACATTGTTCTTGCCTCATGAATAAATCATAAGAAGTAAGCGGAGCTCTACGCCTTTATAATTCTACATAATACATTAAAACGTTGTACAGATTGCCTTCTACTTTAATAATATCAACTTAATGGGTATTAGTACCTATGTGTAACGGAAAATGCTTACCTACCGACTATATTTTGTTATATACTGTACCTACATAATATTTGAACCATCAAAGTTCTGTATAATTTTACATTTAAACATTTATAAGTAAATATATTTTTTTATTTAAAAAAATGTGGATCGTTTATCGTGCATGTTTTTAGCGAATCGTGTGATATGATTTAGTGCACTCTGCGACATTAGGTGGACTAGAGTCGGGCGGCTCCTAATCTTGAGTAATGTTCGCCATTTGTCTTCGCGACCGTTCACGTGTAATTGGACGGTCACCGTTCAGAATCAGTGCTTCAATATTCATCGCGGGAAAAATTACTGTTTATTTATCTTTATTTGTGCGGTATTGTAAATCATGTAGGTAGTTACCAGACGTTTTTTTACTATCACAGACTAAAAGATTGTCAAAGTAGAGTCTCGAGATTGAATACATGTGGTCTACACATGTTTCAAGATCGACGCCTTGAATGTAAGACTTAATAAATATTGTTTTCACAAACAATATCTTTGGAGCACAAAGAATATTTTGTAATAATTTCTAAATAATGTTAAGAACATTACAGTTTTCTTCATTATTTTGAGTTTCATGAAGTTCAACAAGTAAGGTCTCAAACATCCTCTGAGTATAGATAAACCACTAGTCGGCACTCGGAGACTATGGGAAAGGAATTAACTGACTCCTTAGATACGGTACCTATAGGTAAAAATAAAGGTGTGTTACAACACTTTAATCGCTAAAAGTTTCAACGAAAGTTACCCTAGCTAACCTTTAGTAAATGAATATGCTAGACTTTACTTAGTCAGTCCATAACTATACCATAGCTGAACACCCTTTAACTCCTTTATAAGCTTACCTTCGTCTTGGGTCGCGGCATTGTTAATATAGTCTAACATGGTGTGGTCTGCAAATTGTTTAGCAGTTAAAGCATTCAGTACCTGCCTGCTTAGGGGAGGCAGCAGTAGACGTCTGTCAGCTAAAATGGCCGTAAAATCTTAAGATGGAACTTTTCATTTTCAAATGAATACTATTTTCTATTTCAATAAACTGCAGTTAATGCCTCAAATGAATACTGAATAGCTATAAGGGCAAATAATGTTAGTGTAAACCTACCGCCGGAAAGTTTACGTAAGTACTTGACAAACGTCCGTTTTATATTCCACGGAAGCAGAGCTAGTTTTCTCAGATCCAGTGAAAACTGAAAAGCCATTAAAATGCACTCTCGTCTTTATATGCCCATTTAGTAAATAGTTACCAACGTGCACTGCAATCATATTTTTTGATCCTCAATAAATTGACAATTTTATCTTACGCCAGTGATTCAGGGGGACTGAAGAGCCTTTTAAATATATCGAGTATTTCAGTGCAACGATACAGCGAGTTGTTTACAGTGGGGGGTTGTGGTGGGTATACGTGGGGTGTAGCGGGGGGGTGCGGGGGGCAGCGAGGAGGGTTCAAGATGGCGGCGTCGCCAAGGCAACGGTGCAGTCGCTTCCTTAATCGACCGTCGCAGACCCGCGCCATCTCCGGCCCACTCTCATTTATGTATTGTATTGCACTTCAGGACTGACTTGTGTTTTATGATGTTCGCGCTGCCTATGTACCGCCGAGCTAGGAGTTTTTGCAGACATGTTTTGTAATTGGATTTCAGTTATATAGGGAACTGTGATACTATTATACTGAAATATACTCTCTGTGATAGCAATTAAAGCTACTAAAACATTAAAATTTAGGCTAACGAATAAAAACTTTTCCGTTCACACTTTCCGACCATTTCCTCCCCAATAACCCACCTACATCGGTCACTGTCCTACCTTACTCCACTAGCTCACAAACAAGCATCTTGCGCTATCCCGATTTCTAAATAACGTACGTTCAAGAGTAGTTAGTTCTCCGATCAGTTAGGTCAGTCCATAATCCAGTGGCCGCCGGCGCTGCAACCGCCGCAGAGCCAATAAAAAAGAGTTATAGTTGAGAAGAAAAGGAAAGTCTCGCGTCTCAGGCCGTTAGTTAGGGATCAAGGGCTCAGCTCGCGCCGGGCGATAATCATAATTTTTACTTACAAGAGCAAGAGTATAAGGCATTAGTTGGCGGGCTCGCGACAAATCTTTCCTAACTGCGGCCAACTTTGCGACTCCACTCGGTGTTAGCTCTCGACACTATATTTTGTAGACTATTGCAGGTGCTTCGGACGCGATGGACTAAGCGAATGCTGGATGTGGTGGTGCTGGTTCTATGTTGCAGCTTGCGTTTTTGTTATTTTCTCGGATTTTTAACTATGATAAGTAGAGACTATGAATATGGTTTAGAAAAAAGGAAAAAACAACATTCAGGATACAGACTCTTGGTAAATATATAATAGCAAGATGACAATCTCCAATTTTTCTATTTCTGAGGAGAAGGCTGCTACGATACCCGTACATTTATAAGGCTAACCCCCACCGACTGTACTCATCTACTTAGCAAAATATATTCATAACTACTGCTTACACAAAAGTACGACAAATATTGAGGTCCAAAATGACTTGATATGGATTAGATAGTTCTCATATTCTCTTGTAAAGGTAAGGTACTAAGGAAATAGCCTTCATATAAACATAAAGGATACGAAAAGGACGCCCTAAAACAGCACATAACCACGTCCCCGCCATTTACAAAGTCACCGTTGTTGTCCGATTTGATACACAAACAAAGTGTAGTCGTGTCACGTGGGCTAGTGGGCGAGCGGGCGAGTGCGAGTAGAAGAGTGGCAGAGTGGCCAGTGCGTTAGGACGCGCTATTCAAGTGTTATTCAGAATATGTGAACATCGCGCACGTGCTCAAACCTGTGGAGATGACGTTGACGTGAAAAAATATCGTGGCGTTCAGTACCGGGGTGCGATGCCCACTAATAGTGCCAAAAATATCTTTTGCTTGAATAACATTGACAGGGCACTGTTGTTAATCATTTGAGAAACACGTTTTGCGAAATAGTAATGAAGAAACATGATGGCAGCATTAGTTCCTGTTTTGGCCACGCGCCAAATGATCCTTGTGTAACTGTATCAGCTGTGACGGTTGCAGATTAAAAAGCTACCAGGTAGACTTGCTGTAGATGTTTTCAGTTTTACTATACGGCCAAGCAAGGCCACGTTTTGCGAAATAGTAATGAAAAAACTTGAAGGCAGCATTAGTTCCTTTTTTGGCCATGCGCCAAATGATCCATGTGTAACTATATCAGCTGTGACGGTAGCAGATTAAAAAGCCACCAGGTAGTCTTGCCGTAGATGTTTTCAGTTTTACTATACGGCTCAGAAAGGCCAATAGTCGGAGCAATCGGGTGGGGTAAAACAATAAACGACAAAGCAAGCGTTACTATTGTTACTACGAACTACTACGAAGTGAGTAGTTCCAAATAAATTGTATAAAAAACTTAACTATGAGGGTAGGTAGACTGAAAAAAAATGAACTGACTGGTGGCAAACTGAATTTGGGAGAGACCGTCGTTTTCAGGATTTCTTGTTAAATGCTACTGCAGCAGCTCTAGAACATGGGTTGTATGTGCTGCGGTGAATGAGATGTATTTAAGGAACTGGTTTTCAACATAAGTATCAGCTGTCGACAACAAAAGTTATAGAAATTCAAATTTTTATAGTAGCCTACTGTTGGTTGTCAAAACAAAGCCTTTATAAGTAACGGCCTAAATTAAACAGGATCATCAGAGCTGTGCAGCAGGCAGAGGCACGATTACCCTAACCCATGTTTGAGTTAAGTAAAATTAAGCACAATTTATTAAGTAGCCGAAAGACATAGGTACATACATCTACCTACTCACTTATAACAAAAATAAAGAAAGAAGTCTCCACGGTTCTGTGTGCTAGTCCTCACGGGCCGGCTCGGGTCGGATTTGTTTTATGCGGCCCGAAGACATCGACTTACCGCGACCGGCCGGCGTCTCCTTAATTTTATTACACGACCCGAACTCCAACAAAATGTCCTAATTGTGTCTCGAAAAACCAACCTGGAGAATGGAATTACCAATTTTGTTTCGTCCTTTTCTATGGGAGTTCGACATCTTATTGGGTCGGGGTTCCTTGTCTCGGATTTTGCGGACGGTTTTATATACTTGGTTAGTTATTTACTTGTTTCTGTTATCGAGCTGTGTTGGTGTATTTTGCGGTGATGTAGAGTATTTTTGAAGAAGTAGCCACTGAAAAAAATGATCAATTAGGTACCTACTTCTTCTTCGTATCGCTGGCACGACGTAGGCACTTCAAATACTGGCCTAGCTTCGCCACTAACACTATACGAACCATTAATTAATATAATATCAGATATACAAAAAAATACTTCTTCTATAGCGAAAGACTTGCTTCTTTATAATCCTTTTTCCTCTTCCAGCATTGACAATACTGCATACCTCCCTAGGCACATGAACCTGCGTGTCAGATCGTCGAAACAAGAATGGTTTATTCAACTAAAGATAAAACTACGAACGTGTTGGTGACTAAATATTTTTTTCAATACACTTCCTCGAAAATTGGCTACACTACTGGCGCACTACTATTCGATTCAAAATGCAATGTTTTTCATTTTCACACTCGTGAGCTTTTTTTTTCATTTATTTTTACGAGTGTTTTATTTCTTCAGATAACTACAAACTATTGTTTAATTCCTACACAACAGTTGGTACTGGTTTTTAAATGAATTGATATATTATTTGTGTCCTAAATTCAAATTTATTTGAATTTTCCATTTTTAATATTGGTTTGTTTTGCGGCTCAACTTTGCTATCCTTTAACCTGGAAAGGCAAAATGCGGGCAAAAAAGTAAATTAAATCATAATTCATCATAAATAAGATTAATGGGAACAATAGTTTTCGTTCGGTAATTTTAAGTAGGTATATCTTTGTAAGTATAGGAAATTAATTGCAAGGGACGTACGAATGTCTTCGATATTGGAAATCAGTATGTCGTCGCGTTATGGAACTCAAATGGAGTTGGGCAGGACTCCTAGCAACAAGGCGCGGTGACGGATGGTGGAGTAAAGCTGTGACCGAGTGGCGTCAAAGGACTGGAAAGAGACGGCTGCGAGATGGGCAGGCGACTTGGTTACCATGGCAGGAATATCCTGGAAGAGGCTGTCACAAGAACGTGGAGCTTGGCACAAACAGAGGCCTATACTATACCTAGCAGTGCGTGAAGTCGGAATGTGGATGATGACGATATTGAGAAACGTCGTTTGATTCACGCGAGCATTTGTCACTGAAGTTCTCGGCCAGGAGCGAAGCTAACGCCGTATGTGCCGTATCAATTATATACGCCGCGGGGCCCCCGGCCGGCGTACGTGCGTAAGCCAAAATTAATAAAAACTTCCCAATTTTTTATTTATTTCAGAAATGACAAAAGTTAGAAATAGTTATTTGTGCAACAAGAGAGCAAAGTGGATTTTTGCTGCGAGTGTTGATTTTGAATCCCTAGTAAGCGAAGGATTCAAAGACACGAGATGCAAATAACTTTGGTCTCATGTAACACATACAACTTTTCACCTCAGCAGCGAGAACATAATACCTAAACAATACAAAACATATCTACATAAAACACAGTACATACAACAACATACATACAACTACATAACAACATACAACATATTGAGATATTAATAATGTACAGATATTAAATAATTTACAGATATTTACAGTGAGACATTTCAGGCAGGAAATTTAATTTTGCATTTTTAAATTATGCTTCATTTCTTCGGGTGTTAAATAGCTGACTTCGTCACTGTACTCACACATATTCAATTATGATTACTTTATTATCCAAATTTTATTTTACTTTGTAGTTAGCGTACATTGGCCTAATAATGATTAGGCCAATGTACGCTAACTAGCTAGCGTAACAGAGAATTTAAACAATAAAAATTTGAATCCCGCTATTTTTTTAAAATGCGTTCTGGAACTACAATCGCGTTATTCTGTCTCAATATTAAAGATTGATAAAACTATAAATAAATAAGTAGATACATGATAAACTTCGTATTTTTTTTTTAACATTCTTCATCTTGATTTAATTATAAAAATGTAATTCGATTATTTGAAATACAACAATTTTTCATTTAAAACCTAAACACGTAATATACAATATTACGGTTATCGATTTACAATATCGGTATCCGAACGTTTTATTGTTTTTATTTTTTTGTTTTTTGGGTCTACTAGATATGGAATTTGAAAATCAAATTTCGAATCGACTTGTTTTTATCTCTCGCTTTTTCGTATCGAAATGAAAGTGACAGAACAAAGTGAAGTTGAAGACTTTCGAATTTTGTGAGTGGTCTGTTGTCTACTCACAAAATTCGAAAGTTTTCAACTTCACGTGCAGTTCTCGATATTTAAAAAAAATATTTAAAAGTTACATTTACTCGCAGCAAAATCGAACTTTGCACACTGTCTGTAAACAGCAAAACCTGCTTGTTTGAGGTGCTGAGGTGAAAATTTGTTTGGGGGCCCCCAAACAAATTTTTATACGGGGCACCGCCAAGGCACGCTACGCCACAGTTCACTATAGTCGCACCAGATCTTGTTTGCACCTTCACCCATTACCTTACGGTAAAGTAATGAATGTTCTCTTGGATGGATATCGGTACGAAATTACAATATAATCTCGGACAAGTAACTCTATTGATTGCGAAGCGTAAATGCGCCTTGTCACACATCGATTTTTATTTTTAAAATTATATATTTAAAATTGCTTACCCAATTCCAACTATAAGGGCTGCATTTGAAAAGTTACGTCAAAATCGGTCCAGCCGTTTCGGAGATTAACCGGATCTAAAAGACGGACGGACTGCCAAAGAGACATGCAGATATACATATTTTTTTTTTGTCTTTTGTTTTAAGTACCGTGTTTACTTTCATATGAATTCAATTTTATTTATTTGCATTAAATTAAATAAAACAGTTATCTTATAAATAAAAATTTCAGGTAAAAAAACACAGAACAGATGATTTAATTAGAGGTCATTCTGCATCCGATATCGACTATCGATATACCTACCTACCCACTTACCTACTCAGCCATCAATCCCAGAAATCGGTCAACTTGTTCATTATTTTACATAACAAGGTGAAAAACTAACCCCTTTCCTTTCTTTACCTATTTATTGTATTGGGAGCATTGATGAAAGGAAACAATTGTGCGTGTGGCGGTAAGTTTTAAATAAAATGTACCTCGGAATCCGACGACCAGCTTCTGTAATCAATATGCAGACTAATATCTCGCTAAAATGTATTGTTCCAGACAATAAATAATTTGACAAAGAAGAAATGTAATAATTTTTTGAAAAAAAAAAAAAACAAAGTTAAAATTCGCTGTTTACAGTTTGCTTCACACCGATAGTCGCCAAGACAAGATTCGTAATGCCATCTTTTGATCAATAGCTGAAGCTGTTCTGAAACGAATTGTTGTGCCATCTAGTGTCGAGTAGGTTTAACACTTTCGAATCATGCCAACATCTTAGTACATAAAACATTTCTAGATGGCGCTGAATTACAAAATGTATCCAGTGATGTACCAATGGTTCCTCAAATATCATATTTATGGAGCGAAACGGTTTACCAATAACTAGTTATATTATAATTATAAAAACTGCACTAAGAATATTTTGTTAGCAAGAATATGCATAACCAGTTTTTTGTAGGTAACTTATTTCATGGACTTATTAAACAAGTTTTAATTTATTTGTTCAACAATTACCGAGAAAAGTTTTACAATTTATTATATAATTATCAATAAATACTACCATAAATTGTATATGTATAGGTATATTATAGGTATATGTCTTTTAAGTAAGTTTTATGAAATAAGAACAACAAAACCAAAAAGAGAGCTAGTTTATAATTCATTGACACTAATAGCTCTTTAATTGGTTACTGAAAGCAAAACTTCCAATCACAAACATTGAACCCGTAACAGACTATTATATAAAACGAGTGCGTGACAAATAAAAAAAAATGTAAAAAATGAAATAAAAAGCGCGCAAAATGCATTCCGCCTTCGTTCGTAATAAAATTGCTTTCTCGAACATGGATTTTTAATATCTGCTCGAATAGTGAGAACTAGCTTCTGCCCGCGACTTCGTACGCGGATCCTGTTGCTTTTGCCAGCGACACCGGGTTCGTCAAAATCGAAGATCTGAAACGTCTAAGAGCCCGGGGACAGGAAAATAACGAATCTTTCCCACCTGAGCAACACATACCGTTTGTTTCTTTTTGCCATTTAACAGCTTCACAAAAAGTAAAATTTTGAACCATACCTCCAATGGCGGAATATGTGGCGTATTCAATCATAGGAGCATACGTAAATGAACTCCGTTTCTTATCAACCCAAGGAAGGTCGTCATGCCCTACGGCTATATCTTGAAACACCCGATTCTTCAGATGTTATCGACATTCTGTTCAGAGAATGTCGAAGTCTTTGCGCTCTTCTTCTGTCTCTTCATGCCGTACTCCAGCAATTCTTTCTCTCTCACTTTCTAACAGATTATGAATATTTTGTTGTGTGCGTGTTCGGCGCTCTTGTTCTGTCTCTTCATACCAAAAACACTCAAATAACATAAGCTCGAAGACATGTTTATTCGATAAAATAAAATAAAAAATGGGAGTTTTGGCCAGTACAGTCAAATTTTCAATACCATCGTCATCGAAAATTGAAAACTGTTACCGCCTTAACCGCGCGGAGGTACTCCCAGTTTTTGTTATTTTATAATTATACAGTGAAATTAGTGATAGCTTTGCAGTAATTTTCACATCAGATGTTTCTGATCTTCGATTTTTTATAAGTCAACAGGAAATGCCCATCAGACCGAACAACTTTTGCTAAGACGTCATCATTTCTATATGTGTTATAGTGTAGCTGGGCTCTTGGAGTTCCACAACAGGTGTTCCAGATCTTCATTTTTATAAGTCAACAGAGAGTGCTCATCAGATTGAACAACTTTTGCTAAGACGTCATTCCTATATGTGTTATGGTGTAGCTGGGCTATTGGAGTTCCATGACAGGTGTCCCAGATCTTCGCTTTTTATAAGTCAACAGAGAGTGCTCATCAGATTGAACAACTTTTGCTAAGACGTCATTCCTATATGTGTTATGGTGTGGCTGGGCTATTGGAGTTCCACGACAGGTGTCCCAGATCTTCGATTTTTATAAGTCAACAGAGAGTGCTCATCAGATTGAACAACTTTTGCTAAGACGTCATTCCTATATGTGTTATGGTATAACTGGGCTCTTGGAGTTCCACATCAGGTGTTCCAGATCTTCAAATTTATTCTTTGAGCAGAAAATGCTCATCACGTGGAACAATTTTTGCTATGGTGTCATATTTGTATCTCTTATAGTTTGGTTTGGTAGTTTGGTTTGGGTTTTGGGTGGTTTGGGTTTGGGTTTAGTTTGGTTTGGTTTAGTAGTTTTGTTTAGTTTTTAGCTGGTCTATTGCGGTTCTACATCAGGTGTTCAGGTTTCCAAGATAAATTATAGCCTATATGTTGCCCAGACATAATATCTATACAACAAAAAAAAAACATTCAAATCCGTCCAGTACTTCCGAAGATTAGCGTGTACAAACAAACAGACAAACAGACAGACTTTTTTTTGGATTCGTGCTCTATTACTGTTTCTAAACCCCCTTCAATTATTATTTTTTAAATATATTCAATGTACAGACACAGCTTTTTTACTCTTTTATTTTATGTATAGATAGATATAGATGAAAGAGAACATTGTAAATATGTATCGGACGTTAAAAATGTGAGGTAAGGTTTGTGCTGTATGTTGTGTGTAATGTATTGCTACACCGTTCCCAGAGACAATTTTCCAATTCTCAAAATGTAAAAGTTCGTTTTTCTACTCTTCTTTACTCTAGAATCCTTCACTCCGCTCTGAATGCAAAGAAACACTCTCGCCTTTAAAATAGTCCCCTTGGCAAACAATCCACTGGTCCGAATGAACGTGAAAATAGAGGGCCTAAAATGGCCGCTTTAACAGAACATAATTATGAATCACGTTCAAAATTTTAAATTCTTCAAATGTACTTTATGATCATTACCATGCAGGCCATTTTAAGAATTTTAAATTTTAACGTGTTTCATAGTAAGTTCTGCTAAACCGGCCATTTTAGACCTCCAGTAACGGTTATAACGGTTATAATAAAGAACATCACTATAAGTTTGACAGCAGCAGCGTTTCCAAACGGACGTTGTCTGTCGGTCGGCTGGCTGAGTGACTTGACAATTGTTTATCAATCGATACGCAATAACTTCCAAACAAAGTGAAATTTTACAGTATTTGTTTAGTATTTTCTACGGAGAGAACGAAACTGGACTGCACAAGATAATACGAAAACTTTAAAAATGACAAACACCTTTGTGGTTTGTCTAATAGCTCTCTTTTGTTGTACAAGTGAGTAAACTTAAATTAATTTACGCTGAATCGTATTTCTAATCATTTTCGTCCTTGTAATATTTGTGTTGTTTAGCAAACCTTAGGTAAGTAACATAAGAATACCGCTACTTGGAGTTTTTATGCAGTTCTCATGCAAAGTACCCTCGACCCATTGTTTCAAATCGTAATAATTATTTTCGCGTAACATAGTGATTTCATCGCATTATTACGAATGCAGGCCGATTAATTACTGTTGGATCATTGCTGGAATTCATGCCACAATAGGCTATCTAGTTATGCTTTTTATTTGTAGTTGTTCAGTGTTATAAAACCATTATTAAATTGATCTTGGATTCTGATGACCTTAGATTATTCTCGAAAAACAACCAACATTCAACACAGATGTAGATTTATATATTGTTGACCTAACTGTTGGTATAATTAAATTACCACATGTTACTAATTACACTTGAAATAAACTCCTCTAAGCTACAATGTAATATTATCCAGACTTGTAGCCACATATTGATATCAGTAACTTTGTTGTGTGTTTGGGATCATATTTCCGGCTTTTAATCATTCCAGTAGCGGTCATTATGTTATGTGTATACATTTATTACATTTTATATAATAGGTATAATTGTGTCCAGAACCAGGATATTGAGTACCTATTGTAATACATTCACAACAGGCAAAAATAGTTAAATTACATGTTTACCTCGGCAAGCCATTCTATGGCAGTCATGGTTAGCCACAATACTAACATACAAAACACATTGCCAAGCTATAAAATTAAAAGATGTGGCATAATTATTATGTTACAAATAATGTACCTAGCTACCTAGCCACCTAATTGTGTTTCCTGGCAAATGATCAAACTATTTTATTTATTAAATAGAAGGTAGTTGCACAATCATTTACCTTATTGAATATATTATGATCCATTGGTGTTAGATATGATAAAGCCCCAAATAAAAGTGTAAACATTATACTATCTGTTCAGTTTGGAATGAATAAGCCACTGATGCCTCAATGAACACTCAAATGGTACTTCAGAATTGAAAAAATCCCACTGATTTAGAACAATAGTTTCTATAACTGTTCAAAACCAAAGAACAGTGAATCAGTATGTTCTTTATGTCTGCTTTGTTCTCTTATCAATTTCAGTGTTCATTTTATTAATTGTGTAGAAGTTTACAGTGATAAACAGTAGCTGACCCCGCCCAACTTGTTTTGCTGACATTATTTTTATTATTTGTCATTAAACGGAGATAAGCAGACTTATATCATTGTGTGTCACTTTATTCTGTGATGATTTATTTTCACTTGAGTACTACAGTAATGATGATTTGTTCCCAGATTTGTCGTCTGCGCGACAAGTACCGAAGGAGTGTGCTAAAGGTCCATCAGTATGGTGTCAGAGCCTCAAGTAAGTGTAATTTCACCTGTTTTTCTTCGGATCGGAAATCATGAAATGACTGGGGACGCGCTTTGGGCGGAGCAGATGGGAGTGTCAGATTTTACTGACGCAAACCCATCCATGTTCCTTCTTCGCCCTGTGTTCCGGGGCCAATTTCACCTTACATACATTTTATTATTTAAAACTGATATGGACTGATTGCATGAAGAGACAAAAAAGAAAATTAAACAATAAAGCCACAAACAGATATTAATAACAGTAGGTGGGTATTTGATTTGCACATGTGGTTGTCATAAATGATTTGTTTGTATAGTTATTACAACTATTTACAAATTGAATGGCTTGGGTTCTGCAACTAGTACACTTAAGTAAGTCTAGTGGTGGTATTTTCATACAAGCGTAAATTGTTGGCTTGCCCTTCATGATGTAAGGGTTTGTTAACAGTCTGCTATCCTTAGGGGCTTGCCATATTGTTTGTCCCTAGGCACACCACTGTCAACCATCAAATACTCATTGAAGCACCTTAAAAATTTGTAATTTTGATGATAATTCCAGAATGTTTAATATCAATGGACTAATATTGATTTGCCTAATAATAAACATTCAAATTGATTACCCATAAGCTCTGATTATATTGCTCTAATCAAACATTGTTTTCATACATACTTACATTTTGCTAATACATATACCTAATTGGTAAATAGTTGGATATACTCGTACCTATATCAACACAAAGTCACAGCAATTTAATGATTATTGACAATCTATTACCTACGTCCGCGTCGGTTTAGTCATATCGCAAGGGGGAGATTTAATACTTTTGCATATTGGATGATTGGACTGTGTGTCATGTACCTATAATGTGAAACAAATAAACAAAACAGCCAAACTAAACTTGCCACAGGCATTGTGCACGTTGAGTTCTGGACAAAGCAGACATAGTATTTTACCATAACATAACATAACATCACGCTTGTAATCCCCAAAGGGATAGGCAGAGGTGTACCTAATAGTACATCCAAATTTCGCGAGTTATTTTAAAGTCCCTTGTTTTACGAGCGTATTGCCATCAACCGGGTCCAAATCCATGCTTCGTGACTGGTGTTGAGAAATTCCCGATGGAAAAACCTAATAGCACTTTGCCCGGTCCGGGAATCGTGCCCAGGACCTCATGCTCCGCAGTTGCTCTTGCCACCACTAGACTTACGTGGTAGTATTTTTACAATAATCAATTATCTTAACGAAAGTAAAGGGCAATACTGTGCGGCTCTCTTTCTTATCCATTGCTTTAAATATAAATAATTATGTTTTTAAAAGATCTTCTGCTCGACAAGTTTAATTGTAAATTAATGTTGTTGAATTATCAAAATAAAGGAACTGCGATTGTTACTGATAATGAACTTTATTAACATGAACTAATTTTACTAAAAATGTCAGAATAAAGTTAGTGCAGCAGAAACCACAATCAACCTTTGGTCTGTTCAACGCCTTAGCCCTTATTTCCTCTTAATGCTGACTAATAAACAGCTAGGGAACTAACAAACAAAATCAACCAACATGACTGTATCATCGCCTTTACGCTAACAACAAAAAAACAACGTCGTGATACCCACTTGACTACACACTGCCTTACTCACCACATGACTCATGTAAGGTGTGTAAGTAATTAGTTAGGTAGTGTCAACTAGATGCAAAATCAACTTTAGCCGGGCAGAAAGAGCCTAAAAGCGAATAGTCTGGTGCTGCTGAGTCGTCCGAATCAAAACGGGAAGAATCTCCATGCAATAAAATCAAAAATGACGTCATCATTTTCATTTTTATTGCATGAATACTCTTCGACAGTCGTTATGAACAGTTAGAACCCGAAAAACTGACAACCAGTTAAACGAAGGGGTATCGTAATACCTTTTAATGCAGTGGTTCCCCGAACCTTTCTTGGACCAGGGACCACTTTGGTAAAAGAGATGGCTAAACGACTGCCCCCAACATGACTAGCACGAATAGGAACCTCACACTAACCAGTAATATTTAAATATTAATTCATGAATTATTTAGTGTTTAATAATTTCTTATAACTTTCGTGAACTAATAAACATAAAAAAGTTTCTTAATTGTATTTATGCTTTGTTTTGGTTTGACTTGACAAGGTCAAGGAATACTGACAGCTAGAGAAGAGACATATTGCATTACCAAAATGCCAAATCGAATAAGTTGAACTTCAATCGATATTTAATAACAGTTATCAAAACGATTTATTTTCTGAAACTACTTAATTGATTAATTGTATCTGGTTATGCATATTACTAACACTTCAGACGCACAATCTTAACATGTATTTTCTGTCCGTCGAGGTTGACAAAAACAATTTCATTTTTTTTTAAGTCCATTCGATTATTTTATCGATTTCGTTACATTTTAAATCAGATTGCATCTCTACTCTATGAAAAAAAAACGTCAGACGTCGTTTGAACGCTCTGCCGTTTGTTTGTACGTTGTGCTTTTTATTTTGAATTTTCATTGACCCTCGCTTGTTTATTGGACTTATTGTTTGCTCGCCTACCTACTGATCTCTCGCTTCTCGACACGGACTTGAATTGCAATCATGCGGTGCATAAATTGTGGTGTAGCCACGCAAAGACTGCGGCGGCATTTCACGTACAAATCAGGCGTGTTACACGTGTGCGTCGGTCTAATGTAGTTCTAGCTTTAATCTAAGATCTTTTTCAAATACGTTCATCATTTCAACCATAATATTATTTACATTGTCTGTGAATACCTACTGTCTTTATTTCAACTCATTTGGATAAGTAGTTTAGGTTTTACAACAGAATACTTATATTATTTTGATTTTTGCTGGAGAGCTGGGAATTATATACCGAAAGTTCGTTGTATCAAGTTTTTTTTTGCTGCAATTACCCCTATGTAGATATTTACTTCAAGTAGCTTAGTGCAAAATCGCCAGTCAAAAACACAATTATCAATAAAAATCGTCGCAGACACATTAAAACGCCTCGATAAAAGTTTATAGCAATGTCATTGTTTGAAGTTTTTGTACCTTTGTCGTAGGAGTTGCGCGATTTTGTTTTTAGGATTGTGCAAATATTAAAAGTTCCTGAACCTTTTTAAATTACAAAATACTAATTTAAGCTATTTAGCATTATATATTGCTAGGTACCATGTTTATACATGCGTTTTCATTGCGGGGGCAGTCGTCCATACTTCAATTTAGCCATGTCCTTTATTGTTAGGCCATATAGGTTTTTAATAAACATGGCCACCGACAGAATTATATATTAAGGCGTGAATCTTTAACTCACACAATGCAAAAATTGGAAAATGGGATGAAAACCTTTAGAATTAAGGTGTGAAAGATACAGAAGCGAATGAAGTGCTCTAAAAATTTTGAAATTTTAAAAATTTTGCAATCATTCATCGGAAAAAGTAAATGAGTTAGTAGATTCTCAAAAAAAAATAAGCACTTCGCTTCTGATAGTTTCAATTAGGTTGCATTGTGCTTGTATCTTCTGTGGAAGTTATTAAATACGAATAAAATTTTAACCTTTTGCGAACCATATTCGAAGCTCCTGCGGGCCACTGGTGGTCCGCGGACCATAGGTAGGTACCACTGCTGTAATTCAACCAGGCTATGGAAGCGAGATGGGAGTCGCTCCTTGTAAAATATAGGTATTCAGCTGCATCCGTTTAGATGAAAAAAAAGCTCTTTAGATTCATTGTGACCCAACTCCGCATCTAAAAGTGTGCTCGTCTCACACTTACGCTTATCTGCGCAGGCGTGGCGCTGATTGCGGGGCCGTGGGTCACTGCACATCTACCGTCTGGGAGAAGCAATCTGAGGCCGTGACCACCAACGATGTCTCCAACAAATTCGTCAGGCTGTTCAGACTGCTGAAGGATGTCAGGGAACTCATCAATGAGGTTGGTATTGGTATTAAATAATAAATATCTCTGGACATTAACACACAGCGCCACCTAGTGCCACACTAAGCAAGGCTTGTGTCGTGGACACCAGGTAGTTGATATACTACATATATATACTTTTTGTTTGTAAATACATACTTATTATACATATAAACATCCATGACTCGGAAACAAATGTCCATGCTCATCACACAAAGATTTGCTCCTACCGGGATTCGATCCCAGGACCCTAAGAACGTAAGGCAGCCTCACCACCACTACGCCATTTAGGTCGTCAATCGTATTAATAATGATATTTTATTACGTAGGTATAAGGCCTAATTGGTAGGTTAACGCTTTTTAAATTGGGATCGAAATGTACCCATATGCGGGTTTCGGGATTGTATGAGAGGTCGAGATAGAGTTGGATCTAATTGATGATAAATCGATGAGATGTTAGTTATAATTGAGCGTGATAACTTGAAATATTTTTACTGACACAAAAAATGTTTTTGATGACTGCTAAATAGGTACTTCCCTATCCGACATTGCTAAAACCACTGTAGACGAAAAAAATACAATTACGTTCTCCGAAGTTTAGAGTACCAAAAGTATCCAGCATTTATTTGACCCCACACACATTGACACATTCCAAGCGGTTGAACTTAATTCTCTTATCTACCTTATCTTATTCCTCTACAAATATGTCCCAAAAATTCTAAAACTTCCTTATTACGTGATCCTTATCAGTTTAGTTCTTATATTCTATGTTCATATTCCGCGGTTTGATTCTAGGGATGAGAAAAGCGATATTAGTATTTAAAAAAAAAAAATGCTGCTTCACAGAATGAAAAGCTGTGTCAGAAACTAGATCTTACTTCTTTTGTCAACATAATTATGTTGTCCCACTTCAGGGAAAGGTTACCCCATACAATGTCTTCATAAAAAATCAAAACCCTTTTTTTTGCTTCGCCGTAGTTAAATGAAAAAAAATAGGTACTTACCTATATTTTATCTGAGCCTTTCTTGTAACTGCAGCCTTAATCGGCAGCAGGGCCAACAATACCGACATGATAGCAATATTCCTTCTCACCATAGGACTACCTGGCTTCCCGAGTGTCATCAGAATGCCAAGACGTGGAATACCCGGCCATCGCGAAGATCTGCAAGGAGAACACGGCGCAGCTGCAGCAGTACATCAACCATGTGCTTCAGTCCGACACCTCGCCCGAGACCATGTGCAAGCTCATCGGCATGTGCAACAACGACAAGATTGACCATATCTTATCTATGAATGTAAGTTGAACTCTACTTAGGTAGGTATTGTCTTTTTTAGAAACATGACTCTCACGGAAACAACTCCACAAAAATATATTTCCTATTTTAATCTCGAGGAAAAACTCATGTATTGTTTAGATTGACAGAAAATTGTGTTATGTGTGTTGAAATTTTACACAGGGTGACATAATGGGGTACAACATGTACTTTAAAACAATCAGGGTAGACAAATGGACTTGCACCGAATAGAATCATAGTGGCCACACTCATAACTTTTGGGTGGATACTACCTTACCTACCATCTCCCGTGGAACGAAACTACTTGTTCATCTTATGTATCCGGGTATTTTCCCCTTTAACTATGAGGGCAATACATTCTAAAGTAGACCTAGTATATTCGACTTAAACTGTAATCACAGAACTTTGTCATCCGCGGAAAATATCGATCATAACTGTTTTGATCAATTGTATAATATCTGTGAATGTGTTATGGGAAATGTAGTAATGAAATGTACAACATTCTGTGCGTAAGTGAACTTCAATGAATGGTGTTTGTAGTAATTGATTGTCGTGTTATGACTGAGCAATTGGCGTGGGACCGACCTATCTTGAACTGTAACACGCTATATAACCTGTTACAGCTGTCTTTTCAAAGTTGTTAAGAGGCCCGCGGAGCATGCGTATTTCATACAAACGTAATACCAAAATAATTCGTAAATTAAACATATTTTTAAGGTAGTGTGTATTTATTTCGATTAAGCTACGTAATATCTAGGTTCCCAAATATAAATTTTGAATGGACACTGATTTAAACAAGAGTTATTAGAAAAATAAGATTTCTATAGAAATTTTAAATTGCTCATATCTCGTCTTTATATCATTGTCCTTTCAAAATATTTATTTGGGAACCTAGATATTATGTAATCCAATCGAAATAAATAAACACTTTCTTAAGAATATGTCTGATTTACAAATTATTTTGGTATTACGTTTGTATGAACGACGCACACTCCGCCGGCCCCTTAAACTTTTTACGTAACAATTATTTGCCGGAGTGCATATTTTAATTCGGTATTTTTGTTTCGCAGAAAAAGAAGCCAGCAGTGCCTAAAGCCAACAAACACAAGGGTGAGTTTCAAAATTAATTTCTTAATTTATTTAATGTGTAACTAAAGAACACCTTTGAATGGATTTGCACTAAGAGTTAGAACAGTAGATGCAACAATACTTTGGTGTTGCAAAAGGGCATAAAACAAACATGTAGGAATCATCATCATCTGCCCATCTGGCTACTTCAGTCTAACCAAATGCAACTGAATACGACTATTTTGCATTGGATATTGAGAATAATAAATAAATAAATTTTACATGGAGCGACTGCCTGTCTGACCTCCACAAGCCATGTAGTATAATAATAATTAAACTTATAGTACTTACTACATAGCTATGTTTAAACGGTCAAACTGTTATTATTTTTGAGTGAGATAGAGATGTCCAATTAGAGATGATCGCGGACCGGATGAATTGCCCATACATACGGCTCTGCTGTGATAGGCATGTTGCCGTCAGCAGGGCCGGTTAGATGTTGCCTTTTTTATTCTGTTTTATTTTTATTTTATTTGTGTGTTATTATCTTTTGTTGTGCACTCCCACATATGAGTTAATGTTGCTCGAAATAAATGTATTTTATTTATTTATTTATTTAAGGTGCTCACAGGCCGTAATTTCATTAATTTAATTATTAAAAAAAAAAATATTTTTGTAAATGCTTTGTCTCTGCTGTCGATCAGCTGACATGAATTAATGTGAACTTCGCACTGGTTTTTTGGCATGATTTAAGACTATAGCATTGTTACGTTCTGTTCAGTTGTATTTTAAGCAAATATACTATCAAATAGTTCTTCATTTACTAGGGAATTATTGGGCTATTAGTATTCCTTGGAAATTATATTTATAAGTCGAAACCTATTCAGTAGTGCTTGATTGAACCAAATGAATGGAAAAATTATAATGTCGTTATTGATTCAAGTTGTACCAAGGTTTGAACACTTGCCTTTAGAAAATGGAAAATAATTTCAGAACATTGAACATTGTACCAACATGCAAACTCAATTTTTTATTTAAAATCTGGCTAATTTTGTGGCAAATTATCACCCACACCATTTCCTTTTAATCATTTTGTTATATGCAATTATACATGCTTGAATGCGATATAAATTTATTATGGCGTCATCACTAATTACCTCCATAATTAACGACATACTTACTTAAGAGTAGGTAGGTAGCCTGGTACTTATTTAAACTCGGTTTTAAAATGTTCATCATGTTTTTTGTTGTTGTTTGTCATTCACGTTTCAGCACGCGTGCCAAGACCATGACTTTCATATTTTTCAGGACCTACTGTAAATTATAGTAGACATGAGTGAATTTATATTTGGTTGGGTCTTAAGAGGCCTGCGGAGCATGCGAATTTCATACAAACGTAATACCAAAATCATTTGTAAATAAAACATATTCTTAAGATAGTGTATATTTATTTCGATAAAGTTACAGAATATCCATGTTCCCAAATGCATATTTTGGAAGGATAATGATATAAAGACGAGATATGAGGAATTTAAAATTCCTATAGAAATTTTCTTTTTCCCATAACTCTTGTTTAAATCAGTGTCCATTCAAAATATATATTTGGGAACCTAGAAATTGTGTAATTCAATCGAAATAAACACACAATACCTTAAGAATATGTTTGATTTTCATATTATTTTGGTATTACGTTTGTATGAAAAACGCATGCTCCGCCGGCCCCTTAAAACAAATGCCCTTCTTCATTTTTGATGTGTTGTATGAACCATCCCAAAACATCGATGCCCATTTAGAGAAAAACTACAGAATGCCACTATTATAAAGGTATAATTTACGAATCAATCAATCAAATCTGTTCAGCGAAGTCCACTGCTAAGGTAGACCCGTACTATATCGCGCAACAACACCTATTTTGCGCCGATTCTTGCGACGAGTTTTTCTTAGCCGCCATTTTAAACAATTGAAGCAATTTTTATTATATCTTCAAACTCTATTATGTTATATCAGAAGATTGTTACCACAGAGAAATAGCACTCTGTCTTGAGACTGTAATGAATCCCCACTCCGTTCCGTTTCGATGGTCACAAACAGTTGTATACAAGCGTGAACTGCGATCATAAAATTAATGTACCTATATGTCACCGTAAAATTGTCAAATACGTTATATTGTAATATCTCTAGCGATATTGTAAAGTCTCGAATTATTGTCAAATGAACATACTGCTTACAATAAAACGCATTATTTTTCGTGAAATGCATCCGATGGTAGTCAACTCACGCGGTGTGGAGAGAAGGAGGGGTCCCCCTTGCCCAGTGGTACCACTCTCATGAAAAGATAATGTACCATTCCTGAGAAATATCGATTAATATAACCTAACCTTAAAACACTTCATATTCCCCTAAAAAGCGTAGTCGACGGAGCCCCGCTTCGCGGGGCCCCTATTTCCGAGTGCAGGGTTTAAAGCAACCTAACTAACCTAACGGGGGGGTGCCCCAAGTCCCGTTTATGGGGGCAAGAGATACTTCCGTATGTTCAGTTGACAATAATTCGAGACTTTACAATATCGCTAGAGAGATACACGTTATATTGTAATATAACGTATTTGACAATCTTACGGTGACATATACATTGCTTTCTCAAGTATGTTGATGTTGACTACCAATTCAAAAAGGTCTGCTGTGCTACGCAAGACCCAGATTTGCATCAATTTGTGGACAAGAAAGATGTTCTTTTTACTTCACTATCACTATCACTACTCACTACTCATTATAAAACAAAGTCCCCCGCCGCGTCTGTCTGTCCCTATGTATGCTTAGATCTTTAAAACTACGCAACGGATTTTGATGCGGGTTTTTTTAATAGATAGAGTGATTCAAGAGGAAGGTTTTAGTATATAATTTGTACGCGGGTGAAGCCGCGGGCATCACCTAGTAGACTATAAGAATAAAACCAAATCATTTTAAGAGAGTAACCATAGAATTTCTTGCCGGTACTTTTCCGTAGGAAACTACTAACTCGAACCGTCCACTTTTTTTGTCGTGTTATGAATACCCATAGAGGGTCTAAAACACCTCTTAACGAATGTGAAAGGCACTTGTTCTCCCCGTCATTACGCTCATTTTTTTGTTCTACACCATACCTGGGAACCTTCTATGTAGTTACGACGGAGATATTGAAGGTCAAAGTTCTAACTTTATGACAAGTTTTTTTTTTAATTACAAGTTTTTACTGCAAGATTTTTACTGTCACTGTCATTTAGATTCAATCCATCAGCACAATGTTTTATGTGCGTTACATTGAGTTCTACCACAAAACATGATTTTTCACCACACAAAAAATCGTTTCCCAGCAATAATTCCTACGTAAAGTTACTTAGTTTGATGTACAGAATGCTTGATTGACGGCTTAGTGATGAGATGGTTTACACCCTGTATAGGCCTATGCAAAACAAAGTATTTTGATTTCGACTAACCATATTTCTTTATTTCAGGCAACCTGTTAGGCAGGTCACAATGCACTTGGGGACCGTCTTACTGGTGCAGCAATTTCAGGTAAAATAAACACTCTCTTCTGCTTTGCTGTGCCCGCAAGGTCCATAATGGTCATGTCTGTGTATCCTAATTAAGTGCACATTGTGAAATGCAATTAATATGCTGTTAAAGAACACGATTTTTTAACTGAATGCAGGATATTTCATCAGGTAAAAAGAAATCTGCTAGTCTATTTAAAGGGGTGAAAAAGACTTAACGAAGTCGAAAAGTACTTGTTCTCCCCATCACTGCGATATTTTTTTTGTTCTACACCATACCTGGGAACCTTCTAGTTAAGGAGATATTGGGGGTCAAAGTTCCACCTATTTCACAAGTTTTTTTATCATATTTTCAATGAAATAATTAAACACCACCCTGACACTATTCAATCCATCCACCAGCACAATGTTTTGAGTGCGTTACATTGAGATTTACCGTAAAACGTGATTTTTCACCCCAAAAAAAAGGCATTTCTATTTTTTGCGTCTGTAGGGTTACTTAGTTTGATGTACAGAATGCTTGATTAACGGCTTCCCGAAGAGTCTGTTTACAGCCTGTATGTTCTGTGTTGAACATTGATTATTGAGTGTTTACGTTGTGAAATTCAAAATATTTTCACCAAATAAATGTACCTACAGCAAACTATGTTAAATACAGTCACTGTTTTTCCGTCTATGCCATTTAAAAACTCAAAGTCATAATAATTGTTGAATTTTATGACGTGTTATAATCGTGTAGATGTTATTTAACCTCACTAAGCAATAACAACAACAGGATGAATTTGAATTAGTTTATAAAAACTAAATTTCATTATTATACAAATATACATTAATAAAGTATTTTCAATTAGTAAGTTAATTAATTAGTCATATTTTGTTTACTGCTACTGCATGAGGAAAACACATTAATTTATATTTTCATTTATGCATAAGTAAACGGTGTATAAATGTTATAATTTATCCGTAACATTCGATCAATTACTAACACATAATAAGCACCTATTAGCCTACATACAACAACAAATTGACAGCAAAGTTTCACTGTCACTATTTCATCATCTGCCGAGCCTTTTCCCAACTATGTTGGGGTCGGCTTCGTTCGTGGTATTTCGTTACAAAAACCATTATTTTTATTACTTCTACTATCAACAAAAACCAAAAAAATAATCATAACATGCAAACAGGTTTCATTAGCATCTTAAAGCACTAATTGTATCCGTTGACCGACTATTGTTTCTATACAATCCGATGGAACAATTATTCAATTATATTGCATAATCTATTGCCATAGCAAATCGCCTGAGTTTTTGTAAGCAAAATGGCTTCGTGGTATCCGCAGACTGTATCTAGGTTTTGTAGAAGGCAAGTAGCCTCATTTTACATTAGGTGTTGCAAATCGATTGCGTGATCACCAATCCCTTTGGCAAGTCCATCGCTTGGGAAGGGAACTGCTTGTCATCGTCATCATACGAGTAATATCAGCCCGGAATGACCCACTGTTGGGTATAAGCCTCCCCTTTCTTCTGCCACTTTTCCCTCTTCTGTTCTGTGCGTCCCTGATCTGCTTATGCAACAATTTACATATAAACATAAATATGTCGGATGTAACGGTTTCTATAGGAATCAAATGTATTCTAAAATAAATTTATCATGAAACTCATCGTCTTTCTGTAGAGGTGCTGATAATTAGGGATTCTTGACTGTGTTCTTTGGTCACAGATTATGCTCTGGGAAGGTTTCACTACACTAATGGCACTTTTCACAAATACTAATCGGCATCGAAACGAATGATGAATATAAATTGCACTATAATAATAATTTCATACATGCTTAGTACGTTAGGTAACAAAAGAAATAAACAGCGTGCGGATCCGCGTGCATATCTAGTTAACAACATTTATTCATAAGATCAACAGTACAATTAGATTGCGCAATTAGTAAAGCCATAGTAATATGTCCACGTTTAAGCAGACCGACAATTGGGAAAACAAGAAGTGGTTTGAAATTCTTACCGATTCTCGTATTCGGGTACAATCGAATCGATTGTAAAATGGTTTACATAACGCAATTGTATAACCCGTTTGCTGTCTAGTTGAATTGGTACCTCATAATCGAATAATACGTATCGAATTAATTTCAACAAGTTTCCATTGAATTTGTATTAGCGGTTTTAGTGTTCCGGAAAATTTTGTTTTAGATTGATATCGTAATTTAATTTGATACAACTATTATTGAAGATTATGATTAGATAATAACCATGTAAATTGAATGTTATCTGCGATTTTTTTTTTTAAATCAACTGTCGTAAGTATAGAAAGATTTTTTTTTATGATCGCCTATCGCCTAAACACAACCCAGTTTTGAGTCGTGACTAATTTTAATTTATGACAATCTATACTAAATAGTATAAATGCGAATGTTTGGATGGATAGATGGGTGGGTGTTTGTAACTCAATCACGCCAGAATGAATTCTTTGTACATACTCGTACACGTAACAATTTCGACGAATTCTCAGCTAAAACAGCTAGTTATTAATATTACCATGTCTTCATATAAAACGAAATCTTCTAACAATAATCATTTGGTCAGATCTCAGAAGGATTTCAAGCTCATGTAGTTTTCTTAACGAACATTTTTTTGTAATACCAAACGTAGGTTAAAAATGCCACGCTTGAAATAACTCACTGATTGATCACCTTATGTATGTGAAGGTCGCCGATACACCTGTAGCGCTCGTTCATAGAGTAATACTGTAAATAATCAATAGCACAAGAAAGATCAATGAAACGATGAATGGACTGTGTGTAGAAAGGCAAGAAAGAGGGTATCTGATGAGATAACGAGTAATTGAGAAGTATGGATTCTTCTGAAGACATGGTGCGCCGACGATAAATGAATTGGTATAAGGGCAAGAGAATGATGACGAGTACAGGTTTGTCTGCGGATGGAAGGGCGTTGCTGCATCCAAGCTTAGATCTGTTTGTAGAATTAAAACTCAATCTTTTGCATACCGTTTAAACTCCATTTTCCTTAAAACATAATGTTCTTTCTCCAGCACCGGCCGCGAATGCAGGGCGACTCACCACTGCGTGACCAAAGTATGGCCGAAGCAAGTCGTCCCAGAAGACACCGACAGCATCTGCAAGATCTGTACCGACATGGTGCAGCAGGCCAGGGATCAACTACAGAGCAACGAGACACAGGTAAGACTTACAATAACTTAATTTTATTAAACAAAGACGTCCATTCGATACAGCCTTCTATTTTAAAATTTGCTTTGCAAGAGGTTATACCTCTGGTGTTACAGATAGGTCCATACTTCGGACTGCTACACATTATTCGGCTCGGTTCATTCGATTCCGCAGTATTTGTTGAACAAAAAGACAACCTGAAGCTATTTCAACACATGTTCGGTAAAATACGATTTGCAAAATCTCTCTCGATGACTATAACAATATAAATAATAGTACTATTAGCAGACAAACTCAAATAGTTACGAATTCTATCAAAAATAGTTTATCATATCTAGGGCAGAATTTTTTTGTGACCACTCACGAGGTTCTCACTATCTTAGAACAAACAAAGGTTGAACTTAAACCTTGTTGGGCGTAAGTCATTGTACGATAGTCACACGACGCTCACGTTACATTGTTTTATAAATACCGAACAATTATCATAACGACTTATGATCGGGTGATCGACGAATGACCGAGTATTGGATACCTTTCTAGACGTATCTATCTAAATAATTACATGGTTGGTTCAATTACTGGCGGTACTTTCATACAAGCCTAAAAGCTTGGCTTGCCCGTTTAATCTACTACTCTATCAATCAAGATATGTTTATTTATATCCATCCAATTGTATTTGGTTCATCAACAAATTTGCTCCCAGCTGTCCCTAAGTAAGTGTGTACATTGTAAAATAGAAAAAGTAGTCATCTCTCTACTTTAAGGGTAGGTTAAAAACAGGCTAAAAATAAATAGGCTCTTATTAAAATATATTAATAGGGAAGCAACTCTGAATAAAACATTGTTTGATTAATTTATGTAAACAATTCACCCGTAAACTTCTTTCCTTTGTTTTTGCTACCATGATAAGCATGACCCGAATCCAACCATTTGTGTCGAACTGGATACATTCATAAATAAAAAGTGTCACAAAGACGTTGCGTACGATTTCATTGTTACAAAACATCTTATAACTTTGGGAAAAGATGCCATAATTGTTCACTATAATATTTGACGTCCGTCCGCTAATGTCAAAACATATTAAATAAATCATCAAGTTGTGTTTTGCCAATCATATTTATATTCTTATAAACAAATTAATGATAATAATGCATATGCTTTCAGATTCTGCTCTGGGCATTAAGTTTTATAGTAAGTCTGTATAATCTGCTAATGTTCGTAATTAGCGTAATGCTACATATGTAGGTTTGTTCATAGAATTCCATACAAGTTTCTTTTTTGTAGACATTTTGTAGCGAGCAATAAAGATGGTGTAGTTAATGTAGCATAAAATTATTGTTGGTAGGTTTTTTTATATTTATTATATCAATATTGTTTTATTAGACTTACGTATTAGTAACAAATCAAGTAAAATAATCAAGTCGGTTCAAAGATATAACGCCCTTGAATAAAATTATATGGACGTGATCTCAGTGAAATCTTCCATTCATTAATATAGGTAAAATAGCAAATGCGTTACTAATTATTGTGTTCCATCTTTCACCCGTAACAAGCAACATGCGTGACTATCAAATATTAACGTTGCATGGCTCTGAGATAAAGAATATTAAGTACATAAAAATTACTTACATAACTTATGGAAATACAGATTATAAGTTTTCGAAATATCTCTAAACTGTGCCTAGAGTAGTAACGATTGGTAATAATCATCATCATCATCATCATCATCATCATTTCAGCCGAAAGACGTCCACTGCTGGACATAGGCCTCCCCCAAGTGTCGCCACATTGACCATCATCATAATTTAATGTATATTTGAACTTTTGGACTACATAATTAAATTAGTTAGTATCGCAATTGGTTAGTATCAATTAAGTTAATTGATACTAACCACTATGGATCATTTTTATATGACATTATATTTAATTAAATTACAAAGTACAAAAATCAACAAAGATGGAATTAAAACTTATTTCACCAGCCTGTACTGCTGTATTTTTGTAATAGGGAAATTACGTAATTATTAGTTAATAATTTGGAAGTAAAGAGTTTTATCATAACCATTTTATAAATACGCCCCAACACTAACCTTGCCTACAAAATGAAACATTAAATTTACAGGAGGAACTCAAAGAAGTGTTCGAAGGATCCTGCAAGCTGATCCCAGTGAACATAGTTGCCAAGGAATGCATGAAAATAGCCGATGACTTCGTTCCCGAGCTGGTGGAGACCCTGGCTTCCGAGATGAACCCTCAGCAAGTGTGCTCCGTCGCTGGCCTCTGCAACAGTGCCAGAATCGATGAACTTCTTGAAGACTTTGTAAGTAGCTTATGGTTGTATCTTTCTTGCCTAAATTCCAAAAAGACATCAGCTCGCGTTGCATAACCACCGTAGATACGAAAGACACTTGACAAATCTTTCGTTCATCAGTCATTGAATCGACAGATGAACAAAAGATTTGTCGATTCTCTTTCGTCCGGTGGTCATGCTAAGCGGGCTGATAGTTATTGTGTACAAACCTCGAGAAATGTAATAGTCGAGTGAAATTAGACAATAAGGTGGAACGAAGTTAATAGTGGTCGGATTTTCATGGGACTTTTTATTGAATTCCTAGAAGAACGGAGAAGAAAGTTAAAGTTATGTTTTTGTCTAATTGCAGTCGGCTATAAATAAATATTTTAATTAATAGGAGCGTCTGTGGATAGATGTATGAACTTGGACTAAGCAAAACAAGTTTGTAGGGATTGGGTCTTAAGTGGGGTAAAGGCGAGTGGTGTGCACACAAGTACGTAAAACCGTATCCAACTTGAAAAGGGGCTTTAGTAAGGCGAGTGGTGTGGGGCGAGTATACCAACGTCGTACAGGTTGGTTAGCTTAGGTCATTTATGTTCTCATGCATACCTTCATTATTTCGCAATAATACTCTGTAATTTATAGCAAATACACCAACGTTAGCAGTAGTAACCTTGTTTTAGCCTGGTTCCTTGTCATCCTCAAAGAATGAAATCAGTTCCCTTATGTACGCACTTAGAACTGACCCAGTTGTGTGACAACGATGAACTAGATGCGTCATTGAGATAATCTCCGATTTGTAAGTATATTGTAAACAAATCTATAAGGAGGTTATAATTAGATTCTTGCACCACGTTTCATTTTGTTATTCAAGTTTGAAGTTCTTCTTCATAACAAGACATTAATTTTATAATTTTGCAAACATCGTTATTTTTTTTTTCAAACTAAATTTACTAAATCTTTCAAAGTTTTGAATAAGGTATACACAGTAATATTTTGTAATATGCCTCAGAAAATTGTGTCAAACAAATAATTATTCGTGTCATTAATGTATTATAGGTACTTTATTTAAATTTGCTTTTGTTTCGTATAAATTATTCCCAAAAACGCGATAATGATGTTCTTTCCATTTTTGTTACATATTATACACGAAATTATATTATTTTTGCGTTGGCCCAGATTAGTTCCACTTGACACGGTAAAAATATCACTATGAGATTAACTTGATTTATTTGTTGAACTAGATCTGTTGGAAACATCTATGTTTGCCAACCTTTGGTGACTTGAGATGCCCTTTAAATTCAACTTGAGATTCAAAATATAATGGCTGCTAATCTATGCAGAGAAAGTGTAAATGCTGAATTATTTTTTTTTATTTATTTCTGTACAAATTCTATTTTTAAATATTCCACAAAAAAAAAACAATTAAAAACATAAAAAAGTGAATTTATTCACAAAGCAGTCAACAGCTAAATAGTACTTTCTTTCACATTAATCACGCTAAGTAGTTCATAACGACATTATTATCAGGTTATCGCGATTATATTAGACGGAGTGACCTTCCCTCGCGCCACGTTTGTAAATATTGCCAATTTATGTTTTATTGTGCTGATAAATGCACATACATGCTAACATACATATCCTATTTTTAATGTGACGCAGTTATGGACTGTTTTCTTTGCTTCACTTTTATCGCTAATGATGAATCCCTGTTTAGTATTCTTACTTTCGTCAATTACCTTACTTTTTTTTCCTGAGCTCCTATAAACAAACCTATAAACAAATAGGTTTATACCTATCTGCTGAAAGAATTCATCTACCAAAAACAATACTAAAGTCTCACATCGTGATATTCGCTCCGAATTGTCGAACCAATTTGTGCAAATAAATTTTCATGTGAACTAATTTAATTCACTGAGAATGTACGAAGTAAAAATCCGTGATGAAAAATGCACCGTATACTTTAGAGTTAAAGTTCCAAATACAGACAGTATGTGAATGGTCTTTTGTGTAATTGCTACAGAACACCCAGTTGAGCCTGCGTGTGGAATGCAACAACTGTCAGCGAACGGTCGGCGTGTTGAGGAAGAAGTTCGACGCTACCAGCTATGAAGACTTCCTTCTTGGATTATTGCAGGTAACATAACTTGGATAAACCTAAACATCACGCTTGTAGTCCCCGATGGGTTAATCAGAGGTACACCCACATATTGCCAGTTAAAGTCCCATGTAACGGGGGACGAGCCTATTGGCACCCACAAAGTAAACAGTTTAATTAGATAATTAGACTGTCATCCTTTTCAAGATGTCTTTATCCAATAAGCTACGATTAACAAAGGTATCGTTTATCATTAATTATTAAAATAACTTCAATAAGTCCTCGTAGTGGACTACCGTCCACTCCCTCAAATTATAGGCTGATTGTAATATAAAAAAGCTTTACTCTTTCAATCTTCTTCTTCTTCTTCATGTACTATCTTTGATCATTCAATCTTTTTAGTTAAAATTTTTCAAAATTGCAAATATGAAAAAAAAAATCTAAATCTAACTTGCAAAGTATTTTTTTATTGTAATTTTATCATGTTGATCATTTCGAAATATCTAGCATTAGTCCGTTCGCATGTATTATAATATCCTAGTTAAACAGGGAAACCTATAATTGGCCATAGTCACTGTCATATGCATATTTTGTAAAACATTTTTATGTATCGCTGTTGGTTACCTAAATAAATAAAATAATAAAAATACTGTGTAAAATCAGTATACACAATTGAACCTCCTATTAACAGTTTTTGGTCCTTCGAGCCGGATTAGTAAAAGAACAAATTTGCTTGTATCAAATGACAGCTAAATCACATACGTTTTCCCAGATGTGCCGCAAAATGGACTCCCTATCCGACTCTTGCTCGATGCTTGTCTTCAAGTACTACGAGAACATCGTGCAGGCCGTGAAGCAAGACTTCACTCCGCAGAGCATGTGCCACGTGAGCGGACAGTGCGCGTACAAGTTCCATCAGCACGACGACTTCACCTTCCCTGCTCAGTTCACTGACTTCAAGCCTACTGAGTAAGTCGATGCTTTTGTAGAACACCTTACGTCACTCGGTTTGTAAATCTATACACTTGATCAAATCGATATTGTCTTCGGCAGTATTTGAAAGTCAATTCGGCTGTACAGATACACATGTCAGCTTTAATTCGTCAATTTTACTTTTCTCGAATGCAGACATTGCGACTGTGCCGAACCAAACAAGTGTGTAGCACTCAAATCATGCGAATTTCGATCTTTTAATTAGGATTTCAAGATTTAGTATAGCGTCATTGGGCCCTGCCACGTTGAGTTCATTCTACATACGTGTCGTCTGTTGGGACAACATCAAGTAACTTCACGCCTGAATTCCCTGAAGGCATTCCTGTATTCCATACCACCAAAAGTGGCAAAATATGGGTACACTATAGGCACCTATAGTATACCCATATTTTGCCACTTATTAAATGCATGATATTAAATGTTACATTGTTCTTTGATATCTGGACAATAATACCAACTAGTGTTGGTAAGTTGGTAGTGTATAGGGCTTTTTAATTCTCAGAGATAGATGATTGATTGAGGACGTTCGTTCTTGACTGAAATAAATGTCATTCGTTTGTTTATTCGTTCTTTGTGCTGATTTCCTTTTGTTTGTTTGCCAGTGACGTACCTTGCGAACTGTGTGAACAGCTGGTGAAGCACCTGCGTGACGTCATGGTCGCCAATACTACTGAGGCCGAGTTCTACAGGGTGCTGAAAGGTAAGTCTTTAATTGTGTCAACATAACATCACGCCTATAATTCCTGAAGAGTTGAACAGAGGTGTACCTGTGTGTTAAGGTACATCCAAATTTCGCCAGTTATGTTAAGTCAATTATAAGAATGTATGTGTTTATTAATTGGACATCTTAGTTTTTTGATCTTGTACAATGCTTTAGACTCTATGGTCTAAACATACATTGACATTGAAATAACCTAAAATCGTATCCGTTTTCATGTTTCTCGGGTTATCAGAGACCTTATTAACTTCATATACGCACTCGGATTTTTGTAATGGCAAAAATGACGATCTTCTAAACAAACTTTCATCCATTCCAAAAATCTAATCAGAGCTCACTTTCGTTGCAAAATGAACTCCATTGCAAAGCACCCGTTGGTTAAATATTCATCACAAAATCTTCCACAGGCCTCTGCAAACAAACCGGCAACTTCAAGAACGAATGCCTCCACCTTGCCGAGCAGTACTACCCTATGATCTACAAGTACTTAGTGGAAGACTTGCAAGCGAACACTCTGTGCACCATGATCGGTGTGTGCGGCAACAAGACGGACGAGCCCATCGCGCCGCTCATGTCGGGAGAACTGGCCGTTAAGACTGTGTCCACGAAGCTGATTGGTGATGATAAGGTGAGATATTGCGTTCGGTTGATAATTTAAAATTAGAATTTCGTTAATTTTCTTTTTTGTTTAGTTTTTTGGTTTATTGCGTTCGGTTGATAGTTTAAAATGAGAATGGAACGTCCCTTTTCTCTTTCGTTTCGTTTTTTGGTAAGTATATATGTAGTTTAAAATTAGAATCTAACGTCCCTTTTTTCTTTTGTTTCTATTTTTGTGTATATTGCGTTCGGTTCATAGTTTAAAATTAGAATCTAACGTCCTTTTTTCTTTTATTTCGTTTTTTGGTTGTATGAATTGGAATCAAAAGTATGATAATGTTGGATACACTGCCACTAGAGAATTTCGTTACAATAAAACAACCAATCACAGCAATGGAACCAGTTACTTGAAGGACT
This sequence comes from Xestia ashworthii, assembly GCA_950022955.1. Taxonomy (NCBI): domain Eukaryota; kingdom Metazoa; phylum Arthropoda; class Insecta; order Lepidoptera; family Noctuidae; genus Xestia; species Xestia ashworthii. The sequence goes on along the minus strand of OX465558.1, from coordinate 7,442,756 downwards.
GCCACATTTGGGAATGTCTCGGTTGTCTGAAATTCATAAATAATGTATTCACATTTATGAGTGTTGTTTGTTGCATAGTATTCTTTTATAATTATTTCCCCACATAAAACAAAGAAATGTATCGTTTTTAATTGGTAAAAAAAGCTGTTGATGATCGCGTTAGATGCCGATTCAGAACTTACAAGATTTTCGTTTTTTTTTTTTTTTTTGAATTTAGAACTAATACATGTAGGTGACCAGTATGGCCGCTATCGCCACGCTTAAACGCAACAACTACAACACAAGTTATATTTATCCACAATTTGTCCAATAACATTTCTGTTATAGTTGTCCCGTGTCCCCGTCGCGAAACAAAACAACGTGCGCGTCGTACCCGCGGAGGTAGCCCCCCCCCTGCCCATCGAGCGTATGTTCGTGTCGGTGTCGCAGCCGCAGGGCAAGGCGGCCTGCTCCTTCTGTCAGTACTTCCTGCACTACCTGCAGGTGGAGATCAGCGATACCAGGACCGAGGTTAGGAAAAACTTTCATTGAATTTTAATTTAATTTAATTTTACGATTGTAAAAATTATAATTTAATCAATTTTATAAAAATAAACTAGGTATAGATACCATATTATTAAAAATTAAAATATCAAAAACATTTGAAACTAATATAAAATCCCCCAATTAATCTAATAACAATTGTAATATAATTTAACTGTAATTTATACGAAAAGTTCATAAAACATGCAACAACTGACTTTTGCATGCTATAATACGTTTCACAAAACAGATAACAGAGGTTAGAAGGGCCTTGTGGGCGGGGCAGGCGCGCCGCTCATATAAGTGAACGCTCATATGTCAATCGCACAACAGTCGCGCTCTTATTGTGTGCGTGTGTGAGTGCACGTCAAGCACAGCTTTTGCGTTAGTGTTGCAAGCTCGTTATAAGTGTGAGTAGTTTATTCATGTGCGTAATGCACTTACGTATGGGCCTCTTACTTGTGAGTTACAAGAGTGGGAGACAAGCGGCGACACGCGTTCTGATACATATCAGGAACTATTTCTTTTCTAACCTCTTATAACTGTTCTTTGGTACGTCCAGCCTAGCTTTGGCATGGTCACTCAACACCGAACATTTTACCATAACATTGATGTAGTCTTGAAGTCGGTTCCTGAATTCCAGAATACGAGAGACTCAGTAACAAACATAGATGTAACGGAGATTTAAAGACGGCTTTTATAGAATATCCGTAAACACATAGATTTTGTACAAACTATGCTGTTAGACTGCCTCGTTGTTCTAGTGGTAATAAGTACTGCTACTGAGCCTGAGAAGGACCCCCCGCCAAGGAAGGAACCCAGGAAGGTTCGATTCCTGGGTCATGTAAAGTGTTATTGGATTTGCCCATCTGGATTTTCTTATCAGCAGCTACATTGCCTGAATTTGTACCCGAATGATGGCATTAGTCTATAAACTTCATAACTAGCGGAACGTCGATGTACTCTTACGTACTACTTTGCCTTATGCTTTGGGGATTACAGGCACAATACTATTTAAAAAAACTAACACTAAAACATTGTCAGGACGAGATCTTCGAAGCCGTAGACAAGGCGTGCGACAGACTGCCGCAGTCGGTGAACGGTGAATGCAAACAGTTCGTGACGCAGTACGGACCTGCCGTCGTCGCTCTGTTGGTGCAGAGGATCGATCCCGCTACCGTGAGTATATAACTATCTACTAGGTATACTTAAGGTGCATGCTCCAGGGTAACCCGCGAAATTCTAATTTTCCTACGTGTTTTGCAATTTGCAGGCCAGTACTAGGTTGTATGTTGATTAAAATGTTGTTCGTCTTTGACCTTGAAAAAATCGTTTCTCGTCCTTTTTGAACTTGGAGAGTTGTATTGATGATTTTGATGACTATAATTCTGTGACTACATACGTCAACATACAACCTAGCACTGGCCTGCAAATTGCAAAAAACGTAAGAAAAATTAAATTTCGCGAGCTACCCTGGAGCATCCACCTTAAATACCTATCATAAACAATAAGGGGGTGTAAATATTTTTACTACTATTACTTTACTTTAAATAACTCCATAACCCGGTTACAATTAAATACATCCATCAGCACAATGTTTTGAGTGCGTTACATTGACTCCTACTTAACTGTTAGCCGTGATTTTTCACCCAAAACAAAAAAGTCGTTTACCAGCAAACATTTTTGCGTAATGTTACTTAGTTTGATGTACAGGATTTTTGGTCCGTTTACGCCGTTTACTGTATAACAGAATGACGCGGATAAAAATCAGTTGCTAATTTAATTTTACTCAAACTCAATAAGATATAACAATGTAATGTTTTCTCCTCAGATTTGCCCCGCTGTCGGCATCTGCCCACAGGTCGGCGAGGTGCGTCGCGTGGATATCAACTCGGACAAGTCCAACTGTCCGCTGTGTTTGTTTGCAGTCGAACAACTCGAGACTATGCTCAAGAACAATCGAACTGAGGTATGTTATACTTGGATTTATCGCCATCATCAAGTTCACCCAAAGACTTTCAGCTATGGAAGTTTGGAGGTGGACCTCGAAATTTGGCCACATCGAAATTATATTACCCGTTAAATGTTTATTGCTGGAAATAGACCCCACAAAACTTCATAATTATGGATTTAAAAATACGTCAAGGATTGCTTAAAAATCCATAACATTGCCGAAAACATCGTGAGGAAACCAGCATGTCCTAGAATCAAAAATTCAAGACATGTCACCTACTTTTACCCGCTCTTTTATTGTAGCTTTGAAATGGTAGACTTTATCAGTATTAATAGGGTAGTTGACAAAAATAAAATCATTAGTCCGACAGTTAGATTATTAAAATATATTTAAGACATATTTTTTGTCTTGTTACCTAAACCAAAATTGACGAAGATACAACGCTTTTAGAATTCTCAATACGTCACGCCGTGGTATAATTTTAGTGCGTTCTAATGTGACGAGCCCCCACACCCGAGGGTTGATGCGTTGAGGGAGAAAGACCGGGTCAGAAGTCAATCTACAACTACTACTACTACTAGAAGCCTGTTGTAACATAACCTCCTGATCGTACAGGAAAGCATACGCCAAGCCCTGGACAACCTGTGCACGCACCTGTCGACCAAGCTGCGCACGGAATGCGTGGACTTCGTGGACACATACGCGCCGCAGCTGGTCGAGATGTTAGTGGCCAACATGAACGCGCAGGAAATATGCGTTTATTTGAAGCTGTGCAAGGATGAGGTTAAGGTAAGCTATTAATATATGGTCAAGAAGTCGACGGCCCATCACATGCCGCCTATGAAAAATACCAGTCTCATACTCATGTGCCTGTTGTTGGGTAGTTGATTGATTCTCAAAAAAAAACATTGTAATTTTTGCCTGAAAACCTGAGTCTATTACAGTAATAGGGATGAAGACTGACTAAAAAAAATAGATTCAGTTTAGTCCGTCAGTTAGATTATCTAAAAATATTGGATGTGTGTTTTTTGTTTTATCAAATTAAAATAAAAATACTAAGATAAATCATAGATCATGAGTGGGGGCGTGTGACGTCACTTTTCGATAAATAAAGTACTCAAATGTGACGTCATACGAGTTTTCGACTCTGTATCGTCTTCATTGTTTGCTAACGTAAAAAAAATTGTGTCCAATAATTTATGGAAATCTTATCTGAAGGACTAATTAGATTTTTTTGTCGTCTACTCTATTAACTGTAAAATTAAATTATTAGTAGCTTCGTAATCAATAAGTAATTTAATCATTGAGAAGAAAATTACTTGACGTTTGCTGGTGGGGTATGAGAGAATCGCATTTCGGCAGGTCATAAAAAGTATGTTAATTTATTGGTGGACTCTGAGTAACAGGCACAACTCCGGGCGAAGTCTCGTATTGTTTCTCGCTCCCTTCAACATGAGACTTAAACATAACGTACGTGGAAGGAACATGAATGGGTTTTTAGGAAATATGGGTGTACCATAGATACACCTCTAGCCAACCTCTCTGAGATTATAAGCACAATGTTCTTTACTATAAACAATAACGCGAACGCATCCGTTCAGCTGAACGTGTGCGTACGCGTCTCATACAAAATCGTTGTTTTCTATGAGATAAGCTGAATAGAGCTGAATAAGTGTGAGGAGTACCTTATAACCTCGTGACTTACTCCTCTCAGGACCCATTGAAGATTACCAGCCACAGTGGTATCGACAAGTTCCATCAGAACCCGCGCCTAATGGGCGACAGGAACAACTTCAGGGGCAAGTCGCTGTTGCCTACCAACATGTTGGTGGTTGCCAACAAGGATCATGATATCGGTACGTTTTAATTTATAGCATTTTTGGTTCAGTGAATTTGAACCTTAAGTAGTTATAAATAGAGTTTCAACAATAGGGTAGATGGCACCATGAAACAGTAATAATAATATCTTTATTTGTATAGAATGCAGGTGTTACAATAATGGTGTTAGTTTCAGATATATTCCCAGTACATTCTGCCTGTTGGCATACAAAAATATAGTAGTTAACTTACAGATAATTTAAAAACTAGGCAAGTACTTAAATTCAAAGTGAAATCATAGATCAGCTAAGTCTAAAATTATTTACATAATATATGAGATAAAGTGAAGCAAAAATTACAATTCATCATTTAAAAAATCGTTAACAGAATAATAGCATTTCTCTATCAGCAAAGACGATAGTATTTTCTTGAATTTTATTAAGGGCTGGTCCTTCAACAATAATTCCAAGACGCCAATCTCTTAAATAAACCATAATCTGGGCCTGAAAACCCGATTTATTTTCAATTAATTGCTAAATTCGATTTTTACTTGCTTTAAAATCAATAAATAGTTGAGTCATAGAGTTGACTAAACAGTGACGTCACAGCGTGCCAAAACCCGCGTATTGACAGTTCTTAAAAGGTATGTAAGTTGATTGGTGTGTCAACTATCCTATTTAGTCCAGTGGGATAAGCGTGTGTGTAAATTTGTAAAAGATTTCCTTTAACCTTTTCCCTCATAAAAATACTAGATACGTTAAAATGTAGTTTCTTGCTTTTTTTAAAAAAAAGCTATCTCAGATGGATCACGTTGTGTGATCTTATAAGGTTTTACTTTGAGACGAAACTCCAAAATTAAATAGATTTCTTAGCACAATAGTACATCATCTAACATCTCACTTTTATCCACTATAAACTATATCGACATATTCCCAGAAACGAACGAGATCTACGACAACACAGTGAACGGGCGCGCCGTCCGACCTCCGGTGTCGCAGAAGACTGTCTGTGTCGTGTGCGAGTTTGTGATGCGACAGATACAAGATGAGGTCAAGGACAAGCATAACGAGGTGTGTACACGTGGAGCCATCTCATTGCAATGCTATCATTTCAATTTCAATACAGAGGAGATCACACAAGCTACGCAAAGCATTGACGATGCTACTGCAACAATCTTTAATATTAAAAACAATAGAGTAGATGACACCATAAAACAATAATTCCATAACATACATTTCTTAAAAAAAAAAAAAAAAAATTTGGGCCTGAAAACCCGATTACTTTTTAATTAATTGACAAATTAAAGTTTTAGTTGCTTTGAAATCAATACATAGTTGAGTCATTGAGTTGACCAAACAGTGACGTCACTGCCATACAAAATCTATGAAAACCGCGCTCTTAAAAAGTATGTCAATTGATTGGTGTGTCATCTACCTTATACTGCCTCCCTGCACCTAGGCGCACACAGTTTGGCTATGTGAGTTTGGTCGTTATGGTACAAAAATTTCAAATCGGGACCGTGGTCAAGAACGCTGTCCAAACCCCTGGACGGGGACGGAGCGACAGAACTGTCACCGCACGTCACAACGCGCCGTGTGGGATGTCTTTCTAATTTATAAATGGTATTTGTAAATCTCTTCAAGAAGCTGAAAGGCACGTTCTTCCCGCCATTGCATCCGCCATCAAAGTTTCAGTTTTTTGACGAAGTTTTTTAAGAGTTTTACTATAAACACCACTACCCCCGTAATATTCAACTTATCAATTAGCACAATGTTTTAAGTGCGTTGCACTGAGTTCTACCACAAAACATGATTTTTCTCCAAAACATAAAGTCGTTTCCCAGCAATAATTTTTGCGAAAACTTTGATTGATGTACGAATGCTTGGTTGACGGCTTCTTGATGAGTCTGTTTACACCCTGTATGTAGAACAACGTAACGTCACCGCTCAGACATCGCAACGTACCGAAAACGTATAAAATAATAAATAAATATCGCTGGACATTAACACACAGCGCCATCTAGTGCCACACTAAGCAAGGCTTGTGTCGTGGACACCAGATAGTTGATATACTACATATATACTTTTTTTTTTGTAAATACATACTTACTTATCATACATATAAACATCACACAAATATCACCAAAAGTACAGATCAAAATTTCCAAATCACCATCTTCCTACCCCTGTTCCCATTTTATTGGGATCGACGCAATACGTTTTTTGTCCATTCTCCCCCCCATTTACTCGTTTTATCCTTCATCAAAAAATCCAAATATTTTAAACTAAAACCAAATCTGTTCCCAGGACGAATTCAAGAAGATAGTTCACAACGTGTGCAAGCGCATGCCGAAGTCGGTCCGTTCAGACTGCGACCAGTTCGTAGAGAAGTACGCCGACATGATCATCTCGCTGCTGATGCAGGAGCTGAACCCGGACCAAGTGTGCGCGGAGCTCAAACTGTGTGATACCATCAATGTTACTAGTGTTGCTACTGTTAAAGGTACGTCAGTTTTTTTTACCTAATTCAACTCGAACAAAACTTTGCTAAAAGACAGCCATTAATGAATGGCTGTCTTTTAGGTTTTCGGTTGTTTCTCAATGCTAGTGAAGTCAAATTTCATACCATACAAATACTGTAAATATCTACAAAATTTTGATTATATTCACAATTTTTTGTGCACTTATCGGTGTATCGCGACTTCGTTTTCAATAATTTAATTTCTTGAAATACTTTAGTTGACTTTAAAGACACCCATGTATAAAGGTGACAACCACATGGAGAAAACATGTTACAAACCAACATTAATTATTTTCAACGACTGCGCCACAATAAACACAAGATATCTAAAACACCTCATCTCATCATCTACCTAGCCTTTTCCCAACTATGTTTAGGTCGGCTTCCAGTCTAACCGGATGCAGCTGAATACCAGTATTTTACATGGAGCAACTGCCTATCTGACCTCCACAACCCAGTTAATACTGGGTAATACGATACCACTAGGTAAGACTGGTTGTCAGACTATTTCGGGCCACTGACTACCTGTAACGACTGTCCAAGATGGGAAAATGACTGCCGGGACAAACACCTTAACGTGCTTTCCGAGGCACGGAGGGAACATACCGATGTAAGGGTAGTCACCCATCCACAAACCAACCTAGGCAAGCACGGCTTAACCTAAAGACTGGCCCGAGTTCCTCCTCCTGCTCCTCGGATATCTATGACACCTACTAAAGCTAATCTATCTTTCAACAGAGGAGATCCTAGACTGTGCCGTGTGCGAGGCAGTGGTGATGGCTGTCCACAAAGTCCTCTCCAACGACAAGGTGGACCGTAACATCGTGCACATCATTGAGAAGTCTTGCGGACTCTTACCGGCCAAGTACAATGATAGGGTGAGTATCAAACAGGAAAGAAGAAGTCTATTATTCAAAACTATCTTCTGCCAGCAGCTTCGTCCGCGTGAGATGTAATAATTGTCCCATGGGATCTTACTACCGGGATAAAAAGTATCCTATGTTTTAATCCAAGTTATAAACTATCAGTATGCAAAATTTCAGCCAAAACCGTTCCGTAGTTTTTGTGTGAAAGAGTAAGTAATATTAGTAGGACTAGCTTGGCCCGCAATCATGGAGATTGTAAACTATCCCAATTTAACGTCTAACGGTATAAAAATAACATATCCTATCCAATCCATGAGCCAGACAAACCTGAAAATGTAACAGACAGATACGCGAATAATTTTCGCATTTATAATATTGGTTTGGATAGTGACTCCAGCATTATATAAATCTAGCGGCCCAGCTGGCTAGTCTCGAATCACCAGACCGCCATAACAGACGTTATGAGTTACTGATTACTAAGAGTCAATCACCTAGGAAATCATTTTGCACCATAACCACTCTGGCAACTATATCTGCTCAGTCATAATAATAGTACTCCTGACCGTTTTCGATAACGGTGGTGAATCTCGGCGGAGATTAGAAATCGGCGCGGGAGATAGAATAGTAATACTCTCTCTTCCCTTAGTCATAGTCCTCAGGGACGGCACACTCGCGGAGAGAGATCTGTCGTAGGACCAACGAGTATATAACCTATAGAGTGGTAATGTCAGGTCAGCCGCCTCTCTGCAACTATTACATGATTTGTCATTTATAAATATTGACGCTCGCTGTCAGTAAAACAGTACAAAACCAGTATTGGATCTGTGTGTACGTGTCTTCATATTCCGAAATTACATTTCGATCAAATAGTTTCACAATGGCGTGCTGTTCTATTCGGTGGTGTGGAAAAAACAGCAGAAGATCAAATTATAAAACAGATGGAATAACCTTTAATCGGTAAAATACAGGTAAAAAAGTAATTTTTATTAAATTTTCTCACGGCTCAAGTCAAACTGGGCAAGTCAAAGTGAAACAATTGATGTATGTCTATGCGTCTTGCTTCCACATAACGCAATCCGTATTAAACTATCTCTTTCTAGTCTATGCTCTTATCACTAGTGTTGCATACCAAGAATCAAGGTTGGTATCGATATTGGTTTCGAGTAAATTAAATCAAATTATATTAAAATAATATTTGGGAAACCTATTATGACAGAAGGAGAGAAAGATGAGCATAGCTTTCCTCATCAAAAGGAAGAGACATAATGAGATACAAGCGGTCAGAAGAATTTATACGAAATAAATTAATTTCAAAAATCAGTGAATCACATTGATACACTGATTTCCATAAGAAAACTCGCAAGTATTATTCACTATTACTACTATACTGATGCATTGATTATCGATATCGATAAAACTTGCATGCGCCCTACCCCCATCTCTAGAGTATTATATTTGACATTTGGTCAGCCAATCAGAGCGCAGGGAACGCAGATGTGAGTAGCTGTCAGTTGGCGGAATTGGTTTCAAACAAAATAACTAACATTTCTACTCTATAGGTTATAAATGCTCCTTGCGTAGGACCAACGGCTTAACGTGGTTTCCGAGGCACAGGGATATGACACCGCAAACTTTGTAACTTCGGGCTGCTATTAAGGGGAGTATATGAGCTAAATTGGCAACTCTATTTGTGGTGGTTCAAACATCGTTTGAAATACTGTTAGAATAAAGTTCAGCTTCAGCTTGCACTACAAAGTGGTCATTACGTCAGTCACTGCGGGTCGAATAGTGCGAAATGAGTGGTTTCGATCGATTTACAAAAAATCTGTTGATTGGACTAAAAAAATATAACTAGCTAATAAATTATTTTCCAAAAATCAGAATGATCGCATGTATTTTAGTATGGTTTTTACTCGTTAAAAGAAATTTTTAGAGACAAGTTCGTGATTTTTTTTATCTAGTAAAATTAATTGTATTGTGTTTTCAAAACATCATACTAGCATATATCCTGAAGAATATCATATATTGTTTTGTTTATTGCAGTGAATCATATACTTTTAGGCATTATAATACTCGCGTTTAGCTCCTGTAGTCGCCTTAAGACATTTCTTGTTTAAAACCCCAACAACACTGCCCAACCCGGGAATCGAACCCAGGACCCCACGCTCAACAGTCGCGCTTACGACTGCGAGGCCAACGGACCAGCATAGTCATACATGATGGCACAACTGACGAAGAACAAACAAACACTATCAGTATATCTTTACATCCATTACAATTTTATTATGTCATCGTTCATGTAAAGATGACATATTCCGTTATCGATCAGCACACAAGTATCGCGTGTGTTACCAAAATAGCATGTAATTAACCAAAAACCAGTTTAGTTAAAAAGACCTTCTCATTCCGATATAGATATCCAAGAAATACATCATTTTAAGGATAAAAGAAAGATTATGTTATGACACTGCATGAATAGTTGATTTCATCAATAAATCAGCGATCAGTAACGTGCTTTCGGAAATTATGAGTTCTTTAAAAGAAATCAATAGCCACATACACATACATATCACCTACTTTCGGCTGATAGTAATACGTTAACGAGGAATGGAAGAAGGAGATATGCTACGCTTATTCTTATTCTTTATTGCACACACAAAAATTAACAAACAAAAATTTACACAAAATTAAAATATATAGCTTATGTACAACGGCGAGCTTAACCCAGAATTGGCATTCGCTTACCCCAAATAAATTAGAATTATTATTTATTTATTTTAATATCTAAATAACATAATTTATTACAGTTTAGTTTTAGCTACACATCGAAAACCTCTCAGGGCTATCTGTGTGCTGGCGAGCCGTTCGTTTATTTAACAAAATGTTAAAACTGCAATGATCACTATCACTACATATTATAAAACAATGTCTCCCGCCGCGTCTGTCTGTCCCTATGTATGCTTAGATCTTCAAAACTACGCAACGGATTTTGATGCGGGTTTGTTTTAATAGAGTGATTCAAGAGGAAGGTTTTAGTATATAATTTTATGCGGGCGAAGCCGCGGGCATCGGCTAGTACATTATAAAACTTACTTTTTAATCATGGTGACAATAATTCATAGGCACAAGCATTAGGTTTTTCATTAGTAAGCTCAAATTGTGATGTAGCTAAAATATCCAATAATATAGTGTTGTACCGCGAGCATGAACACTTGATATTGTATCTTGTTGTCTGCACGTTTCAGGAACTAATACGAGTAGATGCCACTGAAAATATTGACTACCTAGCCGAATTATTGGCCGACTTAATTTTGGTTGCCATTGACACATTTAGGTCCATGTTCACCGAAGAGATAACGGTATAATTATCTAAAAACAGCTGTCACTGTGACAATATGTTCCCATACAATACAAAAATGTGTTTTAAACAGCCGTTTTTAGATAATCAGACCGTCATATTTTTGGTGAACATGGACCCAATAAGAAGAATTAATATCAATCATCCGATTACACATATTTATTATGCGTACATGTATATTATTTAATTATATAAATTGCATCAAGGTACTTTATTTTGCGTACATACGCAGTAATTTGGAATACTTTAGTAATATCTGGAATCCGGTTTATATACAGCAGATAGAATCAATACAATCTAAATTTGTTAAATACATTAATTATCGTAGTGGTTTCAGATCTGCAGATTATCTGCTATCATGTAAACATCATAATATGCTGCCACTCGAGAACAGACGTATGATTCTGGAAATCCTATTTCTACATAACATCTGTAGTGGGAATATTGACAGTACTGATTTAAATAACTTAGTTATAAGATTAAGTGCTCCGTCTCGACGGACTAGGCATACACAGTTATTCGAAGTACCACACAGTGGCACAAACTACGCTCAAAACTCAGTCATTGGTAGAACGCTTAGTAATTATAACAAAAGATTCTCTCATCTAGATATATTTAATACTAAAAAAACTACATTCAGGAAGCAATTAATAACGTCAGTTTGTGACGAACTGACAAATGCATCTAAACGGAATAAATAAATACATGGGGTTGTATAGAAGGTATAAAGACAATCACCACACACACACACCGCTATAACATACTCGCACACCCACTTTAACTCCTCAGGCACACACACTTTCACACGTTGTATTCTTAGCTATGTATATGTCACCGTAAAATTGTCAAATACGTTATATTGTAATATCTCTAGCGATATTGTAAAATCTCGAAATATTGTCAAATGAACATACTGCTTACAACAAAACGCATTATTTTACGTGAAATGCATGCGATGGTAGTCAACTCATGCGGTGTGGAGGGAAGGAGGAGTCCCCCTTGCCCAGTGGTACAACTCTCATGAAAAGATATTGTACCATTCCTGAGAAATACCGATTATTATAACCTAACCTTAAAACACTGTATATTCCCCTAAAAAGCGTAGTCGACGGTGCTCCGCTTCGCGGGGCCCCTATTTCCGGGTGCAGGGTTTAAAGGAACCTAACTAACCTAACGGGGGGGTGCCCCAAGTCCCGATTATGGGAGCAGAGATACTTCCGTATGTTCAGTTGACAATAATTCGAGACTTTACAATATCGCTAGATAGATACACGTTATATTGTAATATGGGTGTAATTTATCTATAATATGTATGTATTTAGAAATATATAAGTATGTTTATCAGTTGTCTAGTACCCATAACACAAGCTCTGCTTAGCTTGGGACTAGATGGCGTTGTGTGATAGTTGTGGAATATTATTATTATTATTATTTTATTTTTATTATAACGTATTTGACAATTTTACGGTGACATATAGATATTAAATTGTAAATCCTTAATTGGCTGTAAGATTAGTTAAAATAGTTTAGGTTAAAATTGTAAATAGCTGTGGATTTTGTAATAAATAAATTTAAAAAAACAAAACAAAATACACGTTTTCCGCATTCTTAGCAAAACTTTCTTCTTTTCTTTCCTTTCATTTGAGACCCCATATCATAGGAATGCGTAAAAATGACTACTCCGTCATTTTTGGAATGATGGTGGATTGGGCATCCACCATCATTCCAAAAATGCCATTTGAAAGTCATTGTAGTCAAGGCAGCGGTTGCAATATTTCCAAAATGAGGTCATGCATGAAGCTGCGTAGCACACAATCTACTTGCACCCCTCACGTCACGATTGACCTAGATAAACAAACATTTGATAAATGCTCTAATGTGAGTTACGTGTGTGACCTACATTATTCCCCTTTTTTAAAACAGTTGAAAACACACGACCTCAATCGGTTTCAAATTATTATCATGAAAGGGTAGATAGCGACTGTCGTAATAAATATAAATAATAATAAAAAATGAATTGTGTTATTCTCAATGATCAACGAAGGAAAACATCGCGAGGAAACCCGCATGTCGAAAACATGTGACGTCTACCAAACCGCACTGTTCCCGCGTGGTGGTTTACAGCCCATTCCCACACTTAGAGAGGAGGCCGTGTGTCCCGACAGTGGGAACATTATTAGCTAATTATGCAGTAATCAAATGAGAACACTGTTTAAACATGGAAATACGTTAAACCTGACGATAAAACAATAAATCTTCAAATCTCTGCTAACTACTCAAGTTACAAACCAGCACTCCTTTTTTAATAAAAATACTTGGTTTTATGTCATACTTCAGAACGGCACTTATGCAGCGATATCTTTACTACCCATCATAAAAAGGTTTTAGCATTAGTTTATCTAAATTATCGTGTTTATTTAAATTAACCCTTTGTTACTGTGAATAAATATTATTTATGGATGAGTTGGATTATGATAGGTGAAACCTAAATGATAAAGATGAACTATTGTAAATATGATACCAATAATAAATACATGTCTCACTTAACAACGCTTGGAGATAATACAGCCGGACATTCACTTTTTTTAATAATATGGTGTCGCAGTTATCCTCACATACGGCTATCCCTTGCACTGACTAAAACAACACTTTAAAAGTTTGAAACACGTAAAGGGCATTAATAAAATTTAACTGTCATCTATCCCTGAATCTTTGCAACCAAATCGTAGATAAGCCTTTTTAGTAAGTAAGTTTGACGTGTGTGTGTGTGTGTGTGTGGCACAAAATGGCGGATTACAAATTTATTCAACAACTCCCTCAATATGGGTATCAAATGAAAGGGCTTGTGAAATTATGACCCTACGTGAGTCGGGGTTTTTTAATTTTTAATTTAATGTTACTTGTTATGATATAACATAACATTATGCCTTGTAATCCCCGTAGAGTTAGGCAGAGGTGTACCTAACAATTACACCCACACTATTTTTTTACGATATATTAACGTCTATAAAAACAGTGGATGGGAGGTCTTTGCCCAGAAGTGGGTAGAACAGCCCAAAAATACGTGATGCCTTCTTTCTCTCATAATATTTATCCCTCTTCTTTGCTCAATCAACACAGATTTTTGTTTTTTGCACTATAGTATTAAGAACAAAAGTTTAAATAATTAATTACGATCTAGCCTAAAAGACTAATAAGCAATTTAACTCTAACTTAATATGTTACGTGATAGAATATGTTAAAACTAAGAATAGTGTTCATTTGCACTTTTACACAAGTCCGTAACACTTTCTTAGAGTCTAATATAATTTATAAAACACTATGTTCATGTGTTATATGAATAGCACAACATTGTTACTATTACTCATTCACTTTGTACACTACACTAATTCAAAAGGTTTAGTTCTTTTTAGCCTACCCACTAAGTTTGTGTTGTCTAGCAGCTGAATTGCCTCAACATTCACGTGTCGATGAAGTCAACACAGATTGAACTCAAAAATTATTTATTAATTGTTATAACTTTCTACCATACACAGTGCCACTCGATGATGGAGATCTACGGCGACAGCATCATCCATTTGATCGAAGAGATCGGCACGAAGGGCGTCTGCAAGAAGATCGGCATGTGCTCGCCTTCCGACGCCGCCTACGTGCATATGTACCGGGAGAAGAGGAACTAAATGTGTAAGTAAGCTTGTTTACTACACACACATACAGGCTGGCTCTCGTGTGGTGACTCAGACCATAAAACTGAAACGCTTTTGTTCTTTGACTGATGTGAATTCATAACTTTTTTTTAGCTTTTCCGTACATGTTTCAGCTGATCGCGTCATTTTTGCCATAGAAAGTTTTTTTTTTGCGAATTTCAAGAACTCGTAGAACAATCATTGTTCAATTTCATAGTCCTAGACACCACGCGAGATTCTTGCATTTATTATGATATATCTTGTATAAACGCTACAACGGACGCCTCAACTCGAGTCATTGACTATTATTTGTAGGAAACAGCATACTGCGAACGCAAACTTCTATTATTTTTAAGAAACTCCTTACTGCAAATGTACACTTGATAAGCATCGTAACAGCGTCTCTACAGCTTTACCGATCAGAGTCTGATCAGTAATGCTGATCTATACAGTATGGGATATACATGTGTATGAGCTTTAGCCAACGACTATAGAGGCGTTAACCACACCAACCAAGACATATTTCAAGACCTACTGTACCTTAATAAGAAAAATCAAGAGAACATCGGACTTTTCTTTGTAATTCACTGACGAAATATGGAACATATTTTAAACAGTCATCCCATATTACAAGACGCGACAGTTCATGATTAGCAACATTGTTTTGAAGGTTAATTACTCGTACAATGAGTCGTCGACGGCAATGTGTGTTCATATTATGATTTTCCTTGTATTTTATTATCATTATGCTATTAGCTAAGTCAATATTAAAATTGGAGTTACGACTAAAACATCTCGTTATAGTGTTTTGTTTATAACATGATAATATATGATCACACTCGAAGACCTAGGCCGACGTACGTATTGCCATCATCCACTGCTACAAGTTCTGGAGGCTATTGCGTTTCTCAACGATAAATTATATCAGTATGCTTATACATCTCTTTCTTTTCCAGAAGCCGCATCATGTTTAGCAGATATTCGTAATCTCCTATAATATTAATTTTTACTTAAGTCATGATTTTTTTCTACCAAATCCGTGTAGTGATAAGTTTGATTCATTTTAACAAAAAATGTTGTGACTATTTTTACGGTTAGATAATTTTAGTGTGGAAAGACTAAAAATAAAATTATGAAATGTTAAAAATAAAATCTATTATTGAAATAATAGGAAAGTATTTTTGTGATGAAAAATTTACGCGGAGAAATGTACTTATTTGTGAAATAAATAGTCACAATCATGTTTTGTTTTCATGTAGCTGTTGCTCCATAATGTCGTTTATATCACGTAAAGATATATTTATTAATTGTGAACCACTTGAGATAACGTGTATTAGAAAAACATCAAGTGATTATCTAAACGGCTTTTCGGAGTGACCATGGTTTTAAGTGTATTTTCATTTTAGTTCTTTTTTAAGTTAATCGTAATTCTTGACAATTTGTAACCGTCATGAGTAGCCAGTAACAAGCGCTATTAACATCATATATTTGCAACAACATTGTAGTTACACGCCTGTGATAGCTCATTATTTGTAAACTGTTTCTATAAATAAAGTTGGGAAAAGTAACCGATGTGGTTTTTTTTTTTGTCTTGATTTAGTATTGTTGTCTTACCATGCACAAGGTGACCGTCGCCGACGTAAACTAACCATATTATTATTCTTGTAATGATTTGTAAGTTTCTGAAACACAACTTACTTTAGTCAAGTTGGGCCGCAAGTGTGAGACGGCCGAGGCCGGGCGGGGCCGAGTGTGTGTGTGTGCGTGAGTGTGTGTGTGGGTGAGTGTGTGTTAAGTGTAATTCAGCAAAAACACCATTCACTGTTATGTTAGATTGGGGAGCATTATCTAAAAATGAAACACCAGTAGCAATTTCAAAATCTTAATCAAAATAAAGCTATACCTACGAAAAACCAAAGATTACGATTACAAGAAGCTAGAGTTAACATGAATATGAACTCTAGAAAGAAACTTTCAGACGCGTATAGTCGTCAGAGAGCGCTCAAAACCTAATTTCATATTTACAGTCCTTTCACAGCTATTTTACCTTTGCCATAAGCAACTAGGCAGCAGTTGATTATTACGGAAAATAATAAAATATTATAGTTAAAAACTAAAAAACACGCTCTAGAGTGATGACAATGTATTTCTCGTACTCTCTCAAACCCTTTAACCTTTACTAGTCCGCCATATTGGATTTAGAATGACGTCACTTAGCTAACCACGCATTGTCCAAACTAGACTTGTATGTAAAATTTCAGCCCAATCGGAAACCAAGAAGTGGGCCAATTTTAAGTTCTAAGTTTTATTTTGCATAGTTACAGGCTTATAAAAACATTCAATCACGCTGTTGCAAGCATCATGGCCGCGGGAATACTGTGAATTCCCGCGATCATGATGCTTGCAACAGCGTCGAAATAACGGGTGCTCGAAACTAAAGAAAATCACGGATATAATCCCGTAAGTACTTTAAGTGTAGTGAAAAACCGTGAAAGTCTAGAACAGTGTAATAAAATCATGTTAAAAATCACTGTGACTTTGACAGTCATGCAAAATCAAACACAGTAAAAAAATTATACTTAATGAGGTGTTCTTTCACAAATGATGGGCCGCTTCATATCGGGTTTTGCCTGTCCTGGGTCATGATGGATGCTATGCTACTGAGGGTGAAAACTTCCGGCAGGTTCAATTTAGATTGCAATCGACACACTAACAAGAACAACAACTCTAAAACTGAAAGAACTGTACGGAATTTCTATTTCACAAGCGACACTTCTGAGGGTTGTGGTGTACGACAGCGTATGTCATCCTTCTGCTCCGGCGTCTGCGGGGCGAGCTCGGGTTCGTTCGGATTATGCTTTCGGATATGATCGGCCAGCCATAGGATGGGCTCGGCTGGCCGTTCGTGGGCCAACGCGGTCAATGCTGGCAGTAATGTCGGCGTTATGTGTTTCTGTATGTAATCGTTTACTTGCCAGTGGTGGATTAGTGGCCCTACTATCACTGTGGAAATAGAAGATACGTTTTAATCGTTCATGTAACAACTAACTATTATTGATAACATCAGGTGAGTTGCGATCAAACGCAAGCAACAAAACGTTGGTTGAAGAGAAGAGTGAAACACTACGTTTTGAACTACAATCTACGATTAGGTCAAATCTCTAGTTTTTCAGAAAGCGTGAGTTCGGAGGAGAGAAATGTTATCGGCATATCGTCTCATACGAACCGTACGCAAGACATCTTAGTCACTCACATCACATCGCACAAGCAAAACTTACCGCAAAATCTGCATAGATTTACCTAACTATAAATTGTGCCTATCTATAATAACCGTTAGGCTTCAGCCCACGAGCCACACCTGTCTATTCGGAGTATCATTCCTTTTCATTGGAGGCTGGTGAAACTACCCATCTCCCAGTCCCTAAAATAATATTGCCTAGTCATCATCATAATCTGCCTTGCCCATAGAAATATAAAAAAACAAGCCTTTTCCCAACTATGATGACTTCCAGTCTAATAAAAAAGCAACTCCTTATCTGACCTCCACAACTCAGTTAGTACTGGGTAATACGATACCCCTTGGTAAGACTGGTAGGTGACTGCAATATTGCCTAGTAGTTAAGGGGCCGGCGGAGCGTGCGTCGTGCATACAAACGTAATACCAAAATAATTCGTAAACCAAACATATTCTTAAGGAAGTGTGTATTTATTTCGATTGGGTTACATAATATCTACGTTCCCAAATATACATTATGAATGGACATTGATTTAAACAATAGTTATGAGAAAAATAAGTTTTCTATAGAAATTTTAAATTCCTCATATCTCGTCTAAATATCATTGTCTTTTCAAAATATTTATTTGGGAACCTAGATATTATGTAATCCAATCGAAATAAATACACACTTTCTTAAGAATATGTTTGGTTTACGAATTATTTTGGTATTACGTTTGTATGAACGACGCATGCTCCGCCGGCCCCTTAAACTTTATTATTTAGTATAAAACTTACTGTTAGGAAAGAAGAAATGAATCTCTCGAATTGCTTCAGCATGATTCTCGCTGCCATGAAGACCGTTGAAGTAGTCTCCGTATTTAGTGCGACGGCCGTAACACGCTCGCAAGCTATCTGGCCAATACGCTTGAGCTTCCAGTACCCTACGAACAGAAAAAGGTGAACAAAACCTTCAAGTTAAGGTGAAAGCGTCAAGGTAGCACGCGAAATTCAAATTTTCTTAAGTTTTTTTTTTGCAATTTGCAGGTCAGTTCTAGGTTGTATGTTGATTTAAATATTGTTCGCGACTGTAAGACGTATATAGTTACAGAATTATAATCAGCTTAATCTATACTAATATTATAAAGCAGAAGATTTTGTTTGTTTGTTTGTTTGGTTGAACGCGCTAATCTCAGGAACTACTGGTTCAAATTGAAAAATCTTTTTGTGTTGGATAGTCCATTTATCGAGGAAGGCTTTAGGCTATATAGGGTGTACACCACTTCATCACAAAGCCGTTAACCAAGCATTCTGTAAATCAAACTAATTAACTTTACGCAAAAAATATTGCTGGGAAACAACTTTTTTTTTGAGGTTATAAATCATGTTTTGTGGTAGAACTCAATGTAACGCACTTCAAACATTGTGCTGATGGATGGATTGAATAGTACGGGGGTCGTGGAGGTGTTAAAAGTTAAACTCTTACAAAAAATACTTGTATTTAATAAAAAACTTGACAAAAAGTGGTAACTTTGACTCCCCATATCTCCGTAACTAGAAGGTTCCCAGGTATGGTGTAGAACAAAAAAATGATCGCAATGATGGGGGGAACAAGTGCCTTTCGGCTTCGTGATGAGGTGTTTTACACCCTTTATAACATCATGCTACGACCATTAGGAGCGGAGCAGGAATGAAAAATGTTGCAAAAACGGGTTTTTTTTTTCTTTCGTTTTTCTCTCTTATGTGACGCAGACGAAGTTGCGTGGGTCAGCTAGTTATCAATACAACCCTCAAAGTTCACAAAGGTCGAGGAACGATTTTGACCTTGAAAAAGTGGTTCCTCGACCGAGGTAAAAAAGTACTTTTTTTTTAGGTCTGACCACTCGTAGTTGCAACGCTCTAAGGTTGCTTGACTACTTAACCGGACTATATAAAAAAGTACCCTGACGCTATCCCCTTAATAGTCCTAACCCTGTCAGGTCATGGGGATCTCAGCTGAGACCAGCTAACACAGGTCACCCTCTCTTCCCTCGTTCTCAAACTCCTATGGCACGAGTAGTATTCCGACACGACCAGTAAGAGGTCAAGTGCATCACCAGCGGCTCAAAGTAAGACGATGTTTACTAGTGAAAAAAATTCAAAATTTTATTGTAAGAATGATTTCTACGTATAGTTGGAACTGGTTTTATTTATCATGCAACATAAAAAGCATTTATTGTGTGTTTGTAATTTCAATTGGACAGCCCAAAAACATGGCACCTTCGTTCCTTCAGGCGCGGCGATACAGTTTTGTTTTTCTATATTTGCATTTCATTGTCATTACCAGTCTAACGCCTCGTCGGTCTACTGATTGCAATCGCGAGTAATGACCACGACGTCCTGAGTTCGATTCCCAAGTTGTGCTATTTTTTTTGGGGATTTCATTAGGATTTTCTCAGTAGCAGGAGTCTGGATTTGTGCTCTATGGCAATATAGGCTCGCCCTTATTAGGTACATGAGACTTAATATAACTGGCGAAATGTGGGTGTAGGTACTATAAACGTAGGGTCGAACACAAATTGCATTGTAAAATGTAAACCAAATAGCTTGTTCGACCGTACACCTCTGCTTAATCCTTCGTGGATTACAGGCGTGATGTTATGTTACCAGTCAATAGCAAATCACCGCTGAACTTGAAACTAGATCAATGAATCACGAAAATTAAAAATTCTTAAAATGGACTTTATGTTAATGGTAACAAAGACCATTTTAAGAATTTATTTTTTTTAACGTGATTCATTTACGATTCTGCTAAAGCGGCCATTTTAGACCCTCTGATACATACATAGCAGGTCCCATAAGAGTCTTCCACTTCGCGATGCAGTTCTTCGTAGCGAGAACAATCGCGATGATAGGTCCGCTCGCCATATGTGCCACGAGCTGGGGGAAGTGATGGCTGCCGTAGTGGCCCTTGTATAGCTCTGCTGCTTGTTCAGGAGTCAGGTGGACATGACGCTTCTGAGGGAGACATGGCAGAAGTTATATTGTATATACAGAGTGGAATTGAAATGAAAGGGCCCTCAAGGACCGAAGCCTGCCGGGGTTGCGGGACTGTTCGAAAGAGATACCGCGGCCCCGGAACATAAAGGGCGAGGAAGGAACATGGATGGGTTTTAGTCAGTAAAAGTCTGACACTCCCTCCCGTTCCGCCCAGAGTGGGGGAAGATTGATGATTTCCATTCCGAAAAAAAATTAAATAAAGGGTGGAATTTAAGTCATGGGCATTCTTTTTAAGGCACTACTGGTGATACTTAATCCGTTAGGGGTACCTACTATTACGCAAATCAAAAATATTATCAATGCAAGTAGGTATGGAAAACCTTAAAAATGTAGTAAGTCATTGCAAAAGGCTTATTATTGCAAATAAACACAAAAAGTAATAAAAGCAAAATACTTACCTAAGTACTACTAGAATTTTGCTTTTACGAGTAGTACCGAGACGACAAAAGTTCGAGCGACAAATTCATTAGGTACATACAGAAAACAAAATTACTTTTTTTTAATAAAAGACGGTTGAAAATGTCAATGGTACCTAAATGGCAAACCAGAAAGACTTTCCAAAATGAAACATTAAATAGTTCGAGAGTTTAACCACAGTAAAATTATAAGCAGTAGGTTGGCTTCAAAGAAACGACCGAAACGCTGACGTAATTAACCGAGTGGCCCTCCCCGCCCGTAGGGATATTTCAAGTCATTTGTCATTGTTATTTGCTGCATTTCCTTAACGATAAACCACAAAGTATGCCCGATAGTAGCAACCCTAGCCCTGATCGACAGTAGGCATTGATTTCGAGGACACGTCCGACTCATACTACTGCTTATCTTTTTACTGTGGTTTAAGTTTGAATGCAAGTAATTAGTGTTAATAAAGTAGTGTCGAAGTTAATTAATACAACTTTGTTATCAACCTACAAACTTGAAATTTTATTGCCAGCCTACGACGCGATGTCGCGAATCATTTTCTTTCAAATCGCTACACAGTTGCTACGCGGACGTAATCTTTAAGCTAGGGGTGCGTCACATATTGTTTGGGGGAGATTAATTAAATAACATACAGCTAAAGAATAATCAGAATATCATATGCAAACGGTCTTTGGAATTTATAACATAGACTTATTAAACCAGAGAAATATGTTGGCTACAATAATTATAATGAATCTGAGAAAAAAACATCAACGCTGTGCCGCTATCTACTAAAATATTTGTAGACATTACTGAAACTTGGATCTATTTTAAAAATCTATTACTTTGTGTTTGTGTCAGTCGGCTTGTGGTTTATTCGATAGTAGGTACCTACCTACCTAATATCAAAAGACTGAAAATATCAAGACACGCCTGTTTTCGAAGCGAAGAAAATATGTCTAGAAAACATGAAACCTTACTTATAACTACTGAAATTACTGAGTGAACATAAAACACGAGCGTATGCAAATAGCTTTGCAAATAGCAATAATTTTCATGTGCGATAAAAAACAGTGTCCCCTTCAAACGTCAATGGGGAGTCGTAATTAGTTTTTTTTCTATGGTTTCCATAGATAACAGCGGTGACCGGCTGAGAGCTGGGGCTCAAAGATCTGCCGATGACGTAGGGTTGTCGAGCATACAATTTTTTTATTTCGTTTAATTTTTTTTTTGCATTTGGCCGTCCTACTAACTGGAGTCGGTAGCGCGTAAAATTGTAAAATACGTTATATTGTAATATCTCTAGCGATATTGTAAAATCTCGAAATATTGTCAAATGAACATACTGCTTACAACAAAACGCATTATTTTTCGTGATATGCATGCGATGGTAGTCAACTTACGCTGTGTGGAGGGAAGGAGGGGTCCCCCTTGCCCAGTGGTACAACTCTCATGAAAAGATATTGTACCATTCCTGAGAAATATCGATTATTATAACCTAACCTTAAAACACTTTATATTCCCCTAAAAAGCGTAGTCGACGGAGCCCCGCTTCGCGGGGCCCCTATTTCCGAGTGCAGGGTTTAAAGGAACCCAACTAACCTAACGGGGGAGTGCCCCAAGTCCCGATTATGCATGGGGGCAGAGATACTTCCGTGTTGTTCACTTGACAATATCGCTTGAGAGAAAAACGTTATATTGTAATATAACGTGTTTGACAATTTTACGGTGACATATTGTATCTACCTACCATCATAAACAAATGTCATAAAGGACATTTACCATTTTCTCCACAGAGATTTACGCTTTCGAGTAGCCAACTAAGTTTTGACTAAGCGACTCTTTGACAATTCGAAAGTGTCTGTAACTAAAATAAATGATTTGAGCACATAATCTGAAAATGCAGCTTCTATTTTTAGCAACAAGATTGTTTTATATGTAGTACTCTTGTATGTCCTACTGCTGATCAAAGGCCCATACCCCCCAAGTACTCTTCATCATCGATCATCTCGTCACCTCTTTCTACGTTGAGATCGTCGTTTATTAATAAAATTTATAAAACAAAATACTTGACGCGAATTGCAAACAATAGTTCTAGTCTATGAAACAACATTTCGAACAGGTTCTCTTCTAAAACAATAACTACCAAATCCCAACCACCGAATAATAATATCTCAACAAGCAAAGTGTGTCATCCCTATTTCTAAAGGGGGCTGCATGTGACGCGGAATAATGAAGGCACCCCTCTTCGATTCAGCTAATGTCGATATGAGTTTTGCATATCACGGGCAACCCTTGCAATGCCGGCGGCGGCGGCACGCGGCCAGCTATTCGGACATGAGGGGATGGCCGAGCGACTAAAGAATGCGAAATGCGATGGAGAGTTTTTGCGAAATGTATGTAGATAAGGAATTGAAATTTTTTAGTAGCTACTACATCACATAACATCAAGCCTGCAATCTTCGAAGGGTTGGGCAGAGGTGTGCTTTACTTTATGTAGAAAATCAAATAAATTAGACAGAATAATTCCGCAGACATGAGGAGAATCGATATCTGAACATGATAAAACGAAAAAAAAAAACGTCGCCACGTCGTCCGATGATTGTCTAATCGTAGCCCAAGTAGTGATACATCAACCGACTGTCGGACAAGGAAAAGAAGATACTGAGATACGTTGGTAGGGTAAACTAGCGAGTTAGTGAAACGTGGCGCTTCGTGCGGGTGCAATGCTGCATGTCATGGGGGGCTAAAATGGTCGCTTTACCAGAATCATAGCATGAATCACGTTAATTTTTTTTAATTCTTAAAATGAACTATAAGGTCATAACCATAAAGTAAGTAACCATTAAGGTTTTACCAGTAAATATGAATGTGTTATACTATAAACTGACTGGCTCGTCGTTTTAGTGGTCGCAAGATTCTCGGTTCGGGCAAAGTGTTATTGGATTGGGTTGTATTGCGATCGTCCGATTAAATTTAATAGTAAATAATAGTGATAATATACAAACAAAGTAAAAAAAAAAACAAGGCGTTAATATTTTTTTGAGTTAAGTCCACTACATACTTGCTAAATGTCGATATGAGTTTGCATATCACACACAAGTTCACACAACCCTTCCGATGCCCGCGGCACGCGGCACGCGGCTTGCTAAGTTTGGACACGAGCCGAGGGAATGGTCACTCTCCTTTTATTGTAATTGACGTGCAATCGTGTTCTGCTTTTTAGTGTTTTTTACTTTTACAAATATATTTTGGGCTAAAATGTAAACAAACAATCTTTACACAATTAGTTTCATTTTAAAAAATCGAACTGTAAGTATTTAAGATTTTGAAACGTTCAAGATTCAGACATTATACAAAGAACCGTATTAATGAATGTAATGTACATATTTGTAGTTACTGGCTACTGACCATAGTTAAACCACTTGGGAAAGTCCTAGAGCCCATCGGCATTTCCGGAACAAGAATAAAGAGAACATCGACGAGTCGATATGAGTTTTGTATATTACAACCCCTTTATAGTTTGCTCATGATGATAAGATTTCGAACGGATTTTTACAATAGGGATCATTTTAATAACGTAAGATAACTTTTTTTAAATAACTATCTATTATTTTAAGCCGGAAGATAAACATATATAAAAAACGTTATACACTACAAAAGTTGATTATGTGCAATGCAGGGGAAAACCCAGTACTAACTGGGTTATGGAGGTCAGATAGGCAGTCGCTCCATGTAAAATACTAATATTCAGCTGCATC
Source organism: Xestia ashworthii (assembly GCA_950022955.1). Classification (NCBI taxonomy): domain Eukaryota; kingdom Metazoa; phylum Arthropoda; class Insecta; order Lepidoptera; family Noctuidae; genus Xestia; species Xestia ashworthii. The sequence continues at coordinate 7,417,616 of OX465558.1, read as the reverse complement.
CGGTTAGACTGGAAGCCGACCCCAACATAGTTGGGACAAGGCTAGGCAGATGATGACTTTGCAGGGGAATAATTAAATGAATACTCATAAATAGTTTTCATACCTAATTCGGTACAAAACACAATTTTTGATAGAGTAAAAAGTTGCCCTTCGTATCGAAATAAAAACCGCTAAAAAGGAAAAAAAGAGCTCCGTAAATATAGAAACCCCGACCGCCACCGGTGGGTGTCGGTTGAAGCGACTGCGGGGATGGGCAGGACCCTCCCGTCTATTAATAATGTTACAATGATCACCCATCCGTCTGCTTACTGGCCTAGAAAGGCTGATGTGCTTTGGTAGAAGGTTTTTTTGGTCCCGGATATATCTATACTTATATTATAAAGGGGAAAGATTTGTATGTTTGTATGTAACGAATAAACTTAAAAACTACTAGACCGATTTGAAAAATCTAGCTACATTATCAGCGTGTAACATAGGCTACATTTTATCCCCGTATTCCCACGGGCACGGGAACTATGTGGGTGAAACGTCGTGACGTCCGCTAGTTCCAAATATTTTAAGAATTATCGTAGTTTATAAATACAGAGGTGCACCTACCTCGTAATAGTAAACCCACATTTCACCAGTTATGTTAAAGTCCCATGTAAAAAGGGGCGAGCCTATTGCCATCAACCGATACTAAGAAATTATTGATGAAAAACCCAATATCACTTAGACCGACCCGGGAATCGAACCCAGGACCTCTTGCTCAGCAGTCGCGCTTGCAACCACTAGACCAACGAATACTTTATTAAAAGGTTTTATTGCCTTTTTCATGCATTTTCAAGGCTAAACTGGGATAATAAAATATAGGTACACCTCATTTGTCTCATAAAACAGTGTTCTTATGTTCAATACAGTGTAGACGGCATTTTGTTATTCCAGAAAAGGGCGCAAAATGTGTTCGAACGCTCATCTCTCAGAAAGTGACCAACGTCCAGAGTCACATAAGAAAACATTCCATACGGCACATGTTTCTTGCGCTGACTTTAATATACTTAAATAATTGTTCCCTATGTTCACTTAGTTAAAACGTAAAACATCGTTAATACAGAAAGCACTGTCGCAGTCGCGTGCGTCGCGACATTTGTGTTTAATAGTTCAGTAATAATGGAGCGACGAGATTAATGCCCAGATAAAGTTACTAAAATAATATCTATGTTGTGAATGTTGTATTGTTCTACACTTTCTGCCTATTTTTAGACGATTTGATGAAACGAAATCATATTTATCTACTTATGTAAGTAGCTTATTAAAAACACTTTTTTACGAACTAGATGAGGACGATGGCCGATGGGCCAGAATCGTCACGCAGTGGTTGCTAGAAGACGTACGTCATCACCCTGAGAGGCATAGAAAACGCTGGCATGTCGACTTAGAGGTGTTTGTGCGAGATTGTCAGACACGGAAAAAAGAGTCGAAGGCAATGGTGGAGGATTTTGCCCAGCAGTAAGACCATAATTAGGCTAAAGAAAAAAGATGTAGACTATATAGTTCGTCAACGATCGTAAACGTTAAAGATGATGAAATGAAACGAGGCATCAATTAATTCCCAATTCACCGAAGTGTTCCTTTTTATAGTGAGTCGCAAATATGGCATAGTAAATAACCGTAGCTAAGGGTTCTACGACCTCCCTTAAGCTGCGTAGGCGAGATGAATTGCTACGCTATTTCTCGTTGCAAGATCGTGTCTACGACAGACACCTAGCCTAACAATAATGTTTAGATCTAGGCGTCTAGACTGGAAAATAAATCCTAGCTATAGACAGTGCAAAATAGTGTACCTATTTATTTTTAGGCTGTTAATGTTTCGTCACAGATGTTTTTTAAAGAGTCGCTTTGCCCCAAATAAATTGGAACGACGCGACAGGAGAATGATCAATGATGATGCTAACTAAATAAGCTAAACTTGTTGAAAAACGCAATCGACCCAATATAAAAGTTATTATATCTAATGCTTTTATTATAATCTAATGCTTGTAACTGTAACTTGCTCACATGAATTTCATTTCCCAAAACAGTATAATAAACATTTCTTAACGAAAAACGATAATACAAGCATTATTAGATGTTTTTCAAAACACCTGGAACCATAGATATATAGTATATATAGGCCTGGAACCGTAAAAATGGTACATAAAAATACTGACCGCAAGGATATTAAACCCATGATCTATCATGGTGTTCTCAATTGCCTCGGCATCCTCATAGGCCTCCGGTTTGATGATAGCCAGGGTTCGCTCCGAAAACGCGTGGAAATCCGCATTACTATTAGTGGAAGCATTAGACATGATTAAAATTATATTTCTGTGTTTTCGTACAAAACTGTAATGAATAATGACAGAATACTTGACGTTTGTAGGTCGTGAAAAGAGGTCGAGTGTCCAAGTTGCCAATACCTCTTGACACTTGAGAATAGCGTTGCTTGTCAAGACAAATGTAAAATGTATGTCAAATTCAGTACATAAATGTAGTTCGGTATGTAGCCGCGTTTCATGTTACAGTGGTCGTTAAGGCCTTAATATAATGTTAATGGATCGTGAATATGATAATAAGGTCGTGTACAGGCTTTTGTTGTTTGTTTGCTGAAAATGTTTTTTGAGGGACTTGGAAGATTAGAAAAGGAAAAAAGGAAATTATGTTTGACCTACTAGGTAAATTATTAGAGGCTTTAAGATATTGTTTAGTTTTGCAAAAATTATCTCTAGTTTCATGAAAAATCTGAAATAAAGAAATCTAAAGTTTTAAAATAAAATATTGATCGTCCCATCGCGGCATCGTTTGTTAAAATTCCTTGTTGATTCTCATTATTATTAAAGTATATAGCTATAATATGCGAACTAGGTACACTAACCAACTCTAGTAACTACCTAAACACTATACTCATTCCCATAGCCATGTAAAACCCGTCTTCAACGACAAAGACCGTCAATTCCTACGCAAACAAACAATAAAATCAATTGCATATCGATAATCAGACATTCTGAGACACTAGATGGGAAAACTGGCGTTTTCCGCGGACGCCACCCCTCGTGGCTCTCGGGCGCGGGGGGGCTGCGTGCGGCGCGGGGGCGCGAGGGGGAACGGGGGCGAGGGGGCGAGGGCGTAGGGGCCGCTCGGGCCCCAGTGCCCCCCGGACGCAGCGGCGGAGCGACGCCTCCCCGACGCCTGCACCCGCGACATGCGACGTTGACCCTGTCTCCCGCCACCCGAGAACCACCGCCGTATACATGGACAACTCCTGCCTCCTTGACCTCCTCATCAGGTGCTTCGCGATGACCGAGCCCGAGGACCTCAACTTCACGGCGTTCACCGACCTGTGTCGGCTGTGCTCCTTGAAGAGCGGTCCCAGGCTCCATATCTTCGATAAGGAGTCGGAGCAGCGCCAGATCTTGTTTAAACTCAGGACCTGCCTGCCGACTATGGTGAGTAAGCCCTTTGTACTGCCGTGTCCTTGATTTTACAGTGACTTGTTATATCTTAGGAAAAGTGTTCAACGTCAATACTTCAATCAAAATAATTAAATAAAATCAGTTAATTTGATGACGTAATAAATCGTTTTGCGGTGAAGTGTAACGTAAACAGTGGCTTTGTGGTTTGGAGAAGTGCAATAATGGTGCTTCGTAGCGGCCGGACGTAGCTCCGTAGACGCCTGCGCGCTACGGACTGCTACGAACCATCTACAAGCCGAGCACAACAAGGAATAGGCAATTCTCACAATACCTGTTGAGTTTTTTTTATGCATAAATTAACTTTTTTGGAAAGATAATTGGATATCACAGTATCAATATTATTAGGTGTGAATTTCATTTATTAGGTTTTTTAAATTAAAACCATTAAACTGAATAAATCCGTCGGTAAATAAATACAGCGATAGTTTCATAAATAGCAATTGAAATGATTTCAACATTTAATTTAGATTAACATTTGATAATGTTAATGTTATTCTTCTAAAAAAACAATGTTAAATTAAAGAAGACAATAATGAATGGTATAATAATCCGAATCCTACCTTTATGCGAACGGTAAACCTAACAAAAAAACAACCAAGAAACCAAACCATCACATCTGTTCATAACTCACAAACTTGGCAACTCAAAGATTAATGAAAGAAGCTATCGATTCTTTCTTTAATAATGCATCCGTAAGGCCGTGCTTAGAGCAATGACCTCGGCAAGTCGCAGCTCACGGCCCACGTATCCAGCTGAAGTAGGTCAGACCACTAGCTTACTGCAAATCCTTTAGGGCTTTAGCAGACATGCTGCTTTCACCATCACTGCTTTTCGGAAGCAGCTACCGATAGAAATGCGACGTATACGAGTAGATATCGTCAAAACACTGCATTCGCTGAAGCTTTTCTGCTTTATCGGGAGCGCCGAAACGTGGTATGGTATCGAAGATATTACATGACAAACATACATAAACTTACGGCGATTTTCAGTGGATACAGAAACCACAGAACGTCACCTGCTACGATTCTTACATACTACCTATATGCCTCGTCCACGTACATATATCTCATGTTATAAATACGCGAGTTTGTTTGCGAGTACCGAATTGTTATCTGCCCATGGTGATGGTGGAAGACTTTTGGCCCCAGGACGTGCTGTTCCGTCGCTTCCGCGGACAGGTACCACTGGACAGTCAACACAAGTGAAGTGTGACTAGTGAATTGCTACTAACTTAGTTTTAATTTTGTATTTACTTTATGTATGGGCCATTGATGCCTGAACAAATTGATTGATTGATATCACAATGGAGCGCGAAAGATCCCCATATGACGACAAAACAACGATACAACATTTATAAACTTGCAAAACCGCTGAGAGTCTAGGCTTCAGAAGATGCATGTCTTCAGGGTCTTTATACATGGTGGGGAACCATCATGGGTTTATCCGACATGGTCATAAGAATAGTTACGTGTCATATTAAATCCCCTTTTCTAAACGTGTGACTTTTATAGTATGGGTCTTAAAGGTCAAAGTTGAATGAACGGCGCCTTGAAAAATAGTGGGGGGTGATCGCGGATTATTGTGTGAACGATTTTGTATGATTATTATAATACCTACAAGGTTAATGAGATATAAACATTATTGTTATTTTTAGGCTCAACGTATTTGCAAATAAAGGTCATTGGGCATCCTACTATAATTATGTATAAGGAAACCATACCTATGTTGAAAACAAACCTAGGCAAATTGACTACGGAAGAGTTTATTATTGTTTCTGGTTTTTTTTCAAAAGGCACGACTAAAGCACTAAAGTCGCAAAAAAAATCAAACTTTTTGGCAAAGTGCAATAAGTAAAGCATCAATAAAAAGTAGATCCTCTTAACACCTGCAACTCAATAGTTTCTACGATAGAAACCAAGTAGAATCACAGCAAAATATCTACCATCCGATGTAGGATTTTCCATTTTCGGCACAGAGTTGAAAGTTGATTATGCAACAGCACGCTTTTTTTTTAATGCATCACCTATTGTTAATAAAAACCGACGTAAGTGAAGCAGCACTCACTCAGTAGGTACACTTGTTTGTTTCGGCTGTTTCTTCTCAGAGTAGTCAGGTACGAAACACCGGCCCCATCTAGTTTTAAAAAAATTACGTGTAAAAGTGTTTGAGAAAACCTACTTGCTGAATGAATATAATTTATCGTTTATCACTACCGCCCCCTCTCTATTTCTTACCCCTAGAATGTCTGTCTAACAACTTCCCCCGTAAATCCAGCAGATATCGAAGGACGACTTCTTGCCGAAGAAGATCTGCGAGCGCTGCGTGACTCGGCTGGAACAGCTCTACGAGTGGCGGCAAAGCTGCCTCAGCACCGACTCCGTGCTGAGGAACTACGCCGAGTCCATGAAGATCGTCACCTCTACTATCAACTTTCAGGTCAGTGGATGTAGTATGTATGCATAACGGGCTGGTGTCCGCAATTCAACGTCAAAGCGCGTATTTTGCGTATGGGCTAATAATCCACCACGCGGGCCCAGTGCGGGTTGGTAGATGTCACGTCTTCGAATTTTTGGTTCTAGGACATGCCGCTTTCCTCGTGGTGGGTGTGGCGTGGCGTGGTGGATGTAGTTAATCAGTGGAATAGTAAATCAATTTCTGACATTCTGATCTACTGACTCTACTTTCTGACGATTTTTGTGAACACAAAAGTGTGGGACAGCTTTATTTTTTTCCGGTTTCAAGGGGATAGAGAGAGCCGGGGTTGCTTGCGGGACTGTTCGAAAGAGATACCGCGGCCCCGGAACGTAAAGGGCGAGGAAGGAACATGGATGGGTTTTAGTCAGTAAAAGTCTGACACTCCCTCCCGCTCCGCCCAGAGTGGGAGAAGTCATTTGATGATTTCCCATACTAAAAAAAAAAAAAAAACCTAATTCAAATTCTCTTACGTTTTTTGGTATTTGCAGGCCAGTTCTAGGTTGTGAGTAGTTGATGTATATGATTGGACACTGTAAGACGTATGTAATTGCAGAATTATAATCATCAATAGAACCCTCCAACTTTATAAAGGTCAGGGAATGCTTTTGACCTTGAAAAAGTCTTTTGAAAAGTTATTTGTTTTATTTATTACAAACATTTTACCCTGGAACATCAGCCTTAACGTCAACTGCTGAACTTGAGCCTGCTAACAAATTACGGTTCATTGTCCCTATCATGTTTTTCGCGTCGGCGTATAGAACAGTGAGTCTTGCACGCTATCAGGAAATTGACCATATATACTTATTTACAAAAAATTAAAACCGACTTCATAGAAAACAAAAAAAGTGAAAAATAACTTAAGCTTCAGAAGTCGGTGACCATTTTTGATTGATTTAGTTTTTTTGTCACCGACTTCTGCAGCTAAAGTTTTTTTCACATTTTTGTTTTCTATGAAGTCGGTTTTGTTTTTTGTAAAAAAAAAATATTTTCACTTTTTAGTGGTTTAAATGTGCTTACCCCTTCACAGTGTACCGGCGTGATTTTCTGTTATGAACTGATGTAAACAACAGACAGATATGAGATTTCAGCAATCCCAGTACATTTGCTATCATTTATTGAGGAGTTCCGTTGCCTATCTCCAGGGTTGTTCATTGGTTTAATGTAAATAATCTTCTTTTAAATGAATCAAAGACTAAATTAATGAAATTTTCAACGCCAAATGTCCGGCAGTGTATTACCAATGTACAACTAAATGGAGTAAAGTTGGACCTTGTTGAGTCAACGGTATTTCTTGGTATAACCGTTGACGCCAAACTTCAATGGGGCCCTCACATAAGCAAATTGTCAGGACGACTTAGTTCAGCCGCCTATGCTATAAAAAAGATCCGACAAATAACTGATGTGGATACAGCCAGAATAGTTTACTTCAGTTATTTTCATAGCCTTATGACATATGGTATACTCCTCTGGGGAAACTGACCATATTCATTTTACAGAAAAGAGCTGTTCGAGCCATTTATAATATTGGTCCAAGGGTTTCTCTCAGAGAGAAATTCAAAGAAATAAAAATTCTGACTGTAGCCTCTCAATATATATTTGAAAATTTAATGTATGTTCATAAAAACATCAAATTTTGTCAAAATGTCTGATGTTCACAGCATAAATACTAGGAATAATCACAATTTAGCTGGACATGCTACACGTCTCCACAGAGTAAGCAACTCGTTCATGGGTCAATGTATACGCTTCTACAATAAACTTCCCATTGAAATTCGTAATCTACCCATCAAGAAATTTAAAAATTGTATTAAAACTAAACTTTTAAAAAAGGTTATTACAAAATATCAGGGGGGCGATCGCGCTAAAAAATCCCATCCAAATCAAAACTAAACCATAACCGAAACACGATTTTAAGTACTTTTCGCATCGCGCTAAAGTGTTGACAGATGTTTGAACCGAAGTTGGACTAGAACAGAGACAAAACCAAACCATAAGCACAAGTTGTGTTAAAGTTACTACGGAGCAACTTTTTCTGAATTGGTTTAGTGTTTTTGTGATAAAAAGTAGTAAAAATCGTTAAAATGATGTACCTAGACTTCATGGAAACGGCGCACGAGTGTGATGTGGCCATTGCACGGGCCCAATCAAAAAAAGCCTTCTAAAAACTCCAACATCATCTCCAGTTGGCGAACAGTCGTGGACCTGCGACGCTGTTGCTCCATTTTCTATAAAATTCGATGAATAAACTCAGAAATAGGTAATATAAATACATTCAGTAACAGACTTAAACTGAGGAGGCCGCTAGTGGCGCATAGCCGACATCGACTCCGTATTCGAAATCAGTAAATAAATAGTAATTGTGCATTAATTAACTAATTATTTATCTAAAATTGTTCAGTGGGTCATCTTATTCATAAATCAATTATTGTACAGAATTACTAAAAGTATCTTTGTGTATTTATAATTAATAAAATAAATGCCATTATTTCAAGAGAATTAAAATACTTACCAATACAAAATATTTCACAGATTTTTTGATATATTTAAAACACGTATTCACTCCCGAGATGTTGAAAGGATACAAGTAACTTTCTAAGCTAAATAGGTAACCACTTGAAATCATATCTCGACATTTTTTCAGTCACCACTTCAAATTCTTCGAAATTCCCACCTAAACTCCAACCAAAGCAACATAACTCATAGACAAGTGCTGTCAAAACTAGAGGTACAACAATTTAAACGCTGAGTCGACGGTCGATTATGCTAACAATACTAGGTTACATTGATACACCTCTAATGTTTTGATTATGAGAATGGTTCAGTTTCAGTTCGACTTTGGTCATCACATAAACTTTAGCGCGATACCAAATTTCGTTATAACTGAATTACAGTCAGAGTTGAACCAAAACCGATCTTTAGACATTTGTTCATTTTACAAAATAGCGCGATCGCCCCCCAGATTACTTAAATGATAAACGCGCTTGGGAATGAGCTGCTCGCTTGGGCCGAAATATCATATTCATATATTATATATTAGACTAGGTATTTACATTTATTATTTTTTAATATTATTATTTTTTTTGACATTGAATTTATTGCCTCAAATATTGTATTATTAATTATTTTTCATTTTATTTTATTTTGTTTTATAATTTGCAAATAACAGTGTCTGGACTTTAAAAGAGACCACGATCCCTGAGTTTGTTTCGGCATTTCTTCTCAGGGATAGTCAGGAAATGCCGGCGCCAACGTTCTCTTGACGTGTAAAAGTGATTGAGTATCCTATTTGCAAAATAAATCATTTCATTTCATTTCATTTCTCCGAAGTTCTTTATCAGACCTTCACCAAATTGAAACGGGATCACTTTGAGAAAGTACGCTTCCTAAAACTACCCAAATCGCTTCTGTTGTGCCCATAAAATGTGAAGAGTTCTCTCTATTTCTCCAGGATTAAAAAAAAAACAAAATCGGTCCAGCCATCTTCGAGTAAGCGGGGAACATTGAATTGAGAACCTCTTTATTTTTGAAGTCGGTTAATAACGACGTTATGGTAGGTGACTCAAATATCCGGATAGCCTATAAAAGCGACTTGCGCAGACTGACGCAGACTGAATGTTCAGGCTCGGCTTCCTATCACGATGAAATTATGAATTTTATAATGATGGTGATATACAACCAACAACTCCTAGTTAAGGCAATATAATAAAAAGAAAACTAGCTTGTCATTATCATTATCTGACATGGGGTGTTAGGTTATTTTCGTTACGGAATTTCTGGATTCGGTCTCCACGCTCAAGGCCCTTGATAGAAGCTATGCAATAGCTTAAAAAATACATATCACGGTAATAGGGCTTATCCCCAACAAATGGAACTTAAGAGTCCTATTTTATTTTTTTTTATTTTTACGTCCTGGATCAAATTATTTCGATCGACATACACGAGTAGATTGTTATTGACGAAACATTGTGTCCAGGTCCTTCCTCGTCCAGCGCTCGCGTCAGAATGACTTAAACTGAAGAGCGAGCTGAATTGATGCAGAATTTAGAGTACTTTCATTTTATTTATTGTAACATTGTCTTATTATACCTACTGACAAACGAAAACTAATGAAACGTTTTTATTGAAGGTCGAAGTTTTATATCATATTAATTAATTTGATAAAATTGAGTTTATTTGGAATATAATGGCCGCTGAATCAAGACATTTATTGCTTAAATTAGGCTTTCTTTACGATTTGTTTTGTGAAAACTCAAGGAATTTAACGAAATTCTAGAACTCCAACATTCAAGTAAAACATTCAACTTACCTTTTAGTAATTTTAGCTTTTATAAAAATGGAATGTAACTATGTGCATTTGAACGTCAAACTTCCATCGTTTACGGTTTTTCTTGCAGATTGAGTTCGTAAAATATTTTTATAGTAAATTACACGAAAAGATATGAAAATGTGTAACTCCAACTATCAAGAAAAAGACTGGCACTAGCGTTATTCATACGAAAATAATTAAAATAATATACATAATATAATTAATTATAATAAAATAATTACAGCGTCAAAAATCATGAATTTGCGTTATAAAAATTGTGAAAGGACTCTTAACACACCTAACTGTCGAAATCTGGGTGTATTATATACTTCTGAGTACCCCCACAGAGCATACAGGCGTGATGTTACATCATGATGTTGTAGAAACAATAAACAACCAAGCGAATGCAGCAATCACTGCAGCTTTGCCGTGTATTTTTGAAGAGTTCCATTTACATCTCCAAAGATCAGCGTCAGATCTTAACCAAATTGAAATGGGACCACACTGTGGGAAAGCACCAGCTTTCAAATAAAAAAAGAATCATCAAAATCGGTTCACCCAGTTGATAGTTCTGAGGAAACAAACACAAAAAAAAAATTGTCGAATTGGGAACCTCCCCCTTTTGGAAGTCGGTTGAAAACAGGTTTTCCCATAAATAAAAGATAATCAAGTGAGCGCTATTGACATCGAATACTTTAGTTGTTGCTCGCAATATCGTTCGTATCGGATATGTTATGTGTATTTTTAAGTTATGTGTTGTTGTGTTATGTTATGTGTATTCAATGTGCTATTCCGTATCAGATTCGTTCAGCCGTGCTGGCGTGATTGAGTTACAAACTATCCAAACTTTTTAATCTGTAATATCATCATCATCAACATAGACCCAAATCTATGTAGAAACTCAGGACTTACACTACAATACAGTGTTTTAAAAATACCCACAAGTCCATTATTCTGCTATAAAAAGCGTTCCCACTACTGCAACCTTCAAAGGAGTCCTAAGATAGCGTCCCACGTAGGTCTGTAGTATTTTTAAATAGAGCGTACCTATAAATAGATGGTAGTATATAGTGTAGTAGGTAGGTAGATGTTTCTCCCTCGGAGCAGGGAGATGCAGCGTAGGACGCCCCCACGTCGAGACGACCTGGTGAAGGTTGTGGGGAGCGCTGGATGCAATGCCCTTGAACCCACGTCATAACATAGAACCTCTTCCTCTTTCCATAGGGATTTCTGAGGGAGAAAGTACCTTATTACATCTACTTATGTGGTGAATGCGTTGGGGGTAATTTGGAAATTATATTAAAATCACATCTCAACGTAGGGAGCGTATCCTCCTTGGTGTGAATCTCGTGTCGTATAACTTTTATCGCTATCTACAGTGGCTAAAAGTGAAATTTCGAAGTTCAAATGTAATGTCATACCTATTACCATTCAAAATTCTAGTTTCAACTGTATACTATATTAGAACAGTTTAGCCGATATAAAAAAGGAGGGGTACAGAAACTCATTGTATCAACTGTGTGGTTACTTTTTTTTCTGGCGTACGTATCGTAAATTACTTGTCGAATGAATATTCAAGAGATTAAAGGCTCCGCTTATTGTTAAAAAAACGTGAATCACTATACACCTATGTTGTTTTTGACAAAACTTTCACAAAACACTTTTATTTTGATAAGCTGTAATAATTATGATAAGAGTATTACTTACATAGTTAAAACCATTTCATAAGTCATAAGAAAAATTACACCAATGCAATCATTTTCATCCAGTAAAAAACCAGCCGGTGTCGTAACTATTTGGAAGTCAGCCAGACCACTCCCAAGCTTAATCGTTACCTTTTGTGCATTTAAATAAGCTTCCATGCATTGTACAGAAAAACTTTTTTGCAAAAAATAAAACCGACTTCTAAAAACAAAAAAAAAGTGAAAAATAACCTTAGCTTCAGAAGTCGGTGACCTTTGTTTGATTGGTTTAGTTATTTTGTTACGGACTTGTGAAGCTAAAGTTATTTTTCACATTTTTGTGGTACACATGCACTTATCCCTTCACAGCGTACTGGCGTGATGTTATGTTATGCACTGGTGTAAACAATAGACAGACATGAGATTTTAGCAATCCCAGTCCATTTGCTATCATTTATTGAAGAGTTCCGTTGCCTATCTCCGAAGTTCATCATCAGATCTTCACCAAATTGAAGTGGGAGCACTCTGAGAAAGAACTTATTCGAAAACTACCCAAATGGCTTGATGTGTGCCTATAAAATTTGAAGAGTTCTCTCTATTTCTCCAGGATCCCATCATGAGATCCTGACTTGATGGTCATGGGACCACCTGTGAAATATACAATTTCAAACCAAATAAAAATAATCCAAATTGGTCCAGCCATCTTCGAGTAATCGGGGAACATAGATAAAAAAAAAGATTCCGACGAATTGAGAACCTCCTCCTTTTGGTAGTCGGTTAAAAAGAGGTTATACTTTTAAAAATGTTCAAGGGTTTAATTACGTTTACCAAGTGTACTAAAAATGTCTGTAAACAATTGGGAAAGACTAGGAGCCGGAGCAAAATAGAGTTATTCATTCTTCAGACTGCCTCGTTGGTTGAATGGTCGCAGGCTCGATTGTTGACCAGAGGTCTACCGTCTCGAGTTCGTTTCCCGGGCCGGGGTAAGTGTTTTCTGGTTTTTCCATCTGGAATTGCTCAGTAGCAGCCGTGGAGTCTGGATTTGCGCCCGGTTGATGGCAATAGGCTCGCTCCTTATTATATGGGACTTTAAACATAACTAGCGCAATATAGGTGTACTTTAGGTTCATCTCTGCCATACCTTTTGGAGATAAGAGGTGTGATGTTATGTTATTTACTCTAGGTATAATTTTTAAAGCTAAAATTTTCTGATGAAATATAACAAATGATCCATAAAAAGAAAGGCAATCCATTTTAATTAGTCACGGTCACATTCCCCATTTGGATCATCACACTCTCTCTCAAAATGGCGGCAGTATTAATAACTAACGAAGAATCTATATCAACATCCATCTCTATTTTGGCTCGTACGTAAAGGTCAGATTATATTGGGGTTTCCAAGTGCGGCTCAGCGAATACCTGTCCACTGGAATGTGAGAAATAATAATGACGATTTTTATTTTCACTTCTTGAGGATATCTTTTATCTGTTAGGGGATTTTAGGCTATAAAACATTTATTACTTACCGTTAAAATGAAATTATATACATCATTTATAGGTGCAGCTTTTATTAATTAAAATAAACTTAACAAACTTAAACAATCAACTTAAAAAATGGCGTCAAAAAACTCCTCCTCAACGCTGTCAACTATGATAATGACCCCAAAGGACTGGCGGCGCTACCACACTGTATGGCAACGCTAAACCTTTGGCCAAGGTAAAAGCCAGCCTTTGGTCACGAGAAGTGCCAACTAAGCATTTAAAAATTTCCTTTGGGGGATTTGATTATTACATAGTCGCGTTTTTCTGGAGTTCATGGATGGTAAACCCGTCCCGCTGTGGGCAGAGCGGAAGGGAGTGTCAGAATTTTACTGACTAAAATCCATCCATGATCCCAGGGCTAAGCCCTTTGTGTTCCAGCGCCGCGGCATCTCTTTCGAACAGCCCCGCAGCCATGGCAAGACCTTTTCCCACCCTGAATTTTAAGCTGCATTTCGTCGTATTTCGGGCACAAATTGTAAAAGAAACACATATAATGCAATATCTAAGGGGTCTGTAAGTCCCGTTCTAAGCAATTAATATATTAATTTAAACATTATTATGCTTAAATGAATCCTCTCATAATCTTTAATGGGATAAAGAAAAATATGAACGCAGTAACAGCCGGGCTGGCAAACGAGAGGTCGTTAAGTAGATTCCAACTCATTACACTAAAGGTACCTACATAGAGTGGGTTGTTTTCAACCGACTTCCAAAAAGAGGAGGTTATCAATTCGTCTGTGTTTTTTTTTTTTTTTTGTTTTTTTTTTGTGTTTGTTACCTCATAACTTTCGACTGAGTGAACCGATTTTAATGATTCTTTTTTTATTTGAAAGCTGGTGCTTCCCATGTGGTCCCATTTTAATTTGCTGAAGATCTGATGCTGGTCTTCGGAGATATACAATGGAACTCTTCAAAAATGTACGGCAAATCTGCAGTGATTGCTGTTATCGCTTGTAGGTTTATTGTTTATACAACATCATGACGTAATATCACGCTTGTATGCTCTGAGGGGGTACGCAGATGTGTACAATACACCCAGATTTCGAAAGTGTTTGTTACCTCAGTACTTTCGACTGGGTGAACCGATTTTGATGATTCTTTTTTAATTTGAAAGCTGGTGCTTTCCGTGTGGTTATGTTTTAATTTGCTGAAGATCTGATCCGGATCTTCGGAGATATACAATGGAACTCTTCAAATATACACGGCAAATCTGCAGTAACTGCTGCAATCGCTTGAATGTTTATTGTTTATACAACATCATGACGTAACATTACGCCTGTATGCTCTGAGGGGGTACGCAGATGTGTACAATATTCCCAGATTTCGACAGTTAGGTGTATTAAGTTCCATTTATTGGGGATGAGCCTCATCTTAGCCTAACCTTGACATGTATTGTTTTTTTTTTATTTTATTGGCAAGGGTACTTCAAGGGTAGTTTGATGAGAATTTGGTTAGGTTCTGATTATGGGATCCATGACAAAGGAACGGAACTCTTCAATTCTTAGATGCAAATTAACGATACTCGGCCAAATCTTTTAAAGGCTATCCGGATATTTGAGTCACGTACCATAACGTCGTTATTAACCGACTTCAAAAAGGAGGAGGTTCTCAATTCAATGTTCCCCGATTACTCGAAGATGACTGGACCGAATTTGTTTTTTAATTGTTTGAAAGGGTATACTTCCCAGAAGGTCCCATAATCATCAAGTCAGGATCCTGATAATGGGATCCTGGAGAAATAGAGAGAACTCTTCAAATTTTATAGGCACACCAGAAGCGATTTGGGTAGTTTTTGAAAGAGTACTTTCTCGGAGTGATCCCATTTAAATTTGGTAAAGATCTGATGAAGAACTTCGGAGAAAGGCAACGGAACTCATCATTAAATGTAGAAAATGTGTGTCTCTTACTGGGATTGCTGAAATCTCATGTCTGTCTATTGTTTACACCAGTTCATAACAAAAAATCACGCTGGTACGCTGTGAAAGGGTATGCACATATTGTGAACCACTAAAAAGTGAAAAATAAAAACTTTTTTGCAAAAAATAAAACCGACTTCACACAAAAAAGTGAAAAATAACTTTAACTTCTGAAGTCGGTGACAAAAAAATTAAATCAATCAAACAAAGGTCACCGACTTCAGAAGCTAAAGTTATTTTTCACTTTTTTGTGTGAAGTCGGTTTTATTTTTTGCAAAAAAGTTTTTTTAATGCTTACACTAAAGTATTTGTATAGGTACAGGGTGGAATTTTGTAATGCCACCTGGAGGGAAAGTACTCTTAATACTGCAGATAGAAAATTTTCCTCAAAGGAAACATTCCTTTATTTTTGAATAGAAAGCAAACTGCATTCAAAGATTTTCGAAAATTCTCTTCTCACCCGGGAATCGAACCGGCTAAAATCTGAAAAAATATACCCTGTACTTTTATTGCATCGATCGTTAGGGTCAATTATAAGGATGAAATCTCTCTAACAAACATGATAAATTAAATGAAAGGAAAACCAGGAAATCTTAAAAAAAAAAAAAAACTTAAAATCTTAAATCTTACTATGACAATCTAATTTTCAAATTTTAATCTAACATTCCTTATTTAAATTACCACATACACGCAGCTACGAGTATGTCGCAAAGGAGTCTGCATTACAAAAGATGGATGTTAGTTAAAGAGCTTTAACTTGACTCATTGAATTTGTAACTTCAGATTTCTTGGTTTTCCTTTCATTTAATTTATCATGTTTGTTAGAGAGATTTCATCCTTATAATTGACCCTAACGATCGATGCAATAAAAGTACAGGGTATAATTTTTTCAGATTTTAGCCGGTTCGATTCCCGGGTGAGAAGAGAATTTTCGAAAATCTTTGAATGCAGTTTGCTTTCTATTCAAAAATAAAGGAATGTTTCCTTTGAGTAAAATTTTCTATCTGCAGTATTAAGAGTACTTTCCCTCCAGGTGGCATTACAAAATTCCACCCTGTACCTATATGTTTATTGGGTTACTTGCATTCTCAGTGCCATTTTTACATAATCTAGTATTCCAGTATTTGCTGTCAGAACTCTGTAAGCTCGCGAGAAAAACATGAACTTTGAGCAGACGCTTTGGTAAATATTTGCGATGCTGACTGTTTGAATGGACGAGTTACGTGGAGTTGATATTTTCTGAGATTTCCTAATAAGGCCTAGTATCTGAGACCCTTCATAACCCTTGTGGAAGAGAGGACAACTGAAGAACTTCTATGTGGAATAGCTGATAGCATAATTATGTGACGTTTTTAATGGAAACTGTCAGTAACACTTGACAAATGACAGTGTATCTTCTCCTTCTTTTTCTCAGCACATTTGCGTCCACTGCTAGACATATGCCTCTTGCATGGTTCTCCATTCGCTTCTGGATGCGGCGGTTGAAAATGTATATCAAAGACAATTTTTAACAAATTTTGTGTCCCTTATCAAAATAAAATATATCTATACAATAAAAAGGAAGCTACTACATACACGGACACACCCACAAATTTAACAAAAACAATTATTTAATCATCTTTAAGTAATCACCGAGAATAAAAGGCCAAAAATGTGCTTATTTTCACACGCAGATTACAAGAGTCAAAATGAGGGACCGGTCATTTTATTTTTACCCAAAAGATTACCTACCGGCTTTCCTTGCGTAATAACAACATCAAAACATTATCGTAGCATTTACGATTACGATATAATGTAACAACATGTCCTAAATTAAAATACTTAATAGTTCGTTTATTAGAGTAGTAGGTATTGCCAGGATTATTATATAAAGTTAGAACTTGACTTGACGGCTCTTTAACTTAAGTATACGAGCAATTATCCCGGACCATAGCCAACTCACTATGAATATGCTCAACCGATCCAACTGTAGGAAGTTAGTCTGCTGAAGTGTTTTCAGACTTGGAATCGTTTAGAAAACTTATCGCTGATCTACGTAAAGGCTCCGAAAGAAAACGTTGGGTCACGGAAATTGGTTTACCTATAAAACCAAACAAACCAACCAAATAGGGACACAATTGCCAACACAATGCTTAAACATGTCCAAACCAAACAAATGCCATTCCAAATTCTGCTTGACCTCATCCCTCAGGGACGACAACATGACGGTTGCATGCATATTTTAATATCATCACATATTCAACCAGCCGTAATTTATACATTGATATTGTGGTTATATCTACAAATAGTAGATAGGTACCTGCTGTTAGTCATCGATCCACTCTGGATTAGATAAAGAAAAATCGATTCACGTAACCTACATGATATCGTTATTCAAACATAACCCACATTGGTATCATTCATGACTATTCATATATAAGTAGATATACCTGTTCACTCGGTTTCATCCCCAAAGCTCTTCTTCTCAGAAAGTCGCCCGAAATAGCCCCGGAGACAGCGGGACCGCCATTATGCCAGTGTCCTTTATGCAATATGGAGGTAGAGGCAGATGAATGAATATGAGCATATTGTAATGGTTCTTCCTGTCGGCTCGTCAGATATGTTAGCTCAGATCTCACAAGATGTTCCCTATTATCTGTTGACAAAGTAAGGCACTTAGATATGAAATGTATTGTTGTCGAGAGTGTAGGCACGCGGCGGGCGATGCACGGTCCGTCGCCGGGTAGCGCCCCTCTCCACTATCGATCGGCGCACCCGACGCCCGGCTCGTATCGACCCACTACCACCCACCACCCAAGCCAGCTTCTCACGCAAATCTCAACCGTAACCCCTTAAGCTAACGGCAAAAGTTCCGTCTCAGAATCTCCAAAAGGAAACTCCACACGTACCCCGAATTTGAACCTTAATAAAGACGTTCTGTGAACTATTACTGAATGCATATATTCCATTTCCACGTAGCCAGTTAAGTTAATGAATTATCTGCTCTAAAGCGATAGTTATAAGGTTGTTCGCATTGTTGGCTGCGCAAAACGACTGTTGGCAACGCGGGAATTGGCTACGCATGTCCATGGACGTTTTGTTTTTATGACGCGCCCTGTAATTTACTTACATGAAAGTCTGCTTGTGGCAGATTATAGTTTGGACTATTCATGTGATCGGGGCGCTTTTGAATATAATTTTAAAGTTACTATTCGTGGCACGTCTGATGTGAATAAATTAAGGGACGATTTAGTTCTTCAAGTGTTACTATTTTTGGTGACATCGACATCTATCATCTTTTACGTGGGGAAAGGAGTCAGACTTCAGGCACATCTTTCCTCTTCCTGTTTGCTGCGGTATGCACAGTATATTATGTACAAAATGCATTACCGCACGCATCCCATCCAAGGTCGAAGGTGGCTCCGTCACCCGAGCTCGGGGGTACCGTTAACCCTGACCTAGCGCGGGAGGTGAAGGATATTCCTACTACGGCCCCCCTCCGCCCCGCGGGGGACCGCACGACCTACCCTGAACACCACTTGCACTGAAACGGTTGAAGCCTTCCCCTCGTCACATCACATAGCTTTCATACAACAGATTATCTAAATACGCAACTTTGTTGCGGCGGTTTAAAACAAAGCGGTAGCACGAAACTATAAAGTTTGGAAGGTACCTACATATAAATTGGTCCTTTGAAACGCGAAGTTACGAGCGCAAGTAACTTATCGCGCTCAAACGATCTAAGTCAAGGGAAACGTTTTAAAAGAGGGCTGTAAAAGAGCATTATTTTATAAAGTTCAGTGGATAATGTTTCCTACTAATTTCCGGTTACATCTAAATTACTTCCACACGCCATCTTTTGTGAGGAATTAGGAAACGTTTTTAAACTAACAGAGGTACTTTTTTATAGAGCAATAACTCAACTGAAATGCGGCCATCTACGAGTATATTACCCTCTGTAATAATATTCGTAGTTTTATCCATATGTTTGTTAGAGCTACATGCAATGGAGGCGAGAGTTGATTATATTTTGAATCTAACTTACCATCACCAGAAATATTAATCTATTCGAATAGGTACCTATTATATTCGATTTTTTTTGGAAGTTTGTATGTTGGGGTAATCATTGATACTTTAGATGGTTGTCGAGTGTGTTGGGTAGGCAGGAGTATAAATAAAAGTCACTGCCTAAGTACTCACAGTTCTATTGAAGATATATAGCTTCACACGCACAACACAAAACAGAAGAAGGAGAACAGAGTCGATAATTAAAGTCACAGTCACAGTAAGCACAGCACAACAGTTTATAAGTAACAGTAAACACAAGATAATCAGCGTAACACGGAAACTATGCGTTATTCGAGGAGCCACAGAATTATGCGCACGCGCCGTTGTGTGGTTAGTACCGACTGAAGGTCATGGAGAGGACAGTCAACGATCGCGCGCTGCCTCCCACCGCACTCGCTCGCAATACGTCACGATGACGTAGCTCGGCCGCGGTGCGATTCCAGTGTACAGCGTCCCGGCATCATCCGACATTATATTGATGTTGTCAATATAGGATGCCGGTGATGTGTAATATGTGAATATTATAAATACATGTAAATAAATGTGTTTGTATATAAATGTCTTGTGTTGTGTAATTTGCAATACAAATACATAAACTAAATGTGGGTGTATTCCCTACAATACTACTGATCCAACTCAGAAAATCTAACGGGAGGCTACATCATCCCCAAGTGTCATAATAATAATAATAATATATGTGTTTTTTTTATATTTTTAAGTGTTTTTTTTTTGTATCCTTTTATTTTTAAGAAATACTTAAAAATGTAATAACATAAGAAGATAAATGAATAAACGACATAATAATAAAAATAATAATGCTGGCAACACCGTAAGTCAGATGTCGATTCAATATCACCTTTCTAATTTAAATTTATTTTAATTTGTTTTGATACTGATATACAATAGCTGTAATTTTAATATCCAACGCAACTCATACAAATATAAATTTTATAACGAAAATCACCACGAAAATCAAAAGAGGAATATTCAAAATATTACACCACGAGTTGACATGACGTTTGTCAAAAGTCAAAATGAAACCGAAAATGAAAAAACCAACAATAAGCCATAAGAATGTGATATAACTAAAAATAACGACATGATTACGAGAGCAGCATCAAGACGCGCACGCCCACCACCCCCGGACTCGTCGCTCAGCTCCGCCTCGCCGCCGCCGGACCCCGGGTCACCAGTGTCACCGGTTGCGGCAGTTGCGTCGAGCTCCAGCGACGAATATTTCTCTCCGCCGACGTCGCCAACACCTGTACGTCGTGCGGGGAGAGGCCGGCCACCGAAGAGCTTGGGACTTAGGAGCCAACAGGCCCCGAGCCGGGTCCCCGCTACCGGTGGTTGTGTGCAGCGCATGAGATGGACTCAGTCTATGAACGAGAACGTCATGCGCGCATATTACGGGTCTACAGAGGGGGGAACTAACCTCACTGCGTACCGTGTTAGGATGCTGTCCGTGTTTCAGGATCTTGAGCCAACCGTCAACACCTCGGCCCAACGACTGTCGGATCAAGTGCGGGCCATCCATCGCAATCATCTGTTGGACGACGCCACGCTTGATAGGCTGCGCTCAGAGGTACTGAGCAACTGTATCATCTTAACTCCAGCACAAACCACGGTACAAGCGTTAACTATTGATGCAACCCCACCGCGGTCCAACCCTGCTGTTGTAGAGGAGGATGATAGGGTTGCCACGGTAAGTAGCCAGTGCAACGACCGATTGAGGAGCGCACTGGAGGATGCACTTCATGAGTATCGATCAACTTCTGTTGAACTTAGGCCCCGATTACCACGGTTACCCATGCATAAGAAAAATAGGGCGTTGGTGTGTGCCCTGGACTCGCAACTCAAGAATGTATTCGAGAGTAGCGAGGACCTCGTTGATACACACTCGATCCTATTCTGTGGGGCTGTTGCGGCATGTCGTTTAGCTAATGTCAAGTTCCCAAATTGTGACGTAGCTACTCGACCAAAACCAGCCGTACCAGCCTGGCAGCGCAGGATTGAGCGCCGTATCGACGGGGCCAGGGTACTCATCGGCAAACTATACTGCTTCAGGGAGGGCAATACACGACCACGTGTGATGCGCTTTGTGAGGCGGGCATTCTCGGGGACTGAAATCAGCCCTCAAGAATACATGTCCCGTGTCACAGAGCGCATTGACTTCCTGAAGCAGAAAGTTTATGCATGGGCGAGCCGTATTCGGCGGTATAAGCGGCGGGTTGATCGGTACTCGCAGAATCGCATGTTCCAGAGCGATGAGAGGTGGGTATACAGAGCTTGGGAGCGACCTCAGCAAAATATGACAGACGTGTGCCGCCCGGGTGATGCCGTCACGAGTTCCTTCTGGCGCAGCATCTGGTCAGTGCCCGTTTGTCATACTGAGGCTGACTGGATGCGCGATGTCGAGCGAGTGTGTGAACCTATTCCAGAAATGGCACCAATTCTAATAACACCCTTAGATATAGCCAGAGCAGTTCGTCCGTTACCGAACTGGAAGTCCCCAGGACCGGACGGACTGCATAACTTCTGGCTCAAGTGGCTTAGTAGTTCACACACTTGCCTGGCATCCCAATTCCAGTCATCCTTAGAGTCTGGGTCCCTACCGCAGTTTCTAACAACAGGCGTTACCCACCTGCTCCATAAGTCAGGTAGTCCCGCGGAACCCAAGAACTACAGACCGATCACGTGTTTGTCGACGGTCTATAAACTTCTTACATCCATTTTGAGAACGAAAATTAATACACACATTGACAACAACTCTATTATGTCTGCCTCTCAAAATGGATGTAGGAATGGGTCCCGTGGTACTAAGGAGCTACTCCTCATCGACATGGCCATTAGCCAACAGGTCCGTCGATCCCGCAAGGATCTGTCAACATGTTGGATAGATTATAAGAAGGCCTACGACTCGGTGCCACATTCATGGCTCATGAGGGTGCTGGAGTTGTACAAGATAGATGCAACTCTACGCGCCTTCCTTGAGTCATGTATGGGGCAATGGAGGACGGTCCTTCGATATCCAGGATGTCGACAGATCCAGGGGAACGATGAACCTGTACGGATTAAACGGGGAATATTCCAGGGCGACAGTCTGAGTCCACTTTGGTTCTGTTTAGCCCTGAATCCTCTAAGCATACTGCTGGAGAATTCAGGACTAGGCTACCGGTTGAAGAAAGATGGTCAAGTTATATCTCACCTGCTTTACATGGATGATCTGAAACTCTTTGCCCCCAACAAATTGCAACTGATGGAGCTACTGAAAGTAACTGAAACTTTTAGTAGCGCCATCAGGATGGAATTTGGTGTGGACAAATGTGCAGTCATGTATGTAAAGCGAGGGGAGATTATGGGATCCGAGGGACTTCAACTCTCGGATTCCATACACCTAAGATCCCTTTCCTCATCCGAGAGCTATAAGTATTTGGGTATGTCGGAAGCGTTAGGCATTAACGTAACTGACATGAAACAATCGTTGAGGGAGCGTTTCTTCGGTCGCCTAAAGAAGGTATTAAATAGCCTTCTTTCAGGTGGGAACAAGGTGCGCGCCTTCAACGGTTGGGTCATGCCGGTTTTAATGTACTCTTTCGGCATACTCAAATGGACTCAGACCGAATTAGACGCCTTGGATAGAAGAGTTCGTACACTGCTGACCGAAAACCGGATGCATCACCCACGATCATCAGTGATGAGACTGTACATCCCGCGGAAGTGCGGGGGTCGAGGCTTTTTAAATGCGAAGACCCTCCACAACCGCGAGGTGTGCAGCCTCAGAGAATATTTTCTAAAAGCCGACGTGGGTATGCACCGAGATGTGGTCGCAGTGGACAAGGGACTCACCCCGTTGTCCATGGCTAAAGAGAACTGGCGCAAACCTGTAGTACTTACTACCGATGACCGCAAGAAAGAATGGCAGGGCAAGGAGCTTCACGGGCGCTTTTACCGGGCTCTTCATGGGCCCGATGTAGATTTTCTAGCGTCCGTGTCCTGGCTACGTTTTGGCGACCTCTTTGGGGAAACTGAAGGTTTTGTTTGTGCGATTATGGACGAAGTTATGTTGACGAACAACTACCGGAAATATATTATGAAGGACGGGACGGTTGACGTGTGTCGGGCATGCCACCTTCCGGGTGAGTCCATCAGACATATTATTTCTGGTTGTTCGCGTCTAGCTAACGGCGAGTACTTGCACAGACACAATCAAGTAGCCAGGATTATTCACCAGCAACTTGCCTTGAAATTTAATCTTGTGGAATCAGAAGTACCGTACTACAAGTATGTGCCCGACCCAGTTCTCGTGAAAGACCATGTCACGCTGTACTGGGATCAGTCTATCATTACTGACAGGACTATTGTCGCCAATAAGCCTGACATAGTGGTGATAGACCGATCAGCGCGCCGCGTAATGATAATCGATGTTACTATCCCTCATGACGAGAACCTCGTGAAAGCTGAGAAAGAGAAACAAATTAAGTATCTCGACTTGGCACACGAGGTTCGCGACATGTGGAATATGAACTCGGTTATCATTGTGCCGATTGTCGTGACGGCCAATGGCCTGATAGCCAAGAGCCTCGACGAACATCTGTCGAAGCTCTCTTTAGGCGGCTGGATCAAGAGCCTGATTCAGAAGGCAGTACTCCTCGATACGGCTCGCATTGTGAGGAGGTTCCTGTCTCTGCAGTCCTAACCACCGGTAGCTTGGACCCTGCTCCCGATACCGGTGGACCACTATTTTTTATGTTTTTAAATGTATTTTTTAATTTTTTTAAGATATATTTAAAAATGTAAATGATATGTTTTATAAAATGAATAAACGAAAAAATAATAATAATAAATCATTTAATAAGGACCAAACATTTTTTACATTTTATGTACCCACCAAACTGAATAATTGTGTGTTGTGTTATAATTTCCAAACATCGGGGTGTAATGCTGCGCTCAAAAGCTACTGAATTTATAAAAAGCTAAGCGTAACTAGTGAAACGCATCTGCTTTTAACATACACCTAACGTCGTTTGAACACAAGTAAGGAAAGAACCAGCTTTTATACTTATACGAAACTTTCAACTCCCATTAGTTAGTAGTTAGTTATAGTTAGTTGGTATGCCAGTGACAGGTTTTGACAAAAACGTGTAACATTAGATACTCAAGTATCATCCTTATGTAGATAAGATAAATAGATATCTGACATACGATACGTGTGCGATTAACATATTTATTATATCCCCCCGACTTTTAAGAAGACATTTCTTACTGAAATTATCTTTTAAAGTGCACGTTGATAACGAAAGATATCGTGTGAAAGTATTAAAATACTAGGATAAACTTTGTATTTGACGTTATGTGTAGGTCAGAACCAAGAATGGGCACCTATTTGTAATCGTTTTTCTTTTCAACCGACTTCTAAAAAGAGGAGGTTCTCAATTCGTCTGTATTTTTTTTTTGTGTTTGTTACCTCAGAACTTTCGACTGGGTGAACCGATTTTGATGATTCTTTTTTTATTTGAAAGCTGGTGCTTTCCGTTGGGTCCCATTTTAATTTGTTGAAGATCTGATGCTGATCTTCGGAGATATACAATGGAACTCTTCAAAAATAGACGGCAAATCTGCAGAGATTGCTGCATCCGCTTTTAGGTTCATTGTTTATACTACATCATGACGTAACATCACGCCTGTATGCTCTGAGGGGGTACGCAGATGTGTACACATCTGAGGTAACAAACATTGTCGAAATCTGGGTATATTGTACAATATACCCAGATTTCGACAATGTTTGTTACCTCAGAACTTTCGACTGGGTGAACCGATTTTGATGATTCTTCTTTTATTTGAAAGCTGGTGCTTTCCGTGTGGTTCCATGTCAATTTGGTTAAGATCTTACGCTGATCTTCGGAGATATAAATGGAACTCTTCAAAAATACACGGCAAAGCTGCAGTAATTGCTGCAATCGCTTGGTTGTTTATTGTTTATACAACATCATGACGTAACATCACACCTGTATGCTCTGAGGGAGTACGCAGAATTATACAATACACCCAGATTTCGACAGTTAGACGTGTAAAGTTCCATTCAATGGGATCCCGGAGAAATAGAGGTAACTCCTTAACTTTATAGGCACACCAGAAGCGGTTTGGGTAGTTTTAGGCAGAGTACTTTCTCGGAGTGATCCCATTTCGATTTGATAAAGATCTGGTGACTTCGGAAGATAGGCAACTGAACTCCTTAATAAATGATAGCAAATGTACTGGTATCGCTGAAGACTCACGTCTGTCTATTGTTTACACCAGTTCATAACAAAAAATCACACCGATACGCTGTGAAAGGGTAAGCACATGTGAACCACTAAAAAGTGAAAAATAAAAACTTTTTTGCAAAAAATATAACCGACTTCACACAAAAAAGTGAAAAATAACTTTAGCTTCAGAAGTCGGTGACAAAAAAACTAAATCAATCAAACAAAGGTCACCGACTTCTGAAGCTAAAGTTATTTTTCACTTTTTTGTGTAAAGTCGGTTATATTTTTTTTTCACTTACAAAGCTGATAAAAAGAGAAAGCCCTCACACAACCGCACCCGACGAGAGTTTTGTCGACCATCAAAATATGAGAATGTCCAAGCGAGACTCGACAGGCGGTGTAACGCATCCATTTAATATCAGCTACTTTACTTACGTATATACCTTTAGTCAACCTCTAAAATAAAATGACAACTTATACCTTGAAAGAATTACTTTATCGTCCATATTCAGCGATTCTACGCCGTAGCTGCTCTCACAGTGGTGAAAGTAAACATCCTGAGGGATCCAACATGGTCTTATAACCAAAAAAATCGAAGGCAGGTGACAACCCGCACTGGGCCCGTGTGGTTGATTATACTACCTCTGCCACAGAGACGAGACCCGTGTCCCGGCCGCGGCAGTAGAAAAATTATAGGTTAATTATGGCTATGCTACGCCGTAGAGGCTACGGCTACGCCAATATGGTCTACGGCGTAGACCTTAAAGCAGACCGATTAAATGGTGGTGGTGCTATCATCTCTCTTCTTCTAATGTACCACAAAACACACAATTTCACAATGAAAACAACCATAAAACAGAAATTTAGTTTACAACGTAAAGTATTAAAAGTTACGACCCTGAAATGAGCGATAAAGTCGGATAAGTTATTCAACACAATGAGTGTTTTGAATTAAACAAACATGTTACTTTCTTTGTTTTGTTCTTATTTTAAAACAAAGAACGTATTGTCAGCCGGAAAGAAATACAGATATCATAAAGTTTAGTAGAAAGTTTGGTCTGGCTCTGGACTTCTGATTCGCTTCTGGTTATGTTGTTCGAAGGTAGATCTGATTTTATTAGACTAGTAAAGTAAAGTTTTAAATTGGCGTGTGACAAGGTCTAATATATTGGTCAGTCCGCCCTAAAACAGATAAAAAATATGACTACAGCAAGCTAGCTTGTAAAAATCCATGAGAAAGAAATTTGTGTTTACAGGTTGCCGAGATATTCTGTAATTTACTAAGAAAATAAAAAAGAATCTTACGGTAAGAATATGAATGTGAAAATAACACGTACCAAATGGTCCTTAGTAGCGAAGTAAAACTGGCCCTAAGTGGCGATGTACGCAGTATCTTTTTGGCTACAATGTCAATTATTTTGCTTGCCCCAAAATGATTGCTTTTGGTACATTTAAATAACAAAGAAACACGTAAAATTTTAATGCGCGGAACAGTCTGGATCTTTTCATTACACTTAGTGTCCCAGACAGTTTCCTCGTTCCTTACCCAGGTGCGTCGCAAAAGAAAGTGTATGCGATCGATGAGACATGCAGGCTCGCCAGCGGTTAACTTGCACTCACCACTTAGTGCATAGTGACGGCGGAGGGCGCCTGTCTCGTCGAGACCGCCCTACCGCGCTCCGCCGCCCTTGGGTTTTCACGACCGCTTCTTAAAGTATGCGCGCCTAGTACTTTCGGTTCGTGCAAGCCATGTTTATTGATACTCGATGGATGTTTTTGGAAATCGTGGTGTTTTTTATGACTGAATAGTGATATAGAATGCGTCTGAGTTCTTACTACAATCAACTATGGGATCTTGGAGTAAGATTTTTAGTATACTTTTATAATTATTTAGTGTTCGTACTTACCGTGTGTAAATTTCCTGTGAATTTTATGTTTCCTTATAAAAAAAAAACATTAGTTATTAGGCAGGTAATCTCATTGTTCATTAGTGGAGCATCGAACGCGGACATTTAACGACACGCGGTCGCTAGTACTACCGCTCGCTACTGTGACTTGTTAATGAACCTAAGTCCTTGATATACAACGATTGTATCTTTATTGCCTTTATTGACTGAAAATTCATCAAGATTTAGTCATCGGGCAGCATAAAAATATATCTAAATGACAGCAATAAATAAATTTATTGAAAAGATATTAGTCTTTCTTCTACAATTAGTTTTACCTATATTCCACAATGACATTGTCTTATAATTTCGTCTGTCTAGACAAAATGTTCAACAATATTCGTTGCAGAAACCCCATCCTACATTAGATAAAAGGATATCTCAACATCTCGTCAGTTCATATCAGTTTCTGTTCCTCACATTTTTCACCCTATCTCAGTACCCCATATGCAAACCCTCCGTTTAGGTAAGTTTGTTTTTAATCAGTGCATGAGTGATAAGGTCCCCCGAGGCTTCAGCCCCTATCGCTCTTTCCTCCCTTACCTTTAGGGGACGTCATACCATGAACATTCAAACAAAGGCAAAAATGTTGAATAGCTATGCATTTTATAGAAAAGAGAAAATCGAATGTATAACAGTGTCAACTAATTCCTGTCGTCGGTGATCCGACTTTTTGTTGAGATGGATGAAGATCTCATTTTATGATCGAATAAGAATAAGTAAGATCAGTTTATTTCATTGAAACTGTTTTTTTATAGCTGTCTGTTGCCGCGACCTCGTGTCACTGTTTCAGGGCACCATTCCTGAGCCTTACAGGCCCACAGTTCATTCGGGAGATGGTGGGACGAACTGGATGTCTTCCTTGAGAATTGGAAAGAAAGAGCACAGAATCGCGAACGTTGGAAGGAATGGAGGGAGGCCTTTGCCCAGCAGTGGGACAATACAGGCTAGCTATAATAATAATACCCAAAATCCCCTAATCGATTTCAACCGGATACAACCTTACTTTTATTTATAAATGTGTTTTTGAAGGATGAATGGGTGTTTGTTACTGAACCACGCCAGAACGACTGACTGGATTTGGATGAAACTTTGCACAGAGATGATTATTATAGGCTGGAATATAGGGTATTTCTCTTTCATATACACAAACGAATTCGCAGGCAACAGCTAGTAGTGAATGAATGTACATATGCGACTGTTACTAAAACACTAAAAACCCGTCTCTAAAGCCTGATTTACATTGCTCAAGTGTGTAGCTAAGTACAAATAAGTACAGTGGTGTAAACCAATCGGACAGTAGCGGCCACAGTCGCTGTCTAGGTTTTAGTCACTCACCTCTGTTATTCTTGTCGGTGTTCGCTACTGTCCTTTACTAGTGTAAATCGGGCCTAAGGCCTCGTAGTGCGAAGGTGATCAAGATAACTAAACAAACTTGAAATGATTTTCCACAATATTACATGCGAAGGTCAGTCTTTAAATTGGAATCCACACGTTACCAATTTCTTAATATCTCTGGAGTAATCTCTTGACTGGGATTAGTTTATAAATAATAGATGTAATCACCTATTATTATGTTTTGTTTGTGTATTATTAAATGGTTATCTTCTACCTTATAATTTTAGGCTGATGATAATCATTTTTTATTTTTTGCATACAGCACTAAATTGATTATGTATGAACAGTCAAAATTAGTTATGACTTCGCAAATTCGTAACGATTCTCTGGCACAGAAAATGGAATATAGGTATTACCAAATACAAAGTAAAAACTGCGAATTAAAAAGATGTGCTCGAAAGCTTATTCTACAATTCAATTGAATAATTTAATCTCTTCTCAATTCCATCTGATCGGAAGCAGCGTAACGGGCTATTACTTAGTAGAACTCGGGTTTTACAGCCCCGTAACAACGACAGAACACGCAATTTTTGCGCCCAATACAACTGATGAATCCCATCAAAAGTTTCTTGAACTCCGCAAATCTGATACGTCACAGGTCCGTTTCCCCATCTTGGCCACATCCGAGGTCGTTGAACTCCACGCGCACCGAATTTGGGCAATTAAGCATAGGGTGTTCAAACCTTGTGTTACGGAATGAAAGTCGGGGTACTTTAGGGGGCCGTTCTCACTTTCTGCGGGGTGAATGCACTGTCGGGGGAGCCCACCCTAACGCGACCCTCCCCGGCCCTCCAACCGCATCAAAGACACTCAATGAAGGCGGTGAAATTTCGACTAGACGACAGGAATTGATTTTTTTTTTTTGCTATCTCGGAGGCTTGCGATCTTGTCTCAGTTGCATCTTGCAAAATGCATTCATTTGAAACAAGGTGAGAAGAGGAAAAGATCGTTCGTACTCGTAGTTTCTTCGTAAGCAACATTCTTTTAATACGAATTTATATTCACTTTTTTGTACACAGGATGGTACGGTTAACATGGACAAAATGACGGAAGCTCAAAAAACTGCATACTTAGAAGCACATGTAGCTGTCCAACAACATATGGCACAAGCAGCATCCGCTGCACGGCGTGAACAACAGCAACAGCAACAACAACAGCAGCAACAACAACAACAGCAGCAGCAACAACAACAGCAACAGCAGCAACAACAGCAGCAGCAACAACAGCAACAGCAGCAACAACAGCAGCAGCAGCAACAACAGCAGCAGCAACAGCAACAACAGCAGCAGCAGCAACAACAGCAGCAACAACAACAACAGCAGCAGCAACAACAACAGCAGCAACAGCAACAACAACAGCAGCAGCAGCAACAACAACAACATCAGCAACAAAATAACAACAACAATAACAGACATCATCAAGAAATGCAGGTATGTTTGGAAATCATGGTGTGAAAATTTACTATGTTTAACAATATTAGTGTAGGTACTTAATATTATTGTTTTTTTTTTCAGAAATCCCAAATAATATTCCCTCAGCAAACTCAAAACGGCAATGCTCATCAAGGTCATCCATCGCCCCCCACGGTTAGTTCGACACAACACCACTACGCTTCCATTAATTCTCCTATAAAAGTACCGCAAGTGAGCTCAAGTACCGGTGGACCGGACAGTACGTTCACAGTACCTGACGACGTAGGCATGGGATTCGAGGGAGGAGTTCGGGTCTTGCAAAGTCTTGGAAATTGGTGAGTTTTTCATTCTATTCACTGTTAAAGTCAAAATTCACTCTATATTTCTATGATCATTTCTAATTTCATTATCTTTTCTTATTAGACTTTGAATTGCTTCTAAACTTTGCTTGATTTTCGGTGTTAGTATTGTGTTGAATATTCTCTTTTTTTCTGAACTCCCAAAAATATAATATCCCTACTATTCTTTCTGCCCGAGGCAGTTAAGAAGAAAGGGTTATTATGTTTTTTTTATGAAACAGTTCGTTTGATTTCGCCAGGTCGCCCGAAGTAACGCACAATATACCGAGGCCAAACTTGATACCATTCACGGAACCGTACGCAGAAGGTGGGTCGATGCACCCCGGGACACGATTAAAAGCGTTACAGACTACGACTGTAAGAAAACATCCAGCAATAAAAGCAACTAGTTCTACAAATGAAGGTAACGTTATTTTTAAAAGACATTTCTTTAACAGCAATGCCTGTTTTCCATTAAGTTCAAATACAAAATTTCTTAAGACTGTCATAATTTAATTCAAAGGAGTCAGATTCCAAAATATTCACACTTGAACCACAATAACTCATTCCAAAATAATAATGGCATGAATCGACCAATAGGCAAGTTCCTAATCTACAAAAGAGTAGGAACATTCTAAAGGTCATATAAATAAAGGTTTAGCTTGCTTGATGTTCTAAACTGTTCATTACATTTTTCAGGAAGCAAAGCTTTTGAGTGCACCGTTTGTGGTAAAGGCTTAGCTCGTAAAGATAAGTTGACGATACACATGCGGATACATACAGGTGGGTTGGTATCAGTACACATTTCCTATGAAAACTTTCACAACACCTAATTTGTTGACATTGGTCTTGTGACACAAAATACTAATTATTGTTACCTTTCTCGATGTACTCGTAATTGTGACGAAGTCAACAGTTAGCTAATGTGAATACTTTCAAACATTTTTCTTTTGATATCGATTAATTCTCAGAAGAAATGATTTCTACATCTGAACTTTCTCTTTCTACAGGAGAAAAGCCTTACGTTTGCGAAGTATGTAACAAAGCGTTCGCCCGAAGAGATAAACTAGTGCTACATATGAACAAACTGAAACACATAACGCCATCGAACATAGCGCCTCTAGGTAAAAGAACCATCACAATACCACGTGAGTATGCTTCGTAATGGTGATGATAGATGACTTTATCACATATCTTATCACTACCGTTGTGAGGTCTCTAACGGTAGTGAAGTATTTTATGTGTAGAGCTATGCGAATATATTTATTTAGCTAGATTTGAGAATGAGATCTTTTTTTAACCTTAACTTTTTTATGTGCTTCTTATTGCTAATTTTACCTCATTCATCGCAATAATATACAATCATGTATCCTTTTATCAAACGAAGCTTCCGTTTTTACCCGAAATATCTCTCAAATAGTATTGAATGTTTTGCTCGATTCTATTAAATATATGTAGCTTTATTAGGTGTAGTTTAGATTGCTTATTCGAGCAACAAAGTGACCCATTTGGGTTACCTCCCTAAAGATCCTTTAATTTCGGCAGCATTGAAACTAGACGACGTGAAGCCGCAGTTAACTAAACAAGAGGACACGAAGCCAAGCCAAGCGGAAATAGCAGCAGCAGCCGCAGCCGCGCAACAGCAACAACAACAGCAACAGCAACAGCAGCAACAACAACAACAGCAGCAACAACAACAACACTCACACCAACAGCCAATCCAGGTGTGCCAGGTACCTGGACACAACTTTACGGTAAATCTTCTGAAAATTCAAGGCATGGTTTGTAGGTGTTCTCGATGTGCCAGCATGAATTATTAAAACATACCTTCATTAAAACATTGGTTTTATAATCAACATTTGTGGTTTCACAGTCTCTAGATCTATTCTTTAACTGAAATATATGGAACTACACTATGAGTTGCCGTTTCTTTTTCTGCATTTTCGTATTCTTCATCTGGGTATGTAGCGTTTTAATTTCTTAGTTCTTCGTGGATAATTTTAGCATCAATTTTTAGATTTTAGTGCGAATTATTTTGAAGTATTGGGTAAACAGTTACAGTCGCAATACTTAGTTAGTAAATGTTAATAGATTTAGAATGGCTTCCATCAAGTCTTCAGTAAATGAATCATCATTAGCACAGCACAAAGGCTTTAATATTATCTTTACATAAAAAAACCATGTGATGTCCTTGTTTTTCAACTCCTGGTAACAAATAAAAAAAATATTCGTAAAGTTTTAAGTAATAACGCATCTATCGATTTACAGAACACAAACCTGGTCCATACAAGCGCAACAAGCGCCGCTGTGGCAGCGGCGACAGCAGGCATGGTGGTATCCTGGTCATGCGAACTGTGTGGCAGACTGTTCGCAACCAGGGACGAGTGGAGCGCCCATGCCAAGTCACATCTGCCAGATACCAAGCTGCTACAAGACAAGATGCAGCAGGCCACGCAACACCAGGTAGAAACATTAATGCTAAAAAAACCCTCCTAACTCAGGAAATAAAAATCATTATTCTGATCGAAGGACCAATTTAAAATAAAAAATAAAAAAATATTTTTTTTTTAATTTATTTTAAAATTTTCAATTATTTTTCTTCCAGCAACAAGAAAAGGTTCACTTAACAAATCAGGAGAAACTACAGCTGCTTCACCACCATAATCAGCAGAATCAGCAGATTCTGAATAGCCACGGGATCACGACAGCATCAGTGTCCACGGCGACCGTCGTGAATGAAGGAGGGGGCGGGGGCGGTGGGGGCGCCTATTTCACTCATGGACACACACACTACGCCCCAGAGAGACAACACACACATGCACACCACTTGTGCCTTATGTGCAGACAAGAGTTCGCAGGAAAAGCAGAGTTTATGTTCCACGTGAGAGGGCACTTCGAAGGCAAAGTGAGCGACATCGCGGCGGCTGATGTGTTAGCCCGTTCTCTAGTAGACAATTCCGGGCTGTGTACCTGAGCCCCGCCAACGCCCCTCAGCGCCTTTCATTCGGATGCATGTAATAAGAACGTCTTCCAGGACGACACCATCATGTTGAAGTTTTGAGTCGCTAATTGCGAGACATTGGTTTCCAAGTGGGGGTAACAACGTTAAGACAATTAAGACCAGTATTGATAAGGTTCGTAAAAATGTGGTTTTATCGTTGTTTTATTCTTTTGCATCAGTGTAAAAGGTTTGTTTGAAACTATTCTGCAATAAAAGAGTGTTGTTAAGCGCAAAAAGAAAAGAAAAAAATAATTTTATTAAATTAAATATTAAAAAAAAAACTTAACTGCCAGTGTCAAGCTTCCTAAATCTTCAATAAGCTAAGCCTTAGTAATTTTATGGAAAACAATGCAATAAATACATATTTATGAGAGATCATATTCTACATGCTTATTACTAATACAACGAATACAAGTTTGATTGTTCAGCAATCGTACACAATTTGTGGTAATCAGTATAAATCTGTCAAATTTACAGTTTGTCTGTGAAAATCAGACGTTTGAGATTAATGAAGACGTAATATGATCCGTGTAGCCTTACATTGAACTTAGGTTATTGTTCTTAGCCAGTACCAATAATTCCTGTTATTCCTAGCCTCTAAACAAAGTCAAGTTTTCAACAGACACCATGTTTCATAAAAACTTTAAATTATGTTTACAATGAAATCATTACAGTTTCGGGCGTGTTATAACATTAGTTAGCTTTTATATAGTCGTTCTGCTAGATGTTCATATATTACTAAAACCGTGTAAATAGATGTTGAAATTAACTTAAGAAAATACTGTTAAATAGAATCCGATATCGTCGCTTTATTTATTTTTAAATTAGGAATTAAGAACCTAACGGGGGATGAGTGATTCTAGTCATTTGAATCTAGTCTATGGAACCTTCTAGTCTATGGATCCTAGTCATAGATGTAAGTTTGTGTATAAAATTATTTTTATATCGATCAGTTGTGGTCAAATCTTATTGTACTGACTCTAGTACACCAGCACGGAGTGTGTACCTAATTAGTAGAAGCTTTATACCTGCCAATAAATTTAAAGTCGTACGTTGTCTAGAATGTGAATGTAGAATTTTGTCAAGGGTTAATATAGTTAGGAATTAAATTTTATGAATGGGTCATTTTCAGCAGAATTGTAAAACCATGTCACATTTTATGTCTCGTTACGTCTGTTATCATGAAAAGAAAATTGCAATTGTGTTTCAAATCTTGTGAATTAAAAAATAAAATATAAGTACTATCAGCAAAGGTATCTAACAAGTTATAAGGTATAACTAATAGGTTAAAAATCAAATGGTAATAAATAAAGTTCAATTGAAAGTGTCACATTCATATAATGCATTAATTTTATTAATACTAGAACTAGAATTCGAATCAGAAAATTAAACTCTTATTCATTCGAATCAGAAGTACGAATTAGGTAGGTACCCCTTATTCACTTGTAGCTGTTTTCTAACTAAAACCTTAATTTCTTTCTTGCACTGTCTCTGTATGTCTTGAAATAAACCACTGATTACATATAATAAAATCGTTGAGACCAAAAAATCTGTACATTGAAGATTAAAAAAAAACCGACCAGGGTGACTTAAAATAAGTAACTGAACATATTAAAACCATTTTTTAAATTTTTGTTTGTTTGTTTGCTTGTTTGTTTGACCGCGCATCACGTAAAAACTGCTGGACGGATTTTGATGAAAAGTTCACTAATCTATTTAAATAAACTCAGAATAACATTTAGGCTGTAGAAATTATGGAAAATTTTGGAAAAAGGGGGTGAAAACGGGGGGTAAAAATAGTATGAAAAAAAAATATATATTGTTCTAGAATCATGAAACTCAGAGTAAATACTTATTATTAAAAGTAAAAAAAAATACCAATTTCAGCATTTTAAAAAAAAACAACCAGTGACGTAAAAAAGAGGGTTTTGTGTTTAAAATTAATTAATGTCATACACCTGTAGAATAAAATCGAATCAAGTGTAAACCTCTAAAAGTTGCTGTAAATACATCAAATCTAATACAGGTAAATATAATTTCTCAATTTTCTTGAAATTTGATTTTTTATGGGATTCCTTGGTCCAATCTACTTCAAATTTTGCCATCAACAATATTAACAGAATTGATGGACGCGTTTCGTATTGCATTGAAATTCATCCCCTAACGGGGTTAAAACGTATTGCATTGAAATTCATCCCCTAACAGGGTTAAAAAGGGGGTAGAAAGTTATTTTGGCGGTGATTTGTTTCGAATTTGATATCAATACTCTTTAGAGATTCTGATATAAACTACATGTTATTTTGATACATGTTTCAAAACGCAATCCGATTTTATTCCACAAAAAGGTTGAACTCACATAAAAATTTGGTGCAAAATTGCAAATACTCTTTAAAATTGGAATGTCTCGAAAGTCACCGTAAAATATTAATACCGCATTTGAAGGTTTCTAAGCTTTAAAGAGGTTGTGCACTTTAAGACACGATTATACAGCGTTTTAAATAACTCCGCAGCAAAATAATGATCATGTACCGGAAGGATGTGTGTGATGTGCTCTTTGAAAATTGTATTATAGGCTTACGACCCACTCTCTATAACCATCTCTTTCTCTTATGTGACGCAGACGAAGTTGCGCGGGTCAGCTAGTTATTAATAATTTGAAATATTTTGCAAATTATTTATTTATTTATAGATAACTATTACATCGCATATAGACAGGACTGGCGAATCGTGGGTGTACTTTAAGATACACTTCTGACTAACGTTTTGGAGATAACAGGCGTGATGATTTGCTTTGTTTCTTGATTTCGTGAAAAAGTAAACTTAATTTTTTAATTCACAAAAAAATAAGACCAAAAATAAAGTCAATGAAAATAATCTATCTTTTAAAATGTATTATAGAGTTACGAATGCAAGAAAGAAACGGGGTTTTCATAAATCATTAAGTATATAATCAAATATGCTTTGGAGCCGATGTCGTTTCAGCTCCAGTGGAAATGCAAATGTAGCTTTAGTTTTGGAAGGAAAACCGTGTAGCTCACGAAAAGTAACAACATATTTATCAGCTTGAAGTAGACCATAAACTAAAATCTTTAGAGAGAATAACACCAACGAATCTGAAAGCGATCAGCACATCTTAATCGCGTTCAAAATCTGTCAAATGTAATTATTTTAATGGAATATTGATCCTGGCAGCTATTGAAAACCAAATGGATGCGATAATCGCTTTCATTCGTAACTCTCATATCCGTATCTATGTTCAAGTTGAAGTAATAGTTTAAGATATTCCGCAATATTTTTATGAAATAGACAAACATTTGAACAAAGTAAGGACAGTCAAAGAAAGCAAAGCTAACATTTCTAACTTTTGACAGTTCTAACTTCAAGCAATTACTAAACTACAGAATAAGAATCGTATCAGAAATAATTTCTTTTACTCATGTAATCACTTTGACTTCTTTATAGATACGGGGTAAGTAGGTACTAAGAGCTGGGCGGCTAGGGCTGAAGTGTGATCA
Source organism: Xestia ashworthii (assembly GCA_950022955.1). Taxonomy (NCBI): domain Eukaryota; kingdom Metazoa; phylum Arthropoda; class Insecta; order Lepidoptera; family Noctuidae; genus Xestia; species Xestia ashworthii. The sequence continues at coordinate 7,380,299 of OX465558.1, read as the reverse complement.
TACTCGTACCGTAGTTTTTAATGTTAGTTTATCCATTCTATCATAATAATAAATCTTCCCTAAACAAGATAGAGTAGTACCTATAGTCTATTCACGGAGACGAGTTAGTAGAGCGCTATCTCACTCACACAATTTTTTAACTACGATTGGTCAGTTATCAATGCTAAGGCGGTGTACACAGTACGAGTACTTTTTAGTCTACTCATACTTTCCGTACTGTGCAGACGTGCTCTTACTTGAGACTGTATGCTCAACATGAACTGGTTTGTGTATTGGATTTTATGATTGATTACTTTTCTGAGGACCTGGCGGCTTGTGAAACGGACTTTTAATTGTGAATTGAAATAGTGCAATAATTGGTTTTAAATTCTGTAAGAGAAGCAGAAATAGCTTACTGCTGGATCGCGATGACATATTCTTTTGGAGAAGAAATTTATCTGCGAGCTATCAAGAAAGCACGAAAAAATCATCAAAAAATCTACTATTTAAATGAAACATGGGTGAATGAAGGTCACACTACCTCAAAAGCATGGGTCGATAACACAGTGAAAATCAGGCGAGACGCTTTTATCAAAGGACTAACGACTGGCTTGAAAACACCTTCAGGTGTGTATCTTTTTGATCTTATTGTCAATGAAATGTTAAAGCCCAAGGGTGATGCAGGTGTGCTAATGACCCGTTTATTGTTCTTTTCAACCGACTTCTAAAAAGAGGAGGTTCTCAATTCGTCTGTATTTTTTTTTTTTTTTGTGTTTGTGTCATAAATGAACATTATTTTAATAAAATACTTTTTTCCCAATTTTCGTAAGTACAGTAAACTGGCCCAGGTGTGCTAGATCCATTGTTATTGTCTGTTACCTATTCATATCATTGTGTTTATTATTTTCTCAGTTATTACAGAAAGATTTGTAATAAATGTAGGAAACGACGACAGTAGTGATACGTCGTCGGAGAGTGATGAATAAGATATGCTATAAACTTGTATATTATATTATAATATAATAAAGTAAATTTAATAATTATCTCTCGATTTTATTGCTTTCCTTCATATCCATGAGTTATATTTAAAAAAATACCTTACCAAATAAATGGCTCTCAAATACGACAGATGAAGCCGCAGATAAAAACTAAGGAACTTTTAAGATGCGCAATATGAACGCGCACTTACTTTTCTAAGGTATTGTTAACGCCCACTGACCCTAAAAAAGGTTTTTTTGTCTTTGTCATTTGTATGATAATGTGTGATAGAGAAGGCGCTATACTAACTCGTCTCCGTGAATAGACTATAATCTTATCGATTTATAATTTGGTTGGTCGGCTAGTGTTTGGTAAAGAAATGCGTGATACAAGATCGGATGTTATCGCGATGTTGCTTGTCATACCTAACGTTTTTTAGCATTGCAGTCAAGTAGATCTGAATTTTAAACACTGCAACACTGATACTGATTTCCTATAATAGACGTTCGGAGAATAAGATCTTAATTCAGACCACAAGATCTTAATTCTGAATACATTTGAGATTTTCCAACTAGGAAAAAAAAAGCAATGAAAATTATGTGGTTTCAGTATTCCTTTTGAATTTGAATTTTGAAATTTTCTGTGCCGAAGGACCAATGTTGGAAAATGAGTAGGAACATAAAAATATTTTTAGCAACATTACTACGTCATGTAGCTGGCACATTTAACCAACATTGGTACTTTGTACGGAAGATTTCAAATAAGATTTACCTTCGTGATACAACTCCAACTTTTGAAACCTTTTTGGATCCTGTAAATAAGTTTTAGACGTGTTGTGCTAGAGATACCCCATAGTTTGTGATTGTATCTGTTTCACGACAATGCTGCGAACGTTACTCGTGATTTGTTGCATCGAATGAACATATTGGTGTTTAGTTGTAAGGCCTAGTGTTTGTTCCACATTTGGTTACTATCATTCGTTCATTTTGAAAACAGCTGAAACTAAAAAAAAGCAGGAAATTTTCCACTTTTACATCGGTTGTGATTTATAGTACCTACTTATTAAAGTACATATTTAACGTCACGTCATATTCTATTACATTTTTCTACTATCTGTAGGTACTTCAAACTGTTACAGACGGGCCAGCACATCACGCTACTGCAATCTGTCAAATTTCTTTAATAGATTTCTACTTTATGGCTAAAGCATAAGTGTCAAGGTTGATTAAAAATGAAAAAAAAAATTACAGTTTCGGGTATCTTGCTGTTCAGTCACAGCACGAACTGAGTGTGGAACAAACACAGAATGAATTTACCCCCAAAAGGGGTAAGTCAGAGCACGATGGAAGTTACAAATTTGAATAGGGGTAGGATTGTATGTTAGATTGTTCACGAAAGTGTCAATATAGGTGGGACGATTATGCAATATTAATAGGTTTATATGATTTTTAGCATGTCGTATATCAAATGTAATATATTCAACAGCTAATATACGACTCGCAGAAATTTCGTCGCATTCAATTTATTAATGTAAGTAATCATAGAATATTAATTAATCATTAGTAAGAATAATTGTAACAAGGATTTCAATAACTAAAATAGGTCTTGGTCCTCAAAAAAATGTCAATCAGTTACGAAATGGCCAATTTTTCTAATGTTATTTATACCAAAATATTTCTGTTCCATCGACAATATTAATAATAAAATCATTGTGCTGTAATCTAAGTATAAATACAATCGGCTTTCAGAATGATCTCAAAAATCTAGTCCTTAGCTTAAAGTATTTAAATAAACTTATAAAATATATAGTGTGTAACTAATGAAATACGCTTATTTTACTTAGAATAATATATCTACGTATTTTATGTATCTTTATGTGCTTCCCATTTCTTGAATGTAATTATTAGTTAACCTCTTCATCTTTTAAGTGTATAATTTAAGTCGAAGCACTTTACAATAATATCAGAATAGTTTCCCGGTAAATTCTAAATTCAAATGTCATCAAATGCCCCAAAAAAAACATGTTAATGTGACCCATGCTGACAGCAAAATTTGTAAAGCTTGGCAATATTTGATAAAAATCGGAATCTTTTTTTCTTTTATCTTTTATTTATAAGAATATACCAAGCAATCGAAATTTATCAATGGGAGCAATCGTTGTGTTAATTGTATATTTTTGTAGGTTTTGGAAAAGTCTTTTTAAAATTGACACCCGTACTATATTTATGCCACTCATCAGCACAATGCTTTGAGTGCTACATTAAGTCCTACTGTAAATCGAAATTTTACACCCCAAAAAAAAAGTCTTTACCCAGCAATTTTTGCGTAGAGTTACTTAGTTTGTTTGATGCACAGAATGCTTGGTTAACGACTTCGTGAAAAGTTTCTTTTACACCCAGTATTTTCAAGAATTTCATTAAAATATTCTAAAATTTGTTCGAATCCTCTATATCTCGGTAAGGGTCTAATCGACAGTACCTCGAGACTTACTAACTTCATTTATAGCAAGTTTCACTTCATCTTAAAATGAATAACATAAAATCATTTTTGTGCTGGCACTGAAATGGTCCTTTTGTGCGGATTTTGTTTAATGTAATTTTGTTTGTCACTTAGCAGGCCTTATTAAATAATTACTTGGCTTATTTCAATAAAAAGAAGTCTGTATATGTCACCGTAAAATTGTCAAATACGTTAAGTATATTGTAATATCTGTAGCGATATTGTAAAATCTCGAATTATTGTCAAACGAACATACTGCTTACAACAAAACGCATTAGTTTTCGTGAAATGCATGCGATGGTAGTCAACTCACGCGGTGTGGAGGGATTCCCCTTGCCCAGTGGTACAACTCTCATGAAAAGGTAATGTACCATTCCTGAGAAATTATATAACCTAACCTTAAAACACTTTGTATTCCCTTAAAAAGCGTAGTCGACGGAGCCCCGCTTCGCGGGGCCCCTATTTCCGAGTGCAGGGTTTAAAGGAACCTAACTAACATAACGGGGGGGTGCCCCAAGTCCCGATTATGGGGGCAGAGATACTTCCGTATGTTCAGTTGACAATATTTCGAGAGTTTACAATATCGCTAGAGAGACACACGTTATATTGTAATATAACGTGTTTGACAATTTTACGGTGACATAATTATATACTTCGTGTATTCATTGTAATTGTAATTAATTATAGATATTAAGAAACCACGCCCGAGACTGTGGCGAACACAATGTAAGCTATCTTAGTAATTAAAATAATTTGTATGCTGTAGAGGAAACTGCCCATGAATTGATAGGTAGGTACATTATTATTCATAAATTAAGCAAAAGGAATTATTGTACAAAATATCAGTAACTACTTAAATATTGAGGAATGCCTCTGTTTGTACATTTTTGATGAAAAACAAAACTGTGATCGTGATTTGTTTCCTTTTATACATTTTACAAAAACCTTACTTTCCTTTGTAAAGATTATCTTTTTACCTAAATTATTCGAGTGCTTAGTGATAATTCAGGAATTTAGTCATAAATATTAGGAGCAATAACTTATCGTCGCATATCGTAAAATTAAAATTTGTATAAATTAAATTAAAAAGAATTGCAGATGGTGATGTAAGTATTGCTAAGTAGCGAGAGTTTTGGAAATTAAACGGAGAATAACTCAAAATGTCATTTTATTTTATTTATCCAAGAAAGAATCTGTAGGTATCACCTGGTTTAGCACAACTACACCCAGATCATGCCAGTCATGTTTAATTATCTGGTAAAGCAAGCACGAGCCTGACAAGAGAAATAAGAGAAAAGTCCGTGAAAACTAGTCCCATTGCTTCCTGTATAAATGCGCTGACGCGGACGCCCCGAATAAACACGTGCTGACAAGCATTGCTGCACATTTACGAACCCGTTCACAACTTTGGGTGATGGTGCGACTATAGCTGTTGCTGTCAATTTGCGGTCATTGCCCTTTCCCTAATATCTCTTCGTACGAACAAAACAAATGAACCATGTATCGTTCTTCATTAGAAGAAATGTTGAAGATCACGATATATGACGATTCAAGACTTGACCAGACTTATTTTTGTATTTAAAGTTAGGAACTTAAATAAATGTAGGTGGGTCAATGGCCGCTATTGCGATCATAAAACTGGTAGCAACTTTAGTGATGTTAGGTTCGTGTAGCAACTCACACGTATGTCACTTGTTTCACGAGCTATCACAACATGAGTAAGTAAACGGGACAGAGTATAAGCTTCTTAAGAACGTGCAAAATTGTTACCTATTTTGGTAGGGTTGTCACAATAGGTGACAAAGAGATATACTCCGGTATATACTCCTCCAAGCTGTCGCTGTCGCGGGTCCACTCACTGAGCGTGAAAGGTTACACAGGACCGAAATACTGAGCACCGCCCAAAACACCCTATTTCTGGTTCATACGCAAGAAGAGAAAGCTTTTCTCATCAGCCAGGGTAAAACGGTCGTTGAGTACAACCTGAAGACGGCCATGCAGCATCGAGACGCAGTCGCTGAGGAAGCTTTGCTCAGGCTAGCGAAGTCCCTGATCAGACGACGTGATTAACAAAAAAAAAAAACCCCATCCTAACCCCAAAACCCGAAGCCAATACATCCCACTCCCAAACAACTCTGTTACCAAAAATAGATTATGTAAAACTGCATGGCAGGGTGAGTCTGTCATACTCACGTAAAAACAGTGCCGATGGTGGCGCTGCACATCCGGTCGCTAAGTTCCCTACAAAATGGTTGAGCTAAGCGGCGCGGATGTGCAGGTCATGTCCGTGAACGGGTGCCGACGGTTGCTGCCGGTCGACTCACATTGCCATGCAGTCAAAATAGCTTGGTGTAGATTTTTGTTAATTTTAATTAGTGGTTAAGGAAACATCAACAACTGTAAAGGTTAAAAAATAAAAAAATAAAAATTGGGTGGACTCACGTAGATCATAAGTTACTAATAATAAACTTAGTTTAATGTAACGTGTCCAATGATGGAGCACGATCGTAGTTTTAATTTTTCTTTTAAATTCCTCAGTGTTGCCCTGACATGTATCCCCATTGAAAATTCACCGCTCATTGTACAAGGTTCTATACCTATAGGACAAACAGAAAGTAGTTCTCCCCTTTCTAGTGGTTCACAGTGTGGTTGCTCCATTATGTTTACAGACAGTATCGGAATAGGATTAGGAAAATTAATAAGTAACAATCTGAGTCATTCTTCCCAAAATTATTGTGCACCTCAGGCTTCTTACAACCAAATAATGACATCCATAACTCGGAAGGAATTAGATCCTAATGCTATATTAACTGTATTTGTTGGGAATAGTCTTAACGTAAAAATTGATGATATCACTGACAATGTCACTCAACTGCTGCAACTAAATTGTAGGAAAATAATTCTTTGTGCCTTTCCATACTTTGAGAAGTTGTCAAGCAGGCAAAATCATTATATTCATAAACTTAATAATCACATGCATTTACTAAGTCACTATTGTGACAAGTTGGTATTTTTTGACACGAACAGTTTCGTTCAGAAATTAAAGTCAACGAGGAATAATGCATATCTACCGATTAGTTTTAGACGTCAAATAGCGAGGCTATTAGCTTTTAATATAAACTCAGACATAAGTTGTATGTCGCAGTCTTTTGTAAATAGTTCCACGGAAATTAGTAATTATACTAATTGTAATTATACACATTTTAGCTTAGATTTAAACTAGTCAGTAAGACAATAGAAGGTAATAGAGACAATTTAGATAAACCGGTATCTTCTAGCTCTCAATCAACTATTTGTAAAAAAGGGGCTGAGCAGAATACCTTGAAATTATTTCACCAGAATATTCAGGGATTTTCATCCAAACAATTAGAGATAGAATTGTTTTTAGAAAAAACCAAGTTTGATGTTATTTGTTTTACCGAACATTGGATGAAAGATTATGAATCAATGCAAATCAATTATGATAACTACAACGTGGGAAGTTGCTATAACCGAAAATTTAAGATGCGAGGGGGTTCCTTAATCTTAGTTAACAATTGTATTAAATCTAAGTCTCGAAATGATATAGTCTATCTATCGGTCGAACATAGCATTGAATTGTCTTGTGTTGAGCTTGATAAGCATATAATAGTGTGCGTTTACAGACCCCCAAATTATCTGAACTACTCTATCTTTGAGTCAGTAATGGAAGATGCTTTAGCAAAACTTGTAACTGGTAATAAACCAATAATTATCTGTGGTGACTTCAACGTTAATATCTTAGAGAATAATGTAAATAGCAGTAGATTTTTAAGTCTTTTTAAATCATTTAATTTGTCAAACGTTTTTTCAGAACCAACCCGAATTACTACAAATACTGCTACATGTATTGATAATGTGTTTTGTTGCTGCGAGTACATAGATAAATCTATCGTAAATTACCTTCCTTCAGATCACAGCGGGCAGACAGTTGCTTTCGCGTACAATAAACAATTACAAAAAATTCAGATTCAAACCAGACAAATAACACCCAGCAATTTAGAAAAGTTTAATAATAATTTAATTAGCAAGCTAAATATACCAGGCCATATTAGAAACAATGTAAATGAATTGTATGAAGAATTCTTTTCGGTAGTGCACACTGAGTTCAATAACACTTTAAAAAAGAAAACTAAAACTATTGGCCCAAAGTTTATTTTCAGTGACTGGGCAACACAGGGTATTAGGAAAAGTAGGGAACGATTGTTTGAGCTGTACGGCCTTAAGCCTTACATCAAAACAGAATCTTTTAATAAATATGTAGCTACTTACTCGAAAATTTTTAAAACCACTTGCAAGGTAGCCAAATCTTTATTCATTAGCAAAAAGATTAAATCAGCCGAAAATAAAATAAAGACGGTTTGGAAAATAATCAACAGCGAAACAAATAGAAATAAAAAACAAAGTAATGACTTAACACTAGAGACCTCACGTGGCCTTGTCAGCTCCAACAGTGAAGTTGCTCATGAATTTGTAAATTTCTTTACTAGTATCCCAATTAAAACTACAGAAACCTTAAACTCTTGTCCCTTGCTCTCTATTGATTTACTGAAAGCAAACGTTTCAGCCTGTCCAAATGAATTTAAATTTCAGCATATTAACCCCATAACAGTCTTAAAAGCTTTTAAGCAAATCAAGATCAAATTAACTGAAGATCTATGGGGTTTGTCTATCAAAGTTTGTACCTCAATTATTGAGACTGTAGCTCCGTATTTAGCCTTAATATTTAATTTGTGCGTGGATCAAGGGGTCTTTCCGGATCTAATGAAGTTCAGTAAGGTAATACCGCTTTTTAAATCCGGGGACAGTAAAGACACGAATAACTATAGGCCCGTATCCGTATTGCCAGTTTTCAGCAAGGTGTTTGAAAAGATAATGCTCAATCAAATGCTTCACCATTTTAACACCAATAAAATATTACACGAGCAACAGTATGGTTTCACCAAAGGACGTTGTACAACTGACGCCGGTGTCACTTTATTAAAACACATATTTACTGCTTGGGAAGAGGCACAAGATGCCATAGGAATCTTCTGTGACCTTTCGAAGGCATTTGATTGCGTAAATCACGAAACCCTGATCTTGAAACTTGAGCATTACGGTTTAGGTAAACTTGCGCTCAGCTTAGTAAAATCGTATTTGAGTGATAGACAGCAGCAGGTACAAATCAATGGTGTCAATTCAATGGGTTTAAAAGTAGAAATGGGTGTACCACAAGGTTCGATATTGGGTCCCTTCCTCTTTTTAGTTTATATCAATGACTTACCCCATTTATTTAACAATCACCCGCAAATGGTGTTGTTTGCAGACGATACTTCTTTAATATTTAGGATAAACAGACGTGCCACTAATCTTGACGACGTAAATAACGCCCTACTGCAGGTTCATAATTGGTTTACTGTAAATAATTTAGTTCTAAATGGGAAAAAAACTAAGTGCATCAGATTTGCTCTACCAAATGTCAAAAGTAGTGATTGTGACATAGTATTAAATCAAGAGAAACTAGAATTTGTCGATAAAACGATTTTCTTGGGAATCGCGCTCGATTCAAGGCTACAATGGGGCCCTCATTTAACATCTCTTGCAGGATGCCTAAGCTCAGCAGCATATGCTGTCAGAAAAATCCGTCAATTTACCGATGTTGATACCGCGAGGATAGTTTATTTTAGTTATTTTCATAGTATCATGTCATACGGTATTTTACTATGGGGACGGGCTGCAGACATCGAGTCTATATTTATTCTGCAGAAAAGAGCCATCAGAGCCATATATGATTTACGTAGACGCGACTCTCTAAGAGAGCTGTTTAAGGAAATTAATATCATGACAGTACCTTGTCAATACATCTATGAAAACATCATGTACGTAAGGAAAAATCTGCATTTATTCAGTAAAAGAGGTGACAGACACCACTATAATACTAGAAATACAAACCAACTAGTTCAGCCAGGTTTCAGGCTTGCTAAAGTAGATTCCTCTTTCATGGGGTACTGCTTAAAATGTTACAATAAAATACCTCTCCACATTCTACAACTGAATGAGACGAAATTTAAATCTTGTGTAAAACGCACACTATGTAGTCAAGCGTATTATAAGTTGGTGGATTACATCGATGATAAAAATGCTTGGCTCAATGCCGGTCCTGCTCCACAACCATAGGAGCAAACTAATTGATTCCCAGTGGTTATTGTGGAAGCTGCAGAAGATTGTAAAAAAAAAAATCCTTGCATTGTATAGATTCCATATATTAGTATTATATAACTTCATAGCGCATGTGTGAGTACTATGTACTGTAAAGCCACCATTTACATCTAGTTATTTTATTTTTTCTGACTTGAATAAGCCTTGGCGGCTGAGAGAATGTCATGCTCACTCAAATGTCTCGGTGATGGTGGCGGGTGTGTCGGGTCATTTAGTTCCCTTCAATATGGTTGAGCTGAATGGTGCTGATACATGCGTCATGTTCGTGAACGGGCGCTGTCAATTGAGACTGGTCAACTCTCAGCTGCCACGGTTAATTTTAATTAATTTATTTTTTAAGTTGTCGATTTCATCTTTTCTCTGGACGCTCTTAATGTGCACGTCTGTCTACATCGTTCTCACATATATGTATAATCACAACATGAATGATGTAACCAAGATTTTGTAACAATATTTTGATTTAAAAGAGTGTCCATGGAGTTTCTTGCCCGTTCTTCTCCATAGAGATCTACGTTAGGGAATGGGCAACTACAGTACTTTCTCAAGTTATTATGCCTTGTGACTGTGACTGTAGCTTTGATTTAGTTTTGTATTTTTGACATTCAAAAGTGCCGTAATGGTCTAATTGAAATAAATGATTTGAGTTTGAGTTTGAGTTTGACAACCCTGAGATTGTCAACTGGCTGTGACAGCGTAAACCGGATTTTTCCACTTCACCGCGTACGCGACAAGCGGCCAGTGGTCATGCACACCTGCTCCGCGTGCTTGTAGTAGTGCAACCGATTTTCGCGGTTGTATGAAGCTTATACTCTGTTCCGTTAACTTACTCATGTGCTATCACGACGTGGCATGGTATTCCTTCCTTTGTTGTTTCATCGCCGCAGTCGCCGTTGCAACACGCGTGTCGTTTAGCCTCGTAGTGATTACACATGAGCCAAACAAAATAAATGTTCTTGCTATCTTTCATATTGATATTGATGACAATTCAAACATTATTATGTATTCATAGTCATTACCTTAACAAGCGTTACAAGAGATAAGATCAAGCAAGTCATATTGGATGGAATTGTCTAGCCAAAACTGGAATTGATAAAAACGGGAAAAAATACGATTATTTGCAAAAACTATTCGGTATATTTTAATATATGTATAGGCTTACGTACTGAAAGAATTTGGCCATAAAATAGTTGATTATAGTCATAATCTTTACTAAAGATATAAACGATTTCTTGCCAAAAAAATTCCACGTAGTTAACACGTAGCTATTGCCTTAGAAACTGAAAAGATGAAAGACGTAAAACAGTTTATTATACCTAATCATTATCTTTACTACCTGTTTGGTCAACAGTGACAAGTGATCGCAAAGATATGTTGTTCTAAAAGATTAATTATACCTACGCCTACGTATTATAAATTATCACCAGTTGTTTGCAGAGCCTGGAAGCAAGTGGATGATTGAAAATTATAAAATTTATTAGGTACTGACGTTTTGTTCTATAAGAGCGTTGCGCCTGTAGACGAACAGAGGTTTTGCTACAAATAACTGAGCGGTGCACGCCGCTCCGGCGGCGGCAGCGTCGCAACGCATACCAACTCCCCGCCTCGTCTCTCGAGCATATATTGTGTGACATACATACTATGGATATAATATTTATATGCAGGACACCGCTGCGCTGCTATACTGCTCCAGCACCGCAACGCACCGTATGCATAGGCTCTAATTGACTGGGACTTAGACAAATAATGTTATAATGTTATCTGTCAAAGTTCAGTGTCTGCATTTTGGTCCAGAGTGCAATTTGTGGTTTGACCGGAACTCATACTCAAAAACGTCACGGTCTTTCAGAGAAGCACAAGTCAGCACAACTCAAGTAGAGTAGGTTATCGATAAATTTTAAAGTAGACAAACTAATATTAAACTATAATTTCTATCGTCACGCAGTAGAGTCATTTTCACGTAGTAGAGAATTAAAGTTTCCAATTAGATAGGTAGGTTTTTAATCTGGTTGCATCAATTCTTAGAATTTGATTAAATGCAATGAAAAACTATAATCAACAAATTATTGTTTTTCCTATAGTAAGACATTTATATTCATGGTGCTATGTTCTACAAGATCACGTGACGCAAGAAATTGAGGTTTCTAACTCCAGAGATATTTTTAAATAATATTTATAATTTATATACGTGTTATAAATTTGACGTGTCTGTGTGTGTGTGTGTCTGTGGCATCGTAGCTCCCGGACGGATGAACCGATTTAGATTTTGATTTTTTGTTTAAAAGCAGAATTAGTTGGGAGTGTTCTTAGCTATGTTTGATAAAAATCAGTCCAAAATGGCCGCCGCCACAAGATGGTGGATTATTATATACTAGCTTCTGCCCGCGACTTCGTACGCGGATCCTATTGCTTTTGCCAGCGACACCGGGTTCGTCAAAATCGAAGATCTGAAACGTCTAATTCTAAGAGCCCGGGACGGGAAAATAATGGATCTTTCCCACCTGAGCAACACATACCGTTTGTTTCTTTTTGCCATTTAACAGCTTCACAAAAAGTAAAATTTTGAACCATACCTCCGATGGCGGAATATGTGGCGTATTCAACCATAGGAGTATACGTAAATGAACTCCGTTTCTTATCAACCCAAGGAAGGTCATCATGCCCTACGGCTATATCTTGAGACACCCGATTCTTCAGATGTTATCGACATTCTGTTCAGAGAATGTCGAAGTCTTCGCGCTCTTCTTCTGTCTCTTCATGCCGTACTCCAGCAATTCTTTCTCTCTGACTTTCTAACAGATTATGAATATTTTGTTGTGCGCGTGTTCGGCGCTCTTCTTCTGTCTCTTCATGCCAAAAACACTCAAATAACATAAGCTCGAAGACATATTTATTCGATAAAATAAAATAATAAATGGGAGTTTTGGCCAGTAGAGTCAAATTTTCAATGATATACCATCGTCATCGAAAATCGAAAATCAGTCCTAAACTGTTACCTCCTTAACCGTGTGGAGGTACTCCCAGTTTTTGTTATTTTATAATTATACAGTGAAATTAGTGATAGCTTTGCAATAATTTTCACATCAGATGTTTCTGATCTTCGATTTTTTATAAGTCAACAGGAAATGCCCATCAGACCGAACAACTTTTACTGAGACGTCATCATTCCTATGTGTTATGGTGTAGCTGGGCTCTTGTAGTTCCACAACAGGTGTTCCAGATCTTCGATTTTATAAATTAACAGAGAGTGCTCATCAAATTGAACAACTTTTGCTAAGACGTCATTCCTATATGTATTATGGTGTAGCTGGGCTATTGGAGTTCCACGACAGGTGTCCCAGATCTTCGATTTTTATAAGTCAACAGAGAGTGCTTATCAGATTGAACAACTTTTGCGAAGACGTCATTCCTATATGTGTTATGGTGTAGCTGGGCTCTTGGAGTTCCACATCAGGTGTTCCAGATCTTCAAATTTATTCTCTCAGCAGAAAATGCTCATCACGTGAAACAATTTTTGCTATGGTGTCATATTTGTATCTCTTATAGTTTAGCTGGTCTATTGCGGTTCTACATCAGGTGTTCAGGTTTCCAAGATAAATTATAGCCTATATGTTGCCCAGACATAATACTTATACAACAAAAAAAAAATCATTCAAATCCGTCCAGTACTTCCGAAGATTAGCGTGTACAAACAAACAGACAAACAGACAAACAGATAAACAGACAAACAGACAGACTTTTTTTTTTGGATTCGTGCTCTATTACTGTTTCTAAACCCCCTTCAATTACTATTTTTTAAATATATTCAATGTACAGACACAGCTTTTTTACTCTTTTATTATATGTATAGATAGATATAGATTTAACAACTCCCTCAATATGAGTATCAAATAAAAGGGCTTGACTAGAAAAATAATAATAATAACAATAAATTTTATTTCTCAAAAAACTTAGTAGTATTTTACAAAAAATTTGTATGGCAATTTTAATTTCTAATAAGTGGATGTAGCCACTGCAACCGAACTAGGCAATGCCTGTATTTCGGTTTTCAGCGCCTTTTCCCTCGATATTTAGACAATAAAATGCCAGTAAAGAAATATAGTTGGTTGTACTAATAATTAAAAATCTTATTGTTTAAAATTTAAATTACACATAGTATACAAACAAATGGTCTATACGTGAGTGAGAAGTGTTTATGAGTGTGTGTTAACTAGTGGTGATTTATGTGGAGTTTGAGTGATGTGGGTGCGTGTGTGTGTTGATGTATGTGGGTATGTGTGTGTGTATGATCTAAGTGCGTGAGCATGATTATTATCTAAGATTATTTAAACTAATTCGAACCTAGCATTTTAATTACTGTTTGACGCTTAGTAACAACTCCGTTTCTTCATAATTTAGTTGTTGCAAATATTCACTTACTATTTGTTTACATTTATGTTTAGTGAGCGGGTAAATATTTAGTTCTTTATTTATTTTGCTATAAAGGAACGGACCAAGAAATTCAATAAATCTTTCACTAAATTTGCTTTTACAAGTGAGCAGTTCCATACGTACTTTTTTATTTCTTCGGTTTTGCACGAGTGGGTCATAGGGTAGTTTTGTATGTTGTTTTAGGATAATGTTGAGGACGAAAAGCTGTCTTACGGTAAGAACCCCACAAATCTGATATAGAGACACAGTAGGAAAAAGGATAGGTTTATAAATACACACCTTTAGAATTGCGCGCTGAGCGATTTCAATGGACTTCATAGTGGTTTTAAAAGTACCCCCCCAGGATGAGATGCAATAATTTAATAAGGACTGACATAGGGCATAATAAATTTGCTTAAGGATAAAAGGCTCAGCAGCGTGTCGCAGATTTTTAAAAACATATATGAGTTTTCGTACTCGCGCACCTAGCAGCTTGATATGTTCTTTGAAATTTAGATTTCTATCTATAGTAACACCTAAGTACTTGATGGTATGTACACCCTCTAGCGAAGAACACGCGCAGCTGACTTTCAGGTTACACTCGTGAGAAATAATTTTGCGGCTGCTACTGAGACTTGAATAATTTTTGATGCTGAACGAAATATAATTGGTTTTTTCCACATTTAAAGTTAGAATGTTCGCCTGAAGCCAGCTTCTAGTGATATTATAGCCCTGTTGAGCAGCATCAAATACCTCATCCCAAGTATTGGCGGCAAAAACTAAAGCAGTGTCGTCTGCGAAGGAGATGATTTGGCCTTGGGTGAGTTTAAGACTCATTAATATAGACAAGAAATAAGGTGGGTCCTAAGATGCTGCCCTGAGGTACGCCATGAGTAACTGGAAGGTAGGTACTTTTGTATTCACTGACACGAACACACTGATGTCGCCCAGACAAGTAACTTTTAAAGAGTTGTAGCTGAGTACCTCTGATTCCTATCTTCTCGAGTTTAGTCAAGAAGAGGGAAACAGAAATCGTATCGAATGCCTTGGCGAGATCGAGAAATATTGAAATGCATTTTTTTCCTTTGTCCAAATTTGTGCTAATAAACCCAGTGAGTTTGTTCACTGCTTGATCAGTAGACTTACCATGCCGAAATCCATACTGATTTTCAGACAGTATATTATTTTTTTCCAGATATTTTATTAATTAAGCGAATGTTCATGATTTTTTCAAATATTTTCGAAATCGCCGGTAATATAGATATTGGCCTATAATTATTGATTTGGTTTCTGTCCCCGCTCTTATAGATTGGGCACACTTCCGACCTTTTCAGGGAATCAGGGAATACGCCTGACTGTAAGCTGTCATTGACAATTTTAGTAATAGGTGGTACAAGAATATTTTTGTGCAATTTTAGAAATTTACCACTTATTTTGTCACAACCCGATGAACAATCTGTTTTTAGACCATTTATAATTTGGTCGACTTCTTGCTCATCAGTGTCCATCAAAACAAATGAATTATTCTGCTGGTTACACTCGTCTGTATGATACTGAGAATGTGCATCTAGTGTGTTTGTGTTTTGATAAATTTTATCAGCCAGTGAAGCTCCAACATTAATGAAATAACTATTTATTTTATTCAAAGATTGCTCTGGAGAAGTAGAGAATGTTACGAGTTCTTTTGTGCGTTGCATTGGTTTTGTTGTGTTAGCGATGTTTCGAATAGCTTTCCATAATTTTTTACTGTCTTTTTGTGCACTTTGTATTAGGTTTTTTTCATATGCTCTCTTTATTTTTCGTAACAGCACGTTACAAAAATTCCTGTAACGTCTGTAGGTTATTTGAACATTTTCATTTTTCGGTGATAGCTTTGCTTTTCTATGTAACTTGTCCCTGTTTCGCATGCACCTCAGTAATCCCGTAGTTATCCAAGGCTTGATGATTTTTTTTTTTAAATACTATGCGCTATAATAACTTTCAAATACAAGATGGCTGCCACCACAAAATGGTGAATAACATTTTTTTTTCACAACTCCCTATAAATGGATATCAAATGATAGGGCTTGATTAGTAGAACAATGTACAGGGGTCGAGGGTTTTTTTATTTTTTTAATTTAATGTAACTTATATTATATGAATATTACCTACTGCATTAAAAGATTTTAAACTTTTTAGTCTGACAACCAGTCTCACCAACTGGTATCGTGATTCCCGGTATTTACTGGGTTGTGGAGGTCAGATAGGCAGTCGCTCCATGTAAAATACTGGTATTCAGCTGCATCCGGTTAGACTAGAAGCCGAACCCAACATAGTTGGGACAAGGCTTAGCAGATGATAATTAAAAGATTTTAAACTACACACATCAACACGGTCTAGGGATATTTCATACTCAATTAAATAACTCGAAAAGTACCTACTGGCCGCATTGGAATCTTTTATACACCGATTTGTTTGTAATTTATCTCAGACTAATTCCAAATTCAAATTTTTGAAAATTCTTTTGTTTCGGTGGCATAAAAATGTCTTGATGTATAGGAGAGGGAATTTTCATTTGTGCGAAATTTAGAATACGATACGAATTACGTTTAGTTACAGTTTTTTATCATTTTTAAACGAAAGATAAAGTTAAAATTGAGGTATTGTAGCCATGCAACGCCGACATTTGATGAGGGCGGAGATGTTACGAGCTGTGGGAATGCTGGAAGCTGGATCTGTTCAGCGTAATGTTGCTGAGGCCATAGGGACCCATCAAAATGTAATTTCAAGATTGTGGACACGCTATCGTGCCACAGGTGAAGTAGCGGAGAGGCACCGGGGGTCAAGTCGCATCACTACCCCCAGACAAGACCGATTTTTGCAAATTACTGCGCGAGCTCAACCAAATGCAACGGCGACTCAATTGGTCCAAAGGCTGCGAGTGGAACACCAAGTGCTTGTGAGTGACCAAACTGTAAGAAGGCGACTGCATGAAAGCAATCTACGCTCTCGTAGACCACTCCGGGTCCCACCTTTACGGAGAGGCAATCGTGGACGACGATTAGAATGGGTTCGGAACCACGTGGACTGGGGCCGTGAGCAATGGTCCAATGTGCTGTTCACGGATGAACCCAGGTTCGGCTTCCATCCAGATTCACGAAGGACGCGTGTTTGGCGAGTTCCTGGACGATGGAGCCGTCTCCAGAACCCTCAGGAAGTTCACCCATTGGATACCAAGGAGGAACAATTATGGTTTGGGCAGGAATTCGTCTTGGAGGACGGACGGATCTCGTTTGGGTGCGGGGCAATATAACGGCAGAACGATACGTCCAACAGGTGCTGGGGCCCGTAATCTTGCCCCACAGAACACAAATGGGGCAAGATTTCCTGCTCATGCACGACAATGCCCGGGCACACACGGCGAGAACGGTAGCAGCTTGGTTACATACACATAATGTTAGGGCCTTAGACTAGCCTGCTCAATCGCCAGATCTAAATCCCATTGAGCATGCGTGGGATATGCTACAAAGAAGAGCTCTGAAGGAAGTTCCTGAAAATCTGGCTACAGAAGATCAACTTTTTGCGCACCTCAGAAGGACATGGGACAATATTCCGCAGCAAGACATTGACAACCTTGTTCTGGACATGCCGAATCGTTGCCGATGTGTTATGAACATCATGGGCGCTTTCTCAGACTACTAACTTCAAGTTTATAAACACAAATTAAATGATTTTTCTATTTTTTTCAGTTTTCACCCACAAATTAAAAGTTAATTCATTTACGGTTTCCGTCTATGCTTCATTTTTTTTCCATAAAATCCTGAAATTTTAATCTAAGTACCTTAACTGTAGTATAATATGTAGGTAGGTTTCTATATTATGTTATGTACTTGAAGGTACTAGAACAATAAATCAGTGTTCAACCGACATTCGTGTGTTTCACTATATGGTGACAGCGGTTTTCAATAAAATTCGTTATTGGTGGTCTATTTCTACTTAATTCTATAAAAAACTACTTTTATTCGTGAAGAAAGTGATAAATAACAATTAAGAAATATGGAACACGCGCGTCCTCCAGCAGAACTGTTTTTAGAAGGCGGCCCCGCCACGCGGTCTGATGCGTGGCGCAGGTGGAAAAAGTTGTTTAACGTATTTCTAAAAGCCTCTGGAGTGAGCAAGGAGCCCAAGGAAGTACAGGCTTCTCTGTTGGTGAACCTCGTTGGATCAGCGGGTTACGAGATTTTCACTACTTTTACCTATAGTGAGGGTGAAAGTGAAGATGACATCGGGTGTCTGTTAAAAAAGTTTGATGATCATTTCGGTACAAAACCGAATATTACCGTGTCGCGGTACAAATTCTTCACACGTAGCCAGGAAGAAGGAGAAAACATAGACCAGTATGTGACGGCATTACGTGTGCTGAGTCAGTCTTGTGAATTCGGTGACCTTCATGACAGTCTGATCCGAGATAAGATCGTGTGCGGGATTACAAGCAACAAAGTAAGAGATCGTCTACTGCGTACAGATGAGTTGACTTTGGCCAGGGCGATACAAATCTGTCAGGCAGCAGAAATGTCGCAAGAGGAAAGTCGATGCATCGACGGCGCCTCAGAAGAGATGCAGGTGAACGCGGTGAGGGCGCGAGGCGGCTCGCGGCGATCCACCGGTAGGCGAGGAGCGCGGCAGCGCGGTGGCGGCGGCGCCGGCGGCGCTAGGGCGCCCGCAGGCGGCGGAGCGCGCGCCCCCTGCGCCACCTGCGGCAGCGGCAGGTGCGTCGGCGACGAGCGGTGTGCGGCGACAAGTGCGATATGTTTTGTGTGTGATAAAAAAGGTCATTTTTCTATGGTGTGTCCACAAAAAGTGCAACAAAACAAAAAGGTGTATGATTTATGTGCGCGGTCGGAAATTAGTGACGATTCGAGTGACGAGTTATTCTACGTGAATACCGTAGATGAGGACAAAAAACTGAGTAAGTCTCATAAAGAATGGATTGAAAATATGAAATGTAACGGTAAAAAATTAGTGCTAAAAATAGATACCGGTTCAATGCTTAACGTTATCTCTAAAGCTGAATATTTGAGGTTAGGTTTATCAATGAAAAATCTAAAACCATTTACTAAGCGCGTTCATTCATTTACTGGGAACCGGTTACCTATTGTTGGCACTGACAAGATAAATATTATTTTTAATAGTAATAGTTATATGTTGCCATTTGTAGTAGCGGATCTGAATTGTCAAAATGTTCTTGGCCTAGAAGGTAGTATTTTGTTAAAATTAGTTAAGTGTGTTAATGAAATAAACATTGAAGAGTATTCTGAATTGTTTGAAGGACTCGGAAAACTACCGGGCACGTATAGCATAGTCATAGATAAGAATATACAACCCGTTATTTGTCCTACTAGAAAAATACCGCTAGGATTGAAAGAAAAGTTGCACTTAGAGCTTCAGAGAATGGAAAGTCTGGGTGTTATAAGGAAAGTGTCTCATCCCACAGACTGGGTCAACGCTATCGTTCTCGTTGCTAAAAAAGACGGCAGTATTCGAGTTTGTTTGGACCCGCGACCTTTGAACCGAGCGGTGCGTCGCGCTCAGTACACGCTTCCTACTGTTACAGAACTAGCTGTGAAACTGAGGAATGCATGCTATTTCAGTGTGCTTGATGCTAGGTGTGGATTTTGGATGGTGGAGATTGATGACGCAAGTGCGGATTTGTGCACCTTCGGTACGCCGTTTGGCCGTTATCAATTCTTGCGCCTACCATACGGTATCAATTGTGCTCCTGAAGTTTTTCACGGAAAACTAAGGCAGCACCTTGAAGACTTAGAAGGGGTCGAGTCGTTTATTGATGATGTCATTATTTGGGGTAGCACAAGGGAGGAGCATGACTTGAGGTTGGGTCGCTTACTGAAACGGGCAAAAGAAATAGGAATCAGGTTTAACCGTGAAAAATGCAAGTTCGGTGTTACTGAGATAACATACCTAGGTCATAAATTTGACAAAAATGGAATGAGGGCTGACGAGTCAAAGGTTAAAGCGGTCATGGAAATGCCATACCCTGATGATAGGAAGTCCTTGGAAAGGTTCTTAGGTATGGTTAACTACCTGTCCAAGTTTATACAGAACTATGCAGAATGTGTAAACGTCTTGAGATCATTATTGAAAAAAGAATCGGAATGGGTTTGGGAACAAAACCATACGGATGCGATAGACAAGCTAAAAAATAAATTGGCTACCGCTCCAGTGTTGGCGTTATACTCGCTGGTAGCGCCGATAGTGCTGTCGGTGGACGCGAGCAGCCACGCGGTGGGTGCCGTGCTGCTGCAGGAGGGCCGGCCCGTTGAGTTTGCTTCCATGACGCTCACCGACACGCAGTCGCGTTACGCGCAGATTGAGAAAGAGATGCTGGCAATAGTATTTGCGGTGGAGCGATTTCGTCAGTATATCTATGGTAGGTCGGATGTTACAGTTCACACTGATCACAAGCCACTCGAGGCGCTGTTCAACAAACCTCTAGTTTCAGTGCCGGCGCGGCTGCAACGTATGATGCTAAGGGTACAGGGGTATGAATTCAAAGTAGTATATACGCCAGGTAGATACATGTATATCGCCGACACCCTATCACGGGCCCCACTGAAAGACTTGCTGTTTGATCGCATTTCAGATGAGGTGGAAATTCAAACATGTTTTGTGATAGAAAACATACCTTTCAGCGAACAGAAAACGGACCTTATTTTAAAGGAAACTGAAGTAGATAAGGATAGTAACTTGTTAGCGAAATATATAGTCAACGGTTGGCCAAAACACAGACGTGACGTTCATGAAAAGGTAAACGTGTTCTGGCCCTATCGCGAAGTATTGAGTTACATAAATGGTATCATATTTAAAGGAGATTGTGTGTTCATTCCAAGGGGCTTACGTGAAGAAATGCTAGCGAGAGTGCATGAAGGGCATTTGGGCATAGAGAGGTGCAAGCGTCGCGCGCGAGAGGTGATGTTCTGGCCAGGCATGGCCGAGGACGTGGAGCGCGTGGTGCGCCGCTGCCCGCGTGCGCGCTGCATGCGCCGACGCCGCGGCGCGAGCCACTCATGCAGCATCATGTGCCGTCACTTCCTTGCTGCTTCCGATATATTTGAATATAGAAAGAAATTATTTATCATATTAGTTGATTATTTTTCAAATTACGTGGAAGTTGGGGAGTTAACGAGCACGAGTAGTAAACAGGTGATAACTTTTTTGAAGGACCAGTTTGCGCGGCATGGGATTCCAGCGGAACTTGTTTCAGATAACGGCCCTGCATACAGTTCTCATGAGTTCAAAAAGTTCATGAGAGAGTGGGAAATACATCATGTGACTTCTTCTCCACATTATCCACAATCCAATGGGAAAAGCGAACGGACAGTTCAAACTATTAAAAACATGTTAAAAAAATGTGTGGAATCTGGCCAAGACTTTCACATTAGTTTGTTAAATTTCAGAGCTACTCCTCGTTTCAATTTAGATTCTCCGGCACAAATATTAATGGGCAGGCGTATTAACACGAAGTTGCCAGTAAGTTCAAAGTTATTAAGCGAATCAGTCGATAAAGATCGTAATTACCGAGCGCTAATGGCACAGAGAGAAAAAGATAAACAATACTACGATCACTCTGCGAAACAGCTGCCATTGCTATTGTCAGGTGACAGGGCGACGCTGATAGATAAAGGATCAAGAAAACCGGTCTTGATAACTGCGCGTGCGTCGGAACCACGATCGTTTGTGGTGCAAGATGAGCACGGCCAACGTTACAGGCGTAGTAGACGTCACTTGGTAGCTCGTAGTGGTGTTTCAGGAAGTCCGGGCGTCGAATCTGGCCCATCTTCGAGATTAGCCACTTCAGTAGATCAACCCAACCTTGATCAGTCTCATGTATCAAAAGAAAGGAAATATAGACGACGTGAGATCACACCAAAGTTTGAGGAACAACTTGGTGAAGGTGAATCGTCTACGCACCGCCTGGAGATAGTGACAGTCCTCGAGACGATGCTTTTTCTGTAGTTCAAGGTCCAAACACTCGGTCCAAGGCTCGAATGCTGACGTCAATAGGTTATAACTTATTGTTTGGAACAAACAATGGAGAAAATTAGTGTATTGAATACAGAAATTAAAAATATAAACTTATATATCTTACTAATGAGCCAGTAGTACTTAAGTTATTATTTTATTGTAAGTAGCAAGTAAGTAGTAAGTAAGATACTGTTAGTATTGTAATACAACCTATTTTTCCCTAGCCGGACTCACATTAATTGTATTCTTATAACATGACTTTAATGTTACCCAACAGGCTATATATGCCGATTCATTAAGGTTCGACACCTAAGTACTACATCAAGCCAAGCATGGCATGTATGATGTAAGCGAGTAGGCAGTGTACCTACTATGTCGATTCATTTTAATAACATTGTTCTTGCATTGTTCTTCATTAATTTATTTTATTTTGAAAAGGGGAAAGATGTAGTATAATATGTAGGTAGGTTTCTATATTATGTTATGTACTTGAAGGTACTAGAACAATAAATCAGTGTTCAACCGACATTCGTGTGTTTCACTATACATTATAAAAAATGGTAGAATATTAAATAACGTATCTTTTAAATATATACATGTGATATAAATAATTAACACATTGATAGTAATTCGCTTTTTTAAAAACTTTTTTTGCAAAAAATAAAACCGACTTCAAAAAAAAAAACAAAAAGTTAAAAATAACTTTAGCTTCTGAAGTCGGTGACCTTTGTTTGATTGATTAAATTTTTTTGTCACCGACTTCAGAAGCTAAAGTTATTTTTAACTTTTTGTTTTTTTTTTTGAAGTCGGTTTTATTTTTTGCAAAAAAAGTTTTTATTTTTCACTTTTTAGTGGTTCACATGTGCTTGGTACACATGGAAAGTGCAAACCGTTACAATTACAACAAGCCCAAACACGACTAGGATACATTGTCTCATTATGGAGTTCCGTGACTCTTGGCATCATCATCCGATCTGATGGTAGAATGGTTCTTATGGAACGCAAATGCTTTATTTGTTGCAGAAAATACCAAAATCGCTGTATGTTATCCTATAAAATTTGAAGAGTTCCCTCGATTTCGCTAACTGTCGAAATATGGGTATACTGTACACATCTGCGTACCCCCTCAGAGCATACAGGCGTGATGTTATGTTATGATGTTGTGTAAACAATAAACATCCAAGCGATTGCAGCAATCACGACAGATTTGCTGTCTATTATTGAAGAGTTCCGTTCCATATCTCCGAAGTTAGTGATCAGATCATGACAATATTTCTATGGGACCAACTTGGAAACAAACCCCCCTTTCAAACAAAAAAAGAATTTTTCAAATCGGTGCAGGCGTCTTCGAGTAATCGGTGAACATACATTAAAAAAAAAATACATACAGTCGAATAGAGAACCTCCTTCTTTTTGGAAGTCGGTTAAAAATATCCCTAGACCGTGTTGATGTGTGTATAAATCTTTGACTTAGAACCTCTTTCAATCATGACATTATTTATAACTGACAAAAAAAATCAACGAATTATGTCATTGCGATAAATTATTTTGAGATATTTTCCATCAAAATTTTAGTTTTACAATAATATTTTTATTAAATATCTAAATTATGCTTTGAAAAATTACTTTACCGAAATAAAACGTTCCGATTTTTTTGTCTGGTAAGTTGCACATATTGACTAAGAAGCTGAGGCAGATTAATGAACCAAAACATAACAGCTACAAACCTCAAAAATGGTAAGTAGAATAATGGCAAAAGAAGAACAAGTGGGAAGGCGTATACGTTGGACTTACCGTCAAATAGCATCCCAGCCTTTCGAAGCTAATATTCTACAATATATTGCTAAGCAGTCTTGGACCCATAGATATATATACATAGATATATATACATATATACATACATAGGCACACAGCTACTTGCTTCTCGTAGTAAATAATAAAATATACAAATCTTTTCCGAGTGACCAGGGTGCGAGTGTGCGGTAGGCTTAACAAAGCTGAACATTTTCTGAAACTAAATGTGCCTTTTTCTACTTCTGTCCTTTTTTAATTCACAACGAGATTGATTTTCTATCTTTTCCGATGTTCTACAATAAAATCTAGGTCCAAGTTTCCTTGCTTCAATAATATTATGGATTAAGTAGATACCAGATTTAACAAGGTTGCATAGTCTTCTGTTCCTTTAATCGATTGCCATTAATTAGCCCAAAGCAAAGTCAGTAAACATCTTTACAACAAAATCGCAACTTTCTTTTTTCTTTTTTTTTCAGATTTTTGTTTGCTTATTTAGTTGAAAATGGAAAAAGCATGTCTAAAAATTAAATTCCAACCCCTCTACCAAAAAAAGATTATTGAAAATTCTGTGTGTTCCTTAGAAATTGTGCCTGTAGTGTCATGTTTACAAAATTTAGAGAAACTCGCTTGGAAACAAGAAAACAATAATTATATAGAGTATTCAATACCCATGACTTACAAAGTCGTCCTGCGGAAATGGCCAGCAATACAAGAAGAAAGCGATCATGCCTCTGTCAAGACATATCACTCCTGTGTCGACTTGTTACTTACATCTTCAAATTCAATGAATGGATGCCCAGGTTCTGGATATAACTCAAAAATAATAAGCGATACGTTTATACCAAAAAAATGTTTAGAGCACTCGGATAACTCTATGAGCAAGCACTGTTTTGCTCGTATATTCACGGATGAAAGCAAATATTCCGATAATGATAATGATATGAATCTACCTAATTCCAACGAAACGACAAATACTTTTTTGCAACCAGGGGATATGGAAAAGAAAGAGACTGAAGCAAATACTGAGGATGACAAAGGTATGCACTTACACGAGCGCTTAAACTGCCCAATTTTTCGCAATTATGTTCTACTATGGCTATGTTATGACGTCTCGAAAACAACAGGCAATTTAAGGCCATAAAATTGACGATACTCGTAAATTGACATGAATTTAAAGAAATTTTAGTTCGTGTGTTAACGTACCAATAATCAGACACATTTGGAGACAGTACGTTGTGATCATTTGAGCATTTTTTTTTTAATTTGTTTATTGTTTTTTTTTCAGTAGAAGTTATAACAAATATGAATTGTCAAGATTTTCTTGACTCAGGTCTTTATAATGAAGGATTAGATAAAATAACAAATATAGAAAATGTAAATCCCTTATTTGGCGATACTGCTCGAATAAGAAATGTTTTAAATAATTCATTCACAACAAAGAGTTCCAATAAACATGAACGTGTGCTAAGTTTATCTCCGATATGTTCAGTTAATACACGTGATACACCATTCGTTACTAAAATTGTAACGTCTAAAGCTGTGACCTGTAAAATACGCGAATCTCAGAAAGATTTAGTACTACTGGGGAGTATTTCCCCACCGAGTGAATTGTCCGACGATTATCAAGCACTTTCTACAATTATAGAGCTAAAAAGAAGAAAATCACCCAAAAAATTAAAGCATTTGTACAAAAGTCCTCGAGAAATGAGAGTTGTAGAATGTGTACGATACATGGAAAGTGAAATTTTACCGCTCAAAATGTGGTTAAACGACATAAAACGTCAGTGCACTGCTCTAGGCATAGAATTTAACAAAACGCCATCAAAACCAAGTATGGTGATTACAACTGTGTCTAGTAATTGTCCAGAAATGATGATATCTGGAGAAAGTACAAAATCAAATCGTGCTGTATATTCGATAGTGTTTGATGGATAGATGTAAATGTACGAGTAAAACGTATTAAATACTATTTATAACCTCATGTTATTTTATTTCTTTACTGGACCTGATCCAACGTGGCTTTTATGTACCTCTACGTAAACGTCACGATGGATCTGAAATTCCATGTAATGACCTGTAGGTACATTTCTTACAACGCCACGCTCATTTTCAAGAGATGGGATATTTGTTATGAACTGAAGTAGCACTTCCTAATTTGAAACCAATTGAAAGGTGTTTTGACCTACATGCACAAGTTTCGCTTACGACGACTACACCGACGAAGCAGACGATCTACATTGTATAGTTAATAATTGGTATTTTAGAGTTTTCGACAATATGGATAATCGGCAAGCTGTAGTGGATCAAATCGTACAAAATTTAGCATTTGATGTAGAAGCTGTTCCCAAAAACAAATCAATTCAAGCCAATAACATTTCACAAAGTACACCACTTAATGTGAAAATCAAAGTTAGGAAAAAGGATGAAATACAGAAACACCATGATGTTTCATGGAACACTGATGATACGCCAAAGACTGTCCAAAAGGTTCGACTAGTGAACAGTGATCAAACTATCATGACTTTTGATGTATTCATGGAAGCGGGATTTGATAAGAAACCAAGGAAACTACACAAACAATTGTTCGATATGCTGAGACCAGGTATTACCGCTTAATTAATTCAAAAAAAAACCATTAGGTCGCGTTCCAATTTTATCGTGACGACAGATAATTGGTTGTTTGTGTATTAAAAGGGAGGTGTTCACATACAGGACGACGCGATTACTGCGATTAAAAACCAACTATAATTTAATCTTCATGACATAGTGGGAACGCGATCTTACAAACTGACCATTTTTTTACTTACCTAATCGAACAACTAACCGTGTGGTGGAGCATAACTAATGAATTTTGGACCAGAATTTTAAATTACAAAACTATATTAGCCAAGTGTATGCCAGGTACTGCAGGAACTATCATTTTACCTACTAAAACACTGGAAGCGGCTAGCAAACAAGATTAACATTTCATTTTTACAGGAATTTGTTTAGGAGCAGTGGATGATGATAAGAACCCCTACATGCCTAGTTCGTCATACAGTGCTAATATTACTGAACCCACTAAGGCCACTAAATCAGATGGTACACTCAAACAAACATTTACACTTTCTAAAAACGTTTATCAAGTTTACACTGTTTCAACTCAGCAGGGAGGATCAAAGTGGTTGTTTGGAAAATGTAAACCAGGTTAGATATGACTGCATGCTTTAATTTTGGTATATTATCACAATGCTCCTCAAAACACTCTCAATATTCTTCTATTCATTTCCCACCTTTTAACTTAAATTCTGTGTGAACCCTAACTAATATTATTGCGAGAATAAGTTTGAGATTGTTTGTTACCTTTCACGCCTAAACAACCATCCTAAAAAACCAATCACCATGAAAGTTTGCACATTACGTAAGCTCTCGTATTTGGAAACGCAGTACTTGCAAAATGGCGGTTTTGAGATAAGCGCAGTAAATGGTTTTATGAAAACTGAGCAGCAAGCCAATGTTATGTAACTTTTCAATTGTACTGAAAAATGTAGAAGAAAATCAAGCTTTCTTTATTTATTTTTTCCTTAACTTTACTGTCTCATTCAGACAAATAAACAGTACTGCATTTTCATTAATCATCTGGGCAGCTTCAGGCAGCTTGTCAGGTGTACAGAAATGGACATAAAAAAGTACAACAGTAAGTAGTTATTGTTTTTTTCTTCGGGAACACCCAAGGAAAATAACAATAACTTTCTTAGTATGTTAAATGAGGCTTGCCTTTCAATAATGATTAAATTATATTTTTGTAGAAACTCCAGCCAGTGTGTTAACAGTTTAACTGTCAAATTCTAAAACAATGCGAGAGAAAGCGCGAGCAAAAGCTAGTTTATTATATTTAAATTGCTGTGATTTCAGGAGGATGTTTGGATCCACCTTTTGGTGAAGACAAATATTCTTACAAGCCCAGTAAAAGGTCAGGATCTGAACGAGAAAAAGAAGACCTACTTGATAAAGAAAATGTTGGATCTGATGTAAATAGTACTAAAAAACCTATCACACTACATGATGAGGAAACTCAAAGTGGTGGAAGACATGGCTCAATTTTTGACAACGGGTTATTTAAAAAGAAAAGAAGATCTAGTGACAAATCAACTGACACAAAGTTACCCGATAAAACTGATACTATTGTAGACATTTTTCATGGGGAGTCGTCGACAAATCCTTCCAGCACACGTTCTAATTCGATAATAACTTATCCTCCTAAAACAAAAAGTGTTTCAAGAAAGAGTGATGATAAGACCGTTAGGAGTAGGGCGTCTAGTGAAGACAAACCGAGAAGTTCGTTTAACGACCATTCAGAGCCCTACTTTATTCCTCCAAAAGGAGTTAATCGTATAAAGGAAAAAGATACATTGGATCCTATTCCCATAATGTCCAGTACGCGGAAACCCGAAGACATTGATCCAAATAATGACATACTGGCAACGCAAGGCGATAATGTTACTGAATTGCCAAAGAAAGAATTACAGGAGCAAGAGTTAACGAAGATAATGAAATTAAGAGGCCTTGCTACCCCGCAACTACTACGTAAAGAATCTGCTACTGGATATATTGACGATAAAACTGTGGAGTCCTCAAAAATTGAAAGTTTCACTTCCAATGTTGAACTACCTACCACACGAAATGAACTAGGGGACAAAAATATGGGTGAATCAAAATTACAGCCTTTTGAAGATATAGAAATTGCAAATAACACGGAAGACAATGGACCTCTTAATAAAAATGATAAATTAGAGTCGCCGATGCCGCTACCAATCCCAATCCCAGTTCTTTTTAATTTAAGCGACTCGGCTGCTGCTGCTATGGATTCAAAAATGAAGAAGGAGAACTTAAAAACAAGCGGTATGGATTTAGCTCAATCAAAACAATCATTCAAAACACCAATAACCAAAGAAAAACATTTTGAAGACTCTAAAGACATGCAAAAAAATAAAGATCCTGAGAATAGATCAATACAAAATGAATCAACCTCAAATGCTACCCCTAAACCGCAGTATAGTGACACTGAAGCAGATGCAATACCAAAGGACTTTCTTCGTACTAGAAGTGACTTCGAGGACCAGGAAAGCCACACTGAAAATCAGGAAAGTGATAAAGTTGGAGACAAAGGCACTGATTTAGGATCTTTACTAAGTGGAAGCAAGACATCAACAGCATCAGCTAAAGATAAAAGAGATCCCAATAGTAGCGACAGCTTAGACAAACATTCAGATACAGTTGGAGACAAAGGCACTGATTTAAGTTCTTTACCAAGTGGGAGCAAGATATCAACACCCCCACCTAAATACAAAAGAGAAATAAAGAGGGACGATAGTCTAGACAAATATCCGGAGAAAATTGGAGAAAGAGGTACTGATTTAGGATCTTTACTAAGTGGAAGCAAGACATCTACAGCATCAGCTAAAGATAAAAGAGAAACAAAGAGGGGCGGTAGCCCAGACAAAGTTGGAGACAAAGGCACTGATTTAGGATCTTTACTAAGTGAAAGCAAGACATTAACAGTTTCAGCTGGAGATAAAAAAGATACAAAGAGAGGCGATAGTCCAGTCAAACATTCAGATAAAGTTGGAGACAAAGGCACTGATTTAGGATCTTTACTAAGTGGAAACGAGAAATCAACAGCATCAGCTAAATATGAAAGAGAAAAAAAGAGGAGCGATAGCCCAGACAAACATTCAGATATAGTTGGAGACAAAGGCACTGATTTAGGATCTTTACAAAGTGGAAGCAAGACATCTACAGCATCAGCTAAAGATAAAAGAGAAACAAAGAGGGGCGATAATACAGACAAACATTCAGATAAAGTTAGAGCCAAAGGAACTGATTTAGGATCATTACTAAGTGAAAGCGGAACTTTAACAGTATCAGCTGAAGATAAAAGAAATACAAAGAGAGGCGATAGTTCCGACAAACATTCAGATATAGTTGGAGACAAAGGCACTGATTTAGGATCTTTACTAAGTGGAAGCAAGACATCTACAGCATCAGCTAAAGATAAAAGAGAAACAAAGAGGGGCGGTAGCCTAGACAAAGTTGGAGACAAAGGCACTGATTTAGGATCTTTACTAAGTGAAAGCAAGACATTAACAGTTTCAGCTGGAGATAAAAAAGATACAAAGAGAGGCGATAGTCCAGTCAAACATTCAGATAAAGTTGGAGACAAAGGCACTGATTTAGGATCTTTACTAAGTGGAAGCGAGAAATCAACAGCATCAGCTAAAGATAAAAGAGAAACAAATAGGGGCGATAGCCCAGACAAACATTCAGATATAGTTGGAGGCAAAGGCACTGATTTAGGATCTTTACTAAGTGGAAGCAAGACATCTACAGCATCAGCTAAAGATAAAAGAGAAACAAAGAGGGGCGGTAGCCTAGACAAAGTTGGAGACAAAGGCACTGATTTAGGATCTTTACTAAGTGAAAGCAAGACATTAACAGTTTCAGCTGGAGATAAAAAAGATACAAAGAGAGGCGATAGTCCAGTCAAACATTCAGATAAAGTTGGAGACAAAGGCACTGATTTAGGATCTTTACTAAGTGGAAGCGAGAAATCAACAGCATCAGCTAAAGATAAAAGAGAAACAAAGAGGGGCGATAGCCCAGACAAACATTCAGATATAGTTGGAGGCAAAGGCACTGATTTAGGATCTTTACTAAGTGAAAGCAAGTCATCAACAGCATCCGCTAAAGATAGAAGAGAAACAAAGAGGGGCGATAGTCTAGACAAACATTCAGATAAAGTTGCAGCCAAAGGAACTGATTTAGGATCGTTACTAAGTGAAAGCAAGACTTTAACGGTATCAGCTGAAGATAAAAGAGATACAAAGAGGGGCGATAGTCCCGACAAACATTCAGAGAAAGTTGGAGACAAAGGCACTGATTTAGGGTCATTACTAAGTAAAAGCAAGACATTAACAGAGTCAGCTGAAGATAAAAGACATACAAAGAGGGGCGATAGTCCCGACAAACATTCTGAGAATGTTAGAAACAAAGGAACTGATTTAGAATCTTTGCTAAGTGGAAGCAAGACATCAACAGCATCAGCTGAAAATAAAAGAGATCCAAATAGGAGCGATAGACTAGACAAATTTTTTGTGAGAGTTGGGGACAAAGGAAACGATTTAGGGTCTTTCCTAAGTGGAAGCAAGACATCAACAGCATCAGGTAAAGATAAAAGAGATCCCAATATGAGCAATAGTCCCGACAAACATTCAAAAAATGACGGTAATATTGATTCTTATACTAAAGGTCAAGCAAGATTTCCAAACGAGGAATATATGAATTTTATAGCAGCTCCAGTAATTATCGACTACACTAAAGCAAGTCCAAAATCTGAAAAACTTAAAGAAGTTGATAGTGATACAAAAATTCTTAATGGGCCAATGAATATTGATCCTGAATATGATCCCAGTGAAATTCCATTTACACCAATAGCTTTAATATTTAGAGAGTCTGATGGAGATGACGAGACACACACAACAGTGAGTCTTGAGTTAAGTGGGACTCAATTAGCTCACTTAGACACGGACGAATTAAGTCCTTCGACGTCTGGACAAAAATATACTGAAAGAATTTTGCAATCTGATAAATGCGCAGACTCAAGTTTACCTATTCATTCTACGAGCACTTTAAAAAGTGCCATGAAAACAGATTTAATTTCTGTTGAATTGGGTTTCCACAGCTACTTAAATGATAAAAATGACAGAATACTCAAAACTTTCGACGCAGCAAATTCACCAATGCGTTTGTCAAATGATTCGGTCACTGTACTCAAAACTCAAATTAAAATTTCTTCAAATGAAATAAGGATTCCTGTAGATTCGGAGCACGATATGTCCATAAAAATCAAGAAATCAAATGCAAATCAACGTGTTTCTATAAGTGAGTCTGGATTTATGAATAACATTGACAACAGTAGAGGAAAAAAACAAAGATCTCCAGTGCTATCTAGAGGTAAGTACAAATAGTTTCAAATTGAAAGGCATCATTATTTAATCATTAGTTTCCCATTGGTCCTGTTAAGGCTAAATAATAACAGGCGCACTGTTCGATCTTCAAGGTTAATCAGCAGTGTCATCCATTTCATACCGTGTTTCCTTCATGCCTCGGAAAGCACAGTTATTGTAGGCAGTGGCCCTAAACGTCTGACGTCCAGTCCTACCAAAGCCTATAACCCAGTGGGTCTAAAATGGAAGCTTTAGCAGAACATAATATGAATCACGTTAAGAAAATTAAATTCTAAAAATAGACATTATAGTCATTCTCATAAAGTCCATTTTAAGAATTTTAAATTTTCGACGTGATTCATATTATGTTCTGCTAAAGCTTCCATTTTAGGCCCGCAGTACTAAGTGGGTTGTGGAGGTCAGATAGGCCGTTGCTCCGTTTAAAATACTGTTGAATGTTGATGATGGTCCTGGAATGAAAGGCGTTGTAGGATTTGTAAGACGTCAAAGGAAACTGTTTATACAAAGTATGCAATCACCAATGTCTAATTTGACGATCCGAATGGCGTAGTGGTAGAGAAGGCTGCCTTACGTTCTTAGGGTCCTGGGTTCGAATCCCGGTAGGAGCAAATGTTTGTGTAATGAGCATGGACATTTTTTGTTACCGAGTCATGGATGTTTATATGTTTAATAAGTATGTATTTACAAACAAAAAACTATAAGTATATGTAGTATTTATCAACTATCTGGTCCACGACACAAGCCTTGCTTAGTGTGGCACTAGATGGCGCTGTGTGTTAATGTCTAGCGACATTTATTTATTTTATTTTTAATTAAGTATAATCATGCGTATTTAAAAACCTACAGTACTAAACGCTTAGTTTTGATCCAGATGCCGAAATAAGAAGTTCAGAAGCGGAAGTGGAAGAAAGGAAAGAAAAAAGGATTGAGAGTGATGCAACGGTGGACCACTTTATAGAATATTATGAACAAGAATTAGTTCCATTGCAACAAATCATAAAGAACCTTAGAAATGAAATTGACGTCCTGGCAGCACAACAAGTGATATTCAAAGATAAATTATTTTGTTCAAATAATACATTATGTGGTCAAAATAAATCAAAGCTGCCGCGGTTGGTTCACTCGAACAAAAAATGTTATGGATGTGTAAGGAAATAAAAATCATAATTATGGGAAGCAATTAATCTTGTTCAATTATCAGATTGGCAAAATTAAAGAGTTTATTAAACTTAAAAGGTTATTTTAACTGTGTTTTAAGGTCATTTACTTTCACCTTTCGGCTCCATGCGAGTAATTGCAGATTATTTTTTGTTGACTAATCGTGTCCTGAAAAAGAAAGAGAACTTAGAGATATACCTCTATAATCTACTACTGTTACGTTTATTAAATAGCAATTGATATAAATTACCCCGACTGATTCTCTCGAATAAAGTGTGTTTAAGAATACCTACGGCACTTCGATGTATTTAGTAAGAAGCAATAAAACTCGCCTCGATAAATAAATTTGAATTTAAAGTGTCTAGATAACTTCACAACGGTAACTGTTCTACTTTTATTGTATATTTCCATCAGCAAAAATAAAAAGAGAGCTAGTTTTAATGCTGCCTATTCCGTTGACACTCTTTCTGACTGCTATCAAAAATCCATGACGATAGTCTTCGTATCCTTTGATCATGAGACGATATTTTCTGCAGTGCAAGTCAACGTTACGGAGCACCAACTCAGGAGCGCGTGTTGGACAGTATCACAAATTGATTCCAGATAAACACACTAGTTTATAACCCGACACATTACCGCTTTCTATCATATCACTCGCGCAAATAGGACGGGTTTCAGCTTCAGCACTGGCTAATCAGTTATTGTTTTGGAGTATCATCGCGTGTTTATTGTTCCCCAATAAATTTTTATCAACACTCGAAGAATGGCGACTAAAAACAATGCTTGTTGATACCGGTACAGGTAGTGAACTGTGTTTTTATTAAATTTATTCTAAGATTTATGTGCTAAAAATGGAAAATAAAATAAATACTGTTACTGAGGATGTGGACAAGAAGGAGAAATATACGGCAGATCTGGATCAGGCCCTGGCTGTTGCAGGTAAGCAAGATTATCCCATAATTGTCTTTTAAAAACGTGTTATTGCTTACATAACGTAATTATTTTAGCCTAGACATTGAAATCTCAGTAATAAAACATTGTAAACCATGAACTACAATGCTATGTAAATAGTGAAATAATCACAGTTGCACTCACAATAGTTACAATGCATATTGTTCCTGAAGTGCACATGGAAACAAATGCCAATGTCACATCTTAGCCACTTTTAAGAGTGTTATAAAATGCTATGTCACTGACCACTGTTGAACGCAGTTTAAGTTTTTTGATCACTTACAGTTTTGCTCATCCCTTTTTATTTCTATAAGCCCTTTTATTCTGAATTTTTCCTTGTTTTTAAAAGTGTGTTGTTCAAGTAGTATATTAAGGCCCCCTCTAGCTGTTTCAGTTGTTTTAGTCTTATCTCATGAGAGCTGCAAATTAAGATAGATAAAGGGTGTAAACCACCTCATCACGAAGCCGTCAACCAAGCATTCTGTACATCAAACTAAGTAACTTTACGCAAAAATTATTGCTGGGAAACGACTTTTTTTTTGGGGTGAAAAATCACGTTTCCTGGTATAACTCAATGTAACGCACTCAAAACATTGTGCTGATGGATGAATTGAATAGTACGGGGATCTTAAGGTATTTAAAGTAAAAATCTTACAATAAAAAAATTGTATTTAAAAAAAAACATGTCAAAAAGTTGTAACTTTGACCCCCAATATCTCCGTAACTAGAAGGTTCCCAGGTATGGTGTAGAACAAAAAAAAATGATCGGAATGACGGGCAGAACAAGTGCCTTTCGGGTTCGTTAAGAGGTGTTTTACACCCTTTATATTATTTACAAAGCGCCGTCACTCAAACCCAACAATTACTCTAAGAAATTTGTTCCAGGGCTCGGAATATACAACATAAAGTATTGCTTGGCATTAGCCCTCTTCCTGATAGCAGCTATCGTGGAACCGGTGGGATACTCCTTCGTGTTACCAGCTGCGATGTGTGATCTGGACATGACTGATAGCCAACGAGGATTTATTGCTTCAATACCATACATAGGTAAAACTCTCGACTAAAATGTCTTTGGTAATTTTTTCACTTTATTTCTGTAAAATGAAGCTACATACACAATATAAGGACATCGATGCTTCGATGCAACAGTTACCATAAATTCAGCACATATAATATTCTTTCTTATACTGGGAGGCAATGAAGCAACCTACTTGGTCGAAATGCACGGAACCGGTGTTTTTTTAACAAACCTTCTATAGTGTCTACAACGATGGGTTAATCATGTACTAAATCCTCATCCTCATAGCTTACACCCTGTAAACTTTGCAATCTTTAGCTAAAAGCCCTAGCAAACAATTTCAATTGGCGCTGTTCCCCCAACTGAGCATTCACACTGTACTCGGCCTTACACAAAAATAAACTTCTAGGTATCGTGATCACTTCGTTTCCATGGGGATACCTCGTGGACACCCGGGGACGCAAGACAATGGTTATATACGCGTCCCTGCTGGCCGGGATCTTCGGCATAGCAGCTGCATTCATGCCAGAACTCATCAGTTTTGCGGCTTTCAAGTTTCTCACAGCACTTTGGTAAGATAGCCATAATATTTGATTAACTGAGAGTGAATTTCATGAAACTGAAACACACACATCGGTCTTTTAATATCTAGCTTAATGGTGAATCTGCAGCCCTTGTCCCAATTTACTTAGTGTCAGCGCAGCACGTCTTCTAATACAACACTATTAGCAGCAGCAGTATTAATATTCATAGCAATTGAATGGTCTGATCGCGTTTTATTTATTGATGTAATTCGGATTTGATCTTTTGTCTATTGACACGGCTAAATTTGAGTTCGAGGCCTTTTATTATCCTGATCTTCCGTAATATGTTTGCTTGACGTCAATTATTGTTGTTCAGCATAGCCTGCCCGGCGGCCGTGCCCTACACATTCATCGGTGAGATCCTGCCAGTCCAGTCCAGAGACATGGTGCTGTCCATCATCAATGCTCTACAGATAAGCGGCACAGCTCTGACATCTCGTAAGTCTTGTATATTCAAGTATACTACATACAATATCGGGATCTCACTACAAGCAGTATCATCATTCTCTTTCCCTTATCCCAATTCACTTGTGGCTGGCGCAGTATGTATTCTTCTTCCAAACTTGTATATTACTACTCGTCAGCTCTTCACCTCCTTTCTTGCCATGTCATCCGATGAAAACCGAAAACGTTAGGCAGATGATGGAATGATCGATTCAAGATTTACTTTTTCAGGAAATGACTTAATTATTAAAAAGATATGATTATTTTATTCTCAGTCATTTTCACGCTATTGTATAACCTTGCTCGAATCCTTCCTATCTTAATACGTGGATGATGCATCAAAATTACGTATTATGATTATGATAACATAATATGGCTAAATACGAAACATTGTGTTCTTTCATGACTGTAATTTTATCGTAAAATGAAAATTGTTAATCATTGATTTCGTCGTCGTAATGATCAAACATATAATACCGATTAGAAAAACTGCTTCCCATCATATACTAGTGACGATACTTTTCCTTCTGCGCCAACTGACAAACTATACAATGGTACAATTGGCATCTACCACAGCACAATCAAATGTCATCCGTGACACGTGAATATCAAATGATTTGATAACCAACATTAAAAAAATGATAAGGTTTTGAATTCCACCAGCATCGTTTATTTTGACAGTGCACTACGGGGCCAGTAGGATCAGCTGCAAAAATTAGTTTTCAGTAGGTAAGACATTTAATTAAGAAAACGAGACATTGAGAACGTTGCCAACCTATTTAGATACGATACCAGTTTATGTACAACCCATGTTAGTAAATGAATATTTTGTACATGTTCACTATTTGCATGTTTCAATTGCAATGAAGGCATTTTCTTCTTATTTTTCAGTACTGGCCTGGGCAATACTACCCCTTGACTTCCGGATAGACTTCGGACTATACATGTTCAGATCATGGAGACTCTTGACGGTCATAAACGCCTCCTTCTTCTTATTAGCGGCTGGTCTACTATCTTTTGGCCCTGAAAGTCCAAAATACTTGGTTTCTCAAGGCAAGCTGGATGAAGCACTCAAAGTTTTGCAAGGAATATACGCTGGGAACAAGAAAAAGTCTCCTGAAGATTTTCCGGTAATTATTACCTACTTCGATATTATTTGCTCGCGACTTCGTCCGCGTGACTATTGAAAATTTTCTCACGGGAATTATCTCACTATAAATTATCTCACTACTGGAATAAAAGTAGTTCATTAGGTCTTAATCCAGTTTATGCTCCATTTGTGTGGCAAACGGTCTTGGTCAAAATGGGAGTAAGTCCATAACAGAATTGAAATATGTCTCAAAAAATAGCTAAGTAGGTACTCACTCCAATTCATACCAATTCATAAGTCACCAAAAGGTAGAGTAGAGCCAATTGAAAATATAGAAATTTCCTTTATGAATATTTTTCAACATTTGATTACAACAGTCATTTGTTTTTAAATAGTGTATATGTCACCGTAAAATTGTCAAATACGTTATATTATAATATAAAGTGTTTCTCTCTAGCGATATTGTAATATCTCGAATTATTGTCAACTGAACATACGGAAGTATCTCTGCCCCCATAATCGGGACTTGGGGCACCCCTCCGTTAGGTTAGTTAGGTTCCTTTAAACCCTGCACCCGGAAATAGGGGCCCCGCGAAGCGGGGCTCCGTCGACTACGCTTTTTAGGGGAATATGAAGTGTTTTAAGGTTAGGTTATATTAATTGATATTTCTCAGGAATGGTATATATTTGTGTGTGTGCATATTTTTTCCAGTCATGTCGAGTTCGATTTGCAAGTTAATCAGAATTAACAATTACTTGACAAAGAAGTTCTGCTATCTCACTGCCGCTTCATTTAAACTAGTTTTGGGCAGTTTTAGGAAGTATAGGCTATTTTTAAACGGTGCGATAAACAAACATTCTTCGATTCGTCATCACGAAAAAGATTGTCACTTTGCTTAGGAAAGCGTGATTTTTTGTCAGTAAGTACCTAGGTAATTCAGTTACACTCGATATAATGTCGTCATTATTATTAATGGTGAGTGATAATGTCGATAAAATCGACATCGTTTTTATCGACATTATCACACACCATTATAATAGGTAATCTTTGACCAGTAAAGATAAAACACATCAGTTTTTATACTTAATTATTATCAAGCGTCAAGAAGAAAACAAAAAAAAACTTTTTTGCAAAAAAATAAAACCGTGACGTTTGTTTGATTGATTTAATTTTTTTGTCATCGACTTCAGAAGCTAAAGTTATTTATCACGTTTTTGGTTTTTTTTTTAAGTCGGTTTTATTTTTTTTGCAAAAAAGTTTTTATTTTTCTTTTTTTAGTGGTTCACATATGTGCTTGGTACACATGGAAAGTGCATACCGTTACAATTACAACAAGCCCAAACACGACTAGGATACATTGTCTCATTATGGAGTTCCGTGACTCTTGGCTTCATCATCAGATCTGATGGTAGAATGGTTCTTATCAAATGCAAATGCTTCACTTGTTGTAGAAAATACCAAAATTGCTGTACGTTATCCTATTTAACATACCTAACTGTCGAAATATGGGTATACTGTACACATCTGCGTACCCCCTCAGAGCATACAGGCGTGATGTTATGTTATGATGTTGTGTAAACAATAAACATCCAAGAGATTGCAGCAATCACGACAGATTTGCTGTCTATTATTGAAGAGTTCCGTTCCATATCTCCGAAGTTCGTGATCAGATCATGACAATATTTCTATGGGACCAACTTGGAAGTATACCCTTTCAAACAAAGAAAGAATTTTTCAAATCGGTTCAGGCGTCTTCGAGTAATCGGTGAACATACATAAAAAAAAAAAAAAAAAATACATACAGTCGAATAGAGAACCTCCTCCTTTTTGGAAGTCGGTTAAAAATAGTTAAATAGCTTGGTGTAGATTTTTGTTAATTTTAATTAGTGGTTAACTTATATAAATATGTACTTCTGTGGTTAAGGAAATATCAACAACTGTAAAGCCTAAAAGACAAAATAAAAAAAATAAAAAATAAAATGGATGGACTCACGTAGATCTTAAGTTACTACTAATAAGCTTAGTTTAATGTAACGTGTCCAATGATGGAGCACGATCGTAGTTTAAATTTTTTCTTTTATATCAATCAAACAATTAATAAAATGTAAATAAGAGCGCGGACCCCCACGTCTGCGGTAGAAAATTAATTATAAAAAAAAAAAGCGTGAAGATATGCTTTGATATTACAAAACAAAAAAACTCCCCATCAAATGTGATAGAGAAGCAAGTTTGCGATACTACGCTTACCATAATAATTTGAGCATGGGGACTTTATTAGTTTTGGTGACACCTAAGCAGCTTAGAAGCAAGAAATCGAAGTTATGGGACAACCACTAACCCTCACTGGGCCCAGGTGGCAGACCGCTCACCCTCTCTCGAGAGAGGAAGCCTGTCTCCCACCAGTGAGAACATTTTAAAGAAGGTCCATGTTCACCGAAAAGATAACGGTCTGATTATCTAAAAACAGCTGTCAGTGTGACCAAAAATGTGTTTTGAACAGCTGTTTTTAGATAATCAGAGCGTCATCTTTTTGGTGAACATGGACCTAAGCCGCCTTTATTGACCTTCACACCTTCACCTATAAGAAGGCGCCTGAATATTTTTGATTGAACACCACACACCTCCCGCCGTTTATCTCGTCCATTCTTCTCTTCCTATATATTAACAAATTGATAATCACAATAATATTGTAATACCAAATGTTTTGAAAAGAGGAACCGGCAACAAACTCCATGGTAAGAAAACCATGGAGTTTGTTGCCGTCTTCTCCATGGAATCGACCAAAGCGAACCGTGCACCTTTTTTATTTGCTCATTTAGGCCTATTTGAAATAAAATATTTTGATTTTGATGTCTGATGTCTGTGATTTCAGATTAAGCGCTTGGATGCACCTCCTCACGACGACACTAAAATTGGTTTCCTGAGATCATTAAAAGTACAGAGCTTACCTTTATTCAAACCTCCTTACGTAAAATGGTTTGCTCTGAACGGATTTCTTCTGTTCGGCTTATTCTCAGTGTAAGTTAAATTATGCTTTTCTTTCTCGTTTCATCACTAACTATCAATTTGGAAATAATTTTTAATCCACGGTGCGAAAAATATCCAGGCTGATTTACTCGTGTAAGCTTGAACTTTAATCTTATTCATTGACGGTCCGTTATAAGGTGCGTAATTTTTAACTTTCGAACAAATGTACACAGGCTTCGTAAATGCACTTTTTGAGCAAGTGTGTTGAAAATGCATTTACGAAGCCTGTATACATTGTTCGAATACGTTTGTCTCACTTTAATACAAAAGAGTAAGTGAGACGAAAGATGTACTTCTAATTTTCACCACGTGCATGTGGCGCCATTTGCAAATTCGCGACATTTTCATAGAAACGTCAAAGATTGTTGCGACTTTCCGACAGATAAACAAAATAATAATATGAGTTCAAACGAGGAATCAGTTAATATGGAATCTAGATTCTGGCAAACGAAAGTAGACTGAAAAAGCGCGGCAAATTTCAAAAATCTCAGCCTAGTAACCCCAAAATTTGTATGAAGTACCCGGAATAGCCTGACTTGATACTTTACAGTTATTTGTTTTTTGTGAACAACAATATTTGTACACTACTGCTTGACAGCATGTGGACAGGTCCAAAAATGGGAACCTTTTTTTTTCGGATGGGAAATCATCAAATGACTCCTCCCACTCTGGGCGGAGTGGGAGGGAGTGTCAGACTTTTACTGACTAAAACCCATCCATGCTCCTTCCTCGCCCTTCATGTTCCAGGGCCACGGTATCTCTTTCGAACAGTCCCGCAGCCCCGGTAAGTCCTTGTCGTTTTTAATTTGTCCCAAAAATAAAAAACGTCAAAACGTAAATAAACAAAAAGTTATGCAATGTTTAGTTTTCAGGTTATGAGTAGGTAGGTATATCACCATAAGTATCAAATTAATAGAGGCTAATGTGTATAGACAATTAGATTTTGATTTGTTACAGCGAAAAAACACAAAAAAATACTAGAAAGTAGGTTCAATAATATGTTAGAGTCGATTTTAGTTGGCCGCTCGGACGGCAATATGCCTAAAATACAATGGCGTTTATCTCGTTATTAAAAGTAGGTTTAAGCTTAATTAGAGTACTAATCGACGGGTAACGTAACCTAATTTGCATAAATATGGCGAATATAACTGCAGCATTCATATTTTAGAAGATATTTACAAAAACACAGTAGTATGAAATCGTATGAGAGTAGGGTGACCATGAATTTTCACATTTTCGGAATTTTCGATATATAGTATTCACATCTTATTTTTTTAGGGCGAGTGAATACAAGTAGAGTAGGGTGACCATTATTACATTAGTACAAAGGCATGTTGTTAATGTTGTATTCTGAACGAATATGCGGTTCGTTTTGCGGTCATATTGATGTCTATTGTTCTTAATCTTTAAAGTACCCATTTACTGATAAAAATTTCGTTTCATTGACTTTCCGCAGGTGTTTTATGATGGGAACGATTCCAAAAAAAGAATCTCTTTTGTTTCCAAACTATTGTTAAAAATATTTGTCGCAAGGGGTTAAAAAAGCGATTATTTTTTGTTGCGAATAATATCATTACTGTACTGAATTTTGAAGTGTATGCTTGTACGTATTTAATTCCCGTGATTTTCATACTACTTACTTACTGAGACAATTATCATTAAATCCAGAAGTGTCTAAAAGTGCTTAGCTATCAGTTGTGCCCACTTATATGTTGGATTTGTTAATGTAGAACTCACCACCAAAAGTGTATTGCAGAGGGATCCAAATCGACTGCGGTAAGTTTAATTTTACAATTTTATGATGACTTGAATAAAGTA
The DNA here is from genome assembly GCA_950022955.1 of Xestia ashworthii. Classification (NCBI taxonomy): domain Eukaryota; kingdom Metazoa; phylum Arthropoda; class Insecta; order Lepidoptera; family Noctuidae; genus Xestia; species Xestia ashworthii. Next base: position 7,338,304 of record OX465558.1, on the reverse strand, counting down.
ATAAACTGTTTGTAGTATGATTACATTAGTACAAAGGCATCTTGTTAATGTTGTATTCTGAACGAATATGCGGTTCGTTTTGCGGACATATTGATGTCTATTGTACTTAATTCTTTAAAGTAGGTACTTATTTACTGATAAAAATTTCATTTCATTGACTTTCCGCAGGTGTTTTATGATGGGAACGATTCCAGAAAAATAATCTCTTTTGTTTCCAAACTATTGCCAAGACTAAAAATATTTATAAAAAAGAAAAGGTAAATCTAAAAAAACAAATCCAACAAAAACAAAAAGAATTATATTTTTCCAGTGATTCTATATTTAGCGATAGACCATCCTATCTGGAGAACTGGCGAGGAGAATCGAATACACTTAATCGCCTGAAAAAAGATGATGAAATAGTATTTATAAGAAACGGAAATTTAGCTTTGAAGGAAAGCTCAGGTTATTTCAATACATGTGCCTTCGATTCGGCATTTTATTTGATAGGTCAAGCCTGTATTAGAAGTTCAGCTCTCAAAAGCTTTTTGAGTAAATTACAAGGAGATTGTGTCATTAATTACATTTTTATGCTCTTGAACGGAGCACATGATATGGAGCAAATTTACAACTGTAGATCAGAAATAACAAAAACTTTTTTCCAAAATAAAGACTGCAGTTGCAATGTGGCTTACTTATTTGAAAAAATATTTATAAAATATTTTACAAGTGCTCAATACTTGAAAACCTGTACGAATTGTAATTACATGCAATTGAAAAGAGACCATGTATTTATTTTAATTAACCTTGATATTTTAAAGTTATTTGGAATAACAAGTTTAGAAGAAGCAATTTGTTTTGATGAAAAAATTAACACAATGTGTCAAAAATGTGACACAGAGTTGAAAGGGGAACTTAAGTTAGGCGAGATCATAACATTTGATTTAAACGGAGCTGCAGACTCAGTTTTACTCGCTGAATTGCCGATTACTATTAGCATTAAGGATAATTATTATTTCTTAGTTGGTACTATAGAATTTATACCAGGCACAAAAATAGGCCACTATAAATGTAATTTTTTAAATAACAATACATATTTTTGTTACGACGACAATTCTTTTAAAATTGAAATAAGTACCTCTAAGAAAATATGTCTACATTCTGTGTCATATATTCGTGTCAGTTAATTTATAAATATTATGTTAGTTTATAAAGATTTTATATTTATCTTGTTGACTTTTATTACTTGATTTGTTTGCCTTTGTGTTGATTATGAATAAAGAAATTTTAATCGATTTGTGACTTTTACTTTTATAAATTATGCACTCTCCCTAAAAAAATAAGATGTGAATATCGAAAATTCCGAAAATGTGAAAATTCATGGTCACCCTACTCTCATACGATTTCATACTACTGTGTTTTTGTAAATATCTTCTAAAATATGAATGCTGCAGTTATATTCGCCATATTTATGCAAACTAGGTTACGTTACCCGTCGATTAGTACTCTAATTAAGCTTAAACCTACTTTTAATAACGAGATAAACGCCATTGTATTTTAGGCATATTGCCGTCCGAGCGGCCAACTAAAATCGACTCTAACATATTATTGAACCTACTTTCTAGTATTTTTTTGTGTTTTTTCGCTGTAACAAATTAAAATCTAATTGTCCATACACATTAGCCTCTATTAATTTGATACTTATGGTGATATACCTACCTACTCATAACCTGAAAACTAAACATTGCATAACTTTTTGTTTATTTACGTTTTGACGTTTTTTATTTTTGGGACAAATTAAACAAAGTAAGACCTTTCTTTTGATGTATCATTCGTCTATCTGCATTATATAGTTTCTGTGTAATCACGGGCGGTGACTACGGCAAGTGGCGGTTCTAGCGGCCAACTATTCTTTGTCATAGCGTCTTGGTTTTTTTTGGAACAAATTCAAGAAAAGAGGTGTGTAAAGTAACAAATTACGACTAATTCCTGGCAAAGTTTCATCAAATATTATGAGTTGTCCGCGTGGTTGAAATGGACATTCTCCCACACTATACTTTTAATCGTTTTATTCAGGTTTAAGTTGGAAAAATGCTCTCTATAGGTCACAAAAAATCAACAACAACACGCCACCTTATTTTGACAAATTGAGATTAACATAAAATAAACATTGCCTTATGAAAAGTTTGCAAATAATCCGAGTGTCTACTTTCATTTACTGATATTTTAAATGAGGTGCAAATTGTAGAAAACAGTTTCTTGCCGCCAAAATCGCGAGAGCGCTATTTAATGATTTACAAAAATTGTATGGCGTGGTTAATATAATTAATAATTTTCTCGCAAATGTGTTGAAAAACGTTGTATGACACACGTGCAGAAATTGGTATTTACAAACTCGTGACTATGGTCCTACTCGTTTGTAAAAACCAACTTACCGCACTAGTATCATAAATAACTATTCTCTTTTTTTCTGTCTAGTTTTAGTTTTAGAGTGTAGATTTCAGTTCTTTTTTTTACTTTTTTTTTTAATTTGTTGTTTGCGCATGTGCCGAATAAATATGTTTTCTTTCTTTCTTTCTTTCTTTTTATGTATGTATGTATGTATATTTTCAAATTGGAGATGACGAGATATAAAAATTAAATTAAATAATACAAAATATAAGTCTGAAATCGCCAACCCGTCTTGAGCAAACGTGGTGATCAATGCTCGTGCCTTCTCTGTACGAGAAGAGTCCTTTGCCCAGCACTATGGGACAGTTATAGGCTGGTATTATATTATTATAATACAAAGCAAATGAAGTTGTATCATTATTTGTACTTATTTCAGATTAAATGGTTTATACTCCTGGGTCCCAGATGTACTGAACAGGGTGCTGACGGGCGACGGGGAAGGCATGACGGCCTGTGACGTCATCTTTGACAGGTTTAATCAGGTAAGTACTGAGACACAAGGTTAAGGGGAGGTACGGGCGAGAGGTATGGCAAATTCAAAGTAGGGTACGCCGCTGCTGCCGCGGTAAGATCTGTGAGAAAGGAGTTGCTAGAGAGCAGGCATGGCGGCATGGAAAATCCCATATGCCATTCTGTTAGCAACATAATAAGTTGAAAAACAAACTGTTGTCTCTTGACTGAGGCCATTGTTCAATATAATTAATGATGGATGGTATAACCGAGACTACAAATTATACCACTTCATTAATCACTTACCATCAGATTCATGACTCTCTTAGCATCAGATGCATAATATATCCAATCTAAATACCGCAATATGCTTACTGGATTATGTCCAGTATATTGCAGTATGCGATAACTTTTCGTCTTATAAGTAGTAAAAGTAGAACCTAGTAACTACTCGAGTTCAAGACTTGCTGGTGACAAAATCAAGAATCAAAGCATTTAATTCACATAGGCCAGTTAAAGGCAGTTTTGAATAGTCAAAACAAAGATGAACATTACACATGAGCTACAGACCCACTCACTAGATATAAAAACTGTGATAGTACTCCATGAATACTCTTTTAAATCAAATAATTGTTAAAAAATCTTGGTTACTTACATCATTCATGTTGAGATGGTATATTATGTGAGAACAATGTAGCAAAATAAGTGTCCATAGTAAAAACAAAAACAATAATAATTCATTCATACAAGCCATGTCAACTAAGAGATGACCAGTCCGACTGACAGCGCCCGTTCACAAACATAAGGCATGGATCAGCAGCATTCAATTCAACCATTTTGAAGGGAACCAAATGAACCGACACATGCGCCACCATCAGCGAGACATACCAACTGCCAGGGCACATTCAAGTCAAGAAAGGACGTAGGTTTCCAGAGCTTTCAAGTACATAGTACTCACACAATATGGTCATGACATTTTATTAAATCTATTAATGTATTTTTTTTCTATTAATTCCACGGCGGCAGAACTGGAGCTCATGTTGAACCAGCTCAGTAAGGCGAGCCTTGAGGTTGGACTCGCGATGAACATGTCGAAGACCAAACTGATGTCAAACACCACCAAATACAAGATCCGAGTGAATGGTGAAGAATTGCAATATGTCCATGAATACATCTACTTGGGCCAGTTAGTCTCTTTCCAGTCCAGACAAGATAAGGAAGTCATAAGACGAACCGAAAATGCCTGGAAGAGCTACTGGTCCATGAAAGAGCTAATGAAAGGAAGCCTATCTTTGTCACTCAAGCGTAAAATCATGGACATGTGCATTCTTCCCTTTTTGACATATGGATCCCAGACTTGGTCTTTGAAAAGCATTCAAAAGTCCAAGCTCAAGGTTTGTCAACGTGCAATGGAGCGCTGCATCCTAGGCGTCAAACTTACCGACCATGAACGCAACACCACACTGCGCTCCAAAACACAAATCACTGACGTTGCTCAAAAAGCCGCCAAGCCAAAGTGGGACTGGGCTGGCCATGTCTGCCGAATGCCTCACGAGCTGTGGGCCAAAATAACCACAATGTGGGCCCCTGACACAACAAGAAGGCGACGCGATAGACCTCGCAGGAGATGGCGGGATGAGCTAGACAAAACCAACGACCAGTGGCCCACATTGGCCCTGGATCGAAAAGTTTGGGAGAGGCCTTTGCCCAGCAGTAGGATGACACAGGCTAACAGTAACAGTAACAGCAATTAATGTATACGCCATGACGTGTAATATGCAATTTTCTCTACTTTCAGACAATAGAAGAAGGCGCAGCATGCGTGGACACGATTGAAACACAAACATTTGTAATCAATTCAGTGGCAAATGTCTGCTGTGCAGTTATAGCCGTTGCGGTCAGCAGCACAGTCAAGTTCATCGGCAAGAAGAGGCTTCTCATCATCGTGCTCTTCGTAATAGGAACTTTCGTTGTGCTCATCAACTTCATAACGCAAGACATGATCTTCGCTGTTCTCATGTCGTCGTTCCCAGTCTTGGCTCTTGCTATCGGACCCGTGAATGCATATTCTGTGGAAATTTTCCCTACGCATTTGAGGTAAGTTAAATTAATTTGTACTTATCATAGCATGTATCGTATCCCCTTATGGTTAGGCAGAGATGTGTCAAATGTGTCTGTTGTACACCCACATTTCACTAGTTATGTTTAAGTCCCATGTAAACAGGTGGTGAGCCCATTGCCACCAACAAACCGCAAATCGAAATCAGAAGACGTACGAAGGTCTTCAATATTGGAGATCGAGTTATGGAACTCAAATGGAGTTGGGCAGGACACCTAGCAAGGCGGGTGATTGGCTGGTGGAGTAAAACTGTGGCCGATTGGAAAGAGAACTGTTGATCGTCAGGCGGCAAGATGGGCAGACGATGTTGTTGCCATTGCGGGAATATCCTGGATGAGGTTGGCACAAGAGCGTGGAGCTTGGCACAAACAAAGCCTATACCCAGCATTAGGTGAAGTCGGGCTGTGGATGATGATGATGATGACTCTTGAGCAGCTACTGTGAAATTCTTAAAGAACAAGCCCAATAGCACTTTGGTCGATTGACCAATAGGTAGCGCTTGCGATCACGAGACAAAGGCAGTCGACATTGTACCATATTTTATAACGTAGGTAACCGTAAGGTGTCTAATTATTGCACTATGTTTAAAATACTTGTCTATTTTATTTCAGGGGCATGGCTATAGGTTTAACAATGATGATGGGTCGGTCAGGCTCAATAGTTGGGACCAACGTAGCGGGGGTTCTTCTGAACGTGTATTGCGAAATGACATTCTACATTTTTGGAGGTTTACTAATTTGTAAGTATTTGAACTGTATTCTAATGTTTTTTATTACTTACCTTGTACCTAAGAATAAAAGAAAAGCTGCCTAAACCAAGTAATGAGACAAAATAGGCTTACGAAAAGGGATCAAAGGTAGATAGAGGAAAATAGATCATAGCCTCTTAGTATTTACATCTATTTTATTATTCTTGTACACACAGTAGATATCATCTGCCTAGGCTTTTCCCAACTATGTTGGTTTCGCCTTCCAGTATTACCGGATGCTACACACAGTGGACAGCAAAGAAAAACAAAATAATTCGATTTGAGCATGTTTTATTACTTTTTAATAATTTTACATAAACAAAGAACATCGAATATACTTATTTATGTTAAACTTGTCGGTTAGTTACAAGCGCCTGACAATAATCGCTTAGCAAAATAGCCACAATAACCAAAATTATGTTTCTTTTTTCAGTTTGCGGCGGGCTCTCGTTTTTATTACCAGGTTCTGTTTTGTGTACAAAAAAATCGCCTACGAATAAGAAACCGCAAGCAGTTGAAGATATAGAATCATAAGTAGTTTTAAAATACTAGGTACCTAATTATGTTATTTATTACATTATTTGTTAGATTAAATTATTTGTTCAATTAAATTATTTGCTAGATTTAATTATTTATTAAATTAAATTATTTGTTAAATTAATGTTTATTGTTTTTTTGTATCCTTATTTTGTTGATGTTTAACCGCACACCCTTTTTAAGTTTATTAGGATCAAACAATAAGACATAATTACACACATCAAAAAAGTCGAAGCATCATGTTCGGTTTTTATTTTTTTAACGATTTTACTAACGACTTGTAATATATTTATATTTCCTTTATAAATAATAACTAAGCATTTTTTGATGTATTAGTGACAAAAGACAAAATGTCATCACAATAGATAACAATTGTGTACCAAACATACGTATTATAAAATGGCGATTGTGCAGGACACGGAAATCCCCGAATGTTTTCCATTGCCAAGTACTCTCTGGTCCTCCGAGCTGTGTGCGAACGCGAATTGTCATGCATCAGCGTAAAATCTAAACAGTTAAATGGCGTCGCTCCATAACATAAAGATCACCACTCAATTTTTCAAATTATAGCTCAAAACGATAAAAGTGAGATGTCGGATTGGTGTGTAATTTCGATTTTTTTACAAAACGGTATTTTTCGCCTTTATTTTTGTAGTCTATCACAATGCTGTCCTATTTGACCCAAAGGTTGACTGGTAGGGAATGCCTTGTGGCATTAAGTCCGCCTATGTAGCACTCTTGTAAATGAAGTTTAAATAAATAAATACAACAAATAACAAGCAACGAAAACACATGAAATCGGGAGAATATAATATAAAAATAATAGTAAATAACAATTAATAGCTTTTATTTTAATGAAAACGAAACACAATCGAAGTCTTTTTTTTTTAAATCAGCCAGTATAATATGTTTCCGAGAAAAAAAAGATTGTAAACCAATACCTACTACTTTGTTTAGAAAAAATAAAGTAACGATTAAGAAAACATGCAGTTTCTGTAAAATTAAGCGTGTTGCTTAGACTTTTTTAACCGACTTCAAAAAGGAGGAGGTTCGCAATTAGTCGGAACCTTTTTTTTTTCTTTTTTTTATGTATGTTCCCCGATTACTCGAAGATGGCTTGAGCGATTTGAATTATTCTTTTTTTGTTTGAAAGGATATTCTTCCCTAGTGGTCCCATAATCATCAAGTCGGGATCTGATGATGGGATCCTGGAGAAATTGAGAGAACTCTTCAAATTTTATAGGCACACTTGATGTGATTTGGGTAGTTTTTAGAAGAGTACTTTCTTAAAGTGGTTCCATTTCAATTTGGTAAATATCTGATGAGGAACTTCGGGGATAGGCAACTTAACTCCTCAATAAATTTTATTATAGCAAATAGACTGGGATTGCTGAAATCTCATGTCTATCTATTGTTTACACCAGTTCATAACATAACATCACGCCGCTACGCTGTGAAGGGGTAAGCACAAGTAAACCACTAAAAAGTGAAAAATAAAAACATTTTTGCAAAAAATAAAACCGACTCCAAAAAACAAAAAAGTGAAAAAAAATTTTAGCTTCAGAAGTCAGTGACAAAAACTAAGTAAATCGATCAAACAAAGGACTTCTGAAGCTAAAGTTACTTTTCACTTTTTTGTGTTTTTTGGAGTCGGTTTTATTTTTTGCAAAAAAGTTTTTTTATGTGTGTATTATTTAAAGCGGTCTCTAGGAGCACTAGATTATAACATTTTAAACTATCACACCTCATAAGAATTACGTCGAATCACAATATTCTCAATTAATATGCAACAACCCGGAAGATAAACCATAAAGGAGTAATTATGAACACGTATTAAAAACAACATTCTCACAAACAACAACGAGTTACTTTGTATACGTGTACTTTCAGAAGGCTTTTGACAAGGTGATTCATATAATGTACATTTTCTCACCCTTTTGAAAAAGATTACCTTCAATCATTGTTTATTCTTATTCATTTGTTTAGATTACTTTAGATAGTACGTCTAGTAGAACGGGACTCAAATGTCAGGTGGTTCTAGGCCTGGCCACAATAGGATCATTGTTTTCGGCTGGGGTTCCATAAGGATCTATTTTTGGGCCTCTTCTTTTAAATTATTTCCGTTAAATTTTCCACAGTCTTCACTAGCACAGAAATAATAACCTTGCTAGTCATTCTGTAAAATAATAAAACAAAAACGATTTGTCTCAATATTCCCATTGGACAATCATGTAATCATTTGAATGAACAAAACACTGGTCAAAATGTAAGAACAGCAGCCTGATACTGTCCCTTAATGTGGCCTTAGGCCCGGTTTCGACCATAGCGAAGAGGAGCGGAGCGGAGAGGAGATTTGTAAGATTCCACCAATTTTGCTTGGTCGATTGGTTGGTTGGAAAGACGAGAGACATCATGATGACATGAATCTATACATCTCCTCTCCGCTTTGGTGGGAACCGGGCCTATGTAATGCCTTTTCAATTAATTATAAGTGATCTCTAGTTGAGTTGAAACTCAGCGGTAGGTACAACAATTGGTACTCAGGGTCGCAGAACAATAAATTGCACTCAGTCAATTCTCTCAAACTGAAATTGTGATAGAATTCACATACGATTGATTCAATGAAGGCTATCGTTTTTTAGTTCACCAGATGGCGCCACAAGCGATTAAGGTCCTGTTATTTATTCTATTTGATACCTTAAGGGGCCGGCGGAGCATGCGTATTTCATACAAACGTAATACCAAAATTATTTGTAAACCAAACATATTCTTAAGGTAGTGTGTATTTATTTCGATTGGATTACAGAATATCTATGTTCCCAAATATATTTTTTGAGAGGACAATGATACAAAGACGAGATATGAGGAATATAAAATTTCTATAGAAAACTTCTTTTTCTTATAACTCTTGTTAAAATCAGTGTCCAATCAAAATATAACTCTAATTTTAATCTATTTTATTCTTTCAATTTTAATTGTAATTAATGCAATATGTTCTAATTTATTTGTTATTTTTTGTAGTTTTAATTTATAATTGTTTTTCTAATCCAATTTAATCGATGTTTTTTAAATTTTTGAATTTACTGTATTTTAATTTAATTTAACTACTTGACATTTTAAAATCAATGTATACCTACTTCGTAATTTTTAATTTTGTTAATATCATATATTTCTATTTTTTTTTTTTTACTATTGATTATATAAGTGCTGTGCACACCTATAAGTGACGAGTTCACCGCAACGCTGTTGAAATAGAATATACTTAATGTAATGAGTTAGTGAATAAGTTGTTGGTGTGTCAATAAATAAATAAATAAAATATATATTTGGAAACCTAGATATTCTGTAATTCAATCGAAATAAATACACACTACCTTAAGACTATGTTTAAATTACAAATTATTTTGGTATTACGTTTGTATGAAATACGCATGCTCCGCAGGCGTCTTAAAGTACCAATAACTTCATAAAAAGTTTATTTTATTGTGTGTGCAAACTACAGATACATTATTAAAAAAATGCTCCTAAAATGAGCAAGCATTAAAGATTTAAAAAACATTCTTCCTCCAATTACCAACAAATTAGATCCTAACTTGTGACTTAACATCATCAAGTCATCAATAACATTTCGGAAGACCTTACTCTGCACGAGCGCCCCTAGCGGCGAATTCATGCGCGATAGTCCCCATTGCTTTAAAATGTCATGGAAAACTTCTATTCGGTCGATTTTCTTGAATATATATTTTTTTTTGCAAAAGTTACTTAAGTGGCTAAGTGCGAACTCGACAGAGAAAAAAAAATTACCCATCTCTTGTGAGCGCCACTTTCGTCAGCATCCCGATCTCGTCTTTTTATCAATGAAATCTGATAACGGTTATAACGTTATTTAAATGTGCGTTGCTGCTAATGCAATTATAGGTTGTGGCGTAATTATTGGATTATACTTTACCTGCAGGTGGGTTCATATTGCAAGACTGGTTTGAATAGTGGGCGATCCTATTGCCATCGATCGGGTGCATATCCAGACTCCGTGGCTGCTACTGAAAAATTCCTAAGGGAAAAACCCAATGACACTTTGCCCGACCTGGGAATCGAACCCAGGACCTCATGCTCAGTAGTAGCTACCACCATACGAACGAGGCAGTCATTTTATTTTCAACAGACTTCAAAAAAGAAGGAGGCATTTTTCCGGAACCTTTTTTACCTATCTTCCCCGATTACTCGAAGATGGCTGGACCGATTTTGTTTTTTTATTGTTTGAAAGGGAGTAGGTACTTCCCAAGTGGTCTCATTATCATCAAGTCGGGATCTAATGATGGGATCCTGGAGTATTATAGAGAGATCTTCAAATTTTATGCTTAGGCACACTTGAAGAAATTTAGGTAGTTTTAGGAAGAGTACTTTCTCGAAATGATCCCATTTCAATTCGGTGAAGATCTGATAGAGAACTTCGGAGATAGGCAACGATGATATTTCAGATTTAATTATGGTGGCCTGATGGCCAAACATGGCCGATACACTTTTATTTTCTGATCAGTCATAATGTCCTCCACCAAGAAAAGTTATAGTGGTAAAGGATCATAAACTAATTCCTGTATTCCCGTTGTCCCCGTAGTCCATGTCCCCGTTAAAGGGGACAAAGGGAATTTAATAAAATAAATAATATTACTTCCCGTTGTCCCCGTACGCTGTCCCCGTTAATTTATTGGAATATATACTTTTCAAATTATGCCCGTTGTCCCCGTTGAGATATAATACCTATTGCTGCGTTACCTCTGCTGTTCAAACCTCACCGCCTAGGTTTAAAACCTTTTCCAAATAATGACTTCTTTATTTTTTTTTCGACATGTGTGGGTTTTTGCACTGTAAAAAGCGTGCTAACAAACATACACCATGCAATATGAGTTTTTAGACTGACATGGTCACTAACACAAACATTAGAATTAAGAACGGGATATTTAGTAACAATAAACATGGTAAATATCCCGTTCTTAATTCTAATACACCATGCATGCAGCAAGCATGCAGAATGCAGACATGTAAACAAGCATACACCATGCATAAAAATGTAATAATGGTTTTTTTTTTCACCATGTTTAAACTTTAAGTTCAATCCTATTTTGTTTTTATTATTTAATTTATTTTTATAACATGTGATTCTGTGACGTTATAACTAAAGAGGTAAATTAATGTGGTGTGTTTTTGTAAGTAAGTATAACATTTAAATTTTTTGTGTTTCATTCCACTCTTTCATTTAAAACTAAATCAAAATGAATAAGGTACCTATTTAGTTGTTCTCATTTGTTGTTCTGTTGTGTGCCATAAATAATTTGAATAATTTGAACATACCAACTACAAACAATGTTTTAATATAATTTTTTTATACTCTATGGGTACTCGTAGTTACATTGATTGTGTGAACTAAATAAAAAAATGACTTTTCACTTCTCATGCTCTAAAAGTACGCCAATATAGCCCTACGAAGCGGGATTAAAGTGACCATTTATTCCCTAGGGAGTAAACCGTAATTTAAAAATGGATTGTTAAAAAATACAAAGGTTTTATTTAAATTTCGAATTAGCAAGCGGTTTATTGAAAAAAAAAAAAACAAACGAGCTCTTCAACGCGAGAAAAATTATTGTTGTTTGTGTACATCGTTGATTTTAAAAAGTATGTGCAATCCCTCTGTTGCTAGCCGCTGCAGTAATGTAGGTACTAATTATCTGTGGAGTGTGGATCATCTTCATTGCGAAAATGTTGAGAGTTTGTGTTGTGTTTTAAATTGTTAATCTGTGACTGACCTGATTGAAGAAAAGACTGACCACTCAGTTCAGAATTTTTGTCGGTTTTAAATGACTAAGTATTTTTCTCGCACTCGACGTGAAAAGTACAGTTTGCACCTCGAGACTAAACACCAATTTAATATACCCTCGTTTTCATTGACTGCCTCGCAAGCTCGGGAGTCCAACTACCTCGGATATATTATGGCTTCGTTTAGTCCCTCGTTATAAAATATAGAAAATACTATAACTTTAGTTGATTTAGATGTAATTAAGCCATACCATGATACATACATGATGCTATGTGATTAGAATTTTATAATTATTATTGAAATTATACAAGAAAATCTTATAGATACTCATGTGGCTTGTTATCTCTGTGCATAGGTAATGTATTTGCCGATACGGATCTACCTTATGATTGAGGAAAATGATCTGTACTATAACTAGCAGCAAATAATAAATTGCACGTAATACACATACGCTGGGGATGAACCAGAATTTTAAAATAAACAGATCTGATGCTTATACGCGATTAACTAACATTTAATTAAAAGTATCTAAAAACTCGACTGCAAATTGCATTATTTGTGTGAAAATGTGTGTGTGTGTGTGTGTGTGTGTGTTTACTGTGCTCAAAAAAAATCCGCCATTTAGTTTTTTTTTTTTTGAGACGAATCTAATTGATACCTTGTTAGGCAAAATCCATCCAGCCATTTGGAACATACGAGGTCAATTTTACAAAGAAACATACAGGATACGCCCGAAAAACATTATACCTTCCTTGGCAGTTGTTAAGTTTATATCTTTAGTATAAACATTATAAAGAAAGAGTAATATGTAAGTACATATATGATACATATTTGGTAATCTCCGGAACCACGACACATTTTCGTTTACGATTTCTAAGGTGCATTATTTCAGATGGACGCGTAGGCTTCTTTTTATCCGGGTACCATGCGGGCGGTCGCGCACAGTAGATAGTCCTAAATCATTTGACTCTAGACCATGAACTCTATCGCAGTTGGTTGATAAAGGTCGTGTAGAGTCAAGAGGGTTTTTCTGTAACAGTTACCAATGTTACCATATTGTTGTATACAGAAAATTCCGGATCCATAGGAGATCCATAGGATCCACACAAGCAGGGAAACTGTCTAAGGAAACATAAAGTATTTTTTAACAATTTTGTCACACTTATTTTTGTTTTAAGCTAATCGTTCCCATTCCTAAGACAGACCCTAAATACCACACGGGTTTTCAAAATCAAAAAGCTTATATATTTTCTACCTAATCTTTTCACTGCATTCACAAAATATTTTAGCATAGTTTTCAAGGACCGATTCGACAATCAAAGCCATGTTGTCTGTAGAATTTGTTTTATCGATAAAGTTAACCGTATTTTGTCTCGCTCTTCCCTGTTGTTCTCAACTCATTCACTGTTGTCTTGAAACAACAAAAGAAAATTAAAATAAAAGTGTTTTCACAATACGTTTATGTCTTATAAATATTTATGGCCGAATTTTATCAGCGAAGGTTAATAACATAACATTGAATCACATGCACAAAAGGATACATGCGTATCGGTCCTTAGCCAGGTGAAAGCTGCAATGTCGTTTGCGAAAATAAAACACTGGCACATCACAAATAATCGTGTAGTGTGAGATGGGGCATGGATTCGGGACCTCGTGCCGGACTGCGTTACAAATTAATTCCTGATAAACGTACTAGTGTATAATTCGCACTCTTACGCTAATTACGGCTTTGCATCGTATCTTTCGAGTAAATCGGACGAGTTTCAGCATTAATCAGTTAATTAGTTGAAATAATTATCGCGTGTTTTCGTTCATCAATACATTTTTATCTGCAGTCGAGCCATGGCGACTAAAAACTATGCTTGTTGATAATCGGTGCGGGTGGCGATCTGTATTTAAAATAAGTTTTAGTTTTATTTTATGTGTTTATAAAATGGAAAATAAAATTAATACAATTACTGAGGATGTGTACAATAAGGAACAATATACGGCGGATCTGGATCAGGCCCTGGCTGTGGCAGGTAAGCAAGAAAACTAATTAAGTATCATTATTTTGACAATAATTTTAAGTGCCTCAGGAATTAATGTTAACCAAGACATTGATAACATACATTGTAGACGACACAGCTCGAACTCTGTGTTACATAAATAAACACGCGAAACTTCAATTAAGAAGATAATAATAGAACAATATTCACGGTCACACACACATTTCAGTTCATCAGACTTCAATCAAATTCTACTTGATTTTTTTTATGTTTGAGCCTTTGTTTGTTAAACAAGTGCCCGTAAACACGAGCGTTAAGTTTTAAAAAATTAAAAAATCAACGCAAGTTGACAATCAAAAAGTTCACTATAATTTTACGTATAAATTGATAAGATTAAAATGTGTCATCTACCTACAACGATTTATGCGAAATCGTTTTATTTTGGTCAAGTGTTGTATTTTCATTTCTTCTGTCTCAGAAAAAAAACCTTTGTAAAACTGACCAAGGTCCTTGGGTCAGTTTGGCAGTTCTAGTGCCCTAAAACGAGATGGACAGACAACCAAAACCGGATTCGTAAATTATTATGCACTTCGTCACACGTCGAGAACCATTTGAGAACAAGTTTAAAAACGGGATTAGCTTGATTTTTAGAATAATTTTAGTAAGTACTAAAATCTAGGCTCTAAGTAGAGAGGTCCACGATTTCTGTCAAGGATTACTAGAATATTACAATCTAGTGACTACCTTCGTGACATTATCGAATGGCGCGAAAACAAAAGTTAGTCAGGAAATAAAATTTATGAACAGTTTTGTTACTGTTGACCATAAAATTTATTTCCTTTATTAATTTATCAGCGGGCTTATTAAATAGCAGTGATAGTCTAGTGGTGAGACTGTTGGACTCCCAAGTCATAGGTCTGGAGTTCAAACCCAAAACTTCGTGAGGAAATCTGCATGTTTGAGCCAATTAAGACACGGGCAGCATAAAACTCTGTCACCAGGTTTAGGCACTAACCACACTATAAAGAAAGCTTTATCAACTAATTACATAATGTATGAAAATTATAAATTAATTACATTTTCAAATAATAAAATGCCACCAAAAACATTTTCATGTAAAATGTTGCCAAGACTAGACCATAATTGCACTGTCAAAAAGTTATCAGATCCCATGTAGAGCAAAGCTTCTAACTCTACACACCCTAACTCTACAAGGTCTAACTTCACAAACTCAACACTTTAATCAAAATATGTGGCTTGGCCGTTTCGAAACTACAAGAATTTGTTTATCTGGTATAATCCGAACCCAAGTTATAAGGGTTCAAAAAAACTATGAAACGATTCGCTTCGAGAAAAGATAGGCCTGCGCTTCGTTTGGCTCGTCTTGGCGGGGGCACCTGTACCCCTAGATATCACACACAAACAAAATTAAGAAATATAAAAAATAGTATCCCACACAGTAGTTTCCCACGTCGGAAACAAGGTCCGAACTACCCGTGGTCAGGCCTCTTGAGATAGGAACCTCGTAACAACAAGCCATTCCCAGAAGTACCTACTGTTTTCTGAATCAAGCCCTTGATCCAGCTGCCAAGCGAAATCCTCCTCAGATGTTGATCGAGGATATTAAGCCATTGGCCGACACGAATATACCTAAAATAAAAAACCATAAATAATATACCTATGTTTAACAAATAAATAATTCTGATTCTGATTCTGATTCTGGTACAGTGACTGCTTACGTCCCACATTTTGATAACCTCGCGAGCTAGATCTAGATACTTGAATTGCCATTATTTTATTTGTCTCACTTACGGGGCCACGCTTTCCTTTTGTCCGCTAACTCTATCTTAAGTCAACATAATATAGACCAATCCCATCTGTCATCATCTGCGTAGCCTTTTCCCAACTACCTACATATGTTGAGGTCGGCCGCAAATCTTGCCGAATGCTACTACTAGTGTTTACTTGGAGCGACTGCCTGTCTGACCTCCACAACCCAGTTAGTACTGGGTAAATTAAGATAAACTTCGATAAGCCTGATTGTCCGACTTCCGGTCACAACCTAACCTGTGACGACTGCAAAAGGTCTACAAATGACAGCTGGCGCCAGCCACGGAGGAAACTCGGTATGTAATGGATGGCTTAATCATAAAGATCAACCCGTATGGCTGTTGATATTTAGCCACAGGCTTCTAAAATACCTACTTAAAGATTGATTATATTATAGCGTGATCAATTGTAATTGGCGACAGGTCAAAAACGTGTTCGATTGTTATTAAGTACCGAAAACCCAGTACAAGTAAAGAAAAAACTCTGAAACATGACTTCTCTAGGTTATCAGGCAGGACCACTTATAGGTATTTAGGGGTAGGTAAAATTTTGGCTGCATAATTCGTCTGACACGACACTTCACGTCATTCTTTCAACACACTAGAAGCCACGGGGGCATACAAAGAGCAAGACGTTAACCCACATTCGAATCAATTTTATTTATCGTTTCCGTCAGTATTCATCGTAATTTATTCCTAATTGCGTATATTATGCGAATGCACAATTTATTCACGGTTGTCTTATCCAAATTAATTTACGGTACTTGCAGGGCGTCTTTTTCCTCTATCGTATAATACATCTGTACCAGCCTTCACTTCAAGGCTATCAAGCCCTTCAACCAACTTATCTGTGCAGGCGAAAAAACACAGAATGAAAATAAATGTACCAAGTTTGACATCTCGATGCAAATTTTCTTGACAACCACCGCCACCTTGAACTGCAAAACTTAAACTGGCCCATTTTACCTACTTCGTTAGCCATGTCATCTTTCACACAATCTATCAATTCTTTCTCAACAGTTTCCTTGTGTCTTGTCCTCATTCCCTCTCATGATAAATCTGTTTATCAGTTTACAGTAGGTCCTATTTATGGGGATTTGACTGAAATCGTATGGCTAGCAAAATTCAAATTTTGTAACGTTTTATGCAATTTGCAGGTCAGTTTCTGTTCAGTCGGTCAGTGTGTTGATTAAAATATAATTTGCGAACTTAAAAAACGTGGCTATAACGAGTTATAACAATTAAAATTTTCGTGTTTTATTTCTACTCACTGTGTCTACATTTCTAATCCAACTTTCCTCTCGCAGGTCTGAAAGAGATTTCTTATGAAATAAGCAGCACCTTTGTGCTGTTTTATCTTTATGTAATGTCCTGTTAATTATTTTGTGTGTACCTACATACATAAATAAATAAAATCATCGATATAGCCGTTTAACTTCATTTCATCCCATTGAAGTGAAACTTCTAATGCGACTTCCAACAAGGTTGCGTTAAACGTTCAACGTTCCTGGGGAGGGGGAATAGAAAGAGACAGAGCGAGAGTTTATGCGTGGCAGTCGAACGCATGTGCGTAGTATTTTCATTTCCACTTTCCACATTATGTAGTTTCGCTTCTTCCGCGCGGAGGGACTCCATGCACAATTTTTTTTTAATGAAATATGCTGCCTGAAACTAATCTGTAAATTGCAAAAAAACTTAATGAAATTGAATTTCGCTGGTTACCCTGGCGCTTCCACTTTAAGACAGTGGTTAATTGTGACCACGGTAAGAGCTACGACGCTCAAAGAGCGCTTGGCGCTCTTTGAGCGCTAAGCGCTCAAATCCACAAGAAAGAGCGCTTAGCGCTCAAATCCACAAGATAGAGGAAAAACCAGTTAAACGTAATTCAATGTAAACACAATCCTGTATCATAGGTAGCAATAAATAATGATAACATACAAGAAGATAAAGAAGATTTATCAGACACAATAGCGACGATTAATGTTAATGCCATCAATAAACCGTGCTTGCACATTATGCTAATATTTGATTTTGTAGTTTTACATACAAACGCAAAATAAACAATTTATGAGATAAGCCGTTCTATACAATTATAATAATCTAATTCTTGTTCATTGCCAGCCCCACTGAGTTCTTATCAGCGGGCAACATTGATATTGATATAATAAATGTGACGCTAACTTTGTGCCGATCCGGTCATATCCAAAAAAGCATAACATGCCTACAATGGTGTCGATTCTGTTGTGCACAAACTAAACTTAATTTAGACTATTGCTATCTTTTACTAAAAGGCAGGGCGAGAAAAGGACGGCTATAGCTATGCACTAAGTTAGAAATGTCAAACTAGTTTATGCCTTGCGCTTCACCGTGTTTTTAGTCGACATGTTTTTACGTGCACCCTTCATTTGTATGGAAATATTAGTTAAAATTAAATTTGACAGCTCTAAATTACGTCCGGCTCTTTCTCGTTTTATTGGTGAGTAAAAGATAGTAATAGCCTAAATTAAGTTTAGTTTGTGCACAACAGAATCGACACCAATATCTCGCTAAATAAAATGCACCTGTCTGTGAGACTATTTTCACTTCTATTTTGTTGGAATTTAGCTTTTCTTTATTGATCAAATGGTTACTTATTTTGTCCAAGTTAGTATTTTCCATTCGATGTCATAGACGTTTTCGGCCTTCGATCATAAATTCCAAGTCCCGACCTATGTGACAACATTACGCTTTCGGAAAATGCACTCTTCATAATAATGTTACTTATTAGACAAAGTACCTAATCCATCATGTAGATATTTTGCTTTCATGTTAAAATAGGTCAGCAGTTTTATGGACATTATGAAGTTATTACAGCATTTACAGCTTCATAACAATAAGTTGTTTGCTCCAAAATCCTGCAGAAACATATGCGAATTAACTCAAGAAACACATGTGAACCATGTGATTTCAGTGTTGCCACTGCACCTCGGTCAAATTCCACACACATACCTCCCTGATTACACACAATTACACACCAAACAGACCGCCAAGTTTGCAGATTAAATAATAATTCATATAGTGTTATTTGATAAACATAGAGCCATCTTTAAAAATCAGTTTTTGCAAGAACTAGATCACAATTTTCAAAATTATTTTATTTTCAGATAGGCAAAGGGATACGATTTGGGTAGAATTAATATAGTTATAATTCTTGAGCCAATTAAGGTGAAAGTGTCAGGGTAGCCCGCGAAATTCAAATTTTCTTACGTTCTTTGCAATTTGCAGGCCAGTGGTAGGTTTTATGAAGTTGAAAATATCGTTCGCGACTGTAAAACATGTGTAGTTACAGAATTAAAATCCTCAAAATCCCAAATCTCTAAGTTTACATAAGTCGAGGAACGATTTTTTCAACGTCATTGTCGTTCCTAGACTTTTGTGAGCTTGGAGGGTTATATTGACGATTTCGATGATCATAATTCACACGTCACTACACACGTCTTACAGTCGCGAACGATATTTTTATCAACATACAACCTAGCACTGGCCTGTAAATTGCAAAAAACGTAAGAAAATTTGAATTTAGCGGGCTAAAGGTGGACGCACACATTCGATTCTTTCGGCGCGGTCGATTCCTTCGGCGCGGATAAGTGTGCGTCCACCTTAAACTGACGCTTACCCCTTAATCATTACAACTTACAATACAAATTCACCGATCGATTAAAAAATTCAAAGTAAACCAAAGACTAAAACAATCTATTAGATTAAAGGACAGAATTTCAAAAGTTCAAACACCACAGATAAGTAAAATTTGATGGTTACAAAGAACTGTCATCTCAGGTATAATGCCAACCATTTTAAGCTGTTTCGCATTATGTACAGTTTTGTACGTGTTAAGTTACCCACGATATTTGACTGTATTATTATCATTGCAACGCTCGTTTACCTAACCGAGCTAGAATAAGTTGTAGTGACTGAAACCGATTGTAATTGTACACAATTACACACATATGCTTATTACACACGGGTTACACACGATAAGCCTATATTACCCACAAAATGTGTAATTACACACTAAACGGCAACACTGAATGTGACGCTAACTTTGTGCCGATCCGGTCATATCCAAAAAAGCATAACATGCCTACAATGGTGTCGATTCTGTTGTGCACAAACTAAACTTAATTTAGACTATTGCTATCTTTTACTAAAAGGCAGGGCGAGAAAAGGACGGCTATAGCTATGCACTAAGTTAGAAATGTCAAAGTCAAACTAGTTTATGCCTTGCGCTTCACCGTGTTTTTAGTCGACATGTTTTTACGTGCACCCTTCATTTGTATGGAAATATTAGTTAAAATTAAATTTGACAGCTCTAAATTACGTCCGGCTCTTTCTCGTTTTATTGGTGAGTAAAAGATAGTAATAGCCTAAATTAAGTTTAGTTTGTGCACAACAGAATCGACACCAATATCTCGCTAAATAAAATGCACCTGTCTGTGAGACTATTTTCACTTCTATTTTGTTGGAATTTAGCTTTTCTTTATTGATCAAATGGTTACTTATTTTGTCCAAGTTAGTATTTTCCATTCGATGTCATAGACGTTTTCGGCCTTCGATCATAAATTCCAAGTCCCGACCTATGTGACAACATTACGCTTTCGGAAAATGCACTCTTCATAATAATGTTACTTATTAGACAAAGTACCTAATCCATCATGTAGATATTTTGCTTTCATGTTAAAATAGGTCAGCAGTTTTATGGACATTATGAAGTTATTACAGCATTTACAGCTTCATAACAATAAGTTGTTTGCTCCAAAATCCTGCAGAAACATATGCGAATTAACTCAAGAAACACATGTGAACCATGTGATTAAATACGATTACAACGCAGCTTCTACATATTTAGTTCCCATGACACTAAGATTATGTCATACATACTGTAACAAACAAATTGACACAATGTAAGGCAAACATTGTTTTATTAATTGTTTATCTTAACTGTAGACGTTACGAACGTTCTAGTCAAATGCTTTTCATTTCATCTCTTCTTAATTGCGAATTCAAAACAAAACATCGGGTAAACCTCAAAAGCCGAATCACAAACAGCAATAAATCTGACACAAATTCGAGTACCACAGGGAGTCGCCGCCCGTTAATCACACCACCAACAACAATCAGTAGGTATTGTTTAATAGATTCTATGAATCGATCTCAACCAAAGATGATCTCATCAGGTCATTCATAGCAATAACTGTTTTCAAGAATCGCTATTTCTAACCAAGTTATCATCTGTTTTTTTTTTTAACGCAGTTGTTATTAAACATCATTTTGAATAGGTAGGAAACATTTGAAATGAATATGATCCGAACCAATAATGTTGACCCAAGGTCACAATTCAAAGGTACTCCACTATAGAGATATGATAACTAGGTATGGTGCCTATGGGCACGAGGTTAACGAGGTAGGAATTTTACAAACGAAGAAAAAAATTGATATGAAAGAAATAAATGTGACTTATCAACTGTTTTTGGGTGGCATCTTTTCAATAGGGCGGCGCGAGCTGCAGCAATGTAGAGGTGAGAGCCGGCAAAGTAAAAATTCGGGAAGAGCAGGTCGAAATCTATAAAATCACCAATTTTCAAAACTCTCGGAAAACTTTCCAGATAACCCCAAATGACTAGACTGAATACAGATGGTAACTAGAGGGGCGCTGAAGGGGCGCTAGCCTAGGGCGCTGTAGACATCTAATCCGCCTCTGGGAACAGGTTCCTCAGACATATGTTGTAACTTCCTCATCCTCCATTAAAAAGGGAGGATCCTCTCATCAGGCGTCTGTGGGGGTGTTAGGCACTGCTATTTGTCTAGTGTCGTGGATAACTCAACTTGTGCGATGGTGGATTTTGTGTGACCGTTATATAGCCAGGTAACCACATTTGGTGGCTAACAAATAGAACCAAATGTATTGTCAGTACGTATTTGGTGTTCCTAATCTACACTTCTACACTATCTACACTAATATTATAAAGAGGAAAACTTTGTTTGTTTGTTTGTTTGGTTGTAATGAATAGGCTTAAAAACTGCTGGACCGTTTTTAAAAATTCTTTCACCATTCGAAAGCTACATTATCCACGAGTAACATAGGATATATTTTATCCCCGTACTCCCACGGGAACGGGAACTATGCGGGTGAAACCGCGGGACGTCCGCTAGTAAAATATAAAAACGTTTGTTCCAGGTATCGGATTTTACAACTTAAAGTACTGCTTGGTGCTATCCTTGTTCCTGATAGCAGCTATCGTGGAACCGGTGGGATACTCCTTCGTGCTACCAGCTGCAATGTGTGATCTGGACATGAGTGACGGCCAGCGAGGATTCATAGCTTCAATACCTTATATAGGTAAGATACGGAATAACAATACATGATATAATCGTTCATTGAAATAACCTTCACCAATTTAAATGGTGATAATGGCGTCGTACTGCCCCTGAGCAGAGCTGCTCGAGGTGCTAGTCTGGTCGATAATGTTGATTTATGATAACTTTGTTCCAATGCGAGAGAGAAGGATGGTCTACTGCAATATCTGAATGTGTAAATCCGTTAACTTCCTACTTTTATTTCAAAATTATCGTTTGTCTAATTAGTAACAGCCAATACCACCCACGGAGTCTGGATTTGCGCCGGGTTGATGACAATAGGCTCGCCCCTATTACGTGGAACTTAAATATAACTGGCGAAATGTGAGTGTACTATTAGGTACACCTCTGCCTATACCTTCGGGTATTACAAGCGTGATGTTATGTTATGTAACAGTCAATATTCCAACTGTGATGTGACTGTAGTATCTACCGCATCCTTGAGAAATTATCTGAAAAAATAATCACTAAATTGATAAAATACACATTAACTTGATAAGTTAATTGAACTTGCTAAATGAAAGCAGTCAACGATACAGATTTATTTATCTGCAATGTGCGGATTCGATAAAAATATCAAACAAGTGAATCACTGCAGAGAGAGGCGCCACACTGCTACGCAAAGGCTTACCAACATCGTGCTCGAAGAACCAAACAATTAACAATTTTCAGCACGAAATACTTTATTTTTTTGCCTGTCATGTGTCCCACTGCTAGACAAAGGCCTCCCCTTTGTCCCACCAATTCTCTCTATCTTGTGCGATATCTGACCATGTTCGCGCCCCAAAAAAGATCCTGATCGTCACGCCACCTTCGCTTCGGCCTACCTTTGGACAGCGAATTCCTACGTCACAAAAATAATCTTAATAAGTAGGTACTTACACTTCCACCTATATCCCCAAATTAATAGGAACTTCCTAGGAAAGGCTAGCTACATAAGCAAAAGACAATACAAAAAAAAACTCAATAGGTCACAGCCACAGCAACTGTTATGTCAAAGAAATTGATCAATTAAAATCAGTAAAGCATTCACCGTAATTATTGAAAATATAGAATAGGTACTTGGAAGTAATTACGTGATAATCGTTATCTTCTATTATCTTGGAATTAGTAATTTTAATAAAAAATGTTTATTGCTAGATAATTGTCAAGTCATGGTCGTTGTTTTTTTTAAACTTTCACGATCAGAACACATTATAAAACTTATTTACACCACCCGTGGTCGCGGGAGTCTATCCGCGATAAATACCCGTTTGCATAAGTTTTATCATGGTCGATTGTTAGGAAAATGCCACACTTCTCCTCACTTCTCACTCTTTACGCTACCTGTTACTATACCCTCGTGCATCGGAAACGCCTTATCTCTCTCCAGTCGTGTGCGATTTTCGTCCAATCGAACTTTGAGTGACGGAAAAGAGAGTGCACCTGCGTCTGCGAACTCACTTGTGCACTACGTACTCCGCGCCGATGGCTAATATGCGTTGAGATTGACAGCTGTCAGCCGTGACGAAAAACCAATCAGAAGGACTATTAAAATAGCTGATTCCGATAAAACTAGCAAAACCGGCTGACCAAATCCTCGTATAGACCAATGGCGTTTATGTCCAGCATACTGGGAGTTCAGTCAAGCTTTTAGTTAGCCAACGCCTACCGGAACAAACTTCCGGTAGGCGTTGGCTAACTAAAAGCTTACTAATGGTTATTAGCGTTCTATATCAAACAATGTTCAGATACCTGTTAATGAGTCAATAAACTCATAAACCCTTACTGGTTCATCAATATAACATTGAATATAAATTTCCAGGTATCGTTGCGACTTCGTTCCCATGGGGCTACCTCGTGGACACTCGGGGCCGCAAGATAGTCGTCATATACGCGTCCTTGCTTGCTGGTGTATTTGGCATAGTTTCTGGGTTTATGCCGAACCTCATCAGCTTTGCAATTTGCAAGTTTCTCACGTCTCTTTGGTAAGATATGGACTTTGAATTTAAACTAATATTAGTTCAGTTAAAATTAATTCTTATACTTTGTAAGCTCAGGAGCCATCCCATCTCTTAATGATTTTGAAAGAACTAAACTTAATGTCTGCAATTGCATCTTCAAGCAAAATCTGCAAGATTTTTGTAAAAGTTGCAAGAATTCGTTAAATGCGAGTTATGCTGTTATGCTGGACCAGTCATTCTCAGAGGCCTCACAATCAGTGCTGCAGATTTTTGTTGCTGAATTAACGAAAGTATCTTCCCGATTACTTTTTTCAACCTTATTACCCTCAGAGTGACCGTCAGTGAGCGTGATAGTACTTAAAGGAATGCTATCTATTATTTCCATCTTAACATGTGAATATTACTGTTGGCCAGCATAGCCTGCCCGGCGGCAGTACCCTACACTTTCATCGGTGAGATCCTACCGGCAAAGAACAGGGATGTGGTCCTGTCCATCACGAACGCTCTTCAGATTAGCGGCTCTGCTTTAGTACCTCGTAAGTATCATAGACCATGGGTGGCATACAATCTGTGACACCAGCTATAACCACACGAAAAAGAAGAATAGTACATGTTGATACAAGTGGACAGCTGTGATATGTATGTAATGGTATGAGACTTTTGACCTTTGATCTTCGGGTGACAACATTCAAAATGGTTCGATTAAGTATTCCCTGTCATCCATGATTGTATCAACACACTGGAATCCTGGTTATCTTAATACGTTTATGATACCCACTTAAAAACTATATATGAATTCATCATCGGCCTATTAATGTTCCCACTGCTGGGACAGGCCTCCTCTCTATGAGAGGGAATATATGAATGAATGATGGATATATGAATTATGATGATAACATTAATAAAAATATATCTACCTATTTATTGGTAGTACATAAAGTCGAATGAATTTTATGTGTTTTCCATCCTTGTGTTTTTTCGCCGACAACTGTTGTAATTGGGAACTCGTTGTAGAGATAGCGAAAATTCCCGCTAGGTCGTAATAGACGCGTAATCATATATGACAGTCCGGCTTCAAACTTCCTTAGCTTGTAAGAAAATGATTATTAAACTTTTTCTTGATATCTTACAGTAATAGCATGGGCAATACTGCCGCTAGATTTCCGGATAGACTTCGGAGCATATGACTTCAGGGCGTGGAGACTGCTAACGATGATATACGCAACCATATTCATCATAGCTGCTATTCTACTGGCCTTCGGTCCGGAAAGTCCAAAGTATTTGGTTTCCCAAGGCAAATTGGATGAGGCCCTTAAAGTGGTGCAAACAATATACGCTGAAAACAAGAAAACATCTCCCGAAAATTTTCCGGTAAGTACCTACCTAAATAATCAAAACCTCTATCATCATCAGCATCTTACCTGTTCTTGCCAGATGGTCTAGTTTTCTTTCTTCTATTGTCCATTGCCAACCGTCACAAAAATCAAATCCTCCCGTCTCTTTTTAACCCCCGATGCAAACGAAGGGGTTTTATAAGTTTGTTGTGTCTGTACGGATGACCAGATTTTGTTTTTTTTTTTGGTTATAAGGTAAATTAGTCGGGAGTGTTTAGTTAAGTTTGATGCAAATCGATCCAACATGGCCGACGCCACATTTTTTTTTTCACAACTCACTCAATATGGGTATCAAATGAAAGGGCTTGCTAGTAGAATAAACATGTTCACTATGCACAAACAGCATGAAATAAAAAAATAATTTTAAAAATGTAAACAGTCTAAACGTGAAACCCTTTATAAAGAAAAAATAACATTGAAATTAGGACCCTACGTTACATAATCCATTCATCTGTTCTCATCCAAACTTCTATCCAGCTCCTTATTAACAAAACAAATGTCTATGGTTTCAGATTAAGCGTCTGGATGCACCTCCATATGACGACACAAAGAAAAGTTTCCTGAAATCATTGAAAGTGCAGAGCTTACCGTTATTCAGGGCTCCATATTTAAAATGGTTTGCCCTGAACGGATTTCTTATGTTCGGAATATTCTCAGTGTAAGTATGACCCAAAAACAATGGAAACTAGATACTTTCGTTTGTCTGACGACAACAAACATCGTAGACCTGGTTTAACTGAAACGAATTGATTTGAATCAAAATACCGTTCTGGTACAAGGATTACGGCAAAATTAAGGAGAAATAGCTTTAAAATAGTAGCCTTAACTAAGTCGAATCAATTGTAGTTTATTCAAAATACTGTTAACGTTTGTGCAGCTGTTATCTAACCGCAAAAAAGTCAGTCAGATTTTATCATACCAACAGACAGGCAGAATGTCGGTAACTACAAAATGTTAGGTCCCTACTTAGATAATAACATTTGTACGTACTTGTATTTCAGATTAAACGGTCTATACATGTGGGTCCCAGATGTGCTGAACAGGGTGATGACCGGAGACGGGGAAGGCATGACGGCCTGTGACGTCATCTTTGAGCGACTAAATCAGGTTAGTATTACGAGCACAATTTTTGCTGGGGAGTTTTGGGAGATGGAATATTGTTCTGACATTCAAAAAGGTAGTTGAAAGACTCTCAGCCTCATTAGAATTATTGGAATAAAATTGCCTTTGATTTGGATTATATGCCGAACTAACTGCATTTAGGCCCGTAAAGCTCAGAAGTGGTGCCCTGAAAAAGTAAAACGGGATCGCGGCAGACTACGAAGTGGCGGGACGAACTGGATGTTTTCCTTGAAAATTGAAAAGAAGTAGCACAGAATCGTGACCGTTGGAAGGAATGGAGGGATGTCTTTTGCCCAGCAGTGGCAAAATATGGGCTAACTATAATAATGAATGTGGAGATTAGGAGCTTCGGTAATGAATTCGTAAACTACTAAGTAAGTATGTGTATGTCTCTTTGTTTCAGACAGTAGCAGAAGACGCTCCATGCGTAGACACTATAGAGACAATTACTTTTGTTATCAATTCAGTAGCAAATGTAAGCTGTGCAGTAATAGCCGTGGCGGTCAGTAGTACAGTCAAGTTCATCGGCAAGAAGAGGCTTCTCATCACAGTGTTCCTCGTTATAGGAACTTTCGTTGTGCTCATCAACTTCATTACCCAAGACATGATCTTCGCTGTTCTTATGTCTTCTTTCCCGATCATGGGTCTAGCTATTGGACCCGTGAATGCATATTCTGTGGAATTTTTTCCTACCAACTTGAGGTGAATAAAGCTAAGAATAGACTACAAGGGGAGCGGTGTGGAGACATGCAAGATTCAACCAATCACAAGAAAGACGAGAGACGCGAAATAGATTTCAACGAATGTGATTGGTTAATTCCCGCATGTCTCCTCTCTGCTTTGGTCGTTTACGTACGTATGACCTGTCAGTCCATTCAGTACTCTTGTCTCAACTTATTAGGTACTAGAACTGAAGGACGCTATTGAAGCACCTAACTCATAACCGTAATCTGGGCCATAATTATTTAGACTGCCATCGACGATTTGACTCGCCAAATAATGATGTATACTAAAACTTGTACCATCTCATAATTTCAGGGGCATGGCTGTTAGTTTAACAATGATGTTGGGTCGAACGGGCTCAATAATTGGTACCAACGTCGCAGGCATTCTTCTTAATGCATTCTGCGAATTGACTTTCTACCTGTTTGGAGGTTTATTAATTCGTAAGTATTTTATTATAGCTTTGTTGTACTTACCCAAGGAGTTGCCCAGAAACCAAAAAGTTATCAAAAAACAAAATAATCAAGCTATGAACTAAAGATTTTTGGATGAACAAAAATTATGGAACTCGCGTGAGTGTCACATAACGCTTCGTAGCTCTCGTAGCCGATCCGCTACGGCGTAGCACCACTTAAGCGTGCGCGGTGCACAACCCGAAGCATATACCGTAAAATTGTTAAACCCGTTATATTGTAATCTATCTAGCGAGATTGTAAACTCTCGAAAGATTGTCAACTGAACACACTGCTCACAATTTAACGCAAAATTGTTCGTTAGATTGTAATCTATCGAAATGAAACCGTAAAATTGTGAAATGTGTGCGACGGAACTTACCTCGCGCTGTGGAGGAGGGAGGGGAGGTCCCCCTTGCCCCTTGGTACTACTCCAGGAAATGCACCATTTCTGAGAAAAACCGCTCAATGTAACCTAACCTCAAAACACTTTATATTCGCCTCCTATTTCTGTCTGCAGGGTGGAACCTAACTAACCTAACGTCGGTGTGCCCCAAGTCCCGATTGTGTGGGCAGAGATACTTCCGTCGCATGCCTTTCACAATATTACGGTTTCACTTCGATAGATTACAATCTACCGGCATATAATGCGTTAAATTGTAAACAGTATGTTCGTTTGACAATATTTCGAAAGTTTACAATCTCGCTAGATAGATTACAGTCTAAAGAAAGAAAGAAAGAAAGAAAGAAGGTTTTACAATTTTACGGTGACGTATAGATTACTTAGTTTTCACTTCTATCTCTACAGATAGAAGTGAAAACTAAGTAATCTATACGAAAAAAATCATGCAGGTATTTGGGGACTACTCCCCAAATACCTGCATGATTTTTTTTCAGATTACTCACAACCTTCCATCATAAAAGCAATAACAAGTGCCTCCACCATAATATAGTATCCGTAAAATGATCAGAGTAGTATTCAGCAAATTTAATTAAAACCTCCTTTTTTTTAAATCGGTTAAATACTTTCTTTCCCTTTTCAGTTTGCGGCTTACTCGCATTTTTACTACCAAGTACACAAGGACCGCCTACTAATAAGAAGTCGCCAGAAATTATAGAAGATACCAGACTGTAATAACTACAAAGAACTTACTTTTAAAACATATGCATAAAAGAGACTATCTCAGTGGTCTTGGGGTCACAAACACTACTGCTGTGCTCGCAAGTGTTAGTGGGGGCTTTCTTTTGAAAAGCCAGAATTTGTGCCTGATTAATGGTAAAAGGATCGTCGTGTTACCCTACATGGGACTTAAACCAATGTTAAAATGTGATGTGGGCACACCTTTTCCTAACCCTTTGGGGAATACGACCGTGTGCAACAGGTTTCTAATTTGTTATAAATTAAATTATTTGCTAAATAAATAGTTGTTGTTTTCCTCAAAAGTTTGTCAAACTTCTATGTGACCTATGCCACGTGCCAAGTTACAACCCAACGAAGTTTCATGTTATGGGGGATGCTTCAAGGTAGCCCGCGAAATTCAAATTTTCTTACGATTTTTGCAATTTGCAGGGCAGTGCTAAGTTGTATGTTGTTAAACGTATCGGTCGCGACTGTAAGATATATTAAGTTACAGAATTATAATCATCAAAATCATCAATACAACCCTCCAAGTTCATAAGAGTCGATGAACGAATTTTTCACGGTCAAAGTTCTTCTTCGTCTCTTAGGAACTTCGCGGATTGTATTGATGATTTTGATGACTATAATTCTGTAACTTAATACGTCTTACAGTCGCTACTGATATGTTTATCAACATAATAAAACTTAGCGCTGCCCTGGAAATTGCAAAAAACGTAAGAAAATTTGAATTTCGCGGGCCACCCTGACGCTTTCACCGTAATGGTCTTACGCAATATAGAGTACTGCAAAAAACATTGTCAGGAGGACTATGGCAACTTTGTGAAATTAAAAATAATTAGATGCGGCCTTAGTTCTGCGTATGGCCACCCGGCAAAAGCGCATACGCGTTCAGCTGTTCATAATCAAACTTGGGCTATACGTTCCTTAGTCAGCCCTTCAGCTACGAGCCGAAGAAAGCCGGAAACACACTTACGTGGCGTGGCGTGGCGTGGCGTGGCGTGGCGGGGCGTGGCGCTTGCTGTCGTTATGGTGACTGTGCACACTAATGTGTCGTGTCGTGGCGCGCTCTGGCGCTATTTCTGAACAGTACATATCGATTATCGAACCGTTGCCGCGTTCAGACGTGCATAATGTTTTCTTCGGATTATCTTCAGAATACCTTTATTTATTTTTCTTACACACTAATTGAAATTTTTGTACATTATTACCTACTACTGTTTTAAGCACTACTGTTTGGAGCAGCTGTGGCCCAGTGGTGGCGGTCCCGACTTACGTTCAGTAAGTCGTGGGTTCGAACCCAGGCAGGCGCATTACTTTGTGTAATTCGCTGCTCTCAAAACGGTGAAGGAAAACATCGTGAGGAAACCGGCATGTCCTAGAACCATAAATTCGAAGACATGTGACATCTACCAATCCGCACTTGGCCCGCGTGGTGGATAATAGCCCATTCCCTCTCATAGAGAGGAGGCCTGTCCGAGAAAGTGGGAACATTAATAGGCCGATGATGACTGTTTTAATATTATTATGATATTTAAAGAAGGACTTGAACTTGAAAGACTGCCATAAGTTTTATTTCCCTTCTTTCTTGGTGAGATTCTTAAATGACAATATCAAAATTACCACTAGCGACGCCGTCACCTGAACGTTGGTGGCAATAGAGTGCAAATAAAAGTATTAACTAAAAAAACCTTTTTAAATATAATATTTTATAAAAATGCACGTACGTGCGTACGTAGAAGAAAAATAAACCTTGGAGTAAATAAAAACAAAAAATAGTAGTTTTCATAATTTTCGCGTGAATAGCTCAGAAAAGGCAACAGAAACTACAAGGTTTATTTTCCTCGCAAGTTAGTTCTTCACAAGTGATTCTTTTTCCAATTTTTAGTTATGTTGTAATAAATTCGGATAACGCATCATCTCTAAACTTTTTTCGAATCCGTGCTATTAACCGTGGATGACTTTCTTGAGAAGACGTTTCTTACGACTTTTTTCATGGGTTCATACCCACCTGCAGCCAGAAACGTAAGATACGAGGGCGGGTCAATAAGTCCGTGACTTTTGGAATAAAACACAGATTTTTTGATAAATCATTTTATTTTTCAACGTAGTCTCCCTTGAGCTCTATACACTTTGCCCAACGCTTCTCCAATTTTTTTATCCCTTCCAAAAAATATGATTTGTCGAGGTCCTCAAAATAGGCCTTTGTTTGCGAAATGACTTCATCATTGGAGTCAAATCTTTTTCCACCAAGCCATTTCTTTAGGTTTGGGAACAAGAAGTAGTCATTCGGAGCCAAATCTGGAGAATAGGGCGGATGAGGGAGCAATTCATAGCCCAATTCATGGATTTTTGCCATGGCAACTGCACATGTGTGCACCCTTGCATTGTCTTGGTGGAAAAGAACTTTTTTCTTGGCCAAATGAGGTCGGTTTTTTTTTCAAATCGTCATTGAATCGGTCCAATAAGTTGGCATAATATTCCCCATTGATTGTTCTTCCCTTTTGAAGGTAGTCAATGTGGATTATCCCGCGTGCATCCCAAAAAACAGTCGCCATAACTTTATTGGCTGACAAACCCACCTTGGCCTTCTTTGGCGCCGATTCACCCTTAGAAACCCACTGTTTTGCCTGTTGTTTGGTCTCTGGTGTGTTGTGATGGATCCATGTTTCGTCCACGGTTACAAAACGGCGCAAAAACTCCATATTGCGATTAAACAACGCCAAACCTTCCTGTGAAGTTGTTACACGATTGCGTTTGTGGTCGACTGTGAGCAAACGCGGCACCCATCTTGCGGAAAGCTTTCTCATGCCCAAGTGATCATTCAAAATTGAAACCACTGAGCCATGTGATATCCCTACGGCTTCCACAATCTCTTGCACTTTCAATCTTCGGTCGGCCAACACCATATCGTGAATTTTTTCGATTGTTTCGGGTGAAGAGACCTCAACTGGGCGTCCAGGACGTTCGGCATCTTCAGTGCTTGTACGGCCACAACGAAATTCAGTAAACCACTTTTTTACCATTGAAATCGATGGTGCAGAGTCCCCATAGTATTTATCAAGCTTGGCCTTGGTCTTGGTAATGGTTTTTTTTTTCGCAAAAAATAATGCTTATTAAGCACACGAAATTCACTTTTTTCCATTTTTTCCTCAAATTACTGGGTAGTCTGATAAAGATAGCTGTCAAACACAAACTCACAGAGTATATAATCACTAACTGACGCAACAAGTTCAAATTTTGACAGGAGTCAACTGACAGATGCCTGTTGACAGGAGTAGTGTTGCTTTTTCAGTAAAGAGGTCAGAAATTCAAAAAGTCACGGACTTATTTGACCCGCCCTCGTATGACGTATGATAGAAACCATGTCTATCCATCAAATATAGGTAATTTACGTGTATAGAAAGTTTCATGTCCGCGCTAATTGAATGGTTCTGTCGTGAGACGATCCTGATTTCAGGATTAGATATTGTGGGATCCTGCCGTTTTGCCAAAAAGATTTTGCCAAAATTTCATTACCCAAACAAATTTTAGCAACCTTTTTTTATACCATTGCAATATTTCGAATGATTTTAGTACGCATATTTTTATTTGGTCAAATTTTTACCTGGCAAAATATTACCAAGTAACACATATATGCCAAGTATATAATGTCATTATGGCATTTGGTCTTTAATCAAATGATTTATTACAGCAAACAATCTTCAGATAATAAACGTTTGGCAAAAAATATTTGGGCAAAACGACTTTTATTAATAGGAAAAAAGATATTGTTTGTAGTAGGTTACCCGGAACTCAACTATTTAGATTAGGTTAATTTCGTCTTGAATCAAAATGGGTAGGTTAGGTTAGGTTAAAACTGTGACCTCCTACGAGCCGAGCGAGCAGAGCGAGCGGTGCCGCGGCAGCGGCCGGCGAGTGCCAGAAACGACTTGCATAAATAAAAAAAAGAGATTGTTTTTAGTAGGTTACCCGGAACTGAGCTACTTAGATTAAGATAATTCATTATTTTAAAATAATGGTTAGGTTAGGTTAAACCTGTGACCAGGAACGACTACATTATATAGAAAAAAAAATGGAAAACTGACGATACAAAATATTTGGCTTAGTTGATTTTGCGTAAAAACTCTTTTTCCAACTGAAATATTTGACTAAATAAAAAATGTTAAAAGTACTAGTTGGTAAACAGGTTATAGTTTAAACGTTAATTTCCCAAACATTAGGTTTGCGTTACAATTTTTTGGGAATAGATTTTTTGCTAAATAATAATTTGGCAAATGAAATTATGCGAAAAAATTTTTGGGAAGTGAAAATTTGTCAAATTCCTTTCGGTCAAACAAGGGAGACCCAGATATTGTCTATCATAAAAATAAATTATCACCTGAACCAAACGTGTGTGCAAAATTTCAGCTCAATCAATTGGGGGAAACTGGTTCGTTATTCAGTTGCACTCGCGCTACGAGCCACGTGGTGTAGAAACACATTCGCCTGTTGAGGCCACAGAGTATATAATCACTACGTTTAGTTGAGGCCTGTCGCGCCATAACCCCCACCTCTGGCGCAATCGGTGGTGAGCAGTCAGACACGACCTACAAATATGTCTCTAACCATAGTAAATGTATGAAACCGTTATGCTTCTGGCGCGCCACGCCACGTAAGTGTGTTTCTGGCTTGACTTTTCGTGTGTTCTAGTAACTCAACACATACTTGGACAGGTTTTCTCTTTGAGTATTAAAAAAAAACATAGTTTACAAGAACTCTGTAGATGACGTTGAACTGACTACGTTATAAGGTGCCAAAGCCAAAACGCTTGGCTTTGGCACCTTATAACGTAGTCAGTTCAACGTCATCTCGAAAAAAAAACATTGCGTCACGTCACATAGGCTCGTTGACTGACCCCTACAGCCCCTACTCAAAGCACTGCCTGCAAGTTCACTGCCAATCGTATAGTGTGTATGCATTCAGGGCCGATATTTTAATTGTTCACCCTACCGCAGAGCCTTAAAATATCAGCCTTGCATGCATACACACACACATTACGATTGGCAGTGTCTGTAGGCAGGGACCTGCATGCAGTGCTTTGAGTAGGGGCCTTTAGGCTTCCGAATGTAAAGTTAAATGATATGAAGTTTCGTTCCTTGCAGTAAGTAACTTGTCAAGTTCAGCGACATCTATAAAGCGACTAGGGAAGAGTTTAAAAAGAAAATCCCTCATTCAATCCCACGTCACATTGGGCGCTCCAGATTTGCTTAAAAGACTTTGTTTTCGAACTACTTTTTTAAATATTTTTTTTAGTCTGGTCATGTTGAAACATCTATCATCACGGGAAAATATAATTGTCAACCCGAGTTGTCAACATTATGTCAGAAGTCAACGTCATTGTCAATTCAATTTAAATTTCAATTTTCACAATCAACAGTGGAGAACTCATTATATATATTGTAGTCTTTGGTGGAGAATGTTAGAGGCGGACGTTTTTTAATCACTGTAGCGAAACGTTTAGCCGGTTTTCTTACAATTTTGAAGTAATTATTATCTAACATGCATAACGTAGACAGTGATAGTGAAGATGAGTTGCCTTCAGGATGGGAGCAAAAGTCAACAGAGGATGGAAGCGTTTACTTTGTAAAGTAAGTAGCTAATGAGCTATCGACTTAAATCACGACTCGTGGCTGGGTTTTCGTAAATGATTATTAAAACAGAGGCTCTTTGTACCGTAAACTTCAGCACCTGTACGAATAAGACGCAATGGACACACCCAAGAACAGGACGGAAGAAGGAAATACCAAAAGAATTACCATTCGGCTGGACGAAAACGGTGGATGAAGAAGATAAACCTGTGTATGTGCAGAAGGAGACTGGCCAAAAAACCTATGTGGATCCCAGGTTAGCGTTCGCTACGGATGCCAAAGAACATGTGCATGACTTTCGACAGAGATTTGATGCTTCTTCCACTGCTTTTCAGGTCAGTTCAAACAGCCGAATTATTGATTAGCATGTTTTACCTTTAAATTCATATTTTTTTTCTGAACAGGACTAAATTATTGTTTGAATGTTATTAATCAACCTTGTTTTACATAAATATGTCCTTATTTTGTACTATAAGTTAAACCTAACTCACAAAAAAATAAAACAGACTTTAAATAAAAAACAAAAGGGTGAAAAATAACTTTAGCTTCTGAAGTCGGTGACCTTTGTTTGATTGATTTAATTTTTTGGTCACCAACTTCAGAAGCTAAAGTTATTTTTCACTTTTTTGGTTTTTTTTTGAAGTCGGTTTTATTTTTTGCAAAAAAAGTTTTTATTTTTCACTTTTTAGTGGTTCACATGTGCTTGATACACATGGAAAGTGCATATCGTTACAATTGCAACAAGCCCAAACACGACTAGGATACATTGTCTCATTATGGAGTTCCATGACTCTTGGCTTCAAATGCTTCTCTTGTTGTACAAAATACCAAAATCGCTGTATGTTATCCTATAAAATTTGAAGAGTTCTCTCGTTTTCGCCAAGATTCCATCATCAGATCCCGACTTGGTGGCAATGGGACCATTTGGAAAGTATACCCTTTCCAACAATAAAATAATATTTCAAATCGGTTGGAAAGCGACGGAGTTATGCGTGAACAAACATGAAAAAAAATAGAAATGTTTATTATTGAGTATAACAAAATATTGAATTCTCACAGTCAGGGCCATTTTATCCACTGGGCACACGCCCAGGGTCCTACGATGCAAGGGAGCCCTAAGTTTCTGTAACTGTCAAAGCTAGAGGCCAAAGAATCCTTACTACTTTAATTTTAGAGCTTTCATCGTAAGTCAATAGTTACTACAAAGAATGTTTTTTAGAGACGGAGAACTTTAAATTGAAACAAAACAGAATAAAGTGTTTAATATCCTTTAAAAAGTAAGTAATTATGTCTCTGTACTGCTCCATCTGCGGTGGTTACATGACTGAAACCATATTTTGGTCATATAAAATCATCCAAAAGTTAAACCAATTTCATGGATATCAAAAAGATTTGTGTTTTATTTCAAAATAAGTTCTCTGTTGTTGTTGTCTACTGGACAAGACTGATCAGTTATATTATTTTATTTTATTGTTATGTGTTGTGTGTGTTTGTATAATTTCTAATTTAATTTGATTGATTGACATAGGATATCTAATTTTGACATTGAATTTTTAATCTTTTCAAATGTTATTTTATTAAGTTCCTTTGTTTACGCTATTACTTGATTTATTTTATTAATTGATTTATTGTGTTAATTGATTTTTACTGTTTATGTTATTTATTTTGTATTATTTGTGCGCTGACTACTTCATTACTATGTCGCTTTATGGATTGGAAATTATCTGAAATAAACGTATTATTATTATTATTATTATTAAAAAACACCCATTGTTTCTGTATGAACTGTCCGAAGAATAACTAACCTATCCGAGGCAGGGTGCAAAAAATTCCGACTAGACCAGTCTGTGGTTATGGTTTTTTATGTACATTTGCTTGGTATGAGAATACGTCTTAAATTATATTTCACACCATAATTTATATGGCAGAACAATGTTTGCGGGGTCAGCTGGCAGTATTATAGTATTTCAAATACTCTCTCTCAATAAATAAATTAAAAAATAATTAATTTTGCATGCCTTTATATAATAAAACCCTATGTAATGCCTCAAATGCATCTTATCGATTTTTCATTGAAATAAAGGAAACCTTTCATTTACTAGGTACTCCATGGTGTGGACTTATCTGGAAAATATGCACTTGTAACAGGTTCCAATGCTGGAATTGGATATGAAACTGCAAAGTCACTTGCAAGGCATGGCTGCAATGTTTTATTTGCTAACCGTAATATGGAATCTACTCAGCAAGCAATACAAACTATTGTACAGGAAACCAAGGCTTCAGAAGATGACTTAAAATCTATACAACTGGATTTAACTTCACTACAAAGTGTAAAGAAATGTGCAGCAGCAATAAAAACTGTTTTCTCAGAGTAGGTAT
Source organism: Xestia ashworthii (assembly GCA_950022955.1). Classification (NCBI taxonomy): domain Eukaryota; kingdom Metazoa; phylum Arthropoda; class Insecta; order Lepidoptera; family Noctuidae; genus Xestia; species Xestia ashworthii. The sequence goes on along the minus strand of OX465558.1, from coordinate 7,301,217 downwards.
TCTATTGCTTACTTATTTTACTATGCTCTTCAAGAAAAACTTAATTAGTTTCTCGGAAAATGCACTATGGAAATAACTAGCTTCCTCATAACTTAAAATACAATGTTTTCTTCTTGTTAAAGTAATGATACAACATTTGCCTAGTAATAATTATTATTTTCCTACATACTGCTACCATGACTAGGTACTGTCACACATTGTTAATTTGAAACAATGTAATTTCAAGCCATTGTGAATGAATGCATTGCTAATGGCTCACACAATTGCTGGTTTAGTAGGTACTAACATTGTTATTTTAATGAGATAATTATGGCATATGAGTTAGTTTTTAGATAAAACATGTGTTGAGAACTTGGAACGTAATAGTTTTTGATCCTTTCTAAACTAGGGATATTGCAATCTCCATAATATAACAAAATGTAGAACATTAAATGTCATGAATTGAAACAACTGGATTTTAAAATTGTCTGAGTATCTTAACATTACTTAATAGCCATGTGTTTGTGCACATAACCATTTTCTTACGTTTCCTTTCTCTCACACACTCAATACTACTATCGCCACAAAAATATATCTTTTATTGTTTGTACACAAATTATGCTCTTTAGACATAGTTTTATGGATACCATTCCCAAAGACAATACAATATTATAATTTCAATATTGACGACCCGAATGGTGTAATGGTAGTGACGCTGCCTTACGTTCTTAGGGTCCTGGGTTCGAATCCCGGTAGGAGCAATGTTTGTGTGATGAGCATGGACATTTGTTTCCGAGTCATGGATATTTATATGTATAATAAGTATGTATTTACAAACAAAAAGTATACATGTAGTATATCAACTATCTAGTGTCCACGACACAAGCTTTGCTTAGTGTGGCGCTAGGTGGCGCTGTGTGTTAATGTCCAGCGATATTTAATATTGTTTTTCCAGCCACCTAGATATCGTAATCTTGAATGCCGGAGTATTTGGTTTGCCATACACTGAGACAGAGGATAACATAGAGACAACTTGCCAAGTCAACCATGTCAGTCACTTGTACTTCGCCATTTTGTTGGAGCCTCTGTTGAGGAAAGGCTCCCGAGTTTTATTTGTTTCTTCAGAATCGCACAGGTAAATATCATTATCACTTGTTTCGTTACGAACAATAGACAATTTACATGAAACAACCATAAATTAAATATATCAGACTAGGTACTTGCAGTATATTTGCCTAAACTTGAAGGATGTAAACAGTGACTTTTAAATGTTATCTTCCCTACTGCAATACAGTTAATGTTTAACGTTTCACAAACATGCGTTTAGATGCCTCCCTCTAAGGCTTTACTTCGGAACTTAATCATAACTGCAGGATTTTTTACTATCCACATGTTACCGGATGTGCTGTAGGTAAACCTCTGCCGAAACTTTCAGAGATAACAAGCAATGTTATGTTAAATTGACGTGAATTTGCGGTAATTTAAGACCTATTGTTGCACTGGACTTTACCACCTTCAACATAATTTAAGCTGTAATTGAGCACATTAGATAATAATTATATATATGTCATGTAGTGTCATCACTATGTAGAAGGTTAAACATTTTAAATTCTTAAAATGGAGTTTATGTAATCGACTTTAGAGTCCATTTTTAGATTTTTTTTTAACGTGATTCATATTATGTACTGCTAAACCGGCCATTTTAGGCCCGCAGGTCTGTACAAAGGTGAGATACTTCTGCATAAAAATGGTATACCTATCGTAATATTTGTATGATTTAATTAGTTTTTAAAACCCATTAAAATTTATTATGTACAATATTTACATGTATGATTTATAATTTAAATATCCCATCTTAAATCAGAATCCTTATATTTCAGGTTTGCTGACCTCAAGAATGTTTTTACACTGCAAAATATTGCTATGCCTAAAGACGCTTACAGTTCCATGATGGCCTACAACAATTCTAAGTTGTATAATGTTATAACTGCAAAGGTAATTCAATATTTAGTTTTGTAATGTGCAACTTTCGCCTGATTTCTTAGGTGAAAATCGAATAAGTAATTTACTAACAAATAAAGCGCATGTAAACTGATGTGAGTGTTTAAATTAATTAACAAAAGCCAATCGCTTCACATTAAGAGCAGCGGTGGCCCAGAAGTGACTGCCCGACTTACGAACAGTAAGTCGTGGGTTCGAACCCAGGCAGGCGCATTAATTACACGACTGCCCAAAAAAAAGAGTGTTTTGTGTAATTTATTTCACCACCACTGCTCTCAAAACGGTGAAGGAAAACATCGTGAGGAAACCGGCATGTCCTAGAACTAAAAATTCGATGACATGTGAGATGTGACATATAGCCCATGTAATGTTGACGCGGCTTTATAATTTTCGTGCCAGAAACTAGTTGTCAGTATATTACAAATCTTCCTTCAGTATTGGTCTTCAAAGTTTAAAATATCGTTTCAGGTTTTAAGTGAAGAGTGGAGAAGTAAGGGTATATACGTGAACTCCCTTCATCCTGGTAACATGGTGTACACAAATCTCTGCAAGTCATGGTGGCTGTTCAGACTAGCATTCTTCTTAGTCAGACCTTTTACTAAATCTTTGGTAAGTCACTTGCTATTTTTATAAAACATATGGGAACGGGTATTTATCGCGAATTTTTACCTTTAATTATAAGCTCGACGTTTCGACCGGATTGCATCAGCCGTGGTCGCGGCAAGACTGAAGTAATGGAGGTACCGCCACAGCAAAGCAAAGGCGTTTATTCAACTACCCTCACTTGATCTTCATAAATGTTAATTAGGGCCGGTTCACACTAGCACAGCTGAGATGCCCCTTCGAGGCTCAGGATTGTTAAAAGTAATAGGTTTTCCTGCCTGATGCCGTAGAATATGCAATTATGGCATAATTACCTAAGGCAATGATGTAAAAAAATTCGACCACGCTTCGCTCGCTCTTACAGCCTACTTATTCTTGAGTTTTTACTTTGTCTATAAGAGGCCCAGGTAACTCCAGTAGGTATATCGGTAGAGAAAGTATGGAACTCGTGAATATGCTATGTTTAGTAGCTGTCCGACAGCCAATTTTTTATTTATCATTATTACGATTACCTAATGTAATACATTTTCTGTAACAGCAACAAGGAGCAGCCACAACGGTATACGCTGCAACTGCAGCCGAACTTGAAGGTGTCACCGGTTTGTACTTCAACAACTGTTTCTACTGCGAAGAATCCGCGATGGCTCGTGACAAGAACATAGCCCATGAACTATTCGCCATGACGCTCAAAATGATTGCCGCTCGCGTCGGCACGGATGGTCTGCAGAAATATTTGGATAAATATACGACTACGAAACCTCTTAGTAAAGATGAAACGTCGGATGCGACGGAACAGAAGGCAACTAAAGAATAAGGGTATTTGGGTGTAGGGTTTTAGATAAGTAATTGTATTTTATACCTTTCTGGCGACCCGACCTTGTAAGCACGGCGCTATCTATCGGGTCCAAAGTAGTCCAAACGGGTCGAGTTGCGAGGCTATCCTATCCTTCAAGCTGGAAGCAACCTGCCCGGCTAGCATGGGCAGGGGATAAAAATTTTATCCACCGGTTATTTCCACTTTTGTTTGAATTTTGTCCCTTGTCAGTGGAAATAACCGGTGGATAAAATTTTATCCCCTGCCCATGCTAGCCGGGCTGGTGGTTTAGCAAATTAGTATGTACGAATATAATCGCACGTGATTTTTATTTAATAAGATGAAGCAATCTGATATCATATTTTTGTACTGCTGACTGAATTGGTGTCCTGCTGTTTTTTAATAGTTTTATGTCTGAAAACAAAACATTGATTATGGTTAATTGTGAATCCAAAGAGATTAGATTCTATAGTTTGTATTAAAAATGATTATATCAAAGACCGAAATACTGTGTACTTTAGTGTAAAATATCAAGATCAGATGGGTAGCATTTTTTTGTTTCTCCAAAACAAACTGATAGATTTACTCGCTAGTGGGTAAGTCTAATAGTTGGTTACTATTATCAAGAAAATAAAGCATTAATTGGTGAACGTCAGATTCGCAGGTCAACAGTCGTATATAGATTTGAAATTGTGCCTAAAAATTACTTATCAATTACTTATATTTACTTACCAGAGTGACTATGAGGCTAACTAGGCACCCGTTTGGTTATTACAGAAAATAAAGCAACAAGTACGAACATACGTCAGTTTGCTCTTAAAAAACTTTTTTGCAAAAAATAAAACCGACTCGGTGACAAAAAAATTAAATCAATCATACAAACGTCACCGACTTAGGAAGCTAAAGTTATTTTTCACTTTTTTTTTTGAAGTCGGTTTTATTTTTTGCAAAAAGTTTTTATTTTTCACTTTTTAGTGGTTCACATGTGCTTGGTACACATGGAAAGTGCATACCGTTACAATTACAACAAGCCCAAACACGGCTAGGATACATTGTCTCATTATGGAGTTCCGTGACTCTTGGCTTCATCATCAGATCTGATGGTAGAATGGTTCTTATCAAACGCAAATGTTTCACTTGTTGTGGAAAATACCAAAATTGCTGTACGTTATCCTATAAAATTTGAAGAGTTCCCTCGATTTCGCCAAGATTCCATCATCAGATCCCGACTTGGCGACTATGGGACCAACTTGGAAGTATACCCTTTCAAACAAAAAAAGAATTTTTCAAATCGGTTCAGGCGTCTTCGAGTAATCGGTGAACATACATAAAAAAAAAAAAAAAAAAAATACAGTCGAATAGAGAACCTCCTCCTTTTTGGAAGTCGGATAAAAACTCGGCTAACGTAAAGAGAGAATAAACAGGGTCTAGGTTTGTAAATTGTGAAATAAGCAATTTTTCGTCCATGAAAATTTCAGTAATTCCTCATAGTTCCTACTCTACATAAATATTTTAATGTATACTTTTATACTATATACTATAATATTATAAAGCAGAAAAGTTTGTTTGGTTGAACGCGCTAATCTCAGGAACTATCGGCTCGAATTGAAAAATTATTTTTGCGTTGGATAGTCCATTTATCGAGGAAGGCTATATACTATATAACATCACGCTATGACCAATAGGAGCGGAGCAGCAATAAGAAATGTTGCAAGCGGGAAAAAGCTTCCGTTGAGCAGGCGATGCGTTGCGATATCAAAACTTCACGCGAACGAAGTCGCGGGCAGAAGCTAGTTCTTTATAATTATGAAATAAGCAATCCTCTCATCATGGTAAGAAAATATAAGTAGTTTTTAGGCACAATTTAAAAGCTAAATACAATCTGACATTCACATTAATTGTATGTTATTCATAGCTCACAGAAATGTTAACTTAAATTTTATGAGTTTAAAGGTTACTTGTTTAGGTTTACTAAATTATTAATAACATTTGTAAATATGAATAAACAACTAAAAGCTCATAAATTGTATTTTATTAAACAAATATCGATACCTAAATCAAGAATGATAAAGTTTAGATCCGACGAAACCAACCAACATAATTATGTTTTATTCTTTTCATTTCACAGATATTTTTATCACTGATACAAAGTATAAGGCAGCTAAAAGCTCCAAAAATTGATGGATTGTATGAGGAATGATAACAAAGAGTAGAAGAATAAATAAATAAATATTGCTGGACATTAACGCACAGCGCCACCTAGTGCCACACTAAGCAAAGCTTGTATCGTGGACACTAGATAGTTGTTAGACTACATTTATACTTTTTTGTTTGTAAATACATAGGTACTTATTATACATATAAACATCCATGACTCGGAAACAAATGTCCATGCTCATCACACAAACATTTGCTCCTACCGGGATTCAAACCCAGAACCATAAGAACGTAAGGCAGCCTCACTACCACTAGAATGGATGAACAAAACGTTTTGAGGTGACCCCAAGTAGAAAATGGTATACTGGCAGAAAGATGACGATTAGAGGTCTTAGGTAAAATGATACTGACAGGACAAATTCAAAATTCCCATAATTTGCTTATGTGTAAAATTTAAATAAGTACATAAATGCTCTTAATTAATTCTGGAAAGGTAAATTACACCGTTTCTGCTGGATCTTGGAAATATTGGTTGAGTTGGATGTAATTTTTGAGAGAATATAAATAATGGTTGTAAGGATCCTGAAGTAAAGACTGGGTACGTTCCCACTAGTCCTACGTTTTAAGGTGGAAGGTATGAGATGAAAAGTACAAATATTCCCATTGGTGTCGATTCTGTTGTGCACAAACTAAACTTAATTTAGGCTATTACTATCCTTTTCTCACCAATAAAACGAGAAAGAGACGGACGTAATTTAGAGCTGTCAAATTTAATTCGAACTAATATTTCTATACAAATGAAGGGTGCACGTAAAAGCATGTCGACTAAAAACACGGTGAAGCGCAAGGCATAAACTAGTTTGACATTTCAAACTTAGTGCATAGCTAATAGCCGTCCTTTTCTCGCACTGTCTTTTAGTAAAAGATAGCAATAGTCTATAATAAGTTTGGTTTGTGCACAACAGAATCGACACCATTAGTTCTTGTGTAGAACTAGTGGGGAGTGTCGGAGCATAGTTACTTTACTCTTTGGTGGGAGCGAACCGAAGACTCAGGCAAGAAGACTGCTTATCGGTAAACACAGGACATAGAAGAATAAGCTATAGAGAATCAACGAATAAAGGACTTGGCTGGCTGAGCCTGGCCGGCCTAACTTCCACCATTTTAATTTTTTTTTAAGTTGCAATATTGAATAATAGCTGGTATCAATACCAACAGGTTTTGCATGAGACAAAATGTTCTAGTGTCTCCTTTCCCAGATATGAGAAAACAATGTTAAAGTATTTACTGATGGCATCTGATTCGATTAGCCACGCATAAATCCAGTAACAATCGATAGCCGATACCAATACAAACCAGTTTTAAATACAAAATGTTCTAAAATGTCACGTTTCCGAAATATAAGCTAATGTGTTCAATTATTATAGTTTATATGTCGAATTTTAGACTTTAGATCTATGTCCTTGTTTTTGATGTATTCCGAAACGTAGTACGGACGATTTAAACGATTTTATAAAGATACCCGACGTCATAACCTTAAAAACACCGTATCGAGAATGCAAGTCTTGGTTTAATGCAACCAAATATTTGTCTCATTATCTGTGGAGTAAACATGGCGACTTTGACATTTTTATGTGTCAAGGTAAATTGTCAAGAAGTAGTAAATTTTAATATTTAGTAATTCGTGTTATCTAGGAAAATATTAAATTATTCGTGGTTTTTGTTTCATTATCATTCCATTGTACATAGCAAATGCGTGAACGTCAAAAAATAAAATCATTTCGACACTAATAAATGAAATTAATGATGCTGGTTCGGACGCTCCTAACGGTCATTGAATTTCCTTTAAATCCTAAAAAATGTTCTAAGCAATATAAAAATATATAATGTTGTTGTTTACTAAGGTTGTGTGTGTACCTAAAACTTTAAAAAGTTAGTGATTGCCTTCGCCAAGATGGGGGACAAAATGAATAGAGAATACTTCGAGCCAGGGGCCACAGCCTTCAACTACAATAATGTGGTAAGTAATAATTATTGCTTCACTTTTACCTTTAAACACAATGAAAATCATTGAACCCATGTAATTTTAAACAAAGAATCAAATTGACCATGTTGAGGAGAAACCCTTTTCGACATTCTGAACAAATTAGTCACGAATTAATATTCTTTCTATTAAAATTGTACTCGGTGCTTGTCTAAATTAACCTTGGAGTAATCTATCTTACTGAAACAAAGATATTTGTTGCAATAGTGGGTACTTAGCTTATTCCTACAGATTGATTGTTACTTTTTGAAAGCTAGATTACCCACCCCCCATGGAGTTGTGTTATGTACCCTATTTATTTATGACACAAGATGGTGACTTTGAGGTTTTTGATATTCATTCACTTTATAGAGTGGTATCCTTGCCTTCATTGCCTTAAATAAAGAAACATATTCTTTTTATCAGTGTTAGGAAACTAATCAAGATAATCATATCCCCAGACTTAGGTCGATGACGGACGATTATCTAAAAACAGCTGTTTAAAACACATTTTTGTATGGGAACATGTCACATTGACAGCTGTTTTCAGATAATCAGATTGTTATCTTCTCGGTGAACATGGACCTTACTGCTAAAACATTGAAACTTAAACCTTCTAGTCTTTTGTTTACCAGGAAATTGTAATAAAATTGCATATCTATAACCGTGTCCTTTGCTGTTTAAATATAAAGTACTTATTTACTTATTGCATTGTTACCTTCAACATATATTTATCAAGTAAATGTTATCATAAGACTTGTTTAGTATCTTAGAATATAAATAACTGTTAACTGGGACTTTGTTCTGGTGGGTATATTACTTGCCTATTGGTCCACTGCAAGGTTTAGTTGAGTCAGAGAGTCGTTCGAGGGGTGCAGTTTTCAAAACAAAAAGATATCATCTTCCAACCCTTCTCCATGTAGACTTGGATGTGATCCAAGGTCTAACCTCTACATCATCTGCCATGCCTTTCTCCAACTATGTTGGGGTTGGCTTCCAATCTACCAGCTGAACACCAGTATTTTACAGGGAGAGACTCTCCATATCTCTAAAATACTGCTTGTCTGACCTCCACAACCCAGTTAGTACAAGGAACTCTACAATACCCCTTTGTAAGACTGGTTGCCAGACTTTCGGGTACTGGCCATTTCTAAAAACTGCCAAACAAACAAATGACAACTGGGACCAAGGCCTTAAGGCCTACCTCTGCATCTTTCTCAATCAACATTTAATACATGATATGGCAAGAAAGGAGAAGTTTGATGAAATGACGTAAGTAATAGAGATGTATGGAAGAAGATATGCCTTGCTGACCCCAAATAAATTGCGAAAATAAATATTGATGGACATTACACAGCACCATCTAGTGCCAAACAAAGCAACGGCTTGTGTCGTGTTCACGAGGTAGTTGTTTTACTACATAGATACCTACTCTTTGTTTGAAAATGCATACTTATTATACATATATAAACATCCATGACTCGGAAACAAATGTCCATGCTCGTCACACAAACATTTGCTCCTACCGGGATTCGAACCCGGGACCCTAGGAACATAAGGCAGCCTCACTGCCGCTGCGTCATTCGGGTCATAAAAGGGCAAGAGGGGGAGGAGGAGGGGGGGGCGTATTATGTATATTATAAATTGTATGTATTAGTTTAGTGTATAAAATAAGTTAGTTTAAGTTTATGTGTGTATGTAACTGTATTGTTTGTGCACATAGGTTTATCCTCTCCTGCAAATCTCGCAACTCAAGTATGGTTTGCTGTAAGAAAACCTAATTCTGGGTTAAGCTCGCCGTTGTACATAAGCTATATATTTTAATTTTGTGTATATTTTTGTTTGTAATTTTTGTGTGTGCAATAAAGAATAAGAATAAAGGTTGTGGCTCACTTGACAAGCACCGCACCAGCACCGCTCCAACCCAGCAATTTACTTGCCATTCAAATTAGAGCATTAAACCGTGTGTCACATAACATATTTTTAATGTCCATTTATGAAAAAGCTTACGGCGCGGGTGGTCAACGCGCGAATATTGTTGTAATCGAAGGTTGATCATATGTTACAATAACTGAATCAATTGTTACAGTACACCGGCTGAAACTTTTTATAAACAGTTTACATACAACTGAACTTAAAAAAATCTCAGAACTGTAATGGAAAGGGTGTTTGCGGGGTAGGTGAATTAAACCACGAATCCAAGTTAACAAAATATAATTACTAGAGATAATACCTAAAATACAATGCTACCTCCCGGACTATTACTACCAGCGTGCGAACTGCCAGCTTGCGCCTTGCGGACGGCGAGTGGACCGCGCGCGGCCGTCGCGTGGCCCGCGCGCCGCAGCCTATATTCGAGGCGACGCCGGTCAGGAGTTGTGCTGGTGCGGTGCTGGTGCGGTGCTGGTCAAGTGAGCCACGACCTTAAGAAAGATTCTTCATTCTTTTATTCACATGAAAATAAAATTCAAAGTATCAACAAACCTATGCTTGTAAACACAGCATAATTTCAAACTGCACTTTGCTTAGTTTACATAACATCTACTTAAGTTACATTCAAGTGCTTGCTTACTTGCACTCTGTGCCTTCCAAGCATTTATTTGTTTACTTAGGAACGTCTTATCTAGCTACTAGTGTTTAATGTCAGTCATAATTAAAAAATTGTATTTGTTATTGCTCTAATTAATCATTTTAAGAATAGGCGTTTTTTCGGTTTTTTTTTTGGTAGGTTTATTTATAACCATTTTTATCTTCAACTCATAAAAATAACTGTTATTGTTTTTCCTTTCGTATTTAGTTATTCCAAGCAAAGAATTGAACTATGTGAAAAGCTAACAATGAGAATTAAGTTGAGCCTATGTTTATTTTTAAGTTATCAAAGAGTTAAGACAATGGTTAATTAATTTACGAGAAAACGATTAAAATGTTTTCCCACTCTACATTTATTGTGATTGAAGTTTTTCTATTTTCCACATACGTACTTTAAGATGCTAAGTTTACAAAACTTAGTTATTTCTGCATCGAAACACAAGTTTGTAAGTTACACCTGACATCATCAAAACTGCCGAAAAAACAACAACGTGTGTTACAACAGTTTAAACATAATTTGCTGTATCTAATGACATTAGACCATATTAATATTTATGTACATTACAAGGAGCTACTCGCAACATTAAGCACGTCAAAGTAATACATATGTGGCAATTTACCAACATGTGCTTACAAAATATGCAAGAATATTTGAATTAGATGCCTCCATGAAACTCGTTAGAACTAAACATAGTACCTACGTCTCCACCTTTACTGCCAGATTCCGTAAGATTTCGCCATGATACGACCAGCAACCTATGAATTTATGTAAAATTATTGTTGATATGCAATGTCTACATGCTGAGATAAGAACGAAATATGAACTTATCTTTATAGCGATCGACGAACGTTAGGTTCCTGTTTCGCGACGCCTGCCTCCGGGAAGCTTTATCACCACCTTTTATATGCATACAAAGATGCAACTCCATATGAGGCGAAGAAAGCAATGTGAAACTTTAGATTTGCCATTCTTTACATGCACTGACTGAACTCAACAACATTTTGTAAACATTTTAATTGGAAATTACGACTGTGGATATGAACCGATGTTTACTTCGTGAAAGTATGTAGGTACAGTCAGACTAGAAATTCTGTTGATATTATTACCGTCGCATGCTCTTACGTATAGGCGTTATTCTTCGTCTGGTTCCGAGAGCTTCGGCGCGGGAAGTTAAAAAATAACACGCTATTGTTCACAATTTTCTATTTTGCCAACAGTTTGCCGATGAACAATAATAGTATCTTGATCCCACGACGAGACAATGCGATGTGGGCCAAGCAGCTGACACAATTTAATTTGCACGAACCGCCACGACACCACCACACTGTATTAATTGTGCTGCAAAGTAATATCTACTTTTTACTCTCACGCTTCTACCTGTGCGATGTGATCGTTTATGCATCCATGTACGTAGTGTAGCTTGTTCTGTGTAAATAACTCATTTACATAAGGATGTAGGAGCCTCGCCCGCCACATAAAGAAATCGCGCAGCATCTGCCACCGCGCAGCTGTCGTGTATGTTGCAAGAAGCCACTTATTTCGGAGCCTGTATGTATAAAGAAACTTGTCTTAAATGATCGGCAATATGATTTATAATCGCATGTTTAATATGGATGAAAGAATAGGTTATCGAATTAATTGCATCCATGTTTGTATTACTCGTGTATTTTCTTTCATGAGTTGATTACGGCATCAATATCAGGTGTTTGCCAATCGTGTTTATAGAGGTTAAACGGATCAGTTTGATACACGGCATCATAATATATGATACTGGATTGAGTCTTGCCAATCTCAAGGCAAGATAAGCCCTAGTTACATCGATGTCAAGTTTTGTAGGCTATATCTATGTCACCGTAAAATTGTCAAACACGTTATATTGTAGGTATAGCGATATTGTAAACTCTCGAATTATTGTCAAATGAACATACTGCTTACAATAAAACGCATTATTTTTCGTGAAATGTATGCGATGGTAGTCAACTCACGCGGTGTGGAGGGAAGGAGGGGTCCCCCTTGCCCAGTGTTACCACTCTCATGAAAAGATACTGTACCATTCCTGAGAAATATCGATTACTTAATATAACCTAACCTTGAAACACTTTATATTCCCCTAAAAAGCGTAGTCGACGGGGCCCTGTTTTTTTTTTTTTTAGGATGGGAAATCATCAAATGACTTCTCCCACTCTGGGCGGAGCGGGAGGGAGTGTCAGACTTTTACTGACTAAAACCCATCCATGTTCCTTCCTCGCCCTTTATGTTCCGGGGCCGCGGTATCTCTTTCGAACAGGCCCGCAACCCCGGAGGGCCCCTGTTTCCAAGTGCAGGGTTTAAAGGAACCTAACCAACCTAACGGGGGGGTGCCCCAAGTCCCGATTATGGGGGCAGAGATACCTACTTCCGGATGTTCAGTTGACAATAATTCGAGAGTTTACAATATCGCTAGAGAGAAACACGTTAAATTGTAATATCACACGTAATATCACGTTATATTGTAATATAACGTGTTTGACAATTTTACGGTGACAGTTCGTAAGAGAGAGTGACGTTGCGTTTTCACTGTAAACGCGAACACCCTAAAAGAAAATGCAAAACTTTCTTTGCAGAGTAATTTTGTTTTTCTAACTATAATAAAGAAAGATAAAACGATTTTTTATAGCGTCTAAGGTCGCATGTTCTGTGTAGCTGCTGTCGGTGCCAGGGTACCAGGGACGTCGCTCGCGTGAACCGTCCGCGCGTCCCCTCACTACGATACTTACAATTTGTATGGGACTCGAAAGCACGCCGAATTGCATTATGTAGGTATACATATTTTTGTAATGAATCATAATCTTTGGCATTGTTAAGAAAATAAGAAGACTAGCCATTTTCTTAACACCACGTGACGTCTACTACAGTTAATTCTGTCCCAAGTTTTTGGATTCACTGCACACTTTTTGAAAGAGATTTGCTATAAAATTCTTTGCCTCTAAACGAAAATGTCGACGCCGTGTCTGTGTGTGCCTATAATTTATTTATCAGGAAACTATGTAATTTCATAAGAGATTACCAAATCAATTAACAATTATCTTGATATTATTCATTGCTATCGGCACCACAATTTTCATAGTTTTCAGACATTGTTTCGTGTACACTCGATATTAAAATTGTATAAGGTACGTAACTACCGATCGCGTGCTTGTGGCAAAACCTATCTACCTAGTTGGCAATGCTCAATGTTCGGCTCTGTCAGCCAGTCTGTTTCAGAGAATTGCGAAATATTTTGCAGCTCGCAAGTCGCGACCTCCGCGCTTACCATTGTTACTTTTATGTACTTACTTACAGTTTATCTACAAACCATGTGCCATAGTGTCTCGTGAAAGAAAAACGATGAAAAAAATCTTGTTTCCAAAAAAGAAAGTGATGAAAACGGTGCGTGTTATAATGTAATGCTATAGATAATGTGTAGTGGTGCACTTAGCGAGAACATTGCACGGGTAAGCTAATCAGATACATTATCTCATATACCTTTGTACTTGAACCGAATAGAAAGTCTTTCATTTTTTATTTTAAATAAGAAAACTGTTATCTTGTTACTCCTGCAAAATCCGAACCGGACTCAGTATTGCATCTTGCGCATTACCTAAACGGCAGCAAAAACTTATTTCGCGAATACTTGACAGGTATGCTCAATTTGTAATGCAGGAAAAACTTAGAGCAGGAACACAGTTTCAAAATATGCATTTTTTTTCTACCATAATTTGCCTCGAATCGTAGAGTACTGCTGCCTGTGACATACCGTCATCCATTCGGCTTGCGTCATTCGCTCGTTCTAGTCCAATCGCTTTTTTACCTTATTTCGATTACATCAACTAATTTCGCGTTACATCGATACCAGAAGTTCTGTGAAGATGGAAGAATTTCCATTAAAACGTAATGTTCATTTTGCGCAACGTTATAATAGACTATTGACGGGTTAAGATGTCTTCGATCTAATCAGATGCTTATCTTTGACTTCTGATATCGCAACGGACAGTTCCATCTCAATAGAACATCATGTTACAATCAACACTATTCCGATAATGTTTCTGTTGTAAACTTCTATCAATTGCCTTTTACGAGGACAAAGAAAACCATGTTGAAATTATTTGTCTTGTCCGTCAGTCTAAATTATTTCTCAACTTTTAGGAACGCAAATTCTTAAACGTAACCTCTGTTTATCTATACTTAAATCAACTTTTTATATCGTCATAACATTGTTTAATTTCGAGGTCTACCAATCACGTCATTAAGACGCGAAACGAGTTGCAGCCAAGTTGGGGCCGATTACAGATCTTAAACACTTAATCACCGTCATTACGAATGTAACAATGGAAAAGTCTATAATATTCTTTCCTCCATATGGCTTGTAAGTTGAGATTTCTAACCGCTAAATCGAAGACGGTTACGTTTTATATCGATTCGAATTTGAATCGATTTGAATTGGTGTGTAATCGATTGCTCATTTCTGGTGTGGTCTACACTCATTAGAGCCCGTATCGAATGCAAAGATGAAAGCTTTGCCACTCATATTTGTTGCATGTCTGCTGTATGACTACATTATTCGCTTTTCAACGATAATTAGTTACTTTCTCCGGTTATATTTCCGAACTGCTAATAGATTGTACTGACAGCCAAATAAGTATTTTCGTTGTTTTGACCTTCACCTTTGACTTCATATAAAAATTAATGAATATTATCTTCGCTCGAGAATTTTATTTAAATAAAACAGGTACATACTTAAAAAAAACAGATGCGATAAGTGAATAGTTAAACACTTCTAGCGTTGGTACTCATTTGCATTTGCAGTGCTTACTCGTGTACACTTTATGCAAAGCTAAT
The DNA here is from genome assembly GCA_950022955.1 of Xestia ashworthii. NCBI lineage: Eukaryota > Metazoa > Arthropoda > Insecta > Lepidoptera > Noctuidae > Xestia > Xestia ashworthii. Next base: position 7,286,193 of record OX465558.1, on the reverse strand, counting down.
GGAGACACCCTGTATCTCCTGCGAATTAATTTTTAATCAGAATAGATGGGAAGAACTTGGGTCGTAAAGTAGAATCTAAGAACGGAAAAGTACAAAAAGCAGATATAAACGCGTCACAGACAAGGTATTATTAGTCACCGTTTTTTAAGTCCAATCAAATAGTTGCTTTAGTCTGTGACATTAAAAGCTGGTGTGGGTAAATATTGGTTGTAATGACATAAAACTAATTCTAGAATCGTGGTATTTTGTTTGGATTCTGACGTCAATTGGTAATATAAGTAAATCACAGCATTTTTTCCAAATGCTAACTAATTTAACAGCTAACTAATTGATTTACTTACAGCTATAGTTTACATAATTGGCAGTATTCCTAGTAGCTCACTTGTTGGGCTTGCTTATAACTTGAAACCCTACATTGTGTGCAAGGCAGCCGTCTACGGACACTGGAAACTGTAATTGTTTTTTTATTGTATTAGATTGACATTTTATAAATGGTTATAAAATATGTTTTATCAAATCTATAATGAATGGTATTTGCTTTTCCACTTCCATCATAATCTCAGGACTTTAAAATCTGTGTTAAGTAGATCGTACGCAAATCCCCAAAAGATCCTTCTACAACTAGGAATATCTTTTTTCTAGCAGCTGGACTCCTTATCTTTTCCCATGATTCACTGTGCAAAATTCAACATTCATCTTCTCAATCACTTCACTACAATATGATCAAATAGCAATAATGTGCACATATGCGTACCAAATAACGAAACTGCTTTCTAAAAGTAGCCCGCATTTCCGTGTCGTCACGCTGGTTGCGCACTGTTGTCACCGCAGAGTGGTCAACAGAACCACTACTATAACTACGAGTACCCTCTGATGTAGCTAATTAACATGGGCACTGATCAGCAGAATTAGTGATATGGCAATTTATGCGTGCGCAGATCAAATCAAATTGATTAAAAGTAGTGACGGTACTTTCATACAAGCCTAAAACTAGCTATGCTTAACTAGCTACTACTCTTTTCTTGTCTTGCTTGCCCCTAGACACGACACTGATTGAAAGTCGCTGAGATGTAGCATAAACCCTTGGTGCCAGACCTTACATGATATAGGGTATTGGCATCAAGATTGACATTGAATGTTATGTTTATCATGGGTCAATTTTGTTGTTTCATCTAAGGCCACACGTGTTTTAATACCACTAATTTAAATAGCCTCATTATTGCAGTCGTCCAGTGCACCCTAAGCAATAAGCCCAGGATGTCTCGTTGATTGGCTTATATTATCAGACCAAAAGAGCCTTTAGAAAAACGTATATTCTATAATCAATCGAACATTGATTGCGACATGTGCAGTAGAAATTTGTTGGGTTTACTCACGTGCATGTTTGGGTTTGGGGAACGTCTGCTAATTTCGGACATAAACCCTGGTGCCCCTACATGAGCTGCTGGTCGCACGCTTCAACGTGTGACGCGGATTTGGGCATCCCCGTGTGAACGTGACTAAAGCCACATTCATGTAAGTACTATAACACTCATAACAAACCACTGAAGTTATTTCTAGTAAATACAAATACGATATTTAGGTATTATTTAGCTATCGTTAGCGTCATTATTATCCTTTGTGCCGTCTGTGCCTTAATGTTGGAATTTTCCAGAACGCACGGTCGAATTGAAATAGAAATTTATTTAATGGCCATGCTTTTCCCTTTTTGTTTACTTCTAAAACAAAAAGGTTTGAAGGGTAAAGCCGCAGTTAAAAATACAAAGCGCGATTGTTTGGTAATATTTAAGGGTAACGAAGCTTGCAATTTAATGTGGATTTCAGAACCTAATACAATGAAACAGGACCTTTTTAGAGCTAACTCGTTATGAAACGAAATTAGTCTTTTTAAAGTTTTTTTAAGAAAACCAACATGACTCGTGTTTTTATTTATCCTTTAGTTCTGTAAATCAGAACTAAATTAACTCATTTGTGATTACCTGCCTACGTACTAGACACATTTGGCCATGTTGTGTGACGAAAGTCGTTACTTAGATACTATTTGTTTATTTCGACCTCCAGACATAAAGCCTAGCTTACAGTTTTAGTTATTTGATTCTACCCACGCGCGTGTCTTTTAATGAAGAATTTTAAAAGGCCAAGTCTGCTAGACATTCAACCACGATTGTTCCCTGCGAAGGTATTTCGTATTAAATAAATCATGTAATGGTAGGTATTATCAACATGATATTGTCTCGAGGATAACAATCGCAGGCGTAGTGTGGCGTAGTGTTGGCCACCTGATAGTTATGTCTGATGAAGTCATTAATCTAGTCATTGATATGCAATGGACGGTTAACACATAGTTATCATAATAACAAACTAGTTGGTCAGCAGTGATATTATGCAACTTTTATTGAGAATAATGACTTAAATACCAGAGATAGAATTGATCTAGCTCTGTTTAGGTAGATGTAACCGAAATCTTCATTATTCCTTGCCTTTCCAGGAATGTCTTTTCTACAAAAATAGTAATAGCTTTAAAGAGAAACTCAAACTCAATATTAAAACAGATTATTTGAAGGAGAATATAATTAAGAAGAAATAAAATGAAGAAAAGATGAAAGCTTCAGGTAACCGACAAACGAACGTCTCTAATTTACATAACCATGTAACCTTTGAAAAACAAAACGGGGTGTACCTTGCTACATTATAATTGGGTTTGAGGTTTCTTTTGTAATTTCGCTGGAACGTGTATTAAGAAATTGAAGAACCTTAAATTACTCTTATCAACTTTTCCGAATTTATTTCAGTAACGGCACGTAAGTAGGTATTACCTAATGATGTTCTTGTATTACAAGAGTCATTGTGGAGTAACTGAAAAATACAATTTCCACACTCTGTAGTTGTGAATAACTTGTTATTGGTCTTCTAACATGTTATTGTTTAACAAAATATCTTTCTCCTTGGACATAAATAACACATACATTCCGGAAAGTTTGTTTATACCCTCCCGAGCCAATTGATAAGCACGATAAGTAATGACATAAGATGACTTACGAAGAGATAACTCATAGATATCAATAACATTCATAATGGCGTTTGTCATAATGAATAAGCTAAACCGGTATGTCCAACAATAGCTTGAACAATAACCCATTATGCAATCCACTTACAAATGATTTTATCTCGATCATCAGCGTTACCGATGATTTTTAATGGACACTGGTTCTGCTACCAAAACTATCTTCATACCGATCCTATCTTAATATCGATTTAATCGGTTCTACCATTTCGTGATACGAAAGACATTACTCTTATTGATGGGCTGTTAATAGTGGTACTTACTTAATTTTGTTACGTTTGCATGGATGATTTAATTAATTTATTATTAACTAGCTTATGCCCGCGCATTCGCCCCTATGTGTTAATCCAGGTTATAAACTATTTTTGTGCCAAAATTCATCCGAATCCAGTCAGTGTTTTTTGCGTGAAAGAAACAAATATCCATTCATCAATCCTCATAAACTTTCGCATTTATAATATTTGTAGAATATTCGGTTATCATTCATATCTTATCTGTACTTTTAATTCTGTCTATCCTCTGAAAATACAAGTAAAATAATTCGTCATTCAATTCACCTAATAAAAGTTTATACGTCATCATTTAAGAAAACTAGGATCTAGATCCAGAAGAAAATTACTGTAAGAAAATGTATTAGGTATGTCTCGGCTCCGCATAGCAAATTAATTTACGACAGAGATAGTACCTAGAATAAATTCTCATTTGGTTGAATCCATTAATATTGCTCTACGGTACCCGGCTTATGCTTTTTTCTCTGGCAAGGATAAACTGGGTCTTCAAAACTTATTACAGAGATATCAATTAGGTACCTCAGCTTAAGAGACTTAAATAGAAAACCACAGTTAAGCAATCACCGCGTTAATAAGTCTTTCATTTATAACCGGTGCTGTTCCGATTACTTTCAGGTGACTCATCCAATGCCTATGAGAATGAAAACGTTTGATCAATTACACGTGCAGGTTAGAAACCGTTTCATCCTATAAGGTATCAATAAACTAAATACAGATTTCCTATCAACATCTTACCTAATGACGCTGCCACGCCAGTTAAAGTAGAAACCTTAGCAGATCTAGATTACTCTATTTTTATTCGAGTTGATCTTGACTAGAACAAATTAGCCTCCATGGTTGTGAACTCGACTGGTGTAACCAATATGCATCGAGGTGTGTACCTACCTACCTATCCAACTGTTTTCTAATGTGATATCGACGATCGCGTCCGGTCGGGATTTCATTTCACCGAGCCTACTCCAATGCTACCACGTTGTGACCAGTTTTTATATAGGACACTTGCCACTGTTGTGATTATACCACGATACACCAATAGATACCTACTTCATAGGCATACAACAGGTCGTTTTCTGATTTCACAATAATTTGTCTTTGAATATTGACAGAAAGTTGTCGAGTTGTTAACTTGTTACTGACATTATCTTCGAAACAATTGATATCAGTTTGGATTGATTTACAATCGACTAATTTGCGGTTTGTATTGTTGATAACTATTGATTGAAGCCTGATATTGTAGAACTTTCGAAAAACAAGTTGACATTGCCGATCAAGTTTCTTAGAATTAGTGCTCGAACAATCAAACGGAGGGAAATCCACTAAGTGCCACTAGAGGTCTAGTTTGCTATACTTCTCTGTCAAACAAACTTGCGACCTGGCTTGATAAATTTACTGTCTTGATCATTTCGTTGTACCTTATCGAAATATTTTGACTGGCGGGTATAATTTCACAGTAACTGGTCACACTACACCACTCAATGTTATACTAACACTGTTATTAATATTAATAGCGGCGGACGCCAGTAATATTATGTTGTGACTTGTCTTCTATATCCTGCCAGAACTGTATATTAAGTGCATCAGATAATACAAATTATTTCGAACCTTCTTGCTGTGGACCTTGATAAGCGAACAGTCACTAATAGCGAAAGGTAAATGAAAGCGAAATGTGAAAAGGAACATCTAAATGTGCAAATAGACTAATAGCCTGTTATATGAAACTAGTCCACCTCCTAATTCAGCTCAACGATGCTCGTAAATAGTGACAATTATTTTCGTAGTTCGTGACAGAGGTGATTACATATTTTGTTATGGAATAGGCGACATGACACGTCGTTAACCTATTTATATCGGAAAGATACTGGGTCGCGTTTTCACGAGGCCCCACCCCGAGGTTCCCTGGCCAACATGGCCAACCCTTTTGTGGCACGCGAAACAGGGGTGGAGAACAATTTGAAACACATTGCACTACCTAGTTCTTTCCTGCAGTAAGCATTTAAATTGATTTGCCTATGCAGCATTTCTACATGACTGCTGCGAAGCCCAAGAGAAGGCTTATTTTGAAGTAATATCTGTAGGTAGTAGGAGAAGGTAGAAGATATCATGGGCTAGATTATTCGAAGTGGGATATGGGAACTAATAATACAGTATTCACATTAATTCATGTTAAGGTATAATAATTGTATTCAGTTTAACCTTTTGGACGCCATTGTCACATATACGTGACAAGCAAGCGCGTGCCCTGTACGCCAGACGACACGAATACGTGACAAACTAGTAGATGAAATTGTGGCTTGGCGTGGAGGGCACGCGCGTGCGTTTATGCTGTGGCGGTCAAAAGGTTAAGTCTTAAACAGATAAATATTGTGTTGTTGTTTATTCACATCCTTTAAAATTGGCCTCCTAAAAGAAAGTTAGTGGTTGTTGCCAAACTTGGCTTTGCGGTTTGAAAATATTTACGTCAAGTAAAAGTTTATGGTGCAGAGCAATATTTATGCAAGTTTGACTTGCATTTATTTATTGTTTATCGACACGATCTGAAAAGTGTACAATGTGCGTTAGACTTTCCATTCGACAGCTAGTTGATGGAAAGTGTTTTCTGTGCAGCAGAAAGTCACGGTAAACTTGAAAAAAGTTGAAAAACACACAAAATAAAACTGCACATCGCTTGATTGACAGCCGCTGCAATAGACACTTTTTATCCAACGCGACGCGCTCTACTTACCCATTGAACGTAGTAGTACGCTAATTTTAAGACAAATTCGTGACAATTAACCGTAACCATGGTAGCAATTTAAAAATCGTGACAGTCACATTTATGGCCGATTTGTAGCCATGTCTTATTAACTCGATATAGCAAGATGTAGTGTTCCTTTTTTTTATGGATGTCCAAATATCGAGAGCTTTCGCTATGTTACATAACTTTCCCTATAACAAACGTTACTTAATTATGTGCACACGAGCGTACATAATGTTCACGACTTGATCGCTAATGCCAATTTAGTTGATATTATCGGCTTGTGGTGCATATTATGTATGTATTACCAAATCTCTTTGTCTTTCGGTTCTGTAATTGATAATCGTGAGTTTATCGCTTTCGATACGGTGCGATTAATTTCACATAACGATCTTTGACGTCACTTTAAATACTTAATTTATTTCATCCATACCTCTCGCTATCCATGAGAAGAGACAAACTTGTTTTTGTATGAAGTTCAGTCACACGTTGTCTGATTTCTCTGTAAAGTAAAAATACTTTACTGCTCCTAAGGATCCCTATTTCTGCAGAACATGATACAATCACATTATACGGACGATATTATAAAAACCAATGCGGTTTCCCCACACCGCAGACTCGGAAGTACTTACCAGGAGTGCAGTATCAATAAAATTATTCTTTTATAGCCAATATATGGTCTGCGGAGTAAGACATAAGCTTTCAAAATTGCCTTAAACCACATCGCTAGGTATCGATTTCTTTTCGATGTTCCGGTCCAATTTCACTCCGGTATCGATTGAAGTTTATTATCTGTATAAGTGTATAGCTTTTGTGCATATGTCCATACGTTGCCCCCGGCAGCAATTTGCTTGTTAATATTGAGTTATCGGTAGGTATTTTATAATCGATATTAAAGGAGAAAGCGATGACACCGGAAAGTAATCCTTTGCCATAGTTCACGGCTTTCATCAATCAGTCGCCATAGACAGGATTGCCTACATAAAGAACCCGTTTGTTTTTGATACAACTATACATGTTTGTTTAATAACGAGTCGTTTTTAATAAATATTTAAATTGCTTCCGACTGCGTTGGTGTCTCGGTTGTGATGGGGTCTAAATTGGCCAGACACGCCTCAGATTTGAAAGTGATAGTATTTGTACGTGTAAAGTTATTTACTTTTTGCTGAATTTTTGTACAACAAAAGAAAACGCCCTAATTTTTATGCTTCCAGTATCCGATCACCGTGGAAAATTTTCGATTACCTACAGCCTTAAATCGTTTAGGAGGTACACGCGAATACATCGTGAGGGCATCACGAAACATCATTAGGTATCAAATAAATTATTCGTATGAATCGTGACGTACTTTCGTAATAGGTACCTACGCGTTAAACGTCTGTCACGTACAATATCTCGGACGGCGTCGGATTTTAATCGGCGAAAGTAGTTGTGTTGCGTGTTGCGCGTGCGCAGAAGTTTGATCGTTGCCGCGGTGTTGCCGCTATATTAGAAAGAACAGAAGGTAGACTTCTACTAACACATGTTCACTGGTTTCGTGTGTCGAGAACATTAAACAACATTTAAGCCCCAATCAATACAAATGGCAAAAAGGGATGGATTTTGGAAACTAAGTCACTATCTACAGGAGCAGATCCAGATGATATTCTTGATTTGCTCGAAGTTGTAAGTTTACCAAGGCTTCTCTTTTGGAAGTGGTCCTTCGGTATTTTCACTTTTGGACTTTGGTGGCTACCACACTATTCGTATGGGTAAAAGCGTCATTTTGTAGTAACCGACGCAATAAATGTCAGCAATTTGCCTTTCCTAGTGTTAATCAACTGTTTCCCCTTTTAAGTTAACATAGAGGAATTGAATGCTAATGTATGTAGATTAAGTGTAGAAGCAAGCAAAGGCAATGTCGTAACGTTCAATCCTAGTGACTCATGCTCGTGGTCGTGATGATACAGTAATTTTGGGGTTGTACAGAAATATCAATGGATAGTAGAAAAAAGGGAAATTAAAACTTTTGGAGTAATTAGAAAATTCAGGTTTATTTGATTGATCATTAATGTACTTACTTACCTGAAACAAGCGAGATTTGTAAATGTCACAAACCAGAATTAAAACTGATCTGATATTTTTCCTTAAAACTTATTCATGTAACCACACGATTAATTCATTTCGAAATTACAATTTACTCCGCAGAGAACCGTAATTGAAAATATCGAAACAATTCTATTAGATGGACTATTTCGGGTCCAAATTTATAATTGTCCTGATTGAGTCGATGCTGTAAGTCATTACGCGATCAAACCGCGTCTATCTGTTCTGCGGGCTGAAATTGCTAACGCGCTTTCATTACCACATTTACACAATTGAACATTGTCAGTACGAATTGCGAAATTAGATCGTTGTTAAATTGCTTTTCGTCATATGATTTAGTAAATAACCGTCAAAACTGACAGGTGTGTTATACACAGACGTAATAACATAGATTTTGATTCCATGTTACGTCTACTCTCATTGACAGTAATTGTGTTATTATGTTCCTACCTTCAATCCATAATAACATTTTGTGTACTTGCACATAATTTTTTGCCATAGAACTTGTATGGCGTGACTGCTGGACATTCATTAAATTAATGAAATGGCAATTTCGACGATGCCTCACCTAATTTTGTCAAACGTTCTAATTTATGGAGAGCTATCTAAATGTGCGCTGCTTAATTACCCCTGGAGACTATAAATTGGCAAGTTCCTGTGTTTTAAGGCTTGAGGTCAACAACCACGCCCGTTGTGATCGCAAACGTCACCGATTACTCTCGCTTCTTTCCACTCCGACACAAGCGGGTTACTGTGTCACTTTCTTCGTCTTCCGCCACTGATTTTATCAATACGTATATGTTAGGTACATTATGCAAAATATATTTAAATAAGTATACGTCACGCCACACGCTAGAAAACCAGGCCTTTCCGGAGGGAAGTGACACTAAAATGTCGACAGTAAATCAGGAGATCGGGTCATTAAGATGACCTGACGGATTTAGTTGGGTAGATTTTGTATTTTAAGTTGCGTTTTCAAAGGCTTTATAATTTAGTAATATTTTTTTTAGAAGTCAATATCCAATCCCGGGATGATTCGTCCGAATATAAAAAAAAAACTTATGAAATGAGTAAGGGAAGCACAATCAAGAACGCAGTCTATAAAAGCTCAACACTTAAAGAGCAACATCCCGTTCTCAAAGATATCGGATGCATGCGTCTCGCTAAATATATCAGCTCACCAACTGTTCCATTGGTTAATTAGCGAGGCAAACACGTTTCGTTTGTTTTAATCACGTTCTGATGACTTATAAAACTTTCTTTATACCTAAGTGCATTGTCAAATTTCTCTTCGCAAGAACGCGTGCCAGTCTCTTGGTAGTCGGCACAATGGATAAATTACTGTGTTTCCATCCCCTATTGTTAACACTCAAGTCGAGAACTTCCATAAAAACAGCTTCGCTCTGAATTGTACACAAAATATCTGCGTAGTAGCGAGCCAATTTTATTTAATAAAGGGGCATACATTTTAGGTTGGAGCCAATACGGGGCCATCTGGAAATCTGGATCCATAAGAACGCAGACTGCACTGTAATACAACTAAATGAATGCAGTATAAGTACCTTTTAGTGTTGATATAGACAAAGTGTAAAATGTCAACAGATTACTAGAACCGCACGTGCAAAACTTGCTGACTTTGTAAATTAGAAAACTGTCTAAGTGGTGACATGGTAATAGCTTCTTTGCAAACTTCCTGCAAGCTTACTAGCTTCGCTCTACAAGCAAAAACATAGTCAGTCTGTTAATACCTACATTTTAGAACATGTTTTCGTTATGGCTATTGCCAGTGTCACTAAAAGGCGCATTTGATTTTTTGACACCACATCACTAATAATCAATACTTTGAATATCGATGGTAGCATCGATATTCAAAGTATTGATTATTAGTGATGTAAAAGTTCTATGATAAAGGATAAGCTAATGCCACATGTAGATGTGGCATTAGCTTATCCTTTATCATAGAACTTTTAAACCTCCAAGAGCCAACCGTGTGTGGAAGCTGAGCAAACTTGACCTAGCTGAACTGTTATATCCAGTTAATGATTGGCGTTGGATAACTGCTAAATGTTTTTTAATAGACATTATCCATAAAGTCGTCAATCATTTCAGAATTACAATCTCTATGCATAATTCAAATGGCCGTAGGTGTCTCATTTGAATGAATTTTTTATACTAATATGATGAAAAGAAAATTACTATCTTTTCATGATTTTGTTTATTGCTGAGAAAATAAGCAGTTATTTCCAGCTTGCCTGGTTTTTAACTTAATAATATAAGTAAATCTTTTCAAGCCCGAATGATTTGTGTCAGAATATCATAAAGCTGCTACGCTTGAAGTTCTACTTATTTTTGAAGGTAAAAAGCGTGACGGACATGTGTATACAATAATATTCTGTGTGATGGAATTTACATTAATCTTTTTAGTTTTAAATTGGTTAATTGCTTCATCTTGAGTTTCCTCGGCCTATTGCGAGAGTCTGCTGCGGAATAACCGGTCTACTTCCTTTATCTACAACCTTTCAGAGAATATTTTTGCTTTGTAAATGGTATCAGTTGTTAAGATTGACCGTTTTTATCTTATTTTATCCACCCAGTTAAACAGTTAAACCCATGGGAGGCAAAAGTCTACGCCAAGATCATTCTACGGTACTGCTACAAAAATACGGCTTAGTACGTTCCCTTTGTATTGTATTATGATACAATATTGTATTAAGTTCCGCTTTACCCACGAATTAACCTTAGCTGTCGCAATATCCACATGCTCATTATAATTATTCCTCGAGTCGAATTGCCGAGAATGTCGTTGCAATTGCAAAGCATTATGTGTGTCAATGCTAATAACAACTGGCGAACACCCACTCTACACTTAAGGTCGAAGTTTAGGTGTATATTTTGAAAGCACTGGCTTTGATGAACCCATCTTACAAAGAACCTTCATTTTATATCACAAAGAAAGAAAGAAAAGAAAGAAAAAAAAAAATGTTTATTTGACGTCAGTACATTAAGCACACACACAATAATATTAAAAAAAAATTACAAAGAGAACAAAAATACATAGTATGTGCTGTGTGCCTCACGGCTGCGCCAAAAAGGTCCATTTCAGCATTCATGCCAGACAGGTGATGCTGTCTGACGCTGGTCTTCCAATGAACCTTGAGGGGGTTAGTGACAGACAGAAAACAGTTTCAAACATAATATATAAATAATAAATAGAAAGCTGTGTCGGTTGCAGCAGATAGGTAAACCCCTATCACTATGTTTGGAGGATTGGCCGTCACACCCACCTGTTTGCTAATGGCGTCATATCCCGATTACCATTGCGATAGCCGGGGCATGCTCATGGAAACTGGGAGAGGCCCGTGTTCAGCAACACGCCACTTCTATACTCATTGGTTCGTTATACCATCTCTATATTTACATAAAAGTAATATTTTACCCTCTTAGTCTTCAAAGACTTTTACGAAGTAGCTACTTGTCTGTGCACTTTGCATAAAAACTTTCTCGTAAACGCAGTACCTACTCGTAAATAAAGACTTCAATGCATTGGTTTGTACGTTCCACATTTATTTGACTCCTTTTATAGAATGAAAGATAAACATTTGTTATTTGCCTTTCGTAAATGGAACCATTTCCAAACAAGTTGCAGGCTTCTGTAACAATTGTTCGTGTAGGTTGACATAGCCGAGATTTTTGGAAACATTTTCTTTGCATACAAAAAGGGACATGTTTCTCTAAAGCTTTCACGTTATTGTTATATCATTGGCGCCCAATGATTCCCATAAAAACAGGGAAAGTATGCAATCTACGTGCCGCTGGAGGCGGCCAGTCGTCACGCCCATCCTACGCCGTCTTTGGTCCGAAAGAAAGTGAAATTATGTTTTAGTGGACATCTTTGTCTTGCGTAATGTTGCGAGGGTGGACACTTCAAAATATATAAGCTTTTTTTATGTGAGGTTTGCTTCCACGCTTCTCGAGGTCAAAGAACACCGTATATAAGCTGCTTATCACCCCGCTCACTAAAGATGTAAAAGGCAAAATAGCAGAAGGGCGTGCATGTGTAACGTGACGTTCTTCCAAAAACTTCCGATGTGTACAAATAACTTAGTACACGCTTTGAACTGCTTAAAAACATCTTTACTCATAATCTGATCACTAGCGAAGTTTTGTTATTCTGTTCGGCATGATTTAATAAATGGTCTAAGTAAACGTTCAAAAACAAAAAAGCATTGGTGGAAGGGCATAAACTACTCGTTCACGGTTGCTGGACAGCGCCCTCGCGTCCGAGGTTAGAGCGATTCGCACGTGCACCATTAGAAAAAGTCAACAAAAAGCCATCACGATACCTGGTTGTTATTACAAGGAAGTAATTACCATGCCGCTGGCAAGTTGTTTGACCCCAACTTTGAAAATTAGTTGCTATTGAGAATGATCGGAGCTCCAAGGTGACTTCAGTTATGCTCAATTTGGTCTTGAGTTTTCTAAGTATGTGATTATGTAAGCTATTATGTGCTTAATAGTACTAAAACGTTCATAGTTAGTTTATGTTGTAGGTCTTACAAGTTAATTTAAACCCCAAAAGGTCTAAAAAGCACCGTAACTCGTATAATAAGATCCTACTGAATATCGACGTTATTTCAGTCGTAAATAGTTCTGCTATTTACATAAACCTAACCTGACCCTGGTGGCTGGTACTAAGGCCACGATAACCATAAACCAGAAGATTACTGTAAAATCAATATTACACAATTATATACTTTCAATGTGGAATACTATCTCTGAACATTCTACGAAGGTTTACACGAAATTATTGTAATATTCGTAGGCGGTGACGTTGGTGGCTGGTACCGATGCGCCATAATTCACAATGCCATCAGATAACCTCACGACGGTGACTGTTTTCGTCAAATATTGATTGTCTCGTGAACTCCCAGCTCTACCAACCACGGAACGATAAACATGACCAACGCAACTGATGAGCATCGACACTTGATGAGTGGAACTAGCGTGGGATTGAGGAAGAAACCAATCGTGGACTACTAATGTGTTAATTACCATTCCATATTGTATTCTGAAATCTATTGTGGGTCTTCATTATTCAGCTGACGTACCTACTGTGTAATTTTTCTCCACGTAGGCTCATTGTTAGATTTTCTTTACAAACTTTTCAGCTTCATTACTCTTTGCTCGGGTTGACGAAGTGTTATAGCCACCATTTTCTACTATACATGATTAAACTTTCTTCTGGGTACCCTCAATACATATTTTAAGTTGGTAAAAAGCACAGATGAGGTAGCTACGTAAGATCTTCTTACTGAGGCACTGAGCTAAGTGGAACGTCTACGTCCTAATTACACAGGTAATGAATACCAAGTCACGCGATGTCGCGAGATCGCGAGAAAAAACACACGGAAATAGTTTTTCTATTCTTTACAATATCTACTTGATCTAAAATTAGAAAGGGTAAACTAATATTTGAATCGGCTTTTCGGCACTGGAAATTTCCGTCCATATTTAACTAACGTGGAATTTTCCACCTTTTATTTTAATCCAATATAGAAGTCCTAAGTAAAATTCACAAAGCGTACTCGCTCGACTTATCCCGGCTAAATGCCAAAATCTTATCTTCATTTAAGTCTGTCTTAAATCTTAAATCAAAGTTGGAAATGGCTAAAGTATCTTATAAACTACAAAAATTGTATCTCGCATCGTTAGTTTTAAGTGTAATTCATACATAACCATAACTCAAGTGTCAACCACCACATCCAACTCGTTATCTCATACAACAATACGTGTTTAAGAAAAATAATTGCTTCCTACATCTTCCTTTCCAAGCTACTGTGTCCGGTAGCAATGAATTCGTGTGGCAACTCTTGTAATGAGACAAGCTCCGAATGTTAATGCTTGTACACGCAACTACAAACCGGCAGATTTTCACGCATTATTTATGTTACATGTTGGCTAATTGTGGTCAACGATGTTGGCTTCTTGCTTGATTTCGCATAACAAGTGCAAAGGCAATTATCCGAAACTGGAGCATAACTGCTTTGCAAATGTCCGCTGATGGATTGAATACCGTTGCTTCGGTGGCGACAGGTAACGCATAGACCTATCCAATAGACAAGAAGATTTCCTAACCAACTGACCCGGACAGTTATTACATTTACTTTACTTTCCAATCAATTATTCTCAAATCTACCAACAAAGCAAGTTTAAAAGAAATGTGTTTTTAATTTTACAAGTGATTAGAACTCGTAGTCTACGACTGTTGTACACTAGCTCGTCAACAGTAATTGTTTCCAAATTCGTTTCAGTATACAATGCTCTGACAGCTGAGACATTTGAAACACTGGTTTTCATTGTGTTATTTAACGCCGCCACGCCATGTTTAAATATCATCAGGTTGCCCCATCCAGTATCCAGATACAGATTACAAATCGTGCAGCTGCTGAGTTTTTGGTCTCCGCTCCAACTAATCTTCATTAAACTTTTTAAACACCGATTGTTTCCTTTTTTGCAATTTTGCTATTTGATCGTGTTCTACATTTGGAAGGCTTGCTTCACTACAAAAATATATCTGGATAAGATAACAGTTCTGTTCTACGATTTTCACATGCAGGGCAAAAACATGTGTGCAGTTTTACGCGATGCTTGAACATTACGTAAAATGAGAACTATAACAATGATTCTATCTAATCTAACAAAAGACGAGCTACATAAGTTTGGCGGCGGTGTTCTTACTGACAATTACACAATCTAATTGCTGATGATGTAAGGTTTTGTTTGACGGAATAATTTTATGTTCTGGATAACACTTAAAATATATATGGAAATACTGTTGATTAACCGACGCCTCCGCCCATATCATCGATTCCATTCATCAGCTCATCATTCTGTTGTGTACGTGCCTTGCAGAACTTACAAATAATGTGTTGTGTCGACACCAGTCCGTCACTCATCGGAGATGATGAAATGGATATGGATCTCGATTTTGCCCTGTCATTGGGCATTCTAAAGAATGTGTTACACTATCGTGTAATTACTTCCTACAATGGAGTGGCCCCTTTTTTAATCAAGTGAAGGTTATAATATTGAAGATGCATTTGATAAAACCAATTTTTTTACTTTAAAGTATAATTAAATACCAGTTTCAATAATTGTTACTCACTTATAGTTATAATATGATTCGTCATCGCGGGAGGATTATTTCTTCGGGTTAACAACTCCTGCTCATTTTATTAACCTGTTCCCTATACATATTCAAAGTCTGTTTCTCATTAATAAACAATGTCGTGCATCAAAGGAGCAATTCCAAGGATCGTTACATTTTAAACTTACACATGTCTGTAATGAATGATATAAATATGTAATATGATGAGAACTCACAGGAACTCCATTGTAATTTATAACCGTAGCAAAAAGTCGAGCATTGAGTCATCGTGACCTTATATGTTTTTTTACTTCCTTGCTAGACCAATCTAAAATAATAATAAAAACTCCAGGAGTTGTATGTATGACGTCATTGATAAATATGGGGTTTATTATGATTTTATAAATTGCGTTACAGGTATTGTGATGGGTGTTGGATGCGCAGTCGTCGTGCCGATAGGATGTTTGCAGTTTTGCATTACAAATAAAGAGTGTTCTTGCGCAGTGCACATCGTTAGCCGTCAGGTCACTGGCTGCCTGTCAATTGTGTTCAGCATTGTCAATTCAACTCATTGCCTCCATCGCTGTGGTAATAGTGCTGTGCGCACTTTAAACATCGTAACAAACGTCCGTCTCGTGATACGATGCGGTTTGATTGGATTTCAATTGAGTCGAGGCCGCTCTACTGTCTATTTGTTGGTTGTTAAAGGTTTTAAAAAAATGTGCTCTGCGAACATTCACGCAGTCATGCAATATGGCCACCTTTCAATACACACGGTTGATCTTATTCTACGATAAACTCGAAACAATAATATTCGCAAATCAATTTAGATACACACATCAACATGGTCTAGGGATATTTTTAAAAAAGCTAATTACTATCAATGTGTTAATTATTTATATGACATGTATATATTTAAAAGATACGTTATTTAATTTTCTACCATTTTTTAATAATGGTTAAGGTACTTAGATTAAAATTTCAGGATTTTATGGAAATAAAATGAAGCATAGACGGAAACCGTATATGAATTAACTTTTAATTTGTGAGTAAAAACTGAAAAAAAAGAAAAATCATTTAATTTGTGTTTATAAACTTGAAGTTAGTAGTCTGAGAAAGCGCCCATGATGTTCATAACACATCGGCAACGATTCGGCATGCTCAGAACAAGGTTGTCAATGTCTTGCTGCGGAATATTGTCCCATGTCCTTCTGAGGTGCGCAAAAAGTTGATCTTCTTTAGCCAGATTTTCAGGAACTTCCTTCAGAGCTCTTCTTTGCAGCATATCCCACGCATGCTCAATGGATTTAGATCTGGCGATTGAGCAGGCCAGTCTAAGGCCCTAACATTATGTGTATGTAACCAAGCTGCTACCGTTCTCGCCGTGTGTGCCCGGACATTGTCGTGCATGAGCAGGAAATCTTGCCCCATTTGTGTTCTGTGGGGCAAGATTACGGGCCCCAGCACCTGTTGGACGTATCGTTCTGCCGTCATATTGCCCCGCACCCAAACGAGATCCGTCCGTCCTCCAAGACGAATTCCTGCCCAAACCATAATTGTTCCTCCTTGGTATGGGTGAACTTCCTGAGGGTTCTGGAGACGGCTCCATCGTCCAGGAACTCGCCAAACACGCGTCCTTCGTGAATCTGGATGGAAGCCGAACCTGGATTCATCCGTGAACAGCACATTGGACCATTGCTCACGGCCCCAGTCCACGTGGTTCCGAACCCATTCTAATCGTCGTCCACGATTGCCTCTCCGTAAAGGTGGGACCCGGAGTGGTCTACGAGAGCGTAGATTGCTTTCATGCAGTCGCCTTCCTACAGTTAATTGAGTCGCCGTTGTATTTGGTTGAGCTCGCGCAGTAATTTGCAAAAATCGGTCTTGTCTGGGGTTAGTGATGCGACTTGGCCCCCGGTGCCTCTCCGCTACTTCACCTGTGGCACGATAGCGTGTCCACAATCTTGAAATTACATTTTGATGGGTCCCTATGGCCTCAGCAACATTACGCTGAACAGATCCAGCTTCCAGCATTCCCACAGCTCGTAACATCTCCGCCCTCGTCAAATGTCGGCGTTGCATGGCTACAGTACCTCAATTTTAACTTTATCTGTCGTTTAAAAATGAAAAGAAAACTGTAACTAAACGTAATTCGTATTGTTTTCTAAATTTCGCACAAATGAAAATTCCCTCTCCTGCCCGGCTAGCATGGGCAGGGGATAAAATTTTATCCACCGGTTATTTCCACTGACAAGGGACAAAATTCAAACAAAAGTGGAAATAACCGGTGGATAAAATTTTTATCCCCTGCCCATGCTAGCCGGGCTGTACATCGACATTTTTATGCCACCGAAACAAAAGAATTTTCAAAAATTTGAATTTGGAATTAGTCTGAGATAAATTACAAACAAATCGGTGTATATAAGATTCCAATGCGGCCAGTAGGTACTTTTCGAGTTATTTAATTGAGTATTAAATATCCCTAGACCGTGTTGATGTGTGTATTTTGAGCGCTGTTTATGTGAGAGTGTTTATGAAAAAATTGTTTGCTCGACCCATTTGAGATTATGAATTTCAAATCTTATTCTCCATTATCAAGTCAACATCGTTAATATTCATTTTAATTATTCGACTGAATCCAAGCGAAAGAGGGTATTGTGTTAATCAGTCTTATGTTAATGATGAGCTTGTTTTATGTTTGAAGAAATCGTTTCTTCTTGCAAGTCCAATACTTGAATAAAAATGACGTATTTGATGTACTAAATACGCCATTTTTATACAAGGCTATTCTGCTAACCGATGCAGGGAAACTACCAGTTATAGAAGTAATTCTGAAAATCATCGTATTATAGATGCAGTTATTCCCCGCTAATAATAACGGTCGTTAATAAATTCCTTGCACACTGGACGATCGAAAGGTCACTGAAGAAGCTTTAATAGGCAAGTCGTGGGGACTACAAGGATCGCTAAAGTTAATTCGCAGCTTTCAAAATAACACCAGAGGCAGTTGTCGATTAAAAAAATTGATCGTAACCGGTTGGACGGCATTCAATGACATTTACATTAATGTTAACAAACTGGACGAGTCACCTCTGCCTCGGGATGTAAAAAGAAAGTAGTTAATCTCGCAGTTATACAAGCTGATACCAACTTACACGATCTGTTCATGCGTTAGAGTCGATGTCGTGTGCTCTTGAAATGTTCTAACTCCGACAAAAAATTCGAAAATATAGGAAACTTCAATCAGGAGCAATATGGAATACATAATAACATGTTGTTGCGTGATGTGGTTATTTTCTCTCCTTAAAAAGTATGGGAGTTCGTTCTGTGGCATGAGTTTGTTTCATAATTTCAGATCAAACTCCCGTAGGTAGTCGTTTGCATAGTAATAAAAAACTTTGTGTACCTAAATATTCCCCGCCGTAAAAAGTTCATTTTCCTACAGATGCTATAAAAGTTAGTTAAGTGGGCGGAAAATTGGTATACTCAGACATATTAAATTCTCCGCAAAGGTTTGATTACGTGACTGCCAATTTCGGTTAATTAGTCATCAATAAAAGACTTAAACGAAAAGATTTTAAATACCCTCGTAGATTTAATGTCGCCAGACCGTATCGGGATTATGGCAACTGACCATTTGCGGAATAGACGAGAAAGACCTCACGGGTCAAAAACATTCATTTAAACGCTGGAAAATGTAACTGGTTTAGACTTGGACTTTGAATAGAATACATGCCATGAATTCTTACCCTCCAGTTTTGCAACTCGAACCAAACTACACACATCTGCAAAGATGGTCGTTTATCTGCCGCCTACAGATCTTGTATTGATTGTCACCATTCCCCAAACGTTCATTTAGTGCAAATAATTTTATTGTCAAATAAACTGCTATCTTTAAATGCAAGCAAGGTGTAGATTTGTAGAAGCTGGCTGACGTCATTGGAAACCACAAAAGCCGGCAAATCCTGTTCAGGGACCTCTTGTCACGTTGACCTCTTTTGCTTCACTTTGCATAACATTAAAGATAAAATCTTAACAAATCCAGTAGCAATTTATTTGAAAAAGTCGTTTTGTTGCTTTTTATTTTGAGACGTTTCAAGCTGTCACAATTTTGTCAGTTATCATCTGGGATTGAGGGCAAGGTGAGCTCAAATACCTGCATGCAGCTTTATCTTATCTTTAGTCAATATTTTTTCCAAGTTTCTAACCGGAACTCTCCTCCGGAACTGCAAAGTTAGCCGAGTTACTACTACGAGTAAGAACTAAGTTTAATTTAACTTGTACGTTGAAATAGCTTTTAGTGCTTTACTTATTGTTCAAATGCCAAGAAAATAAGGCCAAGGCATTAGTCCCGATTACTCCCGGGAAAAGGAAATTTAAGGCTTTAATGATAGCTGTTCTGCTGTAACATAACCTTTTGCATTGTGTCACCATAGCTCTGTCAGAGGCCCGTGGGCGGCATAAAACTCTGACACCAGGTAAGGCACTAACCACACGATAAAGGATGAAGACCATAGCTCTCTTGTTTTTTTTTGCTGCCTACCGTATTTCTTTTCATCATCTTTGTCTTCCTCAACCGCTTACTTATCACCCAACGCTGAGTGTATGCTGCCTTCATTGCATTAATAACTAAAAGCATCATATTCCAGTTCAGTATCTACCTTTATCAATTATGTATATTACATGTTGTCGTCTTGGGACTTTCTTTTTACTTACACATTACCTTCTTCAGCCTTGTAAGTAAATTACTTAGAATCAGTTACACACACGAGCCTTCTGTTTAATCATCGAGTAAATGCATAATCGGATAGCATCAAAGAGAAATGTGGCGTTGAAATCAAATTCACAACATTGTTACTATTGTAGATTATTCGCATATCTGTCTCTCCACGCTCCAGCGCAAACGGATGTCGGTGGAGAAAACTTTGATGTTATATGTGTTTTCGTACATATCCGCGTCCATTCGCGTCGCGGCGCAAGTTGACGCAACACTCATGTTTACGACGAATTTATGCATATTAAATATGATACGATTGGGTTTAGTCCTCAAAAGTTGGGTAATAGGTGTGCTTGTAAAGCAGGATACGATTAAATGCCTTTATCTTGGAATTAATTCCAAACACACATAGGTACATACACAATTACACATTGAAAGCTGTTGCCTATTTAATCTAACATCTGGCAAATATTTTCCAAACATGCTTCTATGTTTGGAAAATCGAAACGGTTACTACTTTGGCTGCGAAACTGGAAGCACAATCCTGAAAAACATTGAAGCTACATGATGCATCATACTCATACTCTGATTGAACGCTCATTGTTAATAACAAAACAATATCTATACATTGTGCCTATTTACACTTAATTGACGTCAGTTTGTTTCTATGAGACATTTATGAGTAAGTATTATTGTCAGCTGTTTAGATACAAACTACTATTAACTGAGTAACAATTTCGCAGGAATTATCTTATCAGAATTAATCACTATGTTAATAACAAATTATCTGTCAATGGTATGCGTTATCATTAGCACCAAGAAACAATAACATTGAGTGCTAATGAGCGATAATAACCCTTTATTGTTGAGCTATGTATATGTCACCGTATAATTGTCAAACACGTTATAATACAATATAACGTGTGTCTCGCTAGCGATATTGTAAACTCTCGAATTATTGTCAACTGAACATACGGAAGTATCTCTGCCCCCATAATCGGGACTAGGGGCACCCCCCCCCCGTTAGGTTAGTTAGGTTCCTTTAATTAAACCCTGCACTCGGAAATAGGGGCCCTGCGAAGCGGGGCTCCGTCGACTACGCTTTTTAGGGGAATATAAAGTGTTTTGAGGTTAGGTTATATTAATCGATATTTCTCAGAAATGGTACATTATACATAATTATAGTACTTACGGGATTATATCCGTGATTTTCTTTTGGTTTCTCGAGCACCCGACATTGATTTTTTTTTGTAGTGAAAAACCGTGAAAGTCTAAAACAGTGCATGGTACATTATCTTTTCATGAGAGTGGTACCACTGGGCAAGGGGGACCCCTCCTTCACCGCCTAAGTTGACTACCATCGCATGCATATCACGAAAAATAATGCGTTTTATTGTAAGCAGTATGTTCATTTGACAATAATTCGAGAGTTTACAATATCGCTAGAGAGATTACAATATAACGTGTTTGACAATTTTACGGTGACATATATACCTCAACTCATTAAGGCTTACTTAATGAGATAAAAGTCATGATATATTTTGGGGCTGCTTAGAGTAAGTTTTCAAACAGTCAAACAAAGTGCAATAAACTACAATCGTGCACATACCTACCTATTGTATACAGGAGGCACGTCTAGTCTCGCGAAACGTGACGTGAGTCGGCCTTGGCGGTCGGACTCCAATCGGCTAACGTCGTTAGCATTCGATATTTGCTTTTATCTCTTTTACACTCAATGACTGCGCTGCTCAATCCGTCTCGAATTTCCACACGCAACATTCGAGGAAACTGACACAGCTGGTACCAACACTATCGAGAATTTGCACCTTATTCCGAACACCGCAAGGTGCATATCCGCAGAGACAACATGGCCGGTTATGGACTTGTGATTCTGGTACGCCATAATCGTTCTTTCTCTTTTTTCCGAGCTCGCACTACTGCCTTCCAGCCAGTACGGTAAAAGCTTTGAAGAGATACGGACTGTCACGTAGTGACGTTCAGCTGAACCCGTAACCGAACCCGAGCAAATCGAATAATTGACGACGTGATCTGTTACGATTGCAGTAATAACTGTCCATTCCAATAATCTTGTAGTGCCTTTAGTGATTTATGTATATTAATCAATTAAATAGTTAAACGCAAAAAGTTGATCAAATTGGAAACTTCACATTTCGATTCATACGAAACGGCCACTATTGTTTTCAAAACATATGATTTGCTGACATGTCACCAAAAGTGTACGGAGTGACTGAAAACAGGGAGCGGTAACAATTATATTGTGAGTGCGTGTGTTGGATACGGCCCAGTGAATCGCCGGGCCCCTCTCGTGTGTCTCCAGTGTTGAGTTACAAGTCGCGGTATCAATTCTATTGAGGAGCAAGTGACTGATGGAGAATTGTGCAAATATTGGGAAGGAGGTTTCTAAGAGCGGGCGACATGCTGGCCCGCGTGCTTGTGTCTAGTGTACGCAGACTCCGGCAAAACGGCGGCTACAGAGACAGCCCCGGTACTCGCACCACAGGTTCGCTTTCTTTACGTACAAACGTTTACTTAATACTTGTTTACTGGCAACTGATTTTCTAAACTTTTGAATAATTGCTTGTCAAATACTACAGTGTTCGGTCGTGCATATTCAACAATTTATGGACAAGTTTCCAAGGTAAATTGTGAAGGGTTGAACAGTTAAGCTATTGGATTGATTAATGCGTACGGGCGCTGAAGTCGAATTATTAGTTTTGAACAGAATTGACAAGTAGAGCGATTATCTTGTTTATAAAACTGTTAAGCGTTAAGTAAACTGTGCTAAGTATATTTAGATCAAATGTTATCGTGGAAGACGATAAGCAACCCTAGAGTGATTGGCTCACCACTAATGATACGTATACTTGTTTTCACTTTAGTCCGTTACAAAAGTAACCAACTAAACTCTCACCAACAACTAGTAAACAGTTAAAATATTTGAATACGTATTTTACACAAAAAGTTGTAACAAGGCGCTATTTAGTCATTGGCAAAGTTGGCATGACTCACACTAGAAAGTAGTTTCCGTAATTATTGTCTGCTATGTGTACACGCTTTAAGTTGTTTTTAACGGAATATTTATCATAGTATTGAACACAAATACGTGAAAACAATAGATTTGAAATTCTCCAGTAATTGATGCGATTCATCAGGGTACTGTGCAATTAACAGAAAGTTGTAGCATTACTTTTTTCCAACTTGATACGGGTCTTTGGGTGACAGAAGATAGATGACCTATTCAAAGTGAATGTAACATTGCTTTAGATACAAAAACATACATCTTTCCCAGGCTGATAAGGCAGGATGGCTACAATTTGCTCCTAAAGTCAGAAACTGGGACTCTAGGCCACCTTTTGTAGTATTGTTAGTGTATTACCAATTGTTGTTGTAATTTAGTATTGTATTTCCAATTGAAACTAATCTGCAAATGATGAAAGATGATCATAATTTAAAAGCAGATTTGTAGCGTGTTTTAGTTTTGTCTATGTCCGCATTACTAATGGCCTGATCGTGCATGAACTTTGTCCAAACATATTATCCTTGACATGTCGGCACATATAGCCATATATTTCGAAAGGTTAACCACCTGCATTCCGACTGCTTTTAAAACCATTCAATCAGATCACGTCATATCAAGAATTTGTGTTTTAGACTTGCCAATGAGCTCAAGACTATCTGCTTACTGCACCCAAATATAACTGAACATAACCAATACATGAAAACCAAAAGGAATAAAGTTCATCAACATTAAAGCTGTATTAGATTACGAAAACGAACCTGAAATTGAATACTTACATGAACATTTAGTTCCTCTGACTTTCATACATTTTCAAAAAGGTATCTATCAAAATATCCATACGAAATCCCAAAACTCTCTCTCTTTTATAACTCTTGACCACCCAGTGCTAAGTGTGTGTAGCCCATGTAGCATGACCAGCGTAGAAACGGGTTTCTACGAAGAAAGAATCAACGAAATGACAGATAGTCTCTTCCAAATCTCTACTCTTGCGAGTTTTTACGAGACGTCCCTAATCCTTATATTCATAATAACTATGCTTGCATTGTATTGAATAGTTTTATCTATCATCGCACCTGTTTTCATTTCAAACTGTTCCAACCCACTTGCTAATTTTCCATATTTATATGTCATCAAGGCATTAAGCCATTTTTTCGACCATCCACTCACTACTCTTTGGCAATAGGCCGGAAAGATGTAAGACCGAATTCATTTCCCAGTCGGTTTGCCTTTAACAGTCATTAGGTACCTTACTTTTTCAAAACGCCGTATTGTGTTTGGTTACATAAGTCACTTATTACTGTCAGAATGTAGGTTAGAGGACAGTAGCGTTTTCCAAAACAGAATTTAGGACTGCGAAATGGCGGACATTAGTGGTTTGATAGATTAAACTTACTTAACAACACGCATTATGTTTCAAGGTAGGCAATGGAATTAAGGCAAATTATGGTACTTACGTTTTGATTTTTTGTGCCTCTGACTGCTGAAGGTTGATTTCATTATCTGGTCTCGGTCTTTTGGTAAACGAATCAGTTACTCACGCAGATACAGACTGAGCATAATCTGTGTTACAATTTCAATTCACACGTAAACTAGCCATGCCCACTTATTTAACAATAAAAATACAAGCTCTGCATCAATAAGAACTATGTACTTGAAATAATAAATGATTAAGAAATGGTGGTGCAACCACAGGCAACCTTTCAGTCGTCCAAATAATAAAGCAACAAAGCTTTAAAACGTTTTAATTGGTAGCTGAAGGTCCACCCAGTAGTTTTCGAAATTAGGTCGTCCAAATAGACATCCTCCTGTGTACTTCGAAACTTCGTTTTGGCAACGCCACCCTTTGCCACGGGCCACTTAATTGGGATCCGAATTTAATTCGACCTTCCAATGTATGTAGAATAATCTATTATCCTAATTTACCTGCAGATGTTCCACTTGAAGGGTCTCTATCAAATTGGATTTAGTTGTTGTTGTGATGTCAGTTCATCCGATTACCACATTATTTGCCTTTGCACAGTAAGAAGAATTGCATTTTCATTGTGATACACCGTCGTGAGTAGCCACTCGATGTATCCGACTGCATCAGTAGTTCGTGCTCAACGTGTCAGTTGCAATTTATCACTCCTAGAATACTACACACGTTTTTAACTTCTTTAACCTAACCACTCGTTTCAAACTCTCGTCACCAAGTTTTTGCTTGGAGACATTGTAAGTGGAAGTAAATGAATCTTCTCTTGATGTTGTGTTTTTGGTAAGGTAAAAATAAATATACCATCCAAATTGTCTAGGGCTTCTTTCACAGAATATTTTCATAAGTTTACGAGTTTAATTTGTCGAGTACCTTTAGTGAAACATTTCCAGAAGTTTTGTTTTTGCGAACAGGAGCAAAAATTCAGAAGTTAATTCATTATTGGAGTTTGGAGAACACTAGTAACCTCAATCATAATGTGTTACTTTTACGGGTCTACTTAACGCCCACTGGTAATAGAACTCCATCAAAGTAGTTAGAAGTGCACTTAATATATATTTTGTTAAGAACATGTCATAAGTTCTTAAAAAAATATACAATCTGTTACTATTTCTTCATTGATCCCGCCTTATCTTTCAATAGCTGTTTATCTCATTTTGACTTCTGCAGTGCCTTATCCGTATCTGTTCAAATGAACCATAGTTTTCTTACCAATTCTTAAGATTGTATTGCCGAGTGACGAATTCACTAAAGATTAGATAATGTGATGTTTTAAAAACAAACTCTGACTTTTAAATGATTCACGCGTTTTATAATTTGTGACAAATATTGGATTCCGTAATGCCGTCGCTAAAGCCTGCAATGTTTATGTGGGTAAACTCACGTTTACCTTTAAGCATGTTATTGAGTAATTCGAGCTTCAGGCCACGTGCTTCAATAACATTTTGAATTGTGAAAAGGTTTCCATAAACTAAAGTGCACAAATAGTTGCCCTCGACAAGTTTGTCGCCTACAGATTTAAATTGAAAACCGGGAATTTGTATTCGCTTGCTCTTCCATTGAAATTGAATAGCGTCTAGCAAATATCCCAACAAAATTTTTGTTAGCTACAGTCGGCAAAAAATAAAATGAAAATTAAACCTTAATTTATCATCTGCCGCAACGTCATCGACTTCTTTTATCGTTCCTTTTGTGTGACAGGTGGGCGCCATGACAAAATAAATAATTTCCGGTGAACGAGTTTAAAATACATTAGCAGGGACCAAACTGCAGTAGCAGGTTGCACGAGATAAAACAAAACGCTTTAAACTTTTACTATAATACGTCGTTTAGCATACAAATCAGAAGTAAATTTTGTATTAGATATCTAAATCGGTTTAAAACGCAGTTAGTCACAGCATTGTACTTCGCCACGGTATCAGCGTCCTTGGGTACCCAAATGGTTTTTTCTGTACTCAATTAACCCATGTTTTGTGAACCAGTGCGGTTCTTTCCATCGTGACGTTAAAATCGAGAGCACAGCACGAACAGCGAGTTTCACTCGCAAAGATTTTTTCTACGCAAATCCAATTTTATGCTACCAATAGCTTTGGCCGTGATCGCATATTATTTTTATGATCTAAATAATTAATATACTCTTCATCGGATGGACTCTGTAATTGCTAAGAAAGTATAACGGAAAGGTTAACTAACCTATGAAGTTTTAACCAGGAGAAAGTGTTACTAAATCGATTAGAAGCATTTAATTAAATTATTATTATGCACTTAACGACTTGTAGCACGTTTATGCAATACCCGTGGTACTAACTGGCACGTGGAAGCAAGGCTCTGTCGTTCCAATCACGATAAGCCATCGCCGTCCGTGATGGATTATTCACAGCCACCATATCAAATATGTCAAGTTATTTGGTATTTATAACGTTCGTTAAAGGTTGTTGTCCGTTTAAAACTCGACTAAAACATCCTGCATATAAAACGTGTTCGTAGAAACATGATTGCATAAAAAGCCTGTCCCTTATAAAGTGAGCAACGCTTCGATAGCCACCCTACTGATAAATACAGATGCGGTTATAGGCGACGATGGCCAGGTATTAACGGTACGCCGTTCATCCAGTTCTGCCATATCGATTTAATCTACCGATGCCATCGTTAACATTAAAACTTTATTCGTATCCATTACCTAGTCTGACGCATACATCGATCGGCTATCAGTTCAAACGTTACGCCGCCGACGCAAATGCTAGTCCTAAATGTCAGTACTTAAAAACGAATTACAGAACAATAGATGTACCCGTGTGTAGTTTCGAGCCAAATATGTACAGATGAATAGTTGTGAAGCGATCAGATCGCAGATTTGCTGGCTTTGTTGGGTCTGAACGGTTTGCAGAGGCGTTTATCGTGAGAGGCGACCTTGTGCCGTCTGACATTGGGCGCGACGATTTCGAATCGAGTTTTGTTGCTCACTACACCTCTGCGCCCGCGCAGCAACCAAAATCATTTTATAGCGTGAGCAACGCAACTATCTCGTTATGACTGATACTGCTCTGTGACTTCAAAGAAGACATTAGCAACGATTTTATTATAAAAAGTCATTTACAGTAAGCTCGAGGTTCATGAATCCAAGGTGGTAATATTTAGCTTACCAAGCGTTGCGCAAGCGATGGGCAACCGCTCGCACCTTATTCACAGTGCGGTGGTGGGTTCCGTTTTGAATTTGCTCAGCGCGCGTAACGCGGTTGGTGTTGTTCCAACGGCTTTCTATCGGTTATCTCGAGATCACCACCAATTTAGTCCCAGTAGCCGATCCCGGGTACGATTAGGGACTTGTTGATTAAATGTTGTAAAGCTAATAATCCGATTAAACGGCTTGTTGATCGCTTACTCTGCCCTTTCTGGGTCACCAGAGCTGCTGTCGACTTTATCTTTGTTAGATTTATCCGACCGGTGCGCTGGAGTTGTGACTCCAGATATAAGTAGAAAGTATAGGCTCAAGTTTACCACTTAGTATTTTATGTAGGTATCGATAGAGTCACGTTATATGGCATCCATTTTCATGTTCCAGGCTAATGCCACCAACCGCATGCGAAGTGCTGCGGTTATTTGCCATCTACGGTGCATTCGTCTCGAACGAACGACGACCTAGGATTTTCTATGATTTATGAAATCGGCCTGGTCTGACGGGGGGGGGGGGGTCCTTCAAATAGCGTTTTATTTTGTGTTTTGAAAATAAATCGGAATCATGGTATTTGAAGTAAATTTTTCGGTCCTTTGAGTTTGCAGTACGGGCTGTAGGTAGTACCTACTCGGATGTAGATTATTAATAACAGGAAAGGTGTTACGAGTAAGTAACCCTAGGCGGGTTTTAAATAATTTATCTATTTACAGGAAGTATCTATGATACCCAAAGGATTTAAAATTATGTCATCCAATATGGCAACAGTGACGCGAGCTTATACGCTTCAACATAAATAGAAAGTGTCAAATGCTTCGCATACGTTCGTTGTGCTGAATAACTAACACTCCTGCTGTTCATTGTACCTTCCTAATTATTTCTTGTTGCATTTCAAAGGCGGCTTTCTTAACTACATACTTAGTTGCAATTGCTTCTGTAATACTTGAAACTCGTTGTGGAAAGCGCATCATCCATATAAAGTCACCTTTTATGATTTTCAAGGAAATCAAGATTTTTGGCTGGCTGTAACGGAATTTGGGGTAAGGTCAGACGCTCTGAACCGCCGCGGAGATGTGAAACACGATTGTCTTTGTACATTTCTGAAATCAGTTTGTCTGCAACGAAATTGTTAATGGGACATAAAACAAAGTGGAGCTAAATAATATTATTTCCGTCGTGAAGGGTGATTCGATTGGACATTGGTGGCTTGGTGGACGGTTCCGTTTGATTGCCCGAGACGAGGATATCGCTCATGCAGAACCGACTTCCATACTCAATGTAAACTTTAGTTACAGTAATATAACCCAACAATTTTCTGTCTACGTTCTAAAACATTGATTTCAATGACAACGAAACCGCATACGGTAATTTCTTGTTTTGATGCAATTTTCGTTGCAATATTCACAAATGTAGCTTGTATTTGTTTTTGTGGTATTGGCTCAGCTATAACGTTTTCCTAGTGTGTGTTAAATTTTACAATGGAAAAATGTTCTAAAATGTTTGCGTTCGCGCTGCTTGCAAACCGAACTGTCCATAAAATGAAACTTTCAAGCAAACAAGTGTGAATAGATTTTGGTTTTAGCAGTTAGCTTTGAGCAGGCATTTCTGCGACTACCAGCATGAAAAATATTACTAAACCTAACACAGTGCGATTTGCTGAAAACATACGATGTGTCAAAACCAGAAAACTCTTCTTTTACTGAGATAAGTCTAGAACAATCTGTTCCCATTGTTTAGTTGTCTGGCCCGATACACTTGTAATCACAGAACGTAGCCCACGATTGTTATACTCATGTACGGTTATTGTTTGCTTTGAGCGCATATCGGTCGATGTTTACATAAGCGAGCTAACAATACGGTTCAGGGAACAAATTGACATTGTGACTTCTGCGAACCGCTGTCATGTAAACTGCACCTAACTATGCATATTGAGTCTGACACCGCATTAAAATTCTATGCTAATCATTATTTCTTGTTCAGCTTGACGTTGAAATTTATGTTTGTTATTGCTGTCTTTAGCAGTTTCAGGTCTAGTACACGACTTATGTATTAGCTTCATGGAAACGAATACTTACTTTACCGATACCTTCGTCTATGCTAAAATCATACACCTCTCTCAGTGCACGATACTCATATTTATTTTCGTGAAGCTATGTAATTTTTGAACTTTAAAACTGTCAGATAGCTTATATTCTCTATCTCTACCAAATTCCATACAGTTCACAGAACCTCTTGTTTTTATTTGATCGAACGTATCTAGAATGTTTTCAATTTTATAACCGTCACTCTTGTACTAAAGAGCTTGTCCAATATTGATTGTTAAATGTATTGTATTACTATTGATTGACGAAGTTGATTGTAGCAAGAAGTTCAATGCAAGAATGATACTAATGTTTCGCAACTAGCCACGACAATATTGATATCACGTAAGTAATTCAGAAATCGTATAATGCGAATGAGTTACATTTAGTTATTGCTATAAATTTCGATCCATTGCATCACGACGACAATAATATATTTTGATGGTATTATTAAAATAATAACCTACCGTTACATAAAGTATAATAATAGAATAGCGGTGATGTAAGCATTTCCCATATTTTGCAACCTAAATGAAACTATGCCATATTAATTACTGGTCATAAGCGTTTTATATCTGCTCACTGTTTTGGTATTTTGTTTTTGAGATATTCCGCTGTGGTAATATTAATTAAGTTTTTAACCGACTTCTATAAAGAGGAGGTTATCAATTCGTCTGTATGTTTTTTTTTTTTTTTTTTTTTTTTTTGTGTTTGTTACCTCATAACTTTCGACTGAGTGAACCGATTTTGATGATTCTTTTTTTATTGGAAAGCTGGTGCTTCCCATGTGGTCCCATTTTATTTTGCTGTAGATCTGATGCTGGTCTTCGGAGATATACAATGGAACTCTTCAAAAATGTACGGCAAATCTGCAGTGCTTGCTGTTAACGCTTGTAGGTTTATTGTTTATACAACATCATAACGTAATATCACGCCTGTATGCTCTGAGGGGGTACGCAGATGTGTACAATACACCCAGATTTCGACAGTGGTTGTTACCTCAGTACTTTCGACTGGGTGAACCGATTTTGATGATTCTTTTTTAATTTGAAAGCTGGTGCTTCCCGTGTGGTTACATTTTAATTTGCTGAAGATCTGATCCGGGTCTTCGGAGATATACAATGGAACTCTTCAAAAATACACGGCAAATCTGCAGTAACTGCTGCAATCGCTTGAATGTTTATTGTTTATAAAAAATCATGACGTAACATCACGCCTGTATGCTCTGAGGGGGTACGCAGAAGTGTACAATATTCCCAGATTTCGACAGTTAGGTGTATTAAGTTTCATTTATTGGGGATAAGCCTATTACCTTGACATGTATTGTTGTTTTATTGGCAAGGGTACCTACTTCAAGGGCAGTTTGATGAGAATTTGGTTAGGTTCTGGTTATGGGATCCATGACAAAGGAACGGGACTCTTCAATTCTTAGAAGCAAATTAACGATACTCAGCCAAATCTTTTAAAGGCTATCCGGATATTTGAGTCACGTACTATAACGTCGTTATTAACCGACTTCAAAAAGGAGGAGGTTCTCAATTCAATGTTCCCCGATTAGGTACTCGAAGATGACTGGACCGAATTTGTTTTTTAATTGTTTGAAAGGGTATACTTCCCAGAAGGTCCCATAATCATCAAGTCAGGATCCTGATAGTGGGATCCTGGAGAAATAGAGGGAACTCTTCAAATTTTATAGGCACACCAGAAGCGATTTGGGTAGTTTTAGAAAGAGTACTTTCTCGGAGTGATCCCATTTAAATTTGGTAAAGATTAGATGAAGAACTTCGGAGAAAGGCAACGGAACTCCTCATTAAATGTAGCAAATGTGTGTCTCTTACTGGGATTGCTGAAATCTCATGTCTGTCTATTGTTTACACCAGTTCATAACAAAAAATCACGCTGGTACGCTGTGAAAGGGTATGCACATGTGAACCACTAAAAAGTGAAAAATAAAAACTTTTTTGCAAAAAATAAAACCGACTTCACACAAAAAAGTGAAAAATAACTTTAGCTTCAGAAGTCGGTGACAAAAAAACTAAATCAATCAAATAAAGGTCACCGACTTCTGAAGCTAAAGTTATTTTTCACTTTTTTGTGTGAAGTCGGTTTTATTTTTTGCAAAAAAGTTTTTATTTTATAGATCACGTTAGATAAGCTGGCTAGATGGTAGTGATATAGTAGTTTCTTAATTACTTAAGTGTGGAGCTGGTTCATTACCTGTTCAATTACTCGTATAATTATTTGCACTTTGGTTAATGTCAACAAGTGAAACTTCCATGTGGAAATCCTTTGCTTCGAAAGTATAGGTTTAGTACCTTGAAAGTTACTTGATGAAGTCGTTAACTGCTATGGAGAAAACGGGAAGTTTACCCGTTTATTAACAGATAACTGAAAAAGCTAAATGAATCTAAATGTCTAACGATCGATTGAAAATAAAATAACACACAACTTCTAACATGAAGATTTAAATGGGTATTAAAATCTTATAGAAATTGACGTAATCTGGGATTGAATAACGCGGACCTCAAGGCTCGCTTGCTCATCAAAGTCGTTGAACAGAGGTTTCATAGCAACAGTAGAGCCAACTTATATGGAAGCATAAAAGAACGTATGCAGGTCGCGTAGCGATGCGTTGCGCAGATATACTCGATCTGATGTTCAGGTTCCACTTGTCAAGCCTTCTGTATTCAAGCATATGTGACATTTCTTAAACAAACAAAACAATAAGCCCTATAGAGTTCGAGCGATTAATTGGAATTGACATTAGTGCTTGTGACTCCCACGACTCCACCCGCGTGCAAATTGTTGACTCAGCGATATGGCGACACTACCTAACTAAATTAACTTGACTACGAAAGGATGTAAGGACGCAGCCGGATCGTGTTGCGATGAGTTGCACAACATCATCAGCAGTTATAAGTTCGATTCGTTGAACGTTGATGCAGATGAACTAGACTCGTTTCATGAATGTCATTTATATTCTTATCAATTTTACGTTTAGCGCCTTGCCCGTCTAATGAGAAGGCTCTGAATGCTTTAACTCCTTAGACAAGTTTCATAAGTTAAAAAAACTTTGGATGCTATCTAAACTATGATACTACGTTATTACCAAAAATTGTATTTTAGTAATTGCCGAAGGGAGAGGCTGTTCAAGCGACCAAGTAGGTACACTCCCAAATAATCAAATCGTATCGAACATTATTTACATTAGTGATCTTCAAGTCATGCTTGTCATCAGCAGCTAATCCTTGACTGAAAGCTGTAATGAAATTAATACAATGTTAACGAAGTAGTAATAGATTGCTTAATGTAGGTTTATGCTTCCCAGTAATTTAGCTTAATTACTAGTCGGTAGCCAAGTCAGGGGCCCGTGGGCGGCATAAAAACTTTGACACCAGGTTAGGTACTAACCACACGATAAAAAATAAAGAACTAGTCGGTAGGCCATTTACAAAGTGACCATTAACCCTGTTTTAACTCTCACAAATACTAGTGTAGAGAAATAGCTGTCCCGTGTTTCAATTTGTTTTTCTTTGACCACTATGGAAATACATCCGATGTTGTGGCTACTATTTGTGGACTCCTGGGGTCTGTTGTACACCATAGGGCATTTAGAATTACACATATCTAATGAATAAATTACAGAATGCGTTCAAAGGCAATTTACATTGAATACTTGGAGTTTTTTTGCCTAGCATTCATATTTTGCAGTGCAGTTTTGTTTTGAACCATCATCTTTTTTTTTGTAGCCATTCCAAGCCTTATGTTATGATTGGAATATTTTAGGGTGGTTTAATTTAAGTCTTTTGTTTCAGTGTTATATGTGGCTTTTAATTTTGTTTACTTTGTCATGTAAATATTTGGCTAATTGTTATTCTTTTTTCAGGTAAGCATGTCCAAATGCTGTGTTGAAAAGCGTTTGTAAGTAACTACTTAAATAATGTGATGGTTTACTTTATCGCGTAAACAAAATAATTAACCTCTGTACCGACAATTACATGCATCTGTTTATTTTTCTTTGAAACGATTAGCAGCACTTTGACTAAAAATAGTCGTATCTTTATAATTTTACGAGCGAGATATGTAATCCTAACGACCGGACTTAATATTCACGTCCTGCTTGTTTTTATGGCACTTTCACTTAAGCTTTAGTTAGGGCTTTGGCTATAAATATGGGTTGGACGAGGTTCCTTCCATGACTTCGCTTTTAGGACTAGCCGCATGGTCATGTCATGACCGTGGCATATTTACATATCTTTAATTGTCGTAAGTACAAATTGTTTTCTCTCTAATATCTAAGTAGCGTATCTCAAAGTTCATAAGAGGAAGTCCGAAAGTGGCGCTGGTGACTGCAAGTATGTGGTAATCGGTTTTCGTGGTATGGGGATGTGATGCGTAGGAATAACGAAAATGTTGTGAGGAAAGTTCAGACTATGAATATGGATATAAGAGTAGAGGAAGACCAAAGAAACAATGGATGGACTGTGTAAAGGATGATATGGCAAGAAAGGAGGTGCCTGAGGAGATGACGAGTAATAAAAGAAGTCCAGAAGAAGAAGACATGCAGCATCGACCCCAACTGAAGTAGGATAAAGGCTAGAGAATGATGACCTACGTAGCGTATCCCGAAAATGCTTAGCATTCTTCTTCTAGGAAAATTGGAACTTTTCAGTAGAGGCCTTCCCATTGCATTTCTTGATAATACAACAGAACTTCACGACTAGCCAGTTCAAACCATCACAATTGAAATAAAACACCGATCATAGAGCTGCCCTCACAATGAACTCACCAGAGTACGATTGAACGTTCAGTCGCGTCAGAGACGAGTGTAATTCAATTACCGGCACCTCATAAATGGGTTAGTGGCCCGGCTTCCCCGCTACACAGCAGTAACAGACGTCATGTCATTATCACATTACCAGTTATGTTGTTTTCTCTTGCGACCTTCTCTGGAAACTGTTTCCTGATTAGACTGGAGAATATGAGTTATGACAGTTGTCAAGAGACCTATAAAGCTTAATATAGATAGGCCTTTGTTCTACGTTATCATTTGGGCTGTTAGGTTAGTCTCAAATATTCTTGCTTTTAGCTATTCTTTCTATTTCGTCTCGAACGTCTCATAGTGATTGTTCCAAGTGTCATTAAGAGTATTTATTCTCCTTGTGTTCCTCTGAACACATTAATTTTTTTCCGTGAGCCATTAATTTATTGCCCAGAATCAGAATGAGGCCAATGCGTTTTGATTTAATTTTACGCAAGCAGGATACACAGACAGGTACACAACACATTTATAATCTTTTCCAAGGTTTACACGTTCAGCACCGTGTGAAAATATTGCTATAAATAAAGTTCTTATCGCAACACTGCTACCTTTGAATTGTAAACAGTATTAGCCTTTTAAGTTTCTAATAGCATACCAGTCATATCAGCCAGTTGGCCAGTTAGAAATAGTTGTTTTCATGTAACTATTACGTCTCATTCAAATAAGCTTTTCCGAGGGGAGTTCCTTAAGGAGCCAAATACTTATCAGCCCTATGATAGATCAGGATTGGAGTCAAGTTCGTATTTGAAGTAATTATACTGCTGTACTGATATACACTTAAATAGTAGGTACCGTGCCAAATCCTTGTTTGATAATTTTCAACTTCCATGTTTTTGGAAAACAAGGAACCACTTTACTTAAATTTTTCGTAAGAACACGTCTTGATAGCCGACAGTATTCTTAGAATAAACTCTTACAAAGTATCGGATATTACTCAACATCAAACAAACAACAAAAATACGCAACGGAAGGGAGCAATGTCAACCAATTCGTTCGGCCATTCATCATATTAAGTGATATTTATTGTCAGCTCAGGGGTGTAAATCAACAGAGGAGCTGTTATGCTCCCCTCAAAGCTATGATTAAATTTTATCCGAAACAAGTTTGAGTGTCTCCTATTACTAAACTAAATGTTCATATTACACGTTTGTTAATCTTTGTTGTAGTCTTTGTTGAGCATGAATGTGGATGTGTAAAAGAGTAGAGGAAGATCAAAGAAAAGATGGATGGACTGTGTGAAGCATAAAATGGCAAGAAATAAGGTATCCGATGACATGACGAGTAATAGAAAACTATGGAAGAACAAGCCATGCTACTCCGACCCCGAAAAAATTTCGATAAGGGCAGGAGAATGGAGAATTTGAGAAGGGAGAATTTTTCGGGGCGTGTTAAAAATGTCCCGAGTTCAGGAAACTACGGTTGACATAAAAAAGGGCATTACTCCAATTGGTTATTTCGGCTTTGTTTAATTACCAGGTCTAATACTGTAAATTATTACCTACTGCAATTAAGACTTACTGGACTTGGCATAACTAAAAGCTTCTTCCTGACACAGTCGAAAGTGGAAATCAAATTGAACTGACGTCTAATTTCTTTTTAAGTGTCCAGTGTTACGTGTTTAGGTGGCATTTGATCGCTATACCGCATGCCGTACGAAATAACAGCTCGCGTGGATCGCCTGCACATTCGGGAGGAGATATGGAACGCAGCGATTTGAATTCGATAAAACGTGCGTTGGAGGCCGATCTCGAACGAATAACTTTCTACTTTTTTTCTCCTTAGAAATCGCGAGAAAGCATCTGTTTTTGCATAATTAGCTGATTAAAAATATTCGATTTAAATGTTGTTTGCTTTTGGTACTTAATTTGGAATAGGTATCATCGGAATTTTTGCTTAAATCGATATGGACAAAGGTATTGCTACTTTTTTCTGTACCTAGAGCAGTTTATAAAATACCAGTATTGCCACTTCATATGTGTATGCCATTTAATGCAGGCAATGCCATTAATTCAGATCACGCGATCTCTCACTATGCGGGCTGTGCAAGCGGGTTTTATTGTTTTAGGTAGACTTGGTGAGGAAAAAACTGTGTGAAACTCTTTGATGGACGATGTTTACTTGGGCCGACATTGAGATGATACTAGAATCCAAATTCAAGCTGACTTTGTCTGACTTTGAGTTGGGAAATTTGCTATACGTGTTTTACTGGAAATCCAATAAAACAGGAAAATTACATCACTTTTCTTATTCATAAACATTGTTGCAATATAATAAGTAATCTAGTAAGTGTCTGTATCTGTCTACATAAATGATCCTTTTTTTATCCTGACTCTTCGATTACTTATTCATAACTCGTTTTTCAGTTTACCACCGTGATCTTCGCCCATTACTTATGTAAATAAAAAAGAAAATACAGATACACGAAAGGCCAAAAGTCACTGTAACACCCTTTCCTATGGTTTTATTTATTGGTTGAACCATTTGCCTTACGTCACGTCACGCCCCAACTATCAATCGCCCAGAACATTCGTCAAAACAACTTTTTATCGTTGTTTTATTTTTTAAATCCGTTTTTACAATGACATAAAACAACGGATGACATCGGCGGACGTTACGGGACATAATTCCGGATGCAAAAAAATTAAATGTCCGTCTCAGTTTTTATACTTCGTCTTATTCGATACGTTTCAACAGATTTCAAAATATGATATTTATCGGACGCATCTCAAATATTTTGTCGAAACTTATATTTACAATGCTTAACAGAATTTTTTATCTCTCTAGTATCAAAAGTGTAATCGCCTTGAAATGTCACATGACACGGCTGTCATTTGATAAAGGAGACCTAAAAGTATCATGTATCGGATTTCAATTCAACTGGATATTTACAGCTTTATATTAAAACGGATTGTTATTTTATTCAGCCTTCTTTGTTCCAATTTTGGCGTAAGGTTTCGGTGTTGCCGTTGCCTTTTGTTGTTGCTCAATTGTCGCTGTTCCAAATTCAAATTCAAGGCGTTTTGGTTATCAAGCAGTTTTAATGAAACCTGGGGGGGTAACCATGACGTCTTAAAGCAAGATTGTTTTAATCTTATTCCAGAGTGGGAAAGAGACGGAGCTATAGAGAACGTCTACCGCCATCTCTTTCTCACTCTGGAATAAGATTAAAACAATCTTGCTTTAAGACGTCATGGTACGCCACCTGGTTATAAAGGAATGAGGAGCATAGATCGTCCAATACTATGCACCAACTCTCTTTTGTGTTGGTCGCTCTTATAGTGTCGGCCTTTACGTATTGAATCAGCTTTTTAACAAACTTGACCTTCCATGTTTCCAATTACATTTGGTGGCCATTGGACCGGTCCAGTTCGATTTGGTGTGCTAATAATCTAGTTTCTATATTCTTACTCGTTGGCTTTGAAAATCCTGTCATACCTTTCGGACGCGTATTAAAATGAATAATGTTGTTAATCAAATAAAACCTGTTTGGAATCTATTGTAACATCCAGCTGGGTCCCCGTCGATGACGTCACTTCATAGTGTGCGCGCGCGCCGTGGACCGTGACGCCGCTTCCGCCGCTGTTTCCGCCTTCCACCACAGAATTATGTGAACTGTTCAATCGGATTTAATTTCGTAATAAACTTTTATACTAGTAATGTCTTCAATGACTGGCTACTAGAACGACTGTCTTTGCGGATCCTAGTCCTACATTATGAAGAAGGTCAAGCATATTCAAGCTTTGTTTGCTTCATATCGTGGACTAGTGCAAAAAACTCTTCATTATGTATTTGGAACACGAACGTGATCTGTGTCAAATATTGTTTTTATGAAAGAGGTTTCTATTGCATCGGCCGAAGCGAATCATTGCACTGGCCGTTAGATTAATTAAAACATGAATCATAGCTCGGGGAAGTCAACAGAAAGTCGATAGTGGTATTACTTTATAAAACAAGACATTATTGAACCACAAGAAACCAGAGCTGGGCTGAGCTGGTCGGGTCGGACGGCCGCGCCTCGCCTGATGTCGTTTCGAGTGACATATTGCCACATGATACCGCATTATCGGATTTCGTCGTGCACTTTAATTAGCGCGTAGAGAAATGCTTGCTTGGCCCGTGATATCACTTCATCTTAGCCATATTTCTGGTCTAAATATGAATGCGGCATAGCTGTGAGGCCTCGTTTTGAGTTTAACGGGCGTTTGGCCGTTCCATTGTGCACTCTCATGTGCGCATACCTAATTAAGGGAAGCTGCAGTTATGAATTCATATTCTAGTTGCCTCGTTTGTTAAACTTTTTGCTTCTGTGAATCGGTTCGGAGTGAAAATTTAACATCTAGGTCGGGGCGAATGAGCAGAATTATTGTAAATGCGAATCCTAGCTCAACACAGTAAATGCTAATATGATTACGCAATACCTTCACCTATGTATATTCTTCCTTCCGTCTCAACCAGCTTGGTAATGTTAAACATACACGTTGATGACTCATTCAAAAGCCGGTACTGTATTGTGTAAAGTTTTACCATACAAGTTTACTGACCCCTTACGCGATTAGTTAGACGGTATACAAAATCGATTTGAAAGGTTTACACAGGACTAAAACACAAATAGAAATTAAATCTAAAAACACGTCCAAATACCGCTCAAAAATAGGGAGTTTCAAATGAAGCTGGGTGGGCTCCATTAAATACAACATTTATCAAATCCCACCATTCAGCACTTCAGCCGCGCACTGAGATGAAAATTCTGCTTATTCTCATTCTTCAGTTGAAAATTCTTCTTAACTAGAATATATGGGACTATAAAATATTTTATCTCGTAAGTCCTATTTCTTAGAAAATGGACAGCTTTACTTTTGGACTTCATTTTATATTATCAATTATCATTTTTTTTATTTATTTAATCTCAATGAGAAATAAAGCTGGTTTGGCAACGCCTTAATGGAGCATTTAAAAGAGACGATTTACTGTAACAAGAAACAAAACGGAAAGTTGTTTCACGTAGGAATCAGCGATTTCCTGATTATATAATCTTTTATTTTAGAGTTCACGGTTAATTATAATATTGAAGTTGCATCACTCCATTATCTCTACTTATCAACATCGATAGTCCGATAAATTGACATTCTATGAGTCATGGATTAATCCCATCAAGCACTTCGGCGATAGAAAGTGTTGACTGACGATATCATTGAGTTTCGTGTAACCTTTTACGAAACGTGTCGTGCATGTGAATTATTTATTGTGCAGCTCGATTTTTATCCGCTCCACCAATAACGAAATGAATTACATAGGATTTTGAATTAAGAGGCGTGAGCCAGGGCTGAGGTGAAAGTGTCCCACTCTCAGAACAATCGATTGTCGTTCTTTGAAGTGTCACTAAGATATATGATAGATATCTAAGACTTCCTAGAAGCTTATGTTGCAATATGAGTATGCACACTTTCAACACATCAGACTAGTAGGTACCTAGATCACGTCGATCAGAGTCCAACTCGACACAATCCACATTCAGTAGAAAAGAAAACAGATGTAATTACGTTAAATTTTACTGGATCTGATTAAATTTGTGCTGGAGTAAATAAACGTACGGCG
Organism: Xestia ashworthii; assembly: GCA_950022955.1. NCBI lineage: Eukaryota > Metazoa > Arthropoda > Insecta > Lepidoptera > Noctuidae > Xestia > Xestia ashworthii. The sequence goes on along the minus strand of OX465558.1, from coordinate 7,245,975 downwards.
GTTGTGGGAGGTGAAAGAATTATGGTAAAAAGTTTAAAGTCGACCCAGATTACCGACCATGGCGCCGGTCGTGGACGTTTCCTTGTTTATACGATGATGCCGTTCCACAACACTCGTTATGTTTATGGTCAGACAAATAAGAACTGTTAGATTTAATTGGAAAACGACCCCCCCGACGAATGATGAATAATCATGTCTGTGACTGTGTCATTATACGAATTGTTTCTTTTACAACAAAAACAGGCTTGTTTAAAGATAATACGGCAAAGGAATTCTTTATAAAATACTTTGTAGCTTGAGACAACATGAGAAGTCATTATCTTCTTCTTACGGCACATGGACGCGTCAGGTCGCAAGCTCATTAAAGTTTTAAAGTCATTCCTCCGGGAGTTATTTTTAAGTTACAACCAAACACGGTGTTCCAAGTTTGTATACTTGGCTTCACCTGAAACATCTAGCGTGTTGAAATAGTTGAAGCGATGCAACAACGTCTATTTCTGTTTCGGGAGCACCGACCCATTGTCGAATACACTTCATTCACAGCTGTGATGATTCACTGCATTGTTCAAGCCCACACTTAACTCTCTAGACTCCCGGCCATGTGTTATCAAAGTATTACTTAGACAGTGCCGACATAAGCCGACCCACTTGGATGTGCCGATAGCGATATCATTTATCTCTTGCATTGCAAAAGAAACCTTCGCTAAGATTTTTCGTCCAATACTTTTCTGCTGTTTTTTTATGGAGTCCTAGCTTATGCCCGCGGCTTCGCACACGTAGAGTCTGATAATTGTCTCACGGGTTCATACTACTCGGATAAAAAGTATCGTAGGTGTCCAAATCCATTCAGAAGTTTTTGCGTGAAAGAATAACAAACATTAATCCATCCATCTATCCTCACAAACTTTCGTCTTTGTAATATTAGTGTGATTATAGTTTTTATGGAGTACAAATTGCTGCAGGGTGTGAAAAAGGCTCCGTTATGCCACTTGAAGACACATCTAGTACAGGATCAGAGTGACACAAATAGCTGACGGAAAAGGCAGTGGCCTGGGTGACTGAGGGGCCGGTCTCATTAGTTCCGTTAAGGAGACGTAAGCGTGCCACTGCAACTGTACAGCCGGCGCTAATGCACTAAATGTAGCAATTATACATTAAAATACCAGTTACATTGACTCATTGGCCAAGCTAATGAAGAGTACAGTTAACTCTTCACGCACGATTTGTCTTTAGGAAGCAAATATATCATTGTGTGGTTAAACAAAATAGGACATGTCATATGCTCCCGATATCAATGTAAAGCTCTTAAATTAATACGAAAGCAATAAATAAGGTTATCAATCAAGTTAAATGGCTTTATCTTCATTTGAATAGGTGTTAAGACCGAGGGGAGACAGACATCTCAGCCATTAGTTAGAGGCATCTCTTTAAGTAGTACATTTAATGAATCATACATGTACACTTGTACAGTTGGGTGGAGTATATTGCCGGCACTTACGAGTCGTTCCCCGACTTCTAACATCAATTACACCAATTGGTGTTATCTCGGCCGAGTGCATCTGTGAGCGCTTTTCGTTCGTGCAATAAACCAATGTGTTTCACACTACACAGACACACAATACTTTACTGTGAACGATCCGTATCTAGACGTTAAGTAACATAAACTTACGTCTTAGTTTCCTCAATAGTCGCTTTTCTTTGTTTAAACTAAATATTTGATTGGTTCTTAAATTCTTGTGCATTCAACTTTGTCAGGTTTAGGTCAATATCCGTAATATTGCCATGTTGGCCTTGCGCTGATTAGAATGTGTAAATGCGTTTTAGGTCTAAACTGGAAATATTTCATTTTATCGCAGACCATTCAATCTTAGCTGTTATTGTTCAGTAAAGTGCTTTTCAATGGTATGACCAATGTTATTTATTCTACGATGATTGACTAGGAAACATCTAGATTCTAGACTTATCGATGATCGGATGAAAGTGACAATATTTCCTCAATATTCAGTATGTTTATCTTTCCGTAATTTACCAGTTCGATTATGGTTTTTATATGGTAGCGATTGCTGTGAACGGAAGTTGCGTTTGGTTAGTTTTCTACATTCTCTTCTGCTATCCCACTATTATAATAATGTCTATCACTGGCAGCTGTTGATCTTTAAAGAAATTCTTTAAAACGTGGAATCCTTTATCAGTATCAGTACATTTGAAATCAGTCTATTGGAGCGATAAGATTCATACCAAACGTTTTTAATCAAAATATCGGGGCAGTAGAGAAACTCGTGTATACTTAGTCAATTTTCATGTGAAGTAGGAAAATCTGTTGGACTTCGATTTTAAGGTATGTACTTGTAAGCCAATCTATGCATACGAAGTAGATCCTGCGGTTAAGTTCAGCTTGACATGGGTAGACATACATAATCTAACTTATATCAAACATTTCATTATTTAAGACAAAACTTTGGCATGTTTAGTCATCGCATCGTCTTCAAACAATAGAACCGCTTTTGGTGTGAGTTTCATCGCAGCGAATAGCTATTTTACAACATTTTCAGATAATATATTATCTAGGACTTAAGTGAAAACGCTAATGTTGTTTTAATACTCTATGACTACGCTATTTCAATTACTTTCTCTTTAGATTTTCAGATGTTTATGTCTAAAAAAAGATTTACGTTTCGTTTTTGTTTGCCTAATTCGTTTTTGTTTCGTGCTTTTTGAAAATAGCTTCGCACGTGGAAATTGTAACAAAATAGAATTGCCAATTTGTATCAACGTTTGCTGGTACATTAAATTATACTCCATTACATATTGCATTGTTCACAATATTTTCAAACATGCTAAAAATGCGAACGCTTACTCCAATACTGACACATAATACTTAGCACATACAAATTCCATTCGTTGAATTTTAACTAAGCTGAAAAATTAAGAATTTATGCAATACATAAGATTGTACGCTGAATGTGGAATTACAATTAAATTATATTACAAATTATTAAAGCTTGTATTACAAAGATGAATCACTGCAAGTGCATTCAATAGTGTCGTGTCCCGATATGTAAGCGTTAATATATGCGATTGTCATTATGAATAAATGGATATGAATAATACAATGGATCAATTTGATTTTATTTGTTGCTTTTTTTTGAGAAACGACTCTCAATTTACATGCTTTGATTATACATATAGACAGCTATCATAATGGTATTTCTTCAATACTCCAACTCGTTATGGTTATGATGTTCATAAAAAATTTACCAATAACGAATGCTACCAGTTAAGTTTTGAAACATGTTTGATAACAATTATTGAATAACTCACGGACAGTAACCCTTTCATTTCATTTGCATACTGATTGCACGGAACACCAGTATGTAATCAATTGTGAACATCGTAATAATAAGTAAGCACAAATATACCACCTATATTTCGTGTAATTTTAGTAATTGATACGTTTCGTTTCGGGTCATTGTGAAAGATAATGAACGTGGTGAAACGTTCCAGCAATTTATTCATCGTGTTTAACGGAATCTAGTTACAAAATGTCTAACGATCTCTTGTTTTGATGTGTCTTGTCATGTGGATCGGTATGGCATTAGTGATTTTATTACGGGCGGTATAATGTGCCTAATGAATGAGGCACTAGGCCGGCGGCAGACAGCCGTAACTTGGGCACGCCCTATTCGTTTGGTAGCGCACCTGGCTGCTTATGCGTTATCTGCTTATGATTATTTTTTGGCTCTTGCCTCGTAATTTACATCTAGATACCTACTGTTCACATTGCTTTCGTAACCTTCATACATTTCTCATTTATATCATTTTTTATATCTAAGTTACTAACACTAGAATGTAAGATGTATGTAATACTAACAAAATATGGATCACTGTTATCTGAAATAAACGAATTTTATTTTATTTTATTATCCTGTACAAAATCTGCATGAATTTCAATATTTTCGTTCCACATAATTTAGCATTTCAGCAACTTGCCGACTCGTGACTGCAATTAGTAAATTTTATCAAATATTTACATGATTGAAACGCATCCGTTCCACCGTACGAGATTAATTGGGATAAATACGTTTCGCACGTTGCAATTCATCAGCCATTCGGAATGGATGGTGGGTGCAACAATCATGCGCCCACGCTGGGTCTGAAACAATGAGTCGTGAATGAGCCGCTAAACACAGCCATGTATGGCACAACATCCTACGAGTCAATTCTACTAATTTATTGCTTGTAAGTATATAAACACAAACTATGTTCTTTTGTTCAACATTGTGAAATGGAAAGTTTGAAACTGCAATTTCAGTCGACTTAACATTGTATTATTCAGCCGCAACTGTTGTAGATAATGTGACTTTCCAGACAGAACTGAGCGTATTTTTTTTTAAACTTTCTTATAATTATGATTCAGCCTCGGTTTTTGGGTTTCATGATTTTAGAACCTAGTGATAGCTGTAAAGGAGCTCTTCAATAATCCCTTTGATTTAGATTAGACTATCATCAACGAATGATGAGCAAGCACCGTTACCAGACTTTCTTACTCCGATCGCAGATGCGACAGGTACATTGTTCCTACAATTTATGGGACACCTGCAGACCCCGACCTTTAAATGTCAATAAGGATGACATGACTGGAGTGAAGATTATCAAGATTATGAGCCTAATTAGATTGCACATAGGCTGTGGAGGCCATGTGTACGTGCACGTGCGTCGATATTTTGCGTACGTGAGGGGTCGAGTGTTCAATAAGAGGCGATTAGTTTAGAAATATCATCGGGACCATTAGGAATACTTTAGTGCTTGCTGCTGTGGATGGTAGAAATAGAGACGAGGAACACACAAATTTCAAAACTCAAACGGTATCCAATGGAATTGTTTATGCCATAGATATACTGCAATGGATTTGATTCCATTGGATTCAAGCCATACTCCATAGACTATAATTATGGAGTATGGTATGAATCGAGTTCTATTGGAGACTGACAGCTAACAATTCAAAAAAATTGTAATGAGGCAATTAACTACAAGCCATTTACAAGCCTCCGAGCAACGACAACATGTCTTCCAAAGAAGCTTCTAAAGCAATGATAGCTAGAAGATAGCTAGAACATTTCCATTTAGGTGCACTGTGCTGTTCACATAAGACTGAATGACTACGAGAACTAGGGATAAATAGTTATAGTTAGGTAGTCCACAAAGGGTTTTTGATATTAATTCAATGATTGAACTCGATGTTTGCGTCATTATGTGAACTGAATGGTTTATTTTGCAACCTCGTCGTACGAAATGATTGTATGTCTCAATTGCATTGTTCAATTTATGATTGTCGTTGGGACTATAAGTAAAAACTTACCCAGCGTTTGTCTTGTCAATATTACTTGGGTTTCTTATCTCTGTTTCGATTGTGTCTTAGTAGTCTAGTCTTAGTGTAATTGGATTCAAGAAAAACACGAAGAACGATTTCGATATTGGGAATATTGATTTGTCAGCTATGGGAATAGACTCTCTTTTATTTGAAACTATGCATTCTACTTTATTTGCTGTTGCTTTGCAATTAAGTCGGGTAACAACGGCTTTTCGATCGATACAATTATTGCCGCGCAATGATTTGATTAGATCCGTGAAGGAAATACGTTAAAATTGGTCCCTTAGCATGCAATTGTGTTTTTTTTTCAATGGCCGCATGCACCGGTTTGGTTTCACGCATTGTGGGCGATTGGGCGGTGCTCGACTACGCTTGGCTGTTCACCGGCATGCGGGCCTTTTCCGTATGCGTGCACTAGTTTCCAACTAAAATACATAAATGTATAATTTAATACTTTGAGTTCTGTTTATCGTATTGTTACACACTGTTTGTGTCATGTTAAGGTTCCATATTTGATGATCCTTTTGTTAATGTCTGGCTTTGATATCATTTGAAATAGGTATGCTAAATTGTAGGACAGCTAAAGCAGTTTCAAATTTTTATCATAATTCTTGTTCATAGACGATAAAGTGCCACCAAGTGAAAAGAAAGATCCTATCGAAGAGAAATCAAGTTCCTATGTACATTCAATTTCAATCCCAGACAATTTACGTAATTAATTCATATTGTTAGTCATTTTAATTAACGCCTATCAACACATGCACACATAATGGTTAATATGCACTTTTGAAATAATAATGTAATTCATTTTGAACCTTATAACTCTTTCTGTTGCACTTATTCGAACAGTTAGTGTATGAATAGTTACAAAACTGTCTATAATTAAAAATTGCTGTCAGAAAGCTTCCTTTCAAAATCAAAGGTGTGACTAATGTGCCTAATATGCAAAACATGAACTTGAAGTATACTCGTCCGCATATTGAATAAACCCACTATCTTGAATGTATTCATTCTCAAGGATTAGTGTTAAATGTTTATTTTATTCATTTGATAGGTCGACCCATTTCCTCTTACACAACGCTTCCTCATTAATGTTAAAACAATTAAGATACATTTCACTCTATATTCACTCTTCCTCTATTAACACCGTTACTCCGTCATGAAGAAAATCTGTTTCAAATTACCATACTAGAAAAATCCGTGATCTTCTTACATTTTTTGTTGCTTTATTATCTGAAGTTACTTTTTGTTTTGCTCACCATGAGCTGTCGCAACAAAAAATTGATGAGGATCATGTACGACTAGATATCGATAGTGAAATCGATTGCAACGGATCTCGAGGTCTCATAATATCGAAAAATAACCCTAAAATGGAGCGAGCAAGGCAGAGAGTGAAAGCACGCAACGGTTGATTGAATCACGTTGCTCCTCGCTTGTTTTGTTTTATTTATTGGCAAGTGTCAACGGTTTGTCAACGTCTAATTTAGACACGGTTGCTATCGTTAATTTTTCTTGCGTATTTACCTGTTTACAAAGTTAAGTTAAAGACCTTTTGCCACAGTTGGAGAGATCGAGTAAACAAGGATGCAAACAGAGAAGAAGAACTAAGAAACTTTTCTTGCGTATTTACCTATTTCCAACAAAGACCGAGTAAACAAGGATGCAAACAGTGAAGAAGAACTAAGTAACTTTGATTGCCATTGTTGAAACATTTTTCTTTTACAGAATGATTCTGGCTGTGAATGAAGACAGAGTTCAGGGTTTTCAATGCAATAAAGCCATCATCCCAGTTATTACCAGAGTCGTAAAATAATGTAAAGTAATTAATAACACAGTAATTGCTGTAATCCACTGATGTTGCTAAAGGTGTACCTACAATCTACTGACTTCGCAACAATTTATTTGTTTGTTCACCTCGGAATTTTTTGTTCATTAATCAACTTACTTTTTTTCTGCTACCTAGAATCCGTTCTTGTTAGATCTTTTTCTTGTGACTTGATACAGTTGTTCTTTCTTGACTAGTTTCATTGAATGTCTAACGAGGTTGACTTACCATGTTCGAATGTGGTTGTCTCCTTTACTGACAGGTAAAAAACTCTGTAAATGCGTAAACATTAGATTCGATCTAGCTTATATTTACATTTAGGCCTTTTTTTTTTTTTTTTTTTTTTTTTTAGGATGGGAAATCATCAAATGACTTCTCCCACTCTGGGCGGAGCGGGAGGGAGTGTCAGACTTTTACTGACTAAAACCCATCCATGTTCCTTCCTCGCCCTTTACGTTCCGGGGCCGCGGTATCTCTTTCGAACAGTCCCGCAACCCCGGCAGGCTTCGGCCCTTGCGGGCCCCTCTCTTATGCTGACATCTCTTTGAGGCGCGCGTGGAACACGAACGCGCCGTCGACTCGGCCTGTCGTCGTTAGACGGACGGACGGCTAGCTAGCCCATAGCCAACCGTCCACAGGCCCGCGTCTACGGTGGCCGGTAGCCACCACGTGGCCCCCGACGCCCGGTGCGTCTCCCGCGGCGGCCGGGAAGAGAGGATCTCTCCCTCTCTCGTTCCGCCACCTCCTTCGCTAGCATGACTGCTTCGCAGAAGGAGGTGACGGCTTCCCATTCCGTCTCGCTCCGGACCATGGATTGAACCAGGGCCGGACGCGAGAGGTCGCCGCCGCCGATCGCCGCTACGAGGACACGGCGGTGCTCCGCCCACGCAGGGCAGACTTCCACCGTGTGCTCCACCGTGTCCTCCGGTCGATCCTCGCAGTGGAGACACCCGGGCGTTTCCTCCCGCCCGATTCGGTGCAGGTACCTCCCGAAACATCCGTGTCCGGCGAGGACCTGCGTCAGGCGGAAGGTGAGGACGCCGTGGCGCCTCTCCAGCCACTCCTCAAAGAGGGGACTTACCGCCACTATCGTGGCGTGCCCTGCACGGGGTTGCGACAGTCGCTCTCTCCATGTCGCCATGAGTACATTTAGGCCTTTGTCCTGGTTTTGGTCTACACTTGTCCTGTTTACTTTGTGTTGTAGGTAATAATTTTATTATTTATCCAGGACCTAGAATAATGCTGATTCAACAAGTAGATCCCGGTAACTGTGTCACCAAAATGACAAATGTAGTCAGTTCTGGTGTCACAATGTACGTTCAAAGTCTCGAATTCTGTATATTAATGAATAACTGAAATTATTTTGAAGGTAAAACTTTCCTAAAGTTTCCTATATTTCATATTTATAGTTATGGAATGTTTTTTGCCTTTACCAGTTTGCCCTCTATGCATAGCGTGTTAGTCAACTTTAAAAATAATGTTTTTGCTCGGGTACTCGATTACTTTTTTGTATCTTTGTCCGTAGACTCTGTTATCAATAATCATATAGGTACGTTTGTCCTATTTTTTGCATTTGATGAATTACGCTTATTATTAATCGCGTGTTCTAACATAATTCTACATACACACGACGTCATGCGACACGCAAAATATGGCATTGCTAATGATATGCTCATATAACTAGTGTTTTTTTTTTATGAAATGACTCAGCTTTTCAGCTTTGTTTCTCCCATTTGGGTACCTTGATCTTTCTTATTTAAATCATCTTATATTTTGTATTTGCTATACCACTTTATCCAATTTGCTAAGTGGAAGCCAACTTCGTTTATTAAAACCTCTTTGTTTACAATAAAGTGCTTTTGTGGCTTCGCTTCGCAAATAAATAACAATGCTTACAATAGAGTTTATTGTTTTAACATGTAGTTCAAATCCAAATACTTGACCTATGTGAAAAGTGAAAATGGTAAAATATATTCATGAAAATTCTTACTGCTTCAATGAAGTGCATAAGTATATTTTAAAATTCTTACTGCTTCAATGAAGTGCATAAGTATATTTTAAAGAAAACTTTGAGGATGTTTGTGGTTAAATAATAACAACCACTCCGGTCAATCTTTAGGTTAAGCCGCGCTCGCCTAGGATGGTCTGTGGATGGCTTACCATTACCGTGCCTCGGAAACCACGCTAAGCCGTTGGTACCTCCCAGCTGTGATTTGTCGATCTTTGATAGTCGTTACATACAGGTACCCAGTGGCCCGACTAATGCAACCTTTCAGGACTTGAATGAGGCAAATCACAAAGCCGTCCAGGTTGCTACGTGCCGATCAGACAAAATCTTAATCGATTCGAGAAGAAGAAAAAGAGTGGACCGCAAGTCTCACAACCAGTTTTACCAGAGGGGGTCGTAGTGCCCAGTACTAACTGCATGGGTTGTGGAGGTCAGATAGGCAGCTGCTCCATGTAAAATACTGGCATTTGGCTGCATCTGGTTTTAGACTGAAAGCCGAACCCAACATGGTTAGGAAAAAGCTAGGTAGATGATGATGATGATTTCTATGTAAAAACGCAAAGAATAACTTGATTTGTTCATAAAATTGCATTTCGTCACTGGAACGTGAACGCTAGAATTTAGGTGTAGCGCAGCAATATGCATTCGTATGTAGGTAGGTACGCGTGCAAACACGCGGTTCACATTTACCTCTCGAAATAGGACAATGAATACGATAGTGTGCACGATATTATTTTTTTCGAAGAACGAAATTTAATAATTTACCGATTGAGCTACCAGACCGGCCAGTGATATGTCAGACATCTACTCTCTAAGGTCCATGTTTACCAAAAAGATAACGGTCTGATTATCTCAAAACAGCTGTCACTGTGACATGTTCCCATACAAAAATGTGTTTTAAACAGCTGTTTTTAGATAATTAGACCGTCATCTTTTTGGTGAACATGGACCTAAGTCCGTCAACGAAGGTACAGGGCCCGTCTGAAAGTAGCTTTATGAATCTACTCCCCAATATTTTCGGATTTATGAGTTTTGAAAACACATCGGGAGTAAGGAGAGATGACTAATCGAGTTGTCAGTCATTTTTAGTTCGGGACCGTAACGAATCTTATGTCCGTAAATGATACGGAGTAGGAAACGACCAAAACTACGGGTATCGTGCTTAGAGACCCCTAATTCTGAATTCTGACTGTGACGTGACATCAAAGCAAATGCTTTTACGAAAGTAGGTATCACATCGTTTTGTAAATATTATGTCACAGTTCAAATGTTCGCAGTTGCTCCTCCTATTTGCAGTGTCGCATGCAATAGCATATTTATACTGTATTGTATGTACGTTTCGCAAACTATCCGTTGGTTCTGAGTTTACGGTGCAATGTTTTCCCAGGTGCAAAATGCTTGTCACCACTCCGCTTCGAGCAAACTTTTTCTGTTTCATGTCTAAAGAGCTCGTATTATCATGCAAATAGTGTCTCATTTCTGTGTCGCGCTCGCGAGCCGCGTTATTATTATGACTTCCATAAAAGGTTTTCTTTAAAATAATAGTTGGCAACAGTATGAGTAGATTTCTTTTTTAATGCGACCTAAATACCTACTCATTGTTTTAAGTTTTGGAATGCCATGAAAGGTTCAATTCAATACAAACCACCCATTTTATTTAAGTTATATTTTTGTTATTTAATTTTTTCATGATTCAGGATTGAAATGGCTTACTTATGTAACAATAATCAATTTCTCTATAACCGTTGTAGGTATATACCTATTGTACGTAGTGTAAACTCGCTTACGTTATGAATTCCAAGAAAACACGTCAATGTGTTATGGAATCTCCTTTATAACAACTCATAATTTATGACGTTTTCCCTGTTTATTATTACTACAAATACCTACTTATATATCATATCTACCCATATGACGTACGTTTTAGTGGTTACCATCAAGCGGTTTCAGCATACGCTTTATGATTAAGAAGCTGTGATAACCGCTTCATTAATAGTTGCAGTAAACAACATATAAATTGTATTATATTAATTTACTTACATCGATGTTCCTGAGTAATCAATTAATCGTAGACAAAACTTGCTCCACATCATAATTGACTAAGTTCGCTTTAAAATTAGGAGGCGCTGAAAACCCTTCTGGCATAATTATTATAACTACTTAAATGAACTTTGCTTATGCTGTCGCATACAGACACAAATATGAAACAATAACTAGTAAGTAACTTAATTTTATGACCATTTTTATTACTTACATCAACCAATTTTATAAAACAGAACGTTTCTCAGTTCAGTAAATTGTCGACAAAACACGTAACATAGTAGTTATGTATTTGACAATTACGTGAAGAAGTCTGTAGATTGTGTAAAAACGTGGGACCACGAATGTTCCTAATATCTCGTTTATATGACAAATGTTCTAGATATGCTAGGTAAATATGTTTTATACACATTATGTATAGGCAATGGTCCAATGGTAGATGTGGCTTCGAAGTCGTGAGCGTTTGTAATCGATGTGAAGATACTGAGGCACGTATTAAATACAAAAGGTTGTACATGCGGAGGAATATAATTATTCATATACTTTAGCCCGCTAGACAGTGCGATCATGTTTTCTAGAAAGAAAATAGAGACTACTAACCCCAAGATGATGACAACAATAGATGAGTAAAAAAGAATGTCGGCAAAAATAAACCACAGAAATCCCTCGAACATCTAGCATTTCAGAACCCTTTGTAAAATAACTCGAGTAAAGACACCGACTATTCTTACAATGGCGTCTCTTTGTTCCATGCAAAAACCCAAGTTTTCGCAGATCTTATCAGTTGACAAGTAGAAAATGCTTTCCTTCGAACTGATATTATCTTTTATGCACGCATTACAACGCTCACAGAAGCCAGGAAGAGATGTGATGACCTTATTCATAAGCCAAGACCACACACAGCGCTAAGATTGTAACATACTCCAACATCAGATGTTTCAGAACATACGCAACATCAACACAGTTCGATATGACGCGTGTTTAACTGTTTACCTCCCATCAGCTTAATAACGTACAGAAATAAACGATGCACTGTCTACAATACAAACGGGGCGTGCGTTAATAAAATTAGAACTTAAAATTCCTCAGCGGCCCCGTAGATTGCCCAAAAGTACCGTTGCTGTTAATCTTTCTAATTAACCACCTCAGAATTTCTTTCGCCGTAGGCACAGTGGATGTGAATAGCACTCGCTACGCGTACCTTTTACAAATTTGTAATTATCTTGTTTAAAACTTAGGTTTCACGAGCTTTCCATCACTTGCGGTGAGTTTAGATTTTATTGAAAACCTTTATGGTTGATTGATTAGTAAATTATTACCCGTGGGTTTCTCTTGAACGATATAAAGTGAAAATTAGGGCACGTGGAGAGTTTTGCGGCAATGATGGAAAGGTAAACATCAATCATGTCGATATAATCGATTCGATATTTTGATCGTGTTCACTTGATCGATTTGCTTCTTATTTACATCACACTTGCAGTACAGTCGCTAATTCTCTGTTGCCACAATCGTGCTATGCCTCCAAACCAATGTGATTTACCACGAATATAAACTTTTTGTTATTGTGCCTCTTATTATTGAAGGTCGGCCACTTCGGCAGTCATCCTCTGCAAATTCCATTACACACTTACCTACTCTTAAGTTCTCATCATTAAAACCGTTGTACGGTTTAATACGAATAACATTAAAACCACCTCGAAACCGTTCTCAATGATTTTCTATGACATAAAAACGCAGGAAATGCCTCACTCATTAACCGATTACCTAATGAACCGACCGGATCTCTTATAATAATTTTCCGCCTCATTGTTCAGAATGCCATCCTTGTCCCTATTCACAGACGAAAATAATTTGTATTCTTAATAGTAACATTTATTTTAATCGATGCAGATTACTCGTCACGTTTGGCCGACTACACAGATGTAATAAGTGGTTATAGAAATGGTAATAAAAAATAAGTACCCGAGAATGTGGCTAACTCTAACGGTAAGATAATGCTGGTTGTTATTCATCGCGCATGTAGAGCGGCCATCGAAACGAATTCGTCTCGTAAAACGTATGGACGTGGTGTATCACGTTCAATGATTGGGCCATCAAGTGATACTGGAACACCTGATTGTTTTGCCAATACTTTTTGTCACGAACTTCTAACTATTGACAGCAACAACGTTCTAAAATTGTGTTTGAAAATACTGAAATAAAATATCATCAAAACTTCTTTATTGTCAACGTTTGATCTAAGAATGGAAATTGGAACCTAAAAATCATTCAATGTGACTCAGAGCATAAACCTACACAAAAAATTGGTTCAAACTTTGTCGCAAGAACATCTATGTTAGATGAAAAATCTTCCATTGTATTATTTTTTATCCGAATTATATCAGTCATGCTTTAGACGTTGGCCATACTCAACTCACCTACTTACTGCGTACTTCACAAGCGTTTGTCCATGTACAGCACCTAGATTTCAAAATTAATCATTATCTAGTAACTTACCTACAGCAACATTATTTAAACCAATGACAATACAACTTTTAAATATCATGTCACGACACTTAGGTAGGTACCTATAACGATTGTTGGTAAATCTAGTAGAACTAGACACTTTCGTTAAGGAGTCCGAATGTTCCCACACTGAAATTCAATAAGTTTGACATCTGGTAACCCTTTCTCAGAATGTAGGATATTGTCGGTCTCCAACTACTAAATTGAATTGTGGAGGTCAGATGGCAGTCGAGCGCGTCAAACTGATTTCAGTAAATTCAGGCTTTCAGTATTTTATCGTCACACGTAACGGCTTTGGATAGACTGAAAGGCTACTTAAACTTAATCATATTGGAAAAGTCTAGACATACTATTATATTTTTAAATCTTAACAGCTGTATTCTTGGACTTAAAAACTGGCTTATTGTCCTCGCTTTCAGTACGTGATTTATCAATCTTTTCCAAAGTAATTCAAATTGACAATGACGCATTTGCAAATAATTCGTTTGATTTGTTTGGCACTTGATATATTTATGTATTGGAGATGGTGAAATCTTCCGCTGAATCGATCGGCAGTGCCGTCGTGAGTGTATAAACATTTAGACATCCGACTCTGTGCAAGCTAAATACTCATCATTACTCGCTTTTATGAAAGTGTCATTATGTTATGTACATGTGCACGCGTCCATAATTTGCATATTGTTACGTCTCGCCGGGTGAAAATAAACAATCGACAGATCCGGCACTAACATCTAATCACGACGGGCAGCTTAATGTCATAACACATTAGTGAATTGCTATTATAATAACACGCAGCTGGTGTGGATGTAGACACGGCCTTGTTTTGACGCAATTGTAAAGAAAGTGAAACTTAGATACCGCCAAAACGTAGTGTCATTGTATGAAAAGTTCGTCGATTGTTGCGGTCGTTTGTCAAAAGTCTATAGACCGGCCATTACCGCCACTACGCGCTTTCTCGTACCGTACTGCTATTGTAGATAACATAACTAGTTTTCATTAATTGACTTAGAATTATTCGAAACCGTAAACCTACACTTCGAGCAGAAACGATTTTATACAATCCTGCTAACTTTCCTTTTCTAGAGTCCAGTAACGCAATTCATTACGAATGCTAAGAGAACGGACTGCTATTTTCCAAATTTGGTGCCAGACACTTCAGTAACTATTGTTATAATAGCATAGTAAGGCTAAGTTATTGTCCCAACAAACCCAAATGACACCGTTGAGATACTCGTAGTTCGTTCACCTTTCAACTTTATTCTGTATAGGAACCAAAATTACGTGGTTAGGTACCTACTTAGTTTCACACAATCCCAAAGCTGACTCAAAGATTGATAACTTCATATGTGACTCATCTGTCTTCCCAGCTGTCCCATTTTGTTTTCAGATGGAGACATGTGCGTCATTCAGTTATCTTAAATGACTTAACTTTAAGACTAATAGCCTTCAGTGCTCAATATGATTACGGACATATCTAAACGTTGAATAAAGGGCCATGTTAGATCCATCGAAGTTAGAACAAATTCTCCAGTCTAATATAGTCAATGTATCCGTTTATATTTGTTACCAGATGATGCCCTTTTAGTAACTGACACAAAACAAGGAAAGCAATGGTTCGGACAGGCTGTCAATTATAACATCGACTGAATGTGGAACTCCATGAGTCCGTATTGTTTACAGTAACAATAGCGAACGTGTCATACATACATACATACGAATTCGATTCACTAACGTATTATTTTATTCACAAAAAAAACTGCCAGTCTGTCTACCGAATGTACAGATGCACATTTATTTTATCTCAAGAGATTTAATATCTTTTCGTACCTCGATAACAATGGTACCTATGTCGCAAACTCACAATGTAGTGTTGAAATTCTACACTGCAGTATTATCAGCACTTTGAAAACGACATCGACATTCTCTCTAGTCTCTGGTATGTAGCTCTTATCAAACTGATAAAGGTTTAGTAAGCTATTGACTAAACTGTGTCAAAACCGTTGGGTGAAACATTGTCTTATTTGGAAAAGTGCTTACGTAATATGTCTTCGATTATGGTACTAGGTACTGGGCGTCGCACTCTCTAAGTCCGTCAACGAATATACGGGGCCCGTTCGAAAGTAACGTATACTTTGAAATGAACCCTACTCCTTAATATTTTCGGATGCATGAATTTTGAAAACACATCGGGAGTTAGGACAGTTGACCAATCGTGTTGTCATTCATTTTTAGTTCGGGCCCCTTATTAATCTTATGTCCGAAGTGATACGGAGTAGGAAACGACCGTAACTTCGGCCGAAACAACAGATTTATGTAGGTTCTTCTTCTAGAGTTTCGGTAAGTGTTGCAACTTGTTAGTCGTAACGCTAATTAATTACGAGTCATGTTGCTAATTGTAGTTAGTTAAAACTGGATTTATTTGCACTAAACAGGCCAGTAGACGAGTTAACTATTCCTGTTTAAATTTATTGAAAATTGTACTACATGAACATCAGTTTTTATCGAGGATACAGTGTAATGTATCACTAATAACACAGTTAAGTTTGCTAATTGCCTAATCGTGTTTAATGATCGCAAAGTTTCCAATTTAGGTTTGAAATGTCAATTGCAGGCATTAACTGTTAGCAAGAACTGCAGAGAAGCTTCGTAGAACATCTAAGTACTAAGTTTACGAAACATCTGATTCTTAAACTAGGTCTTGTTGCAGATGAAAAATACAGATTGTAATTATTTATTCACTTCATTACTCTGATTGTTTGTGCCAAATTAAGTCTTAAGAGTTCTAGAGACCCATGCCAGCGTACTAACAACACCAAACCAAATATTGATAATTTCCCGAACTTTATTATGAATTGCAGCTATTAATAGTAGTGAATCCCAAACGAGCGTTAATAAACTCAGTTTTTAAGGCTGGCCAAAAAAAAAGTCGACGTTGATGAGGTGTTGATTTGATGCCCAAAAATAACTCTACAAACTGGTCGCAAACGCAGATTTAATCGGTCTCGAAACGATCGAAACGAGACACTATAGAACCTACCTTGATAACATTTGGTTGGAAGTAAGACTAATTCAAAAAGATTTAGCAATAGAGTTTTTATAATGCAACAGCACACAATGGTCGCGAAGGAAGAGAGTCGTGAATTGTGGACGCTGTGTCCGGGGCGCACTCGACCATAACGCAATTTTACGCTGGGGCGCACGGCGACATTACTTGTGTTCCTTTAAAAAAAAACCTGCCTGCTAATGACTGTGTGATTTACTAAATTGCTACAGTATTGTGCGCGATGTTCGTTTTAGCTGGCTAAAGGTAAAATACGGTCCTTAGATTTGGCATATTAACTCGTCTTAGCCAATGTGATCTTGCGAAAACCTGACAGAGCACGCGAATATTGTCGTCACCATTCGGCTGATTTTCTTTATTTTTCTGAGAGACTGGTTAATTTCCCGAATACTCGTACTATCCGATGATGAAGTTGGTGTACTTAAGTTGTTTTTTTTTCTCAGCCTGTCATGTTTCCCACTGCTAGGCAAAGGCCTCCCCTTTTGCCTTCCAAACTTCTATATCTTGTGCGATATCTGGCCATGTTCGCCCCTCAAACAAGATCAGATCGTTACACCACCTTCGCCGCGGTCTACCTCGACGGCGATTCCCTCCGTGAAGCGTCCAGTGAGTGACGATCTTTGCCCACCTCTCCGGGTGCATTCTTATTACGTGGCCAGCCCACTCCCACTTCAGCTTGGCTGTTTTTTCTCCGACGTCTGCAACCTGGGTTTTTGATCTGTTCATTGAAAGCCCAACCTCAAGACTTGCTGAGATCTTGGAGCATTTCTTCGAGCTCTGACTGTATAATCGACAATTCGACATTATAGACTATCGGTTTATTAAATTCACAATATTTTTCGATGACTTGGTTAATGGTATGGAGATGATCGGTTGTAGAGAAGTGGGGACGAAATCCAGCTTGCTCGGGTGGTTGGTGAAGATCAAGGGTCGAATCGATACGGTTCTCTATAACTTTAATTAGTTTATATTATAAATGTGAAATTTAACTTATGACATAATTTTAACAACTTGGTTGTTATTATTTCCAGACGGGCGGTGCAGACAGCGCCAGCGGCGGGTCAGGTGGCTCGGGCATGGAGTGTCTGCAACTACGCTCGCCACCTGGACCATTTCACTACCTCATCTCGGAGCAGGCTAAGTCCCTCGTCGCTCTACAGGTTAGTCATGTAACGATCTGTCTAGTCGTCTACTGATTCAGCCATCTTAATTTATCTGATTTTATTGTATTATTAGAGACAATAAAGGTGATGGCTCTTTTTCGAGCCGGAAGCCGCAAGTAGCGTTCATAGCAAATATTTTTGTCAGCCGTATGACCCACATAGTTAATGCTTGGTGAATACGTTTTCCGATTATTATTTATGAATATTTCCTATTAATTAGGAACTCCAGAATGAAGTCGGAGCTTTGCTTGAGTTTCGCGACCTCGTCATCGAGACATTCCCAAACCTGCGCTCCAAGATGGCGCCGTCCACGCCAGCGAGCGGCACACGTCGCGACTGGGAGCCCGGCGTGCGCGTGCGCCGCAAGCTGGCTGCAGGCGCCGGAGACGCCGCGCGGGCCAAGCCGCAGCCCTCCGTGCAGGACTCGGGCTTCAGCACAGAGACCTCCTGCGGGAAAGACGCGCACTCCTCGTCAGCATCGGCATCTGCGTCCGCCTCACGCCCGCGCCCCCTCGAAGACGAGCTGTGGGCGTTGCTCGATGTCATCCAGAGAAAAGGAGTGCGGCTACGAGACGAAGCCGAACAGCTGCGTGGCGAACTTGATGACCGGCAACCCGTCGACACCGTGGAGGAGTCGTTCGCGCGGGCCCTCACCGAAGGCACGTGCGGGTCGTGCGCCGACACGTCGCGGCTGCGCGCCGAGCGGGACGCGCTGCTGCTGCGCGCCGCACAGCTGGAGGCGGCGGCGGCCGCCAGCCCGGCCGCGCCCTCGTCCAGCACTCCGCTGGGCCGCCTGGACTCCGCGCTGGACACACCCTCGCGCCCGCCGTGCGTCTCCTCGCCTGACTCCAAGAAGTTCGCGGCGATTCTCCTCGAGAGCAATCCTGTCGAACTTCAGAGGCAGCTGCTCACCTCCACCGTTCAAAATCAGGTAACCTTTTATTTGTTGACTGGCATATCTTACTATGATTTGACATAAGAGACAGATGAGTGAGTAAGAACTTACAAGACGATAGTTTTTATTAATCACGTAATTCTTTTAGTTCATAATAAAGATGATCCTTCTTGAATCAGTTTGTCTATATCTCTGTTGTATTTAATTATCAATCGTATTGTTTAGTGTGCCGATTTGATCTTCTCAGACGTGCATGGAACTTGCGGTAAGGTGTCAATTTTAGGAAATTTCTCGCCTTTTGGGTCGTTAGAAATCTGTGTTGCATTAACAAAAAGATAAAAAACAGTTCAAGCTGTTAATTGCAGAACGAGTGAGGTAACGAAGTACGTGCTAGTCGTTCTTCAAAACAGACTGTCGTTGCACTAACGAGCTGCCTGATGCTGTGACGGCTGTGACGTAATCTCAGATATTTCGGCAGAATTACGCTGATTTGTGCAGCTAATGGAGTGTGTCCGCGACCGTGCGGACACTGCCATTATACTCCAAAATCCCCGCTTAATTTAAGTATTTTTATATCGTGGACATCTATGTGTTTAGATATCATTATCTCCACGTGTTTTACGTCCCCGCTATATTGCGCTTTTTTGTTTGCATCACGTTCACATGCAAAGCCTATCGCAAAACACTTGAAAACAATACCATAGCCTTTGGCAACGCATGCGTCATAATCCTTGGCCTATTCTGTATGATTGATAGCAATTGAACCGGTGACTAGTGCGTTTCCGTTTTCTGATTTGCTTTTTATTTATGGCCTATCTTGTTTATTTAAATATCACCTCCATCACAAGGAACTTCACTTACGTTCATGTAAATACATCATCCCATAATGGAGGCTACTTTTATTGCATTGCTTGATATGCGTTTCCACGTGTATTTTATATATTATGTAAATAGAATCATTTTGTATATTCAAAGTGTGTATTTATTGAGAGTATTATTTCTATATTGCTTCCCCTAACCAGGTATATCAGGTCATTTGGGGAAAAACTGAGGTGTAGACTAGACGGAAGCATTTATTTCTATAAGTACAAAACAACAAGGAACTTGTGCACCTACCGCAAAAAAAAGTTATTGATTTAAGTAATTGTTACACAAAATGTTAGGCTGAAGTTGGAAATAATATGCAATTTTTAATTGATTTTGGATTTTGGCACCTATCGTGCAGGTTTTTATGCATTTTGCTTCAATATTTGGTGACGGCAACTAAACACATGTAAATACCGTATTTTTTTTTGTGAATTTGTGATAACTCTTTATTATGCCATAACTCAACTCTTACATTATTTTTATCTTTACGAGGAATGTAATAAAAAGGATATTATTAAAGTCGCAAGTTAGATACTCCTCCTAAAAATAAGTTTTGATGAAATGTAGCGCCATCGAACATCATTAAATAAAACACAAGTGATTATGTCTCATTAATCAATAAAAAAAAAGTCGGTTTTATATTCTACGACTGATAATAATTATTCCCTATTGTTCGATCGCGAGTTTCTCCGATAAGCTCAATAGATGGCGTTGTTCAAATACGTCATAATCCTAGATCACGATGTTAAGATTCTCCGCGCATAGGGTATAGTGAATTTATAAATAAAGTTTTTTTGGTACTTGCTTGGAACAAATTGTTTTATTGTGAAACATATTCCTCGGGCAGTTGACGAGTGCCGAACATTTGGTCCTACCGAGTCGGATCGCGAAAGTGAAATCGCGTCGACAAGTAGTGTAGTGACAGTTTTGTGTCGTATGGTGAGGCATAGAAACCAGTGGTGGATCGCCCTGAAGTGCCTGTAAAATCCCCGTGTGTGGGTGACCAGCGGAGTACAGCAGTGAAGCAACGACGTTGCGGGCCATCTCCGCCAGAGGGCGCCACCACCAGCATCGAGGCAACGGTGACAGCAGCAGAGGCCTAGAGCGACGAGCAGCAACGACATCAAGTGTGACGTCACAAACAGTGACGACATACTCGCAGCGGTATCAGCAGGGACATCAAGCGTGACGAGTACGACGCGCGACGCACTCGCATCAGCGCGTGTTCGGAGAGGTTTGACAGACAAAACTGTGAGTTACAATCAGTGTTATTATTCTGTAGACTTGTTATTTATCAGTGAAATTTGAAGATCAACATAGTGCAAAATCAAGTGTTGAGACTTTTAAGATTTAGTTGTAGTTAGAAAATACTGATAACAATAAGGTGTTGCGACGGGATTTCTATTCCCGATTTGTAAACCTGAACACTTGTAAAAGTTTACCTGTTTTGTTCACTGACTTGTAATTTTTCGTCGGTTGCATTAAGATAATTGAACTAATTTGGTAATTAGAAAACTCGGTAATTTTTGTACACAATGGAATCCTTATGTAAATTGCAACTAAACAATAAAGCAATAATAGAAAAAGGTAGAATTAACTTTAAAAAATCACCTAAGGATCGCCTTACACAAACTTACATTGAAACTAGATTGGAATCAGTAGAGGTACAGTGGAAACAATTTGTTGAAACTCATAGGCGTATCATAGAAAAAGCAACCGACGAAGAATTGGTAAAGAATGTTTATTTTACGGCAGACACATATGATTTAACTGAAGAGTTGTACATAACCTATAAGTCTGAATTAAAGCAGCACTTACTTCAAACTAGTTCGTGCAATAGTGATAATCCAAGTAGAATTAAACATTCTAATCAAAATAATTCAAATGTAAAATTGCCACAAATTAGTTTGCCTACGTTCTCGGGACTCTATTCTGAATGGGTAACGTTCCGCGATTTATTTACGTCACTGATCCATAAAAACGATGCACTGGATGACGTTCAAAAACTCCATTATTTAAAGAGTCATCTCTCAGGCGAAGCAGAACAGTTGCTTCGACATATTCCTGTGACTGCGTCTAATTATAATGAGTGTTGGTCAATTCTAAACGGGCGATTTGATAATAAAAGGTTTTTAGTTAACTGTATGCTCAAACGACTCATCCATCAATCGTCGGTTACTAAAGAATCATCAGCTAACGTTAAAACTCTGTTAGATACGACTGTTGATTGTTTGCATGGTTTACGCAGTCTAGGAATTGATGTCAGCTCTTGGGATTCAATTGTAGTATTTTTAGGCTCCGAAAAATTAGATGCCGAGTCCCGCAAATTGTGGGAACTAAGAATTAGCTCTAATGATGATGTAGCGACGTTTGATGAGTTCAAAACTTTTATGGAGTCTAGGTTTAGAGCCTTGGAGTATTTAGATCCGAAAATTAATAAACAAGGTAGTAGTCGTGATAATAACGCCAAATCTTTTCATGTCGCTTCTCAAAGTAAATGTGCTATGTGTTCTGAAGATCATAAATTGTGTCACTGTAAAGCGTTTGCTAAGAAAAATTGTGACGAACGTCGTGAGTTTGCACGAGTCAATAAGCTTTGTTACAACTGTCTAGGAGCAAACCATTCTGTCTATTCTTGTCGTCAGCAAACTAAATGTCACCTTTGTAAAAAGAAACACCACACACTACTTCACCCAAAGTCAACTGCCAATTCTGCTGAAATTGTTGATGGTTCAGCAGAAACGAAGGTGGTGGCTGTTAATGCAGCTACCTCTTCCAGTCAAAGCGAGACTAAACCCATTTGTTGTTTTGCGGATGTTCACAACTACGGTCTGTTAGCCACAGCATTGGTCAACGTTGAGTCAAGAACTGGTACTGCTTTTGTTTTAAGAGCTCTGATGGATCAGGGCTCTCAAGTCTCTTTTATAACAGAGGCTGCAGTACAGTTGCTCGGATTGAAGAAAACACCTGCTCACACCGACATATTCCGACTAGGCGATGACGAGGAAACCTCAATGCCCTCTAAGTGGATAGTTCGATTTAAATTGCAGTCTCGTCTAGATCCCACATTTGTTTTAGATGTCGATGCCTATGTATTAAATAAACTCACATCTCATCTTCCTGAGAAGAAGATCGTTGAGATGTCGGCTTCGTTCTCGTCCTTACAATTAGCTGATCCGTCCTTTGATACACCAGGGAAAATTGATTTACTGTTGAGTACGCGGGTAGTCGGAGAAGTTTTATTGGAGGGTTTAGTCAAGGGTCCACCAGGATCTCCAGTCGCTCAAAAGACTAAATTAGGCTGGATCTTGTCTGGTGAGATCCCATCGTCGGCAAGCTCTAGGCCAGTATGTTATCATACTGTAGTACAGTCATCGGACGTCAATGACCTTTTGCGTAAGTTTTGGGAGTTGGAGTCAGAGCCCTCAGTTCGTAGTGTGATCTTGACAGAAGAAGAACAAAAATGTGAGGAGTTCTACTCTAAGACCACCAAACGCGACGCAACCGGGAGGTATGTTGTAAAACTACCATTCAAAACCGATTCGCCCAGTTGCACGTTTCGGGGGTCAGAGGTCATTGCCCGTAGGCGCTTTATCAACTTAGAGAATAGATTATTGAAGGAACCGGAATTTAGGAAACAGTATAGTGCAGTCGTTAACGAATACATTCAACTGGGACATGCTGAAGTTGTCCCTCAGATAGAATTAGCTAATGATGCGTTCTACCTACCACACCACGCTGTGGTGCGGGAGGATAAAAGCACCACTAAGGTTAGGGTCGTCTTCGACGCTTCATGTTCAGGCCACAATGGAGTATCATTAAATAAGGAATTAATGGTTGGCCCAACCCTACAACCTGATTTGCGTCAAACTATTATGCGGTGGCGCTGTCATCCCATAAGTTTGGTCGCAGATATCGTAAAAATGTACCGTCAGGTCAAGGTTGCAGAGGAAGATGCTGATTATCAGCGCATTTTGTGGCGTGACAATCCAGAAGCTGAATTGAAGCATATTCGGTTGCTGCGTGTCACCTTTGGAACCTCCTCTGCGCCATACCTAGCGGTCCGGTCTCTGCAGCAACTAGCTCGTGACGAAGGAAATGATTTCCCTCTAGTTGCAGACCGGGTTCTAACATCCTTTTATGTAGACGACCTGTTAACGGGTTGTCAATCTGTCGCTGAAGGTGAACAAATTTATCACCAACTAAATGAATTATTAGGCCGTGGGGGCTTCAAGCTTCAGAAGTGGTCCAGCAACAGTGACGAATTATTATACAAAATTAACGGAGATACTGTTAGGCAGGACAAATTAGAACTTAAAATAGATACACTTACGAAGATTTTAGGGTTAACTTATGATAGAAAATTAGATGAATTTAGATATACTGTCCAACTTCCTCCGCCCGAAACCCCCATAACCAAGCGCAAAGTGATATCTGACATCGCTCGTTTATTTGATCCTCTCGGCTGGCTTGCGCCGGTAATAGTAACAGCCAAGGTGTTTATTCAACGCCTGTGGTTAGCAGGATCCGAATGGGACGATGAACTTCCAGATCACCTGTTAACAGAATGGCTTCGTTATAGAAACAACCTTAGCCATCTTAGGGACTTCCGTCTGCCACGATGGATTAATACGAGTCAACTTGACGTCCTACTAGAGTTACACGGGTTTTCTGACGCCTCTAATGTCGCTTACGCAGCCGCTGTCTATGTTCGGTGTATTGATGCCAATGGTCACGTCCATGTTAGTCTGGTTGCAGCTAAGACCAAGGTGGCCCCTGTCAAACAGGTATCCATACCTCGTTTGGAGTTATGTGGCGCCTTGCTGCTTTCAAAGCTTCTGCGTGAAGTTTCTGACACCTTGGATATCTGTAAGGAAAACGTACATGCCTGGACCGACTCGACAGTGGTGCTCGCCTGGTTAAGCAGCCACCCGAGCCGCTGGAAGACCTTCGTCGGCAACAGAGTGTCTGAAATACTTACCGTTACGGAGAATAGTCAGTGGTCACACGTCCAGTCTAGTGATAATCCCGCAGACAGCGCATCGCGCGGTGTGAATCCCTCCGAATGCGTTGAGCTAGAGTTGTGGACACAGGGACCTAGTTGGCTGAAAAATAAGGAAATTAATTATAATAGAAGGGAAATTAAAGATACTAACCTAGAGGAGAGGAAATCATTAGTAGCATGCAACACCGTAGTAAGGGAAATAATTGAGGATTCTATAATGTCAAAATATTCATCTCTTAGAAAAGTTACCAGAGTAATAGCTTACTGTAAAAGGTTTTTAAAGTTCAAAGATAAAAATTATACTACAAAATTTGATAATTTTCTCACACATTCTGAAATTCAAGGGGCATTACTTACCTGCATTAAATTATGTCAAAGGGAACATTTTGGATCGGAGATCGATAGTTTAACTTTGAAAGGAGAAATAAATAAAAAGGGGGTACTTACCTCGCTCAATCCTTACCTGGATCAGGAACAGATTTTGAGAGTTGGCGGTAGGTTACACAGGGCCAACCTTCACGAAAACTCAAAGCATCCTGTAATTCTTCCTCGTAAATCACATTTAACCAACCTCCTGATAGCTGATGCACATGAGAGGACGTTGCATGGCGGGCCTCAGTTAGTTCTTAACTATTTGCGATCCAAATATTGGATAATCCACGCAAAGAGTGTCGTTAGGCACCACGTACGGAAATGTGTCATTTGTATCCGTTATTCTGCTCGATCGACACATCCATTAATGGGGTCATTGCCCTCTGCTAGGGTCAATGCAGGCCGACCTTTCTTTAGAAGTGGCGTGGACTATGCAGGTCCTATTAGCATTCGGCCTACTAAGGGTCGCGGCTATCACTCCACCAAAGGCTACATATGTTTATTTGTGTGTATGGTCACTAGGGCCATACATCTAGAAGTTGTCAGCGACATGACGTCGCAAGCCTTTTTAGCTGCCTTCAAGCGTTTTACAGCGAGGAGGGGCCATTGTGGTGAGATGTGGAGTGATAACGGCACTACCTTTGTAGGAGCTAACAAGGAGTTGAAGGTGTTGTTCAACCACGAAAGGTCCGGCATAACACCTGACATTGCTGATTGGTTGGCAAACAACGGAACAACTTGGAGCTTTATTCCACCTCACTCCCCGAACTTTGGTGGGCTTTGGGAGGCTGGAGTGAAGTCGACCAAACACCACCTTAAAAGAGTAATTGGTACAAGTACACTCACTTTTGAGGAACTGACTACCACCCTTGCTCAAATAGAAGCCTGTCTCAACTCCAGGCCCATTTCCATCATCAGCACTAATCCAGAAGATCCAGGCCCATTGACACCGGGTCATTTTTTGGTAGGCGAGCCTTTGCTTCTCGTGCCCGAAAGAAATTTTGAAAACACAAATATTGGCACCTTGAGAAGGTGGCAGCTGACTCAACGCATGGTTCAGGACTTCTGGCGTAGGTGGTCGCGTGAGTATCTGGTTCAATTCCATCAAAGGAACAAATGGGCGTATCAAACCGTAGAACCAAACTTGGGTGATGTGGTGTTGGTTATGGAAGATGATCTTCCACCTGCAAGATGGCTCTACGGACTTATTACTGAAAAGCATACTGGCTCGGACAAGATCACAAGAGTGGTTTCATTGCGTTGTAAAGGTTCTACGATTAAAAGACCTGTGTCTAAATTGATCGTGCTTCCTGTTACATCATAAATAATATGTTAAGGATTTGTTCATTTGGTAAATTTTAAGTTTAGAATTGGAATTGCTTTGTTAATTTTAAGTAAAATTAAAATTGTTTTTGTTAAAGTTATGTTTAGAATTAAGATGTTATAATATGTTTTCAAGGTTAAGCTGTTGTAATTTTGTCATCCACATACAGTCCACTAGTCTTTTCACTTCCCACCAAACGTTGTGTATTGTTTCATGGTGGGCGGTCATAGTTATCTTGTTATGTTTAAACTAAGTTCTGGACATTCTGTCCATGGTGGGCGGGATGTTCGATCGCGAGTTTCTCCGATAAGCTCAATAGATGGCGTTGTTCAAATACGTCATAATCCTAGATCACGATGTTAAGATTCTCCGCGCATAGGGTATAGTGAATTTATAAATAAAGTTTTTTTGGTACTTGCTTGGAACAAATTGTTTTATTGTGAAACATATTCCTCGGGCAGTTGACGAGTGCCGAACACCTATTTTTATTTAGTACTTATTATTATAATGTGCCTTTCAGGTATTGAGCGAACGCCTGAGACGCGCGGCCGCGCAGCGCACATTGCTGTTAGAAAGACTGGAGCGAGCAACTGACTCCAACGATGACCTCAAATTTAGAGTGAGTAAACAATCATTTTCTCGGCTATTAGCGAATAAATAAAAAAAAAATGTCATCAATAAAACCCAAGTTGCCTCTAAGTTGATTGAATGATTATAAATACTGCTAGCTCGTGTTATGCAACTTTTCCTTATCTTCAGGGTTAACGGAATTGTCAAGTTTATCAGGTCCTGACTCGGTTAAGATACTTGATTACGTCTGAGTCGTAAACTTTTATTACTTACTAATGCGACGGAAATCCACAAGTATTTGCGTCGACGAAGGATAACAAATTAGTGTGTCGTTGACTCATGAAGTCGTGACAGGCTTCCTTTACAATTCTCGCAACAACATTTGCGTCTTTTTACCGTCGTACCTTATTCGTTTTAACCTTTTGACCGCCACAGCATAAACGCTCGCGCGTGCCCTCCACGCCAAGCCACAATTTCATCTACTATTTTGTCACATATTTGTGTCGTTTGGCGTACAGGGCACGCGCTTGCTTGTCACGTATATGTGACAATGGCGTCCAAAAGGTTAAAGATTAATAAAAAATAATAATAAATAATAAATCTTTATTCAGAATCTCAAAAGGTAAAATACAATATGAATCTAAAAACTAACAATGTAAGATGATTAGAAACACAAGAATAGGTACTTAGTTTGATTAGTTTGTTGTTCAAGTTAGTTCGTCGATATTCCGGAAGTTTCACAAAATAACTAGCGAATTTTGCTTCTTGACTAAATCAGGACGCATTCTGTTTACAGCTGGAGGAGAAAAGCATCGAGTTGGAAGGAGCGCGCGCTCGCGTGCGTCAACTGGAGGGCAAGCGACGCAGTCCCGCGCGCTCCGCCTCCCCCGCGTCACACGCCTACCCCGCCTCCCCCGCCTCCCCCGCCTCACACGCGTCACACGCGCGCGACGCGCACTCCAGCATGCGCGACATGGAGCCGCTGCACATGCCGGACGAGCCCGACGACGAAGAGGCGCGCATCGCCGACACGCCGCGCCGCCGCCCGTCGCGCATCCCGCTGCACACGGCGCGGCCGACCGGGCCGGGCGGGCCGACGCACTCTGCGGGCCCGCCGCGGCCGCCGGCCCGGCCGCCGTCGGCGCACTCGGTCCGCTCGGCGCGCTCGGCGGCGTCGACGCGGTCCGGGTCGGCGCCGGGCCGCAAGGAGCGCGAGCCCAAGTCCGGCGTGCCGGTGCGGCGCTCGCCGGCCGCGCCGGACCCCAAGGTGCGCGCCCGCTCGTTCTGGAACGCGTGGTTCTTTAAAGATTCCGGCTCATAGCCGTGTGAGTGCCCGCGCGCGCCGGACCTGACGTTCTCGTAGTATCTCGTGTCGGGCCGCGTCTCGCATGCCATTATGTCGATCGTAAGTTTTGTTTCCCCGTCGTTTCGTTTCGCTTCGGTTACTTTACCGCCGGGCCCGCCCCGATTCTAGTTTGGTTTAGTTTGACGTAGAGCGAGTCGGTCCGTAGTGTAGGCGAGCATGTGCTAACGATTGTGTGTCCTCGTCACTAACTATAGCGACGGTTCGGGTGGCGTCAATATCGACCTTTAAGTACTGATACTGAGTATTTGTTATTGTATCAAAATTATAACTTAGCTCAATCATTATTTTGATTACTTACATTATAATAAATCAGTATTTTGATCGATGTTCATGTCACCAACCCATATTCATGTTAATATTAATTGACACATTTTGTTTGTAAAAGGTGTCGTACTCCGACCCTTGTGAGTTGTTTCAAATACTTTGATATTTTATTTTTAATCTTTTACTCACAATTCATTTGTACGACATCTTTCAATGGCGTGGGATTTTACATACGAACAAAATCAAATTTTAAACCTTACCGTTTTAAAAATCCATTATTAAACTTATACATTTTCAAGTGTTATTTATTCCGTGCACATTTTAACATTTGTTGTGACTTCTGGACATAATGAAGACTGTGGTAAGTGCAAGATAAAAATACATTTTTATAAATTGTATAATTATTTTCGCCACTACTCACTATACGACACATTATATGTTAGTTTTGAGTGTGTTAATTTGGTTATTTATGATTTTTGTATTTTTTAATTTCAATGTTTGTATTGACATAGTGGCATAATGGCACAGAATAATTGGCTAATAACAAAGCAAATACCGATGCTCTCACATGGCCTATACACTGTTGGTAATTGGTTTGGTAACTAATAGAGTAATAATAAGTTATGCACATATGTTGTACCTTCTCATAAAATAATACCCGGTAGGTAGTTCATGTTTATTGACACGGTGGAGTCGTAGCAGTAGATATCACGAAAAATGCAGTACCTGTGTACCTTTTATTCGAATCACGAAGTCGTCAGTAGTCATCCTCACAAGTATGGTTCGGTTCTCACAATGGAAATAACTAAGATAACATAATATTTTCTTAATAATTAAAATGATCAATAGTTCCTCATTCACTCGCATTCGTGCAGTCCGAGGACGCCCCGAGGATGACTGCTGGCAGGTCGCGGGCACTCCGCGGACTCGGACACTCATTAAAGGTCAGCTCGCAACACCTCGCCCGCACACGCCGCACGGAGGCACCGCGACGTTTAACGAGCGTCCGGTGAACGTAACAACGGTTGGGCCTTTCGACAGAGAGCTGAAGATGAGTCGGAGCGCTGGCGTGTGGCGGCGCTGGCGGCCGAGTACGTCGCGCGCGCAGACCGTCTGGCGCCACTGTTCCCGCGCGTGCGGCCGCTACCGGCGCACTACCCGCACTACGCGCACTACACGCACTACACGCCGCCGCACAACCTGGCGCAGGAGCTGTCGCGCTCCATCCTGTACGAGCGCGCCGACTCCGTGGACGCGGCGCTGCGGGAGCTGACGTCACACTCGCCGCCGCCCGGCGAGCCTGGCGAGCGCGACGAGCGCGACGAGGACTCGCTGTGGAACGGTAAGCCACAGCAATACTTTGAGAGCATGAACTATGGCGAGCGCGCGCCCTCCGACGACGAGGCGCCCAAAGAGTACGACAGCGACTCTCTCGCGCCCTGAGTCGCTCTGTGTTTACTGTGCTGCGTGCTTCTAACCTCTCTATTGAGTATCATTCCACTTTTTAAAGGCTCTATAGAATGTCTCGAGTGATCTGTGATATATCACCGTTTTAAATGTTAACTACCAATTTTGGAATCCTTTGTTCGTATTACACGGCCTCTCGCTGGGTGAATGAGATTTTTTTTCATTTTTAAATTCCTTTTTTGAATCTAATATCTAAGTGTTATGCATGATATGAAATTAGGGATAATTTTCTGTACTATTAATATATAATTTATATCCATGGCCTTTGGCTTAAATGTTGTGGAGCCAAGAAGGTAAATGTTTTTAATTCATGAAATGATAAATTTAAATATTTACTCACTATAATTACTTGGGTTGATTTTATAAGAATTTATCAATAATTCGTTCCAGTTGTCTTGAAAGTATTACATGAAATGATAAATCAACAAATAATGGTAGCTATTCTTAACCTAAGTATTGTCATTCCTAAACCTATAAGGACAGACTGTAATTATTTAATATAAATTGAGTGAGAGCTTGGAACGACTGTTAGCAAGGCTGTGAAACACTGAAGTGTGCTTGAAGTTGTTTCTCTGATGTAATCAATAAATCAGAAGTAATAAAATGTAGTGTTTAGTAAACGTGTGCTGCGGTTCAAGACATACTATTGTTGTTAAACATATTCCAATCGTCCAGTGGTGTACGTCCTATGAGACAACGCGTGACTGCCTTGAGTTATAAGATTACTATGTTAATTCCTTTTTCTAGTGTACATTTCATACGGCGGACTTAACAAATAGTAGGAGACTGATTTTGTATAAATAAAAATTAGAAATGCTTTACCAATGTAGGGAACCTCCATATAAATGAC
The DNA here is from genome assembly GCA_950022955.1 of Xestia ashworthii. Classification (NCBI taxonomy): domain Eukaryota; kingdom Metazoa; phylum Arthropoda; class Insecta; order Lepidoptera; family Noctuidae; genus Xestia; species Xestia ashworthii. The sequence continues at coordinate 7,215,022 of OX465558.1, read as the reverse complement.
CGTAATTTAGTATTTCCTTCTCTGTTTTAAGTATAATATGTAAAATTGTACTACCAATTAAGCTCTTAAAGATTTAATACTAATAATAATATACCAATTCTATAATGTAAATGGCTGTATTTTATGTAATTAAGGATAAATGTCTAGATTAGTTATTTACGTCGACTGTTTATTGTACAGCATTCGATTATACTATTAGAATTTGTAAATTATTAAGCCATTACCTACCTATTATTAAGATACTCATAAATCTATCTAGTTAGCTTGAATCTAGTTGATGACTTATTATGTAAAGTGTACAGAAATCATATCATTATATAAAGATCGTAAATAAAATTGTTCATATCAAAAAATATGTTTTATTTAAAAACTTCAGTCACATTTTTTTTTACCAAATTTAATTATCATTTTAATGTATCAACTTACAATATAAAATGTAGAATATTATTTAATTATAATGAACAATCAAAATGAGAAACTTTGAGATAACACTTTTCTCTCCAACTGAAAAATACACTATACACAACAATATTCGTGGTCATTAACTTTATTCGAATAATCAATAATTTAATTTGATGCTAAATATTTGAGTAACATTTGGTTTTGGCTGCAATTTACTATTTCTGGCGAGAAACCGTTTTTTATACGTACACTCAGTGTACAAATAAAAAAATATTATAACAAATAATAAAATTATACAAAATCAACATTAATATACACATCAAACCATCATCATCTCTTTTTCATAATAGTTAAATCATAAACAGAGTGTTTAAAACCTAAATATCATGCAAGCTAGTCAACTTTGGCCCCAAATTTATATCTGCTATTTCCAGTGTATCTGTCTTTTTCTTTACATCGATGAAGCCATGCTGCTTTAACTCTGAAAAGAGTAGTTTAGAATAGAAGATTATTTACACATTAAGTTTTGAGTGAAAAAGGCCCCTAAATTAGTTACTTCTTTGGGTGTAATGAAGTTTAGCTCCAGGGTAGCCCACGAAGTTCTAATTATCTTCGTTTTTTGCAATTTGCAGGCCAGTGCTAGATGGTATATTGAATAACATATCGTTCGCGACTGTAAGACGTATGTACGTACAGAATTTTAATCATCAAAATCATCAATACAACCCTTGCAAGTTCATAAAGGTCGAGGAATGACTTTTCAAGGTTAAAATCGTTCCTAGTCCTTCAAGGTTTTGAAGAATATTGGGTAAAAGCACTTACTAAGTATTGACGTAAAGCACCGCGCGGCTATCATGCGTCTGTACCCGGATATGACTGGACCCTTCTGAAGGAGACTTGCCACAGTCACTGGTTGAAGGCCTGCTTTGATGTGTTTCAGGATTTTGATCATTGTTCCTTCTGTTCCCCACTGGTCACTGTAACAAATATAAGAAATTATTAGACCCGCAAAATAGAACCATTGTGGACTGTATGTGCTGCTAACTAGATTTTAACATGGAGCGACTGCCTATCTGACCTCCACAACCAAGTTAGTATTGGGTAATAAGTACGATATTCCTTGATTAGACTCTCAGACTTCCGGCGCACTGACGACCTGTTACGACTGTCAAAGATCTATGTGTCTGTTTATAGGCGAAGATTGTGTTTTCTTTTTTATGGACGTGTTACCTCAAAAAGCTTATGATTGTGGTCCACTGACGAGGAAAAGTACTCCCATCCATGGCCTCAAAAAACTTATACATACCGTATAAACCTCTTCGAGTCTGTAGTCTGTTCGGAATCACCAAGCGACACCTTCGTCCTATCCAAGCTTCCCAAAGGAGTTTCAGATCGATCACTGCCAGTCTTCCGAGAGTCGCCCAGAACTGGTCGCTGGCTTTGTGAGGGTGCTTCTACGTCTGGAACTACGGGCTGTATAATATCTGCTAGACCAGCCTCTTGCAGTTTTGATGAGAGAATCAACTCCGCGTCTTTGGGTTGTTGTAAATTTGCCGGTACGTTTTCTTTGTCTCCCTCTACATCTGAAAAAAATAGTTAATTGTTTTAACTTTAAATTTTAAATGAAGTTATACTGACTTTGTGTGATGGTCGCATAATTGCTTAGCTTTGGTTCAAACCCCGCCACACGCAAAGCGTTATTGCATTTATTCATTAACATAATTATGGCAATAGGTTCACACTTTACCAAATGGAACTAAACTGAACTCTTTTGGAAATACTAGGGCATAGTCAAGACATAGATCAGTGTTATGATGAGATTGGTAAAAAAAACACTATATTTTGTAAAATTTATAATATGTGTAATGTGTATTACCTATGAAAGACACGGGACACGGTGCGGGTTGTACAGCGCGTGACTGCTCCTTAGCTACCTGACTCTCTCGAAAGGACACATAGCCAACAGAGCGTTGTCTTTTCGGCTGCAAAATACAAACAATATTATAATTATGTAACTTAACTAGCCATTTGTATCAGTTCGATGCCCCAAAAAATATCTTTTACTCCTGAAATAAAATGAGCATTAGGAACTTACGCTTTCAACGACAATTTCAGGTGGGCTCAACCGCTTGGTAGCTTGCGGCAACGTCTCCACCTTCTGAGTGAGCATATCCGCGATATCCAGATCCATCGGAGCACTGACGCGAGGTGGTTCGGACACGTTCAGCATTTCATTCATAGTCACGTTTGCTTCGGGAACGGGCGGTTGAACCTGAACCTCGAGCCTGTCTTGAACGACGGGTGCCTCTTGTTCCTCTTGTATGTTTTCGAGTGTTGGTCTCTGGGGAGTACGACGGGATTTTTGCCTTATGGCTTCTGCGGATTCCTAGAATGACGTTGAAAGATTAGCAAACGATAAATAATGTCGGTATAAGTAAGTATTACAGTTATTATTTTTGAGGGATCTATATTTGGAGTAGAAATAATTATGGTAAAAAATCATTTCAAATATAAATTAGGTAAGAGCAGATATTCTTCAAGGAAACTCACCCCTCGTTCAAGGTAAATCTCTATTTAAAACTGAGATAAATCTAAATTCATTAATGAGCAACATTTAGTTCTGCTGATAGTTCTCTTACCTCTCCTTCTCTATCCGCTAGAGGCTGTACTGAGATGACTCCAAGATTCCGAGAGAAAAGGTGATGAAGGGGGAATCCAAAAAAAGATTCAATCTTTTCACCACCGTGGCAAGGTCGCCGAAAGTATGTCTCCGCAGGCACGCGTATCATTATGATGTCGTCTGAACTGTCCTTTGTCAAGAAAATGAGGGTAGTTTAACAACAGGAAATCGATAGAACCTTTTGGACACGCAATCACTTTTTTATTTTAATTTATTAAAGTAATTACCTCGCATCGTAACTCCACCAACGGATTTTCAATCCTAGTTCGAAAGAAATTTGTGGCAATCTTTATCTTCTTATCAACAATCAACTTATTTCTGAACTTGCGCTTCTTTGCTTGTGGTGCTGCTTCTTCCAATTCCTAAATCGAAAAATGATAAAATGTAATGTAACGGAAAGATCAACACAATGAGACAATAATATTTGTTTGACCTAAAAGTAATTTTTCTGGGTCCTGCTGTTTGTGTATGTGACTTTTATTGTTTGTGAAACGCATTCGATACTAGAGAAATACTAATGTGGGCAATGTTTAAAAGAAGTAGGTATTGTTGTTCCAGCTTCAAGGATATGTTGGTACGTGGCCCACATCGAAACTAAAACCGCCATCAGTACAATTTCTCATTACACAAAACAACACTTTAACGCCCTTTCAATGTCATTTAAGCACCAAAAGATACTTGTTTCTGTTAGCCTGCGTCATACTACTGCCGTGCGAAGGCCTCTCCCCACGACTACCAGTTCTTACATAAGATCCTGGGCTAAATATCTTTGAAGCTCTGTAAAACATTACGAAGGACATTCGGAAAGACCGAAGCGTCCGTTTATTGTACTGATCAGGTCGACCCTTGTACAACTACATATTAAAAAAAATGCTCTTGAGGTCACTTTAGCAGCATCTGATGCGCTAAGATGTCGTAACTATAACCAATTCAACTCAGTCTCTTACGACACGCCCTGTCAGGCCAAGGGTTGGTCTGTTCTCCGCTTATAAGCGCGAACCTATAAACAAACATTTGCAAAAAGGGAAGAAAGTTATCCTACATTTATTTGCAGACTATACCCACCTCTAGTTCAATATCCATGGGCTCCTGTGCTTTTGGTGGCTCTGGTTCGACGACATTGATAGGAGCTTCCGCGACGGGCTCTTCCTGAGGCCTAGATAGAGTAAAACGTAATAAGTAGGTACGATTGATGTAAATAAATGGGCTATTTAAGAGTGGCTTGTAAACGCATCTGTATGTGAAGTCCTGAGTTCGATACCAGAGATCTACCTACTTATTCTAGGTATCGAACCGATGACGTTACTCGTTGTCTCACATCGCAAAAACTCGCGAAGAGTACCTATAGTCGTGTAGTATAGGTACCTGCCTGCCTATCCTTTCGTGGCTTGATTTACCACCTACCTTACCTATTGGTGTCGTAATGTCGCTAGTCAGTTTTAGATGTGGAAAGATTGCAGAAACACATAATTATTCTGTATTAAAAAAAAACACCAACTTATCTGGTTCAGGAACAGGCAATTCGGGAAGCGGGATTTCAGGTATTTCGGGAATGTCTGTAGGAATGCTAAGGTTGTAATATCAAGAGAAGGAAATCGAAATAAATTAAAGGATAGGATATGAGATTAATGAATAAGTAATGGTAAAAGGATGAAGGATGCACTGTGGATTTTGGATCATCATCTGCCTAGCCTTTTCCCAACTATGTTGGGGTCGACTTCCAGTCTAACCGGATGCAGCTGAATACCAGTATTTTACATGGAGCGACTGCTTATCTGACCTCCACAACCCAGTTAATACTGTGGATTTTGGATCGAGCTGTTGAAATTACCTCAGTTCATAAAATTTTATGTAGGTAGGTACGACTAAGCTAAGATTTATCAATTCATGGTATAGAGACATCTACCATGAATTGATAAATGGAATGTCAAAGTTTGAAAAGCAAAATTACCTTTCTCAAATTCAGGCATCAATTCTTCACCAGTGGCTAAAACAAAAAGGTTTGTAACTCCAAAATTCATTCACAGGGAAATAACTGTACATAAATAGGACAGGAAGTCATTTATAAGAGTATTAGGGGTTATTTTCATTAGCATTTTATTATGGAAATTATATTTTTTAAGACATAAGAAACCATTACATTTTCTGAACAACGTGGCATCATGTTCCGAAATCCTCTCCATCTGCGCGGGCTCGTGTAGAACTCGCGATTTGTCGTGAGACTTGTCGGTGACGTCGAGTGCCATTTCCAGCCCGCTGTGCGCCGTGGACTGGTCTGGTTGTACCAACATCTGCTCGAGAGTACGATCTTGAAGGAACTGGAGAGCTTGGTCTGCATTCTCTTCGCCGAAACCGTCCTAAGACATAGAAGGAACATAAAAAAAACAAATAACCAGTACCTATCTGGGATTCAAGCGTAATCTGTGACAAGCAGCCGTGAGATACCACGCAGGCCCAATGCAGGTTATTATCGTGAGACATAAGTACCTACCTTATTTTATTTCGACTTGAATCTAAGTACCTAGTAATTTATGGCATATCGAAACGTACGTTAACTATAGACCTCCACCTCTACCTAGCCCTTTGGGAATATACAGGCGTGATGTTATGATTATTTAATTAGTTAGTAGGTACCAAGATTATTATATGAGACGAACATAAATATAGTGACTGAGATATCGTGAGTTCTGAATGACGTGAACTCCATCACTTTAATCCATTATGTAGGTACCTAAAACAATCGAAGAAAACGAGGGCACACGGTCTCGCATTGCTCCAAAATACGTTCAGGTTTTGGAGCAGGAAAGAAACGAAGGAGAAATGTAACAAAAACGACATTTATTTATAAATTTACCCTTTATTTCACCTCATCCTGCTATAAAGTAAATAGCATCATTAAAATTAAAGTACCTAAGTAATTGGCTTATCTTCTGAGATAGGCAGTGTTGTGTTGTACCTACATATTTGCTTACCCCAAAAAGAGAACAGGTTGATGTGTGTCTTGATTTTCGTTTTTTTACATTTCAGCATGCCCTGTTTGCCTTTCTGATGGATTTGATTGGAGATAGGACATAATTACCTACTTTATGAAGAATACAAGAGAAAACCTAGGTACTTACATTTGGTGGCAGTAGCACTTCAGCTATGGTTGCTTCTTTAAGTGTTATATCAGCAATGTTTGAGACCACATTGCCACTTTGCTGTAAGCAAAAATATTGATAACTAAAATTAATAAAGGTTACCAGGAGTTTTATTGAAGAGAGAATATAGTAGAGATAAAAAATATCATGGGGTCAATGATTGTTAAGTTGTAACAAAATGATTTTCTAGGGATTGTAGCAAGTTTTGTAGTTTCTGCCTAACACCATGGGAGAAAGGTGTGAGGATGTTTGAGCAGTCAGCATTATCTACTATTCAATTAATATGTTATTCACTTGCCATAAATATGCCTTGAATAGTTATCCTACGATACTAGGGTTACTTATACTGAGTTATGGCAGTTCTGCTTCCTTAACAAGAACTTAAACCAAACCTGTATCATTTCCTCAATCCTCTGTTCATTTTCAGGTAGTTCTTCAATTATCCCTTGGATCTCCAGCGGCTGAAACTGAGGCTGCCTCACTCCTTCTTCCTCTACTTCATCAACATGGATATTCCATCTAAGAAAACATGCCATTTGTAAATCACCACTAGAATTAAGAACTAACTACTTCAATCATTTGTGATAATAGGATACTATAATTCATTCAAATTCCTTTTTAATAAATTGTTAAGTTTAAATTGTTGATTATGTAACTATTTACTTAAAACATTAGTTATTTTGTATGTAAGTAATATAATAAATAATTATTTCTACTTACTTCTTGTTGGAATGTTTCATTACATTTGCATTGATCATACATAGTTCCCCTGAAACAGAACATTGTAAATCCATAGGTAATGTAGGTACTTACAAACTTATATATTAAATACTCCCAAGAAGCCTACCTAAAAAGACAGTAACTTTTCTTTGATATAGTCTGACTAATCCTCGAAGAAGTTGAGAGCTAAGGCGAAGAGAAAATCTATTAGCGGGACGACCGGATTCATTCGTCATAACTTCTAATAGATCATCACTGAAAGGAAAAAACAGATATGTTATTATAGGACTTTGAATAATTACAAATTGAGAAACACTCAATAAAATACTCACCATATTCGTCGAATATCTTGAGACCAAAGTTGCCTGTGGGTAATGGTTGCAAACCGCAATGGCCATGAATCTGCGACCCAACACAAATAAAATCGACCACCTCTTTTTAATGAATCTACAGGATAAAACATTTTTGTAAGAAAATCAGAACAATGGAATTATTTTCAACTTTTCCTGAGCTGGTGCTTCGGTTACGAGCGTGGCGCGAAAAGAAACAAAGAAAGAGAACATTGAACATTCCCAATTTCCCACTCAAAATGACGCTTACTTTCCCGCCATAACTTCCAACTCGTTCAGAAATTAGCTCATTCAGCCTATGGAAAAGAGTAGTTTATTTATGAAACAAAACTTATAGATGATTGTAAATTATTGGAAACAAACTGGTTTTCTGGTACCGGTATATGATTATTCTAATAAGTCACATGACAAATTCGTCGCCGGCGAGCCAAATATAAAGCTAGGTACACAAGCAGCAAACTTTGACCTACTACACCAACAATAGCACAACTAAGGCAAAAGTTTGTTAAAATCACTGCGTATGGAGCAAATCTTTGCTTATATTCACAACTTTATGTGTTAGTTACCCCCTAAAAAGTGACTCAGGATTTTTGAAAGTAATAACTTTTCCTGCGTGATGCCACAGAAATAGTACTTACGTACGTAATAAATTGTAATCTAGAGGCCTTTGGCACAATATAAATATGGCTTTGGTGTGGCATGCAACTTGCGACAACACGACACCCTTGCGCCATCCCATCATCCTAAGTTGGCTGTGCTGGGGCGCAAGGGGGTGAAACTTCCATACTTTGGCTTCAAACAAAATTTTCATAGAAAGTGCTGCCATCTGTGTGTTTAAGGACACCAACTTTTCAACTGTTTGACAGCTTACAACTGTCTTAAAGAGAACAGCTATTTTAGAAAACCTGTCAGTGAAATAGATAGCCTAGTGGTGACAGCGGTTACCTTGTAAATAATAGTTCCCAAGTTCGAATCCTCAGTCAAGAATTACTTTTTGCATTAATTTGGTTGAACAAAAACTAACAGCGCCATCTAACAGCTTAGGTACACAGTTATAAAAACAAAAATCAGAGTTACGCATCTATCATAAATTACTTATAGTGTATTATTCTATGCTGGGGCGGCTGCTGTAGGAGCTGAAAACCTCAAGCGGCGATACTATAACTTCATCGTAGTTAGTGTTTTGAGCTGTTTGGGCCATGGGCCACAGGGTCAACCCTTGGATATCCCGAAATACTAGGTCCTAGTATTTCGGGATATCCAAGGGTTGACATTTTTGTTGGCCACGGAATCAGCATTTCTAACAATTCTTACCTATCCAAAGTAGGTAGTGCTTCAAAAATGTTGAGCTATCTTCGCTCGCTCTTGCAGACTACTTTGTCTTGAATCTGTCTAAAAGTCGACTAATTAACTCTCGAAAGGTCTAAAAATCCGTTTTTTTTCATCTCATCTACCCGCCCCCTAACTCAAAAGCTGACGTTATCTGTGGTCTTGTACCATGGTTAAAACTTCTGAAAATATCTCGTAGAAAATAAAACTAGGGTTTCCAGAGTAAGACAAAACTTTAATATATAAGCGCGGAGGTCGTTCATTGCGTGAAAATCTTAACATCGCGATCTAGAAAATGACGTCACTGCATATCGCCATCTGTTATGCAAAAGCGATACTAAACGAATGACAAGGTGTCGGTTTTGACATAGACAGATTAGACATTCCGCCCACCATGGACGGCACTGTCCATCAACTCTAAGATGACAGTATAAAACTTAAATTAATGATTGGTTGTTTGCTATTCACTATAAGTAACCTAAACCTAGTGCCTTATGTCTACAATACAAGTGCATGCGTTATTTAGATAAAAATAAAAATTAAACAACAGTAAAACACATTAAAAACACAGGTTCGTAAACAAAAGTTAAACAATGGTAAAGCACAGAAAAAAAAATACAAATTTAGAAACAACCAAACCAAAACTAAAACTACCTCTACAAGAATTTCATCAATAAGATGATAAAAAATAACTAAGTGTCCACAGGTAAAAAAATTAGTTTGGACACAGGCCTTTTAATCTCACTATTTTTACACCGTATGGTTACAACGCGCGTAATATTGTCCAAACCTGGATGCTTATTTGTAATGACTCCGTATAGCCATCTAGCGGGTGGAAGACCATCCTCTTTCACCAGAACCATGTCTCCAATCTCAGGTTCAGGCTTAGTATCTGTCCATTTATATCGATGCTGTAATTGAGTTAAGTACTCTGATGACCACCTACGCCAGAAATTCTGAAGCATTTTTTGTGTGAGATGCCAGCGCTTCAGATTGCTAATGGATGAATTTTCATAATTGGCATCCGGTACAGTTATCAAAGGTTCACCTACGAGGAAGTGCCCAGGCGTCAAAGGACACGAGTCTTCTGGATTGTTAGAAAGCTGGGGAGGTATGAAATGCCAAGTCGTACCATTCATAGATAGGAAGTCAGCTATTTCCGAAGCTACCATAGACCGTTCAGCGTTGAATAGCTGTCGCAATTCCTTTGCACTACCAACAAATGTGGTCCCATTATCACTCCACAAGTCCAATACTCGGCCACGTCTCGCTACAAAGCGCTTAAAAGCCGCAAGAAAACTCTGAGAGGTCATGTCACTAACCACCTCGAGGTGAATAGCCCGAGTGGACATGCAAACAAACAAGCAGATATAACCCTTATTGGAGTGATGACCACGACCTTTAGAGGTTCGGATGCTGATTGGACCTGCGTAATCTACACCACTGCATTGAAAAGGCTTCTGAGCAGACACCCTGGCCTTTGGTAACAGGCCCATCATTTGTTGGTGTGTTTGATTTGAATGCCGAATACAAGTTACACACCTGTGAACACATTGCCTAACGAGAGTCCTGGCATTGAGTATCCAGTATCTGGATCTTAAGTAATTAAGCATCAATTGCGGCCCGCCATGCAAGGTTCTCTCGTGAGCCTCCGCAATCAAAAGATTGGTGAAGTGTGACTTATGAGGGATTAAGATGGGGTGCTTCATATTCTCATCAATAGAAGCCCTGTGCAAGCGACCGCCAACTCTTAAGATTCCGTCATTGTCAAGAAAAGGACTCAACGAGGTAAGTCTACTACCCTTATTTAATTTACGGTTCTTTTTTACAGATTCTATTTCATCACTAAAGGACTGGAGTTGGCAGAGTTTGATACAGGTAAGTACAGCTTCATTTAATTCCTTAGTGGTTAACCAAGTAGTCATTTTACTTTTATTATGTTCAATTTTCTTCTTTCCTAAAAATCTTCTACAGTAAGCTATCACTCGTATTAACCTACTGAACTTAGAAAATCTTGTAAATAGACTATCATTACTTTCTACCGCAGTTGCATGACATTTTGTTTTTATTTTTCTTTCTTCTAGTGTAGTTTCTTTTAAATTGCTTCTTTTATAGTCTATTTTTACATTCTGTAACCATAGTGGGCCTCTTTTCCAGAGCAGCATATCGTTACACTCAGAAGGGCATGCTCCCCGAGATGCGCAATCCGCTGGATTTTCTGACGACGACACATGTGACCACTGACTTCTATCCATGATGTTAAGTATTTCGGAAACACGATTCGCTATAAATGTCTTCCACCGACTAGGGTGGCTGCTTAACCACGCCAATACGACGGATGAGTCTGTCCATGCATATATGTGCTGTTTGGGAACTTCAAGAGTTGAAGCGACTTCCTGAAGAAGCTTCGCTAGTAAGACAGCACCACAAAGCTCTAACCGTGGGATTGATACTTGTTTAACAGGAGCAACCTTGGTTTTTGAAGTAACCAAGGCTGTGTGAATATGTCCATCTCTATCAATGATGCGGACGTATACCACCGCGGCGTAAGCTACATTGGACGCATCTGAAAAACCATGCAATTCCAGAACTCTGTTCTCCTTGGTAGAGTTGATCCAACGAGGCAGACGAAACTTAATGAGGTTGCAAAGGCTCTTCCGGAAGTCAAGCCACTCTGTCAGTAACGGTGCAGGTAGTTCTGCGTCCCATTCGATCCCAGTCATCCATATCCGTTGAATAAACACCTTTGCAGTGATGATTATCGGTGCTAACCATCCAAGGGGATCGAATAGTCGCGCTATGTCCGAAATAACCTTACGCTTTGTCACTGGTAAATCTAAATCATTAAGCTGAATAGTATACACAAACTCATCATTGTCTTTGTCCCACGTTAAACCTAATATTTTTGAAATTGCATCTGTTTTTAATTCCATGTTTCCTTGTGTTTGTGATACTTGTTCACCGTCTTTAATCAATTTTAGTAAGTCTCTGTCGTTACTGGCCCACTTTTGCAGCTGGAAACCTCCACGTTTAAGTAATTCCGATGTCTGCTTATATACTTCTACTCCTTCCTCTATGGTTTGACAACCCGTCATAAGGTCATCCATATAGAAATCAGAAATAACACGGTTCTTCGCTAAAGGAAATTCAGCGCCTTCGTCTTGAGCTAACTGCTGCAATGCTTTTACTGCTAGGTAAGGCGCCGATGATGTTCCAAACGTTACTCTCAAATGACGTAACACTTGAATTTCGTCATCTGGATTCTCTCGCCATAAAATTCGAAGAAAATCTGTGTGATCATCGCATACCTTAATCTGTCTGTACATCTTGACGATGTCTGCTACCAGACAGATAGGTTCACAACGCCAACGCATGATTATATGACAAAGCTCAGGTTGTAGACGAGGCCCCACCATTAGGTCGTGATTAAGAGATACCCCGTTAGTACCTACACATGATGCATCGAATACGATGCGCAGCTTCGTTGTACTTTTATCGTTGCGGATGACGGCATGATGAGGTAAGTACACAGAACCTTCTTTGTTCTTATCTTGTACGATATCCATGTGATTAAGAGCTATATACTCATTTAGAACTGCTGAATACTGAGCTTTGAATTCGGGATTCCTTAGAAATCGCTTTTCTAAGGTAAAAAAGCGTTTAAGAGCGATGTCTTTCGATCCACCATGTTTACAAGCAGGATCGCTTGACCTAAAAGGCATGTGCACAATATAGCGACCAAATTCGTCTCGTTTAGTCGTGGCCTTGAATATGTCTTCGCACTTCTGTTCTTCTGGGGTCAAGTAACCCTTATCGTAATCGCCCTTGGGCTCAGATTCTAGTTCCCAAAAATTTTTAAGGAGTGTGTTCTCATCTATATGAGTGGAATGCAATGTGACCACGGTATTGTGGCATGTCTCGCTTTGGTTGATTTCCCCTACTTGACCAGATAAGATCCATCCTAGTCTAGTATTTTGTGCGATGAGACGACCAGGTGAACCTCTGATTAAACCTTCTAACAAAATCTGGCCATAAACTTCGGCACCTAAAAGCAAATCAATCTTGTTCGGAGTACCGAACGAAGGATCTGCTAAAGCCAAAGACGAGATTGTAGTCAAAACGTTTGCCACAACCTTTCTTTCCGGTAAAATACTTGTTAGTTTCTTTAAGACATAAGCCTTCACAGTGAAAATGAAACTAGGGTCGACGCGTGATTTGACTTTAATGAGGACCATCGAATTAAATGAAATCATCGATTGGTCTTGATCACAACCTATACCGGAAATTGAACCTTTAGTTGGTATTCTTTTAAGACCTAAGAGCTGGACTGCGGACTCCGTCACAAAGGAAGCCTGAGAACCCTGGTCTAACAGGGATCTTAATACTATAGTAGTACCGCTCTTTGATTCCGCTGCAATTAATGCAGTAGCCAATAATATTTGGCTATGACTATTAGCAAAACAACTTACAATATTAGTGGAATTACTCTGGGTTGAAGTGGTATCAGTAGAAACGCTACTTTCTGCAACTTGATCAGTATTGTTACTATCACCAACTGGTTTGGAGACATTTTTGAGATGAAGAAGACTATGATGCTTTCTTTTACATATATGACATCTGGTGGACTGGCGGCATGCATATACAGAGTGATTTGCTCCTAGACAGTTATAGCATAAACCATTTGTTTGGACAAAATTACGACGTTTATTCACATCGAGACCTGCGAACTTTTTACAATTTGCAAGCTTATGGTTATCCTGGCAATAAACACATACTGTAGTTGACACATGAAGTGATTTGACTGACACATTACGATTGGTCTGATGACGTTGACCTTTATCATCTAAAAATTCCAAAGACCGAAATCTTTGTTCAAGAAAGGATTGGAACTGATTCATTGTAGGCCAGTCATCTGAACAATCAGTTATTTTCATTTCCCATTGCTTACGTGACTCAGTGTCTAGTTTTAAACACAATACATAAAGAACCATTATATCCCAATGCTCAACCATTAAGCCTAAATTTTTCAAAGCCTGTAAACACTCGTTAGAAGTGTCTAATAATTCCTTAACTGCGCTGGAGGATTCGGATACAATATTCTTTTGACTCATAAAACGTTTCATTATACAATTCGCTAAATATTTTTTATTATTATAGCGATTCTCTAATTTAGTCCAACAGGTTGCATAATTACTACTAGTAATAGGAATGTGCCGTAAAAGACCTTCAGCCTCTCCAGACAAATGTGATTTCAAATAATGCAGTTTCTGAACATCGTCTAGCTGTGTATTGTTATGAATTAAGGATTTAAATAAATCTCTAAAACTAATCCACTCAGAATAACTTCCGGAAAATGTAGGCAACTCAATCTTTGGCAATTTCACAGTACATATATCTTTAGAACCTTTCGCAGAAGATTCAGATGCTTTATCTGACCTATCTGAACATGCAATTTTCTTTAATGCTTCCTTTAACTCTGCTTTATAATCAGTAATTAATTCTTCCGTGATCTCATAAGTATTTTTTAAGTAATAATCCGATTTTTCGAATTCCACAGACTTAACCGATGATACAATTATTTTTATATGAGTTTGAGAAAATGTTGACCAGTTAGCTTCTAAATTTTCTAATCTAACTTCTATGTATGAGCTAGTAACTCGCTCTTTTGGTGATTTCTTAAAGTTAGACCTGGCTTTACTGATAGCAGAATGCAGATTATACTGTAAATTACACAAAGCTTCCATGTTGAATTTAAAGATAAAGTCCTTTAAATAAACTGTTGAACGCTATGCTAAGTTCGTGGACAACACGTGAAAAATCACAAGTTTTTGAACTTTTTACTCCTCGCTGCAAAATCGGGCATAGGTTCCCCGTAGTTGACTTTTTCTTGAAATTATTCTAAGTCCATACTTTTAATTTAAATTTTCAAAGTTAATATGGACTAAATTTGCTTGTATTAATTAATAAAGTACTCACAGTTTATCTTCGTATCACAATCACTTCACTGTCACTCACTTTGCTGAAGCTCGTCGTGATGATATGCAGGGTACTCTCCCCCCTGCACCGCAGCTGCTGTTCACGCCAACACGAACTCCATCAGCATCAGCGCCGACCGTTGTGTACCACCGTGGTACATATACGCTTACGCGCCAATCTTGTACGATCCGCCGATGCTGCGACCATCACACCACTGACCGCGTTGACGTCACAATCGCAGCAGGTTGACCATGCAACCTGACTTCACCACAACAGCGACAATGCACACCAGTCCTTAATCCGGTTTCGAAGGACCACTTTGTACAATGTCCCAAAAATATCTCGTAGAAAATAAAACTAGGGTTTCCAGAGTAAGACAAAACTTTAATATATAAGCGCGGAGGTCGTTCATTGCGTGAAAATCTTAACATCGCGATCTAGAAAATGACGTCACTGCATATCGCCATCTGTTATGCAAAAGCGATACTAAACGAATGACAAGGTGTCGGTTTTGACCACAGACGTATAAAGAGTAGTCGACTTTTAGACAGATTCAAGACAAAGTAGTCTGCAAGAGTGTCTAATCTGTCTATGTCAAAACCTACTCTTTATACGTCTGTGGTTTTGACATAGACAGATTAGACACTCTTGCAGACTACTTTGTCTTGAATCTGTCTAAAAGTCGACTAATTAACTCTCGAAAGGTCTAAAAATCCGTTTTTTTTCATCTCATCTACCCGCCCCCTAACTCAAAAGCTGACGTTATCTGTGGTCTTGTACCATGGTTAAAACTTCTGAAAGGGTGAATAATATTTATTAGAACTTTCATGAATGAAAGTCGATCCGTAGTGATTATATACTCTGTGGTCGATCCATCGCCACGAAATAAACTCTGACCTATCACTATGATGTGGTGGAATAAATAGGTTTTTTGTTTCTTGCTAAGTATCGCCCAAACTTTACTAGATATGTACTCCGGATTAATTCTAAAATCATTTCCAATTTCGTTACCTTTTCCATTTAAGTGGGAAATTCATTGAAGACGAAATTAATTAAATTCTGGATTGAGGAGCGTTATTTTCGTTGATCTTTTTTCAAATAATTGAATTGATGTAGCACACTGCATAAATCCAGACTAGCAGCTACTAAGCCACTGAGGAATTCCTGTTGGAAAAACCCAATACCGCTTTCTGGCCTGGGAATCAAACACAATCCTGTGTTTGATTCCCAAGTCCTCAGTCTTGGGACAACTTACTATTCTAGTTGCCCTTGATGTTTATACCAAAAAGTGAATGCACTTGAGGGGTTATCGCACGCGGCTCTGCCCTAAGGATTTCTTGCTTTCAGATAGGAATATTTTATTTGTAAGAAGGGTAAAAGCTTACGAGCTTTTATCAGGTGTTGTAAATCATTGAATTATTATGAACTTATGACTAACCTAACAAACCAACTCTAGCAGGGTTTGTGTCCTCCTCGGAGAGTGGTATGAGTCTTTCTTGTACCTACCTACCTTTCTCTATCCATGGTTTAGTTTAGAATTTAGGAACCAAGTCTTTTGGCGGGTTTAAGTATATGAATTTTCCTTGTGTTCAAAAGAATACTTGTAAAGTATTAACTAATAATTTATTAAAAACTAAAATTAACCACTACAGATGCAATTCAATACTCAGTTCACTTAGATAATTTTAATGTCCATTGTTATTGAATAATCATCTACATTCTTTACAATATGGCGACAATAAGCAAGATATCTTAAAAACACGTTTCTGATATCTAAGAAGTAGTAAAACATACTTTGGAAACTGAATAATAACAGCATTATAATAACATATCAACAAAGTAGTAAATAGTGTACAATATTCTACAAATACAATACTTTTACGAAGATGATCGCTGATATTGAAATGCGAAGCAACATGACTTATTATTTAAAATCAGAACGAGTACTTGAACACCCCTCCAGATTCTTCTACTGCAGACTTCAGTCTTGTTAGAGTGGTTTTGTTTAAGTGTTCAGACTTCAGGCCCAATTTTAATGCCGCGGATAAAGCTTGTTGGGCTTCTTGCGACTTATTTTCAACCAGGTAATAATTAATAAGGCGCGAGTAAGCATTTCCCAAAGACGCCAATGATATTACTTTGTTTGTTTTCAATAACGCGATAAGTTTTACGATGACTTCTGGTTCTTTTCTAGTGTGACTCTCCTGTAATAATCTTCTGAATACGACGACGGGTGCATTACACAGCCATTTTGACCAAATCTTTTCAGCTTCTTTGTCCTGCCCGGCTAGTATATGTTCCATCCATAACAGATTGGCTGGCAGGAACTTTCCTTTTTCTGCGGCAAATTCGGCTATTTGTGTACCTAAAAAAGAGACAGATCATTATAAGCTTTAGATTTGTACAGTTGTATGAGATGGGCGATCAGGTTTTGTGTTGAAAGTTATCTGGTACTATAGCAGTAGGTGCATTTTTGTAGTCGGCAAAAGGGGCGAATAATCGGTTGAAGTAATTAAACTGAAATTTTTTATATGTTAATAGTTTTTCTTTTATAAAAGTAGCCTTAAATTTTCTTAGGAACCGGAAGTGTTCGTTTGGTAGTCGATAAAATTTTTCGAACAAGATTTCGTATGGTAAGTGGAAGGATCTGTGTTGTATGATGTATGAACTCTTAAACTGTACAATGTACATGAAACGGCATCGACCGCCGATGCCCTCTCCACCGGTAGCAGTGATCGGCTTAGCCGACAAGGCGGCATAATTGCAACCGACTAGTCGACCAGTCGGCTTTTCGGCAAGTCATACTTGCCCATCTCGAGTACTATTATTCCATCTCGAAACTTACATTTAGTAACAAGTTCGCTATCCTGAATGGCAGCAGAGAGTGCGCCGCTCCTTGGGAACTTTCTTAGCAAGCTGTCTAATTCCTCTTCTGTTTTAGCCGTTTTCACTGACTCCAGTAAACTATCGATATGTTGTGGACCAGCGCCCCTAGTGAATACGGCCAAAGTCAACTTGTCATCGTACGTGATACGGCGTTTCAGTGAATCGTTTACATATTTGCCCAATTGTTGTATTTTTTCCACATCTCCAACTTCAGCCAAAGATTTCAGTAAGTATTTGATGACACTGGTCTTTGGAATAACTCCATGTTCGATTGATTTCAAAGCGACATCCATTGCTTGTGACAACTGTCCATCTTTCGTCATGGTCTCAATATGAGAGGATACGTCGTTTTTGGTCGGTTTCGGTGGTTCCTTTCGCGTCACGATCTTCTTAACAAGGTCGCCTTCTTTCTGAATCTTTTGGCTAGTGCTTTCTTGGGGTATTATAAATGGTACTTCTCTATTCTGCGACTTCAAATGGTTGCCGAGATATGAAAGGAATTGATCGCTGGGGATTTCGCCCTCTTCTTGTAGGAGAGTCCAAAGTCCGAGAGCTTTGTCAGTTTCGTTAGCTTTGCAGTAGGTGATGAGCAGGTGGTAGAATATGTTGGAGCGGTCAATGTGTGACAATTCCTTGGTAGCTTCGAGTAATCCTTCCAAATATTCAGATTTTCCTTCCTGTAATAAAATTAAAAAGATTTTATTTCCGTAGGTTTGAGAATAGAGGATCACGCAAGAAACGACAAAGAAGGTGAATACATATGGAGTAGAAGACACTGTGCCTATACATAAATTATATTGGGGGAGAGGGCTGGAGGATACGGAAGATTTTCAGGACCTTTTTGTATGATCTAGAAGAATACTACCTCAACGTATCTCTGGCAGGCATCGTCCAAGCGTCGGTGGCGGGTCTGCAGGCCGGGAGTCTCGAGGATGCGACGCGCCTGTCGCAGGCGGCCGCACTCAACGAATGCGAGAACCAAGTCGTGGAGAATGTTCACTTCGCCGTGCACCTGAAATTACATAAACATACATAATTTAGCATGAGCGAGAACCAAGTCGTGGAGAATGTTCACTTCGTCGTGCACCTGAAATTACATAAATATACATAATTTAGCATGAGGTTTCTGCAATATCAGAAAGTATGATCCATGTTTTTTCTTTAATGTATTCTCAGATCAACCTCTGAGGCTGGCTTCTGCTTAACCGGACTATCCCGTGGGTGCTTTGAGTGCAAGACCTCTAGCCAGGAGAAAACTACTTATAAACTCAACTTAGGGCGTCGCTCGGGAGGGCAGCAAAGGGACATACTGGATCTGAGTGAGGCAATGATCTATGAGATAAGGATTTCCTAACTTTTTATCTCCACATACTATATTGGCAACAATATACCATACCTGAGTACTAAGATCTGCCAACCACTGCAGTTTAGTAGCATCCTCCTTCAAGATCAGTGCCTTCATCAATTCTCCCTTCCAAGGAGTACTTCTGTATTGTTTACAGCTGTGCT
The DNA here is from genome assembly GCA_950022955.1 of Xestia ashworthii. Lineage (NCBI taxonomy): Eukaryota > Metazoa > Arthropoda > Insecta > Lepidoptera > Noctuidae > Xestia > Xestia ashworthii. Next base: position 7,196,030 of record OX465558.1, on the reverse strand, counting down.
CAAACTCTTTGAGGGCACCATCTATATCATCTTTCAGTAAGTGCACTTTGATTGAAGGTCCCAGTATGATATTAGATGGGTCAATGTATTTGTGCTCAATGAGGGTATTTGTCATTTCTTTTACCTGAAATTAAAATAGATTCATTCACTATCTTGAACATTTGATGAATAAGATTTACACACTAAAGCTTGTTTCTTTGATTTGAACCAGAATAACTCGATGCATAAAATTAATGTACAAATGTGTAGTTTAAATACTTTTATAAAGTGAACGAAAGTCGTTACTCTACTATAAAACCGCATCTTTTAGACGAATGTACAGTAGTTTTTTTACACTGGGTACTTCTGGGTACTTACTAGCGGCCTTTAAATGATAAATTCAAAGAATTGACTTACCTGAGCTTCATTTTTCGTTTCTGCTAATGTGTTCAACATCTGCCAACATTTAGAAGTTAACATGAAGCCAACGCCTTCCTCTGCCCGTTTGTTATTCTTCAAATAAGCTATAGCTTCGTCAAACCTGTTGGCTCTAATGAAAGCATACGCCATCAGCACTAGTTTATATTTGTTCAAAAGAAAATCTGGATCTTTCTTAGCAAGCTCTTGTTTACATGCTTCAGCCCTGTCAATCTCATCATTTTCACAGTAAAACTCAAATAACTGTGCCAGGGTTGCCGGTGTTAATTCAAAGTTCGATGCTTTCAACTCATCTAAGTAGCTGTTGAGCTTGTTTACATTGTTATCTTTTACGTAGGCTACAAGTAACTGCTTCTGTAAGCGAGTTATATTGGTCTGACCCTTGGCCTTCAGTTGTGCTAGTTGAGCCTCCAACTGAGCCGTGGTGCGCACACCGCCCTGCTTGCGCTGACTCTCAAGCGGAACCGGCTCCATGTCCGACGTCGAAAGCTTGGTTAATAACTGCGACAAATTCGTAGTCATGCTCTCTCCAAGAAAATGTTCTATAGATTCTGCTGTGGCAGTAGTTATTCTCAAGCCTTTCGAGTAAACAGCTTCCAAAAGCTTTTCTGCCAAGTCTGGTTTCACCAAACCTTTGACTGATGATCTAACAATGCGGCTGACTTCGTGGAGCTCACTAATTTCTTCACCTTGACCTTCTTCTTGGATGGAGTCTTCTTCAGTCTGTGCTTGGGGTTTGCTACTGATGACATGAAGTACTGTCGCAAAAGAAGCAATATCCTTTGTTTTGGTCACTGAATGGATGAGCGACCTAGCTACAAGAGAGTAGTTGCCCCACGGACGATACGTCACTGCTATTTCAGCGGCATGTTTAAGGTTTCCCTCATCTAAAAGCTCAACCATCAAGTTTCTTGCTCCGTGTATAGCTGGTACATTCGCAATTTGTAATTTCGTTAATACATTTTGTGGGGTATTTTTTTTGATTAAGAAGGGAATTACATAATCCCTCAGAGCTTCCCCAGTAACAGTAATGCCATCACTGGACATCTCTTTTAGGATTTGTAGAAGTCCCTCTTCATCATTTTCCTTTCCTTTTTGCACCAACAATGGCCAGTAGTAATGTTGTCTAATTTCTCGACCTTCTTTCTTCAGTTCTTTGAACAGTTTCTGTGCTAACTCTGCTTGGCCATGTTGAAGAGCTCCTTCAGTTGCAATGAAGAAGGCATTTGGTACCAGACCTTCGTTCTGTAATTCCCTGCATGTCTCAATAATTTGATCAGCAGGTTTGTTAAGTCTAAGTAGTTGCTTCACAAAGAATGCGCCCTTGAAGGGAGTATCTTCTATGTTGGTTGTTTTTGGCATTGTTTTCATGATTGTTTTGGCTGTTTTTTCTTGCCCTTTATTGAGTAGTCTCAGTATGACATTGCATACATCTTGGTTGTATCCAATACCTTTTTGTAAGTTTGGTATCACTTGCTCCACTTTATCTCCATGTCCACTGATGGCTAGATGTTCAATGATTTCTAGAACATCCTGGAATTGAAAAATGATAATGGTTAAATTAGCAATATTATGAGAATGTAGAAATCATTATTACAAGGCTTTTCTATTAAGTCGATGCAGCGAGCGTCGTGGTCTCTGCGTAGAGTCGAGGTGCGGGTACGTAAGTTGGAGTCGATGGACGGACACACTTCCATCAACTCTAGTATATGAGCGCACTACCTTTGAATAAAATAAAAGTTGGCGCTTGTGCCTCCTTCTCTCGACGCCGCCTCGACCCTTGATCGTGTGGGCGATGTTCCTAAAACAAACTTACCCTGTCTGTCAATAGAGCTTCTTTTTCAGTTGCAGTTTTGATTGTTGCATTAATGCCTTCAATATCACCCTTTTTAGCATATCCACAGGCCAGCAGTGTGTATGTGCGATTTGAAGGTTCAAGACCAGCTCCAGCCATTGTCTGAAGGACAGCTTTTGCCCCATCTGTGTCACCATGGAAGGCATGGCCCATAACTAGGGCGTTAAGCACAGGTTCTGAGACAGGCATGCTGAGTTCACGCATTTTTTCCAATACTTTTGTAGCACCTTCAACATCACCCTCCTGGCAGTAACGCCACATCAGTCTTTGGTATGTAACCCTGCAAATAAAATAAACAGATTTTTATTTGTATCATTTGCATTTTTATTGCTTGATTTATGTTCATCTGGTGTTTTAACAATTTTCAAAATTTATAGAAGTTGGTTGTAACTATAGTGTGGAGTTGTCATTTTATTGAAAATTATTATGAATAGGGCAGACAACAAAAAAAAAATGAGTGTCAGACAGATTGGATACTCATTTTTTCAACACTTCACGTAATCAGGAGGAGGTAGATTTTGGAGAAGGATTCACCCATATTTACATTTGTAAATTAATATTCTTTTATTGGGAATGGTCATTAAGGGGGCCATATTTTCATTTTTTTTTCCAATTAGTACAGAAATTTTAAATCTCGTAAACCGTGGGCGTCCGACTATTGAAAATTTGTATAAAGAGTTGTACTTATGTGTACAATCTACAAAAAAAATATGATTCCAAAATCGTTGTCCTGTAATGGAAAGTTTACCCTTTTGAAATCCTCTCTTAAGAGTTTAGCATGGAAACGCCCTCAATTTTTTATTTCGTAAACTATAAGTTTTGTCGCTAAACTTTAAAGGTAACAATTGTAGAGTAAACAATTTGCTTTCAAAAAAAAAATATTTGCGACGCGCAAAATGTTTACTGTTTCGGAGATATGATTTTTTTTCGCAAAAATTTTGGAAATTTCAACCCCCTCCCCAATTTAGGGGTTGCATCAAAAAAGTTTTAATTTAAAGTTGTTAAAAAATTTTCCATAGGAAAAAGTTATGGCCAATAAAGTGATTTTAGAAAAACCGCCCCCTGCCGCCCCCCATGGACGAATTCCGCCCATTCACGAACTTAGCCTAAGTTTTCACCTTTTCGATTTTTTGGCCAAGTTTGAAAGCAATCGGTTCATAATTGCGACCTGTAGAGTGTGGCTAAATTTTTCTTGTCACCCATATACATACGTAAACATATATATCCCCGTAGGTGAGAGACCAATAGGTAGATTTTTTTTAAAAAAAAAAAGGAAGTCTATCTAAAACACGTATCCAATACTTTTCGATAATTAAATCTAACTGATGGACTAAACAGAAACATATTGTTTTCAGTCAGTCGTCATCCCTATTGTTCCAGCCCCAGCTCCTCATTTGCAGTGTCTTGTCTGTGTTTACATTTTACAGCCGCCTGCACTAGATCAACGCAGGTTTTGAAGGCCTAAAATGCTTTAAATTGAGAAATTACCTGTTCGGCTGTAAACCTTTCCTTTCCAACTCTTCAAGGAATTTGGCAGGAGAGAAAGGGTGCTCATTTTCAATGTAAACCCTAAGTAGAGCATTGTAGTGTGATATATCCATAGGAATCCCTCTCTCAGTGAGCACACTCCATATCTTTTGAACCAAGAGTGTTCTCTGTTCTGGTAACTCTTCAGGTACCAGCTCACCTGTATATGAAAATAGGAAATAATAAGGATAGTATAACAGTGTAAAGGGTGCTAATCGCGATTGTTAAGTAACAGAACAGTGCATATTCTAATTAGAAAAAATATGGTAAGTGTTCTTGTGTACTATTTATTTAACATTTGAAAAGAAGAAGCCCATGTCCATAATTTGATCTCTGCCACCAGGATAGGCACTAACTGCACAAAAAGAACAATTTCAGAATGTTTCACATCAAGCATAAGTTTAATACGCAGCTATCTTACCACAACATCTAATGACCAGCAGGGATTGTGAGCTAGTGATGTCATTTTTAGATTTGATTTCGTCAAAAACTTCATCAATGTCCTTTTTAGTGATTCTTCCAAATCGCCGCACTTCAGCGTCCAGTTTTTGTAACAGCGGTTCTAAGTTTTCCTTTTTCTTTGTTGCATAGTCTCTCATCAAAACACTAGAAATTAAAAGAAAATTGAATGTAATGAGAAAGTATTGTGTACGAGTAGTAAGTCACTATTTTGTACTTTCTCTAAGGCTTGAATATTAGTGTCTATTCTTTCTCCACTTTATAAAGGTTCAAGCGGTTTTGCCATCCTAGTTTCAGTGGGACATACTTAATAGTTTTGGAACTGGTGGGAACTATTTTTAGTTAAATTTATGGAGATGTGGTGTTATTTTATTCATAAATTAGTAAAATATTACAACTAAAGTGCTTCAAACATAACCTTAATTTTTACCCAACTGTAATTCAATGAATAAAAAAACAATATAACTGCAATTTAGGATTTACAAATTGTTGATTAATAAAAAAAAAAAACAAAATCTGCACCTTGTCTCAACTTTTAGTAATAATGATTTGAATGTTTCTAGGATAGAGAGATTATCGACATAATGATAAGCTAAGTTACACGTCTAGTACGATTGTATTTGACTCACTTATTAGCGGCACTTATAGCTTTAGAATTGATTAAAGAATTGGCCTCGGCGGTTTTGGCTGTGTTGAGGATAAGTGTTCGGGCTGCACCAGTGAAGTACCGCACAAACTTCGTAGACCTTAAAAGCGACGACATTTTGTTGCTGCGTTGTTTTTAAATCATTAAAAAATGATGAAATGCTTCAATTTCGGGAAGAATCACTGAACTTTTGATGAAAAGCTATCAGGGCAGTTAAAAGTCCCTAAAAAGAAATTTGAGGTTATAGTTATGTCACTTGGCATTTCAAGTCAGTGTTGCTCTATATAATAATATTAATAAATCATTTTTCAGTTCTAGCCAATGGAGTACACTTGCAGTGACCACAACCTCGTTACTAGAATTTTCCAACATTCCAACAGCATCTTGGTTACAAGTACAACCTTGTGGAATCAGTAGTATTATATATATGCCATGGGATGTGATCATGTGAGTACAGCAGTCATTGTGCCAGTAGCACAGATTACTATATTAGTAGCTAGCTACAGATACGACAGTGACTTTTTGGTAGTTTCCAAAGGGTCCGTTTTGGCGCTGTTGTAGCCATCGGGGATTTGACAGAAGTATATAGATAAAGTAATTTATGTATGTGTAATAGTGATTGCAGGAATCTTGTTATCGATAACTAGTGATGCTCTTTTATATCGACTTTTTCATTGATATCGATACTTTAATGGCCCCTTCATATAGTTGATTTATTTTTGAGGTTCAGGTAATCATAATAAAATAAAAATGATAATTTACAGGTTTTATATTTGTATAAACGTTTTTAAACTAACTGATTCATTTTTTTTGATGGCGTCAATCCAAAAAGAATGATGTCATGTAGTGAGTCTTCTTTACAGCTCGTCTTAATTTTCTCCTTTTTCCACCACCAGGATAGCCATTAACACTGTCAAACAGTTCATCAAAAAAATCAACAACTTCAGCTGTTGTGGCCATTGTAGCTCCAGAATCTAGTCCATGTAATTTATCTGAAAATAAGAATAATGAACACATTAGTAAACAAATACCAGTTTTGTAGAAATGGAGACACTTTGAATATGAGACGTTACGTTGCTGGACTGTTAATTATAGCCCTCGCAGTTGCCACAACAACTAAGAAATGTACGTTAATAAAGTAAAAAAAGGTCCATCAGCATGACGCACAACAAACAATTTTAAGTGATGACATGACAAGAGTTATGGGGCACTAAGGAGCCCTCACACTGCTAAGAATATTTTCTGAGGGTGCCACAGTGGAGGAATTTCTTATTTCCTATATTGGATTAAAATTAAAACATTAGAAGATATTTATGTATGAAGGTATATCTATACCTGCCGTTCCAATCAAAACTGATGATGTTATGACACTGTCATCTTGTTCCTCGGAGTAATTATGATCAACTGTACCAACCAACCAACCACCCTGAAAAATTGAGAAATATTGCTGTAATACATATTATTATAAGTTGTACTCATTTTAATAAAACCAGCCTATAACTGACCCACTGCTGGGCAAAGGCCTCTTCTCAACAGAGAAGGCACGAGCATTGATTACCATGCTTGCTCAAGACGGGTTGGCGAGTTGTACTCATACTTATAGTAAAATAATACTGATAAATGGGACTATATTTAGATAACCATACACACCAGTTGTAGTACATATACATCCGCCTCATCTTGTGCCTTGAAATTATTATGTTCAAGTATTACATCCCACCCTGGAAACATATTTGATACAGTTAATACAGTAATTTTTAATATTTCGAAGTTGATTTTATGTTTTCCCTATAGGTACATTCTGTATATGTTTTTTGTATATGTCCGCTGTAATATGTTCTTTACGTTCTGTTGGTTTCTAGTTGATTGAAGTTTTAATAAAAAAACTTATTACATCTCAAATCAAGTAATCAAAATAGTCCTCTTTTTACTTGATCTGAGTACTTATAACAAAACGACTTTTACATAACCTAAAAAGTTTAACAAAACTCACCAGCTACACTAAGCGGAACGCCTTATGCAACTTCTTCTGTTTTTCATAGACACGTTTCCTGAGTCCAATGAGGAGGGAATTTGTTGGCACTAGGAAGGCATCCACAGATTTCTAAGTTCATTGTTCTTGGGAAAACTCACTGTTGCATTGCAACCACCTACACAGCACTTTCGGATTCCCATGACGAATAATCGCACATTTAACATGCACAATCAGTATTGTCTCAAACTACAGAGGAAATTGTGTATCTCAACTCAGTAAAATACGAGGAAAATTAAGGAAAATACACTCAGAGGTTAGAATTCTCTGAAGATTTTTGACAATGAGCGCATTATATACTCAAGTGTCATATGATTATGACACTTGAGTACATAATTGTTATGTGCTTGACAAACACTGACATAACAAAACCAAGATGGCGATGGCGGCATGGCGCCGGCGATGCTACGCCAGCGCCAAAACGGACCCTTTGGAACTAAAGCTGTCACAGCCGTGGCCAGTAGTCATGTCGGTAAATGGTTTAATTTTTTTTTTTTTTTTTTTTTTTTTTTGGGTAGGGCATCTCGCAGTTCAGTCTACGAAGACTGGCTTCTGCTTAACCGGGCTAATCCTGTGGATGCCTTTGAATTTAAGGCCTCCAGCCAGGGCAAAAATGACTAAAAACTAAGCGACAGCGCTCTAAGGGCACCCCCTGTGGGGTACGGACCTCGGCTTAGGGCGTCGCTGGGGGCAGCAAAGGGACAGGCTGGATCTGATTGTCTTTATTTAGGGACTGTTTTATTGCTAAAGGCTCAGCATCGCGGGCTGGCTCAGGCAAGGGTCGGGGAGGGATTGACTTGGGATTACGCGCCGGACCTCGGCGGCGAGGTCGGAAGGTCTTCGGTTTGTATTTGTACAATCTACGAACTGTACTGGTATCTTTCCTACTCTCTTGCAAGATAGTGATCGGATCGTCGGGGGTGACTAAGGTGTGACGCGGACGTTGGACTGAGCTAATACGCGATGGGTCGTACCGGGCGGCCGATGCGATTAGGGGGTTCCTATGTTTGATGGCAGTGTCGAAGTAACGCTTGGACAGGCGTTTCATGAACTGCTTAACGGTAGGGATTCTAAGGTCTACGTGTAGACTGTCGTTACGGACGTACGGGGGGGCACCGGTGATCTTACGAAGGAATCGGTTCTGCAAGGTCTGCATCGTGTGGATATGACGCGGGTGGGCATGAGCGAATACGATACAAGCGTATGTCATGATGGGACGGATGACTGCGGTGTAAAGACGCAACTTGCACTTGAGTGACAACTTGCTCTTCCTAGTGATCATGAAATGGAGTCGGCCCATAGCATAGGCAGCTCGGTCACGAGCTGCTTTGATATGAGCCTTGAATGACAGATGCTCGTCAAGAATAACTCCAAGATATTTGGCTTGCTTCTCCCAAGGGATAGGCTTGCCAAACATAGTGACGGGGGGACCTGGCGAACGCTTAAGGCGTGCCTTATAATACAGAACTGCCTGGCTCTTGTCAGGGTTAACCTCAATCCTCCACTTACGGAACCAAGCGCCGAGCGAGTCGACAGCTGTTTGGAGGATGCGACGGATGTTAGTCATAGAACGGCCGGTGTAGTAAATTGCCGTGTCGTCGGCAAATAGGGCTAACTGAACCTTCTTGTTCTTGGGGATGTCACTAGTATACAACGTGAACGCGAGGGGAGAGATGACGGAGCCCTGAGGGACTCCGGCACGGATAGGATGGGGAGAGGATAACGTCTTACCCACACGGTAGCGGAAGATACGGTTTGACAGAAAGTCTCGTAAGATGAGCACGAGACGGTCAGGCACACCGAGTTGGTATAGCTTATATAATAAGCCATTGTGCCAGACCTTGTCAAAGGCTTTCGCTATATCGAAATACATCACGCCTGTCATCGCTCCGCGCTGGAAACCAGCGCTAACGTGTTCGACGATGCGGTGGACTTGATGTATGCAAGAATGTTCGGTCCTGAAGCCGAACTGTTCTTTAGGGATGAGGCCCTTTGTCTCGGCTCGGAGATTTTGCCGAGAGCACTCAGGAGACTGATCGGCCTGTAGCTCGAAGGCTGGGCTTTCGGTTTCCCAGGTTTGGGAATACCTATAACAGTGGCCTCTTTCCACGCTTGGGGGAACATATTGTTGCTCAGGGCGCCATTGAAGATGGCAGCCAAAAGGACTATGAGCCGGGCGGGGAGGGCTTTAAAAACTCTATTAGTGAAGCCATCGGCGCCTGGGGCTTTCCGAGGCTGTAACTTATCTATGATGTCTTTGACCTCTTCCGGGGTGATGACGGGGAGAGGGTCATCGGGGTCGTCTACAGGGGGAAGCGATGCTCTACGTTCGACTTCTGCATCCACCTCATCAAGGTGGTGCTTGTCTACTGGTAGAGTGCTCGGTGAAATGGTTTAATTAAAAATCTATTACACTTATATAGCGTGTATCAGAGACAAAGAGCAGAATGCTTATATCAAAAAGGAGTGGTGTGGGGTCTGGTGTGGTTTATTTGGATGGGGTATAGATCATTGTCCTGAAAAAATAATAAGCTCTTCAGCCCAAAACTTACTACAATAAATAAATAAATAAGACTATACTATTTGACCCAAATGCTGGGAACAGAAGATTTTTTTCATCCGCTCCAGCAGTGGAGAGAATGAGGCTGATTATGTTTAACTAAGCAGTAAATAAGAATTCGATCGTATTGCACTCGTTACGTGTTAGACAACGATTTTCGCACGAACGCGAACACGAACCACACCACGATGACATAATGAAACTGCCAAACACAACCAACGACAGAACGAATCTTCTCTTTCTTTCCTTTTCTATATACATCTCTTGCTTTCTCATTTCACTTCTGACATTGGCAGAATTGTCGACATTGGCATCGACAGCACTTGCCATAATCAAAAATAGAATAGAATAGACTAAAGAATAAGAGATCTTGATAGACGGCGATTTTAGGAACTAAAACAATGCACTGAATTTGACACAATTTTTGACATTTTCCGATGCAAGTAGCGCCACCACATGGTGTCAGCTCAAAAAATCTGGATACGATAACCGGCTGTCAAACGTAACAACTGTCAGCTGTTATGTCAATTCCGGTCACCAGGTTTGTACACGAGTTCACACGACGCATTTTACCTGGCGCGGGATACAGCACAGTACATTTCGAACAGAAGGTTCGGCAGCCAGTTGATATTACAAGCAATAAAAATCTCCTTGAGTTAAAGAAATAAACAATCTACAAACAAAACATAAAAATGGTGAGTATTAAAATTGTTAACTTCCTTTGACTTTGGTTTGACCTTTCGTGTTGCTGCGGGGATTCTTTATCAATAATTATGTTAGATTGTTAAGTTTACTCATGTAATATTATCTAATTAGAAAAAAAAACGAATGAATAGATACTTATTTATTAATAAATTTGCGGGGTACTCTATGTTAATTGCCTAGCCTCTCATAAACAGGTTTTTTTGAAAAACAGGTATTCATAGCTACAATGATTTTTAAGATGTTGAATTTTTCATAAATAATAACTTAAAAAATAATTTCAATTTTATGGACATCCCTATCCATGAAAACTTGTATTTGATTAAATCCTTTGTAGCCATGGTAACCACGTAGTGATTATATACTCTGTGACCAGGACTAACAGCTCTTACAACTCTTTGGCAGTGATCTTGTTTTGTACCTATTACATAATAATAACATTGGCACAAATATGAATACTGAAGGAGTTAGTACCTATTAATTTTCAGTTGGAAAGAGCTCAACTTTCTAAATGTAGATAATTTTTTATGATTATTTTGGAAATATGTGGGTAGTAAGTAGTAGGTGCAAATGCACAAATTATTCCTACTATTTTTAAAGGATGAATTTAACTTCTTTTTATGGTAGGTTTATGACAGTCCACAAGGGAAATAATTATTGTGTAATGAGACAGCTACCAATATTGACAAATTTTACTCAAAACATGGATACTTTAACATACTGATAAGAATAGCTAGTATCAAGCTATAATAAACTAGAAACATGAAACTACATTGTTTTCATTGTTTATTTTCAGGCTGAACCTGTCAAAGTTGTTGTCACTGGTGCTGCAGGCCAGATCGCCTACTCGTTGATCTACCAGATTGCGTCTGGTGCCGTGTTTGGCCCCAGTCAGCCTGTGTACCTGCACCTTCTTGATATCGCCCCCATGATGGGAGTCCTGGAAGGTGTGGTCATGGAACTGGCAGACTGTGCTCTGCCCCTATTGTCCGGTGTACTGCCGACCTTCAAGCCTGAGGAAGCATTTAAGGATGTTGTTGCTGCATTCCTAGTTGGTGCCATGCCCAGGAAAGAGGGTATGGAAAGGAAAGATCTCCTTGCCGCCAATGTTCGCATTTTCAAGGAGCAAGGTCAAGCCTTGGACAAAGTTGCCCGCAAGGATGTGAAAATCCTTGTTGTTGGCAACCCAGCCAACACAAATGCTCTCATTTGCTCTAAGTATGCTCCTTCCATTCCTAAAGAGAACTTCACAGCTATGACTCGTCTCGACCAGAACCGTGCTCAATCTCAGTTGGCAGCTAAAATTGGTGTCCCTGTACAGAATGTTAAGAATGTTATCATTTGGGGTAACCACTCGTCCACTCAGTTCCCTGACGCGTCAAATGCAGTTGTGACTGTAGGTGGAGCACAGAAGCCTGTGCCTGCTGCTATCAATGATGATGCTTACCTGAAGTCTGACTTCGTCACAACAGTTCAGAAGCGTGGAGCTGCCGTCATCGCCGCAAGAAAGATGTCCTCAGCTCTCTCTGCAGCGAAGGCCGCATCTGATCACATGAGAGATTGGTTCTTGGGAAGTGGAGACCGGTGGGTGAGCATGGGTGTTGTATCCGACGGATCGTACGGCACACCTCGTGACGTCGTGTTCTCATTCCCTGTCACAACCGCCAATGGCAAGTGGAAGATCGTTCAGGGTCTGACCATCTCAGACTTCGCGCGCCAAATGCTTGACGCTACGGGCAAGGAACTTGCTGAAGAAAAGCAAGACGCGTTGGATGTCTGCAAGGATTGACCTAGCGTAGAAATGAAACTATAAGCAATATAATAGCATTAGATAATACATATTTACGATCTGTAGCCGCTACAATATTATTTTTCATCACTGAAAACGGCTTATTTAATTGTGGTCAACACTTAGTTTTCAAGGTCAGAATTTAATGAATCTGTCCAAATCGTCATATCTACAGACTCACAAAAACTGCTTTACTGGTAAGGCATTTCTTTATTATGGTTTTGAATATACTGTTTTTTATTTTCATATTTAATAAGAGCATTTATATTATATAAAAATTACGTCATATTTTTGAGACTTTTATTTTACTGCATTATGTAAGTACCTATTGATTATTGTATGTTATTTACGTCATAATAAATTGTTGTCTATTTTGTTATCATCATGTTTTCTGTTAGTTATAAATTGATAACATTCATTGCTTGATGAAGGTCACTGTAAATAAAGATTATTGTTACCAAACACATGTCATACATGATTTATGTATCGTACGTGCGGTCCTACCCATAAATTATCTGCATTAGACTTTAGAATCCAATAACTCAGTTATGCAACCGGCGAGATTCTGTTAATTGATAACCAAATTTTTTTTTTCCTCTATGGTGTTTCTATTGTCCGCCCTACAAATGCCCAGCATAGTGCAATGGTCCTCGAGTTATTTGTCGTAGAGTTTAATAATAATATGCTGAAAATAATTTCAAACTCACAGGCAAGAGAGAATAGGTAGGTACCTACCTACTTCTAACATTTAATATAAGACCTTGAGAACTTCGACCTTGCATGCAAATTAGCTACTCATTATGTACTTAATAGACAAATTGTAATTTATACATTGCAAAGCAACTATTGTACGCACAATATTTGTGAGTCTCATCGACCTGCGTGTGCTCATTAGCATGGAAAAATAAATATTATCCTACAGTTTCTATCTTTAATCTCGATCCACTAATTTTATTTGACGTGTTATATGTAGGTAGGTACCAGGGGCGTAGCTACCGCCGTATCTGCCGTATCAATTATACGGGGCCCCCGGGCCACGGGGGCCCCCGACGTGCGTAAGCAAAAATTAATAAAAACATCCCAATTTTTTTTTTTCAGAAATTACAAAAGTCAAAAAAAGCTATTTCTTTTTTCGTTTCATTTGCCGAAAAATAGGCAAGGAGAGTGTATATATAATTTGAATTATGATGAATAAATATTTCTTTTAATTTTATGCAAACATTTTTTTCCGTTGTCAGAAATTTTTACCCATAAGGGCCCCCAAACAAATTTTTATACGGGGCCCCGCCAAGGCACGCTACGCCACTGGTAGGTACACAGAAATAATAAAAACAGAGGTATCTAGGTACCACAGTCACATATTAAGAGTGCTTAATATACGCACAAACAGATATACTTAGTGATATCTTTTTGATCGTTCTTGATAAATTAGCGTAAAGATAAGAATAATGGATTATTGTCTATAACACTATTGATTGTGAACATTAAGAAATGCTGAAAGCGATTCATTAATCTATTTTCAAAAGCGTAGTGAATTGACTAAGAAAATATTTCCGCATGGCCAGTCATTGGAACGATCTAGTCCAGTGTCTGGGCCTCGATTCTGCTATTACAATAGTGTCAGAGTATTCGATCACTGATTTCATAATGATCAAGTTCTGTCAAATTTTGACAAGTTTGTTAATTCTAATATCATAATGACGCCATTATGACTTCTCAATGAACAACCACTGACACTCCATTGAAAGAAATGTCATAGAATATTAATCTCGTACATGAAATCTGGCATGAATAAATGTTCGCATTTAGTAGTAGATTTCGAAAACCATTTGTACTAAGGGTTTTATAATAATGACAATACGACAATGCCATTAAAACACAATTTTATTACGAGACCATTGACCGACCATTGTGAATTTAGCAGATTACGAACTTTAAGCAAAATGACAATAGGATGAGAATGGAAGTGAACGTCATAATGACGGGACCACGCCAGATACTGCGATTATCATGTGAATAGCATTTAGTACAATATTTCTACTATTTCATACTTTCATAGAAAAATTCTACCACCATAAAATTTGAAAATATTGCATACAGAAACTGGTCCCGCCATTTTGATATCAAAATGACGGGACCAATGTTCATTTGATGAAAAATACACGATGTGATCTTAAACTGAACACATAAAATTTTAATACGAAATAGTACGACTGCGTTGGAATCGTTATTATACATTATTAACTGTAATTTCAATAAAAAAAAGGTATACAAAATTGACATCAGAGCGCCTGAAGAAAAAGTATCATTTTATGCCATGAAGTATTTTTATGGCTCATAAAATTTATTAAGGCGTTTAAAACGTTTGGACCGCGTCCAATTGGTTTTAAAAATATTTCATACAATTTAATTTACTTCTTGAACTTAAACTATTTTAATTCGGTTAATTTACAAGTTACAATTAAACACTACAAAATTCAATTGCAATGAGAGATTTTATTTTAAACCTTTCGCTAGTCGCTGGATAGATGGCGCTGGTGTCGGTATTTTACTGCAAGGAACAGAACGTCACATAATTTCACTTGGACCTAATGGTTATACTTGGAAGCTTATGCAAACGAAAGTGACAGTCAACGAGCGTATCTGACGTGTTTTTGTATATAGCGTTTTGGCTTTGACACCTGGTAACGTAGTCAGATCAACGCCATCTACCGAGTTCTTAGAAACGATGTTTTTTCTTAATTCTCAATAAAGAAAACCTTTCATTTTTCTATTCTATTTTTATTAAGTCAAGCAAATTGCAATTCTTAAGGAGCGTCCCCACTAGGAGCGCGCTCGCGAGGCCCGGGACTCGCGAGCCGTTGTGCTTTTTTGCAACGTGTCCACATTAAGAGCCGCGCGGCCTGCCTTGCGCAGATGCCACAGACTATATAGAGTTTCTTTTGAGATGTACTAAGAAAAGTACGTTTTTTAGGTTCAGCAGCATTTATAGTAATAGGCACCGCTGCGCAAATAAGAAACATCATCATCATCTCAGCCGAAAGACGCCCACTGCTGGACATAGGCCTCCCCCGAGTGTCGCCACATTGACCGGTCCCTTGCGACTCGCATCCACCGGATTCCCGCAACCTTCACCAGGTCATCCGTCCACCTAGTGGGAGGTCTTCCAACGCATCGTCTTCCGGTTCGCGGTCGCCACTCCAGAACCTTTCGGCCCCAACGGCCATCCGTTCTGCGAGATGTCCGCATGGTGTCGGACGTAAAGAATAGCACCATCCCATATCTTCCCGTGGGTGTCGTAAGAGGTGACTAAGGGACTTACCAGAGAATGGGCAGCAGCGTTCTCTGTGCTTTTGTAACAACCGTACTGCGATCACCAACCCGCCTGCCAAGCGTGGCGATTATGGCAATCCCCCCCAAATGGACATCACATTAAATAAGAAACATGTAACAAGAAATTTAAAAAAGCTTATAAAATGATTTTGTCTAGAAAAAAACTACTTCGGCAGTCCCATAATACACCCGGCACTGCCGTACAATTCAATGAAAGAAATTGTTTTCTCGTCCGCCCAATTCATTTTGGATCGAATAAAACACAATTTGATGTACTGGCGGTTACTAGCTATTATATTACTCTGTGTAGTGACACTTCCATTGAAGTAGACCGACAACCGCCGGCCGCGCGGCTATACATGGGCCGCGTGGTTCAGGCTTCGCGCACGTCCACACTCACGAGGCTCTAGTGGGGACGCCGCTTTACAATAAACACATCAAGCTATTTCTCGTATTACCCTACACATACTTAAATTTTATTTTTATCATAAAAGCAGCATCTAGATTTAAAACAAAATATCAGACAGAAAAAGTATCATTTCATGCCATGGAGTATCATTTCATCAATTGAATTTTGTAGTGTTTAATTGTAACTTGTAAATTAACCGAATGAAAATAGTGTTAAGTTCAAGAAGTAAATTAAATTTTATGAAATATTTCTAAAACCAATTGGATGCGGCCGAAACGTTTAAACGCCTTAATAAATTTTATGAGCCATAAAAATACTTCATGGCATCAAAAGATACTTTTTCTTCAGGCGCTCTGATGTCAATTTTGTATACCTTTTTTTTTATTGAAATTACAGTTATTAATGTATAATAACGATTCAAACGTAGTCGTACTATTTCGTATTAAAATTTTATGTGTCCAGTTTAAGGTCACATCGTGTATTTTTCATCAAATGAACATTGGTCCCGTCATTTTGATATCAAAATGGCGGGACCAGTTTCTGTATGGAATATTTTCAAATTTTATGGTGGTAGAATTTTTCTATGAAAGTATCAAATAGTAGAAATATTGTACTAAATGCTATTCACATGATAATCGCAGTATCTGGCGTGGTCCCGTCATTATGACGTTCACGAATGGAATCGTGTTAGAGTGACGAATTTATTAAAATAGCAGAATTAGGCCCCTGGTCACATGTCTGGTGCCCGAAAGGCATAGGGAAGCAAGTTTTTTTTTTAGGAATTGGAAGGCCGTATAAAATTATGAACGCCGTAGGTAATTTCATAGATATTTTCAGTAGGAGAGACTACTGGCACCCTGCTGCCACAGTATAAAAAGACTGTGCTGCTGCTGTGAGTGATAGCTAGGGTTGCCAACCGTACTCTAAAATAGAGTATTGTACCTACCCTATATTATGTAGGCGTACTCTATAATCTATAACTCTAATAGAGTACCCTAAAATACTCTTTTTTACAATATATTTGTTTAATCATTTACAATATTATTATAGAATGAAAACTTAATTTACGAAGACTAAATAGAAGTCATAATTTTAAAAGAATTACTAAACAGAATAAGAAGACTAAACAGAAGTTATATTCAGAATTTATAATTTTAAAAGAACTCCAAGGCGAATTGCGAATAACACAGATTTATTTAAAAAAAAATGTCCTAAATAATTTTTTTGTTTTTTTTTTTATCATTTTTTTTATACTCTCTGTTCCCAAAACTTCAGCATAGTGAGACAGTATTTTTGGTCATGAATTGAAGTGGCGGAAAGAGAGAAACAGACCTCCATTGAAATTGATTAAGGCGAGCTAAATTAGCAACTCTATTTGTGGTGGTTCAAACTTCGTTTGAAATGCTGTTAGAATAAAGTTCTAATCAGCTTGCACTACAAAGTGGTTGTTACGTCAGCCACTGCGGGCCAAATAGCGCAAAATGAGTGGTTTCGATCGATTTACAAAAAAACTATTGATTGGATTAAAAAACTAAAACAGTATCATGCTAACTAATATATTGCTTGTAGAATTATTTTCCAAAAAATCAGAATGATCGCATGCATATTAGTATGTTTTTTTATTGTTTGAAAGATATTTTTAGAGGTAAGTTCGTGATTTCTTTTTATCGAGCCATATTAATTGTATTATGTTTTCAAAACGGTATCAAGCTAGCATATATCCTGAAGAATATCACATATTTTTCTGGTCTTGTTTATAGCAGTGAATCATATACTTTTAGTAATAATAAAACTCGCGTTTAGCTCGTGTAATCGCCTTAAAAGTGAGCTTGATCTATATAAACTTAGAGTCAGAATGTTTGGAGTCATACAATTCTTTTAAAAACAATGAAAAATTGTAATGTGCCGCAAAAAGGACAAAAAAATACATTTTCAAAAATATAAAAATAAATGTTAAGTACTCTTTTTCGTAAGTCCGTACTCTCTATTTACCTCCTTTGAAATCAGACGTACTCTATTTCTTCTAATAAAAGTTGGCAACCCTAGTGATAGCACATATAGGTACCTACATAGGAAGAGCATTGTGGTGATTTCAATTAGGTAGTAGGTACCTAATAGCAAACGCCTATGTATGACATGTCTAGCTAATGCCTAGGAGGTCACGAGTTTGACCTCAGTCTCTTGTAAGTTATCGTGACCGTATTAACTTTTGATCTTGTTTATCATTGCAGACAAGGATCAAAGAAAAGTAAGTGGTAGCCCCCTGTATCTATCAGGGGGCGTCTCGAGGTTTCATATTTCCGTTAGCACTTATAATAATGTAGGTTTTTTATATAGGTATTAAATAGGCTTACGTTTGACTGCAACTCGCCTGATGTGAAGCGATGATGCGGTCTAGGGTGCGCAGTACGCATTAGTACGCAGTAGTACGCATTTAATTACAAATTAATTGTGCAAAGTAAAGAGGGCATTACTTGGTGCAATAAGTTCGCAATTAACTTCCTGGATTCGAACCCGAAACATACGACTCGCGCTTAAGTCGGAACTGTACCAGTTACCACTGGGGCATCACCTCGCCGTTGCTGCATTATACAGAGGTAATAAGGTAACTAAGTACCTACCTAGGTACATACCATAATGATCCAAGTACCTAAGTTTCTAGGTATTTATATCGATAGCCAGTTACAGTGGAAACAAGAGCTGGAGAAAGCAATCAGTTCTGCCTGTACGTACTAAGAAACGAGGTACTTAACCATAAAATTAGAGAGAAGGATTTTAATTTAATTTATACCTATACCTAATTGTAAATTTGTAATGATTTTAATATGGATTGCATGTATGATGTTTTATTTGATGTTCATAGTTAATAATTTAGTTATAGACATTCAGACACGATGTAAAAATCGTTATTGAATAAATAAATTGAATTGAATTTTTGTATAATCTATAATAGTATAAAAATGAATCGCAAAATGTGTTGGTAAGCGCATAACTCAACAACGCCTGGACAAATTTCACTAATAATTTTTTTGTTGTGTTTGTTATTGTCAGGAGAAGGTACTTATGAAAAAAAATGTAGTGGTAGGTAGTAGTAGGTAGCTTTTTCCCGCTCATGTGACGCAGACGAAGTTACGTGGGCTGACCCACGCAACTTCGTCTGCGTTCATAAAATATGGGGAAAATTTTCGAAATTACCTACTTTCTTTCGATTCTCAACTAAAGGTAGGTAGGTGTTATCAAATTTCCATTAGGTACCTACTCAAATATTCAAAACAATCCTTGTTAGGGAATATTCAATAAAAGAGCTCATTGTTCCGTAAATCCGTACTTGTTTGTATTTCAGAGAGAGACCACAGACAAAGTAGAGTTACCATAACTAAGTAATACAGAATAAAGATCGTACAGACATTATAATTTTAGTCCTAGTGCACACAATCAATATTCTACAATCCTGATGGGAAAACTCAATAACACTGCCCGACCAGGTAATCGAATCCAGGACTTATTGCAGTAGCAGTAGCTTGCGACCACTAAACCAAAGAGGCATTCACTACGCATACGTACCAAATATGCATTTGATAAGTAGCTATGGTTACTCAACAGACGTTACGGACGCCCGTTGATTAATTAATCAGTAGGTAGGTATTTTTCTGATGATTTCGATAGAGCAATCAGTCTAGTGAAATATGATCTTCGGGCTTGCTTATTTTTTATTATTAGGCGTTTGATTTGTAAGTTGCACCTTATCCTACATAATTTGAAGCTTTTCGTGAAGTACCTGGGTGTTTAAATATACTCAGAAGGTACCAAGTAGTCTATCGGTAGTTATGAGATAAATCGATATGAATAATATATTCAGTGTTTTTCAAAAAGTAAATACTTATGTTTTTTTTTGTATGTTGTATATTTTTATATTACAATCTAGCCTAATAAGGCTAATAAGCAATTCTGAATTTGCTTAAACTAAAATTATATCTAAGAGCAGAGCACGTCAATAGCGTTTACTTACTTAGCGTCTATTAAAGCGAAGTCACTTTGTTCTTGTTTCCATATAAATAGCTAGGAACTATATTACACTCGCGGTAAAGTCACCAATACATAACACTACATTACACTACACAAACTCAAAAGGTTTAGTCATTTTGAGCCTTCTTACCATGTTCGTGTTATCGAGGAGCTGGATGGCCTCGACATTAACATGATGATGAAACCGATGATCGTGAGTTTCTGCATATTTTTGGATTATACTGTTTACGTACCTACTCTATATTCAGGTCCCGATGGATGTCGTCAATTCTTCTATACCAAGGCGCGTTCACGATGTTCTTGAGTACTTTGTTCTGGAATTTTTGTATAATTACTACATTGCTTTCTTTGGCGCAACCCCATAGTTGTATACCATAGGTCCATGTCCATACTGGCATAAGGACTGATTACACGGAATGTCTTCCTAGTAACCAGTTCATGCTTCTGTAACGAATTTCTAATTCTTCTCGTTTCTTTTTGACGTGGGTTTTTCAGCGAAGCTTGTGTCTTAGGTCATACCAAGATATTTGGTGTTTTCGTACGGTACGCTTTTGTTGTTTATGTACACCGGGTTGTGTTCCGATTTCGTGTTAATGAAGTCAATGTGAATGGATTTTGTTTCATTCAACTTGATCTTCCACTTTTTGTTCCAATCATAGAATTGATTGATTGCTGTTTGTACTTTTTTATGACTTTTTTCCACAGCTTCCTTGTGATTAGATCCTGTGGACATTATTGCGGTATCATCAGCAAAAGTAGCAATAGTTGCGTTTTCCAGTTCTGGTATTTCACATGTGTACAATAGGTACAGGACTGGGCCTAGAACACTTCCTTGTGGTACACCAGCTTTTATTTCCTTTAGTTCGGAATAAGCATTTTCTTACCTTAAATTAAGTATCAGATAGATTTATTCTTCGTCAGATAGCACTAAGTAGATAGCCCGTTATTTAAGCCCAGGTTTAGGTACAAGTCTCGAGTTCTCGACCTCACTAAGTCTAGAAAAACTTGACGGATTTTCGTTTGTTTGGTAGAACAAATCTAAAAAAGGGCTCAATGTAACGCACTCAAAACATTGTACTGATGATTGAGCAGTATTGCAACCTCATCGAGTTGAACCGCGTGGCCACGTCAAAAAATAATAATTCATAACATGATTGCAAAAAAAAAACTTTTGAAAAATTTGGTTATCTCTGTAATTAGAAACTTCCCAGGTATGTTCCAGAACAAAAAAAACATGTGGGGTAGTCTTTGCTAACCCGCTACGGCGTAGCGGATTAGCTAAGAGTGCTACGAAAAGCGTACGTGACGGTCACGCGAGTTCCATGATTTTTTTTCACTCAAAAACTGCTCAACGCGTCTAGTTTTCACTTCAAACAATGTCGCAATGACGGGAAGAACACGAGCCTTTTACACCCATTAGGCACATAATTTGTCGCATGTAGGTATACAGGGTGATTGGTAATTGAGTGCAGGCCTTGAAATGGGGGATACTAGACCTTATTTGCAACAATTTTGACCCGATACCTTGGGGTCCAAACTGGTTGGTTTTTGAGAAATCGAACTTTTAAAATTTTCTTTAAAATGTTTCACCTTTACACCATAAAGTGTCGATTGTGAGAAATCTACGCCATTCAGGATATTAAACTGATACTTTTCTGATAACTCATGAATATATCCTCCGAAAACCAATTTTTCAAAACAGTACATCTGCCTTTGGAAAATGGGCAACATAAAGGTCATCTTCTAAAAAGCCTTCTGCCGGCTCTGATCCTGCTTAAATGACGTTCCAACAGAAGAAAATGACTGCATTGCCTGTCTGAAAGGGTATAGGTTAAAATACACTTGATAGAGACAGATCTTACATGATCGGATCGACCAGGATAATGTCAAACAGCTAACATCACATAGCGGTAACAAGAAAATCTGTAACAAGGGAGACGTACATCGGAAAACCTGTACTACCCAGTTTTATTAAAATACCACCTTCTCACGACAATCCTTGTTTTCTGGTCATTCACATACTAAAAGAGGGAATTGTGGTACCATTTGGGAAAGCTAATGAGACAACAAAGTCGTTTCTGTTTATTGCACGACAAGTGTGATACATTTATTTTGAGAAACCGGCCTCGAAAAACAAGAACACTTTCAAGAAATTTTCAGAAGATGACCTTTATGGCGCCTATTTTCCAAAGGCAGATGTACTGTTTTGGTAAATTGGTTTTCAGAGGATACATTCGTTCATGAGCTAACTGAAGTATCAGTTTAGTATCCTGGATGGCGTAGATTTCTCACAATCGGCACTTTATGGTGTAAGGTGGAACATTTTAAGGAAAACTTTAAAAGTTCAATTTCTCAAATCCACCCAATTTGAACCCCAAGGTATCGGGGTCAAAATTGTTGCAAATAAAGTCTTGTTTCCCCCATTTCAAGGCCTGCACCCAATTACCAATCAACTGAACCCTGCGCTCTGCTTATTTTGCAACGTAGTTATCTACCTAATTGGAATGTTACCATTCATTCAGGTACGATAAAAAGATAGTACCTAATGATGATAAATATATCCAAAGATAGTGATATCACAAATGCTACAGTACCTTTCTGTTGCCTTTTCACGCATAAACGGCTAAACGGTTTGTGATAAATACAAAAAAACAAAAGAAGAGACTATTTATAATTATAGTAAATGGATTTACACGTTAATAATCCAAAAAAGTTATTTTTCCCTAAGACACTCCCAAAAAAAATACATAAGTAATAATGTGCTTACATAGAAATCGTAACAATACCGGAAATATTTAGAAGAGATAAGTATCATGCTTTATAGTGCTTTATCCTAATTACCAGGTGACTAAGACAGATAAATACCAATTTTGTTTTGTATGACTGTTGTTCTTATATTGTTATGTTTATAGGTATCTAACCATATCTGAGTTAATCAAGGTTTCGCGATTAGATTAAGCGAATGTAACAAAAATTAGCGTCAAAAAAGCGTCTTAATTTGTAAATAGTGTCCACCACGCAATGGATGGAATTAATGGCGCCTAGTTTTAGAAACAAATAACGTGCTTAAAATCTTAAATGGCGTTCAAAGTGCTTTTATTTTTAGGCGTGATAAGTTTTGTGACTTGCTCCAATCGAGAAGTGAGAAGTCGTGAAGCCATAGACTCAAGTTTTCTGGAAAATGTGTTGGATGAGGAAGAGTGTAACCGTCAAATAGATGGTATCCTAGGCAGCCGATTGCATTTACTTGAATGTAAGTACCTACATTGTATTGTATTGTATAACGGGCTGTAGTCCGTAACTCCACGTCCAAAGCGCGTATTTTGAGTACGGTATTGATTTGTGATAACTTATATCTGTTGTTTTGTTACTTACCATTTTTTTATTAAATGGTATTCGATATTGGTAAACGCGTTATGGAACTCAAATGGAGTTGGGCAGGACACGTAGCAAGGCGCGGTGATGGCAGGTGGAGTAAAGCTGTGACCGAGTGGAGTCCAAGACATGGAAAGAGATGCGGTGAGATAGGACGACATTGTTGCAATTTTGGGAGTGTGTAGGATGAGGTTGGCACAAAAGCGTGGAGCTTGGTACAAGCAAAGAGAGGCCTATATTCAGCTCTAGCTGACCCACGCAACTTTGTCTGCGTCACATAAAAGAGAAAAAGCCTACAAAAGGAATAAATATCGTTTTTGCAACAATTTTCATTTATGCTCCGTTCCTATTGGTTGTAGCGTGATGTTATATAGCTTATAAGCTTCCTTGATAATATCATAGTATAGATTGGGTGAAGTCAGGCCGTGGATGATGATGATGATGATGAATATTAGAAACTTTTAAAGAAAGATAATTGGAAATGAAAGTTTTGCACTAATTGTTTGCATATTTTCCGTTACTGTAATAATCTCCCCAGAAAGAAATGTAATATTAAAATCCCATCGAAATGCACATGAACTTTCGTCTAGATGGCAACAAAAACTGAATGAAAACAAATAGTCACTGATTTACGTTGATCTAGCGTTTGAGTTCAGAAGCACTGAGTCGAAATTAACGCTTGCTATTCCAATCCAGCGCCAGATACTGGATGCTGCACTAGATAGAAAAGTGGTACCTAATATTCATATCCAGTATCGATCTCTACAAACTTTGATTTGAATTACTGGATGAATGATCAGCCAGGACAGAGATCAGCCAAAAAAGCATTTTCTTTTATGACTCTCAAGTTTTGTAACATATTTTGATTTGTTTATTCACAGTTCTGGATGCCGGTTTAAGGATACCAAGAGGAGTATTCACAGGCAATACTGTGGATCTGGGAAACTATTATCAATGTTTGGGAATGAAGCATGAAATCGAAGACATGCACGTCGAAGGAAAATACTGTTCAATCCTAGTTCCTTTTGAACAAGATGATATAATTCTTCCTCAAGACAGGGGGATTCAGTTTAATCCAAGCTCCTTGCGTTTGAACAATGAAACTATTAGTAAGATGGAGGAATATAATCTCAGACGCAGGGAAATATTGGCTTTGAGTGGAAAATTTTATGACTTTCAGCATGAAAGGTGAGCTATTTTGTTTGTAATTTACACTGCATTAGAAATTATTTGTGCTATGCGAGGATCACTACCAAAATCACTCACGATTCTTCAACCACAAAAATATTTTTGTATTGCCGTGGTAGGATTTTAAAGCTAAAAGTTTCTATCTGGGTCCAAATGTTTGGATGACTATTTTCGCTTCTTGGAATAGTTGTAATTAGGGACTACAATAACTGAAAAAGCTTTGTATAAGCAATTGGCGTAAGATTATACGCTGCGTTGAGCGCGAAACTATTTCGTGCTATTCTATTTAAGTATTACGTAGCGCTTTTGTCCGTGACATGTGGCATGTGCGATGACTTGTAGCTAATACATAGATACGTGCACACACGTGCTAATTAGACAGCCACTTTGTTGATTGTTTATGTCCTTGTTGATAAATTATTATCTATGACTACTTAATCATTTTTTAAGCAAAAAAAAACCGGCCAAGAGCGTGTCGGGCCACGCTCACTGTAGGGTTCCGTAGCTTCCCAGACCATTAAAAATACCAACATTTTTCGTCAGCAAAAATAACTTTGTTTTTCATAGTATTTGTATGAAAAACAAAGTTATCATTTGCGTTTTTTTGAAAAAGTGCTATATAACTCAAAAACTATTCAACTCATCAAGTTGAAAATAATTTTCCTAGAAAGTTCATATAAAGGTCTACTTCTGTGATTTTTTTCATATTTTTTAAACTTATGGTTCAAAAGTTAGAGGGGGGGGGGACACATTGTTTTTGACTTTCGGAGCGATTATTTCCTAAAATATTAATATTATCAAAAAATGATTTTAGAAAACCCCTATTCATTTTTAAATACCTATCCAACAATATATCACACGTCAGGGTCAAAATTAAAAAAAAAATCGCTCCCCACTTTACGTCTGGGGGAGGTACCCTAATAAAAATGTTTTTTTAAATTTTTATTTTTGCACTTTGTCGGCATGATTGATATACATATTGGTACCAAATTTCAGCTTTCTGGTGCTAACGGTCACTGAGATTATCCGCGGACAGACAGACAGACAGACAGACAGACAGACAGACAGACATGGCGAAACTATAAGGGTTCCGTTTTTTGCCATTTGGCTACGGAACCCTAAAAAGCAATGCTTGGAAACTACACACAGTACAAAACTGCAATAGGTAAAAGAAAAATTAAAACTATGAATGGATTGTTGCCGGCACCATCTGCTTTGATTTGCTTTCCATTGTCTACATTCCTGCATTACCTCATGGGTAAAACCTCAAGTGTAAACGCGTGTTCTGTTTACTATAATAAGGATCCTGCATCAACGCACCGCTAAATCCCTTAAGCTTAATGCATCGTCATCAGGCTTGAAGGACACCTTATTGGCTGGGTAGGTCGATGCCGTATGTGGTTAGCAAACCTAGCTGTGCTGTTATCGTAACCCATTAATATAACAAAAGTTTATAGGTGCCCGTTTTCTTCTTATTCTGAGTTTGCTCGTAATTGAGTATGTAACCTGCCAGCAGCGCTATCGTAATTAGCAAATAGATTCTTCAGATATATCATTTTTATTTTTCTTATCCTGTTATGTGTCCCACTACTGAACAAAGGCCTCCCCTTTGTCCTTCCAAACCTCTCTATCTTGTGCGGTATCTAGTCATGTTCGCCGAGCAAACAAGATCGGATCGTCACACCACCTTCGCCGCGGTCTACCTCCGTGGCGATTCCTTTCTTCAGGCGTCCAGTGAGTGACGATCTTTGCCCACCTCTCACTTTAGATACATGATAATATAGTGCAATTATTATCATGAAGTGGTTTGGCCTCATCCGTGATCTGATACCGTGATCGGTGGAGACAAACCCTCTTTGCCAAGTAGGATTAGGATTTACGAGTAACTCAAATATTTTTTTAGAACTCAAATTCAACAACATTTACTTTCAGGACCATTAATCTAGAGTGGCCTGAGGAGTTGTTAAAAATTCGACTAGGAGTTTGCGTACCAAAGCCGTGTACAGCCAAGCAGGCAATGGATTCAATATTCAACGTCACTGATGAGTTTGGTTTGCGCTACCACGAAGACTATTGTCGTCTTCCAGGTGACAAGACTTGGGTTCCTGCTGATTATACTGCCGTGTAAGTAGGTACCTCATCATCTGCCTAACCTTTTCCCAACTATGTTAGGGTCGGCTTCCAGTCTAACCGGATGCAGCTGAATATCAGTATTTTACATGGAGCGAATGCCAATCTGACCTCCCCAACCAATTAGTACTGGGTAATACGATACCACTTGGTAAGACTGGTTGTCAGGCTTTGGGCCACTGACTACCTGTAACGACTGTCAAAGATCTACAAATGACAGCCGGGACCAACAGCTTAACGTGCTTTCCGAGGTACGGAGGAAACTCGGTATGTAATGGTGGTCACCCATTCACAGACCAACCTAGGCAAGCTCGGCTGAAGTAGGTACCTAAAAACTAATTCGGAGAATATTTTAGCCTTTTATCTTGTTGAATGAAGGATTATCGTTGGTTGATAATTTTACTTGCTTTATCAATTATCCAAAACATACTATAAAACAAAGTCACTTTTCCTGTCTGTATATGTGACCGCTTTGAACTTCATAACAAAACAATGGATTTTGATGTAGATTTCGCTGTTTTAGAGCATTTATCCCGGGAGGCCCGTTGGTTCCGGTTTATTTAGATATTACCGAGTTTACTGATGGTCTGCCAGTTTTCACCCATAGGCACTAAGTGATAAGGTTGAAAAGTGGTATTTTCCGACGGTGGTGACATTTCGGATTCCATAGAAATGCCAATGATTTGTCACGTTGCCATTGCACCCGTGCGAATCAAGGGCGAATCGGTAGTTTGTTAAAATTGAATTCATATCTTATCGATAAAAAGGTTCAGGTGTGAATTTGGCTATTATTTACTATCTTTGCTTTCTAGATTTACCTTTTAAAATCTTTATTATCTGTCTGACTAAAGATACCCTGCATGTTTTGATTTTCAGATGTATATTTGGGGCGCTTGGATTATTGTCATTTTTGAGTACATGCTATGATCTCTGCTATCGATTTATACTAAAGAAAGGTGAGTAATACAAAGTTAAGAAAGAACTTTCCTCAA
Source organism: Xestia ashworthii (assembly GCA_950022955.1). NCBI lineage: Eukaryota > Metazoa > Arthropoda > Insecta > Lepidoptera > Noctuidae > Xestia > Xestia ashworthii. The sequence continues at coordinate 7,168,590 of OX465558.1, read as the reverse complement.
GAATTGCTTTGAAAATGTAAAAAGAAAAGGGAAAAGTGTGGCGGGCTTGTCCCAAAGAAAAAAAATGATGCTCTGGGGGTACTGCCCAACGGTTATAATTTTAACATCACGATTCAGGTTTTGACGTTAGTTCTTCATTTTCATCATAGATGTCACTAGCGTTGTTTTTATGTTGGCTACAAATGAACTAATACTTTCTTTAATTCAATTTACAGATCTGAGGCAAATAAGCTCACTTGGTCGATCGTTTTCTGTTTACACAAACGGTATTCGACTCACGACACATAACAATACTGGTGGAAACTTACAATGTATTGATGGAATAAGGACGCTCGCTATATTATGGGTCATGATTGCACACTCATTCAGTTTAGAATCGTTTATAGCGAATCCTTTTGATTCATTGGAGGTATGTACTTACAAATTCTATAAAAATGTATGTGTATGAAAGTAAAAAGACCAAAGAAACAATGTATATGTAGATGTGTGTGATGAATGATATTTCTTTTTATTTACCACTAATTATAACATCCATAAAATACAGACTATTGTAATACGATGCTATAAGACATACATTATAGAACACATTTTAGATAATAAGTAAAATTACCCAGTAAAAATAAAAACACCAAAATTAATACAACATGACAATGTTCACAGTTGCACACCTTTTTCAATTATGATATGAAAAGTAAAGGAGTAAATGATAGCGTGATGGTTGAAAAAAAAAAAACGGATCGTGTTGCGCCGACCCCAAGTAATATGGGACAAGGACAGGAAGATAATGATGATGATTATGTGTGTATGAAAGTAGAACTTTCTTTTGAAGTGAAAAGAAGAAAATTACGTTTATATAATAACATTGAACGAGTACATACAAAGTTTCGTGTCCGTGCTATTAACTGTTTAGGCATTCTCTCGTGGAAAGCCGATCCTGGCTTCAGGATCAATTCATGCTTGTCATATAAATGTATTACCGCCAGAACCAAAGGTGTGTGTTTTCAGCTCAATCGAAAAGAGTTTGCAAGTGAAGCGGACCACTTAAGTACTTATGAACAGTTCAAATCAAAATAAAAGCACAGAGAGAATACCTGTGTCCCAAGAGTGGGATATGTAAATGCTATTGTGTTGAGAAATGTGGATGGTTATGAGAAAGAGTCGGAACGAACAATAGATGATTTGGCTATAAGATGCGAAAATTGAGATGACGACTAATAGATGTAAGTCGAAGAAATGAAACGATAAGAATAAAATCTTTTAAAAGTAATAAAATTATTCCCTTATTTCAGTGGCTGTTTTCTGGCAGAGCACTCTGGATAACTGCGTCAACAATGACTGTAGATACGTTCTTCACGATAACTGGTATACTTCTAGTGTATACGACTACAGGGAGAATGACAACCAGTAAGAGTTTAAGATATTAATTTAGAGATCCATGTTTAAAGCATCGATGAAGTTGGGCGGAGCAAAGCCGTGTCCTCGCGGCTCACGGCAGCGGCGACCTCTCGCGTCCGGCCCTGGTTCAATCCATGGTCCGGAGCGAGACTGAATGGGAAGCCGTCACCTCCTTCTGTGGAGGTGGCGGAACGCAAGAGGGAGAGAACCTATCGCCTCAGCCGCCGCGGGAGACGCACCGGGCGTGCACCGTAGCCGCGGGCCTGTGGACGGTGAGCTATGGGCTGGCTCGCCGTCCGTCCGTCTTGTGAAAGTTAAGAACTTTAATAAATGTATGTGGGTCAATGACCGACATTGCGATCTTAACTGGCAGCAACTATAGTCCTTTTTTGGGTATACATGACGCCAAAGTTTCGCAACTTTGGAAAGGTCGTCGTTATATGTAGCATCCTCCAACACTGCAATTGCTGTACAGTGCCCTACTTGCCGCAGTTTCATATACCTAGTTATTTAACACTTCAAGCACAAATTGGGTGGACATTTTCTGCCAGTCAACCTTTGGGTGATGCAGAGACAAACAGTTGAGCAGGTGTGGTACAGTTATAAACATTAAGATCATGAAGATAACTCAGCTATTCCCTTCCGTCCAGAAACGTTCCTGAAGAACATCCACTGGTTCTACTTGAATCGTTACCTTCGACTGACGCCACTTTTGGCCGTGGCTGTACTTCTGCAAGCGTCTTTCTTCAACCGCATATCCGATGGGCCATATTGGCAGTCAGTGGCGTATGCAACAGAAACATGCAGGACCAACTGGTGGACTACCCTACTTCATGTACAGAATTACGTTAACGTTGATGATATGGTAAGATTATTCATGTTAAAGTATAAATAAATAAATAAAGATATCGCTGGACATTACACAAAGTGCCATTTAGCGCCACACTAAGCAACGAGGCTTGTGTCGTGGACACCAGATATTTGATATACTACATATGTACTTTTTTGATTATAAATACATCCTTGTTATACATATAAACATCCATGACTCGGAAACAAATGTCCATGCTCATCACACAAACATTTGCTCCTACTGGAATTTGAACTCGGGACCTAAAGAACGTAAGGCAGCCTCACTACCGCTGCGCCATTCGGGTCGTCTCAATTCAACTCAACTTTTGACAAAAACTTCATCTAGCTGTTTCCATTAATTTCTATCAAAATTCACTCTCCTCCAGTTAGGACCCGCTGTTAATTTTATATCATCCTCCCATTTCCTTTACAATTTGACCAGGTGACCGGATAACTTTGGGGATTGCAGGTATAATGTTATGTTCTGTTTTAAACTAAGCTTCCGAGTGGTGAGATCGCCTTAAAGATTTATAATAGCAATTCACGTTTCATGAACAAAAAAGTTATGACGAAGCGTCAAAACTATTGCTCTTTTTATTTCACAATCGTTCATAAGTCGAAATATGTGCGTGTGGTGTGAGGGCCACTTTGTTAAAATTCTTTGAAAATGTAGAGGCTAAAGAGTTTATAACACTTCAAGGAATCAGTCAAAAACCCTACCTAATTGATTGATTTAAAATATGTACATCAGTATATTCGTGGGGTCCCACAAGGTATCAGCATGGGTCCAACTCTACTTGCACTCATACTGAAACCTTGGTAGACTCTTTCCGGATTTTTTTACAAGTAACATTAATTTGATTTATTTACATTACAGTGTCTGGCCCACTCTTGGTACGTCGCCATAGATTTCCAGCTGCACCTGATTTCACCTTTAGTTCTCCTTTTTGTGTTATCTGGCAAGAAACGATACGCTTGGATCGGTGTAGTAGGTGGACTCGCAGCGGTGCTGGCAGGTTCAGCTATTTATAGCTTCATTATAAATGTGCCAGCTGGACACCTGGTGCCAAGGTGAGGAAGACTGTTTTTGCCGTATCTCGTTGGTCTACTGGTCACAAGCACTGTTACTAAGCACAAATTCTTGGGTTCAATTTCCAGGTTGGGTAAAGCGTTATTGGGAATTTCCACCTGGAATTTCTCAGTGGCAGCACGTTATTGAATCAGGTCTTGTGCCCGGTTGAAGTCAATAGGCTCATTCCGTGCTAGGATTTCTAGATAATTCAAACCGCAGACCGACGTCTGGGAGGAAATTTTGTCTGAATGGCAATGTAGGTGGGATAATTTCAACAAGGGCCGACACCTCCATTAGATCTTTCTATCCGTTTGTGAGCGGCTGGCCAGGACGTGGCTGGAGGTTGATCTCTGTATTGCCCAATTTCTCACAGGTCATGTTAACTTTGAGAGTAAATTATTTTCTTTTTAATTTAAGTTTTAGAGTTGCTCGCAAAGTGTATAATGCAAAACCCACTTCAATAAAAGTTTCCGACTTGACACATTCTAAGATATTTTAGACATTCAGTGTAGTTTAGAGAGGAATTTCTTTAGATAATCATTTGATATTATAACATATTTCAATTGCCTGATGTTTATTTTTCAGTCGGTATACGGAATTTGAGGATTACCTGAAGTTATATTACTTCTTTACGCTGACGCGAGCTTCTCCATTTTTCGTTGGTCTTCTCTTCGGGTATATTCTCCATCTTTACCGAAACGAAAAATTATACCTACCGTGGGTAAGTTGGTTTGTATGACTTAATAAGTTTGGACAATTTAATTAATACAGGCAAGTATAATATTCTATTCAACATAAATTCTGTCATGTGACGCATGAAATTGTAGAAAACTTTATTTCGCATTGTATGCTAGAAGAAGAAGTGGGGAGACCTTCCACTAGGTGAACCGATGATCTGGTGAAGGTTGCGAAGTCCGCTGGATGCGAGTCGCACGGTACCGGTCAATGTGGCGACACTTGGGGGAGGCCTATGTCCAGCTGTGGACGTCTTGTGGCTGAATTGATGATGATGATGTTATGCTAGACACCATGCAGTGAACCTGGTTATCAATATTCCTAACTCTAAGGACGAAGTCTTACGGACACATGATTTCCTTAAGGTCTGGTCAAGTTAGTACCGCGAGGAGGCCAAGGTACGGGGCATAGATTGTCAACGTACATCCTTGCTCGCAGAGCACACTCCTTCACCGGGAGCACAAGACTCTGTTTTGTACAAAAACAAGTAAATCCGAAATGCTGCATTAGAAGCGCATGCCCCCTTCGGTGAAGAAAAGTCAGACAAATGTTTATTCGGCACAGTCCGTGCACGTTTGGGCCACATTTTTAAGTAACGAAAATAAATATGTGTACCTACCTTATGACGAGTATTAAAGAAGTATGAAAGAAAAAGACTTAATAAATTGGGAGAAGAGCAGAAGAATAATGATGTACCTCATTTCAGCAGTAGGTATTGCCAGATGCTATTGATTAGTTAACATCAAACATTTTTTTCAGCCCATCGCCATTTTGTTTTGGGTAAACGGCCTTGGTGTTTTGGGAGGAATCTTCTACTTCAAGTTCATGGTCAAGCAGTTTGACTGGGACAACGAGTTGATGGATAATCTGATGAATTCTTTTATGAGGCCTGCTTATGCTTGTACCATATGCTGGATAGTTACTGCTTGCGTACATGGTTATGGTGGTAAGACTTTATTTGTTGACCTGTTATTTGCCTACGGTATATTATGTAACGACTAGTTTGTCCTGTTACCGGCCAATTTCAGGCCAAATCAGTTTACTGGTTTATCGGGGTTCGCCGGTATTTGGCGAAGTACAAACTAGTTTGGGCTTTTTTTTTTTTTTTAGGATGGGAAGTCATCAAATGACTTCTTCCACTCTGGGCGGAGCGGGAGGGAGTGGCAGACTTTTACTGACTAAAACCCATCCATGTTCCTTCCTCGCCCTTTACGTTCCGGGGCCGCGGTATCTCTTTCGAATAGTCCCGCAACCCCGGCAGGAAACTAGTTTGGCGTGACATCGGGTTTGTCCGATATTTGGCTCAGATAAACTAGTTTGGCCTGACATTGGGTTAGGCCGGTGTTTATGGTTATTTGGCTCAATATTAAATTCATAACGAAAGAACTTACTGATAAGATTAGTAGTTCATTCCATTTTTGAACATACGAGTACATACATGATAAAATCTGGAATCCGGTCGCGATGTTATGATGTAATTTCATGTTTGCATTCACAGGTCCAATAAACTGGTTTTTATCTCATAAAACATGGCGCTTACCAGCTCGCCTGACATATGGGATGTACTTGTTCCATTACCCTCTCATGATCATAATCAATGGCGCTGCCGTAGCGCCAACATTCTTCTCACCGGAAGCATTTGTGAGTATTACCAAATAATTAAAAATCCACATATTGTGGTGTTTTCAGGGCCAACTTAAAAAAAAAATATAGATGTCGCTGCAAGGAGTGCTTTTTTTCTATAATTAATAAAACGTAAGTGTACATTCTCCTTGATATAATGGGGTATTTGTATTGTACCTGATCTGTTTGGGTGAAAGCAATGAAGTTAAATGAGCGGTTTTCGATAAGAAAATATATCAGTATACATATGCACACTATATTTTAAAGACTGTTTTCATGGATTACGATGTCGAACCGCTGAGTAAGTCATATATTTCTAATATATATATATATATATATGTCACCGTAAAATTGTCAAATACGTTATATTACAATATAACGTGTATCTCTCTAGCGATATTGTAAAGTCTCGAATTATTGTCAACTGAACATACGGAAGTATCTCTGCCCCCATAAACGGGACTTGGGGCACCCCCCCGTTAGGTTAGTTAGGTTCCTTTAAACCCTGCACTCGGAAATAGGGGCCCCGCGAAGCGGGGCTCCGTCGACTACGCTTTTTAGGGGAATATGAAGTGTTTTAAGGTTAGGTTATATTAATCGATATTTCTCAGGAATGGTACAGTATCTTTTCCTGAGAGTGGTACCACTGGGCAAGGAGGACCCCTCCTTCTCTCCACACCGCGTCAGTTGACTACCATCGCATACATTACACGAAAAATAGTGCGTTTTATTGTAAGCAGTATATTCATTTGACAATAATTCGAGACTTTACAATATCGCTAGTGATATTACAATATAACGTATTTGACAATTTTACGGTGACATATATATATATTAATATTTTAAATAAAACAGAAATAAACAGTGTTTTTTAGGGTTCCGTAGCCAAATGGCAAAAAACGGAACCCTTATAGTTTCGCCATGTCTGTCTGTCTGTCTGTCTGTCTGTCTGTCTGTCTGTCCGCGGATAATCTCAGTGACCGTTAGCACCAGAAAGCTGAAATTTGGTACCAATATGTATATCAATCATGCCGACAAAGTGCAAAAATAAAAATTTAAAAAAACATTTTTATTAGGGTACCTCCCCCAGACGTAAAGTGGGGAGCGATTTTTTTTTTAATTTTGACCCTGACGTGTGATATATTGTTGGATAGGTATTTAAAAATGAATAGGGGTTTTCTAAAATCATTTTTTGATAATATTAATATTTTAGGAAATAATCGCTCCGAAAGTCAAAAACAATGTGTCCCCCCCCCCCTCTAACTTTTGAACCATAAGTTTAAAAAATATGAAAAAAATCACAGAAGTAGACCTTTATATGAACTTTCTAGGAAAATTATTTTCAACTTGATGAGTTGAATAGTTTTTGAGTTATATAGCACTTTTTCAAAAAAACGCAAATGATAACTTTGTTTTTCATACAAATACTATGAAAAACAAAGTTATTTTTGCTGACGAAAAATGTTGGTATTTTTAATGGTCTGGGAAGCTACGGAACCCTACAGTGAGCGTGGCCCGACACGCTCTTGGCCGGTTTTTTTTTTAATGAATAGAATTTTATTCAGATTACTGTTAAATAAACAAAAAAAGAACAAATAAAGCACCCACAGACATTTACTAGCCCGTGTTTTATTTTTAAAAGGCAATGAATGCCAGCTCCGTATAGCAAAAATAATACACCTTGCTCAGCGCTGTCTATAGTTTTTTGTTGGAAACTGGCCCTGAAAACACCACATTCTAGACCCAGATTAGTTTTTTTTTTAAATATTTTATGAAACAATCAATACTGGTGAAAACGCCAGAAACGCAACCTTATTGGTGATTTTCTTCAGAAGTCAGTTAGTCAGACTGTCTAATATGCAATGACTATTTTCATATTATACGTAACGTAATACACTGTGCGTCAATGTCTCTTCCACCCTGTACATTGCTGGAGGATTTCTGCAAATATTGACAAGAATAATTATTTAGCATTCACTGGCATTTAATAGTTCTGGAGTAAAAGGAATATTTCAGGCAACAATGAACTCTTCTCTTTATTGTCCACTTCTATTAATTTCAAAATTCTTCCACAGGCATTCAAGTTTGTGGCCCATACTGTGTTGGCTATGGTGTGCTCCTTTATCTTCACTATACTTGTGGATTTCCCAATTACAGTACTCTTCAAAAAGATGATAAATTCAGGTATACTGCATTGCTTTATATTTAACAATAAATACCCCAAAATTAACAAGTATAGTGATGTGCAAATGATGGTCCTAGTTTACTCATCCCGCAACATACTCCTTTTTTTCAAAACTATTATTGATCATAAAAGAACATCGTATAATATATGAACATAAGATAAGATAAGATATTTATTTTGCAAATATGGGTACATGCACGGTGACATAAAAATATAATTAGCAACAGCCATATAAGGGTAAGGATAAGGCCTTATGGCCATAAGGATATACAAGGTAGAATTTTCCAATGCCGCCTGGAGGGAAAGTACTCTAAATACTGGAGATAGCACCTCATACTTAAGGAAAACATTCCTTCATATTTAAAAAGAAACAAATCTGCATTAAGATTTTCGAAAATTTGCTTGCCACAGCCGGGAATCGAACCGACTAAAATTCATGAAAGATTACCATTAAAAACCTTATCTAATTTTTCAGGAAATAAGATAACACCCATAATTGTGATTGACGAAGCGACGGAAGAGGATATGGAAGTAAATAATGTAAGTACTGAGGGTGTTCAAAGAAATATGGCGACTATTGATGAAGATGACGACAATTACGAAGATGACGACGATAATGAAGATTCTGATGAAGAAAGTTCAGAATCAGATGACGACGTCTCTCAATCTAGCTCTAATGACGTAAATTCTGAAACAATTGATTTCGCTCCTGAGGCTAGTTCTAATGTTATACATTCTGATCCCTCTGTGTCTAATCCTAATGAAGTTAAATCTCATTCTAGTGATAGTATCGTTGAACCAGGCCCTTCTCGAAGTGACTCTAGTCATAAAATTACTGAACCAAATACGTCTAGTATAAACTCTACTGAAAAGATTGTTGAGCCAAATATAGCTCCAATCAAGTCTAGTGATAGTCTTATTGTACCTAGTACATCTCGCAGTGACTCTGGACGCAAAATTGTTGAGCCAAATGCGGCTAGTACAAATTCCAGTAATAGCTTTGCTGAGCCTAGTACGTCTAGTGTTAACTTTAGTGATAAAATTGTTGAGCCAAGTACTACTCATAGTGATTCAAGTAGCAATGATAATAATGTGGTTGATAGTACCACAAGTGTAAGTACTGAAAGTGTAACTGATACTGCCACAAAAGCAGAGTAGGGTAGGAAAGGCCGTTTAGGAGTCAAAGTATGGTTAAATTACAAGGTGGTAATTATAGCCAAAGTTAGTAAGACGGGTAAAATTACCCACTTGGTGGATGCAGATTTAGTCACCTGTTCATATTTTTGTATTACAGTACTACTGATACTGAAAATACAGGATGTTAAAGTAGGTACTGATTTAAGCTTTGCTGATAAATATTAAGAGATTTGACATTGAATTACCATTGAACGTTGTACCTACTGTTCTACAAACAAAATGATAAGATTCATATCAGACGGATTATTTTGCAGGTTAATGTACTTTAATCATTTCGTAGTAGGTTACTAGGGTATTTTAATTTTTACAACGTTAGTTATTTTTTAAACTAAAATTGAGTTTTGTTAGTGTTTGTATAGACAAATCAGCCCTTAATCAACTAAATTCCAGGTGTCCTGGGATTTAACTTTATTTTTGATTGTTGGACATGTAACAATATTGTGTAAATAGTGTATTTTCAAGTGTCAACCATAAGAGATCTTTTCTTGTATATCATTTGTAATATTAAAAAAAATAAAGAATTTAATAATTATAAGTACATCAAAGTATTTTTTTTAGAGCAGCGGTGGCCCAGTGGTGGCGGCCCCGACTTACGAACAGTAAGTCGTGGGTTCGAACCCAGACAGGCGCATTACTTTGTGTAATTTATTTCATCACCGCTGCTCTCAAAACGGTGAAGGAAAACATCGTGAGGAAACCGGCATGTCCTAGAACCAAAAAATTCGAAGACATGTGACATCTACCAACCCGTACCGGGCCAGCGTGGTAGATTATAGCCCATTCCCTCTCCTAGAGAGGAGGCCTGTGTCCCAGCAGTGGGAACATTAATAGGCTGATGATGATGATGATGAAAGTATTTTATTTCTAATAAATGCATACTCCTTGCATATCAGAGTAAAATGTGGGTGAACACGATGGCCTCTCGCTTTTGGTCGTGGTTGTCTAAGGTCGATGGTGAGAGGACAGCATAATTATGATCTTTTGATTTTTCCCGTTGACCTTACCAGTGTGAGGAACCAGCAGGGTCAGCGGGAATACACCTCTCCAGCCACTATGGGGACAGTTATGCACAGAAACACAGGTAACAGGTATATGTAGGGTGATAGACTTAGGGATTCTGGTGCCTGAACAGATGCAGGCTCAACACTGGAGCCCGCCACAAGTAACACATGTGTATGTCATAATGGGGTGGGCAACTGTGGAACTAATGGCGCTAGCACCGCTTGAACCAAAACATCGTCATTGGTTGTAAATCTGTCAATGTCATTTTATCCTACAAAATAGTTTGACCTCATTGGTCAGATTGGGTCTATGCGGTGGACGCGCCATCTACAATCAGCTTTAACTTGCCGACCCCTTAGGAACAACTTGCACTTAAGTGAGAAATTTGATTTTTGCCGTTGGCATGAAATAGAGTCTACCCTAGCAAGGGATGTACTATGCCATATCGAATGCCAAATAATCAAATATCAATTGATCGACAACTATATATCGAACGTCTAAAAATACTCGAACGTTCATAATAATTATCGAATGTTTGTTGATCGAGCGATCAACGCATCGCATATTCATTGTATCGAAATATCACCGTACTGAATACTTCTTATACAGAAAACCCGAAAACAAATTGTATTTTTTATCTCGCATCTTTTATATTTTTATCCGCCAGTAGCCCACCGGCATTGGGAACAAGCTCTAAACTACCGGTGCGGTGGTCAGGGCTTTTGAGATAGGAACCTCCTAATAATACGTACCGTGTCTAGAAGTACTGCTCTCTGAATCAAGCCATTCATTGCCAAAAAAAAAGTGATATTTCGATACAATGAATATGCAATGCACTGATCATCGATCAAACAAACATTCGATATTTTGAACACTCGATGTATTGAGTGTACGATATTTTGAATTTTCGATTATATACCTTTCGATATTATGAACGTTCAAGTATTTAGGTATTCAATTTATAGTCTGTTGTTGATCAATTGATATTCGATTATTTGGCATTCGATATGGCATAGTACATTCCATAGCAAGGCAGCAAGCAAGTTGCACTTATAGATGGACACGTGGTAGGTGGTGGTCGAGTATACCTCCTTGGTTTCTGGATCGCTTCTTCTAAGAGGTAGGCTTGCCGTGCATAGTGACCCTGACGGCGATTGTTTCGCGGTTAGCTGAAAAGGACCGCCTCACTTTTGTCGGGATTAACCTCGATTCGCCACTTCGGGTACCAAGCGCCAAAGAGTAAAGCGTTGGCTGCTGTTGTAGAGTACGACCGATGGCGTCTTGGTCGCATCCAGTGTAGTATAATATGGCTGTATCGTCGGTGTATAGGGACAGTTGAGCCATTTTGCTATTGGGGATATCGCTGTTAAATAGTGTAAAAATGAGGGGGGAGATAACGGAACCATAATCAGCTAGCCGGGGAGGAGTTTAAACACCTCATTGATGACCATATGTTTTCTATCCGACTTCTCCGAGAAGAATCATTCAAAGAAACTCGTTCACAGTGTCTTTTCTATATAAATTATGTTATAATTCTTATAATGGTCACAGATGAAGTTAATATTAGTCACTTTGGGACCATTTTTCGAATTTTTATGTAAGTAATTCATATTATTATCCTATTACGATTCAAAATGGTCATTTTAAATCATAATAGGATACATAATCCTGACAACATCATCAGGCTAGCCTTTTTCCCAACTATGTTGAGGTCGGCTTCGAGTTTAACCGGATGCAGCTGAATACCAGTATTTTATATGGAGCGACTGCCTATTTAACCTCCAAAACGGCTTAACTAGCTTTCCGAGGCACGGAGGAAACTCGGTATGTAATGGGTGGTCAGCCATCCACAGATCAACTTAGACAAACACGGCTTAAACTAAAGATCGACCCGAGCGGCTGTTATTAAGTAGCCACGAGCTCTTAACCAGACCAGAAATCATGTGAGGACCATGCAGGTTAGGATGATTAATTTGAGTGATCTTGCCCGGTCAATGAACCCATGTGTTATGACACGATTCGACGTGTTTGCAATATCATGCCACCGCGTAACATTTTACGATACGATCTAGGTATATTTAAAACCACTTAAAATTTTAACATCGGTCAACAACCTCTGATTAACGCGGCGAATAATTAATCAATGTTTCTGATCACCTACATATTATCTTCATTAATATTTTGACGCAACTGCTTGATTAGATTACCTGACATAATTATAAAAATAGTGCACCCAACATTTTCGTATTACTTCCGATTTGGCTTGTGCTAGTTAATCATTGCAAAAATCCTTATGAAAAAAAATTGTGAATAAAAAATATTAAAATGATTTTTAAAGTGATTTTAAGTTTATTTTTAGTTAATTTAGTATCAGTTGGTTTAGTTAAAGGGCACATTGTTCAGCCGGTACCAAATGAAGCGTTAGACCAGAGTTTATACGAAGATGTATTGGATCCAGAGAAATGTCTTGAACACATAAATATTATCAGAAATATTACGTATTTATCCTTGTTCTGTAAGTATTATTTAAATGTGTATGTACTTGAGTAATATGCAAAAACTGGCCCGAATAATTCACTATCCGAGACCAGAAATGATAAAATTCGAGGCTGTTCAAACTTGAATGAACTCTTTTAACATTAATTTCCGAGTGTTCATAAAAAGTGACCTAACATTATAAGCGATAAATAACGATAGTGGTAAAGTCAAAAATGTATTAGATTGACATTTAATGGTACTGAATTGTAGGTTCAGTATTCTGTCGACAGCCGTTTCTAATTATGAAACTTTGACCACGATTTGAATCGCTTTGCTTTATTTAAGTTTTAAGAATACTTACTTGGAGGCTTTTTTTTGCTATGCTATTATTCATTATAATTTTTACCAAGTTAGACATAATAATATATTTTGATTGGTGTATTGTGTAATACTGTAGAAGGAATTAATTTAAATATACCTAAACTACAAAATTTAACAAGTACCTAAATGTGATTCTTTCTGTCAAACAGTCGCCGATGCAGGCATCAGGGTTCCAAGAGGAATCTTGGAAGGCAACATGTTAGACATGGGCAACTATCACCAATGTATCGGATTCAACCAACCCATCCAAAACACCGAAATTCAGGGAAAATACTGCATGATACAAGTTCCAATGAACCAAACATTTGACCTATCTTGGGAGATTCAAGAGCCTTCAAATTTCAATCCAAATCTTTTACGTATGGATGCGGAAACAGTGAAGGCTTTAGAAGAGATTAGGGCTGCGAGGAGAGGGATGCATGCAATGACAGGAGTTGCTGATGACAGGTAGGTAATTTTCTAATTAGCTCTATAATTGTTAATGCTGTGAAAGCCTGTCTGACTATAAAACCCGCACAAGCGCTAGTAAGACTCACACTCATCTAGGTGACAAGCAAGACCCATGAATTTGATATTAATTTCAATTCGTCATTTTACCGTTTTCTGAGAAAACGGTTCTGACAGACGAACAACAAAGTGATCTAAGAAAAATAAGGTTCCGTGCATTTTTTTAGAGATACGGAAAAATAATGCTTTTTCAAAGGTCACTTTTCCCGTTCCTAAAGAGATTGCTACACTATACGCATATTCACGGCCCTGAGCTCGTCTACTGCATGAGCATTTTTGCGATAAATACCCGTAGTATATATGTTTCATATCTGTTATCTAATGTGTTCTGATCGTGAAAGTTTAAAAAAGACATTGCGAGCATTTGTTGCATTTTAATTGGACCAAGAACCTTGTCGTTAATAATTGTTATATTTTTCTAGGACCATAACAGACAACCCTCTCGCCGCAATGACATTCAGGTTAGCCGTTTGCATACCCAAACCCTGTACTACGGAACAAGCTCTAAATTCATTTTTGTTCAATATCTCATCGGTAGGGTTTGAATACACTGACGAATTCTGTCGTCTGGCCGATGATAAGCCTTGGGTACCAGGAGATACTGTCGCCGTGTAAGTGAAACTACATATAAATAAATTCGAGAGACAGAATGCATTACTTCAAAATTATAATTCTTTTTTTTCATTTTGCAGAGTTGTTTTCTCTCTAATTGGATTGATAACTGTGCTGAGTACATCATTTGATCTTTGGCAAACAAAAATTTTGAAAAAAGGTATGTCTTTTCCATTTATTTATCTATTTTGTGAAGCAGCGGCAAATCACGAATAAATCTAAGATAAGCGATCTCGACCACCAAATATTGGGGCCGCGTCTCTCCGTGAGAGGAGGCTTGTGTCCCAGCAGTGGGAACATTGCAAACTAATCATAGTAACTTAATCTGTCAAGCCATCTTGTCTGATTTTCTTGTGATAATGAATATAATTTCTTTTTCAGATCCAAAAACAGTTAGCGTAATTGGTAGAGCGTTTTCAGTATACACAAATGGTCGTCGTGTCATGAATTTCCAATCGAGTCCTAATGCCATCGAGTGCTTGGACGGCATCAGGTCTTTAGCCATGATGTGGGTGGTCCTCGGCCATTCCTTCTCATCAGAACCACATTGGGGAAATCCTCTTGATACATTTTTGGTAAGTAATTTAGGTATTTAGGCTTATCCAATTGTGTTAGGGACAGCTTACATTTTTGGTAAGTAATTTTGGTATTTAGGCTTATCCAATTGTGTTAGGGACAGCTTCCAGTCTAACTGGATGCAGCTGAATACCAGTATTTTACATGGGGCGACTGCCTTTTTGGCCGTTCCATCCCAATTAGTACTGAGTAATGCGATATCCCTTGGTAAGATTCCGTAAACCTCGAACCAAGGTTTATAGCCAAGCGTGGCTAAACCTGAAGATGGACCCGAGTGGCTGTCATTATTTAGCCACTAGCCTTTGTATTTAGCCTTAGGCCTGAATTCTTGTCACGCTGACGGCCGGTCGCGTACGGTCGGTCGTGACGTCAGCAAGAACAAAATACGGCGGTCGGTTGCCGCTGACGCCAGCGTCGGAGTAAGGAGCTATATAGAACACAATGTATACTCGTACGCAACCGACCGTCAGCGCGACAAGAATTCAGGTCTTATGAGTACGTATTTGTAAAAAAAATGTCTGTTGATATTTATATTATTATGCTCTCGTTTTATCTTCAAAATAACAAACACTCCTTAATCACAATACCGCGAAACTAAAGATTGTGCAATGTACTTGTACTTGTCAAAGACGCTTTCAAGGTCAAATCAAAACTTCCATTCGTAATAATGTATTTTTAAATCTATACTACTGAACCAATATGAAATGACAGAAATATTACAGTAACTTAGGACGTGAAGAGTTAGGTTCGTTGGAGAAGAACCAGTTTCTTTTTATGGTATTCAAACCAAAAAACGCGTAAACGAAGTTGCAAGCAATATCTAGTCGAAATTATGTTTACATAAAATAGTTTGTAAGAAAATGAGAGCAAAAGTTTACATTATTTGA
Source organism: Xestia ashworthii (assembly GCA_950022955.1). Lineage (NCBI taxonomy): Eukaryota > Metazoa > Arthropoda > Insecta > Lepidoptera > Noctuidae > Xestia > Xestia ashworthii. The sequence goes on along the minus strand of OX465558.1, from coordinate 7,153,088 downwards.
TTATAATCGATTCATTTCTCTCCAGTGGATGACTTCCTGGCAAGCCTTGTGGGTGTTATCAGGGACTGTGACAGTGGACACATTTTTCATGCTGAGTGGTTTTCTAGTGGTCTACACTACCGTTGGAAAATTAAATTCAAGTAAGTGATGACTTGAATGATATTGATTTTGTAACTGCGAATAAGATTCATTCCCCCAATTTGATTAACCATACTACGGTTACATAAATGGTTTTATCGTGTAAAACTGTTATTTTTAGATTTCTATGGGCTACGATAAAAAATATGTGTTTTTTTTTCAAGTATTTTTTTTTTATTTGCTTGACTTCATTTGAGCCAAAATTCCATAAAAGTCTTAAAACGAATACAAAATATTAAACAGATAACGAACCCGTCATTTTTTTGTACGAGTTTTTGTAAAATAAATATAAGGCCTGAATTCCAGTCACGCTGACGTTGGTCGCGCACGGTCGGTCATGTAGGTCGCCGCTGACGTCAGCGTCGCAGTATGGTGCTATATAGAACACAGCGTATACTCGTACGCGTGACCAAAGCACGCGACCGACGTCAGCGCAGGAGGAATTCAAGCCTAATTTCGCCGTCCGAGTTGCTAGTGAAAGTCTTTCTCTTCTTTTTGAGGGTTCTTTTATGACATAGATATTATGGGTTATTTACATAAACATACATCCTTGTGTAGATTAGATATTTATGTGTACGATTTCCTGATAATAATAATAATTTTGCCAATTACCGTGAAAAAAAAATCTGTTCGATCTAGCAAGGTTTAGTCAAACCCCGCTAGAGGGGGGCTTGGGGGGGGGTAGCCCAAAAATAGATCTTAATTTACAATGTGATCTGGTAACAGACTGTACAGCTAAATAGTGCATGTAACATAAAGTACAATGAAGGATTCCGTAGTCAGAATAAATATTACTCATGCACAATATGATTTTAGCGTTTGTAGGTATGTATAAAGGGTGTAAAAAACCTCTTAACGAAGCTGAAAGGCACTTGTTCTCCCCGTCATTGCAAACATGTTTTTGTTCTACACCATACCTGGGAATCTTCTAGTTACGGAGATATTGGGGGTGAAAGTTACAACTTTCTGACAATTTTTTTTAAATACAAGTTTTTATTGTAATGTTTTTACTTTGAACGTCTCTACGACCCCCGTACTATTCAATCCATCCATCAACACAATACAAGTGCGTTACGTTGAGTTCTACCACAAAACATGATTTTTCACCCCAAAAAAAAAGTCGTTTCCCAGCAATAATTTTTGCGTAAAATTACTTAGTTTGATGTACAGAATGCTTGGTTGACGGCTTCGTGATGAGGTGGTATACCTACACCCTGTAGGTTTTCACATTAAAACAACAATTAGCTACAGAACCCTAAAAAATAAATACGTAGGTAATCACTATTTTCTAAGACAAACCAACGTAATTAATTGGAGAAATTTGTTCACAAAACGATAAAAAAAAAATCGTCTAATTCTTATCGTGTGAGATTTTATCATTTTGACACATAGAAATTACTTTATTTATCTACGAATATTATTAAATCACATGCCACCTGCGTAATTAACCGATAACTGTCGAAAGTCATTCTCTCTATTCATCGGATATAGGTATAATTTCGTAAACAACATTTTAATCAATGTAGGGCATTACTAAAGTTACAATAAAATACAGATTGTATAGGTTAGTAGTACCTAATATTTTTTAGTTTTACACGATATTTGTGAAAGTTTCACTCGAGGGCCTTGACAAGTGAAACTGCCACAATCATATAGGGAACTGCCTATCAATCGCCATAATCATCAACAGGCCGAACTCACCCACTGCTGGGTATAGGCTTCTCTTTTCTTGTGCCAATTCCCACGGTCCTGCGCCAGTCTCATCCAGGTTATTCCCCCGACGGCAACTATGTCGTCTGCCCACCTCACCACCGGACGACCCATGTTCCTTATTCCATTTCTTGAACGCTATTCGGTGACAGCCTATCAATCGCTTTATAACAGCATTATTCAAATGGCTTATGGACAACTCATTTTAGTCTGTGAATGAGTATCTTAATTAGGGTCCTATTGTTATTGACAGTGAAAATTGATGTGAAGCTAATATATTGCCATGTTAATAGTAATATATTAGCTTCACTTATTTTATTACGGTTATCTATCATTTTGCATAACAGTTTTAACGAATTCTTTGTTGTTGTTGTGTACAAAAGCTGTAGTAAATACTTATTTAATTAATTCCAGGACAGCTGCTCAAGAACATTCACTTGTTCTGGCTCAATCGACTCCTGCGCATGTTTCCCTTACTGGCCACAGCTGTTCTGCTAGAAACGACGTTCCTCAACCGTGCAACGGATGGCCCAATATGGACCGTAGTGGAAGGTCATGTGGAAAGGTGCAGGACCTCATGGTGGGCCACCTTATTGCACATGCAGAACTATATGAACCCTACGAATACGGTTAGTTCATGCAGGTTTTTTTTTGGCCATAATTATGTAATATTATGGCATTCTCTTTTTCATTTCACAGTCTTTGGGTGATTTTAAACGTGGTACACAGCGTAGTGTAGAATGATATGCATAGCACGAATAATTTACTTATGTACCGTAACGTTTGCTACGAAAGCGTAGCTCGTAGCAATGCCTACGGCGTAGCCGAAGGTTACGCAGGATGTCTTTTTTTATCAATAGAGGTCCGATCATTCTAGTACGGACTGACTAATAGCAGACGCGGCTCCGGAGTCCGAACGCTGACGTATTTCCGGTAGGCACAGTATTTACCAGGGTCTAGTGTCGCTGTTAGTCCACAATTCGTCCTTACCAGTTTGAAGGATCACTTGACAAGAATGTGTAAAATCAAAGCAACAATATGTTTATTTTATTTTCCAGTGTGTCGGCCAGACTTGGTACTTAGCCATAGATGTCCAACTTCATGTTTTGTCACCACTGATGTTATTCTGGGTTCTCCTGGGTAACAAGAGGATAGCTTGGGCAGCTTTATTTACTGGTTTGATCGGTATCCTGGTAGCTTCCACCACCTACAACTTCATCATGGAATTTCCGTCTACTATGATGGGGTACGTATCATTAGTGAGAACATAACTTTAATCTTTATTTCATTGTGTATAATAGCTCAATAATTTCGCAATTTGTTGTTAATCTGATTATAATCGATTATCGTGGTATGGACATGTGATGGGGGTGAATGACGAAAATGTTGTGAGGAATAGGTTGAGTATGAATGTAGATCAGGTTTAAGATAACTTTATTCTCATAAGAATACAAAATTCACTTACATGAGAATATTAAAACTATAACATAAGTCGATATTGTTGAGAGTTTAACAAAACTAGATATTCACAACATAATAATTATTTTGTGGGTAGATCAAAAACACTTATAAAAATCAGTCAATGTTCGCTCGATACATGGGCTCAAAACACCGACACAAAGATAAACAAGTCTCCGTTCAACACAGATAAGCAATAACTAGATGTGACTTGAGATTATTGTTGGAAATGCGATTTTTTCGTGATGTACTCTTTGAGTAGTTTTTTAAAAGTGGCTATGGATTTGGATTCTGTGATGTATTTAGGTAAAGTATTATATAATTTGGAGCCTTCATACATGATACTCTTTCTTCCGTAGTTTGTGCGGGGAGAGTATAGTTGTAGTAGGTCGTGTTCACGTCTCAAGTTCATTTTGTGCATTTTTTTTCTTTTTGTAAAGGTGATGTTTGAGTGTATGTTTTTATTTAGTATTTTACGTATGAGTATGCATGTATTATAGATGTAAGATTGTGTAATGTTCATTAATTAGAGTAGATAACTTTATGGATAGAAGAAGACCAAATAAACTATAGATTTTTCCGATGGGAAATCATCGAATGACTTCTCCCACTCTGGGCGGAGCTGGAGGGAGTGTCAGACTTTTACTGACTAAACCCTTCCATGTTACTTCCTCGCCCTTGATGTTCCGGGGCCACGGTATCTCTTTCGAACAGTCTCGCAGCCCCGGCAGGCTTCGTCCCTTGTTGGCCCCTTCCTTTTTGCTGACATATCTTTGAGGCGCGCGTGGAACACGAACGCGCCGACGACACGGCCTGTTGTATTAAGACGGACGGACGGCGAGCTAGCCCATTAAGTCCATAGCTCACCGTCCACAGGCCCGCGACTATAGATGGACTGTGAGAAGGATGATAAGGCTAGAAAGGAAGTGACTGAGAAGGCGAATAAAAAAATAATAAATAAAAATAAAATAAAATAAAAATTGTGTCAAATAATTGGTTTACAAATTGTTGTGTTCGGAATCTTCTTTTAGACAAATAATGCCTGTAGTAGAAGACTCCGCCCCTCCCTATCTTTTATAGCGTGATAAATTAACACAATATTTTTAAAATGTAAAAATTTAGTTTAGAATACTAAGTCTAGGCTAACAAAAATAAGAAATTAAAAAAAAAGAGTATGCTTGCGAATAATAGAGAAGTATGGAAAAAGAAGACATGCTGTGCCCTAAATAAACTGAGATAAGGGTAGGAAAATTATGATTAGTTATTAATCAAAATCAAAGTCAAAGCATTTATTTCAAGTAGGCCAGTTACAGGCACTTTTGAATTTTCGAAACAAAAATGAACATTTAAAGTAGCTACAGTCCCAGTCACACAATCTGAGCTATGAGTCGGAATATCAATAGGGACCAGAATTTACAAATGAACTGATGATCACGGTTTTGAGCTACTGCCTCACTCATCTTAATAAGTATGTATTTACAAAAAAATAAAGTATCTATATCTGTTTCAACTATCTGGTACCTACGACACAAGCCACGTTGCTTAGTGTGGCACTAGATGACGGTGTGTAATGTCCAGTGATTTATTTATTATCGTATTTATTAATTGTATCTTTGCAATAAATAACACTTTCAGAAGTGTAACAGTACCTTTTATTTACAGCCGTCCTGAAGAAACGCTATACTACTCAGTCAACTATTACATGAACACTTTAACTCGAGGATCTCCATTCTTCGTTGGCATGCTCTTTGGGTATATAGTTAAAACAAAGAAGCTGGTTATGTCAAAGGTACGTTTAATCACGAAATAAATAATGCTAACAAATAATAGCCGCTCGGGTCGATCTTTAGGTTAAGCCGTGCATGTCTCGGTTGGTCTGTGGACCCTTACATACCGAGTCTCCTCCGTGCCTCGGAAAGCACGTTAAGCTGTTGGTCCCGGCTGTCATTTGTAGATCTTAGACAGTCGTTACAGGCAATCAGTGGCCCAAAATATCTGATAACCAGTCTTACCAAGGGGTATCGTGTTACTCAGTACTAACTGGGTTGTGGAGGTCACATAGGCAGTCACTCTATGTAAAATACTGGTATTCAGCTGCGTCCGATTAGACTGGAAGCGAACCCCAACATAGTTGGGAAAAAGGCTAGGCAGATGATGATGATGATGAACAATACAGGGCGATTGGTTAAACGTGGACAGTATACTTTAAGGTAGTGAAGCACTCTTAATATGTACATTACTATGAGGCTCATTCTGGAATATGAAAAAATAAACAGCTGTTCTCTTAATTTTTTTTCCGATATCATCACCATCTGCCTAGCCTTTTCCCAACTATGTTGGGGTCGGCTTCCAGTCTAACCGGATGCAGCTGAATACCAGTATTTTACATGGAGCAACTGCCTATCTGACCTTCACAACCAAGTTAATACTAGGCAATACGATACCACTTGGTAAGACTGGTTGTCAGACTTTTTGGGCCACTGACTACCGGTAACGACTGCCAAAGATGGACAAATGACAGCCGGGACCAACATCTTAACGTGCTTTCCGAGGCACGGAAGAAACTCGGTATGTATGGGTGGTCACCCATTTTTTTTCCGATATGCGACCATAATTTTTTTATGTAAGGAGCAACTGTTATTATTTTCCCGATTTCACGGTTGGTCTTATAGTAAAAGTCGTTAATTTTCATGAGTCCCAATATATGAAAACAACGATAGACAACAATTTACTCAGTTAGGTAATGTAAATTCAAAGCCGACCCACACGGATATAATATATAAGACTGTTCACGTGCAAATTTATCAATATTTTATCGGAAACCAAGCCAACTCTTGCTAACAAACATTTGGGTGTGGTTAGGAAGATCAGCATGATAATTTTAAGCCGTAATCATTTCATATATTTTTACCAAAAAACATTACCTTAAGAGGCCTGCGGAGTAAGCGTAGTTCATACAAACGTAATCCCAAAATAATTTGCAAATCAAACATATTCTTTCGGTAGTGTGTATTTATTTCGATTGGATTACAGAATATCTAGGCCCCCAAACATACATTTTGAATGGAAACTGATTTAAACAAGAGTTATGAGAAAAATAAGTTTTCTATAGAAATTTTAAATTTCTCATATCTCGTCTTTATATCATTGTCCTTTCAAAATATATAATTGGGAACATAGATAGTCTGTAATCCAATCGGAATAAATACACACTACCTTAAGAATATGTTTGATTTACAAATTATTTTGGTATTACGTTTGTATGAAAGACGCATGCTTCGTCGGCCCCTTAATGCAATTTGCTATGTGATAATTAATTGACGTAGATTGAACTACAAAAGATAAAGCGTAATTAATGTTTTTTTATTTAAGTATTAAAAATGAATTGTTTTCAACGAAATTTCTTAAGAGATAACATTTTTTTTCCAGATAGTAACAGCAATTTACTGGATCGCTGCCTTTTCTTTGTCAACCTTCATCGTGTACAGCAACTACCCTATCGGTCAACCGGATTGGGACAACCAGTTGGTTGATAGTTTGTTCAACTCCTTCATCAGACCTCTCTGGGCAGTCTTCGTTGGATGTATAGTGTTCGCATGCGTAAACGGTTATGGTGGTAAGTTTTTCCAACTTGGGCCTCTTGGTAGTGGAATTTAAGAAATATTTTCTTCTGGGGGCTTGTTAACTGAAAAAATCTAATTTTGTCCGTCAGTTAGAGTATCAAAAAACATTTGACCCGTATTTTTCTTTTGTTTCGTAAACCAAAATTGACGAAGATACGACGGCGCTTTAAAAATTCTCAATACGTCACGCCGTGGTATAATTTTTAGTGCGTTCTGACGTCACAAGCCCCCACTCCCGAGTTCTGATGCGTTTTATCTTTGTCAATATTCATTGCTTTACAAAAAATAAAACATGTGTCCATTATTTTCCAATACTCTAAATTAACAGACTAAATAGAATTGCAATTTATTGATGGTGGAAACTAGCCTATATATTCTGTTTAACGGTAGTCCTGGTTCACCGTATGATAATAACTGATCGCTCTACAAGCGCATCCCACAGCTGCGTCGTAACCAAAGCGATCGTGGCAAGAAAACGGTTGTGACGATAGAGGGCGCCTTACGGTTTACCGAAACAATAATCGTGCGATGTTGTATTCGAGTCACTGATCACTTGGGTTATGACGAGAATTTTTTATAGCCTTTTTTATTTTTTTTGCGGGTGGGAAATCATCAAATGACTTCTTCCACTCTAAGAGGAGCGGGAGGGAGTGTCAGACTTTTACTGACTAAAACCCACCCATGTTCCTTACTCGCCTTTTATGTTCCGGGGCCGCGGTATCTCTTTCGAACCATATTTTATAGGCTTCACCTGACGTTTAATGACTTGTATAATTGTTAATTATTCTTTTCAGGCCCTATCAACTGGTTCTTATCACTGGATGTGTGGAAACTTCAATCAAGAATGTCGTACGGAATATATTTGTTCCACTTCGGGCTGATGTGTGCCGTCAATATGACAGCGATTGCGCCTGCGTTTTTCTCTGTTCCATCTGTGGTAAGTTTTCAATTAGTATAATAGAAGTGGTCATTAAATTGATATACATATATAATGAAAGATAATTGAAGTATTATGTTAGATATCACCACTAGGTTAATTGAATTTATTTCTGACGAAAAGTAATAACTTATGTAGTCAATTTAGAAGAGCAGATATCAAATAGTTAGATAAGTCCTTGTGCGAAACATAGTCTTTGGGGGTGCCTATAGAATTGAAAAATAAGTACCTAATCCAAATTAAACTTTATCGTTGATTTTGACTTACCGTTCGATGAAAGCGTTCGGTGACGATAGCGCGATTTCCATGATTAGTTCAGCCAAAAAATTGCTAAACGCGCCTAAAGAAGTTTTGACTTCATCAAACATCATTCAAATCGAATAAATCTTTGGGCATTCCGTCAATCTCATGTAATTTTTTTTACAGGTATTCAAGTTCCTGGCACACTACACACTTGCGTTTATCTTCACATTTGCTATGGTAGTAGTAATAGATGCTCCTTTCTCGACGTTATTCAAACTTTTATTGGGAGGTAAGATGAAAAATATATTGATCTCGCTTTTTAAATGAATTTTAAAGCTTGGCCATATTGCTGGTTATTGCCATTGGTAACCCCATGTCAGTACCTATTGCTGCCTATTTTCTCCAGGTAAATAAATACCTTACGGTACACAGTCGCATCGTCTATGAATTTTCATTTCCAACAAATAATATTATTTCGCCTCGGGTTCGATTCCCCGATTGGGTAATTTGTTACTCGGTGGTTCCATTAGAAATTCTTAGAAGAAACCCTGAGTTAGGATTTGCGCCCTGTAATACGATATGTGCGGCCTTAGACATAACTGGCGAATTAATAATGATTACATTAAGGTACTCCTTTGCTTACCTCCTACGGGGATAACAAGTGTGATGTTATACATATAATATTTTACTATCGACAAACTCATAATTTTTTTACATTATTTTTCTCAGGTCAAAAGAAGCCAAAGAAAGAAGAAGACGACGAACCAAAGAAAGATGTTGAAAAGACAGTCTAAAGTTATACACTTTTAAAAATTAAATTATGTTTTAATATCCAGCTACTTGCACCGGTACCTAAATATTATTATTAATAAATTATTGTAACGTAATTATACCAATTTTAATTTAAAAAATCTTGTTTTTTTTTCAACAATGCCACAATTATTACGGCTATATCAGCTCCATATTTGACTAATTAAATTTAAAAACATGAACGTATTTGAAACAGGGTAAACGACAAAAACAATCTAATTGGTTCGTCAGTTAGATTTTCAAAAAATATTTGACTCGTATTTTTTCTTTTGTTACGTAAACCAAAATTGACGAAGATGCGATGCTTTTAAAATTCTGAATATGTCACGCCTTGGTATAATTTTTAGTGCGTTCTGACGTCACGAGTCCTCCGAGTTTTGATGCGTTTTATCTTTGTCAATATTCAATGATTTACAACAAGTGTCCATTATTTTCCAATGCAACTGACGGACTAAATAGATTTGCAATTTTTTGGTACTGTCGTCATGCCTATTCTAGTAAGCTCTTTGACTAGTTTGTGTGACTATCTGTCTCGTCGGTCAAGTGGTTGAAAGTGCGACTGTTGAGCATTCATCATTCATGATGTTCTTGGTCCGATTCCCGGGTCGGGAAAAGTGTTATTGGGTTTTTCCATTAGTAGCAGCTACGGAGTCTGGATTCGCGCCCTGTTGATGGCAATGTAGGCTCGCCCCTATTCCATGAGACTTAAAATATAACTGCCAAAATCGAGGTCCCTCTACCTAATCCTTCGTTGATAATAAATAAATAATTGAAATAAAATAAGTTTATTATGTATCAATTTGGGTTACATTGCATGTCAAGGAGTCTCCTTTTAGGCATAAAAAATGCATTTTATACATACAAAATAGATTGGCAATTAAAAAAAAAGACAAAAAAGAAATAGGTTAAAAAACAAAATAAAAAAAGTTCGATAAATTGTATAAAAGTGTGTGTGCGCATGAGTATGTTTGTGTGTGTGTGTGTGAGTGTAAGTGCGTGTGTGAGAGTGTGTGTGCGTGTGAGAGAGAAGTTTGAGTGTACAATTGTACATGATGTTGATGACAGGCGTAAAAGAAAACTCTCGACTTGAGAACCTCATACTTTTTTGATCGGTCAAAATCCTCTTTTACGTCCAAATAATTTTGTCATAAAACCACTAGGTACTAAAAAATCCGTTAGTATCGGCCACTGGCTTATTTGAAATCATAACCACGCTCTCTATATTTTAGTCACGACCAAAACCTCTAATTCGGAACACGTAACATTTAAACTGTGTTAGTAAAATATTTCGACGCATGCCAACATTTTCACAAGCTAAATTAAAACAATAAATTATGTTACACAATATTTTAGAATTAGCTAAAACTAAAACTATTTTAGCGGTGGACGAAGCATTCTAATTTAAAATGGAGGTTATTCAATTAAGATATTATTAAAATCAACATGCATGCAGTGTGCGGGCCAGTTATCTCGCTCTGGTGTAACTTTTGGATTATGCAATGCAGGAATAGAAGCGCATTATTTGTGGCATGAATATGCTCAAAACGATCATGAAGCATTTTGTATTCTTATTTTACTAGTATTACGATTTTTTCCTCAATTAACATGGGAAAATGGCAGGAAAGTGATGATGATGGTGAATGTGTATTTGGACAAAGTTAGTTCACTACTCGTCTCTCTCGCTACTCGTGTGTCGCGGGTTTCCCGCACGGAACAAATACAGCTTGGAATTTTTCAATGAGGGAAAGTACTCTAAATACTGGATGCAGCCAATTTTACTCAAAGGCAACATTCCTTTATATAAAAAAATAAACAAATCTGCATTCACAGACTTTCGAAAATTCGCTTGCCACACTCGGGAATCGAACCGATTGAAGTTCGAAAAAATAACATCCTGTACGTTTTTTTACATCAATCGATAGGGGCAAATATATGGATCAAATCTCTTTAACAAACATGACAAATTAAATGAAGGGAAGACCATGAAAAATTCCACCCTGTATATGTTTGAGCTACAGTTAATTGTTCCGGGTCTAGCTGTTTGTGTATGTGAGTTTAAAGGTTTATTAACGAACCACGATACAGGAGAAATTATTATAGTAACGTTTCTTAAAAAAAGTCAGAACTTGTTCTTGACGCAGCATTAAAAACGTTTTAAAAGTGCCACGTACATGACACAAATGTAAAAGGCAGGTGTTACACCCACCGGGGCTGCGGGACTGTTCGAAAGAGATACCGTGGCCCCGGAACATAAAGGGCGAGGAAGGAACAAGGATGGGTTTTAGTCAGTAAAAGTCTGACACTCCCTCCCGCTCCGCCTAGAGCGGGAGGAGTCATTTGATGATTTCCCATCCGGTGTTGCACCCAGCCAAAAATGTAGGAATCTCTATTATGCATATCGGGAATCGAGAAAATACTATGGCTCGACTTGATCCTCGCCACTTTAACATCGTCTATCATCCAGTATCGATATTCTATTGGGTGTTTCCTCTAGATTATTAATAGAATATTTGAATAGATATTAATGCAATTAGCCTGAGAAACATAATTAAATCCGCGGGCACACACTTGGGGATTTTCAATACCTAGTTTATCAGGACACCTCAAGAAACAGCAGTACCTACCAACTTTCAAAACTACGAGAGTTATTTTTTCTGATCGACCAACTTTAAGCTACTTTCCTTAAACTAAATGACCTATCTACCTATTTTCTATCATCCACGCTCATATCTGGTCCCTGCTGGCCTCTCTCATATGGCATATTAAGCAGGAATTGGTTTAACTTCGTTAATGCTGATAGCGAGTGAATATTCATCGCTGGCGATGTGTTGCTGCAGTTCTAATGTATAGTAATACGACGTTAAATGGATGTAAAGTTTAAATGTTTGTAGTTAGTAACGAAGTATCTAAGCGTAATGAAGTAGATATTACATGCAAATTAGCTAGGTTTAAAAAAGACTTATACGTCATAGTACCCAAGTCGTAATATTTTGTTGTTCTTGTATGATTATTTTTAACATCTATTTTTTTGTTATTATTCACTTCCGTTGTTATTATAGTTCATATTTTGTGTAATTGGCCTTGTTTCTTTTGTATATCTTTGTGTAATGTATTTTGATTTGTTTATAAGTGAATTATAAGTGAATGATGTGGTCTCCTATAATTGGAAGCGCACACTTGAATTTCCCCTGTTATCTGTATGCTATAATGTAATTGTGTAGTTTCTGTTGGAGATCCAATAAATAAATAAATAAATTAATTAATTAATTAGCCAAGTGCATTTTTTTTTCTACACCATTACAAAATGTTCTCCATCATTTGCCCTTGCCTTTTCCCAACTACATATATTCGAGTCGGCTTCCTATCTAACTGGGTGCAGCTCTATACCAGTAATTTCATTTCATTTATCATTGATTGACTGCCTATCTGACCCTTGGTAAGACTGAATTTCAGACTTTCGGGCCACTGACTACTTATAAGGACTGACAAACATCTACAAATGATAGACTGGACCAACGGTGCTTTCCGAGTCACGGAGGAAACTCGGTATGTCTACCAAGTCTTACCAAGGACCCAGTCACCCATCCAAGGACCGACCTTGATAAGCGCAGTTTAACCTTTTGAACGCCATTGTCACATATACGTGACAAGCGAGCGCGTGCCCTGTACGCCAAACGACACAAATATGTGACAAAATAGTAGATGAAATTTTGGCTTGACGTGGAGGGCACGCGCGTGCCTTTATGCTCTGGCGGTCAAAGGTTAACCTCAAAGATCTACTTGTGTGACTGTTATTATTTAGCCAAAAGCTCCTTGACATGTTGACGCCCAAAAGCTTTGAAATGAAAATGACTTACAACAAGATTGACGTTTTCGATATCTCATGTCTATTCTATTCTATTCTATTTTTGGTTATGGCAATTTGTGTCGATGCCAATGTCGATAATTCTGCCAATGTCAGAAGTGAAGTAAGAAGCAAGTGGTGTATAGGAAAGAAAGAAAAGAAAGAGAAAGAAAGAAAAAAGAGAAAAAAAAAAAGGAATTGAGAAGTAATAAAAAAAAATTAAATAGCTGAACTCATTGTAGCACTTGTTGTTGGTTAGTAGGACAGCACTGAAACAAGAATACACATATACATAAATTATAATTGTTAGTAACATTAAAATTTAAAACATATACCACATCAAATATCATTTTTATAATTTAATATTATTATGACGGATAAAAATCATCAAAATCTGGAGCAGTTCTGGGGAGGAGTATGTTAAAAGGGAAGGGAAATTTATTGGCACAGGAATCTTTAATTTGGGGAGACGACTATATAAGTCGTAGGATGGGTCATTGTTGGTGCATTCGAAAAAAATGTGATCCAAGCTACCCTCATCCAATCCGCATTCGCAGAGGGACGAGTCCTGCACACGAATTTTGTTAAGGAAAACTGGAGAACAGCAAAAGCCTATGCGAATTCTACATAGGACCGATATGACACTTTTAGGTGCCTTCTTGTAATGGTAGAACCATGGTTTCGGTTTTATTAGCGGTTGGACTGCGTAGTAATAACTCCCTTTCTTTTTGCTCGAGCTGTTCCACAATTCCTGCCACGAGCTTACCAAATCTGACTTGGGAAGGTTTAGTAGGTCATAGCCTTGGTGAATAAGGTGTTTAGGGTCTGCAGTTAGGGAAGAGCAAGCGTCCTTAGCCAATGTATCAGCACATTCATTGCCTTGAATGCCACAGTGGCTGGGTATCCAAACTAAATGAATGATTTTATGCTGATTGGCACAGGATAGTAGTGACTTTTTAATATTTAAAATTAGTGGACTATATAATTTGCTCTTGAAGGGGTTTTGGGATAGGGATTGAAGACAGCTGAGGGAATCTGTAAAAATGACACCAGAGTTAATATTATGGGATTCTATGAAAAGGCATGCTTCCAATAAAGCCACACTCTCGCCTGTAAACACAGAAGATTCCTTTGGACATTTAAACTGCAAGATAATTTTAGAATTTTGGTAATAAACAGCAGCACCGGTGTAACTGTTACTTGTTAACTTAGAGGCATCAGTAAAAAACCTTTGAAACCCATTCCATCGCTCACACACCACCGCATTAAAGGTCGAGTTTGCCGAAGGGGACTTTTTAGAAATACCAATGTTGTAAAATATTTGGGGTTTGAAGCAAAGTACTTCATACGGGAAGTTAAACAATGGTAAACTAGGATATTGGACAATAGGGCAAGCTAAATTTTGAAGCTGGCAAAATGCTTTTAATATAAAAGGAGGTTCCTTATATTTCCAATATTTTGAATGTCTGAATAGGGTATCTAATTCGTTCAGTTTTGGTATAAGAGGATGTAGAGTTTTGGGGATAACCCTAGACAGGAACCGGGACGCCAGATACTGCCTCCTCAGGGCTAAGGGAGGTTCGGCGCATTCGACCTGCAAGGCGTTAATGGGAGAGGACTTCATGCAACCTGAGATAATCCGAAGGCATTGAGACTGAACCCTATCTAATCCAGCTAAACCGCCTTTGTTACATGGAATCAACAAAAATGAACCATAATCTATAATGCTACGAACTAAGGCGTTATATATTAATTTCATAGTGTAAGGATGGGCACCCCACCAAACACCCGCGAGGACTTTTAAAATAGGGATAACCCTTTCGCATTTTTTAACCAAATAATGAATGTGGGGTAAACCAGATAATTTAGAATCCAAATACACGCCTAAAAATTTTACTTTGTTAACTAATGGAATACCTTGATCTTCAATACTAACTGTGACTTGAGGAATCCGTTGTTTCCGGGAGAAAATGACAGTCGAACTTTTCGGAGCAGATAGGGAGAGACCATGGTCTGAGAGCCATTGATTTAAAGAGTCCAGAGAGAGACAGAGAGATGAAGCAGCATCAACAACTGATGCATTGGCTACGTACAGGACAAGATCATCGGCATACTGTAAAAGATGACAGTCAGTGTTGAGGCAGGAGCCAATGTCAGCTGTGTATAAATTATAAAGTAGTGGACTGAGGACAGAGCCTTGGGGAAGACCTTTCCACGTCTGTCGTTCCTCAAATATCTCACCCTGGACTCTCAACACCAAAGAGCGGGACATAAGAAGCCCGCATATACACTGTACCATCCTCGCCGGGATACTCAGCTGTTGCAACTTTTGCCTGAGAATGGGAAGAAGGACATTGTCATATGCGGAAGATATGTCTAGGAAGGCGGCTACAGCAGATTCATTTTTTGAAAAGGCTGTACGTATATCCGTAACTAACGTTGCCACACTGTCCATTGTACTAAGTCCCTTCCTAAAGCCAAATTGGTGGCTGGGCAGTAGATTCCGAGACTCAACAAACCACTCAAGTCTATTTTTAATTAGATGTTCCAGTAACTTGGCCAAGACGGACGACAAAGCAATTGGTCTAAGTCCATTCGGGTCATCGGCATTCTTGCCGGGTTTCAAAAGGGGGATGACTATTTGTTGTTTCCACTGGTCTGGAACCCAACCAAAACGATAGCAGTAGTTAACAATTTCGAGGAAGTATTTCTTAGCGTTTGTACCAGAGTGTACTATAAAAGAGTATGGGATGCCATCCTTGCCAGGGGCGGTATCCCGTACATTTTGAAGCACAGTATTCAATTCCTCCATTGAAAAGGGGTAATCTAGTGGATCCTCTGCAGTATTTACAGGCGTGGGTAATAATTCTGAAGATAAGGGAACATAGGCTGGAGCAATTTTATCGAAAAAGGATTCAGCAGTTTGTCTGGTGATGGGGGAAGAGATTGATGGGGAGCAACCACGTCTAAAGCGGTTTATACTCTTCCAGACTGCTGAGACGGGAGTGGACGGGGATAGAGAAGTGCAAAACTTTACCCAACCTGAACGTTTCTTCTTTCGAAGAAGTCGTTTAGATTGAGCATACACTCGTCTGTACTGTAATAAATTGTCGTTGTTCATCGATTCATTGTACTGCATTTCGGCGTCATTCCTAGACTGTATTGCTGCGGTGCATTCCTGGTCCCACCATGGCGGTGATGGAATTTTGTTTCGGGCACAGTTCCGCAACTTAAAAGATGAATCTGCACTTGCAATTATGGACGAAACAAAACCTTCATAACAATTCTTAACATGGCAGTGACTGAGAAGGCCTGAAAATGCTGAGTTTAAATTTGGAAGTTCACTAATTTTCTCCTCCAGTAATGATGAAAACTTTGTCCAATCGGGTTTGGACAAGTTATACTTCAGAAGTGGAGGGGAAGTTTTTTCTAAAAAGGTCTTATTAATCAAAGATATTACTATCGGGTAATGGTCGCTACCATGCGTCAGAGTAGTGCACTGCCAATGGATCGATGCCGCCAACTCTACAGAACAGAATGTGAGATCTACACAACTCTTTTGCTGCCCAGGAAGAGATCTACGGGTCGGGCAACCGTCATTCAGGACGCAGAGGTTAAGATCATCAAGGATTTCTACCAAACCTTCTCCAAAGGAATCACATCTATTAGAACCCCACCTAAAGTGATGGCAATTGAAGTCACCCATGACCAAAAGGGGTCCATGGATACTACTAAAAATATTTTTTAAAATGGTTAAAAAGTTGTGATGAGGATGTGAAATGTATACGGAGAGGACCGTGATCCCCTCAACAGTCCCTCCAACTACATTCACATCACCACCAAGAGCAGGTAAGGATAAGGACAAAAGTGGGACACGGTTATTGAAAAGGAGAGCCGACCCTCCATAGCCATCAGATCTATCACATCTAAGAATATTAAATTGTGGTACACGAAAGCTAAGACTCGGGGTAAGCCAAGTCTCAGCAATGGAGCAAGCCAGGGGCTTGTACTTATTAAGGAGGGATATGAGGTCGTGCTTTTTATGCCACACGCTCCTCACATTCCACTGGAGGAATACTTGGCGGGCTGCCATTTTTAATATCTAGAAGAAGAGTAACAAGTTGGTGGGCAACGTTGGACGGTATTTGTGAGCTAGAAGAAGACATAACAGTGGTTAGGAGTTTTACGAGGATTTCGATAATGGAAGAAATATTATTACGGTCTACATAGGGGTTATTAAGAGCGCAGCCATTAGGCTGTGAAGATTGGGGAGAATTAGTTATTTGCTCATGAGCAACTCTATCATATGATGGGGAAAGGGGGGCATGGGTCTTAGGCTTTAAAAATACTGTTTTACGATATGATTGGGGTAGGGATTTTGTTACATTGGCATAGTTACGGGAAGCAGCCGGGACAGTTTTACTTACTTCAGCATAGGACAGGGATTTCTCAGCCATGATAGTCTTTATAGCCTTCTGTCTACCAAACTCCGGGCATGACTTGCTATTAGCAAAGTGATTCCCCGAGCATAGTACACAGCAAGCTTCAGCCTCAGAAATGCTGCAACCATCACCAGGGTGATCATTGCCACATTTACTGCAGCGTGGTTTCGACCTACATATCGACTCAACATGTCCAAATCTGCAACATTTACGGCACTGAATAGTAGGGAAAACATATTGCTGTACTGTAAGTGATGTGTAACAACAGTAAACTCTGCTTGGTAAAACCTGTCCGTCAAACGTGATCACGCAAGTTTCTGTGGGTTTCCATTCAATAGCCCCGTCGTGGAAAATCTTTTTATTAATGCGTCTGACCTTTAGAATTTGTCCACAACCAGATGGGACTGATAAATAGGTTTTAGCATCCTCTTCCGACATGTCGTGGGGAACTCCTTTTACAACACCCATACGAGTAATATTAAATGTGGGGATACTAGCAATATAACCATTTTTTGTCAAAGTACTGTTAATGATAAAAGCATTTGCATCCTGAGGGGAAGTAAATTCCACAGAAACTCGGTTACGACCAACGCGTTTAACGCCGTCACGAACTACATTACAAATATTATTATTGTAAAGGAACATGCCAAATGTAACTGGATGGAGAGTTGTATTAGCACTAGGATGGGATTCCGTGCGGGATACGTGGACAAGGAAAGGCGCTTTGTCTGTCGCTGAGTACTTAGTACGACCAACTTGGGCTCTTTGTTGCTTCGTAGGAGGGCTTGTGATATTAACATCGTCAACTGGACGTTTGCGTGACGGATTGGATGTTATTTGTGTATCTGACAAGCTGCAAGCAACATTGGCGAGTTGGGATAGCGGTGAGGTCGGTGATAAAGGAACGTAAGCGGAAATTGAGGGAGCAGGGATGTCAGGGGGAGGATCAGGATCGGGAGGTTTATTTCGCTCCATTATAACGGCAAAAACTACTCTTACTGGAAATTAACAATACAAACCCGATTAACAACACAAGGACAACACAATAGAATAAAAACAAGTCACAACAAGTCACTGATTCACTAAATACAAATAAAAAATTCAAGACACACGTGCTAACTAAACACACTCTGTGGCGAGAATCGATATCTCATGTCAATCCAAGTCATAATTGTCTTTTCCATCTCCGTTGTTGCCTTGCTGACATAATGTCACTCTGTTTAGACCTGCATTGAATTAATATATCTAATTGATTTCTGTTTTCGTTGTTTAAAAAAGTTAGGTATGAAAAAAACATTCTTCCAACAACGACGCACTCTATAATACTAATTTTTACTAAAAAAACTAGTTTTTCTCTTAAATCTGTATTGTTATTTTTTTCCAACGACAACTTTTTTGCCCGTGCCACTTTTTAAACGGATTAATTTATTTGTAATCTGCACTAAAGAGGCCATTCGATCCATGCTCAATCTACGTCCTCCTAAATACACAACAGTCGTCGAAACTCGTCCGACTTTAGACAAACTCTGCTCGTGTTTAAGCGGACTGCAACACAAAGATCGGACCTTCAACTGAGCCACAAAACAGAATGTGCAGTCCAAAGCTTTGACCAACGTCTAAGTCGGAACTGTAGTGAATATTCTGATCAGAAGGTCAATGCATGTGAGAAGTCCTTAAAAATTTCTTCTGTATCGTGGATGCATATACAAATATTTAAACTCACATACACAAACAGCCAGACCCGATACGACTAACTGTGGGCCATACAGACATGTTGAAATGTGCGGGGATCGAAACCAAATCGAATCGAACGCAGTGCAGCACGCAGTGCCAATCGCTCAGCTAAATTCGCCAACCGTACTGGTTATCAGACAAAACCTATGTCATCAATTCGAGAAGGAGAAAAAGTGGTTATCCGGTCAATGTCCGGAGTGACCACACTTATAGACGCAGATTCGGTTTGAGCAGGCGTATATGTCCATGCGTTAAATGCAAAAAGACGTCATTTTAGTTAGGATGACGCGATTCAACAACGTGGGGTTTCTATGTTGGATTGTTGACGGGGAGAAAGTGAGGTCTGAGGTCTATTTATTTAAAACTGTTCTGTTTGGAGGCATGCAGTGACGATTGCATTCCGATACCAACAACAAGTTATTAAGGATATGAAAACACTGCTTGGTTGGCGATTTCGGGAAACTCTGTATAATTCAGACCGAAACAATTAACTAAACTCTATGAGGTCACTTTGAAGTGGAAGTTCTGCTGCTAATGTTTCACGTCGTCAAAGTGCAACAGTATTCGTATAACCTATCTATGTTGGGAACGGATGCCAACACAAGTTACATCTGTCTAAACTCCATTACAAACGCTACATTTGTATAAACACTAGGACCTGGAAGTTTCGGGAGCTGTAATTTGCCCAGTATCTATTGTTTAGTTTTCTTGTTCTAGCATATATTGAATTGTAATGGTAAGCAGTCGTTTATAAGGTCAAAATTATCTTTAATTTCCGAGTCATGGATGTTAATTAGTATAATAAGTATGTATTTACAAATGATAAATGATATTTATTTTTCAAATAGGTTTTTAGAAACATTTTTACTCGTCCTCTTTTTTAAAACTTGATGGGGCCGGTGTTTCGTACCTGACTAAACGTTTTAATGTAGTATATCACGTAGATCTTAAGTTACTAATAATAAGCTTAGTTTAATGTAACGTGTCCAATGATGGAGCACGATCGTAGTTTTAATTTTTCTTTTAAATCAATCAAACAATTAATAAAATGTAAATAAGAGCTTTCTACCGCAGACGTGGGGGTCCACGTCTGCGGTAGAAAGCTAATTATAAAAAAAAAGAAATGTAGTATATCAATTATCTGGTGTCCACGACACAAGCCTCATTGCTTAGTGTGGCACTAGATGGCGCTGTGTGTAATGTGTGTGTATTCCATCGATATTTATATTAAAATTACAAATTGTAATCAGATAAATAAAAAGGAAGATTGCTTTGGTTCCAAGGACTGTCAAATAAAGCAAGCCCGGATTATAGACATTGTTATTTCTGATAAAAACGAAGGACTTTTTCGGCGAACAGTTCATCGGGGATTTACATTTTGTAGAACCAGTTTTAGATCAAAGGTGTTTATTTCGGAAAACGATTCGAGGGTCAAAGATGTCATATTCATTAACCGATTTCAAGAATCATTAATTTAATTGTATATGAGTAAGAAAAAGATGGGTATTCTTTTCTTAATCATATAAAACTTTTCTGTTTTTTTTGTGCACGCGTGCCACGTGGGATTCCAAGTTTTTATTTTTAATTAATTCATGCCGAAAATTCGCCAACCGAAATTGCGTTCGAAACTAAATAGGGTTACCCGATGTGGTTATATTAATAATATACGCTATTTCCTTCAAGAGCAGCCGCCGGAATAATTTCAAGTTATTATAGCGGAAAATTAGGAGAATAAGACGAGTCGCGCGTAAAACGAAACGTGTATACTTGGTCCTTTTCAAACAACAGTTAACAACGTTCGGTTTCATGGACAGAGCTCGAAAAAATAAAGTTGGTAACATAAAAGTAGCAACAGTGAAGTTGCATGCGGTATCGGAAATTGTTAGTGGGCCAAGTTTCATGCGAGTGTATTTGCTACACAGTTGCAGAGTTCGGGACTAAAATAAACTGCTTACCGGTTCATGTGGAGTTTCTGAACGATTTTTAGATGTTCGAAATTCTGTGTTGTATGTCTTGTTTTAGTGTTTCCGTCACTTGGAGCAATTTCCCTTGTGAGGAGACTTACGGTTTACGAGTGTCGTTTTCTTGCATGTATATAGTTTTGGCACTGTTTTTCAATATGTTGCGGTGCATACTCTTGTAAATTCTTGTTTTTACCGAGTTGTGTCCCTGAGGTGAGTAAGGGAAAGTAAAGTAATCATGGAATAAGGGGCCTCACGTACTACGCGGCCACGATCACGAGCAATATAAACCACGTATAAAAAAACAAATAGCCTTTATTTACTCTGACATTTATATACACAATATTATACTTACTTTGAAAAATAAAAAAATGGGAACTACATTTATTTGTTTTCTATGTCTAAACTTAATTTTAACTTTAACTAAACCGTCACTGTGGTGAAGTTATCAACAGCCTCGGACACCACGGCCTGTCGATTTGCGAATGACATCATCCGTCGATCTCTTGTTACCGTCGGTGTTCCAGCTTTATTAGAACCCAATGGTTTGGCACGCGACGATGGCAAGAGACCGGACGGCATGTCTTTGTTTCCATGGAAAATGGGTAGGCCTCTAGTGTGGGACGCAACATGTGTCGACTTCGCACCTTCCAGTTCCAGTAGTTCATCGTGCTGTGCGGGGACTGCCGCTGCGGCTGCGGAGAACCTCAAGCGGCGTAAATATAGTGACCTTATTGGTAACTATATTTTCGAGCCGTTTGGGGTTGAAACTCTAGGACCGTAGGGTCCGAGTGCTCACAGCCTTTTCAAGGAAATTTCAAAACGCTTAGTTGACACTTCCCGTGACCTTAGGGCTGGCTTATACCTCGGCCAAAGGTGCCATTGCCATTTGCCATTCAGCGTGGTAACGCTGCTAGTCTCTTGGGGACATTACCAGTTGACAGCGTAGAGGAGGAGGTTTTTGACGCCATTTTTAAGTTAGTTAGTTTAGTTAATTTTAGCAAAATGTAAATAATGCACATTTATATTACTTTTTCCAAATAAATATTTAACCTAAACTTACAATTTTAACTTTAAACAATACATATTACCTTTTATTTGTTTGTCTTATCAGTTACCAGGTCAGGCTGTCTCAAAAGCCTCCTCTCCTTAGGCAGAACATCCTCCCATCTCTTTACCTGCCTTCTTCTGCGTCTTTTTCCGTCACAACCCAGCAATAGGCTGTGAAGAGGCCACTGCAAGCCTAAAATTATTTAACCAAACAAACATAATAGTAGCCAAACAAAGTGTGTATAAAACTTGTAAATATTAAAGACGCGACGCTGAGAGTACTTACAATATCAGTGAAGAAACTTTCGGAGATAATCCCTGGAGCCACTCAACCGCCCTGGATTATTCTTTAACTTAGAAACTTGCTCCGTAATCGTATGTTAGCGGTTATTGGTTGTGTCAATCATTTGTTTGGGTTATGGTGTTATTTGGCTTTAGTGGGTCCACGGGTACGATAACTTTTTTGACAAGCGCGGTTAAAATTATAAGAGGTTTCGTACTTGTACTTGCATTTCCTTTTATGTATTTTGGTATTGCATTTAAATAAACTGTTATTGATTAAACACCTACTTTTCCCATGCGTTAAACCTAGGCTTTCATTTAACGAAGCTACGTAGATGCTACGGCGTAGCAAGCTCGCTACGCAGTCGTAGCGATATCGTAGCATTTAGTGACTTTCTTTATTTGGTCTTGTTTGTTGAAAATATTAATCACAAAATCAAATTCTTATTTTTATCAATAAATTTTCTTTTTGTAATTTCTCAATAAATTCCTTACTTACGTCCGATATTAAATAAAATTCCAGCGACTTGAAAATAAAAATAAATAAAACTGCTATCAAAGAAAAACACGAAGAATGAAAAAGTGCAGCATAAGTTTATCTTGTCGAGCAAGTTCAGTTAACTGGGCGAAGTGGATTAGCATAGCGCTCGGGGCGCTGCTGTAACAAGTTGCAAGCAACGTTGCAATAAATAGCATGCAACACCCCATGGTACGAGTTTTATTTTGAGAAAGTTTTTGCTGTTGGTCACGATATATTAGTAGCAGATTAAAGTTTACTAGCATATTTTGCTTGCGACAATAATATGGGTTTGATTCCAACGAAAGGAGAATATGACTATTTATGACTAGAATACTAAACAAGGTTGTTTTATTTTGAGGGGTCCCTCTTAACTTTTATTCTTCCAAAGCTAGGGAAAGGCCTTCCCGTAGCCTTCTTCTTTCCGAACCATCGTTCTGTATGCCTCTGGGTGAAAAAAATTTACGCCTATCTACACAAGTTACAATCGCTTTCTAAGCGTTTCATATTACTACGGAAATTTTCAACAGGACTGATATAAGCTGTATGGTAACTTGCGTCAATCCAACATATTTTTGACTTTCCCCATTTCGTTGAGGTTACCTTGTTTAAACCTTCTGGCCTATAACAACGTGCGCTGCGGGACTGCTCGAAAGAGATACCGTGGCCCTAGAACACATAGGGCTAAGAAGGAACATGGATGGGTTTTAGTCAGTAAAAGTCTAACACTCCCTTCCGCTCCGAACAGAGCGGGAGAGGACATTAAAGATGATTTCTCATCCGAAAAAAAATGGCCTGTAGCAAAGTGCTAAACGGTTCATCAGTATCATCATCCTATTCCCGACTATGTTGGGGTAGGATTCCAGTCCACTCGTATGCATCTGAATATCAGTGTTTTACATGTTACTGCCTATTCATCGCAGAGCATAGCCATGTCTTTCGTATATGATAACAATTATTATGATTTATGATACCAAGGGTGTATGATGGTATGGTATAATAATGTATTTGCATATGAATAGTGATGCTTTGTAATTTCGTAAGATTTAATGTATTAATTTTCCGCTGCGTATGTATATTTTCGTACCCATTTTGGTGTTACAAAAAGTGAAAGGGTTTCAAGCTATGTTCTTAGGCCTATCAACGATACGAATAATATATAAACGGTGTACAATACCTTTTAACGAAGCTAAAAGACACTTGTTTTCCCCGTCATTGCGATCATTTTTTTGTTCTACACCATACTAATTAGTATAACTAGTCTAACTAGTACTTGAAACTTTGAACCCCAATATCTCCGTAACTACGGAGATATTGGGGTTCAAAGTTTCAAGTTTTCGACAAGTTATTTTTTAAATACAAGATTTTATTGTAAGATTAGACTCTAAACACCTCCATGACCCCCGAAATATTCAATCCATCCATCAGCACAATGCTTAGAGTGCGTTACATTGAGTTCTACCACAAAACATGATTTTTCTCGCTAAAAATAAAACTCGTATCCCAGCAATAATTTTTGTCTAAAGTTATTTAGTTTGATGTACAGAATGCTTGTTTGATGGCTTCGTGATGAGGTGGTTTACACCCTGTACAAGATTGGAAGAATCAAATAACAACAGCCAATCAAATCACTTGCCATATTTGACTATGGGAGAAAATTCTTGTATTTCTGAAACGGAGTACCATTATCTCCTGACGAATCAAAGTAAAAACAAATACTCAAGCATACCTGCGCATTATCGATCTAGAAAATTAATTATCATCACTCACAGCCCAGCTTCACCCACTGCTGGTTAAGGCCTCTCCCTGCTGGTTCGAATCTCGAAACAAACAGTCTTATTCGATACCAAATTGGGGGTTATCCCGAAAATAATTTTACACGAAAGAAACAAAATGGACGTGCATAATTTTAGTAAGCCAAGAAAGCTTCTTAAACCTTGTGTGACCCAAGATAAGGTAAATCTTTTTGTCGAATAACATTTCAGTAGCTTTGCAAGATCTTTCACTGATTCAGAAAAGCCCTTTACCATTTTTTTGTATGTATAAGTATTCGAAGTAGATGTAAAAATCCCAGTCGATATACGTGTATGGCCAGATGCATGAAACTGGACGAAGTAAAAGAATTTGTAAGGAGTGGATCATAGCGAGTGGCTTATGTTATGTCTGCTTATACCTATGGGAACAAGATGGAGTTTGGTGTGTGAACTACCAAAGACGATAGCCTTCACATAAGTTCTATCTTTTCTACTCTATCATCCTTATTAGCCTACAACAGTTCACTGCTAGACATAGGACTCTTCAATCGCACGCCACTCAACTCGATTCTCGGTAACTCTCACCCAGTTGCTACCAGCCACCCTACGAAGATCGTCGCTCCACTGACTCTGAAAGCGTCTCACCTTACGCTTGCCGATTTGCAGTCTCCGCTTCTCTTCAAATGGTAATAAATTCAGGCTTTTTCATCCATTACCGGGCACGAGCCTCTCCCAAACCTCGTCACAAAACCAGGCTCATCCAGTCTGACTAAACTAATTTTACTCATCAGGACTCTTTCCCTCTATCAGTTATCGATCCTTTGACATACGTAACCAGTCCACTGATAAATCAGTTTGGTATGTTTTTGGGTAAATCCAGCTTGTATCATCGTTCCCAAATTTAACGAACATCGCATTGTCCCGACTAACAGAAACATTTTTACAACTGTTTACAACTGACTGTACCTATCCATGTATGTACACGTATGTAGTGTTGCATCCATTGATTGCATCGTTGCATGTTCCTTGTTATAGCAGCACCCCGAGCGTTATGGAATTCATCTTGTTTGTTTTGCTTGCGAGAAGCACTTCTTTTGTGACGAGTCAAAAGTTTTGTCGAGAAAATGTTGACACGGGATTTTCGTATGAAAAAGACTGATTAAAAGCAGTAAGATAAGTTTCTAAGGGAAACGTTATATTGTAATTGTAATTGTAATTGTAATAAATATAATAAAAGAGTAAAAAAACTGTGTCTGTACATTGAATATATTAAAAAAATTATAATTGAGGGGGGTTTAGAAACAGTAATAGAGCCCGAATCCAAAAAAAAAATTCTGTCTGTTTGTCTGTTTATCTGTTTGTCTGTTTGTCTGTTTGTCTGTTTGTCTGTTTGTTTGTACACGCTAATCTTCGGAACTACTGAACGGATTTGAATGATTCTTTTTTTGTTGTATAGATATTAAGTCTGTGCAACATATAGGCTATAATTTATCTTGGAAACTGGAACACCTGATGCAGAACCGCAACAGACCAGCTAAACTATAAGAGATACAAAAATGACACCATAGCAAAAATTGTTCCACGTGATGAGCATTTTCTGCTGAGAGAATAAATTTGAAGATCTGGAACACCTGATGTGGAACTCCAAGAGCCCAGCTACACCATAACACATACAGGAATAACGTCTTAGCAAAAGTTATTCAATCTGATGAGCACTCTCTGTTGACTTATAAAAATCGAAGATCTGGGACACCTGTTGTGGAACTCCAATAGCCCAGCTACACCATAGCACATAAGTATAGGAATGACGTCTTAGCAAAAGTTGTTCGGTCTGATGGGCACTTCCTGTTGACTTATAAAAAATCGAAGATCAGAAACATCTGATGTGAAAATTATTGCATAACAATCACTAATTTCACTGCAAGCTGGGAGTATATCCACGCAGTGAAGGCGGTTACAGTTTAGGAATGATTTTCGATGACGATGGTATATCATTGAAAATTTGACTCTACTGGCCAAAACTCCCATTTATTATTTTATTTTATCGAATTAATATGTCTTCGGGCTTATGTTATTTCAGTGTTTAATTTCCTTTTCCATTTATCTTCGTGACTCGGGAGCCTACCCGTTAACGCAGGGTAGCAGTCACTTAGATTTTAATTGATTAGGTATCTTCACAACAAAACTATAACCATGTCTAGAAAGAGGTCAAATCTTTCAGATATCATCTGAAGAATCGGATGTGTCTCAAGATATAGCCTTAGGTCAGGGCGACCTTCCTTGGGTTGATAAGACGTATACTCCTATGATTGAATACGCCACATATTCCGCCATCGGAGGTATGGCTCAAAATTGTAATTTTTTTGAAGCAGTTAAATGGCAAAAAGAAACAAACGGTATGTGTTGCTCAGGTGGGAAAGATCCGTTATTTTCCCATCCCCGGGCTCTTAGAATTCCACATCAGTCGTTTCAGATCTTCGATTTTGACGACCCCGTTGTCGCTGGCATAAGCAACAGGATCCGCGTACGAAGTCGCGGGCAAAAGCTAGTATTGTAATAATTTGAAAGACACTCACACGACAGCGCTCGTCAATGCGGTTGTTCGGTGAAGCGTGTTTACGTTTTTTATGAAATCCGTTGATGCTTAACACCGCAAGATGTTGTGCTGAAACAACTGTTTGTGCTAGATGAATAGGAAAACAATACGACATTTCAAACGGGTAGATAATTTTTAGAGAAAATAAAATAAAATACTGAAACTAAATCAAATCAATACGACTGGGTTAGAATTAAAAAAGCGGGAGAGAGATTCGAGCTGTGCATTTTCCTATTGGGCCTAATAAAATCACCCAGTTGTTTTTGTAATAATATTTCTTCGTCCTCAGAAACCGGGCATCAGATCAAGAGACCGGCAAAAATGAAACGTCATGGGGATTTTTATGTTTTCTGGGTCAAATATATTATTTACCTGGTTGCCAGTCATAGGTGGAAATCCACCGTATCATGCCAGTTGCTCGTTCTCACAGGCAAAGAAGCGTCTCGTATTTTTGAGACACATTACTTAGAACGTCGACTGAAAATCTAATATTTATGTGTGAATTTTCCACACGTTGTTTTTCGTTGTTTACTTGGCTGTTCTATTTGGAGGATAAATAATAAGTTTGTTTAGTCCAAGTAATTTACACGTGTAGTTTAATAAGATTGTGTATCTGTGCACTATCTACTATCGATCTTCTTTTTGTACATTGACAAAATCGAGCACTATACGTAGGTAATTTAATCTTTATTAGTCTTGAGTTACTGATTATACTGCTCTCAAAATGGTGAAAGAAAACATCGTCGTGAGGAAACGGGCATGTCCTAGAACCAAAATTTGTAAGACATTTGACATCTACCAATACGCACTGGGCCCGCGTGGTGGATTATAGCCCATTCCCTCTCATTGAGAGGAAGCCGTGTACCAGCTGTGGGAACATTATAGACTAACGATATGAAGAAAAAGAATTAGCCAGTCAGTTGGATGCTGTGCTTGAATGTCCTAGCTCGAAGGCTTAACATTGTGCTCTTTGGAGCTTTTTATTGCACCACAATTTACTTACATTCATAACATAATATATGACATCACCTGTATTCCTCGAAGGATTCAGCAGAGGTGACCTAATAGTACACTCAAATTTCGCCAGTTGTGTTTAAGTTCCATGTGATTGGGGGCGAGCCTATTGCCATCAACCGGGCAGAAATTCAGTCTCTGTGGCAGCTACTGAAAAATTTCTTATAGAAAAAACCCAGTAACAAGGCATTGCTTATCTTCATAAATAAGTCCATAAAAACTCCCCTCTCTAAATCACCAGTAACTAAAAAGAAACGCAATTAAAAAGTCTACCATCTCCTTTTTAAACCGCCATTTACCTCAAGGTTACTTAATCTCATTTAGTCTAAAAAGAGACGTGGATGTTCCCATTAAACTTGTACGGAAATGCATTTAAGATAGCAAGTTGGGGCTGATGTGCGGCTTAGCAATAAAGCTGAGCTTAAAGCAAGCCATGCCTTTTCTCTGTAGCGGTCAGACGGACCGACAGACAGACGGACGTTTATTCGTGAAATAGGACGTAGATCGGCTTGTTAAGAGGGATAGTCTGCGAAGCTGCTTTCAGGACAGTTTTGGGTGTTCTCCTTTAGAGATTTATACGACTGTTTTGTTTTTGGAACAAAAGAAGCGAGGTAAAGTGCTGGTTGGGTTTGGTTTAAAGTTTTAGTAACGAGGATTTAAGACTTTAATCTTAAGTCAATCCTACTTCCTACTTCCTATCCTACTAATATGCTAAATGCGAAAGTTTGTGGGAATGAATGGATGTTTGTAAGTCTTTCACGCAAAAACTACTGAACGGATTTGAACGGATTTGAATTTTAGCACACAGATAGTTTAATTAACTGGATATATGAAAACATAGGATAATTTTTATCCCTGTAGTATAATCCCGTGGGACAATTATTTATCGCACTTCTCGCTGGTGAAGCTTTGGGTATAAGCTAGTTGATTATATATTTTGAAAACATTCAATCAACATATCAAACTGCATTGGACTTGAAACATTGTACAGTGCAGACCTAGAGATGTAAAGTACACTTTATTAATGTTTCTGTAATTGAATGTCTGTTATCGATAGATCTTAAGGAAAATCTTTTTTAGGGGCATATTTTTTTAAAGAAAAAGCCACCATTAGTGAATTTTAAAAGGTTTTTAAAATGAGAAAGAGAAGAAAAATCATGCAAATCTATTCAGTCTTAATGAGTTCCGACTTTTCGTGGTTTTGCATTTTTTATTAAAGAAAAATTCTTCGTGTGCAAACGTCTTAGTTAGAAGAATTATGGGGTGCCTTATTTAAAGAATAATTTTGTGCGAAAAACTGTGTTTTGTATTCGAAACTAACTATGGTATAGCAGTATAATGAGACAATTAACTACTGAGTACGAAAAAATAATATGTATTACTTACAAGTTATACAAATACACATAACTTATCATCACTCCTGTAATCTTAGAAGAGTTAGGCAGAGGTGTACATAATAGGGTAGACGACATAATAATAATAATTAGTCCGTCAGTTAGTTTATAAACAAATTAATATTTGACCCCTATTTTTTTTATTACATAATCCAAAATTGACGAAGATACGACGCTTTTAATATTCTCAATACGTCACGCTATGGTATAATTTTTAGCGAGTTTTGACGTCACTCCCGAGTTTTAAGACGCCTGCGGAGCATGCGTATTTCATACAAACGTAATACCAAAATAATTTGTAAATTAAACATATTCCTAAGGTAGTGTGTATTTATTTCGATTGGATTATAGAATATCCATGTTCCCAAATAATTTTTTTGAGAGGACAGTGATACAAAGACGAGATATGAGGAATTTAAAATTTCTATAGAAAACTTATTTTTCTTGTAACTCTTGTTAAAATCAGTGTCCAATCAAAATATATATTTGGGAACCTAGATATTCTGTAATTCAATCGAAATAAATACACACTACCTTAAGAATATGTTTGATTTACAAATTATTTTGGTATTACGTTTGGATGAAATACGCATGCTCCGCCGGCCCCTTAATGCGTTTTATGTTTGTCAATATTCATTGACAAAAACAAAAAATACGTGTCCATTACTTTCCAATACTCTAACGGACTAAATGGATTTGCAATTATTTGAAACTGTCGTCATGCTTATAGTACACCCACATTTCAATAGATATGTTTAAGGGGCCGGCGGAGGATGCGTATTTCATACAAACGTAATACCAAAATTATTTGTAAATCAAACATATTCTTGAGGTAGTCTGTATTTATTTCGATTGAATTACAGAATATCTATGTTCCCAAATATGTTTTTTGAGAGAATAGTGATGCAAAGACGAGATATGAGGAATTTAAATTTTCTATAGAAAACTTATTTTTCTTATAACTCTAGTTAAAATCAGTGTCCAATCAAAATATACATTTGCGAACCTAGATATTCTGTAATTCAATCGAAATAAATACACACGACCTTAGGAATACGTTTAATTTACAAATTATTTTGGTATTACGTTTGTATGAAATACGCATGCTCCGCAGGCGTCTTAAGTCCCATGTAATAAGGAGCGAGCCTATTGCCATCAACCGGGTCCAAATTCAAGCTCTTGTGGCTGCTACTGAGAGAAAAATCCTGATGAAAAAAAAAACGATAACAATTTGAACGACCTGCGAATCGAACCCAT
This sequence comes from Xestia ashworthii, assembly GCA_950022955.1. Lineage (NCBI taxonomy): Eukaryota > Metazoa > Arthropoda > Insecta > Lepidoptera > Noctuidae > Xestia > Xestia ashworthii. The sequence goes on along the minus strand of OX465558.1, from coordinate 7,122,324 downwards.
GAGCGATTGAAGAAGAGATTTGATTTGACACGACCCGAATGGCGTAGTGGTAGTGAGGCTGCCTTACGTTCTTAGGGTCCTGGGTTCGAATCCCGGTAGGAGCAAATGTTTGTGTGATGAGCATGGACATTTGTTTCCGAGTCAGTTGGTAATAGTTGTCTTTTTTAGTCCATATTTTTCCATATTTTCGTTTTTTAGACCCATATTATATGTACATATTTTGGGATTTTTGACACATATTTAGCCGAGCCCTAATAACAAGACGTATGTATTTACAAACAAAAAAGGTATATATGTAGTATATCAACTATCTGGTGTCCACGACACAAGCCTTGCTTAGTGTGGCACTAGATGGCGCTGTGTGTTAATGTCCAGTGAAATTTGTTTATTTATTATTCATTTATTTTCATTTTCATTTTTCATGTCTGCTGAACAGCAGGCTTGCGACCACTAGATTAACGAGGCAGTCAAATATGTAACATGTAATACTAGAATCGCCCGCGACTTCGTCCACGAACATTGTGATAGCTCGGCCGATTTGCATGATATCAACATAATTTATAACCTATGTTGATGAAATGTAGCTTTCTAATGGTTATAGAATTTTTTTAATAGGTTACCCTTTTTTTTTTCTTTAGGATGGGAAATCATCAAATAACTTCTCCCACTCTGGGCGGAGCGGGAGGGAGTGTCAGACTTTTACTGACTAAAACCTATCCATGTTCCTTCCTCGTCCTTTATGTTCCGGGGCCATGGTATCTCTTTCGAACAGTCCCGCAACCCCGGCAGGTAATCGGTTACTCTAGAACTACTCTTGAGTTAAATCGTAACAAACAAACAAACATAAATCAAATCTTTCTTCTTTATAATATTAGTGTAGTTGTAGATGAATACAATTATAAGCCAATCTCAGTAGTGCAAATAATTACCAAAAAGTAATTTATTCATCGCCAGACTTCATTCTCGTCTCATTTCGCCAAGTAATTAAAACTAACCGGGGTCAGTTGCACCAACATTTACGTGTACGCTTAACCGTTCGTTTGCTCCCGACTAAACACAACACGTACTACAAAGGCTTGTTTCACCAATCGATTGCTGCAACTCTAATCAACGGCAATATCACTTAACCGGAGTTAATTTTCACTTTGTAGAATGTTGATTAGTGATTATGCGATCCACCTTCATGATTGAAACAGTGTTTATTCCTATGCTAATGTTTGAGTAAACGTGGTTTTGGATAGAATTATTCGTGACATCATTGATAGGTAGGTATATCAAATCATAATGAGCCTATTCAATCCATCAGGAAATGGTAATGATATCAATTTTTTTTTTTGAATAATGTAAAATATCTTTTATAAGTCAAGTCACACCTGCTTTGCATGGTTTTTAAAAAGCCACGGTTACAGAAGCCATTGTGTAATTTAACGTTAAAAAGGCTGACCCGAAGATTTACTTCAATTAAAAATACCTAAAGATCATGATCTGCCTAGCCTTTTCCTTTTCCTTCCAGTCTAACCGGTTGCAGCTGAATACCAGTACTTTACATAGAGCGACTGTTTCTTTGACCTCCACAACCCAGTTAGTACTGGATAATACGATACCCCTTGGTAAGACTGGTTGTCATACTTTCGGGCCACTCACTACCTGTAATGACTGTCAAAGATCTACAAATGACAGCCGAAACCAATAGCTTATAACCTGCTTTCCGAGGCACCGAGGAAACTCGTAACACCCAAAGAATTAATAAGAAAGTCTAAAACAAAATACATCTCACAAAGTACATATTTACAGAACGGCCCTAACAAACGACATCCCACCAGCTTTTTCCTTCGCGTTTACGACTGGAACATGTGCTCACTAATTCAACGTTTTGTCTATTTGTGTATAAGCATACGTAGGGTTGTTCCAGCAATATGTTACTGCAGTAAAATCGGAAGCATTTACGATCTATTTTAGGGATGTACGACGTCACAAAGGCGAGAGGATAAGGCGTCGATGATAAAAAGATTCAACTTCTAAATCATACATGATAAAATCTTCACAAGTGAATTTCGACTTTAAATAACAAGATAAACATAACATTCATAACTGCACGCCTGTAACCTTCGAAGGGTAAAGCAGAAGTTTAACTTTATAATACATTTTTCTAGTTATGTTTGTTCCATGTAATTAAGACGTGAAACTTGATTAAAATGTATAACTTTCTAAGGCCCAAATTTCTCCTACGTCGCGTCGGTCGTGTACGTCGGTCGCGCGTACGAATATACATTGGGTTCCATATAGCACCATACTGCGAGGCTGACTTCAGCGACGCGTACGTTGTATATGTCACCGCATTTAACGCATTATTTTCCGGTAGATTATAATCTATCGAAGTGAAACCGTAATATTGTGAAAGGCATGCGACGGAATATTCTCTGCCCTCATAATCGGGACTTGGGGCACCTCGACGCCGACGTTAGGTTAGTTAGGTTCCTTTGAACCCTGCAGACAGATATGGGAGCCCCGTCGACTACGCTTTTTAGGCGAATATAAAGTGTCTTGAGGTTAGGTTACATTAATCGGTTTTTCTCAGGAATGGTGTGTTATCTTTTGGTGGTACCATGGGGCAAAGGCTACGCCCCCTTCCCTCCTCCCCTCCACACTGCGCGAGTTGAGTTCCGTCGCATATATTTCACAATATAACGGATTCACTTCGACTTATATAGATGATATTATAATTTACCGAAAAATAATTCGTCATATTGTAAGCAGTATGTTCAGTTGACAATATTTCGACAGTTTACAATCTCGCGAGTTTTATTACAATCTAATGGTTTTTACAATGTGACGCTGACATATATATTTCTCGATGACATACGCGACCAACATCAGCGTAGCAGGAATTCGGGCCTTAATGTAACGATTAGTACAAATAATAAACAATAATAAACCTTCACAAGTGATTTTCAATCGTAATTATTAGTGAAGTTTAAAACGGTTCCGGTCGAGTGGTACACGGGTATCAAAAATCATTGAGAGAATAACAGGAAGTTATGACTGAGGAGAAACAATCACAAAAAATTTTGTAAGCAACTAATAAAATCAGAACAGACGACCGTCAGAAATAAAACTTTTCATTTTTTTCATTAAATTTTCTTTTGTTTGTGAAAGCAATTGTTACACGTGGATGTAATAGGTTGACTTAAAATATATTAGGTTGAAAATTAGCACGTTTTGTGGAAGTCAGACAGGCAGTCGCTCCATGTAAAGTGCTTCAGCTGAATCCGGTAAGACAGGAGCCCAACCCAAACGTAGTTGAGAAAAGGGTAGTTAAAAAGTTTGCAAGTTTTGAATATGTACATGAGGCAGTGGAGTGTACCTTGGGCATAGGCCATTGCATCTTTTCTCAACATCATCTGCCTGGCCTTTTCCCAACTATGTTGGGGTCGGCTTCCAGTCTAACCGGATGCAGCTGAATACCAGTATTTTACATGGGGCGACTACCTATTTGACCTCCACAACCCAGTTAATACTGGGTACGAGTAATACGATACCACTTGGCAAGACTGGTTGTCAGACTTTTTAGGACACTGACTACCTGCAACGACTGGCGAAGATGGACAAATGACAGCCGGGACCAACAGCTCAACGTACTTTTCGAGGCACGGAGGAAACTCGCTATGTAAGGGTGGTCACCCATCCACAGACCAACCTACTCAAGCACGGCTTAACCTAAATATTGGCCCGAGCGGCTGTTATTATTTAGCCTTTACATTTTTTGTGTTGCACGAAATTTAATCGGGGGAAAATATAATGACCACCAAAAATTACTTTGTGACCACTAACATCTATCACCTAAAATATCAATTGATCACCAAATTTAGTAAATTGAGCACCAAATTATAATGAGGTGTTTGATGACAAACTAGTTTTGCCTAGGCCGACTTGGGGCACCCCGACACGGATAGATTAGGTTAGAAGGGTATGGCGGGGTCGAATGAGCGAGCGAAGCGAGCGAGTAGACCCCGCCATACCCTTCGTGGTTTTTTTTTTTAAACCATTTAGAAGTAGGAGCCCCGCGAAGCGGGGCTCCGTCGACCAGTTCTCCCTCGACTCGGATGCAAGAGCATAACAGTTCAATTCCTGGTGGTCATTAACTAAAAAAATAAATTTTTGGTTCTAATTTCATGATAAAATGGGGATCAATTTTTGGTGATCATTTACTAATTTTAGCAATCAAAAGTGATTTTTTTGCCGTTCCATTTTGTTAAATCTGGTGGATCGTTAATTACATGCCAATTTAATCATCACTATCAACTACATATTATAAAACAAAGTCCTCTGCCGCGTCTGTCTGAAAACTCAAAAACTGCTGCATCGATTTTCATGCTGTTTTCACCAATGGATAGAGTGGTTCTCGAGAAAGGTTAAAGTATATAATTTGTACGCGGGCGAAGGCGCGGGTACCAGCTAGTTAATTGATAAATAAATAATAATTACAGGTATATTTCCTTATCAAAACGAGCTATGTCGTGCCATGTTTTTGTAACAAAGTAAAAGCCAGCTTGAAGATCTTCAGTACAAAGTTTATTTTACAACTACCGTGACTAGAAAAAAAAAAAAATGAAAAAATGAAAAAGCGTTTATTCGTTAAAAACTCCTATTACAAAAAATGTTACTTCTGCCAAACTGTAAAGCAGTTTGTTGGCAGATGTAGCTCCCATATTTATTCTAATTTTATGTAACAACTCGCAGGTACTTTTCCATTAATAGCAAAAAAAAACCTTAACTAAACAATAACTAAAACTAAACACAAATATCTTACAATAGCACAAAAGGCTGACCAGTAGTGAATTGAAACGCCAGTACGAAATTCACAATGCTTTGGCATTAGCTAAGCAGTACTTAGATCAATAAATTAAGCTTTGTTCCGTTAGTATTTTAGTAACAATGCTGCTTATGTACTAGGTTAGTATTGTTAGTATCTTAGTAATAATAAACAATTACACTTATAGAAAAGAGCGAAGCTATCAGATTCTATTATCTTTAGGAACCTTTAAGACATCATTGTATGTTGTATGCTACCTTCTCGGCTGATCCTAATGGAATTCGGAAAAAACGTGCCTGTTGCGTACCTATTATTTAGAATTACTGCGGGTTTGAAATTCCGTTTAATCGTTAAGTTAAAGTTTTTCTGGGTTTAATATTATAAAGGCGACAGTTTGTTGTTTGAGTATGTTTGTATGTTTTTTACTCTTTCATGCAATAACTCCTGAACGGATTTGGATGTTTTTTTTTAATTTTTTTTCGCAGACGTGGTGGCCCGCGCTCTTATTTACAATTAATTAATTGTTTGCTTGATAAAAAAAAAAAAAAAACTACGATCGGTCTCCATCATTGGACACGTTACATTAAACTAAGCTTATTATAAGTAACTTAAGATCTACGTGAGTCCATCTAATTATTGTTTTTTTTTTGTCTTTTGGTTTTACAGTTGTTGATATTTCCTAAACCACTAATTAAACTATTTATTTTTTCATAACTGCATGGCAATGTGAGTCGACCGGCAGCAACCGTCGGCACCCGTTCACGGACATGACCTGCACATTCGCGCCGCTTAGCTCAACCATTTTGTAGGGAACTTAGCGACCGGATGTGCAGCGCTACCATCGGCACTGTTTTTACGTGAGTATGACAGACTCACCCTGCCATGCAGTTTTACATAATCTATTTTTATTGGTAACAGAGTTGTTTGGGAGTGGGATGTATTGGCTTTGGGTTTTGGGGCTAGGATGTGGTTTTTTTTGTTAATTACGTCGTCTGCATGAAATTTTGCACGCAGATAGTTTATAACATGGATTAACACATATAGTATGATACTTTTATTCAAGTACTCGTAGTATAATCCTGAGGGACAATTATCGAACTTTACGCGGGCGAAGCTAATGCATAATATAGCATTTACGATTTTTTTTCTCTTCTTTTAATTAATAAGTTCGGTAATTCCATCAAGGGCCGACACCTCCACCAGTTCTTTCCATCCGTTCGTGAACGGCTGGCCAGGACATGGCTGGAGGTTCATCAAGCACTGTGTTGCCCAATTTCTCAGGTCATGGTAACATTAAGAGTAAATTATTTTCCTTCAAGCATGTTGACTCGCCTTTTTGTCAATGTTCTACATCTGACTGCGAACATGAAAAACCTGAACTTCACATTTTGTGGAAGTGTGCGCAATATTATGTCGGATAGTGTACAGGTTACATCCGGAGTTATTTACTATACGGACCTTGTAGAAACTAGAACATATTTCCGTGCGTTCAAGCGTTTTTGCCATATCTATTATTGGAATCAAATATAACAAGCTCACAACTAAGGACATTTATCCGTGGTGCTAGGCAACTGGGCCTATCCCAGTTGTAAACGTCCCTTTGTGCCTATTTGCCTGGTTTCATTCTGTCTCCTGCTGAAATGGAGGGAAGTGGAAATTACGGTTTTTTCACACTCCTCCGCTATACTTTCTGATTAATTTTGTTGCGGGATACAAAACAGTTAAATTCATTCTCTGGGACTTCGTCGAGCTTCATTGTCTCGGCGCTTTTCTGGTGGTCGCCACTGTTGATTTTGGCTTTCAGGAGTTACAGTGGTTTGAGAATAGTGTGGCGGGCTTGTCCCAAAAAAAAAACTAATATGAACGAATTGAGATATTTTTGATTATTTTTAAAGGTCAATCTGAGTTTTTATTTTGTTTATTTTTCGTTGGTAACGAATATCTAGCGAGAGAATCCATCAGAAAAGTGTGATTTTCCGCAAAATTCCATTTATTACTTCTATAAATCAAAATATATATTGGGTCGTGTGTTGGTGTTAACCTTATGCCCGCTATTGTATTATTTTATTTATAAGCTTTTATTGAAAATCAAGACTCGTCTTGATTTTTTTTCAATAAAAGCAGAGTAAATAAATCAAAGTAAATGTCTGAAGTAACCGCAAAGTTTTTTGGACAAAAACGTGTAAATTGTGCCTGGGGTTCATTTAAAGCAAAGTAAAGCCCTACACCATTATAAAATAAGGCCGTATTAATTTATTTTCCCTTGTAACTTGCACAAACATCAAGCTGATGAATTTATTTCTCGCCCATTCTGAAATTAGCATGGAAATGAGTTCAAGATTTGTTTTTGTCCCCAAATCTAAAGAGCGAAGTGGTAAAAAATTCTACCAATTAGTCATTGAAGACCTAGATCAAAGGCGACACTCCTACAACCTCTTTTCGGAAGGCGTGGTCCTAAAGTATAAATTAGACAATCTTTAGAACGAATTTTGTTGAAAATGAGAATAGAAAATACATGTTGTAAAAGAAGAACACTCAACGAAAAAATCAAAAGATGTAATCGCTTGGTGTGCTTTGATGCTAGTGTAATTCTAAAACTAGCAGAAAACTATTTTGAAAATGTAAAGAAATAGAAAACTGCAACAATAAAAAAGAATCAGCTTAGATAGATCCTCCGCCTAGCCTTTTCCTATGTTGGGGTCGGCTTCCAGTCTAATCTTATGCAGCTGAATACCAATTTAACATCTTATAAGTAGCGACTGCCTATTTGACCTCCACATTCCAGTTAGTACTGGGTAATACGATACCCCTTGGTAAGACTGGTTGTAAGACTGGTTGTCAGACTTTCGGGCCACTGACTACATGTAACTACTGTCAACCACATTGACAACTGTCACCAACAATGTTACAGAGCTCTTTCTTTGGTTTCGGTCACGTACGGTCGGTCGTGACGTCTGCGTCGCAGTATGGTGCTATATAGAACTCAATGTAAACTCTTACGCTACCGACCATGCGCGACCGACCGTGCGGGAACGACGGTGCGCGACCGACCGTCAGCGTGACAGTAATTCAGGCTTTTTTTTTTTTTTAGGATGGGAAATCATCAAATGACTTCTCGGGAGGGAGTGTCAGACTCTTACTGCCTAAAACCCATCCATGTTCCTTCCTCGCCCTTTATGTTCCGGGGCCGCGGTATCTCTTTCGAACGGTCCCGCAACCCCGGCAGGCTTCGGCCCTTGCGGGTCCCTCTCTTATGCTGACATCTCTTTGAGGCGCGCGTGGAACACGAACGCGCCGTCGACACGGCCTGTCGTCGTTAGACGGACGGACGGCTAGTTAGCCCATAGCCAACCGTCCACAGGCCCGCGTCTACGGTGGCCGGTAGCCACCACGTGGCCCCCGACGCCCGGTGCGTCTCCCGCGGCGGCCGGGAAGAGAGGATCTCTCCCTCTCTCGTTCCGAAACCTCCTTCGCTAGCATGACTGCTTCGCAGAAGGAGGTGACGGCTTCCCATTCCGTCTCGCTGCGGACCATGAATTGAAACAGGGCCGGACGCGAGAGGTCGCCGCCGCCGATCGCCGCTACGAGGAAACGGCGGTGCTCCGCCCACGCAGGGCAGACCTCCACCGTGTGCTCCACCGTGTCCTCCGGTCGATCCTCGCAGTGGGGACACCCGGGTGTTTCCTCCCGCCCGATTCGGTGCAGGTACCTCCCGAAACATCCGTGTCCGGTGAGGACCTGCGTCAGGCGGAAGGTGAGGGCGCCGTGGCGCCTCTCAAGCCACTCCTCAAAGAGGGGACTTACTGCTACTATCGTGGCGTGCCCTACACGGGGTTGCGACAGTCGCTCTCTCCATGTCGCCATGAGAGTAATTCAGGCCTTAGCTTGTCTTATTAATACTTAATAGCCAGTCCTAATGTCCTAAAGAAAAAGTTATCTCAGCGTGATTCTGAAGTAGAACACGAAAGAAGCTTAATCAAAATAAATTAACGTCTCAAACCCTGTCCGGAATTAATTTCAGAAAATCAAAGGGTCGGTTATCATTAAAGATTTTTTGAGTTTCAAAAACTTTTTGTGAGTTTTTCGTCATTTTAATTATAATGGATTTGATTAGTTTAGCTTTGACTGTATATGACAGACTGATGAAACTGTAATTATTTTGTTTTTTAAATGAAAAATATTTGTGAAATCAAAGTGAAATCCCATCAAGAACATTCATAATTATAATCATGCCAAATATCACGACGCTTTGCCGTAGAAAGTTCTGAGAACTCATGTAGAGTCAAGTTTGACATGATACTTATTATATTTTGACTTGTCACTTAAATTTTTTGACATTACTCAATAAAAAAAACCATGGACTGAAACTCATTTTTACGAAAACAGTACCTATATTAAAAGAGTCAATAGGTATTCTAAACGATATAATTATAAATTAATTACACATAGTACTAGCAAACAAAAAGCACATTTTGTTGTTTGTAAAACAAACTAATGAAACAAACATTTTGTTTTCTTAGTTAAAGTACAAATACAACATATCTGCTAAAGAAATACGAATAACAAGTTTTTACGTTTTCTGTATCGATTTCATACAGATATCCTTTATTTCATACAAACCTAGTATTTTATAAAACCTTCAACGAGCATGTACTAATTAAAAAGCACAGGCTGTAGTCCAGTTAGTGAGCAAAATGTTGGAAAAAGTAATCCCAAAGCCATTTGTTGTGACATGTATTTAAAAAGGAAACGATATGAAACAGAAAAAATAAAAACTATTAAAACAAACAAACGAAAAATAAACTCGCATTGTAACGACACAATGGTAAAATAAATAAAAACATGTTTTTTAATAAAAAAAAACAAGTCTATGCCGCTATTGCTTGCTATTTGGGTACATATTTAAAATCTTCGGCGTCCAATTTTGTGTTCGCTTATGAAAATAAATATAAAAAGAATATATCGAATAAAAATGTGATTACTTTCAACTGACAGCAATCTCCTCGGCGTCACTAGACTGAAGATAATGATATTACCCGCCTTCTCAATATTCAAGTAAGTAAATGACAATACAATTTCATACTAAATAGGTACACTGCAGAATGGGTACATGACTAAATTACGTCTCTCAGATATTTGCAATTTACCTAAAATAACACAATCTTAGTAACCACCTTGAAATAAACGAAACGCACAAAATTACGCATTTTTACCCCGAAGGTTTCCTTATAGTAACAGCCACTCGGGTCGATATTCAGGTTAAGCCCTGCTTGCCTAGGTTGGTCTGTGGTTGGGTTGCACACCGGTCCCAGCTGTCATTTACAGATTTTTGACAGTCATTGTCGTTTAGTCAGTGGCCTGAAGGCATAATAGCCAGTCTTACTAAGAGGTATCGGATTATCCAGTACGAACTGGGTTGTGAAGGTCACATTAGTAGGTAGTTGCTCTATGTAAAATATTAGTATTCAGCTGCATCTGCAGTACAAGTACGTAGGATTCGATAGGACTCGATTAGATAAATTTGACAGTTATTCTCGATAAAATGAGTTTTTATGGAGTCAACAACTCATTTTTATCGAGAATTACTGTCAAATTTATCTAATCGTATCCAATCGAGTCCTACGTACTTGCACTGCTGGTTAGACTGGAAGCTAACCCTAATAAAGTTGGGAAAAGAAACGTACTACGAATTTTATTATACAGGATTAAAAAGCAAATAAGAATACTTTTGATGGTCAGCTTCCATACAGGTACATCATATGAAGGATTTAAGGGTCACGCCAAATTTTCCACAAAATAAACAAATATATTTTATGAATAGGTACTTCGCGACATTGTTTATAGCCCATTACATTGGAGTGAGGGGCAATAAATTCTTTGTAACGTGTTATGGGCAATAATTTGCATTGTTACTTACAATTTGAGCTAAAAATACCGGGCTATTATGCGCTTGAGTTTTAATGAAAGGCTTCACTATGTCAGCTTGAAAGTTTTGTAGACGAATGAATATTATAATATTACTGTTTGCATTTTTTTTAATAACAGGTTCTACCTCAATACAATTATAGCCAGAATTAACAAACAATTCAATAGACATTCTTACTATAGGAACACGATTTGAAGAACATAACATCACGCCCGTAATGTCAGAAGGTTAGACTGAGACGTCCTTAATAGTACATCCACAATTCACCAGATATGTTCAAGTCTCATACACAGGGGAGAGCCTATTGCCATCAACCGGACACAAATCCAGAATCTGTGGCTGCTACTGCTAACAGTACCTGTTAGAGGAATCCATTTACACTTTGTCTGACCGGGATCGAACCCAGGAGCAGTCGCGCTGGTGACCACTAGACCAACAAGGTAACCCAGATGGGGAAAATGTTACCAAAAATTTAAAACACGATTATATGCTACTAGTGGATGTCACGCCGTTTCACCCGTGTAGTACCCGTTCCCGTGGGAGTACGGGGATAAAATATAGCCTATGTTACTCGCTGATAATGTCGCTATCCATTGCTGAAAGAATTTTTCAAATCGGTTTAGTAGATTTTAAGTTTATTCGTTACATACAAATGTACAAATCTTTCCTCTTTATAATGTTAGTATAGATAGAAAGTAAATACAATAAACTCATGTTAGGAATCTGGTTTTCAATGTCGAATTCACTGTAACATTTTTTGTGTGTGGTAGTCATGGCTATACACCGTGTATTTTTATTTCATACGAAAACATCGCACCAAAACATAACAAAAACAAAGCATTGCTGAAACAATAAAAATAAAATAATTATGTAAAATAGAGCACTTTGCATAAAAGATCTGTCATCCAGTTATATCAGTGCACATTTAAAACGATAGTGAACTTTATCCTGACTATGAATTTGACATAAAACGTAGAGATAAAATGTTTATATTTAGTTTATTATTGCACGAATTTTCTACGCCATTTTATTATTTGAATAGTGGTTGCAAACGGTCTCGTAAAAGTTTGCGCTTTAAGTCAAGATTTGCATAAGGACGCTGTATTTATTTTACGTTTTTAGTAAATAAATGCAATCGTGATCTGTACTTTATACAGTAAAGTTTGTTCGTAAGTTTGAGTGTAGGGGTAATCTTCGCAACTACTGATCCGATTCAGAAATTCTTTCACTAATGAGAAGCTATATTATCTCCCAGTCACAGACTTTATTTGTTTCCGTAAGGTAATTTCCGACCGTACCAAGAGCGAAGGCGTGTGTAAAAATCCTCTTAACGAAGCCGAAAGGCACTTATTCTCCCCATCATTGGGATCATTTTTTTGTTCTACACCGTACCTGGGAACCGTCTAGTTATTGGAGGTCAAAGTTACAACTTTTTGACTAGTGTTTTTTAATTACAAGATTTTTTGTTAGATTTGTTTTGTATTTTTATTTTCACAACTCCAAGACCCGCGTATTATTCAAACCACTCATCAGCACAATGTTTTGAGTACGTTACATTGAGTTCTACCACAAAACATGATTTTTTAACCCAAAAAAAGGTGTTTCCCAGCAATTTTGATGTACAGAATGCTTGGTTGACGCCTTCGTGATGAGGTTGTTTACACCCTGTATACAGTGACGCTTAGAATTTTTATTTATTAATTTTTACCAAATCCATGTTGGTGACACACGTTTCTGCAAAGGGTGAGAGATTTTTTCATAAAGAATTTGTGTTAGTATTTACAGTAACACAAAATAACAAGTGAACTTTGTTCTTTTGTTTTGTAACTTTTGTTTGATATCATGATAGTCTTACTTTATTTTCATTTCATCATCATCATCATCATTTCAGCTGAAAGACATCCATTGCTGGAGATAGGCCTCCCCCAAGTGTCGCCACATTGACCGGTCCCTTGCGACTGGCATCCAACGGATTCCAGCATTTTTGTTTACTAAAAAAAAAATGTTAATTTCATAATTTTGTAGTGTCCTGTGCGAAACAAATGAATATTTTTTTATTTTTGTTCATTTCAACACACGAATCCCAAGAGGCACTATTCTTTCCTACAAAAAAAAAACAGTTCAATTCATAAATAAGTATGCTTACAGAAAGTTGAAATATATTAACAAAAGGAGGTCTTAATACAAGATATCTGTACGCATTTTAAATGTATATCACGTTTCAAATAAATTTATTTGCAGCTACGTGTCAGCTATTTGAACCGTCGATATTTATTGGGAGAACAAACTTGCCGAGTTTCGCGTGGTGTGAAAGGGTTAATGTAAATAAAACATAAAATAGATTCATGTAACCTTTGAGCCTTTGTTTAGTTTACATATTGAGTTTTCACTGACTTTTAAGATGGAAGATCTATTTATGTCAAGAATTTGAAGAAGATATTGAGCTTACGAGAACTAGAAGGTTATTTAAAAATGAGTAACGTTGCATTTGACTTGCGTTTACTTTTGACGTCTTACGTCTATTTTCTGGAGACACTGGATGTTAAGAAGAACCTGTATTTTTTGGTTCTTGTTTACAAAATCCTATACTACTTCCTGCTAATCTTATATAAATAATAAATATAAATAATGAATCCCTATTTCCCTTGGTCACGGCGTCACGCGTGAACGGCTGGACCGATTTAACTAATTCTTCTTTTGTTGTGTTTGTTATTGTCAGGAGAAGGTTCTTATGAAAAAAAAAATGGAGTAGGAAGGTAGGTAGTAGTAGGTAGGTAGGTAGTAATAGGTAGGTAGTAGTAAGTAGGTAGTAGGTAGGTAGGTGGTAGTAGTAGGTAGGTTAGTATTAGGTAGGTATTAGGTGACAGGACAACGTCTGTCGGGTCGGCTAGTAATATTATAAATGCCAAAGTTTGTGTGTTTGGATATATGTTTGTTACTCTTTCACGCAAAGACTACTGAACGGATTTGGATGAAATTTTGCGAACAGATAGTTTATAACCTATATTAAAATTTAGAATACTTTTTATTCCGATAGTAAGATCCCGTGGGGAAACTTCACACGGGCGAAGCCGCTGGCAGAAGCTAGTACATACGTAAACTCACGCCGTTTTCCTTTTGACCAATAAGGTCAGTGTATGTCTTTCTAGGGAGCCCCCTCTCGGTGTTGTGGCTTATATCTGTCTTGTAAATATCATTATTTTTAGTCACCTTTCGAGCAGCAGTGGCCCAGTGGTGGCGGCCCCGACTTACGAACAGTAAGTCGTGGGTTCGAACCCAGATAGGCGCATTACTTTGTGTAATTTATTTCATCACCACTGCTCTCAAAACGGTGAAGGAAAACATAGAACAAAAAAATCGAAGATACGAGTAAGTATGTGACATTTACCAATCCACACTGGGCCGGCGCGGCGGCGACGTGGTGGATTATAGCCCATTGTCTCTCATAGAGAGAAGGCATGTGTCCCAGCAGTGGGAACATTAATAGGCTGATGATGATGACGATGATGATGATGATGATAGTCGCCTTTCACTCATCCTGTACACATTTTTTTTAACAAATTTAAAATACAATTGTCTTAAAAGCTTCCGAGTTAAAATGGCGACTAGCAGAGTGCGCAACGGTTGTATATTTTTGCAAATTATCACAAATTACATAGACATTGCTGATAGAATATTTCAGGTTTTTTTTTTAATACTTCGGCTAAGAAGCAATGTACCCCAATAACCCCAATCAGTATTACTGGACTTATGTATTAGAGAGTTATATATTTCATACTGAATCTAGGAGCAATAAATCAAGCCAGCCACTTATTGTTTTGGGCTAGTAAATAAAAGTCGAAAAAGAAAAATGGTTGATTTCGGTGTTGTGTTGTATTACTATAATTTCGAAGTTATTGCTTAATGTAGCAGACTTAATCTCGTTGCCAAAGGGGTCAATGAAATGGAAGGACGTGATGAAAAAATCAATCAACTCTCTTTGATTTTCTACTATATCCAATATTTGGAGGAGGTGTATGAGGTTATGCTGCCCTTGCTGTGGTCTGCCTACAGATGGGGGACTGTTATTTATGCTTCAAGACACCTTCGTGTATTGTACAGTCGGTTAATTTGTTTGCCCTGTGTTGTGTTAAGAAGGTTTTAATAAAATAAACATGGGACATAAGATCTAATTTTTGTGCCAAATGCTTGAACACAATATTGTTCTATATTAAAATAGCATTTCGTCTGTGACTTCATCCGCAACAACTGTGACAGCTCGGCTAATATACATGTAATACATTTAATTTTAAACCTTTGGCACCCATAAATAACGTAGCTTTCTGAGAGTGAAAGATTTTTTAGAATTGGATCATTAGTTCCGGAAATTACCCTCTATACACAAATTTACAAATAAATTGTACCTCTTTACAATATTCTAGTATTGAAGTATAGATAAAAAATAGGGCACGCCACGATAGTGACGGTAAGTCCCCTCTTTGAGGAGTAGCTAGAGAGGCGCCACGGCGTCCTCACCTTCCGCCTGACGCAGGTCCTCACCGGACACGGATGTTTCGGGAAGTACCTGCACCGAATCGGGCGGGAGGAAACGCCCGGGTGTCTCCACTGCGAGGATCGCCGGGAGGACGCGGTGGAGCACACGGTGGAAGTCTGCCCTGCCTGGGCGGAGCACTGCCGTGTCCTCGTAGCGGCGATCGGCGGCGGCGACCTCTCGCGTCCGGCCCTGGTTCAATCCATGGTCCGGAGCGAGACGGAATGGGAAGCCGTCACCTCCTTCTGCGAAGCAGTCATGCTAGCGAAGGAGGTGGCGGAACGAGAGAGGGAGAGAGCCTCCCTTCCTGGCCACCGCGGGAGACGCACCGGGCGTCGGGGGCCACGTGGTGGCTACCCGCCACCGTAGATGCGGGCCTGTGGACGGTTAGCTATGGGCTAGCTAGCCGTCCGTCCGTCTAGTTACGACAAGCCGTGTCGACGGCGCGTTCGTGTTCCACGCGCGCCTCAAAGAGATGTCAGCATAAGGGGAGGGGCCCGCAAGGGCCGAAGCCTGCCGGGGTTGCGGGCCTGTTCGAAAGAGATGCCGCGGCCCCGGAACATAAAGGGCGAGGAAGGAACATGGATGGGTTTTAGTCAGTAAAAGTCTGACACTCCCTCCCGCTCCGCCCAGAGTGGGAGAAGTCATTGGATGATTTCCCATCCTAAAAAAAAAATATAGATAAAATACTTTCTAGATTATCAACACAATTTCCTCCTCAAAAAACAATAACGTCTCACGAACTACACATCAGCTACCCAATATAAACAATCTCATCACATAACTTTCTCAATATAAAAAACAAAGTCCGTAATTCATCGTAGTTACGCCACTGAGCCTTGACTAGCAATAAATCTAGCTCACAAACACAAAAAAACTAACATTCACTAACGAGATAGTTCCCTGGACAAATTATTGTTCCGTTTTTCATTTCCCTTTGCCCGATATAATAGGATTACTTAGTGCAGTTAGCTGACCTGGTTAGACCCTTGAGACCAATCAGGGATACTGCTAATTAAACACTAAATAAACACGAATTTTCTTGGACACACATTGCTTTCTTTCTTTCAGGGTCACTAGGACACCTGTCCCACCACCCCGACGATGATTAGCATAAGCATCGCATAATCAGTCTATACAGTTCCCACTGCTGGGACACAGGCCTCCTCTCAATGACAGGGATTGGCCTATATAGTCCACGCGGGACTAGTACGGGTATGGTTCTACGAAGTCTCGATTTCTTCACGGTGTTTTCCTTAACCGTTTTGAGAGCAGTGGTGATGGGAAATAGATTACACAAAGTAATGTGCTTACCTGGGTTAGAACTATTGACCGTCAACTCGTGAATCGGGGTGGATACTACTGGGCTTTCACCGCTGGCAAAAACGACAACCGAGTTGGCTAGCAACGAGTAGCAAATGTGTTGTTTGGATAGTTTTGTCACTGGGCTCTGGGCGAGATCCTTAGTGAGTATTTTGTCCGTCAAGCGAGCGTCGGCGTCGTTGAGCGAGTAATTTGATAGCTCTTGCAGCTGTGATTAATAGGCATCGGTCAACTATTAAAATACTATTTCTATTTCTTTTACTCTCACGGGACTACAGCATATATCTATAGTACGTTTGTTGGGCGAGAAAATATTTGGTAGCTAGTCATATCCTCGTTGGTGTTGGAACGGGTCCTTAAAGCACTGGCTTAGGTCCGCCAATGAATTAATCGCGTGTCCAAAAATCCGAAGGTATAAACTCCCATGATGTACGGAACACTTCGACCCTTTCTGGGCAAGCCCTGATTATCTTCAATCAACATATTCCATGGGGACTGGACCGCATTTTCGTCCTAAATTGATATTAATTTATGTGGCTAAGCCTCTATGAGTGCTGACCGCGTTTTATTACTATTTTCTGCGCGATTTGGTCGGAACAAAATCAAAGGTTTGGGTTGCTCTCGATTACGGAAGGACTTCGGAGGGTGGCCATGTGGATTAGGATTATGAACACAAATAATATACACTTGTGTAAAACTTGAGCCTAGCCGATTTCGTCTGATTTTCATTTACCTACGGTGTGTTTAACACAGTTATATTGTGACTCGTGACGACGCAAAAATACCAACGTGAGGGTTTAGACAAAGTCATTTTTTTCAGCAAAAACGATGATGGAAAACTGAAAAATGTATGGGATAGAACAACTGAGCTACCGAAAAGCTCATACAGTTCTGTTGGAAGTCAATGTAAGGAGAAATACATAACGCTTTGAAAACGATTGGCATTTTTCTAGAAAAAATAATTAATCTAATTATTAATGTTGACTTCAATTACGAAAGGCTTATCAAACATGATTAGGAGATCTCCTTTTAAGCGAGAAGATGCTTGTGTTAGGTGACTCCGTTATTAACATAACAGTTAATGCGATTGAAGACCAAATGAAAAGAAAAGAAAATTATAAAAAATCAAAAGGAAATTATCTAGTTCCTCTGTTTAACCCTCAAAACATACAAAACCCAAAATAACGTAAGTAGACGCTTTTCAGCAACAAGGAATCTTCCAAAGTCATTCCAATACAAAAATTTCTGTACAAAAAGTATAAATACCAAGTGACGTATAAGTGCCAAGCAGAAAGTATAAGATAAAACGATCCTAAGGACGCTAGATTAAGACGTCTTCAGGACTCATCCATCTAGACCCTCGTCGGTATTTCGATCCCTCACTGGAGGGATAAATGTTTTCCTATTTAGCTTTTGCTTTTAGATATAAGGCGATCAAATTTCAAAGTATCATGTATAAGGGAATGTCGAAATTCTTGGATCGGATTTCGTGAAGTAGGTCTTACATCGGTTTGGGGTTTGGTGATGATTTTATTACTTTAACATAATATATATAAAGGGACTGGAGGGGAGCAGCGGTGTCCCGTTTTAAGTCGTGGGTTCGAACGCAGACAGGCGCATTCATCATTTCAGCCGAAAGACGTCCACTGCTGGACATAGGCCTCCCCAAGTTTTGCCACATTGACCGGTCCCTTGCGACTCGCATCCAACGGATTCCCGCAACCTTCACCAGGTTATCGGTTCACCTAGTGGGAGGTCTTCCAACGCATCGTCTTCCGGTTCGCGGTTGCCACTCCAGAACTTTTCGGCCCCATCGGTCATCCGTTCTGCGAGCAATGTGCCCTGCCCACTGCCACTTAAGTTTGGCAATTCTCCGGGCTACGTCGGTAACCTTGGTTCTCTTGGTTTCTGATGTCTTCATTTCTGATTCGATCACGCAAGGAAAGTCCGAGCGAGAGGGCTATCCCTCTCCATTGCCTTTTGGGTGACTTTAAGCCTTTTGATAAGGCCCATTGTGAGCGACCACGTTTCGGTCCCGTATGTAATCCTGGCAACACACACTGGTCATAGACTTTCGTCTTGAGACACTGCGGTAAGTTGGACAGGCGCATTACTTTGTATCATTTATTTCATCACAACTGCTCTCAAAACGGTGAAGGAAAACATCAAAGTGAGAAACAACGCATGTCTAAAGGTGGATCCACACATTGCGAGGCATGCGCTCCGCACGGCGCGCACAACGCATGCCTCGCCAAGTGTGGACCTGTATATTCGTGGCGAGGCATGCGCTCCGCACGCGCGAGGGCGAGCCAACGTATGTCGGCAAATGCTTCAAGATCAAAGTGCCTCAGTGCGAGCATTACGTTAGGTGTGGACGTAGCCGCGCATGCACGTTCGAGGCGTGCGCCGCGTACAATATCAACGCACGCCTCGACTGCGAAAATGAAACTGCGTTTGATCGGGCCAAACAGCGCGCAGCGCATGCTCGGACCGATCCAACCCACACAGCAGCAGTCAAGATGGCGCTTTTGCATCGCGTGCGCGTATCCGCTGCTGCTTTTATAATTAATAATTCAATTATTGAAAAGAAAAAAAAAATGGAAAGAAAAAAGTCGTATAATAAAACTGCTTTTCTTAACATTTCTTTGTCGTTCATAATGCACGCGTACATCCGCAGCGAGGCGGACACAACCATCCAAACGCAACGCACTGCTCGCAATGAGCCGGCCGCCACACGGCGCATGCCTTGCCAAGTCTGCGCGCCTACTTTCCTCGAGCATTTGCTTTGCACGCGATGGCTCGACCCGAGCATATGTTGGTATAATTTGTCAACACGCACGCCTCAAGCCAAGGCATGCGTTGTGCGCCGTGCGGAGCGCATGCTCGCAATGTGTGGATCCACCTTTAGAAGCAAAAAAATTCAAAGACATTTTTTTTATTGCGTTTCGCACCTAGTGTACTTATGTTTAATTTTAAGACTAGGATGGGATTGGGTGATTAGTTGTCGCTAAAACATACCAAATAAAGCATTTTTATAAACATATCGCTACAATTTACGTTTTTAGTTTGAAGGGATGGGTACTTTGATAGTAGTATTATACTTACACACCCATTTCAACATCTCATGAAAGATAACCACGGTCCAATAGAATCTCTGCACTCGTAACCGATACCATCATTAATTTTGGACGAAAACATGACGTAGAGCAGCCGTGATGACACGTCATTCAATCATAGCAATCTGTCAGGATCGACGTCACTTGTCTGACCGGCACTTCGGAGCACATCTCTCTCAGATACAGGCCATTTCACACCACAATTTGCTCTCAATTCATAATGGTGTCTCCATGTTTTAATGGTTGTTTAGAGCTTGTGTTTAAAACGTCATTATTCTTTGGTTGAAATACTAGATGCGGATCAACCAAACAAAAATGATTGTAATAATAATGATTAATAAAGATCAAAATTGTGTGAGGAATGATGTGAAAAAGAAAGGAGTAAATGATGCCGTGTGTATGACAGGGGGAAATGAAAGAGAAAGACGTGTTGCGCCGGCCCCAAGTAGAATGAGACAAGGGCACGAAGATGATGATGACATTATATGCGGATGACAAAAATGGCCATCTTTTAGTTGACTCAGAACTACACTCGACGTCACAAAAATAGCACCTCAACGAAAACAAGTTTCAAGCATGTCCCGCCATCGACGAATAAATTAAAATTAGTAATTAGTAAATTGAAATTACATTTAACTACCTTTAAATTAACAACAGTTACTATTCCTAAACACAACAAATTCCATTAGCACATAACGTTAACAAAAATGTTGGCAAAATACCTACGCATTACAACTTAACGTGCGAAAGATGAGAACGAGAAAGATGAGAACGTTACGTGCTAATGGGATTTGTTGTGTTTAGGAATTGTAACTGTTGTTAATTTAAAGGTCGTTAAACCTGCTTTCAATTGATACCAATATTAATTGGAAGTATTTGTCGATGGCGGGACAAGCTTGAAACTTATTTTCGTTGGGGTGCTATTTTTTGTGACGCCGAGTGTAGTTTGTAGGATCTTTTTTGTGTGACACGAATCATACAGCACGCAAATCATACATTCTGTTGACCGCCATAATTATACGTCATAAGATGTAACGGTACTTACAGTCTAAGCTCCAAGCATTAAATTACCCTCTTCAATGCAATTTAAACACCCACGAAGAAATATAGTCACTTACCTGCAAAGTCAGACACGATCATAACTCCAGTTTCAAGAAGGCCCCTATTATTAGAATCCCGGGGCTTATATCACTCACATTCCTCAACTAGGCGTCTACCATTTATCTTCTGAAGCTGCGTTTCCTCCATATTCAACCTAAAGACCAGAGGTCAAGCAATAATTTATTATGCCGTTTGGATCGAAAACAATCCAGCATTGGGTGGCGCTTTACAAAAACCAAAAAGTTACCAACTTGATTTACCGCCCGGGGCCAAAGAGCAAAATTAAATCGTACTAAGAAATGTTGTGAAAACAAAAACAAAATAATTTATTAAGGATTTCATTAGGATTCTGGTCGCGTTCGCTGTTCAGTTGAAGCAAAAAATATAAAGTTGAGTAGTTGTTTACGAAAGGCATGTAACCAGTGTTTATTAATTTATTTGCAAGCACGCGCGTTGACGTGGGATGTGTGTTGATTTAATACTTGGTAGGGATATTTTTTATCTCATATTTTCACGCTTTAGGAGAGAAAGATGCAAGGGGACAGTGCAGGGCATGAGCGGTGGTAATAGTTGGTGTATCTACGTTATAGATGAGTTATGTGACAGACGAATACGTGTGTTGGTAATTTACCGAAGCTCACAGTAAGACGTCCGTTTACTTTCGCGAGCTTGCTAACAAAAAAACTGTATTCTAATAAAAAACATAGTTTTTTAAGAACTTTTAGATTTTTTCGAGAGTTAATTGGTGTTTCGGAAAAGAGCTGAAACAATTGAAAGCTTTACGTTTATTACTTTTATAATGTCTAAAACAATTATTTGTTTTTTTTCCAGTACCACAATAATAGTAGTTGACAAAAAATTTTTTGCTTATTATAATATTGTTAACCAAAATTAACGAAGATACAACGCTTTTAAAATTCTCAATACGTCACGCCTTGGTATAGTTTTTAGTGAACTCTGGCGTCACGAGCCCCCTCCCGAGTTTTGATGCGTTTTATCATTGTCAATATTCATTGATTTACAAAAACAAACAATACGTGTCCATTATTTTCCAGTACTCTAACTGACGGACGTCATGAATATTGCCCAAAATAAAAACAAAGTGATTGCTTGACATGACATACTCAATATTTACTGACACCAGATTAACGTTGCGAGAGTAAAATATTTTTTTATGTAAACAAAAAGTAAAATGTTTGTTCACAAACTCAATTCTGCAGTCGGTTTAACTATTTATCCAAATAAGCGACAAGTAGTCACTACATGTATTAAAACAGTTACACGAAAAACAGCCACTCGATTCCATTTTATTTACTTTCCGATTAAAAAACGTTTATCCACTTTTATTCGAAACGTCAACCATCGTAAACGTTTAAAACCCATTTATTGTCGTTGAAAAACCATTTCACAGGTGACCAGCTAATCGCACAAATCCATAAATCTATACAAATAAATAAAATTGAAGTGTCTGCCCGAAATACAGTTAACACAAAAAAATCTTATAATAAAAGTTTTTGTCTGACTGTCTGATTGTTCAAGGGCACAAAAATGTTGATGTCTGTTTGTTCCGGCTAATCTCTGAAACGGCTAGACCAATTGTTACGGGCCTTTTACTGACTGCCAACCTAATTTTATACCAACCTTCTTTTATTTTAGAAAAAGATTATAGTTTCGTGCAAAAAATTGAAACCCTTGAAGTTGTTAACAAAATCCAGGAAGTAGAGATACAATCCAGATTCGAGGGAAGTAATCTTCTAATATACATATAAAAATATCGTGTAACAATGTTTCCTAACGAAATCTTCCAAAACGGCTTGACCGTCTTTTATGATATTTTTGGGTTTACATTTGTTAAGTCTGAGAATAGTAGTAGGCTATTTTTTTAGTCTCATACATACACATTAAAATATCCACGCGAGCAAAATCGCGGACAACGACAGCCAGTTAAAAATAATTGCTACAGTTCGACCCTTTATTGCGACAATCGTCATGTAGGTCACGTTACAGAGATAGCATTTTTTGTCACAAATGTGACCTCAAACGGGGACACCTCCACATTAGGAGTTATCAGAACACTTTAATGGGGGCATAAAGTTCACATTACATTCCAAAATTGCGTTCACAAACGTAGTTAAGTCGTATGTTACGATTCAAGCCCTCACTTAACTAAGGAGCTTTCAGTCCAGAAGGGTTGTGGGGGAGTCCTACCTAGGTTAATAATGTAGACAGTTTTCATTAGGCCCTCGCATATTTTATTTTGGACTTACCGACGGTTCGCAAATTACTCGCATAAGGGCCTAAAACCTCGTTTGTCTTGTACGAGATAATTTAAGAGGAAATAATTTTTGGAAGACAGATAATTAAACCCAAATTAATTAACTAGGTAAATATAAACAAGTGTAATATAAACCCAGTCCTTAAAATAGGTGTGTTTAATGAACATTCTTGTTTAAAATAGGTCAGCTTTTGTTTTGGAAAGTTGAGAGGCTGAGGAACTCTCGGGCTCGCTAAGAATTAGATGAAGGAGGTCGATTGAAATCCAATTGTACCGTAAATTCGATACGAATTTCCTGTTTCTGAGTGTTCTTTAAAAATGGAGAAATGTTGTTTTTTAACCTCCGACGCAAAAACGACGGGGTGTTATAAGTTTGACGTGTCTGTGTGTGTGTTTGTGTGTCTGTTATCTTCTCTCCCGAAAGGATGAATCGATTTGATTTTTTCTTATAAAAGGTGAATTAGTCATGAGAGTTCTTAGCTATGTTTGATAAAAATCGGTCCAAGATGGCCGCCACCACAAAATGGCAAGTTACGGGAACTACCCGGCAATCAAACCAGGTACTTAAATAAAAATAAATACCTAAATATCGCTGAACATTACACACAGTATCATCTAATGTCACACTAAGCAACGAGGCTTGTGTTGTGCTCAGCATTCGCGTTGATGACAACTCTACCTTTTTATCTTCCATGTTCAAAAATGTCGATAACGACCGAACCGACTCCTTTTTTTTTTTTTTTTTTTTAGAATGGGTTTTTTTTTTTGACGAACCGACTCCTTGGTTGTTCAATTTAGCAAGCACACGTTTTGTATATAACCAGAAACATACAAAAGCCGTCTTTTCCCTTGCAGTATAAACAGGAAACCCGATGAAAGCTTAAAGATGCTCGACAAACAAAGAAATTACCATAACATAAATAAATCTCAAGGCGAGCCTTGCCGATTCAAAATCTCTTTCACAGCCGCCTTGCATCAAAATTCTTAGAAAATATTGAGTTCAACAATCAGTAATAAGCTTGAAAAGATAATCCATCAAAGAAAGTCGTGTCTTGGCCTACTAAGACGGCGTATTATCAAGAACAGGGGAATATGAAAATTGGATAGCTTATTTTAGCGTACTTTTGGATGCAACACCAGTTTCATCAGTTTTATTTAAGGTGAAAGCGTCAGAGTACCCGCGAAATTCAATTTGTTTTACGTTTTTTGCAATTTACAGGCCGGTGATAGGTTGTATGTTGTCGAAATATTGCTTGATCTGTCAAGCCTGACCGGAGTGACCGTAACGGTCAGACGCCATTGTTTAACTATTGTGTCTACTTCGCTGACAGTTAATTAAATGACATGTAATTACAGAATGATAATCACCAGAATCATCAATACAATCCTCAAAGTTCATAAAGGTCGAGGAGAGATTTTTTTAAGGTCAAAGTTGTTCTTCGACCTTTATGAACTGGGAGGGTTGTATTGATGATTTTAATGATTATAATTCTGTAACTACACACGTCTTACAGCCGCGAACGATATTTCCTACAACGTAAAAACTAGCACTGGCCGGCAAATTGCAAAAAACCTAGGAAAATTTGAATTTTGCGGGCTACGCTGGAGCATCAACCTTAATGAATAAATCAGTCTTCTTTTTGACATTGGCATTACGCTTGTAATCTCCGAAGGGTTAGGCAGAGTAACCTTACAGTACACTCACATTTTGCTAGTTATGTTTAAGTCCTATGTTATAGGGAGCAAGGCTGTGATTTTTTTGACATGTAAGATTGTAAGTCCTTATGCAACTTAACCCCATATTTAGAACTAGCTTCTGCCCGCGACTTCGTTAGCGTGAAGTTTTTATATAGCAACGCATCGCCTGCTCAACGGAAGCTTTTTTCCCGCTTGTAACATTTATTATTACTGCTCCGCTCCTATTGGTCATAGCGTGATGTTATATAGCCTATAGCCTTTCTCGATAAGTGGACTATCCAACGCAAAAAGAATTTTTCAATTCGAGCCGGTAGTTCCTGTGATTAGCGCGTTCAACCAACCAACCAACCAAACAAACAAACTCTTCTGCTTTATAATATTATATTATATATTATATATATATATTGAATGATCAAGCGAGCTTACCTGAAAAATAAATCCTTAATATTAAAAATAATGTATGTGAAATATTTTAATTTAAAAATCATCGACGTATTCACGTACCGCACGCATGTAATTGCCTATCTGACCTCTACAACCCAGTTACTCCATGGTTAGACTGGTTGTCAGACTTTTTTTTTGGGCCACTGACAACCTGCAAAGACTGTCAAAGATCTCCAAATGACAGCTACGACAAAACAGCTTAACAGGCTTTCCGAGGCACGGAGGAATCTCGGTACGTAATGGGTGGTCACCCATCTACAGACCAACTTAAGCAAGCACGGCTTAACTTAAAGATCGACACGAGCGGCTGTTATTATTTAGTAACGAGCTCCTGTGAATATAATACCATTACAAGTAAATTTCTCTATAATAGGTTCACCCTTTGAACTAAAATATAAGGTATTCTAGACTACCTTTTCCCTAACCTGGTCAAGGAATTTCCTTTGTCTCGATTTAACTAGATGCCTACTAAAAAGGAAAATGCTTTGCTTATCCTAAAACTAACAAAGACTTAGAAATTGTTGATTCTCGTTTATTTGCCCTGCGGAAACAAAGGAATCTGTATTAAGATCCCTTTTAAATAAATAACAAGATTTGGGATGAAAGAGCTTAACTTTTATTAATAGTTTAATTTTCGTAGCAAATCAATTAGTTGTATGATTAGGTGTCAACTAAACATAACATCACGCCTGAAGAGTAGGGCGTAATCCAGAGTAAGACGGAGGTTAACTTAATAGTAAACCCATATTTTGTCAGTTATGTTTAAGGTGAAAGCGTCAGGGTGGCCCGCGAAATTTAAATTTTCTTGGGTTTTTTGCAATTTGCGGACCAGTGCTGGGTTGTATGTTGGTGGAAGTACCGTTCACGGCTGTGGTGGTGGTGTGGTGGTTGCGAAATTATAGTCATCAAAATCATCGGTGCAGCCCTCCAAGTTCATGAAAGTAGAGGAACGAATATTTCACGGTCAAAGTCGTTCCTCGACTTTTATGAACTTTAAGGGTTGTGTTGATGATTTTGATGATTATAATTCTGTGACTGCATATGTTCTGCAGCCGCGAACGATATTTTCATCAGCGTACAACTTAGCACTGCACTGCAAATTGCAAAAATCATTGGAAAATTAGAATTTCGCGGGCTACCCTGGAGCATCAGCCTTAAGTCCCATGTAAAAGGGGGTTAGCTTATTGCCATCAACCGGGCACAAATACAGACTCCGTGACTGCTACTGAGAAATACTTGATGGAAAAACCCAATAACACTTTACCCAACCGGGGAATCCAACCCAGGACGTCATGCTTAGCAGTCACGCTTGCGACCATCAGCCGAAAGACGTCCACTGCTGGACATAGGCCTCCCCCAAGTGTCGCCACATTGACCGGTCCCGTGCCACTCGCATCTAACGGATTCCCGCAACCTTCACCAGGTCCATCGGTCCCCCTAGTGGGAGGTCTTCCAACGCATCGTCTTCCAGTTCGCGGTCGCCACATCTTTTCGGCCCTACACACACACACACACACACACAAGACACACACAAGACACACACAAGACACACATAAGACATAATCAGCCTGTAATGTTCCTACTACTGGGACACAGACCTCTCTATGCGAGGAAGTGGGCTAAAAAATCCAATGAAGCGAGGATTGGACTGTGTGAAGGATGTTACGGTAAGAAGGAGGTGTCTGATGAGATTACGAGAAGTAGGGAAGAAAAAGACTTGCTGCGCTGACCCCAAAGAAATTGAGAAAAGGGCGGGAAAATGATGATGAAATTATTCACAGGAAGCAAATTACTGCAAAATGTTTTGACGAAATATGTTAAGGAGCTCGTGGCTAAATAATATCAGCCGCTCGGGTCGATCTTAAGGTTAAGCCGTGCTTGCCTAGGTTGGTCTGTGGATAGGTGACCACCCTCACATGCCGAGTTTCCTCCGTGCCTCGGAAAGCACGTTAAGCTGTTGGTCCCGGCTGTCATTTGTCATTTTTGGGAAACTGACTACCTAGTCAGCGGCCCAAAAGGTCTGACAACCAGTCTTATCAAGTGGTATCGTATTACCTAGTATTAACTGGGCTGTGGAGGTCAGATAGGAAGTCGCTCCATGTAAAATACTGGTATTCAGCTGCATCCGGTTAGACTGGAAGCCGACCCCAACATAGTTGGGAAAAGGCTAGGCAGATGATGATGCGATGATATAGGTATATGCTTTAAAGTCGTTTTCAAATAAAGATACGTTGCTTGAAAAATTCATGTTCGCGAAAAATAGCAACTCATGACAAATGAGATCTTTCATTATAGTGACGCGAGCTTTCGCGTCATGCTCAAGCTCTAAATTGAGGAATATTTTCTTGCTATATATTGTTATTTATATGTGTGGCACAAGTAGCAATGGAAACTATATTTGGGAATAGGTGAAATCTGAGTAAGTATGTAACTCAAAATAAGTCTTAAATCCTTTTTAGTGGTAATCAAAAAGTAGTTTTTTTTTCCTAAGCCTATATTGGTGGGCAAAGGCCTCCCCTATTGCTTCCCACTCTTCTCTCTCTTTTTATTAATCGTTTAATTTGAGTGAATTGCTTTTTACGTCAAAACTAACTATTGCAAAAAAGTAGTTCACATTCCCAGTCTTAAAGTTTAAAATATTTTTTTTCCTGAGCCTATACTGTCCCACTGTTGGGCAAAGGCCTCCCCATAGCCTTCTAGTCCCATAACAATGGTAATGTGATGACCAATCACAAGTTCCTCATCGAATAAAGGATGCCGCACGCTAGAACGATCCGAGCCGAGTGTCGGTCGTAGTACAATCCATTGGCCGTTGCTCGGTAGCGGCTCGGAAGCGTGAGTGTGTCCATACTAAATTGCACGGTCAACACTCGGCTCTGACCCGACACGGTCTAGTGTGAGTCAAGCTTAAATCGCAAATATTTTTCAGGTTTGTTTGAAAATCGAACATAATGTAAAAGAATTTTGCAGTTTCTTCACTTTGTTCGAGTCTAGACAGATCTCTGCAGAATCTATGAAAAATAAACCGAATGATAACACTGGCTATCCACAATCTCCGTATATACGAGAGGATTCCGATATCGGTTCACTTTTCCCGATTCTAACGTCCTTGAATCGGTTTCGATTTGTCTTCATATAGTTTCACCCTTGAGCTATGAATTAGGGGAGGTGTTAAAGGGAATTAGGGAATAGTTGTGGTTTCCGTTATGGGCGCCAGAAATATTGCATTATTTAGCGACTTCCTTTTATGAATTTCGTAAGTTGGTTTGGCACGGTCAAATGTTATTTGCTTGTTGAGTAGATGCAATTTATTGATTTTTTTTTTCTCTAATTACTTTTATTGCAAAATGTATAATTTATTTTATTGTAGTTGAGGCTGTTTCCTAAAGGTTCCTAATTCAATTAGTTTTATTATTGCTTGTCGTTTTTGTACTGACTTCGTCGATTTCACACTTTTCAGCAATGGAAAGACATCAAGAATAAAGTGATGAGTGTGAGTAGGCAACCAATCTATAAAAGTAGGTAAGTTTTAAGCAGAAAACAATATTTTTATAATTTCCACCTGATTTACAAGAAACAAGGGTGTCGCCGAAACTAGATTTAGTGCTTCATAGTTCATACAACAGTTTTAATAGTCGAGCAATTTTCCATCATTCGCCTGTTCTGGTAAAATTTCCTTGAAATTGAATGAAAAAAATACTGATCTATAATGGTGCCTTGTTCAATAAACAACTTGATAGATGACTATTTAATTCAGAAACAGATGATACCTACCTAGGTAAATGCCTGAAAATTATGAACCAATTCTATTTATTAGTAATAAAATCATTGAAATCTAATTTAAAGCCATTCTTCAAAATTGTTCAATTGATCCAATTACTCCCGATAAACAACTCTCGCCAAACTTTCTCCAATCGAACAATTATAAAGATACCCTCCCACGACTTTATTTAAATAAAAAGAAAATCATAAAGCGTTTTAATTATCGTAGAAGTGTGGAAGGCGCCGTGATTCGCCATTCGTTTGCCCGTCACGTCTGTCGCGCTTCGCTACATTTTAGGGTTCCGAACCAAATTACCTAGTGAGTTCCTGTCATTTGTCCATCTTTGACTGTCGTTACAGATATTCAGTGGCCCATAAAGTCTGACAACCAGTCTTACCAATTGGTATCGTATTACCCAGTAGTAGCTAGGTTGTGGAGGTCAGATAGGCAGTCGCTCCTTGTAGAATACTGGTATTCAGCTGCATCCGGTTAGAATGGAAGCCGACCTCAAATAGTTGGGAAAAGGCTAGGCAGATTATGTATCTAATTACCTAGTGAGTAACCCTATTACTAAGCCGTCCATTAGCCTGTTTCGATGTATTTTTTTTTTTAATTTTAAGAGCGGGACCAATCTACTAAATAAAATGATTTAAAAATAATAATTTAGTAAACTGATCCCGCGGGACCCAAATGAGCGGGATGAGTTTACTAAAGAGCCATACGTCACAGGACTGTATCTTGTCTTTTACGTTCTAAAATCAAAAATTGAAAGAAATGATGCGACTTCCACCAATTTACTCTGTGCCCTGTTTTGGTTTATGGCCGCTATGACAGAGGATTATCGTTTGTGGCTACTTTGACCAGTTGCATTTATAGAATACGTTCTGTTATAACTACATAAATACAACTCTGTAGTAGCTACTACTAGCAACCAGCCACCAGTTTCTTTCATGGGAAGCCATTAAAAAAAGGATAAAATTTAACGTCATCATGGTACGGAACCACAGATATAATATTTTTAATATTTCTGTGTACGGAACCTTTAGTGCGCGAATCCAACTCGCTTTTGAATCGTTTTTGTCATGTCGACTCAAACTAATTCATGCAAATGAAGCCTGGTGTCGTCTAAAATGAGCCTAATCTTATCGTCTGTATAATTGCATGGCCCAACGCAAATAGGGGCTTAATTTTTTTATCAACATTTAATTTGGCCAGTCGCCAATTCAGACTTCCCCTTTTTTAGCAAAGTTTTTAATGGGTTTGTGTCCCGACACTCTGAGATGGGAGGTCTCAATTTTGACACTTCTTGTTTTGCCAAAATGATTCAACATTTTGGTTTTGGTTTTGGGTTTTGCTGTTCCGATTTAGGTTTTTTGTTTTGTTCTCTGTCTAGGTTTTTTGATGCAGGTGTTTGTATTCGTAACTTATTGTGCAATTTCTGCTATTTTTTTAAAATTAAATCAAAGCAATTGTTGACTTTGATGAACATAATGATTTATAATAATTAATTTAAATTTTGATTTGTCATGTTACGTTTTACATAACAGTGTGGACAATTCTGCGAACTCATAAAATAGCACCTATGGGAAAAATAGACATAACAAGACTTCTTCCTCTCATTTCCTTCATCCCTGTTACTTTCGAGGTATCTCGTAGTGTCAGTAAATAAAGACTAAATCTCTACCACCTAAACTTGTGTATTTACCGGTAAAGGAAAAGATTTACCGCTCTCGTTACCGATGTTCCACTAGTACACGTTCAGTGGTAACGAGTTAGATAAAAAGGTCTCTCGCGACTGTTCCACGTGGCTTAGAGATCTGCTGACCTACTTAATGGTTATGTTGCTTGAAATTGCTGCTAGGATTTTAATGAGTGAGACCATGGGAATAAGGATGACGTACTAAAAAAATATGATTTGGTTTAGTCCGTCAATTATCGAAAAATATTGGATACGTGTTCTTTGTTTTATCAAATAAATACACCGTGACTTTTTAGTCGTCTTACAAAGACAGTCCAGTTCATGTATCCAATGACTAGTAAACGTTCATAATTAAAAAATAGGTATTTATGAGATTTGAATAATTTAAAAATAAAAATTTTATTCATTATTATGACGCAAGGCGTAGTTTTGTCTCGTTGAAAATGGTGATGGAATGATCTGCTCGACTCGTGCGCTAGGTAGGTATACTCTACAGTTTGATACGTAAACATTTTTAACAGGGTGTTTCATATTTCTAATGTATTATTTATTTTTCTTCGTATTATCTTAATTACTTAAGGCGCTTAGACGAGCTAAATTAGCAACTCTATTTGTGGTGGTTCAAACTTCGTTTGAAATGCTGTTAGAATAAAGTTCTAATCAGCTTGCACTACAAATTGGTTGTTACGTCAGCCACTGCGGGCCAAATAGCGCGAAATGAGGTGAGGTTTCGATTGATTTATAAAAAAACTATTGATTGGATTAAAAAACTAAAACAGTATCATGCTAATATATTGCTTGTAGAATTATTTGCCAAAAAATCAGAATGATCGCATGCATATTAGTATGTTTTTTATTGTTTGAAAGATATTTTTAGAGGTAAGTTCGTGATTTCTTTTTATCGAGCCAAATTAATTGTATTATGTTTTCAAAACAGCATCATGCTAGCATATATCCTGAAGAATATCATATATTTTTCTGGTCTTGTTTATAGCAGTGAATCATATACTTTTAGTAATTATAAAACTCGCGTTTAGCTCGTGTAATCGCCTTAGTGATAAAAAAATAATAATCGCGCCCAGAGGTATTTTATGTCGGGTACATTGAGTGGACCGCTTTTGTAAGACGACTAAAAAGTCACGGTGTATAAAATTACGAAGATAAAACGCATCAAAGTTGGGGCGACCACTCGTCTTGGGGCTTGTACTATCACTTTCCTGTAAAAAAAAACAAAATGGGACGTCACACGTCTTCAATTTTTGTTTACGTGAAAAAAAAAAAAAATGTCCAATATTTGTTGTAAATCTGTCTGACAGACTAATTCAATTTTTTCTACCCTATTGGAGGAGGAGAGTAGTGGTTGAATCCCACGGTTTAGCTGTAGCGGTAATCATTCCCGAGTAGAATTGAAAAAGTCAAAAAAGAATATGAATTAATAAGGTCCTCACAGTATCGGATGCATCAGGAGTGTTTATTAATGTATTTGGTATGTCCAACAAAGGATACATAGATACAATAGCAACCACTATTATACAAAATGGTTCAAGAGGTGTGTAAAAAATATAAAATAACAACCATAAATCTCACCAATAAATATTACTCGCCATTAAAAATTCAATATTTTACTAATATTTTTACAGCTCCACCACCTTGTATCTTCTGAAAAATAATCAGTGTTACAGTACCATCAATAAACTTTTCCTAATCTGACTGCGCATCACCACAACCAGCTAAAAGCTTCTTTCGTATTGTTTCATTATCGTAATGAACCTGAAAAGAGTAAAAACAAAAAGAATAAATTAAAGGACAGTGAAGTACTTAGAATAATTATTTTCGTTAACGACATACGCTTCGTTAATTCTAAACATAATTATTTTTTATAATGAACTCTGTGTAATTACACAGCACTGACCTTTGTTCTTAATGAGTCCTATCACACAAAAATTATGAATAAAAAAATTGTGTGTGTGAAAACACCTTAATTCTGTAGGCTCTGGACGGATTTTTATGAAAAGTAAGATTGTAGTAACATACCTTAATCAAGCTCTAATTTAATTCATCCATCAGCACAATATTGTAACGCACTTAAAATATTGTGCTGATGGATGGATGGAATAGTACGGAGGTCGTAGAGGTGACTAAAGTAAACATCTTTCAGCAAAAACTTGTATTAAAAAAAACTTGTCAAAAAGTTGGAACTTTGACCCCCAATATCTCCGTAACTAGAAGGTTGCCAGGTATGGTGTAGAACAAAAAAACTGATCGCAATGACGGGGAGAACCTTTCGGCTTCGTTAAGAATTGTTTTACACATAAACATACTCGTAGACTGCCAAAATCAGAACTCTTCCTTTTGGCTTTGCTGTAAAAATTGATGTTACGCGGATGAAACCGCGGGTGGAAGCTAGCTAGCTATTTACAAATTCTCTTATATTACTCCTTTTCAACCGACTTCTAAAAAGAGGAGGTTCTCAATTCGTCTGTATTTTTTTTTTTGTGTTTGTTACCTCAGAACTTTCGACTGGGTGGACCGATTTCGATTCTCTTTATTTAAAAGCTGGTGCTTCCCGTTGGGTCCCATTTTAATTTGTTGAAGATCTGATACTGATCTTCGGAGATATACAATGGATCTCTTCAAAAATAGACGGCAAATCTGCAGTGATTGCTGCATCCGCTTGTAGGTTCATTGTTTATACTACATCATGACGTAACATCACGCCTGTATGCTCTGAGGGGGTACACATCTGGTGTACAATATACCCAGATTTCGACAATGTTTGTTACCTCATAACTTTCGACTGGGTGAACCGATTTTGATGATTCTTCTTTTATTTGAAAGCTGGTGCTTTCCGTGTGGTCCCATGTCAATTTGGTTAAGATCTTACGCTGATCTTCGGAGATATAAATGGAACTCTTCAAAAATACACGGCAAAGCTACAGTAATTGCTGCAATCGCTTGGTTCTTTATTGTTTATACAACATCATGACGTAACATCACACCTGTATGCTCTGAGGGAGTACGCAGAAGTATACAATACACCCAGATTTCGACAGTTAGACGTGTAAAGTTCCATTCAATGGGATCCCGGAGAAATAGAGGTAACTCCTTAATTTTATTGGCACACCAGAAGCGGTTCGGGTAGTTTCAGGCAGAGTACTTTCTTGGAGTGATCCCATTTCGATTTGATAAAGATCTGGTGACTTCGGAAGATAGGCAACTGAACTCCTTAATAAATGATAGCAAATGTACTGGGATCGCTGAAATCTCACGTCTGTCTATTGTTTACACCAGTTCATAACAAAAAATCACACCGATACGCTGTGAAAGGGTAAGCACATGTGAACCACTAAAAAGTGAAAAATAAAAACTTTTTTGCAAAAAATATAACCGACTTCACACAAAAAAGTGAAAAATAACTTTAGCTTCTGAAGTCGGTGACAAAAAAACTAAATCAATCAAACAAAGGTCACCGAATTCTGAAGCTAAAGTTATTTTTCACTTTTTTGTGTGAAGTCGGTTATATTTTTTGCAAAAAAGTTTTTTCATATTGAATGCATGAATGAATTGATAAATCCTTTTCATTTAAAATGATTGGATCTTTTGAACCAAAATGAAAACTACTTTAAAACAAAGTGTAAACCAATAGATTCAACTCATCCAAAGCTCGTTAGATATTTTATTATTAATAAGGGTTATTGTTATAATATTTCTGAAAAGCTAGAAGATTCCATTGAGACATAAATGAGGACTTTGGTGAAGAAACGAGATTTCTGAATATTGTTGGTTTATATAAAAATAATAAGATCGTAATACACCTAGCGCCACCTAGTGTTAAGTATGCAAGTCGAATGAAGTAGTTTTTAGTATGCGTATGATTCAATAAATCAGTTCGTTCCAAGTCGAATAAGGACACGTTGTTTCATTAGGTTATGGGCCCAGATTTATGGCCTACAAGGTTTTTAGCTAAATATCGCGAAAGTTAATAAGTTATCAAGTTATTAGTGTGATAATAAATCGCAGCAGGATATTTAGATTAGCTAGCTTGTGCACTCGTTTTTTAGTTTGCGGAAAGGTCAAAAATGGCGGCGAATTACATAGTCAACGTGCCAAAGTTAAGAGGCAGAGAAAACTACAGCGAATGGGTTTTTGCAGCGGAAAACTTCTTAATCCTAGAAGGGATGATGAAATGCATCAAACCAGAGGAAGATGTGAGATTGTTTGCCGAGGATGATGCAAAAACAAAAGCGAAGCTGATTCTCACGATCGACTCTTCATTATTTGTGCACATTAGAAATGTTTCCACTACCAAGGAATTATGGGAGAAGCTAAGGGCCTTATTTGACGATTCCGGATTTGCAAGAAGAATAAGCTTACTACGACATTTAATTTCTATAAGACTCGAAAATTGTGGTTCCATGATTGCTTATGTGACACAAATTATAGAAACAGGGCAAAAGTTGTGTAATACAGGATTCCAGTTAAACGACGAGTGGATTGGTTCATTGTTATTGGCAGGGCTACCTGAAAAATATGCCCCCATGATAATGGCCATTGAACATTCGGGTATTCAGATAACAACAGACGCCATTAAAAGTAAGTTACTTGACATGGAATCGGAAAACGGAACGAACGGAATGAACGATGAATCGAATGGTGCTTTGGCCAGTGGTTATAGAGGTTGGCAACACTCATCGACAGCCAGGAAGTCTATGGTTAGCAAAACTAACGATCATGGCGGCCAACATGGAACGTCAACAAAGGCGAAGAAAGAAATTAAATGTTATCGATGCAAACAAATAGGTCATTATAAGTCACAATGTACGGCTGAAGTGTCGAATAACAAAGGAAATGAACGTAAACAAACAAATGCGTTCAGTGCGGTCTTTCTAAGCGGAAACTTTAATAACCAAGATTGGTATGTAGATTCTGGAGCCAGCGTACACTTGACGCCAAATAAACAATGGCTCACGAATATTTCTTACGAAAAAGAAGGTCAGACTATTATAGTAGCCGACAAAACAAAAGTGCCGATTGCGTGTTCCGGCGATATAAAGATATCTACGATAGTAAATGATTGCAGTTTTGATGTGGACATAAGAGATGTGTTTTGTGTACCGGAATTGACAACTAACTTACTATCAGTTAGCCAATTAATTCACAAAGGAAATAATGTTGTATTTACTACAAACGCATGTGAAATATATAATCAGAAAGGTACACTGGTTGCTTATGCATTATTAACAAATGGAGTTTACAAGCTACAACTTCAAGAAAATATATCTGCAGCAGCAATCATATCAGGAGAGCTCTGGCATCGTAGGCTTGGACATATAAACGGTGAATGTCTGAATAAAATGCAGAATGCAGTTGATGGATTAACCTTGAAAGAGAAAGTTGACATTACAAAGTCGACCTGTACTGTGTGCTGTGAAGGTAAACAAGCTAGATTGCCTTTTACTCATATTGGTAAGAGAAGTACAGAGGTGTTGAATATTATTCACACGGATATCTGTGGTCCTATGGAGTGCGATTCTATTGGAGGTTCTAAATACTTCATTTTATTTGTTGATGACTTTAGCAGAATGACAGCTATTTATTTTCTAAAAAACAAGAATGATGCCTTGAAAAGCTTTAAAGAATACAAAGTGTTAGTTGAAAATCAGACAAATAAAAAGATAAAAATTATTAGAAGTGACAATGGAGGAGAATTCTGCAATGCTGAGTTTAACGATTACTTAAAGAAAATGGGTATAGTTCATCAAACAACATGTCCATACACGCCAGAACAGAATGGACTATGTGAGCGTATGAACAGGACTTTAGTCGAGAAGGCAAGGTGCATGCTTTTTGATGCACAGTTAAGCAAGACTTTCTGGGCTGAAGCTACAAACACAGCGGTATATTTGCACAATCGCACAGGTTCGCCCGTATTGCAAGGAAAAACACCTTATGAACTTTGGCATAGTGTCAAGCCAGATATAAGTCATCTGAGAGTTTTTGGCAGTATGGTAATGTTTCACATAGCTAAAGAAAAGAGACGAAAGTGGGATAAAAAAGCCCAAAAAGGTATTCTAGTAGGCTATGCTGATGGAAGCAAGGGATATAGAGTGTATGATCCAGTTAAAAATGTGATAACAACTAGTCGAGATGTGATAGTTGTCGAGAAAGAAAACACTACCATAGCAGTAATAGAAAAAGAAAATGTAAATGAAACAACTAAAGATACAGACCAGCCATCTTCAGTGGGGGATAAGGAGGAAAATTTTTCTGATACTCTTACATCCCATGGAAAGTCTACAGATGACTCTGATTCTGAATATGTACCCAGTGAGTATGAAGATGTAGAAGAAAATTTAGAGGACATAGTGACAACTACAAGAGAAGTTAGAAACAGAAGACAACCTGATAGATATGGTTTCAGTAGCCAACAAAATGTCTGTCTTCAAGAAGCTGGAGATTTAACATTGCAGGAGGCGTTGACTGGACATGAAAAAGAGTATTGGCAAAAAGCATTAAAAGAAGAACTTCAATGTTTTGATGAGAATGAAGCTTGGGAGTTAGTTGATGCTCCTAGTAGTGGTTGTGTGGTTCAGTGTAAATGGGTTTTAAAGAAAAAGTGTGATGTGGATGGTAAAGTTTTATATCGTGCGCGTTTAGTGGCAAAAGGTTTCACTCAGAGACATGGTGTGGACTACAACGAAACTTTCTCTCCAGTGGTTAGATTTTCTACCTTAAGATTATTGTTTGCCTTGACTGTAAACTTAGATTTTAAAACTACACACTTAGATGTAAAAACAGCCTTTTTAAATGGACATCTTGAAGAAGATATTTTTATGAAAAAACCAGATTGTTTTGGTGATTTAAAAGATGGTAAAGTCTTAAAGTTAAAAAAGGCCATTTATGGGTTAAAACAATCTTCAAGAATGTGGTATAAAAGGGTTGATGACTGTTTGTGTAACATTGGATATATAAAATCTAAATATGAACCTTGCTTGTTTATTAAGAGAAACAAAAATGGTGTAACTGTAATTGCATTATATGTTGATGATTTTTTCATATTTTCCAACGATTGTAATGAAGTAATAAACTTGAAAAAGTGTTTAGGTGACAATTTCAAGATTAAAGATCTAGGTTCAATAAGACAATGTTTGGGTATGCGAGTTGTGTGCAATAAAAATTCTATAACATTGGACCAAGAAGGTTATATAGACCAGTTGTTAGATAAATTTAATATGTTGGATTGCCACACATCAAATACACCAATGGAATGTAAACTTAATCTCAGTATAGGTAACAAATGTGATACTAGCATACCGTATCAATGTCTGATAGGTAGTTTGATGTATTTGTCCGTTTTAACTCGCCCTGATATATCATATTCAGTTAGTTATATGAGCCAATTTAATAATTGTTTTACTAAGGAACATTGGCAACATGCTAAAAGAATTTTAAGATATTTAAAAGGGACAAAACATTATGTTCTAAAATATGACTCTAAACTTAACTCTCAAATAACTGGTTATGTTGATGCCGATTGGGGCAGTGATGTTATTAGTAGGAGGTCATATACAGGTTATGTGTTTGAATTATCAGGTGCTGCAATATCATGGGAAAGCAGGAAACAAAAAGTTGTTGCACTCTCTAGTACAGAAGCAGAGTATATAGGGATCTCAGAATGTTGTAAAGAAGCTATTTACTTACAAAACTTGCAATGTGAAATTACTGACAGTTTATATACTATTATTCTGTACAATGACAACCAAAGTGCACAAAAATTGTTGTTGAATCCTGTTTTTCATAATAAATCTAAGCATATAGATATAAGATTTCATTTTTGTAAAGAGATAATTGCTCAAAACTTGGTAAATGTTCAGTACCTATGTACAGCTGATATGCCAGCTGACTTGCTTACAAAAAGTTTGGGTTCAATTAAGCATAAAGCTTTTGTAAATGCTGTTGGCTTAGTTGAAAAATAAGTTCCTTATGTTATTTTTATATAGTGGGGGTGTTGGTTTATATAAAAATAATAAGATCGTAATACACCTAGCGCCACCTAGTGTTAAGTATGCAAGTCGAATGAAGTAGTTTTTAGTATGCGTATGATTCAATAAATCAGTTCGTTCCAAGTCGAATAAGGACACGTTGTTTCATTAAATATACTAGTTAAGACTCAAAAATGTGCACAAACGTTGCCGGCTCGTAGCCACACCAAATTATCATACCATTACCAGAGACATTCATATTCAATGAAAAAACCGGCCAAGAGCGTGTCGGGCCACGCTCACTGTAGGGTTCCGTAGCTTCCCAGACCATTAAAAATACCAACATTTTTCGTCAGCAAAAATAACTTTGTTTTTCATAGTATTTGTATGAAAAACAAAGTTATCATTTGCGTTTTTTTGAAAAAGTGCTATATAACTCAAAAACTATTCAACTCATCAAGTTGAAAATAATTTTCCTAGAAAGTTCATATAAAGGTCTACTTCTGTGATTTTTTTCATATTTTTTAAACTTATGGTTCAAAAGTTAGAGGGGGGGGGGGGACACATTGTTTTTGACTTTCGGAGCGATTATTTCCTAAAATATTAATATTATCAAAAAATGATTTTAGAAAACCCCTATTCATTTTTAAATACCTATCCAACAATATATCACACGTCAGGGTCAAAATTAAAAAAAAAATCGCTCCCCACTTTACGTCTGGGGGAGGTACCCTAATAAAAATGTTTTTTTAAATTTTTATTTTTGCACTTTGTCGGCATGATTGATATACATATTGGTACCAAATTTCAGCTTTCTGGTGCTAACGGTCACTGAGATTATCCGCGGACAGACAGACAGACAGACAGACAGACAGACAGACATGGCGAAACTATAAGGGTTCCGTTTTTTGCCATTTGGCTACGGAACCCTAAAAAGTACCAGTCAGACCGCGTTATTTTCGCGTTTACAATATTCATAGGCATAGCCTTTTCCCAACTGCGTTGGGATCGGCTTCCAGTCTAACCGAATGCAGCTGAATACCAGTATTTTACATGGAGCAACTGCCTATTTGACTTTCACAACCCAGTTACCCTTTGATTAGACTGGTTGTCAGACTTTTTGTTTTGGGTTACTGACACCTTCAAGGACTGTCAAAGATCTGCAAATGACAGCCGGGACAAAACAGCTTAACGTGCTTTCCGAGGCACAGAGGAAACTCGGTATGTATGGGCGGTCACCCATCCATAAATCAACCTTGACAAGCACGGCTTAACCTAAAGATCGCCCCGAACGGCTGTTATTATTTTGCCACGAGTTCCTTCCATAGCATTAGAGGGTACCTACAGATAAATCTCGAAATAGAATTATTCTCACTCAGGTATAATATTACAGAAATACCCGTGAATAAAGTAGATTAAAAATGCCAGAAACAATATCCAGGATGTTTTCCTTTTTTAATACAAGAAGGAGAACGTACACGTGTATAATAAAGGAAAATTAACTAACGACGTATTTTCTACACGTGCATGTGAAACTATAATTAGTATTACTAATTAGAAATCTGCAACGTTCAGAAATAAGGAAATAAGAGATGTTTCCTGAAATAAATTCTGCTTAACTGCACTTACTTTACGACCCAAGTAAAGTAAGTACCTACAGTGTGTCGTATCTATGAGTAAATTAACAAAATTGGAACATAGTGAATTGTTCAACACTTCAAACCAACACTTTACATGCAAAACATGTTATGCTGTGTAATAGTTTGGTTAACTACCGTAAAATTCAGAAAGTTGGTAATCTATAAACTTACTAAAGGTTCGATTCTCGCGTCAGGCGGGTTTTTCCATTGTGAATTTCTCAGTAGCAGTCACGGAGACTGGATTTGTGCCCACTTGCTGACAATAGGCTCGCCCCTTATTACTCGTACATGGGACTTAAACATAACAGGCATGACGACAGTGTCAAAAAATTGCAAGTCTGTTAAGGTCCATGTTCACCGAAAAGATAACAGTCTGATTATCTAAAAACAGCTGTCACTGTGACGTGTTCCCATACAAAAATGTGTTTTAAACAGCTGATTTTTAGATAATCAGAGCGTCATCTTTTTGGTGAACGTGGATCTTAGTCCGTCAGTTAGATTATTGGAAAAAAATGGACACGTATTTTTTGTTCTTGTAAATCAATGAATAATAACAAAAAAAAAGCGCATCAAAAATCGGGAGTGGGGGATCATGTCATAACTCGCTAAAAATTTATACCTAGGCGTGACGTATTGAGAATTTTAAAAGCGTCGTATCTTCGTCAATTTTGGTTTATATAACAAAAGAAGAATTACGGGTCAAATATTTCTTGATAATCTAACTGACGGACTGCCTAATTATAAATTTTTTGTCGTCTCCCCTATTAGGTACACCTCTGTCTAATCCATTGGAGATTACAGGGATGATATTATGGTATTACAATACAAGGATCTTTTGTGTGCGTCAGTTCCAATTATGGCAACGCGCTTAAAGATTATTGTACGAATATACAGTTACCTACACTCATGTACTCACTTTGGATTTTTTTGATTGGATTGAGAAAAAAATAATTGAAAAACAAATTAGGAACTATCTATCATAGTTTTCAATCTATTATTGCTTCGTCGATCTAGTGGAGCGTAAGCGCTGGGCTAAGATACTAGGAATCTGGTCGGTCAAAGTTATCCTTTTTGTGTGTGTGTTATACTTATTGTGCACCACTGCTGGGCAAAGGCCTCCGTTTTCAATTCTTACACTTCTCTTCTTTCTAGACAATCATGGTGGACATTAAAGCTCAAACACAAAGGGGCTCATTGAAAATCATAAAACCATTTTCATGATTATAAGCAATCTTACTAAAGTGGCTGGAAAAACTGGGTGACATAAAACTGCCAAAAATGGAGAGTTAGAAGAGACACTCTATCATGACACATTGGGTGGCCAAAGGTTGACGAAACTACTTTTTTGCGATGATTTTAGAAACTATAGGTTCGAAGAACTAATTTGGAAGTTTCTAAATTAAACTACTCAAACAATTAACAACAGGTTAAAGTCTGGAAAGCTGATGGATTTTGCATATTTTAGATAACATTTTTTTGTAACAGAACTTGGTAAAGCTCTCAAAAACAAAATACCTACGTATAGGGTAACTGGTATTAGTGTACCTACGAAACTTAAACACGTGATTGTGCGAAATAATCAGTGTTCATTAGGCGAACATAAATGTACTGAAAAGCTCATTTTTTTTTTTCGCGATTTCAGCTTTGATCCCATTGAGTATTTTAGTGGTTTGTTATCATGAGAACAATCACGTGTTAAAGTATCGAACAGTAGTTGCCAGTCACCCTATATTGTATTCTGATATCTCGCTGATGTCAAACATATGGTAAATCGAGCAATTTGTTTGAATTGTTACTTACATTTTAATGTACGCTGATTTTAATAAGTTAAAAAATTCTTCATTAAATCCTCAGATTCTTTGGACACGTTACGCGCAACAATGGTTATATGGAGCGTTTGGTGGTTGAGTCGAAGATACGCGACCACGTGGTCGATCACCCATTCGATGGACGGACTCCATCTAATCTGTCACCAAGGTCCAATACAGACCGCGGTGGACCGGCGGACCATGACCTTTCTGTCAAGAGTGAAAGATTTGAGCGTTCTTACAGACGAGCGGCACGTTGCCAACGGCAGCCGTCGCCACCTGCACACAACGCGTCGACAGCAGTCACCGAAGCGTCGACGGCAGTCAGCGAAGCGTCGACAACTGCCTTCAACGGGTGGCGACGCTTGCAGTCGTGGCATGCCGCGTAAATGTGTGTTGACGACTGCCGTCGATCCGTTGGCGGCTGCCGCCGACGCCACAACTGCATGGCTGCAGTTTTTAAGCTACATATTTTGGTAGTTTTTAAGTTTTTGTTATAATATTTCGGTCATTTGTAGTTGCATTTAACCTAGTCTCCTGTGATTATACAAATGAAGTACATTCCACCAACGACATACACCTGCATACACACTAATATCTAAGCTCGATGAACATGCCTCTAGTATTTCCCCGTAAATACCGATCCGCGAAGACTAAAGAGGATTATGTTCTATCGCTTAACGGTAACTACCGCATATTATGATGATAAACCCTCTGCAGGTATATAATGTACCCACATATATTATACTGCCTCGTTGACGTAATATTTGTAAGCGAGCCTGCTGATTATGAGGTTCCGGGTTCGATTTTCAAGTCGGGCAAAACGTAATAGCATTTTTTCCTAAGGGACTTCTCAGTAGCAAAAAGTCTGACAATCAGTCTTATCAAGTGGTATCATATTACCCGGTACTAACTGGGTTGTGGAAGTCTCTCCATGTAAAATACTGGTATTCAGCTGCATCTGGGGATACTGCAAAGCTGTCCCCAACATAGTTGGGAAAACGCTAGGCAGATGATGAGACTTTTCAGTAGCAACCCAAGTCCATAATATAGGAAAGAAAATAAAGAAAGAAAGAAATCATTTTTGTTTGGCACATGCCACAATAGCACACAACAAACAAAAATAGGATTAAAATAGACCTTAAAAACATAAAATTTCACACCAAAAAATTAAAAAGAACAGAGAAAAAAAAACGAAATAATATTGTGTGTGTCTTAAGCTGGTTTCAGACTACGCTATACTATTGTGCTTTAAAGTGTAGCAAAGAAGGACCTAATGCTATACTATATAGCATGGCGTTCACATTACGCGATACTATCGCAAGCATTTATAGTACGAGTATATACTCGTAGCAAGCACAGTTGACCGCGATCTTGGAAGAGTCTTGCGGTACGGCCGGGGGTGGGGAAGGAGGAAGAGGGCGGCGCGTGATATAGCACAGCATGAACTCAGCGTATTGCACCATTTTATAGCGTATTGTAAGCCAATAATAATAAATAGTATAGTACAGTGTGAACGTGTCCATAACAAATGTATGGTGCGCAATATTGTCGTGCTATGAGCTATAATATACTACATCCAAATCCAAACTAATATTATAAATGCGAAAGTAACTCTGTCTGTCTGTCTTTCTGTCTGTCTGTCTGTCTTTGCTTCACGCCTAAACTACTAAACCGATTTGTGTGAAATTTGGTACAGACATAGTTTGGAACTTGAGAAAGGACATAGGATAGTTTTTATTACAAAAAATAAAATAAAAAATAAAATTTATTCCGGACATACAGCGCCATCTATTGGTCAAGAGTCGGCATCAATTCAGTACTGAAAATTCATCGGAAATATGTAATAGTAAAAAGGTATGAAAAATATAATATAATACAACTTTTAGTACAAAGAAAATGCTCTAACGGAGTATAGATAATTGTGATCGCGCAATGGTGTCGATCATTACACGAGTTCGGTTCATGATATTGTTTTAATTCATCGGAAAAATGTAAATAAATAGTAAAAAGGTATGAAAAAAATAATATCAATATAATAAAACTTTTAGTACAAAGAAAATGCCCGAACGGAGTATAGATAAATAATCCGAGTTGTCACTATGCTCGATAGATGGCGTTGGGATCGAAATAGATCGCGCTATGGTTTCGTTACACGGATTTGGTTGGGTATCGGCCGAGCGCTTCGGTACTGTCCTGGAATTGTGGATTGATCGTTTCGTAAATTTAAAATTGGCTCCGTTGTATTAGTAGATTAAAAAGTTTATTTGTTGGGTTGTCTGGTTGTTGTATAATGTAAGTTTAGTTTGATCTCGATTATTAGTAGATACTAAAATTGTATGTCTAAATTCGTTTTAATTTTTAAATTAATTAGATCGTTCCTTTTAAATTATTTAGTTTTAAGCTTGGTTATTAAGAGAATAGGTTGTAATATAATTTCTTTTAAATTGTTATCAAGTTCGTAATTCGTATTTTTTTTTAATTCTTTTGTTTTCAGTTAGTTTTCAATTTAAGTTCGAAAAGATTGTAATATTTCTTTAGTTTAATTTCTTTTTTAAACTA
Organism: Xestia ashworthii; assembly: GCA_950022955.1. Lineage (NCBI taxonomy): Eukaryota > Metazoa > Arthropoda > Insecta > Lepidoptera > Noctuidae > Xestia > Xestia ashworthii. The sequence continues at coordinate 7,077,643 of OX465558.1, read as the reverse complement.
CTTTTTTCAATGACGAGAAAACGCAAGTCCAATTTAGCACGTAGTTCCAGCGGAGCTCGAGCTAAAAGAGTTGCAAGAAGTCAAGAGTCTCAAGAACAGACTCAAGCCCGTTTAACTTTAGACGCCGAGCGTCACGCTGCTCAAAGAGCTGCTGAGACTGAAGAGGTGAGGCAGGAGCGACGGCTCTTAGACGCTGAGCGTCACGCTACTCAAAGAGCTGCTGAAACCGAAGAGATGGCTCGGGAGCGCCGGCTCTTAGACACCGAACGTCACGCTGCTCAAAGAGCTGCTGAGACAGAGGAGACGAGGCAGGAGCGACGGCTCTTAGATGCCGGCCGTCATGCAACTCAAAGAGCTGCTGAGACCGCTGACATGACTCGGGAGCGCCGGCTGTTAGACACCGAACGTCATGCTGCTCAAAGAGCTGCTGAGACTGAGGAGGTGAGGCAGGAGCGACGGCTCTTAGATGCTGGGCGTCATGCAACTCAAAGAGCTGCTGAGACAGAAGAGATGGCTCGGGAGCGACGGCTCTTAGATGCTGGGCGTCATGCAACTCAAAGAGCTGCTGAGACAGAAGAGATGGCTCGGGAGCGCCGGCTCTTAGATGCTGGGCGTCATTCATTATGTTGATTTTTGAAGAGTTCCCTAGAATATCTTCCACATTTCATTTTTGAAGAGATCCCGCGAGATCGGGAACTATGTGGGTAAAACCAAAAATCTGCCGGAAGTCACTATTCCACGCGAACGAAGTCGCGGGCAAAAGCTAGTGCTTTTATATTATAGCGTAGTCTGAAAGCGGCTTTACGGCTGCGCCAAATAGGCCCAGTTCAGCAAACTGCCGAGCAGCTATAGTGTCTGACGCTGGTTTTCAACTGGACCTGTGATGGTGATGTCACGGACATAAACAGTTTTGTGCTGCGTGTGTTCTTATTGGGTATTACGTATGTATGATTAGTTACTTAAATATAATAAAAGTGTATAAAATACCATTTTAATTAAGTGTAAAAAATATTAGGACTTACACATATAATAGGGAACCGGAAATGTGTGTACACATAACTGGACACACCTACCAGTACACCCTGTAAGGCACTACCTATTTTAGACCTCTGCCTAATCCTGAGGGGATTACTAACAGGCGTGATGTTATTATGCAGACTTTTTTTTATGAAATAAGCAATACCTTTGTGCTCTTCTATCTTAATGTAATGTCCTCTTAAGTATTTGCGTGTACATAAATAGAGGTATGATCTTCTGTATTTTAATTTACCTTTCATAGAAATATCATGAATATTTTTTTTTACTAAAATTAACCATGATCTTAAATCTGGTTCACCATAACACTCTGCTTTCAACCACCAACAAAATCAAACACCGCAATGTTTTGCTACATACTCGTACAATATACGCGCCGCCGCCGCCGCCATGACAGGAGGCGTCCCCATAGATTTCCATAACAAACGACGCCGAGCGACTGTAAACAACGTCCCCTTACCAGCTCGTCGGTCCACCTAATGTAAAGCCATCCACACTCACATCCTTGTGACATTCCTCACTCTGTCCGGACATTTACAACACCTTCCAACTTATAGATGCAACTGTAAACATGACACGTCGGTCGTTTGTATACTCGTGATTGTGCTCATGATAACAAGCAACTTTTACTATCGGTCTCGAAAAAAATCAGCGGTTCAGTACATCTATGTTCGCCTAATGTACTGAACAGCTCATTTTTTTTGTACGAAGCCGGTGCGGGTGGTCAGTGCTGAAATAATACAGGTTTAGCTCGCGGTATCGCTTATGTGGACTTAGAGGCCTGAAATTATCCCATGGAAACATGTTGCCGGGATAAAATGTATCCTATGTGCTAACGAGGTCAGGTCACGATACAGTCTATCTGTGTGTCGGATTCCTTTCAAATCCGTTAATCCGTCAAAAACTAACATAACGATACACAGACAGAGTTACTTTCGCGTTTAAAATATTTCGTAACACATGATTGTATGATATAAGGTTCCGTTTTTGCCAATTGGTAACGGAAATTTGAAAAAGTTCGCTTTTTAAAGCGTCGTCTCTGTTACTCATACGTTTGTAACAGTCTCTTTCTCTTTCTCTTTCTAAAGTTCAATCTTTCATATCTACGCCCGCGTGCTCGTGCGGTACTCTTTAAATAAAGGCCCCAATGAGGGTCCCAGTAAATCCTTCCTATTGTTCAACAGAAAGTTCTGATTGCGTCACATTTCGTTGTCTAAATAATCTTTTGAACATAACAAAGGGGGAACTTCGGTCCAAATATAAAGTTAGACCATTAAACGTGTGATTGGATACCCAATGATATTTCTCCAAGTTAACCAATTGTTACGAATTGAGTGTTAGTTTTGTGCCGTTATCGCGTTTGTTTGGGTACGATGGATGCTTTATTTTACACGCTGTTCGCATATCTCCTTTATCACTTACTCGTATCTAAGATAAAAGTTGGAACTGTGCTTTATCATTTAGTTGGAAGTCTCTTTCTTCTGTTTTCGTGAATTAAATAAACGTATTGCTAGCTTTCAACTTATGTTTTCTGTGAAGATGATACCGACAATATTAGTTGTTTGGTCTTTTTAAGATCTTGTTGTAATTGTTACCTATGTTCACGAATAAATGATTCTATTCTATTCTATTCTATATTTAGAATGAAAAAGGAGTAAAGTTTTATAGTTTATTATTATTTGACATGCATAATATCTCCCAAACTATGAAATAAAGTTTCATAGTTTGGGAGATATCATGTCATCATTATGTATTATATTATGTTAAGGATAGTAAGGTTCGGTAATGATTAAATGAACCTCCTAATTATGCGAATTTGCTATGGCGGGTCCAGACACAATCACACTGTATAGATGGTCTAGATTTATTCACACCTCACACCTGTTTCAGGTAATGTGTGTTACAGTGGTTGTCAACTAATGAAGGCATCAATAGTTTAGCCTAGCAATCAACGCCACCTGGCTCAACGTGCTCACTGGGCTAAATAAATAAACATACAACCCTCTGTATCAACATTATTTCTACTAAATCAAGCCATATCCAGCCTTCACAAATAACGTACATCACTGTACACCGCTCCACGCTTGCAGCTACAATCTGCCACGAAGTTAGTTCGAGGAAAATTCTGTGCAAATGTAAATCAAAGACGATGTCGCCTCCTTTACTAATTCAGTTAGGGGCGCTTCGCATAATTATGAACAAAGTGGAGAAGACTGAAGAAAGTGGGGAAGACTGGATTATAAAGTACAAAGTCTGCGAAGTAACCGCTTGTAATCTGCTGGTTGGTATGAGAAAATTAACAAGTGTAGCGCCACTCTAAAAGTTTCTTCGCGAAATGGATTTTTAAGACTTCGGCAAGTATGCGTCGCAGCTCCCGAGTCGTTAAGCGAGTTTTTGAAAGGCGTGATTTTCGGTCTCTGTTTTGCATGTAGTGGTCATCTATAGTGTTTTCTCACTCTTCTCTTTTTATCGTGTTTCTGATTTGGCTCGAAATGTCGTCAAGAAATATCTTTTAGGTATGCTCCTTTCCTCAAGATGTTTTCCTTTACCGAAGCAAGGCTCATGAATCCAAAAAATCAGAAGTCATGTCTTGGGTTCGAACTCAAGACGAATTGACTGGACAGTTTTTTTAAGCGGAAAATACTTAATGTTTAGTCAATTTACGCAAAATCCAAAAGTACTTTACTACACAAAATGTCACAGAACTATATAATAAACGATCTCATAAACTCCCGAAAACCACAATTAATTGGTACTCGACTTCAAACGTCTTCTGTTAAAGCCACATTAAGCAATTATTCTAAGCGCCTATCTCTTATCTAACTCACTTAGTCAAAGTACTAACACACCTAAACGTGTGAAGTTTACATCATATAAAACTTAATTAATAGCATGTAATCAAACAACGAAGAAACATTACGTGTTTGATGTACTAAACACCCATTATAACTTGATACGCGCCGAAAATCAGAACTAAACTGGATGATTAGTTTGACGTGATTTTGACGCTTTAAATTACGTCAACTAGCGCCATCCTGAAGTTTTAAGTTATATTGGTCACCTTGTAAAAGCTTGAGCATTTAATTAGAATCAGATATTTCAGCACAGTTGCTATATTAAAAGGTTTCCGGTAATTCAAAGATGATATTCGTACGTGCGTTGTGTTCTGGTTAAGTAATTTCTTATGTTTATTTTAAGGTCCCGGCGAGAGCAGCGGTGGCCCAGTGGTGGCGGCCCCGACTTACGAACAGTTAGTCGTGGGTTCGAACCCAGGCAGGCACATTACTTTGTGTAATTTATTTCATCACCATTATTCTCAAAAACGGTGAAGGAAAACATCGTAGATGTTCGTACGCTCCTTGACGTGGAGTTGCGGACACCAGCCCGTTATACAATACAATACAATAAGCTCCCGGCTGCTCCCGGTACTAACTGGGTTGTGGAGGTCAAATAGGCAGTCGGTCCATGTGAAATACTGGTATTCAGCTACATGCGGTAAGATTAGAGCCGACCACAAAATAGTTGGGAAAGGCTAGCAGATGATGATGCTGATTTTAAGAAACATCACACCTTCCTGTATTCCTCGAAGTAGGGAAGGGAACCACCATGAATAAAATACTTAAGTCACATGTGCAATTTGCCTCAATGTGGGTCCCGGAAATAGTCCGGCGACATTGCAGAAGACTCAGGCGGAGATGGCGGGACGAGCTTGATCTAATGGTAGGATTGGTCTACAGTAGGCCAAAATACAGAATTGTATTGAAGAAAGGGACGCCTTTGCCCTGCAGTGGGATGAAATAGGCTAATTAAATAACTTTTAAATGTTTAGTGATACCGCGGCCCCGGAACATAAAGGGCGAGGGAGGAACATGGATGGCTTTTAGTCAGTAAGAGTCTGACACTCCCTCCCGCTCCGCCCAGAGTGGGAGAAGTCATTTGATGATTTCCCATCCTAAAAAAAAAAAAAAAAAAAGGCTGTCAACAATGAAAGTTGAGACGAGACAAACATATCAATTGTATAAAACATAAAATAAAGCATGTAATCCCAGAAGGGTCAGCCAGAGGTGTACCTAATAGTAATAGGGGCGAGCCTATTGCCATCAACCGAGCGCGAATCCAGACTCCGTGGCTGCTACTGAGAAATTCCTTATGGAAAAACTCAATAACACTTTGCTCGACCTGGGAAACGAGCCCAGGATCTCATGGTCAACAGTAGCGCTTGCGACCACTAGACCAACGAGACAATCAACATTTAAATAGGTAATAGACATATGTACAGTCAGCAAAACAGGTATTCAGGCCAGCAATTCTTACGATTATTATAAATGTAAAAGTCTGTAAAGATCGATTTTTGTTATACTTTCAGGCAGAAACTACTGAAAGGATTTGGATGAAATTGCAAACAGATTGATTATAACCCTTTTCCATTTATAATAGTAGTAAGAAGATTGCTAGCCTGTAAACCTACCTGTTTTGCTGACTGTACTTCTGTACCTACCTACTTCAAGGTAAGTGATACTATAATACGATGCTTTCACGTTTACAGGCACGTCAAAGTTGTCGTGAACCTCTGTAGTGTAAAGTATGTAATATTGCTTACAGCACAAGGAAGACGAATTTAAAGTGTATTTTATTTGACAGAATACTTGAGTGTAGTGTAACATGAGTATCACACAAGGTGCTCAAATATGTCATGTTTGGAAGGAGAGATTGTTTAACTGCCGTTTAGAACTATTTTACTGAATGTAGATGAGCGTCCGTAAAAGGATATTTTGCTATACTAGCTTTAGTCCGCTGCTGGGTCCGCGTAGAAGTCATATCCAAAAGAACTTATACAACCGGGATAAAAAGTTATATAAAAAATCAGGCCCATTTGTGTGCCGAATTAGGTATTTACATCCAAAGCGAGAAAGGTCAGTTTTTTTGTTTAATTAGTCTGGCTTACTTACTGGGAGGAATAATCGGGTTTCTACTGCTATTTGACTCAAATGAATCGCCAAAGCATTTTTTTTCGCTTTGCCCCATACTAGGAATTTCTCCTGAATTGTGTGAAAGGCACAAGCAGCCAGACCCGGAACAACTAACTGTAGGCCATACAAATAATTATTACGGGTGGGAATTGAACCCGTAACACGCAGCGCAGTAGCCAACCGAGCCGTCTTTTATTATAACCTAATCTTGGTCAATGTAAGAGCCAAATTAAACTAACCCTTAAACAGAGACTTTACAGTTTATTGTTGAAAACTTCAAAAAAAAAAACACGCGAGGCAGTCTTTGGGCCTGCCGATAGAAGTGATTACTAAGTAATCTATATCTGCTACGGGTTGTGCCCCGCACGCACAAGTGGTGCTACGCCGTAACGGATCGGCTACGAGTGCTACGAAGCGTTAGGTGACGGTCACGCGAGTTTCATGATTTTTGTTCACACAAAAAGTGCTCAACGCATCCAAATAGTTTTCACTTCAAAAACCCTTTCAAAATGTTAGACAGCAGAAAGCATTCTTAAGGGGCCGGCGGAGCGTGCGTCGTTCATACAAACGTAATACCAAAATAATTCGTAAATCAAACATATTCCTAAGTAAGTGTGTGTTTATTTCGATTGGATTACATATTATCAAGGTTCCCAAACATATATTTTAAAAGGACAATGATATTTAGACGAGATATGAGGAATTTAAAATTTCTATAGAAAACTTATTTTTCTCATAACTCTTGTTTAAATCAATGTCCATTCATAATAATATATATTTGGGAACCTAGATTATTATGTAATCCAATCGAAATAAATACACACTTCCTTAAAGTTTGGTTTAAGAATTATTTTGGTATTAGGTTTGTATGAACGACGCACGCTCCGCCGGCGCCGCAGACATGACCGCTAATAAAGTCTAGCGGTCACGATCCCACCAAACGCCTAACAAGCTACAGGGCGTCGACAAAGAAGGCGGGAACACAGCAGTCTCCGTTGAATTGCTTCCTTCCTTTACGGAGTGCGCCAACGTGACTACAGACACCCACGTTTAGATGTGACTCGGCCTTAATAGAACGCTTTGTATGCCACGTGCAAGTCATTCAGGACATTATACTGGTTTACAAAACGTTTATTTTTGTTTAAATATTCACGTTTATTAGTGTGAGGTTTTGAGCATTGCTTATTTAGGAGCGAACTGGGTGCTATATGCTGGGCATTGACTGTGTGATGATCACCAATATGTTAGCACTTAACAACTTTTAATAGTGGTTTCTTCCTACCGTTCTGATTAAAAATTTTATGTTGTATCGAACATAGTATTTTGAAACTCATGTTTTCATGAAAAAGATCCTATTTCTCGGGACAACTGCTTTTAAATTTAGGAAAGTATTATCATATTGGCGCTCGAGACTGGACAATAATTAGTTACGAGTTCTAGGGAAAGACCTATTTCATAATATAGTTTAGGTTCTAGAATAGTGTGTTCGTTACTACATAAAATTACAATGAGTGCTTAGGAGAAAAACCCTTTATAAAGGTGCTGCGTGTAATCATGTTAGTGCTTGTGTAGTCGTGTCTTATTATTCTGTAATACCAGCACAGTGTTCTGCCGGGGCTGCGGGACTGTTGGAAAGAGATACCGTGGCCCCGGAACATAAAGGGCGAGGAAGGAACATCGATGGATTTTAGTCAGTAAAAGTCTGACACTCTGGGCGGAGCGGGAGGGATCCCGCTCCGCCCAGAGTGGGAGAAAACATAGGGCATGGCGACCTTACTTGAGTTGATAAGGAACGGAGCGCATTTACGTATACTCCTATGATTGAATACGCCACATATTCCGCCATCGGAGGTATGGTTTAAAATTGTATTTTGTGTAAAGCTGTTTTGAATGTCAAAAAGAAACAAACGGTATGTGTTGCTCAGGTGGGAAAAATCCGTTATTATCCCGTACCCGGGCTTTGAGAATTCGACATCAGACGTTTCAGATCTTCGATTTTGACGACCCCGTTGTCGCTGGCATAAGCAACAGGATCCGCGTACGAAGTCGCGGGCAGAAGCTAGTAAATAAATATAAATAATTCTAGTTACATACGCTCTTTGCAAATCTTTTTCACATCATGTGAGTTTGTCCATAATTTACCTAGTTATACTGTATTTAACACGAACACTTCGCCGGCGACTTCATTACCTAGTTTTAAGTACTGTATTTAACACGAACACTTCGCCGGCGACTTCATTACCTAGTTATAAGTACTGTATTTAACACAAACACTTCGCCGGCGACTTCATTACCTAGTTATAAGTACTGTATTTAACACAAACACTTCGCCGGCGACTTCATTACCTAGTTATAAGTACTGTATTCAACACAAACACTTCGCCGGCGACTTCATTACCTAGTTATAAGTACTGTATTTAACACAAACACTTCGCCGGCGACTTCATTACCTAGTTATAAGTACTGTATTTAACACAAACACTTCGCCGGCGACTTCATTACCTAGTTATAAGTACTGTATTCAACACAAACACTTCGCCGGCGACTTCATTACCTAGTTATAAGTACTGTATTTAACACAAACACTTCGCCGGCGACTTCATTACCTAGTTATAAGTACTGTATTTAACACAAACACTTCGCCGGCGACTTCATTACCTAGTTATAAGTACTGTATTTAACACAAACACTTCGCCGGCGACTTCATCCGCAAAAATGGTGATACTCGTAGCTCGGCTAATTTTAAACATGATATAAAAATATTGTATGGCCAAGGTTACTTGGTAAAGATGTAGCTTTTTAATGGTGGAATATTTTTTAAAACCGGTTGACTAGTTCTTGAGTTAAGTCAAACAAACAGACAAAAAATCAAATCTTTCCTCTTTATAATATTAGTGTAGATGTAGATAGTGTAGATAATATATTCTGCATGAGTGATACCTAGCTACATTAAAACTGGGTCCAATTAAACCTTAACCTATCGTCTTAATTGGGCCTAAGACTAATAAATCCATGAATGATTCAATGAATCGTGGACTTAACAATTAACAAATACTGGAATTGATACATCTACAGCGAACCGTACGTCAATGGTAACGCAACCAGTGTAAATTGGCCTCGTATTCTTTTAAAAGTCGTTCAAAGTTCAAAGTGTACATCCCTGATGATTATAACTTTACTTAACAGGCAATGAAACGAGGTTGGATATCGGGTTCGACATAATGAGCATAGTATTTGAAAATCAAATGTCAATGGCTTTTTGTCCATAACTTTCTTCACCGTTAGGATAATTGGGTGACATGAGTGAAGAATTTCCTTTTACAAATTCAATGAGAAATTGTTGTAAGAAAAGAAAACTTTACATAATTGAATAAAGCAAGACTGCCACCGTAAGCAAAAAGGGCTCATCTGCGGAAAAAAGTTACAACAAAACTAAGCTTTAATGAACTACAAAGTAGCATCATTATTTTTCCCTATTACCTCTCTTAAGAAAGACGTTGCGTTGGAAGTATTCCTACTAGGTGGACGGATGACCTGATGAAGGCTGCGGGAATCCGCTGGATGCGAGTCGCACGAGACCGGTCAATGTGGCGACACTTGGGGGAAGCCTATGTCCAGCAGTGGACGTCTTTCGGCTAAAATGATAATGAAGACGATTACCTTTTCTCAAATGCGACCCTTTTACTAATGCAGCTGGTATATTACGAGTATTACAAAAATAATTAGGTGCCGGGCATGAAAACCACCAATATTAGAAGTTACTTGTTTTTCCGTACCTACCCAAGAAATCACACAAATACAAAAAAAACCTCGAATATCCAAGACAAAAATGAAACCGTAGCAAAAGAGCTAACTTATTCAAGACCATTGAGCTATATATACAGATATTCTAAAAATAAACGTAACAAATATTCAACAAATGAAGAAGAAGCAACACTTGCTGGTAATGCCGCACTCATTCAAACTGAGCACCACTAAATCAAATTAAATTCACAATAAAGAGCAGCGCGCCATTTCTAACAGCTTCAAATAATGTTATCCGACTGAAATTTTCATAATTTTGTCTTAAAACTCGATAGAACTGGTTTAAAAGAACATCAGTGAGATATTCCAAACCATTTCCATCTAGTAATATTGATTGCTTATAGCTGTGTGTTTAGTCTATGTGAGTTGATGAGTGTCGTTTTTTAGGGTTTCGTAGCCAAATGGCAAAATACGGAACCCTTATGGATTCGTCATGTCTGTCTGTCTGTCTGACCATCCGTATGTCACAGCCACTTATTTCTGAAACTATAAGAACTATGCTGATGAACCATGGTAAGTAGATGTATTCTGTGAACCGCATTAAGATTGTCACACAAAAATAGAAAAAAAAAAAGAAAACATTTTGGGGGTTTCCCATACTTAGAATTTTTTTTTTCATCCATCCCCGGTATCTATGGATAGGTCTTCAAAAATTATATGAGTGCTACCTTAGGTAGCTGCCGTACCTTATGTTGGGTATGTGTGTATGTGTTTTGCTTCGTCGCTTATCGGTTTCATTATTGTATGGGATTAGTGCTGGTGTTCTCATGTCAATATATAATTTAAAAGAAACAAACTATTTTCAGGTCAATACTTTAGTTACTTTTCAAAAATATCAACTCAAAAGAATATCGAGCCAGTTAACACTATTCTAACTGTGCTCGGGAAACCAATGTGAACAAACAAAACTAAAAGAACAAACTACTTCAAATCGAGAACTAAATTCAACATTCCTGGCAAACTAAAGTGTTCAAGACTAACCTAACATGTCCGATATTCGATATTCCAGACGGCTACCGATAGTATTTGTAATATTCATGAGAATTTCTCGTAATCGTCTGTTCGGAAAGCAATCATAAAATTCGTGTTATTTTATACTAGAAGGTACTTGCTAAGTACTGTTATGGTATTATTTCTTCGCTCGAGTTGAAGGTAGAAACATAGTATGAAGAACAGAGGTGAAATGACGTCACTCGTTTGCTTCAACTTTGTATGATTATGTACGGGCTTTTGGCATTGTTTTTTATCCATTTAAACATTATTTATTTATTAAAACTTCATGTACAAGAGTGGTACATCATTATCTACCAGTCAACTTTTTAATATTTCATGCTTGTCTCTATGACTAGACTTTCGACGTAGGAGCTAATTATGATTATTGATTATAATGCTCTATTTTCTAAAAAGAAATAACCGAAATAGACATGGTGTGCAGTTTATAAGAATGTTCTTTATTTTGGTCAACAAATCGCAGCGCCACGAAGACGAGTCTGGTGCACATTAAAACGCCGTTTTATATCACTTGCAGCGGTGCAATTTGTCACCGAAATGAAAATACACGTTGTTTATTACTTACACTTATGATCCAGTGTAAACTTTAAAAGAAAAGTGAATTGTAACAATGTGGAACAACATGTAAGTAAATGTTTGAAAATTTCGCTAAAATAAAAAATGGTGCTTTATGTGTGGTTGGTCAAGTATACCCTTACATAAAGATGACTTAGAAGTTTTTTTAACGTGAGTATTAAAGTAAAAAAAAACTAAAAACTCGAATTTGTGCGTACATCATTTTATTTCTCGTATTTCTTATTTAGAAGCCGGTTAAACATACAATTATTTTAGAAGTTAAATTCAAAATAAGTAAAAAATAAAGGCCTAGGCCTAAACTAGGGATTTATTGTAAAAAGCCTACAATTTTAAATATGCATTGAAGTTATAATAAAACGCTAAACTTTAATCTTTCATTTAAGAATTTTTGTGACTGACTGTAATGAAATCTGTATTTTATATGTAATTATGTAGATGGAGCAGTTTGAGAACTGATAACGTATAATCGGTGGAGTACTTGGAGAATAATTCCAGATACCTATATGCAGCAGAATGGGAACAAAATAATAAGTATTTTTAAATAATAATAATTCATTGGAGTACCTTGGGAAAATAATGTATGAGTTTCTCATCTTTTTAGAACAAAAGAATGGAGTACTTTGGGAATAACCCATTTTATCCCGTACCTACTTTACAATATTACTTAGGACTTTTTACAAATAAACACTTACAGACTGGTTAAGTAAGCCTCCCTGATCATTAAGTACCAACACAAAATTGTTTTCCGTTTGACCTGTTTTTCTTTTAGACGATAAATAAATTGGATTATTGTGTGCGTGACCTTTTTCCGAACGAATCAATGGAGGATTAGAGCCAATCCGTTATCTCGGTAATCAGAAACACGATACTAATATTTGTATAGGCATTAGACGATGTATACGTTAGCTAGAAAAATCTTTGTTCAAGTCTCTTTTTTTGCTTGTTGTTCTATTTGATAGATGTTAGCTAGAAAAATCTTTGTTCAAGTCTCTTTTTTTGCTTGTTGTTCTATTTGATAGATGTTAGCTAGAAAAATCTTTGTTCAAGTCTCTTTTTTTGCTTGTTGTTCTATTTGATAGATGTTAGCTAGAAAAATCTTTGTTCAAGTCTCTTTTTTTGCTTGTTGTTCTATTTGATAGATGTTAGCTAGAAAAATCTTTGTTCAAGTCTCTTTTTTTGCTTGTTGTTCTATTTGATAGATGTTAGCTAGAAAAATCTTTGTTCAAGTCTCTTTTTTTGCTTGTTGTTCTATTTGATAGATGTTAGCTAGAAAAATCTTTGTTCAAGTCTCTTTTTTTGCTTGTTGTTCTATTTGATAGATAGTTTCTCCTAGGTAAGTCGATAGGGTAAGGATACCACTAGTAATTTACTTGACACGCATTTACTTCACAGTATTCCAACTTCAAATTTGAATCTTTACAAATAATTAAAACTGAAGTGTATGTTTGTAAATTTTAAATTTACAGCTTTTTGCTGAATGGATATGAAAGTATTTACGGCATACACAACAAAAAAAAATTAACTGTCACTTTATTCCGGCTTATCTCCGAAACGGCGAGACCGATACAGATAGCTGATGTTATAAGGAGAAGTAAAACTGGGCAACAGCTAATTCCGGATAAATCCCTGACTCTATGGTCTCCCTGACCCACCGAACTGAGAACCTGTAGTTACTACTAAATAGTTATTTGTGGGGTTTCTCAATCGTACTAAGGCCTGAATTCTTGTCGCGCTGACGGTCGGTCGCGTACGAGTATCCATTGTGTTCTATATAGCACCATACTGCGACGCTGACGTCAGCGCCGACCGACAGCCATATTTTGTTCTTGCTGACGTCACGACCGACTGTACGCAGCGCGATAAGAATTCTGGCCTAACTTTCTACGCTGGCTGCTGTTGTACAATCTACCTTCAGTTATATCCTTAGAGATTCACATGCATACTGTCCCCTAAAAGCAAAAAATACAAAACCACCCCATAAATCAAAATCCCATTGAGGAAACCCTATTATAGTGGCTACCGACCCGTAGGTGAATTTTTGAATACCTTTGGGTACAACGTTATGAGGTTTGGTCAAATTCTTTAATGGAACCTTTATAATACGATCAGTGTGCCTGATCCCGCCGTAAGGACCATTGACCCACATTTAAATACAGTTTGGTATACTAGCTTATACCCGCGCTTGCGCCCTCATAAAGTACGATAATTGTCCCACAGGGTGAAAATACCGGGATAAAAAGTATCCTATGTGTTAATCCAGGATATAAAATATCTGTTAAAGAGTAACTAACATCTATCCATCCATCCTTAAATCCAGGCATATCCAGGCGTATCCAGGGGGGGATAGTTGGGATTCATCCCCCCCGAAATCTGACTTATAATATACGGGATCATAACCACAGCGAAGTTCGTTAATTATATTACAGTGATTAGAGCGATTTTTACACAGTTCACATGGTTGTTTCAATGTTGTTCCCCCCCCCCCCATCTGAAAGACGTCCACTGCTGGACATAGGCCTCCCCCAAGTGTCGCCACATTGACCGGTCCCGTGCGACTCACATCCAATGGATTCCCGCCTTCGCCAGGTCATCGGTCCACCTAGTGGGAGGTCTTCCAATGCATCGTTTTCCGGTTCGCGGTCACCACTCCAGAACTTTTCGGCCCCATCGGCCATCCGTTCTGCGAGCAATGTGCCCTGCCCACTGCCACCTTAGTTTGGCAATTCTTTGGACTACGTTGGTGACCTTGGTTCTCTTGCGGATGTCTTCATTTCTGATTCGATCACGCAAGGAAACTCAGAGCATAGCCCTCTCCATTGCCCTTTGGGTGACTTTAAGCCTTTTGATAAGGCCCATTGTGAGCGACCGTGCGTGCTTGCATCAATCTTTACAAACTTTCGCATATACTCGTAGAATATTTGTGAAACCTAGGATACTAATTGCTCATTAAAATATTAAAGACGTCTTAATAGTCTTAAAAGACATTCATGACGAAAGCTAGAATACTTTGATAGCTAAGCACTGGCATTTTAAAGTAAAGAGATACTTTTAAGAAAATAATGGAAGAGAGAAGCGGTTTCGTACTGAAACAACTCGATTTCAGTAAAATCAAGACAGTTATTTATGACAGTAAGAACTTTTGCGGTAGTCAATACTAGGAAATGCATAAATCGAAGCTTTCATTTTAAAGAGAGAAAGTTAAGTACAGTCGAATTCATTATTACTTTACATTACAATTTTCAAAACCATTTTTTACTAAATTAAAAATTCTCTCAAGTTGAAATTATCTGTCTGTCACTTCAAATCAACCTTGTTTTCTTAGGATGTCCTAGCTGCGTTCAACTTAGGGTGGTGAAGCATTTCGAGGTCGACTGTACTTGAAAAATTGTTTAAGGTTACTTACAAAGACGGAAAAGTATCTAAGTTAAGTTTAGGAGACAATTTTTTTTGGGCCCACCTGGTCTTTGCATTTATTATTCATAATAACACAAAAAAATAACCATTTTACTATAGTATTAAACGAAATATTACGAAATGAAAACGGAATCCTAAAATCATATTAAATAAGCCATGTTATGATATTTTTTTGCGAGTCAAATCATTCCTGTTGTGGTCAATGTCATTTGACAGCAAATACTTACGTGAATAGGGGCGTTTTTATCTGTTTACTAAAAAAAGTAAGGTACCTACCCGTTGGTAATCATATCTGCTATAATTATTATAGAATCAGAAAGAATATAAAAATGAATATTATTAAACTGTGAGCATTATTAATGCTATTTTTAAAGGTTTACACTAAAATCGCATAGATGGTTTGAACAATCAACGTGGCACGGAACGTTATAAACCCACTTTTTTAGTGATTGACAGACAACTTCATTATTTAGACATTTACTGTGTCTGTTTATTTTGGTTTTCGTAAGTGTTTTTGCAGATTTTCACATTTATTCCGGTTAGACAATGCTTAGCTAATTTAACCACTGGAATCTAGAGGTTATAAGGAAGAAATCAATGTAAGTTTCATTATTAAATGCTGCAATTTATGTAGGTGGCCTAATCCCCGAACAAAAAAAATGTCTTCTTTATTGATGTTACGATTTTATTTTAGTGTTTTTTAGTTTGATTTCAGTAGCATGGCAGGTACTGTTAAAAGGTCATAAGTTTTCGTAAATCGAACCTTAAACTAAACTTTGTATGTGTGTCCAAAAAACACATATTTGCCTGTTTTATTTGCCCTAGAGGTCCCAAGCGCGACTGCTGAACACGAGGCCCTGGATTCGATTCCCGGGTCAGGCAAAGTGTTATTCCAAGTGTGTTATTATAAGTGGTTTTACTATCAGGATTTTCTCACTAGCAGCTGCTGATTCTGCCTGAGCTCTAGATTTGTGAATGATTAATAACGATATCACACTTTTTAGTAAAAGGTTTTTGTATCATAGTGACAGCAGAACACTGACTCCTAAGTCACAGGATCTCCTAGTTTGTATCATAGTGACAGCAGAACATTGACTCCTAAGTCACAGGATCTCCTAGTTTGTAGCATAGTAACAGCAGAACACTGACTCCTAAGTCACACGATCTCCTAGTTTATATCATAGTGACAGCAGAACACTGACTCCTAAGTCACAGGATCTCCTAGTTTGTATCATAGTGACAGCAGAACACTGACTCCTATGTCACAGGATCTCCTCGTTTGGGAGTCAGGTTTACTCTATCTGTATAACCTTTAATTCACTGAAATTCATGTGACATAGTTTGTAACCCATGTTGAAGATTTTAGTACAAATAAAGATTTTTATTATTATTATTATATTATTGGACTTAAACAATTATAACTGGTGAACCGTGGGTGTACAGTTAGGTAACTCTCTGCCTAACCCTTTTGGGGATAACAAGGCGGGATGTTTATCTATATCTACACTGATATTATAAAGAGGAAAGATTTTATTTTTTATTTGTTTGTTACGATTTAACAGAAGAACTACTCAATCAAGTTAAAAAAATCTTTCATCATTTGAAAGTAACATCTTTACCAAGTAACATAGGCTATAAATTATGTTGATATCATGCAAATTAGTTGAGCTAACACAATTTTTGCGGACGAAGTCGCAGGCGAGGTGCTAGTGAGATTATATTTGTTCAGGTATATGTTTAGAAAATAAATTGTGAGCGCAACTAAGTAAGTGAGTACATAACATGCGCCAAACATTACCGCCCGCATGGATACATCACCCGGCAGGCATTAGGGGACACATTAACTCAAGGCTACCCCCATTAATTACCTCTACACACCCCGCTACGGATGTAACCGTGATGATATCTCCGTCAAAGACTTCTGGTTCACATAAATTCAAGTTACATTATCAGAAGAATTCATATCTGTTTTAAAATCACACGTTTCAATGTAGCAGTTATGAAAGATCCGGGAAATATTGGATTTTATTCTTCAAAGTTATTTACTCGAATACCTTTTTTAATATTATTTTCCGAAATATGTAAAGGTGTCCAATTTGTTTCTCGAAAACGGCACTGGTGGAAATTTTAATAAACACATTTTGAACTGAAAATGTCGCAATAAAAAATATACGGAAGTTCTCATCATTGAGAGGAATTCAAATATTGCCCTCCATTCTTGAAATTAAATTCTTTATTTGACAGGTAACAATGAAAGTATGTGAGTTATTTTTTAATCGCTTGCTGTCTGATGGATCTGATGGTACATGCGGCTTAGACCGTAAGCGATCCAAAAACCCCACTTTCTGTAGTTGAAACTAAACAAATGCGGGATGTAGATTATAAAATACTAGCTCGATAAATGTCCCACGGATTCATACTACCGGGATAAAAAGTATCCTATGTGCACTATCTGTATGCTTAATTTAATCCAAATCCGTTCAGTAGTTTTTGTGTGAAAGAGTTACAAACATCCATCCATTCATCCTCAGAAACTTTTGCATTTATAAAGTTAGAAGTAAGATGTGAAATTTACGAGACAATTTAAATGTCACATTTGTTGCTAGACCAGAAGTAATATATACCTACAGGGTGTAAACCACCTCATCTTTGAGGTTATGAATCATGTTTTGTGGTAGAACTCAATGTAACACACTTAAAACATTATGCTGACGGATGGATTGAATAGTACGGGAGTCGTGGAGGTGTTAAAAGTTAAACTGTTACAAAAAAATCCTTGTATTTAAAACAAAACTTGTCAAAAACTTGTAGCTTTGCCCCCCCATATCTCCGTAACTAGAAGGTTCCCAGGGATGATGTAGAACAAAAAATGATCGCAGTGATGGGGAGAACAAGTGCCTTACGGCTTCGTGAAGAGGTGTTTTACACCCTTTGTATAAGGGATGTTTTTAAGAGGCGGAGAACTTCAGAACTCTTAATTGAAATAACACACGGATAAAATATGTTATTAATATTCGTGAAATTCGCTTCGTTTGACTGATTATTTTATGCCATTCGTGTTTAAATACGATTTCAGACGTGTGGCTATTGCGGTTGGTTTCTTTGAGTAAATGAACTGTGTACTAGGTAAATGCTTATGAAAATGAGGGTTTTAGATGCTTCTAAACCATTGTGACATTATCTACCTTTCCATAGCTATTTTAATATCTCGGTTCTCGTTTCTCGTCTGTTACTCTCAATGAAGATATTGCTCCAACCGTAATAATTTATTTGACGTTCAGAAGTGTCATGATAGCGTCCAGAAATGAATAAATGATTTCAAGTCATAAATTTTCTCGGAAGCACGTAGATGGGTACAGTCGCGAGCAGTAATATGTACGACTATACAAGTATAAAGGTATAAAGTGATTTTCTCTTACTGTCAACATCATCAGCCGAGCTTTTTCCCTACTACTTTGCGGTCGGTTTCCAGTCTAACCAGATGCAGCTGAATACCAGTATTATACGGAGCGACTGCCTATTTGACCTCCACAACCCACTTAGAACTGGGTAATACGAAACCCTTTAGTAAGACTGATTGTTAGACTTTTGGGCCACCGACTACCAGTAACGACTGTCAAAGATCTACAAATGACAGCCGGGACCAACAGCTTTACGTGCTTTCCGAGGCACGGAGGAAACTCGATATGTAAGGGGTGGTCACCCATCCACTGACCAACCTAGGTAAGCACGGCTGATATTATTTAGCCACGAGCTCCTGACGAGGTTTTCTTACTATATGGTTGGCAAATTGATACCGTTTTTGTTTTATTATTATCCTTGAATATGCCACTGCTGGCAAAGATAATATTTTTAAAGTCATGCTATTATGAAAAAGGGTTTTTCTCAACCCGAAGTGTGACTGCAGACTACGAGTTCCAAGGTACGTTTCCCAAGTCGGGTAAAATGGTGTTTTCCTTCAGGATTTTTTTAGTAGTAGCCACGGAGTCTGGACTTGTTAATGACAACAGGCTCACTGTTTTTACATGGGATTTAAAATAACAGGCGAAGTCTGGGTTTACTACAAGGGTACACCTATATTTGTTTTGATACTTATACTCCTCGAAAAGAACTTTTGAATTTTGCTAAGTGTATATGTCACCGTAAAATTGTCAAACACGTTAGATTGTAATGTCTCTAGCGATATTGTAAACTCTCGAAATATTGTCAACTGAACATACGAAAGTATCTCTGCCCCCATAATCGGGACTTGGGGCGGGTGCCCCAAGTCCCGATTATGGGGGCAAGGAACCTAACTAACCTAACGGGGGGGGTCCCCGTTAGGTTAGTAAATAGGGGCGCGCGAAGCGGGGCTCCGTCGACTACGCTTTTTAGCTGGGAATATAAAGTGTTTTAAGGTTAGGTTATATTAATCGGTATTTCTCAGGAATGGTACATTATCTTTTCATGAGAGTGGTACCACTGGACAAGGGGGACCTCTCCTTCCTTCCACACCGCGTGAGTTGACTACCATCGCATGCATTTCACGAAAAATAATGCGTTTATTGCAAGCAGTATGTTCGTTTGAAAATATTTCGAGAGTTTACAATTCGCTAGAGAGATTACAATATGACGTGTTTGACAATTTTACGGTGACATATACATATATATTGTGCTCATGATTATACTCTTTCTATCCGGGGTAATTTTCCATGTTATTTTATACTGGTATAACAAACTGTTTTGTGTTTTGCTGTGTTGTGGTTGTTACTTTTAATTCCCAGAACGGTTTCAGGTCCCGTCGAAAATATGTTATTGTGATTTTAGTAAACTAGTCTGGATTTATTGTTTAACATTTTAATAAATCAATCTGGTATTTTTTATTTAAAATTTCTCATTAACAAACAATGTTTTCGTTGCGCAATTTGTATCCACCTATCTAACTGTCATTTCTCGGAAACGTGGTTTATATACTTCTATATTTTGTTACATTGCCTATTATTTAATCGACTAAAACCAAAGTATATTCTTAATTCGAAACGTTTTTTTTTTCATATAAGACCACGCTTAACTTTTTACAAAGGAGCCTGATTTGAATGATTATTATTTTTTCAATTATTGCGAGAAAAAACTATATTGTATCTCTTACCTCCCTAAATTATAAGGTGGACTGGCAGAGGAAGTCAAAAGCATTATTTAGTCCATTTATGTGCACCATTTTACTAATACAACTAACAAATTAACAAAACTGCAGTGCAAGTACGAAGGACTCGGTTGGAGTCGATTAGATAAAGACAGTTATTCTCGATAAAATGAGTTTTTATGGAGTAAAAACTAATTTTATCGAAAATAATATCTACGCACTTGCACTGCTGTTCAGGTAATAGAACATCATCCTTTCACGCAACCTGAAATTTTAAAGCTAAGTTACTACCGCCTCTTCTAAAGAATGGCCTACTTACAAACACATATCCACAACATGAGTCTACTTTAGACCCATTAAAACTCTGACCTTACTTTAAAAAGGGATTTTAAAACGTTTTAATGGTACTTTGGAGTTCAAAAGCAACTCAATTGTAGCTGTAAAAGGTCGGCAACATGTGTGATGATCGCATTATAAACTGTGTGAAGCGATAACTGGGGTCGTTAAGAGTTGGCTTCTGTTCCGAATAAATTGTGAATTATTCTGTTAGATATTGTTAGGGTTGGCAACCATAATCTATAAAAATTAGAGATTTAGGCATCAAAGGCATCATCGCCATCATGCCTTTCAGATTTCAGGATGCAATGGCATGCAATGGGTCGCGATGGGAGTTAGCGGCACGTTGCGGAACGCGAAGGCAAGCTGAGGGACGCTGAAGGTATGCACTTGAGTCCGCCAACATTAGATCGCGGGGCCAGACAAGCGGGGGCAAGCTTTCCCTGTCCTGCCTTTCCTGGTGTGGGATGTCTCAGTTGCTAGCGGTCATGCCGCGGAGGCCACTGACATCATCAGTGTGCGCTGCCGTTCCGGTGCGCGCTGACCTATAAACGACGAGGCATCTCTGTGATTTAAATTGATTAAAGCTAAGCTTCTAATCAATTTGATCTCTCAAATAGAATGTCACAGTGGCAATGGCAGTACAATTATAAAAAAGTTAATGACTTGTTTTTATTGGCTGTACTCGGCTGGCTATATAGCCTCTTTAAAATCGTCATACTTTATTTCTTAAAATGAAAACTTGGCAACCCTGGGTACATATTGACTTCGAGAGTTGTTCTTTGAGTGCCAGCGGTCCGTGATAGAACTCCTAGTAGGGCGCTTCCTCACGTGGAGCTTTCGCCTGTAATGTAACAATACAAGATTCGATTTTGTACAGAAACAAGTGATCATTACGAGTACAGTGAGCCTTGAGAGTTTGCAACGTAATGCTCTGCTTGGTTACACCTTGGATTGTTACATGCCGCACATCGCGGATGACGTACAGTGTTCAAACACTGTTTCAAGCTTTCACAGTTTATAACTAAACTTAAAATGTTACTAGCGGGATAATTAAAAAAAAAATATTCACGGAAGTTATCCCGTAAGTGACATTTTGGGTTGTGACATACAGTGTCTCCTGTGTCTCGGAAAGCAACGTTAAGCCGTTGGTCCCGGCTGTCATTTGTAGATCTTTGACAGTCGGTACAACTAGTCAGTGGCCTGGAAATTCTGATAACGTGTCTTACCAACGGGTATCGTACTAACCGGTACTAACTGGATTTTTGAATTCAGATAGTCGCTGCATGTAAAATACTGGTATTGCAGCTGCAGCTGCATCCGGTCAGACTCGAAGCCGACCCCAACATAGTTGGGAAAAGGATACAGTGATGATGTACTACGATGGACTATGTTGATAGACGGATGCTTAGGGTTGAATTCTTGTCGCGCTGACGGTCAGTCATGACGTCAGCGAGAACAAAATACGGCAGTCGGTCGCCGCTGACATCAGTGTCGCAGTATGGTGCTATATAGAACACAATGAATACTTGTACGTGATCGACCGTGCGCGACCCATTGTCAGCGCGACAAGAATTCAGGCCTAAGCATCCGTCTATCAACATAGTCCATCGTAGTACATCATCAGCCTATCCTTTTCCCAACTATGTTGGGGTCGGCTAACGAAGTAAGTCGGTACGTTATAGTAAAACAAAAAAAAAAAATTGAAAATGTTCGAAACTGTGGATGTGTCGCCATCTAGCGACAAAATGGCAGTGAACTCAATCATCCATTCACCTTAAGTACCGTGTGTGCATATTCTGTGGGTAAAAAGAAAAGGTTTTCTTTTTATATTTTCCACTAACCACGCGGACATTGTTACGTCACATTACCATCATAATTCAGAAGTGTCGCGTGGGTGTAGTGAGTTTCTGTATTTTCATACATATTTGCCTTTGTTTTGTTTAACATATTTTTATGTCCGTGCATGCGGAATGACGTATATCCCCGGGTCGTCGTAAACCTTGGTTTGGACCTAACGAATATATTTTGTCCTGATCTGAAAAAACTCGTGACCCAAAAAAATATAATTTTATGACTTGCTTGATTATGAAAACATGAGATTTGGACATGCTCAAATTTTATTCCTTTTGCATGTTATGACCAACGGACCCAATGCGTATACATCCCGAATTGTGATATGTTTATCAAAATACCTGGACTTTATGGTTAAAATGCCTCGTTGTATAACACAATTACTGAACAAGAAGCCGAAGAAGAGATATTGGATATTGTTTTCTATCAGAAATTACTACATGGCACGGCCACGGAGTCTTTAATTGCGTCCGGTTGATGGCAATAGGCTCGCTCCCTTTTACATGGGACTTAAACATAACTGGCGAAATGTGGGTGCATTATTAGGTACACCTCTGCCTAACTCTTTGGGGATTGCAGGCGTGAAGTTATGTTTATAATATTTAAAATCAGCAAAGATATGGGTTCGGTCAACCATCGAAAGACGAAACAGCTGGGAACAAAGCAATGTGATAAAAGAAAAAATCTTTGCAGTTAGTCTTAAAATAGGTTTATTCCCGTTGTCCACCGCCTGCTAGTCCAACACGGGTGGACAGTGTCACAACTTTTAAAAATAAGTCCCACTGTCCCACAATCAGATCCATATCAAACACCACCACCACCTTCTTCTAACCACTAGAAAGTTACTCAACTCTTACACAGGGATTGAAAACGGTTCCAAAATACCGGTTTAATACCGGTATTTAGCGGTTCCGGTACCAATAGGTACCAAAACTGGAACAGGAACCAGAGCCTAAATTGGAACCTTTATTTTACCGATTGTTTGGCACAGCGAGTCCAAACTTGATGACAAAAGGTATGGAATGCTAAGCACGCTCCGAACGCCATCCCCTCTTCCGTAAGGAACCTTTAAATCGGGCGAAAAGGAACCGGTATAATACTATCCTATTTAAAGGTTCTAGGAAACGGTTTTTAGAACCGGTACATAGGAATCCAAACCGGAACCGATACCGGAACCGGAACCGTACCGAAAAGAGGAACCTTTATAAGAACCTAAATGAAGAACCAGAACCGAAATTGGTACCGGTTTTAAATCCCTGGTCTTACACAACCAGAAAATTCAACCCCCTACCCTGAAACTGCAGCATCTACTTAAAAGTGAAACATTACACCCCTACCATATGTTTTCACTTAGCAAATTGTCTCGGAACTTGCGCGGTATATGTGCTCCTAAGTTTCTTAATTGCTGTACATAAATACTGGTGTATGTAAACATGGTAAGTAGAAGATAGCACTTTGTTGAAATATGACTACGATGAGCTTTCGTCTTAAATGTAATTTTCATCTGGTTTTCGTCACGTGTGAAATTAATGTTTTCGTGAAGTTGTTTTTCCTAACGCACAATGACGGAATTTGGGGGAGATAATTGCCCGTTTGACCAGTGGGAAAATCCTCATTTTTCCAATTACATAATTATCTATAACTACTCGTAAATTCAAAATAATAACAAAAATATGTACCTACATATAGAAAAAAAAATATGCGGGGCAGTCTTTGGGGAGTCCCGATTGAAGTGAAAACTAAGTAATCCAAAATAAACTTTATCTTAATTGCATAAGGTTGATTTTGACTAACCGTTCTATGAAAGCGTTCGGTGACGATGACGCGAGTTCCATCATTTTTGTTCGCATTAAAAGTGCTCAACGCGCCTAAAGAAGTTTTCACTTAAAAAATCATTATAGGCGTCAAAAAAACATTCCACATCGCCGTCAGCAGGAATAATGCCCAGAAAGCTGGTAGTATTGGCAGTTTGCCACGTTGGATATCAATGCTGATTCTTTGACCAAAAAATGTCTGGAAAGAGCCGCTCTAATACTCGGACCTCAAAGTTTGTATGGGGAAACAAGATTAATTGGACTATTTTATTCGAAACTTCACAGGAGTTCTCCTATTGATAAATGAGTAGGAACGGGTTTTTTTCAGAATTAAATCCCTAAAGGGGGAAATGGACTGACGAAGCCTAAAAATGAATACATAGCTAAATACCGCTGGATCTAGAGATTTTAAATTTAGCACGCGTAAGGTTTCTCATGAGGTCTAAGGGTGCACTTAGCTAGGCTATTTTTATACCCCTGGGTGATAAGGGTGATTCACGCGGACGAAGTCTCGGGCAACAGCTAGTATGAGAATGTAAAATAATATGACTCTTCGAAAATTAGCCCTGTTTAATTGTACTATCTTTATGTCATACTAAGGAGATTCCGCAAGAGAACCAAGGTTACCGACGTAGCCCGAAGAATTGCCAAACTTAAGTGACAATGGGCAGGGCACATTGCCCGCAGAACGGATGGCCGAAAAGTTCTGGAGTGGTGACCGCGATCCGGAAGACGTTGTGTTGGAAGGCCTGCCACTAGGTGGACAGATGATCTAGTGAGGGCTGCGGGAATCCGCTGGATGCGAACGACACGGGACCGGTCAATGTGGCGACACTTGGGGGAGGCCTATGTCCAGCAGTGGACGTCTTTGATGATGAAGTAGATTACAATTCGTTAGTGGAAATAAAGACAGAGATAACGTAATTATTTCTTCTTCAAACATCTGGAGGCTATTGTTCCAACGTAGCTCTGCAAGTCTGCACTAACACAATTGCATTGTTACATTACACTAAGTTCCTCTAAAGCTTAAACACGACCGATAGTACTCGCCACACCATTAGCACATTAGGGATGTGGTTTGTAACGAATTGAGTATTCCTAATAGAGCTTGGTGTAGGAGCTCGTCAGGGGAAGCACTACTATTTCAGTCCGCAGCTGAATTTTTGTGTACTAAAGCTATCATCAGCCTAGCCTTATCCCGAACTACGCGGTGTAAGCAGAATGATCACGAAGCCGTCAACCAAGCATTCTGTACATTTTACAAAAAATTATTGCTGGGAAACGACTTTTTTTTTGGGTGAAAAATCACGTTTAACGGTAAAACTCAATGTACCGCACTCAAAACATTGTGCTAGTGGTTGGATTGAATAGTACGGGGGTCGTGGAGGCGTTTAAAGTAAAAATCTTACATTATCTTATATTAGAAACATGATTGTATTTAAAAAAAGCTTGTGGAAAAGTTTGACTTCCAATGTCTCCGTAACTAGATGGTTCCCAGGTAAGGTATAGAACAAACAAAATAGCGCAAAAACGGGGAGAACAAATGCCTTTCGGCTTCGATCAGACTCTTTTTAAACCGTTTGTGTTGGAAGTCGGTTTCTAGTCTAACCGGATGATGCTGAATACCAGTATTTTAGATAAAGTGACTGCCTATCTAACCTCCAAAACCCGGTTAGTACGGGGTAAACTGATACCCCTCGGTAAGACTGGTAGTCAGACTGTTGAGCTACTGACTACCTGTAACATAATCTACATAAAACAATCGGGACTGACGTCTTAATGTACTTTCAAAGGCACGGAGGAAACTCGGTATGTAATGGGTGGTAAATAAAACAACGTTTGTAATTGAATCCGTACAAGAAATAAACGCTACTACGATCTATTATTTCGAAATTAATCACAGTGCAGAATCTTAACATCGATCAAAATAAACTAAATATTACCCCCACTCACTATAGACTTTCAGAATAAACTAGATGAAGCGACTAAGCATGCAATCCATCGATACAATACTGTAAGATACCTACAGTAAGACAAAAGAAACCAACTCGAAACAAAGAACATCACTAAATTCTCTCTATCGTCTATTGTCTAATACTGCTATAGACATTAGCAATAGAACACTGCAATTGCAATCCATTTTATTGCTATCCCACACCCCCGATATCGTTTCAGAAATCCCACTATGCATTCTCCCAGATGCTACCAAATCGTTATAAAGGATAATTTAGGTTAACTTCGCAAAATCAGAAAATATTTTATCTGCCTCCTATCCTATACAAAGCACGTATCTCCTATAGAAAATTTACGATACGAAAGTCAGGTTTTACAATACATTAGGTAATTGTGAGTTTCTATACGATTTACTCAACATTGGGAATAATAAGTATTTTTAAATATTCGAAGTTTTCTCGTTTGGTAGCGCGACTTTTAAGCGGTTATGCGAAGTTGAACGATGTTCCGAATATTATCGGGTGTTACCGAGGGGACTGAAGACTAAAAAGTAGGTTTCATTTCATTAAGTTAAATTGAACGAAGAAGTGTCGTTACGCTAAGAATTCAAGGCTTAACGTTTGACTATTCGACAACGACGCACTTTTTAATCTCATTTTCGAAAAAAGTAATGGGTTACTCAAAGTGAAAAAAGCTTGATTTTCGTTGTTTCATTGACTTTTTGCCACTGACTTCCGGAAGTAAGTATTTTGCACTTTTGAGTGTTTTAGTTTTTATTCCAGCCTTTTCAGAAGCTCTTCCTTGTAAGTAGTCAGTTAAAAACTGTTTCATTTGACTTACGTCATGGGTCGTTCTAACTCAGCACAGCATAGAACAAATAAAACGTTCGATATTGCCGCCCGGCTATGGCCGGCCCGACCATGCACATGTGTACCAAGTTCGAGAGGTTTTAATTGCAATAATGGAGATAATTCGGCCGTTATTGGCGAACCGTAATAATGTTAATGCAAGTTAACTTACTAAAATAATTATTCAGGTCATGGGGCAAGGTTATTTAATTTAATGTAACATAATTATGATTCAGAAATTGTTTATATTCATCCCGGGCGCGAACTCATAATTGTATAAACATTAATTTATGGCGTGTTATGAAAAGGTCTTCCTCCAAGTTTAATTTCAGATGGTAGGGTAAAGCATTCTAACGTTTTGAGCTCACATGTTTTGACTTGTAATATGTGAGGTTTAATAAAAGTGTAGATACTGTTTCTTGGAACATGACAATGAGTCAAAAAAGTTTAGTACCTATAAGGATGACCCCATACAGAGTGACAGGGAACACATGATACATTAAATGAAAGGAAAACCATGAATAAAAGTTAAAAAAAAAGATTTATCTTGTTGAATTTAACCCATTGAATTTATAACTGTTCTTTAGATTTCATGGTTTTCCTTTCATTTAATTTATCATGTTTGTTAGAGACATTTAATCCATATGGTTGGCCCTATCGATTGATGTCAAAAAAGTACAGGAAAAGTACAGGATGTTATTTTTTCGAACTTTAGTCGGTTCGATTACCGAGTGTGGCAAGCGAATTTTTGAAAATCTGTGAATGCTGATTTGTTTATTTTTTTAAATAAAGGAATGTCTTCTTTGAGTAAAATTTGCTATCTCCAGTATTTCGATTTTGAAAAATTCCACCCTGTCTAGCTGGACTTCACTTCAAGGCTAATAACTCACAAAACTCGACCTATTCCTTGAAAGAGGTTGTACTAGAGGTCGTTAGCAACAAATGAAGTCCAGTTAACTATGGGTCAAAGCTGTATGGTTACCGAGCAGTGTCATGGCATCGACTGTCTATCTAGTCGGTTTTCTTCCCACATTCCTTAATCCCGTCCGTGGTCTCCACTTCAGCAATTTATTCCTCCATCTTCCATCCAGTCTATGGCATATTTAGCACTTCCAATTCCTTTTTGTTATAAAATTTTACTATGTTCGTAAGTTTTGGTCTTCGTATTTCTGTGTATTTTACCCGGTTGTAGAGGAAGATGCCCAATATGGTTACATTGACACTACTCACACAAATGAAATGTTCTACATTCACAAAGCACACTAAAACCATGTTTAGTGTGTCTCAAAACAAATAGAAACAGACTGATTACACAAACCTCCAAACATCACATCATATTTCACCCCCCATTAATTCCCACACCAAATATAATCCACTCACACTCAAGTAATTTATCAGGAACAAAAAAAACTTCGAACATGATTTACGGTCGTAATTCCCGACACGATTACGGCCAAGTTGCCGAACCCGGCTCGCGAACTTACCGATATAAATATCAAAAACAACATTTACATGGGTCTTTAGTATTCTCGGTGTGTCGTCAACTTTAGTAACATTTCACCCAGTAAGACACTTTGCCGTGACTAAATCATACGCGGGTGCGTGATCGAGAATTTTGTGTGGTAGTGTAGTGAGAGCTAAGCGTGAAAATGCTAGTTTTAATAGTTGATGCGTTAAAGAAAACTGACTCTTCTTCAAATCTCGTTGATCTTGAGTTTGCATGGTACGGTACCTACAGTTTGAAATATAGGATAGTTTTGGACCCAACAGGTGGCGCTGTTGTTAGTAAATTGTACCCCCACAGAGGTCAAGTGGGTCACTAGTAAACTATAAAATGCATGATGATGATCCAAAAGATCTTTGTTGTTAACATTTTAGCAACACAACCAAATGTTTTGCAAAATGTAGCTCCACAAAGCTTTTTTATTAGGGTTCCGTAGCCAAATGGCAAAAAACGGAACCCTTATAGTTTCGCCATGTCTGTCTGTCTGTCTGTCTGTCTGTCTGTCTGTCTGTCCGCGGATAATCTCAGTGACCGTTAGCACCAGAAAGCTGAAATTTGGTACCAATATGTATATCAATCATGCCGACAAAGTGCAAAAATAAAAATTTAAAAAAACATTTTTATTAGGGTACCTCCCCCAGACGTAAAGTGGGGAGCGATTTTTTTTTTAATTTTGACCCTGACGTGTGATATATTGTTGGATAGGTATTTAAAAATGAATAGGGGTTTTCTAAAATCATTTTTTGATAATATTAATATTTTAGGAAATAATCGCTCCGAAAGTCAAAAACAATGTGTCCCCCCCCCCTCTAACTTTTGAACCATAAGTTTAAAAAATATGAAAAAAATCACAGAAGTAGACCTTTATATGAACTTTCTAGGAAAATTATTTTCAACTTGATGAGTTGAATAGTTTTTGAGTTATATAGCACTTTTTCAAAAAAACGCAAATGATAACTTTGTTTTTCATACAAATACTATGAAAAACAAAGTTATTTTTGCTGACGAAAAATGTTGGTATTTTTAATGGTCTGGGAAGCTACGGAACCCTACAGTGAGCGTGGCCCGACACGCTCTTGGCCGGTTTTTTTTGTAAAGCTTAGCTCCAACGTAAGTCAAGCGGGTAAGCTAATTGCGTTAAAACTTCAGTCCTGGAAGAAATCCACAAAGAGTTGCACCTTATTGTTTTTAACTGAACTGTGGGTACTAGTCTTGGGTGTTTGATTACGAAGACGGAGCAACATCTGGACTAAAAATAAATAGGTTAATGTGTGAAACTCGTTATGCTGCGTTGGTCTTGTAAATAATAACGGAAATTGTATAAATTGATACATTAACCATTTTTTCCAAAAGGTTGATGAACATTTCTCAAGAATGAGGAGAGTTGGTTCAGTAGATAGTCGTATTTGTTTGTTTTGTTGTACGCCAGTTTTTAGTTTAAAGCTTAATTCTAAATCTAAACAAGGTGTAAGTTATTTAATAAGTCTGCCGCAGGAATTTAGACAAACTACTCTTCGGGCAATCTGGTCGGGCTTCATCATCATCATCATCACCATTTCAGCAGAAAGACGTCCACTGCTGGACATAGGCCTCCCCCAAAGTGTCACCACATTGACCGGTCCCGTGCGACTCGCATCCAGCAGATTCCTGCAACCTTCACCAGGTCATCGGTCCACCTAGTGGGAGGTCTTCTAACGCATCGTCTTCTGGACTGGTTTCAAGGTTCGACTTAGTTCGAACTACTCAGTACTCGCGGTGTAATAAATGCATTGGGTGCCCGAATTCGAGTAAAGTCAAAAAATCAAAAGTAATTTATTCAAATTAGGCTGATAATCAGCACTTTTTGAACGTCGAACCTTACAAGAGTTAGTCGCCCAAAACGCTCGCCCTTCCCCATATGTTTTAGCTGCGAAGAAGAAATGACAGAACTAAAACCCCAGCACATGTGTCTGTTAGGTTAGAAGAACCAGTGTTTTTAAATAGTGTGTACGTTATTAACAAACAAAGTCAATCGACCATCCCAATACGGGTTAACGATCAAGTGTTATTAACGCCATAACAAACGTTTCAGAAAACACTTCTGAAATTCCAGCACAATAGTTTGCTTGTGTATTTTGCACAAACACCAAAGTTTTATATTCAAATTCACTTCGCAAGCGAAATAAAGCAACTAATAAATATTCGCCGATCTTTCAGTGTACCGCAGCCACAATTCTTGAATGCTGACCATAGCTCGCCACGCACCCTGAGGCACATAAACTATGAATAAGACATGCCCACCGAATACGTAATGTATACGGTCCAACTAAGGATTTACTTCGGTGAATTTTTGAATTCTGTTTCGCACTTCGTTGGGTGTGGTGTGAAAATTCAAACCAGATTTTATATGAAATGATTTAAATAATTTTGTTGGGTGAAAAACATATCACGTTTGCATTAATCATGTTAACTCCAGTAAACTGTGTGATTGCATGCCTACCTACTCTATTATTTTTTAATTTTATTTCCTCTCTCATTTTTAGGGTTCCGTAGCCAAATGGCAAAAAACGGAACCCTTATAGTTTCGCCATGTCTGTCTGTCTGTCTGTCTGTCCGCGGATAATCTCAGTGACCGTTAGCACCAGAAAGCTGAAATTTGGTACCAATATGTATATCAATCATGCCGACAAAGTGCAAAAATAAAAATTTAAAAAAACATTTTTATTAGGGTACCTCCCCCAGACGTAAAGTGGGGAGCGATTTTTTTTTTAATTTTGACCCTGACGTGTGATATATTGTTGGATAGGTATTTAAAAATGAATAGGGGTTTTCTAAAATTATTTTTTGATAATATTAATATTTTAGGAAATAATCGCTCCGAAAGTCAAAAACAATGTGTCCCCCCCCCTCTAACTTTTGAACCATAAGTTTAAAAAATATGAAAAAAATCACAGAAGTAGACCTTTATATGAACTTTCTAGGAAAATTATTTTCAACTTGATGAGTTGAATAGTTTTTGAGTTATATAGCACTTTTTCAAAAAAACGCAAATGATAACTTTGTTTTTTATACAAATACTATGAAAAACAAAGTTATTTTTGCTGACGAAAAATGTTGGTATTTTTAATGGTCTGGGAAGCTACGGAACCCTACAGTGAGCGTGGCCCGACACGCTCTTGGCCAGTTTTCCCTTTTAACTTTTTCAGAATGCTTCCAGTATTCATGAGAAACACTCGATTGCGCAAAATAAACCGAACTGGTTTATTATTATTATTTTAATTACAACGAACAAAAAAATAATAGAAAATGTAAAATAAAGCACGTTCTTGTTAAAGAGACGTTAATGTAGAATTTTCAATTTCAAAGAAAATAAACTTCTGGAAAAGTTAGTGCTTTTTATTGCTCGTCAAATTATAACTTCAGAAGCGCACGTACAAAAATAGGAATACACTTTTAGGTGCTAAGTTGTTTTCTGAAATTTCAAACAATTTCGTAAAGAATCTTTTGACCTCTGAAAGTGGCCTCTATTGCCGAATTGACACATCTAAATATAAATTGGTATTGTATTGCTGCTCCAGTTTATTGTTTTATAATTGCATGAGTTTTTTCCATGAGACTTTCATTCATCAATTCTTTTTCTTTATTGCACACAAAACATAAATATATACTCGTAAAAACAAATTGCAATAATATATGTAAAATCGCGAGCTTAACCCAGAATCACTGTTACTTTTTCAGTAGAAGTTAAGTATAATTTTTAAATATTATATTCTTAAATACAACTTACATGAAAAGTTAATATAAAGTTTATTGCATGATCTGTTTTACAGGAAACACATGTTTTTAAGTTCGACATACTCGTAATATTCGGTGGATCTTATAACTTCCATACTATTACTTCTGAACGTTCACCAAAGATGCTAAATACACGCCAGCTTTAATAACACTCCCTGTAACTATGGGCATAAAAGCCCATTAACATAACATAAAATTAACATACATATTAGGTAACAAAGTTCCTACAATAGGCTTCCACGCTTCCCTGCCGGAGTTAGGCGTTCTAGTCAAAGTTGGGCAATAGAATCCTCTCCTGTAACTCCACAAGTACTATAATGCTAAAATATTTAGTCCCAGTCGTGGCTCCATGCGATTTGAAATTGTTTGCATACATATTGCCTTTTTGCTCGCGGATTAATTCCGCAAGAATTGGAATTCATATCCGTTGCATTTTAAAATGGCAAAGCTCACTGTATTTCAGTATAAAATGTAAGACTTGCACTTCACGTGCGACTTCTTCCGCGAAATTTGTGATATCTCGGCCTATTTGCATGATATCAATATAGTTCATGCCTAAGTTACTCGGTAAAGATGTAGCTTTCTAATCGTGAAAGACTTGTTAAAATCACTTCAGTAGTTCTTGGGTTAAATCGAAACAAACAAACAAACAACAACAAAAAAATATCTTTCCTCTGTTTATCATTAGTTTATACACACTATAGGTGACGAAAACAGTAGTTTGTTTCTTTACAATGAAGATCTAAAATATATGACTAGAAATGGAATAGCCGACATGAAAATGCTGATGCATTTTGGCTACAAAAAATTTTGTTTCACTTTATCATTACAATTATTGAGAGCAGCGGTGGCCCAGTGGTGGCGGCCCCGACTTACCAGTAAGTCGTGGGTTCGAACCCAGGCAGGCGCATTACTTTGTGTAATTTATTTCATCACCACTGCTCTCAAAAACGGTGATGGAAAACATCGTGAGGAAACCGGCATGTTCTAGAACCAAAAATTCGAAGACATGTGACATCTACAAACCCGCACTGGGCCCGCGTGGTGGATCGTGGCCCATACGCAAAATACGCGCTTTGACGTGGAGTTGCGGACACCAGCCCGTTGTACAGTCTAAAATCATTACAATTACTAATACTGAACTACCTCGTCGGTCTAGTGGTTGCATCTCGACTGTTAAGCATGAAGTTCTGGGTTTTTCCATTAGAAATTTTTCAGTAGCAGCCACGGAGTCTGGATTTGCGCCCGGCTGCTGGCTATAGGATCGCCCCCAATTACATGTGACTTCATCGTAATTGGCAAAATGTGGGTGAACAGGGTAGACGACAAAAAACTGATAATTAGTCCGTCAGTTAGATGATCAAAAAATATATGACCCGTATTTTTTCTTTTGTTACGTAAATCAATATTGACGGAAATACGACACTTAAATTCTTAATACGTCACTACGTACGGCCTTTTTTTTTTCGGATGGGAAATCATCAAATAACTTCTCCCACTCTGTGCGGAGCGGGAAGTCTGACACTCCCTGTGTCAGACTTTTACTGACTAAAACCCATCCATGTTCCTTCCTCGCCCTTTATGTTTCGGGGCCGCGGTATCTCTTTCGAACAGTCCCGCAGGCTTCGGCCCTTGCGGGCCCCTTCACTTTGCTGACAGATTACGTCACGCCTATGTATATGTTTAAGAGCGTTCTGACATCATTAGCCCCCACTCCCGAGTTTTGATGAGTTTTATCTTTGTCAATATTCATTGATTTACACAAACCAAAAATATTTGTCGATTATTTTCCAATACTCTATTTCTAACTGATGGACTAAATAGATTTGCAATTTTTTGATACTGTCGGCATGCCAACTCTGCCTAACCCTTCGGGAATAACAGGCGTTATGTTATTTATAGTGTTTCTATAATAAAAATACAGTATTTATTTAGGTCTAGATTGAAAAGCCAAGCTAACTAGGCCAAAAGATTACTGTAGCTACACAAGTAAATACCTAAGCAATGGTCTGGCGCGCTGCCAATACAAAGTGCAGTTATATCAACTATTTATGCCAAATGCGGTTTTAAATAGCGGCTCTGTACTAATCTTGGTCTTATTGATTTGAGATAGGGTTGGATTTCCTAGGACTTTTACGTACTGTCAGATTCTTAGCTGGACAGTTTCCCAGCTGGACAGATCAGCAACTGGAAAGAGTACAGTCATAGGTGGCTTTAAGTCCTTTTAAGTTCCTTTTCAGCGCGTAGGGTGTCAGTATTTGTAAAACCCTATCGACCTCTTGAATGTAATTGATATTAAGGTAACTAATATCCATAGGAGTGTAAGGTGTAACATATTTGACGCAAGACCTTTCAAGTGGTGTCTCGGACCATGAAACTGATTTTTTTTTTCTATGGCTTCAGCCAATTTCCTCTTTTTAATTTTACCATAATCTTTTAGTACAAAAAGTTTTTGTAACCCTATGTTCTATGTTACTAACCATTATGGATTATTGTAATCTGACATTTAAATAAATTAAATTATTATGTAACACCAGAGGTACACACAAACATTATTTTAGGCACGTTATTAGTTACATTTAAATGGGATTGCCCTTTTATTTATTGGGTGTCTATTTGTGTGTAGTTATTAGACAAACTACCTATGACGTCATCTTCTCTCTCTATCGTGTGACGTCATAGAAGGCCGCTTCTATCGAAGTAGGTTAAAAATTCATGTTCCATTAGTAGTTGAGAACAATATTTCAAAAAACCCGGTTTCCAGTTCATGCTTTGAGGAGGGAATTTCAAAGGGGGAATGTTTGAAAGACGCGAGCAAGCGCATTGTTTTCCACAGATTCTCATTTTGCAGCGGTAAAAATACGACTTGCTTCATATTTTACAGCTTTTTAACTTTCAAGATGGCGTTTGACAGTTCAGGCATAGTCCGGCGCTTCGTAACTGTTCTTTGGAATTAATTTTATTGTTTCTCACTTCTGATGTGATGGTCGGTTTACATCTTTTGTAACTTGTATAGTGGAAATAAAAATATTGCGCATTCTTTGAAAAGTGTTTGAACTGTCGCCGTCCCCGGAGAATAAAATGATAACTACAAATACGCAACTTTTCAGGAAAAATAAAAACATGTTTTCGTTGTCTTTTTTAAACTTTCACGATCAGAACACATTATAAAACCGACACATTATAGTACCGACGTTTCGACCGGATTGCACCAGCCGCCCCGCGACCACGGCTGGTGCAATCCGGTTGAAACGTCGGGGTTAAATTAAAGTAAATTCGCGATAAATACCCGTTTTCATATGTTTTATAATGTTTTCGTTGATTGCTTCTAAAATACTGGACGTAGACTGATGATTTTTAGCATCGAAGAAAAGTTATTTTTTGTATGTTCGAAATGTTTAAGTGAAACACGCCCAATTATAAAAATAAAGATATTATAAAAAAATCCCTCCGGCAAGCCGCAGGAGGAGGTAGATTTCGAAGAAGGTGCTGGAGCGTCCGACTATTGAAAATTTGTATAAAGAGTTGTACTTATGTGTACAATCTACAAAAAAAAAATATGGTTTCAAAATCGTGGTCCTGTAATGGAAAGTTTACCCTTTTTAAATTCTCTCATAAGAGTTTAGCATGGAAACGCCCTCAAATGTTTAGTTATAATTTTTTATTTCGAAAACTATAAGTTTCATCGCTAAACTTTGAAGGTAACAATTGTAAAGTAAACAATTTGCTTTCAAAAAAAAATATTTGCGACGTTCAAAATGTTTACTGTTTCGGAGATATGATTTTTTTTCGCAAAAAATTTGGAATTTTCAACCCCCTCCCCAATTTAGGGGTTGCATCAAAAAAGTTTTAATTTAACGATGTCCGTATTCGTACTCAGAATGATAAAAATGAGAAACGGTTCAAAAATTTTCCATAGGAAAAAAGTTATGGCCAAAAAACTGATTTTAGAAAAACCGCCCCCCCGCCGCCCCCCATGGACGAATTCCGCCCATTCACGAACTTAGCCTAAGTTTTGACCGTTTCGATTTTTTGGCCAAGTTTGAAAGCAATCGGTTCATAATTGCGACCTGTAGAGTGTGGCTAAATTTTGCTTGTCACCCATATACATACGTATTCATATATATCCCCGTAGGTGAGAGACCAATAGGTAGATTTTTTTTTTTTTCAAAAAAAGGAAATCTACCTAAAAGGGAAATTAGTCAAAATCAGTCATCGTCTATGTTGTCTAATATTGATTATCATTTTATTCTCCGTACTGCCTGACAAGAATCAAATACTCAAATGCTCTTTACTTATCATTTTATTTAATGTGTTTTTAGGGTGCAATTATACTGATTATAAGAATACTTTAATATCGTCTTATTCATAAGTGCATCTTTGTCTTGGTCTTTGTAGACAATCGCCATTACCGCTAGGCATGTCATGTAGACAATAATCACTGTTTATTTTGATCTTGTACCGCGCTGTTGGTGGTTCCGCGCGGTACCGCGCGGTCATGTGAACTAAGCCTTAAAGTACCTTCTTTATTGAAAATCACAAATTAAGAAATAATTAAATTACATTTGTCAAGAATGTACAATGTAACAATTCAATCAAGTCACATAAATTATCACAGTCAATACAGAAATAAAGTCAAAAAGCATAATCACAACAATGACATTAATAAAAATAAAATTACGTATTAAATTAAATATGTAAATTCAAAAGTTATACTCGTATTGTAGTATCCCTTATTTAAAAGCATTTTTTTTCTATTGGACCGTTCTCTTTGTCACAGGTCTTAAAGGGGGGCCTATAATGTCACTGTAGCAGAAAAATTATGAATCGCGTCAAACTTCGTTTGTTAACATTACAAATTGTAATTATAAATGACCATTTAACGATTTTTTTTTGCCAATGGTAACGTGATTGATATTTTTATCCTATGATTTGGTATGAAAAATATTATTCTCAAATAAACACCAGAATACACCCAGTACTAAAAGCATGAATATAAACCAGACGACGATAAAAACAAATAAGTAAGTTTTCGGACAAGTTTTTGATAAGGAGGTCCCAAGAGTGCGACCCTCGGACATTCCGCCCGTTATGACGGAGCGATAATTTACTAGATTCGCTCCATTTTTCCTCAAAACTCACATATGTATGTGCACTCACGCCTATTTCACTCCGAATGGTGGCACATAAAAGTTGGGACCGTAGTATCTTCCGATAGTTATGTGTGATATGGCAGTAATGGTCCCGATTTTGTGATCGCGTTTGTAAATAATGCGGGAGGTAAAGTTATGAGCAGTTTGTATGCTAAACAGCTTTCGTGATATTTATGATTGTAAGGTCTAGAGGTCAAGCGTTTGTAGGTATGTATGTACCTAGCTACATAATATTTGTCGGTGTATCTAAGAGTACGCCTACATTTCACAAGTTACGTTGAAGTCCCTTGTAATAAGGGGAGGGCTTATTACCATCAACCGGGCTCAAATTCAAGCCCCGTGGCTGCTTTAAGAGATTTCTTATGAAAAACCCATCAACATCTGCCTAACCTCCTGCTGAGCAGTTGCGCTTGCGACTACTGTTTTTGTAGTGAAAACTTTCTTTAGGCGAGTTCACTTTTTCAGTGAACAAAAATCATGGAACACGCGTGACCGTCACGTGCGCTTATCGTAGCACTCGTAGCCGATCCGCTACAGTGTAGCAAGTTTTGACGTCTATCGGCAATCTCCAAAGACTGCCGCGCATGTTTTTTTTTCTAGGGATTGCAAACCTTTCAGTTCAGCTCATCATGACATTTACAGCAAGAACCATAAATACGAGGTTAGCGCTGTCTGTGTGTGACCTTTTGATGCCTTATCGACTGAACGGGTTTCGATGAATTCTGCAGGTAGAGACTTGGGTTCACCTACAGGATACCTTTTGGCCCGGACGTAAGTTTTTGTGATGTAATGTCCAATATACATGCCGGCGAAGGTTATGGAGGTCAGATAGGCAGTCGCTCCATGTAAAATACTGGTATATTCATCTGCATCCGGTTAGACTGGAAGCCGACCCCAACATTGTTGGGCAAAGGCTAGGTAGATGATGGTACTTCCCGGCGAAGCCACGGGAAAGTGCAAGTATAACACGAAAGCAACCTTTTCCGCTATGTCACGCCAGAGGGCAAAAACCCAGTTGAGTTTGAAGTGTAAAGTACCCGTAGACCGTGTAATATATTAGATATGTTGTCCTCCCTTGCCTTACAAAGTACCGGAACGGTTCGCAGTCCCCAATACTTCGTGTTGCTACCTTGTTTGATATGTAGGGTTCTCAGTTCATTGGGGTATGAATGAGATAAGGCGTAGATAGTTCTGGGATTGAAAAAATATCTATAGCGATCTGTTGAATTAAAACTTTAAAATAGTTTTGTGTATCCTTTAATCATTATCTCAATTCTACTGCTGTTTTGATTCCATACTTTCCGCCGTCCAAAGTCCTTCCTAAGATTTTATGTCGTCTTCTACTTACCCTCTCTGCTAAGTTCAAACATAAGATACCAAGACTGATAACTTTAAGGCAGTATTTGAGGTAATGTTTTCTTATTATTTTTTGCGCATTTCGTACAGCACACGTTCTCTATTTTACCATAAATAAGTCTCACTAGCCTTTTTGGAGCTATTTTTCGAGATTTTAGCCATTGAGTTAGTAGCCGTATACGGGAACGAAGTTAAAAAAATCTCAATGCTTGTCTCATTCGCTCTCAAAGTCCAATCCTCACGGATTGATCAGTCACTGCCCGGCACTTGTTACAGCCATTCACCGTCAAGTACCTATACCCGAAATCCCTGTGTCCGTAAAGTACCTATACCTCAGATCTCAATGTCCACGTGTTACTTAACCAACATAACTTGAGACGCTGTGGAATTTAGAACTAGGATTGAAATTTGGCAGGTGGATGGCGTTTTTTCCTATATAGAGATGTGTAGGTTGTGATATGGCCACACATCAGACTACAGTGTCAACGAATATTTAAATGATAAAACCCTTTTTTTATGATGGGAAATCATCAAATAACTTCTCCCACTCTGGGCGGAGCGGGAGGGAGTGTCAG
Organism: Xestia ashworthii; assembly: GCA_950022955.1. NCBI lineage: Eukaryota > Metazoa > Arthropoda > Insecta > Lepidoptera > Noctuidae > Xestia > Xestia ashworthii. The sequence goes on along the minus strand of OX465558.1, from coordinate 7,038,544 downwards.
ACTTTTACTGACTAAAACCCATATCTCTTTCGAACAGGCCCGCAACCCCAGCAGGCTTCGGCCCTTACTTCACCCTTCACTGTGCTGACATCTCTTTGAGGTGCGCGTGGAACACGAACGCGCCGTCGCCACGGCCTGTCGTCATTAGACGGACGGACGGCTAGCTAGCCCATAGCTAACCGTCCACAAGCCCGAATGATAAAAACCCTGAGGCCTGAATTCTTCTCGCGCTGACGGTCGGTCGCGTACGGTCGGTCGTGACATCAGCGAGAACAAAATACGGGTAGGTATCGGTCGCCGCACGTCAGCGTCGCTGTATGGTGCCATTTTGGACACAATGCATACTTTTACACTACCAACCGTGCGCGACCGACCGTTAGCGTTACAGTAATTCGAGCCTGAAACTCGTATAAGCAAAAATGTTTTTAGAATAGAGAGTATCACTGCTGCTATCGCGGGTATATGAATGAGGCTAACACAAGAACGTGGAGCTTAGCACAAGCAAAGAGAGGCCTATACCCAGCAGCGAGTGAAGTCCAGTTGTGAATGATTATGATGACGTATTGCTAAGCAAGCAGCACCATCCCGATATTCCAAGTTATGTTGGTCAAGTAATAAGTATACCTCCATCTAAAGAGGTCAGTAGTCCTCTAATAAACGCTGAGCGTCGCACGGTGGGCTGAAAATCGGCTTTCATAGACTTAGGGATTTCAATTTGCAAGTGCTTGTTTTTATGTCGGATATCGCTTATATTAGTCATTACTATGTACAAAAATGACACCCGAGTTAATTCTGCCCAAAAACGAAGGAAATATATTTTTTTTACGAAAAATTTGTATGAAGCTAGTATGAAAAATCGAATTATCTCCTAAAGGAATCGTTTCATACGTAAAAACAAATAAAAATATTCTGACGATTTTATTAAAAAAAAACGGCATTAAATTTTTCGTCCGATGGCCAACCAAAAAATCATAAATAATTAGCACTATGACCACCTCCAAGGATAGTACGGTTAAACATGCCGTTTAGGAGATAATTCGATTTTTCATACTAGCTTCATACAAATTTTTCGTAAAAAAATTATATTTCCTTCGTTTTTGGACAGAATTAACTCGGGTGTCATTTTTGTACATAGTAATGACTAATAGAAGCGATATCCGACATAAAAACAAGCACTTGCAAATTGAAATCCCTAAGTCTATGAAAGCCGATTTTCAGCCCACCGTGCGTCGGTCCGGTTCGGTGTTCTGGCTTGTTTCCGGCACCGCTCAACTTTGCTCTAATTTGATCTTATCCTTTTGTGAAAAGAGATATGAATGGTGAATGGCTGTGTAGAGGAGATGTTTTTGACACTTATGTTATGTTTTGTAGACATAAAGAACAGTTTAACTTCATGTTTGTATTCCTCACAAGGTTAGACACGAGGTGCCTATAGTACACCCCCATTTCGACAATTATCTCCAAGTTTTATGATAAGGGAAGACAGTGTCCATTGCCATCGCAGAGAGCAGCTGTGGCACGGTGGTGGGCCCGACTCACAAACAGTAAGTCGTGGATTTGGACACAGGCAGGCGCATTATTTTGTGTTTTTATTTCAAAACCATCGTGAAGAAACCAGAACCAAACATTCGAAGAGGTGTGACATCTACAAAGTCGAACTGGGCGCGCGTGGTGGATTATATTCATTCCTTCTGATAGAGGCCGTGTGTCTCAGCAGTGGGAAAATTATAGGATGAGTATGCTATTGCCATCAACCACGCACATATACACAATCCAGACTAGGCAGGTAGGAAGGTACACCAGTGTCCAAGAATTCAGAAAGCGTTACCTTATCACCGTTTCTGGTTCCAACTTCTGCATCCCGTAAACGTTGTAGATATCTATCTACTTAACTCCCGTTCAGTCCAATTTTACTGCTTGAAAAATAATATTAAAAAAATTAACAATGATTTTGCCAATATTTTTAAACAGGTGGTCGATAATTTTATTTATTTATTTAAATAATCTTATAATCTTAGCAACGAAATGAATTACATATTTAAATACCATATTTGTAACTCAAAACACATTGCCACACCTTCTTTTCAGAAGCATGCCAATATTTATCTTGTAAATGAGTGTTTGCAAGCTTTGACGTCACAATGAGACCTTCATTAACAATAGTACACGTGATTCGGCTAAGTACTATTCCTGTCACTATCGCACGACTGTCAAACTCCTAGTGCAAGAAAAAGATAGGACACAATGTTTATTAATGTCGGTGTAACAGTTCATCAGTTACTATGTTAGGTTATGCTTCGTTGTCTGAAAAACGCTGAAACAACCTCAAGGTTTTAATACGAGTCAGAAAGCCTAGACAGGTGATAGAAACATCATTTGCCTAGATTTTCCCATAAATGTTGCATCTGGGGTCAGTATCCGGTCTAACCGGATGCAGCTGAATATCAGTATTTTACATGAAGCGGCTGTATGTGAACTCCACAGTGGGTAATACGATACCCCTTGGTTAGACAGGTCTACAAATGACAGCTGGGCCCGCAGCGGCTCAACGTGCTTTCCGAGGCACGGTGGAAACTCGGTATGTAGTGGATGGCCAGTTTGCCACCCATCCTCTGACAGACCTTGGTAAGCACAGCTTAACCTCGAAGTTCGACCCGTGTGGCTTTATTATTTAGCATAAAGCTGGTTTCAGACTACGCTATACTATTCTGCTATATAGTATAGCAAAGCAGGACCTAATGCTATACTATATAGCATGGTGTTCACATTACGTGATGTTATCGCAATCATTTATAAAGCAAGCTCAGAAAGAGTTCAAATAAGTGGGGAAAACGTTGGGGGTGAGGGAGAAGGAAGAGGGCGGCGCGTGATATAGCATAGCATGAACTCAGCGTATCGAACCATTCTATAGCATATAATGAGCCAATAATATATAGTATAGTACAGTGTGAACGTGTCTATAACAAATGTATGGTGAGCGATATTGTTGTGCTATGAGCTATATACTAGATGCTATTATATTATAGCGTAGTCTAAAAGCCGCTTTAGAATAGATTGAATTGACGTACGCTCCCGAAAATCGTATGTCAATCGAGACCTGTGAATAGGAAATGCTTGAAATGCGATTGCCATTTGTCTAAGCCATCCGATATTGTCAACACAAATAATATCAAACAACCACGCACCATTTAAGTAACCCCAAGAGATTGGGGGCGTCTAAAACGCCGTATGCTGCTATCTACGCCTACCCAAAATGTCATTATGGACTTATCAACAATTCTAATCTTAACCGACTTGTAACATCCTGAATGTTATCAACCGTATTATTTTGCAAAGACACTTGGTTGTAACACTTGGTTATAATGGTTATGTTTCAACCCTGGATGAAAAGGCACTTATTTCTTGTAATTAACTAGTAATTGAGCTCGACTTCGGTAACAAGTGCGATTGAGACTAGGAGGTGGCGTAATTAGGGTTTTATTGGGTTCGCTAGGGTTATTTATATGAGGAAATTCAGTTGTAGAACTGTTTTAGGATTTTGTCATTAGGATTTTGACTTTTTTTCCAAACAGTCATCATCTTCCTGCTCTTGTCCCAAATTACTTGAAGTTGGCACAACTTTTTTGGTGAATAATCATGGAACTCGCGTGACCGTCACCTCTCGCTTCGTAGCACTCGTAGCCGATCCGCTATGGCGTAGCACCACTTGCGTGCGTAGAGCACAACCCGTAGTAGGTATAGATTAGTTATTTTTGACTATTATCGTTAGGCCCCAAAAACTGCCTCGTATGCTTTTTTGTCTTCCATTTTCCTCTGTCAACAGTCACGCTATCAGTTACTTCTATATCTTTCATATCATTCCTCACACAATCCATTGATAATTTCCTTGGTCTTCCTCTCCCTCTCCCCATCGTATCAACATCACATTACTAATGGATACCATATTATACCTTCTTAGTCGTTGCAGGTAGTCAAAACCTAAAGATTGGAAACCAGTTTTTCCAAGCAGCGTCGTGTTACTGCGTTCCAGTTTAATGCATTGTGGAGGGGAGTCGTTGAAATAGGTGTTGATATTAAGTTGACGTAGTGGTTAGGCGATTGGCTGTTGCTCTGCGTGTCTCGTGTTCGATGTCGGAACAGTTAATAATGTATGGCCTACAGGCACTTGTTTTGGGTCTGGCTGTTTGTGTATGGCAGTTTAAATGTTAACAAACGCACCAAATTCCTAGTTTTTCTAGAGAAATCTTCAGTCACATTGTAGGTATAAGTAGATATGCTCGAAAATTCAAAAGTACCTATACCTACACAATTTGCAAAGAAAATTAGCCCAAAGATAGGAACAGAAACGTACGCCCAAAATAACCTACACAGCAGAAAAGTTAGCTAACACTTCGCTAAACTTGGCTCGTATGCATCTTGATCGGCGATTGTTTGGCTCAGTATCTACAGTTTGGATGCCATCTTGATTATCGTTTGTCACTCAGTGTTCAGTAATAAAGTCAAGAAAACTGTGCATTTAGAGAAGAATTTATAGTTGCACGAACAATTAAAAATAAACGGGCCAAGTGCGTCGGACTCGCTCATGAAAGGTTTCGCATCACTGTAGTAAGAGGGCCCCCTTTAATTTTTATTTATTTTTATTATTTGTTATTATAGCGACTATAGAAATACAGATTCTGTGATAATTTCAATAGGGTAGACGTAAAAAAAAATGAATAAGTCCTTCAGTTAGATTATCAAAAAATATTTGACCCGTATTTTTTCTTTTCTTACGTACTTAAATCAAAATTGACGAAGATACTCGTATTTCATGCGTTTTATCTGTGTCAATATTCATTGATTTACAAAACAAAAAATACGTGTCCATTATTTTCCAATACTCTAACTGACGGACTAAATAGATTTGAAATTTTTTGATATTGTCGTCATGCCTATTGTCTTCTTATTATGGATCATGAGATATAGTCCGCTGACAGACGGATGGACAGACGGACTGTGAAGGCTTAGTAATAGGGTACCGTTACCCTTCGGATACGGAAAGCTGAAAATAAATACAGTATTATTATGAGCGGTATTGTTTTTCACGGAAAATATTACGCTGGAATACATAAGACTTATTAAAAAACCGGCCAAGAGCGTGTCGGGCCACGCTCACTGTAGGGTTCCGTAGCTTCCCAGACCATTAAAAATACCAACATTTTTCGTCAGCAAAAATAACTTTGTTTTTCATAGTATTTGTATGAAAAACAAAGTTATCATTTGCGTTTTTTTGAAAAAGTGCTATATAACTCAAAAACTATTCAACTCATCAAGTTGAAAATAATTTTCCTAGAAAGTTCATATAAAGGTCTACTTCTGTGATTTTTTTCATATTTTTTAAACTTATGGTTCAAAAGTTAGAGGGGGGGGGGACACATTGTTTTTGACTTTCGGAGCGATTATTTCCTAAAATATTAATATTATCAAAAAATGATTTTAGAAAACCCCTATTCATTTTTAAATACCTATCCAACAATATATCACACGTCAGGGTCAAAATTAAAAAAAAAATCGCTCCCCACTTTACGTCTGGGGGAGGTACCCTGATAAAAATGTTTTTTTAAATTTTTATTTTTGCACTTTGTCGGCATGATTGATATACATATTGGTACCAAATTTCAGCTTTCTGGTGCTAACGGTCACTGAGATTATCCGCGGACAGACAGACAGACAGACATGGCGAAACTATAAGGGTTCCGTTTTTTGCCATTTGGCTACGGAACCCTAAAAATGATTAATTTAAAGCAAGACATTAACAGCGGCTCTTAGTCGTTGGTGCAGTGTTGGTCTGTTTAATTGATTAACTTAATTGCGAGCAACTCTTGTATATTATGTACATTATAAATAGTCTGGAAACTGCTCCAACGATTTTCATGAAATTTAGTATGTAGAGGGTTTAGGGGGCGATAAATCGATCTGGCTAGGTTTCATTTTTAGAAAACGTCAGTTACCAAAAAAACCCAGCAAAGCTTGATCATCCAGATATTTGTATTTAAAGAAGCATTATACAGCTTCATGTTGTATTATTTGTATCTGCCCTATACAAAACAGTCCCGGAATAACTCAGTGATTTGAACACTGTGACGTCATAACACCAAATTACAGAGATGATAACAATCATCAAGTTGACACAAATAAAGTGGTACAAGCTAAGATAATTTTGTTAATTATAAAGACACGTAGGCATTGTTTACTCCGTTGGTATATTGTTAGAAATAAGTAGAGAAGCTATGTAAACGTTGAGATCCATGTTAGATCGTTAAGGTACGGGGTTTCAGCTTAACCTCAAAACTATTATCTACATTATTGTCAATGAGTTGGTTTGAAGTAAGGAGATATTGTTAGAATTCGGGCAGCATTAGTATTATCACCGACCTACATCATCATCTACCCAGCCTTTTCCCAACTATGTTGGGGTCGACTTCCAGTCGAACCGCCATCTTGCTGAATACATTTTACGTGGAGTGACTGCCTATCTAACCTCCACAACCCAGTCAGTACTGGGTAATACGATAACCCTTGATAAGACTGGTTGGTAATAATCGTTTGATACGTACGTTTTGTAGTTCGTACGTTCATTTTATTATAAGCCTGCAAAGATGAGATGAATTTATGTTTCTAGCAGCATTAGTATTCAATAAAAAAACTCTTGATTCGAAATTGTGGAGCAAAAATAAGAAACGAATGTTCATCATTATTCACAGCGCGAGTTCACCTACTGTTGGGGTAGGCTTCTCTTTGCTAGTGCCAATCTTCACGCTCCTGTGTCAGTCATATCAATCAGATTACCAGCGATGGTAACAATTTCGCCTGCCTATCACAAGGTCACAGCTTTATGTCATCTGAAACTATAGTGCAGGTTGTTTTGACGACCCGAATGGCGCAGCGGTAGTGAGGCTGCCTTAAGTTCTTTAGGACCCGGGTCCGAATCCCGGTAGGAGCGAATATTTGTGTGATAAGCATGGACATTTTTTGTTTCTGAGTCATGAATGTTTATATGTTTAATAAGTATGTCCCTCCTCCTCAAGTCGTGCTCCTCATTACTGAGGGTCGTGATCCACCCTTGAAATAATTTTTCCCTTGACGATGTTTCGCCATCTCCGTCTATCTTTTGGCCAAGTGAAGCGCATCATGAAACTTCGTTTCGAGAGAAGAGCTTATTAAGCTTAATAAGTATGTATTTACATATAATATGTAGTCTGCACAACCGTTTGCACTAAAGTTAAGAGGAGACGAGTAGTGTAAATATTGAAATTGTATTGGTGGTTTACAACACATCTCTCCTTTCACCTCCGCTTCGATGGAATCCGGCCCTTACGATTGAGATGAGCTATCGTTTAACAAGTCAACCCTAAAACTATTTTTATAAACTATGCCGCAAAAGAAAAATGTTAGTTATTGTTTAAAAAACTGGCAATATACATATTATGTATATTATAGCTTTGAGTACAGCCAGTTACAAGATAATACTCAGAGATACCGTTGAACCCAACAAATGCCAGTTTCCGAACGAAATCGACTCTTTAAGCCCTTTTTCAAAACACATCGGATTTTACGTTCCGTTCTGAAACGCTAGAGGATAAAAATGGATTTGGTTTTTTTATACGTCCGTTTCGATCGCTGACGAAATAAATACTGTTTGATGACGTTGTAAAGTTTTATTATTAAGAGATTTGACTGTTACTTGGAATCTGGATGGTCGTTGACCTTTTAGCCTAAAAGGGTAAGTAGATATTGAAGAACTGATGTTACAAATCTGATCTGGATGAGTCTAGACGGAAAATGGATAAAGTGAAAATGGAAAACTTTTATGTACGCATAATAATGAGTATTAGTTATCAGCTTATATCATTCCCACTGCTGGGACATAGACCTGCTCTGTGAGGGAGAGCGGGCCGTATGTAACATACGAATTGGTTAATGTCTTGTCTTAACATGTCTTAGATTTTTTGGTTTTAGAGATTGCCGAAATTCTCGCGATGTTTCTTTCACCGATATACAAAAAAGCCTATACAGGGTTCGAACCCACGACCTTCAACCTGTAGGGCGCGATTATTACCCCAGGGCTGCCACTGCTTTAACGAAACAATCACCTGAAAGAAACACCCGTACCAAAAAACCTCTATGAAGAAATTGTGAAAAAAACAGTTGACGGAATTGTGAAAAAAATGTATTTCGCCATTTTGTGGTGGCGGCATCTTGTATTTTAACCGATTTTCATTAAACATAGCTAAAAACACTCCCGACTAATTCACCTTTCCAACAAAAAAAACAAAATCGAAATCGATCTATCTTTTCGGAAGCTACTATGCCACAGACACACACACACACACACCTGTCGGTTTTGCGTCGGGGATTAAAAACGCGCTTTCATTATAATATGATCAATTGGCAGAACATTAGTAGATATTAATGTATTACTGTTGGTACATTATTCCAATGAACCTTACCTAAACCTACTAAATTCTAAACTACACCTCCGTTAGTTCAGCTCCTGTTCCGAACATTTTCGTGTCAAAATCGCAATTCCGACACCGTATCGTTCCAGCCTTTATTTTTTTTTTTTAGGATGGGAAATCATCAAATGACTTCTCCCACTCTGGGCGGAGCGGGAGGGAGTGTCAGACTTTTACTGACTAAAACCTATCCATGTTCCTTCCTCGCCCTTTATGTTCCGGGGCCGCGGTATCTCTTTCGAACAGGCCCGCAACCCCGGAACAGGCTTGCAACCCCGAGTATCGTTCCAGCCTCAAGCCACGATCAGCCACCCGGCGCGTGAAGCTTGCATGGCGGCGTTCAATAGAGAATGAGCTGCCGGCTTCACATCCCATACAAATGCCTATAGGTTTGGTGCAAGCGGACGTGCGAGTGTGGTCTAAAAGGTGAGGTCCAATAATATACTTGTCATAGCTACAATGGTGAGGGTCTTTAGGGGCATCAAAATGACCAAGCACTTTTCAAAGAATGAAAGTTATGGTATGATTAAATAAATAAATATATCGCTGGACATTACACACAGCACCATCTAGTGCCACACTAAGCAAGGCTTGTGTCGTGGTCACCAGATAGTTGTTATACTACATATATACTTTTTGTTTGTAAATACATACTTATTATACATATAAACATCCATGACTCGGAAACAAATGTCCATGCTCATCACACTTTGCTCCTACCGGGATTCGAACCCGGGACCCTAAGAACGTAAGGCAGCCTCACTGCCGCTGCACCATTCGGGTCGTCAAGATAATGTCAGAGTATTAAAATAATAAATAAGTTTAAACGATTCTAGCAACAAATTCAAACCATGCTTTAGATCACAAGCATGATCGTTGATAGTTGTGATCTAAAGCATGGTTTGAATTTGTTGCCTCCTGATGTGATCAAATAGTGTACCTATTGGTATCGGGACTATACATAGGATCAATGAGGCGTTCAAGTAAGTTGCCTAAGTCAGCAATATAACTTAGTACCGTAAAAGATTATATTTCTTTCTGACCTCCTATACCAAAATTGACTGCCAAAACCTTTATAGTTTAAACAGAAACGCGAAACTAATTCCAGTCTCGCTGTGAAACTCTAAACTGTGTGTGTGGTCCAAGTGTAACTCAAAAGACGAAAAATAAGACCACATACCACTCACACGACCCAACCACATAAGACAATAGAATGCCAAAACGCGTATTGTTCTAACAAGCGTGGCAAGCAGACACATGAGGATCGATTGGAAGGTTGTCTATACCTTTTTTTTTTGTCTTTACCTTCTACAGTGTTATTTCGTTTTTCTATAAAACATTTTTCAGTAGAAGCTAGCAGTTTGGTTGTTGACGGTATAATACTAACGTGTCCTGAAAGTCTTGTGCCTGAGTCAATTGCACCTGTGACGGCGTACTGTTTTTTTTCTATTCTTCTCTGTCCCACTTATGGGCGAAGGCCTACCTAAACTCCTTCCATATCTAGACAAATTTAGGCTCTATAATTTTTCGAGGGTCGGCTGCTGATCTGCGCAATAATGGCTTCCAAAACCGGACACAGTGTGTAGCTCCTGCGATACAAGGGATGAATCTCTCAAACGCCATCGGCTTATACCTTGTGGTGGTTGTAAGAGACAACGAATCCCAACTAACTTGAGAGAACAAAGTTCCGAATCAGTTTATCTTGCAGCCTTTGGAAGTCCAATAACGAGTGCAAGACTTAATTTGACGACTATTACTTGTACTATTATTTTTAAAAACTACAGTATGGCAGTGAGGTTTTCTGTTACATTAGCTAAAGCGGATAAAATTTATTTATAAAATTGTCCGATAACAGCATGCCAGTCACCTCTGGTTTTTTTTTAATTTAAGTTTTTAAAGGTTAAAATTATGTACGGAAAAGGTAACTGTTTTAACATCGGTGTCCCTTTGACCCAGTATACTAAATTAAATCATAAAATATTTTTGTAATATTCAACCCATTTACATAACTGATTAGATACGATCCATAACAATTTCAGAATAAATTATATCCTCGATCAGGAATTCCAGACAAAACACATATTTTGTTTTATTAAAGTTGTCGAATTTACGGATCGGAATTAAGCCTAAAGCCTTAGTCTAGAAGTAAACAAAAATTAGGCAAACAATTTTGCGAACAAAGTGAAGTGGCCTTTGTGATAATATTAAAGGTGAGTACAGATGTTCGTATTTACTCCATGGAAGTGATCCAGTTTATTTTTCAGCAACTGATTAGACAAAATCTAAAGGATAAAACTTTATGCTCAACTAGCTTCCCCCGACGACATGATTTCGTTGCTGTTACTACCGTATTACCCTGCCAGCCTGGCCTAAATAAACTCGTGGTCTACGTAGGTCTCATAAAAGTTGGTTCAGCCGCCATCTGAATAAATCCCATCGAAGCAACAGCCAGACAAACAATGTTAGTATCGCATTTATAACACGAGTATACTAGCGACCTACCCCCTGCTTTGCACGGCCCCACCTGTTGGGTCCAAAATCATCCTATCTTTCAAGCTCTAACCAAATATACACATTCGCAAAATTTCTTTGAAATCGGTTGGTTGGTTGCGGAGATTAGCGTGACAAGTGATTTTATGACATAGGTTGACACAACATAATGTAACTACCTTCAAACGCATAAAAAGTACAAACGTTAGCAAGTAACTTGCAAATTATTGCGATATTTACCAATTAGTTGGTCGTCTGTGACGCCCGACCGAATTGGTCTGAAGCCATTGTTTAACTATTGCGTCTACTTCGCTAATGGATGAAGGTTTATGGCCGAAACGATCATCATCTGCCTAGCCTTTTCCCAACTATGTTGCGGTTGGTTCCAGTCTAGCCACTGTCTATCTGACCTTCACAACCCTGTTAGTACTGGGTAATACGATATCCTTCTGGTAAGACTGGTTGTAAGACTTTCGTACCACTAACTACCTGTAATGACTGTCAAAGAGCGACAAATGACAACGGGGACCAACGAAGCATGGACGAAAATGAGTACCTTGTTATTTTTGTTGCTCGTTGTGTTATAATCACAATTTAACCATTTTTTTTTGTCCTGTCGGGCCAATAAACGCTTTTTTTTCTTTCTTTCTTTCTTTCTTTATGTAATGGGTCATAGACTTCGTCAGTATTAAAGCATGGTCAGCTGCGCTAACCTTTTTATAATCAAACCTATAAAGCCATAGAGTTAAGAAGTCATACTCTACGGCCATCTGCGTATCTCTGGTTATACTTCAGGACGATAATATCATACGCCCATTATTTTAAGTGCGTTCCTGCAATGAATGCGCAATACCGAAGCCGCATGTATGCACGTTGTGAACGTTTTGCACTTATACTGTACGTGCGCTATTTCAAAAATTCGCAATCTTCCTACATTGTGAATTTTTATATTAAAACCTAACATTTTTGGAATTCTACTACCAATTTTTAAGCTAACTGAACATAATATACACATAAATACGACACAAATAATTTCGAATATTCTTATTCTAAAAAAATAATAAATAAATATAAAAATTAATAGAACAGACTTTTGTTATAAGTACTCGTATATACATTCATATGCACTCAGTAAAAAGCTGTTATTTTGAAATTACAAACGGACATCACTTTTATATGGATGGATGGATGTAGGTATAGATTACTGTGTGTGTAGGAATTGTATGTTTTCTCTAACTTTAATTCATGCCCGAACATTCGTTCTCATAAAACCGTAACAGGCTACTTCAATATACTTGTGACCAATTACATCAATAGTGTATACGTTACCGACTGTCTCACTTTTGTATCTAACTGTATGTTCGTCGAGACCAACCATTAGCTAAATACGGCTATTCAGCTAATGAAAGTATCTACTCTGTTACTTTATTGAACGGCTGTTATGACCTTTTTGTCACGTGGACGAAAGCCGTGAAAAGAAAACTTTATTCTGTTCGGGTAAAAACATTTTTTCTTCCATCTTCGTCTTTGTTCCGTCACTATGGTTACTTTAAGGGGCCGGCGGAGCGTGCGTCGTTCATACAAACGTAATACCAAAATAATTCGTAAACCAAACATATTTTTCAGCAAAATAAGTATTTCCATAGAAATTTTAAATTCCTCGTATCTCGTCTTTATATCATTGTCCTTTCAAAATGCGAGTATATATTTGGGAACATAGATATTCTGTAATCCAAACAAAATGTTTGGTGTACAAATGATTTTGGTATTACGTTTGTATGGACGACGCACGCTCCGGCCCCTTAATGAAACTATGTTTGGCTATAACAAGTAATATTAAATTAAAAATTTAAAAAGCCCTCGACACAATGTACTAAAAGTTAAATTGAAAATAATTCATTAATTCGTCTTTTTGTGGTGGCTGCCATCTTGGATTTTTAATGTATCATAATGTATTCTACTAGTCAAGCCCTTTTATTAGATATCCATATTGAGGGAGTTGTTGAATAAAAATGTAATCCGCCATTTTGTGGCGGCGGCCATTTTGGACTGATTTTTATCAAACATAGCTTAGAAAACTCCCGAGTAATACACACTTCAAGCAAAAAAAAAACAAAATCAAAATCGGTTACTCCGTTCGGGCGCTACGATACACACACACACAGGTATGTCAAACTTATAACACCCCGACGTTTTTCGTCGGGGGTTAAAAATAACGTGCAGAACAAAATATCGGATCGGAAGTCAGTCTATTATTGTAAGTTTTCGATGATTCATACCAAGGCCAAATAACGTTTGGTGTTTATGTCCAAATAAATACCGAGATACACTTCCCCATAAGTGTACTAAAAATGGTTGCCTTAAACTGTCAGTTTTCTATAAAGCATAGTCTTCATAGAATTTTCCAGAAGACCGTTTATTTTGAAGTTTCTTTTTGCTAAAAACACGTAAGTGTTTGGTTTAAAAACCAATAATCGCAAACAAATGATATAATCAGGATTTCGTAAATCTAAAGTAATACTGTTAAAAGGTACAATGATCTATTTTCTTGTAACAGGTAATTCATAGATATTTCAACCATTCCATCATTGATCGATAGTTTCGCTATTGCCTGACTACTATAGGTTTAAATTATGTTTTGTACTTAACCTTCAATGTAGACGAAGTCACAGTCAGAAGCTAGTAATTAAATCAAAAGCGATTGCAAGCAATTAAAAAAATCTATTCAAACCAAAATGATTGGTGTTCCATCCTACAAGAAATTTTATTCGTTTAACAGAAATAGGATACAATCTATAAACCAGTCGTTTGCAGGAATGAGCCAGCAATTATTGAGTTTTAAATTACGTTTTTCCTCTTAAACGAAATTGTAATTTAAAAACTCGGTACTAAACGTAGATTGCTATCTGATAGTCTTCTTAATCTAAATTAAAAGTAAGTTTGGGCTAATCTTTTATTTTTATAAGTACAGTCGAACAAGCCATTTAGTTTATAGGTTTACCTACAAATTACATTGTAAAATGTAAACCAATTGGCTTATTCGACCGTACCATTAAATGGCGAGAAGAAGCAGTTCCTCCGTGCTTCGGAAAACTTGTTAAGTCGTTGGTCCCAGCTACCATTAATAAAAGGTGTAGTTTTGCGTCCTAGTGAAAATTCAGAAGCTTGTCACAAAATACATAAATAATCAATTTAAATTACGATACCCAGTCAACTAATTAATAAAGCTGTTAATTTAAACTTGACAGTATTTCAGAATATCCCGAAAGAACTTGAAGAATCATCCACCGTGCGACATGTCTCTGTGTGCGTTTATTTGTGTGTGAACGCGCGTTTATAGGGCCGGTTACAGACGGGCTGCGTTTTAATACGACTGGTTTACACTTACCGGTTTCTGTAAATAGGAAAAAAAACTTTCCCATTTTATTATCGATTCGGGTTGAAAATCATAAGCAAAGATTCCTCCTCGAATTTGACAAGAATGCAAAGCGACACTTTGTAGATCTTTGACAGTCGGTCAGTGGATCGAAAGTCTGACCACCAATCTTACCAAGGGGTATCGTATTTAAGTACGATTGAAAGTAGCAAATCAATTGCAGTACCTTGAACAGAAATATTGAAACCAACTCTCATCACCTCGTCAGCCAATTTCCCGACAGTTTTCCTTGCAAGTTGAAGAAAATACCCGAAGAACCTTCTTATAAAAAGTGCCTTTTATTATCTACAATACAAACTATATTTACTTTCCACACCAAGACTTGTTGACGCCTAAGGCCAAGGACGAATTCAATCTAAACTTTGCAGTTCTAGCCAAAAATGGTTCCGTAACTATTCGGTGAATATTTAACGAGATTGAAATGTTATGGGCAGGTAGCAGACGTCCCTCGGGCTTCTGAGTTGTAATCCAATTCCTAAACTAGAAACGAGATAGACTTATCTCTGAACGTATTAAAATTTCGGTAACGCTAAATATTCAACACTTGGAAACAATTCTGGTTAGGTAAATAGATGAGGAATTGAGTTTGTTGATTTAAATGGTAATGTTAGTTTGTTTGAAATATAACAGAAAGACGAGACCATGATTATGTATTAAAGTAGTGACTCAAACGTTAATTGACGAAAATAGGCGCAACGTCGAGAAAAGTGGAAGGAATGGGGGAGGTCTTTGCCCAGGAGTGGCACAGTTCTGGCTAAAGTATCTTCAAAAGGTCAGGCAGACCTAACGCTTCTGAGATGACCTTGGTTGGTCGTAGTGTACACCAAAATTTCACCAGTTTGAGGTATGACAGCGCCTTTTAGGTCGACCGCGGTTGACTAACATGGCCGGAGATTGCACAGAATAGAGAGGTATGGAAGGAAAAAGGGGAGTCTTTTGCCCAACAGTGGGGCACCATGAAGGCCACCCACGTAGTAGAAGAGCAGTCAATTTTTATGAAACAATAAAAAACCCAAGGACTATGATTTCAAATCTGCTATTACAATAGTGTTAGAATGGTCTATCATTGATTTCATAATTGTTGATTTTGACAAGTTTGATAATCTACTAACATAATGGCGTCATTATGACTTTCCAATGGTCAACCACTGACATTCCTTTGAAAGAAATGGCAAAGAATGGTAATCTCGTACATAATGTCAAATGAATGACTGGTGCTATTTACGAACTTCTTACTTCTTCAGATTGCTTATAAACGAATAAATAATATGTAAAAAAATATATTTAAATGAAATCTGGCGGGTTTTATAATAATTTAGCAGATTGCGAACTGCTAGCAAAATGACAATGGGATGAGAATGTGGACGTGTTGAATTGACGAATTTATAAAAATAACAGACTAGGGCCCCAGAAGACCGAACAATATAAAAATAAAAATAAAATATACCTACTCGTATTAAAAAATTATAAAGTATTTTATTACAAAAAAACTGAAAACAGTATTTAAAAATATTACGGAGGAGTCTACTATGGAAAGCATTGTGTTTGTCCCAAATAGAATTGTTGCTGATTTTGTATCTGAAAAATACATCTGGCGACAGAATCCCGACAAGATCGTAAATAGAGTAAGTAATGATGATGTATTAGTAGTCTGTCACTTACTACAATAACATTTTTGCACACTCGCGTTTTTCCCAAGATTTTATTAAACGGAAACTCATTTTATTATCAGAACTTCCATAAATGTATTCGTAAAATACAATGGCAAAACTGAGTGGGAATCTTTATCATCTCTGGTAATGTTTAAAGTTGGCAATCTATATTTGAATAAGGCAGCTCTCTTTCATTTTGCAATAGCGTCTATCTCTTTATGGTAATCATAATCCTTCCACGAGGAATCCGTTACGGCTCCACCATCATTAAAACCAACTCCAAAGAAAGATTTCAGTGTATTAATTCAACGCTCGCGAAGCCACTGGCGAGCCACTAGAACGGTATAAATTAAAACTTCAAATATTCCAAACACTGCGCTCACAGATGAATTGCAAATTACATGAATTGAAACAATCTCGTAAAAGGGGACTGCTGGGTTACCACAACCTCTAAATGCGATTCAATTCAGGTCCTAAACTGAGTCGCAAGCTGTCAGTTCCATAGAAAAACTGTCAGAAAATGACAGCTCAAACCTAAATTGAATCGCATTTGGACGTTGTGGTAACCCCGCTGTTCCAACGCGGCCACGTTAAAACTCCTTTCATTCATTGAAGATTGATTAAAACACCCAACGATTATAACAAAAAAAAGGTCAGTGAGACCGTCGTTATAGAAAATGTTCAAAGAACGTTCCGTGGTTTGCAACACAGGCTAATTTTGGCTTTGTTGCGGCGCGAGTCGTCCGACCGTGGAAAACATTTGAGAGGAAAGTTTTGCGTCGAAACGGCGAAAGCATTTCGTGGTTAGCCTGTTTTAAGTTTCATAGAATTCGTTCAGATAACTATCCGGCTTGGCTTCCCATCTCCGAAAGCGTGGGATTCTTAAAGGTGTTGGAATACAAAATGTTTTATAGAATTAACTTTTTCCTTATTCATGTCTAAGTTGGGTAGCAAAAAGTCTCGTGCGTCCCATACCCAAATAGATTGCAATTTCGAGAGTAAGGGTCTGCCTCAGTGGCACATAAGGGTTGCTCTGATATGATTACACATTCAGCTACCGGGTAGTTCACACAGAAATATATTCAGCGCTTGGGTCAAGGAATTCAGAATTTATGAAGAGTTGTTTAGACATGGACGGAATGTCTTAGTACTGGTATGGTAGTGTTTTTCGTGGCCTACTATAAGCTTTGTTTAGCAAACAAAAGAAGATCTACCTTGACCTTATGCTCACTTTTAGAACTTAACTTTCCTTTATTATCTTTCATATTGAAAAAAGTGGCCAGGTGCGAGTCGGACTCGCCCATGAAGGGTTCCGTAGTAGCAAGTAAATATTGAATGAAAGGTAAATTGCGGCTTACGATTTATGACGTAATTTAAAAAAAAACTACTGACTAGATCTCGTTCTAATCAATTTTCGTTGGAAGTTTAGGTACACGGTAATGTACATCATATATTTTTTTTCATATATGTTTTATCATTCTCTTATTTTAGAAGTTACAGGGCGGGGGGGCGGGGGAGTTTTTGGATTCTTGTGCGTATTGTCTACCTATCACTCGCTTCGGTGTTGGATAACTTGGTGAGGAAATCAAACCAGCATGCTTGAGAGATATTTCTCGACGGCAAAGGATGAGGTCGACAAGTCAGAGGCATGGGCCTCATAATAATGTGCTGCATAATAACTGTGACACTAGGTTAGGCACTAACCACACAAAAAGACCAGAATCCGTTTGAAACATATAAAAAAAAAACCTACGTAAAGCTAGTTCGCAACTATACAATAACTTACTACGAAACTTTTTCCTCCACCAGTCTAAAAGATTTATTCGAAGGCAGGACATGAATTCATAAGGCTATATCCATATCAATTCATTCGTATCTCTCTGGTCAAAACTCATGAGGACGTGCTTTGAAAAGTTATTTGATTTATGCGTCGCCTTCGTGTCTATGGTAAGGTTAAGGATCTTGCCTAAAGGATTTATAGAATTTCGTATTGATAAACAGCTGACGTTGAATATTACGTGCTAGAGATGACTTTGTAGTGTTATAGAAGGAAATGGTAGGACATAATTGTACCGCTACTATTGTGTCTCCCTATGTGAAATGTTTTCTTTGAAGAATATTTCTTGTATGGTGTACGTAATCAAGAATATTTCATTCTATTCTATTGAAGTTAGTAATTTACCACTTTATAGCGCCACGCTAGTATAAGAACTCTTCCGACCTCATTGACTTTTTTGGCGGGCTGTCACAGCAGTTCTTACTACGCCATTATTTCCATTTGGTGGTAATAAATAATCAAATTAATGTGGATAGAGGTTTTAAATAGCTTTGGTAGCTTTATAAAACCCATTTGAAACCGGATTTGTTGTGACATAAATTACAATCTATTTGAAAAGCACAAAACTTGGTTTTTGCTCTCCTTGATGGTTCTAATAAACGAATGTTTCAAACTCTTTAGGAGGAAACAACAAATTTGATTGTAAGTGAAATAAATATTTGTAATCCTATATCCATTTTAATCCCATCCTCATCATCATCATCATCAGCCTATAATGTTCTCACTGCTGGGACACGGCCTCCTCTCAATGAGAGGGAATGGGCTATAATCTACCACGCGGGCCCAGTGCGGATTGGTAGATTTCACATGTCTTCGAATTTCAATCCAAAAGGTTTTTTTTTCATAATTGTTTTTTTTAGTTAACGTTAACACTTTTTGCCTTTTCTTACTCAAAAGGTAAGTATACCAACAGTAACAATACCATTAACTTTTGTAACACTATATCCGTACTTCCAAACTGTCCGGGGCAATACGCCAGCGGCTTTGAAGCGTACACTTTATGGAATTGAAACGGACGCAGCTTTCAAGTAGTTTCACCACAGTTTCTATAGTCTTGAACTACGTATACTTGCCTTTTCTTGACAGTTGTTTTTTTTGTGGTGTGTGGAAGAGCTCGTGGCTAAATATTACCAGCCACTCGGGTCGATCTTTAGGTTAAGCCATCCTTGCCTAGGTTGGTCTGTGGATGGGTGACCACCCATTACTAGCGCGAAATGAATGGTTTCGATCGATTTACAAAAAAACTATTGATTGGATAAAAAAACTAAAACAGTATCATGCTAATATATTGCTTGTAGAATTATTTGCCAAAAAATCAGAATGATCGCATGCATATTAGTATGTTTTTTTATTGTTGGAAAGATATTTTTAGAGGTAAGTTCGTGATTTCTTTTTATCGCACCAAATTAATTGTATTATGTTTTCAAAACAGTATCATGCTAGCATATATCCTGAAGAATATCATATATTTTTCTGGTCTTGTTTATAGCAGTGAATCATATACTTTTAGTAATTATAAAACTCGCGTTTAGCTCGTGTAATCGCCTTAAGCTGTTGGTCCCGGCTATCATTTGTAGATCTTTGACAGTCGTTACACAGTGGCCCAAAGTCGGATGACCAGTCTTGCCAAGGGGTATCGTATTACCCAGTACTAATTGGGTTGTGGAGGTCAGATAGGCAGTAACTCCATGTAAAGTACTGGTATTCAAATGGTGGCGTCCGGTTAGACTGGAAGCCAACATAGTTGGGAAAAGGCTGGGCAGGTGATGATGTGTTTTTTGTGTTATAGTTTTTATGACATTCAGCGAAGACTGACTGTGCTCTAGAAACTGTTGAAGATTCTAAAGTTATTCACAGAGGGCCTAGGTAAAGTGGAATTAAATCAGCATGATCAAAATCACGCCTATAATCTTCGAAAGGTTAGACATCGGTGTACACTTACATTTCGCCAATCATGTTTAAATCCTGTGTAAAACAGGGTCATCAACCGGACACAAATCAGTCAACCGGGAAATTCCTGATGGGAAAACCCAATAACACTTTGCTCGATCCGGGAATCGAACCCAGGACCTAATACTTTTTTTTTTTTTTTTGGATAGGGCGTCTCGCAGTTCAGTCTACGAGGACTGGCTTCTGCTTAACCGGGCAAGTCCTGTGGATGCCTAGGACCTAATACTCAACAGCCGTGCTTGCTATACCACTAGACCAATGAGGCAGTCTATCCATCACAATGTACTTTATTAATCTAAATTAGAATTTATTCTGATCGTGAATTCGTGACAAGAAAACGTAATTCCATACAAATTTCGTCAATTTAAAATGATTAGGTACGACCCATCTTAATGTATAGGTATCTTGTTTATTTAAAATGGAGCGTAAATAAACAACAATTCATTTGAAGGACATTCAGAGAGAGTAAACAAACACAAACGTATAACGATGACAGTCTTGATTTACCGTGACGTAGGGCAGACGAGTTGAGTTGGAACGAGGCACAAACTGTGAGTGATTGAGTGAGTGAACTTGGGAACAAGGGAGTGTGTGAGTTTGTTCTTTTGTTAAATGTGGTGAAGTCAGGGAAGTTGTTTCGTACTTTGAATGTAATTGTTTCGGGGAATTTATGCTAACGAAGGAAATGTTTTGAAGATGTCGCTGTACATTTCATATGTATACCGACGTGGTAGTACCTACCACCCACACGTGCAAACAACTGAGCACGAAAAACACTACACAAACAACTGGGAATCGAACCCAGGACCTATGCTCAGCAGTCGCGCTTCGACCACTCCACCAACGAGGTAGTCCATAATTAATATGACCATCATTTTCTCCTTTTATTTTTTTTCGGATGGGAAATCAACCTCCCGCTCGACGAGCGCCTCGAGTGTCAAACTCTTACTGACTAAAACCCATCCATATTCCTTCTTAGCCCTTTGTGTTCCCTGTGAGAAGCATGTAAACATGTAAACAAACATACACCATGCATGCAGCGTAAGTGAGCAAGCAACATGAAGCTGGCATGGTATCTGTCACGGCTCCGGCGGTGCGGGGCACCCGGTCCCACGCGAGTTTATCGGCGCAGATGTGTTTAACGCTTACCACCGCAGCTTCGGTTCCGCGGTATCTCTTTCGAAAATTCCCGCAGCCCCGGCAAGTGTTGGTCCTTGCTTGAAGCTTGAAGGAAGGGGTCCCTTCCTTCTCGATGACATCTTTTTGAGGCGGGCGTGGAATACGAACGCGCCGTCGACACGGCCTGTCGTCACTGGACGGACTGACGGCGAGCTAGCCCATTGCTCACTGTCCACAGGCCCGCGCCTACCACGGCGGCTGGGACGTGAGGTTCTGTCCCTCTCACGTTCCAACTCCTTCGCTAGCATGACTGCTTTGCGAGAGATCGCCGCTGCCGATCACCGCTAAGAGGACACGGCGGTGCTCCGCCCAAGTGGGGCAAACCTCCACAGTGTGCTCCACTGTATCCTCCGGTCGATTTTTGCAGTGGTAACACCCGGGCGTTTCCTCCCGCCCGTTTCGGTGCAGGAACCTCCCGAAACATACGTGTCCGGTGAGGACTTGCGTCAGGCAGAAGGTGAGGAGGCCATGGCGTCTCTCAAGCCACTCCTCAAAGAGGGGACTTATCTCCACTATTGTGCCGTGCCGTATTTCATATTTTCTCCCTCAATACCAATTTCCGTATAGCCTTTTCATTAACCTTTTCCATACAGTAGGAATATTCCACCCCGAGCCAGTTAAATTCTAATCACACACATTATCTTCAGATTTTCCAATAACAAAAACACAGTACAAAATAAAATCTTCAAATTACTACTCGTAGCAATCCAGAAAACCGTACAAAAGCAAATAAACCCATTTTCAATATCGCAATTGGTTCGAAAATCGATGTGCTAATCGACTCGAACTCCTTTACGGCACCAATTAATGGGGGCAAACTTTGGCAACTTAATTAGTGAATTCGTTAAGTAGACACTTCTAATTTAGTCACTGTGTTTCAGAACTAAACTTTGGACTTATTATTGTGTCTTCTT
Organism: Xestia ashworthii; assembly: GCA_950022955.1. Taxonomy (NCBI): domain Eukaryota; kingdom Metazoa; phylum Arthropoda; class Insecta; order Lepidoptera; family Noctuidae; genus Xestia; species Xestia ashworthii. The sequence continues at coordinate 7,016,591 of OX465558.1, read as the reverse complement.
TCAGAATAGTCGAGCGGTAAATAAATGGGATGAGAGTAAAGTTTACCTTGGCAGTTCTTAGGAAAGCTTTGTCCTCGGTAGTAGTAAGTATTGACAGTTTAGAAGTAGTTACAGTAAAGTTTGAGGGAGGAGATTAATCAGTGTCTCATTGTAACGCCATTTTATGTATCTTTTAGTCTACTATGGATGTCTATGTCTTTGTCGTTAAGTAATCAGTAACCCGAAAGTCTAAAACCAGTCTCATCAAGGGGTATGGTATTACCCAGTATACTAACTGAGAGGTTACAATACTTTGGTTAAAATACTGGTATTCAGCTGCATCCGGTAGGGCTATAATAAGCCGACCCCAACATAATTGGGAAAAGATGATCATGAGTTTACTATGAACTTATAAGCTTGAGCTAAACAGTACAGCGCTCTACGTGTCCAATACAATAACGCGTTCAGGGTACTCTTGGGGCTGCCTCGCTTCTGTAGCGCATCGGGGATGTTTGCCGAGGCGCGTGTGGATTGTTTCTACACAGTCATGCGCAAGCGGTGCACATCCCTGGTGCGCAGGGTGCGGGCCAGCCGCAACAGTATCCTGAGTGCTTTCGCTGAACGTTTCGACTGTCAGTATATGAACCACTGCTGCATGGTTCACGTACTGACTAATGTTAAGATATTATATTAATTTGGTTTAAATTTTATAATAATTTTAATTGTAATTTAATTGTGATTTTAATTTTAATATGATGTTGATTTTAATTTGATTTAACGCTGATTTGGATTGACTTTAATTTGATTTAATTTTGTTACTAATTTTAATTTCAATAATGATTTTAATTGTGATGTTGATTTTAATACCATTGAGCTTTTGATTTTGTAATTTTTAATTCTGTGTATTATATTTATCTATTACTAGCTGACCCGCGCAACTTCGTCTGCGTAAGACGAACCAACAGTTCCTAAAATTAGCGCGTTCAATCAACCAAACAAACATACTCTGCAGCTTTATAATATTAGTACAGATTCAAGTAAGTAACAATTTATTTTTTCTCGAAAAGGTTTACGTTAATCGCCAAATATTCTACTTATGTTTTTCCAAATAAGGGCTCTTCCCTCGACTGCCTTACGTTTCTATCCTTGGGCACTCGACGATATCATACTCCAGCTAGGTCGAAAGTTCTCATCAAGTGGCATGACTGAGCGGCGACACGTTAAAGCTGCTTCAAACTGTTGCGGACCTCTCGTATCTGCCTTCCTTCTCCAAAGACAGACCTTCGATGGTAGTCATACTCCAGGCAGGTCAACACAACATGATATAGATGCTGTAAACTCTTGAAAACCTATTGCAAATTTTTCGTCTTCAAGCCTCCATCATGAGACCTTCAATGACAGTCATACTCCAGCTATTTCTCAAGTTCTCATCAAGGTGCATTAAGTGACCCCAATGACGATATAGCTGCTGTAAACTGTTGAGGATATCTTGCAACTGCCTTCAGTCTCCATCGTTAGACCATCGATGACAGTCTTACTCCAGCTAGGTTTAAAGTTCTCATCAAGGTGCACGAAATGAGCCTTAAACACGATAGAGCAGAGTTGAAGTGTTGCGGACCTCTTGTGACTGGCTTTATTTCTACCGTTAGACCTTCGATGATACTCATACTCCAGCTAGGTCTAAGGTTTATATCAAGGTGCATGAAATGAGCCGGCACACGATATACCTGCTATAAACTGTTTCGGACCTCTTGTGACTGTCTTCCGTCTCCATCGTTCTAGACCTTCGATCACAGTCAAACTTCAGCCAGGTCTAAAGTTGTCAAAAAGGTTTATGAAATAAGCCCCAACACAATCTTCTTCTTTATCGTGTGGTTAGTGCCTAACCTGGTGTCAGAGTTCTTATGCCGCCCAAGGTCCTCTGTCTTGGCTTTACATGCCGTCAAGAAATAACTCTCAGGCATGCTGTGGTTTTCTCACCCACTGCTGGGTACAGGCCTCTCTTTGTTTGTGCCAAGCTCTACGCTCTTGTGCCAGTCTCATCCAGGATATTCCCGCAATGGCAACAATATCGTCTGCTTATCTCACCGCTGGACGACCAAAACTTCTGTTTCGATTTCTAGAACGCCACTTGGTCACAACTTTACTCCACCTGACAGCACCGCGCCTTGCTAGGTGTCCTGCCCTACTCCATTTGAATTATCATCATTCATCATTATTTCAGCCGAAAGACGTCCACTGTTGGACATAGGCCTATCAAGTGTCGCCACATTGACCGGTCTCGTGGGACTCGCATCCAATGGATTCTTGCAACTTTCATCAGGTCATTTGAGTATTGCTCACCTACATAAAGAAAACAGGCGTTGAATTGCGAACCTCTTCCAAAAAACCAAACATGAGCCATCTGACACGGGCGAATGTCAGTATCATTCTTTCACGGAAAATCATAACACCGCGATTCGGAGTCAAATGCATGCATGGAAAGCGGTCGAACAGAGACTCTACCGCCTATGTAGATTTTTAAAGCAGGGTCATGTTGACTTTTCTCTTCTTCTCTATCGTGTGATTTTTATTCATTAGTACCATTTTGGTTCAATAGATGTCATTGCATGAATCCTTAAATCATGATGATAAACTTAAAAACTTTAAAGTCATATAATATTTTGATGGAGAGCACCGATTACAAAGAAACGAAACCTTCTCTAAGTTTTTGATTTTATGCACAATATTAATTTGAGCATTGAATCAAACCACATTGGTTTTATAATTTACACGTGATGCTATATAACAAAAGAGCTACGTAGACACACAGACACAGATGAAAATTTAAGAATTTATTTAACAGCTTAAGCGCCATGTTTACAGATGTATTATTTGAAATAAATGATTCCCAAACTGTCGTTTATGTGTTAAAAAAAAAAGTATGTATAGAATTAAACAAAACCAAAAATAATTCAATGTCTTTCTTTACTGAGGCTTGAACTTGCGACACAATGTTCGAAAGGCGGTAGCCGTCACCGACGGGCTATTTGGTCTAATGACAATAGGTATAAAATAGTTATTCTATAACAAAGAACGTTATGACAGTTGTCAGTTGTTAAACAGTTGAAAAATATAGACGAAATGCAATATTGCTCACCCCCGTAAGTAATTAGCGTGATAATATATAGCCTATGTCCTTCCCTAGGTTGAAATACATCTCCTTGCCAAAATTCTTTGCGATATCCGATCAGCCGTTTTGTTGTGAAAAGGTAGCAAACAGACAGACAAAAAGAGTTAATTTCGCATTTATAATATTGATAAGGACATCACACGTCTCCGAAATCATACATTACAATGAAGTTCTTGAGTGCATTGAATTTCTGCTTGAATACTCGTGCTGTAATGTCGTGACGAAAGCTATTATCATTGAGACTATTTCGTTTATCAAAATATCAGCAGGTAGTAATGCATCATACGCACGATGAGTTTCCCTGATGCTCAGAATCAAATTATCGTAAGACTCTAAATTCTACGTCAACAAAATGTGAAGATAAGCAAACTATATAAATGAAAAGTATGTATTTAAAAATGTTTAAAATCGTACAGCTATCAAAAAAATATATGGTTACAAACACTAAAAGTAAAAAGCGGTTGGGAATCGAATAAAATCTTAGACCAATAAAAAATCGAAATAAATCACAAAAAGTAATCTATAGGGGTTTGAACCTTCGATCAGCGGGTTATAGGCGGCCTTGAATCTATTAGGATATCTGTTCCACTGACAGTTTGCCTAAAATAGCTATTGGCATGCATGCGGTGAAACAATTGAAGACTTTGGACATGCTGGGTTAATTTCGTGTTTTTTTTTTAAATATCATATTTTTTTTTCATAAGAACCTTCTCCTGACAATAACAGACACAACAAAAAAAGAATTAGTGAAATCGGTCCAGCCGTTCACGCGTGATGCCGTGACCAAGGGAAATAGGGATTCATTTTTATATATAGAGATTATTATTTATTTATCTCAATCAACATTGGATCATAGGTATGTTGATTGAGATAAATAAATAATAAATAAACGAAGCCATAATAAATACCCGAGGTGGTTTGACTCCCGAGCTTGCGAGGGAGTTAATGAAAGCGAGGGTATATTAAATTGGCGTGCAAACTGTACTTTTCACTTCGAGTGCGAGAAATATTAATCATTTAAAACCGAACACACTCGACAAAAAATCTGAACTGAGCGGTCAGTTTTTTCTTCAATCAGAACCGGACCCGGCGCGGTCACTAGACGGCCTCTTAAGGATGATGCACACTAGTGCATCATCCTTAAGAGGCCGTCCTATGTAGTTTTGATGATATTGATTGAACTTTATCTCGAAATCCAAATGACCTAAGAGTTCACAATTTGGACACCATTAACTTGGACTTATAATCTTTAGTTCTGCCGAAGCAAAACACAATTGGATAAAAAAATCTCGATAGAAAAAAACATTCTAAAACATGTTGCTTTGCACATATTTTGAGTTAGATCTCTGAAGCCTTTAATGGTGGTGGAATTTAATGGTGATTTTTAGCCCAAAAGATAGGTAACATTATTATCTCAAATCCTGCCGTAAAACAATCTTATTTTTCTACGTCGTTTTCTCGTAATTAGCATCAAGGCTAGGCAGATGATCTGGCGCTTACGTTATTTTATTCTAAGCGAGCACACACACTCTTTCTGTCTCTCGTTTCGCACGCGGAAGTAAAGCGCTATCCTTTTTACACTCAATAGCGAGTGAACGCGCGCTGCACTCTTAATTTCTACTTTCTTGTGCTAGCAAAACACGTATGCATTGATTTTCTATAGTAATTTCCTTTTAATTTCATAATCTCTAATCAACATGAGAATTTCAATGTTTCATTAATCCATTTTCAATACATAATTGACGTTGACAACAAAATGAAGTTTCGATAAATCCAGTCATGAAATATTTACTTTCTACTTATTTGCCTGCGTAAATAGATTACGTAATATTTCGTAAACATGATTTCTAACTTGGTACATGCTATGTAAGTTTCAAGACAATAAACGGGTTGTGTACCTACTTTAATTACGTAAACGCTTAGGCAGTTTAAATCATGTATTATTAGTTTGCGTTGAGAGTAATTAGATAATAATATCATCTTAGGAAGATTATCCTTTATTGAAATAATAGCTTGGCTTATTAAAGGTATTATAAGCTTTTTTATTTATGAAACTTGTAGTGCTTTTATAATCGCGACCTTAATGCCGTTTTGATGCTAATGACATGTAAGTCAAAACAATAACACCACGTCACGGCCGTTTGATTTTCTGCCAGTTTCTGATAAGAATATTTGAAAAAGGAACTAGTCATATTGTTATGTTTGACAATTCAATATCTGCCTAGCCTTTTCTCAACTTTGTTGGGGCCGGCTTCGCTTCAAGCCTTTTCAACCGACTTCTAAAAAGAGGAGGTTCTCAATTCGTCTGCATTTTTTTTTTTTTTTTTTTTTGTGTTTGTTACCTCAGAACTTTCGACTGGGTGGACCGATTTTGATGATTCTTTTTTTATTTGAAAGCTGGTGCTTCCTGTTGGGTCCCATTTTAATTTGTTGAAGATCTGCTTCTGATCTTCGGAGATATACAATGGAACTCTTCAAAAATAGACGGCAAATCTGCAGTGATTGCTGCATCCGCTTGAAGGTTCATTGTTTATACTACATCATGACGTAACATCACGCCTGTATGCTCTGAGAGGGTACGCAGATGTGTACAATATACCCAGATTTCGACAATGTTTGTTACCTCAGAACTTTCGACTGGGTGAACCGATTTTGATGATTCTTCTTTTATTTGAAAGCTGGTGCTTTCCGTGTGGTTCCATGTCAATTTGGTTAAGATCTTACGCTGATCTTCGGAGATATAAATGGAACTCTTCAAAAATACACGGCAAAGCTGCATTAATTGCTGCAATCGCTTGGTTGTTTATTGTTTATGCAACATCATGACGTAACATCACACCTGTATGCTCTGAGGGAGTACGCAGAAGTATACAATACACCCAGATTTCGACAGTTAGACGTGTAAAGTTCCATTCAATGGGATCCCGGAGAAATAGAGGTAACTCCTTAACTTTATAGGCACACCAGAAGCGGTTTGGGTAGTTTTAGGCAGAGTACAATCTCGGAGTGATTTTCAATTTGATAAAGATCTGGTGACTTCGGAAGATAGGAGTGTCTTTCGGACAGCGGTCGGGTTCGGACGTGCCGCATGTGCGCTCCAGCAGTGTCCCTTGCCTCTCGGTGAAACTTTTGTTTAGAAAGCCATTGTGTTCATTTACTACCAGCGACACGGCAAACGCGGACAATAGTGCCATTGATTACATCGCAAAGTGCATTTTCGTTATTTAAATTTCACATATTTTTACAATTAGTGTAAGTGCGCGAATCAATTAGTGTAGACGCGAAAGTGAAGGTGATACAAAGAGGAGAGCATCGATTCAGCGGCCTCGCATTCCCCGTAGACAATCAAAACACAATGGATAGACCCGGTGAGCCCGTTCTGATTACAGCTTTATTGGAATAATCTCCCGAGGCAACGGATGCGCGGAGCGAGGGATGGGGGGACACATCAACATCTAGCCATCAAGTGCTTATAGTCGCACTCATAGATAGTTGATCAGCGGCCCCACGGCCGCTTGGACAGGTGCCTGCTAATTAATTGCCTGTTTTATCTGTGCACTAGTGTGTAAGTGTAGGTACCTGCAACGCAACGTGTTCCACAAAGGGGGCATCGTGTGTCTGGCGGTCACTTCAGCAACAGTTTTGGCCCGGTGAGTCCCCTGTAGCTCTGATATAGAAATCTGCAAGACAGCGAAGGCGCCGAACGAGGGATTGGCGGAGACATCAACAGTCATAACATAACCATCGAATGCTATTGAAAACAACGGACTGGATAGGTAAGTTCGGCACACATGTCAGTCGCGTATGTGTAGGCGTGGTACTAGGTAATGTAATATCAAATAAATACATCTCCCAAATTCATCTCGTTGTTGAGTTATAGGTACCTTCAGACCTTCCAAAAACATTACACAATACCACCGTGGTAACAAAGGGCGAGGCATTTCCCATTTAAAATACGTTAGACCATTGCAGCATCTATTGTTTTCAAACCTCTTTTTTGTTTTTGTCATTGTCAGAACAAATCTCAGAATACTCCCGGAGCGTTGCAAGAAACGACCACATCTGTTTACCATAAAACACCGAACACCCACTAGAACAAACAAAACAACACGCTGTTAGACAAAAACTTACAAATACATAGAGAGTCACAAAAGTGAGAATGCCAGATGCTAAGAATCTCCAAATCATCCCAACCGCAAAAGATGGCAACTGCTTATACAGAGCGATAGCACATCAAATTAATAAAGTTTATTTTCTTACCCTCGACTATAAAACGGTTCGAAACGCCCTGGCCACGTATGTAGCTGAAAACCGGAACACATTACGTATCAATATAGGTCTGCAAAATGCCCTTATAGACACTCCAGAAATTATAGACACTTCATTACCTCTTGAAGAACAACTTGATATCTACATTAGGCATCAATTCTGCGACAAATTTTGGGGTGGAGAAGATATCCTAATAGCCGCTGCAGAATACTACTTGATCAATGTCTACGTGTACACCGATCTGGACGAACCTCTTATATACAAGCCGGAAGGATTACCAGTCCCTACAAACATTCATCTTCACTATAGAAACTCTCACTACAGTAGTGTTGCTATATTAAACGAGAACGACCTCATTAACTCACAATTAGAAAATAGCTCCCTGCAAGAGCCAGTCCAAACAGCCACGTTAGAATCCTACACGACACCTCACAATAAAAAGACTAAAGTCTCTCACATACCACACCATACACCAGTACCACATACTAGTCCTACACATAGGGACAGCCTCTCTCCTCAACCTACAAGTAACACAGCGTTTCCGAAATCAACCGAATATAATATAGATCTAACGAGTAATACGGCTGTAGATTCCAATCACAGCGAAATCTATAGCTCGCTGTCCCCATCTCCAAATGACTACCCAGATAGTACCGGATACAGACTAAATACTGCTAAAGGATTAACCATAAAATACCCAGAAAATAACAGAAACTTCGCTTTAGCAACTTGGAACGTCAGAGGAACAGCAACTCAGAATAAGAAGAAATTAATCGATAAAATCCTCAACGAGAAGCAAATTGAGATAGCTTGTCTGCAAGAAACACACTTAAAACAAGGAAGTCACTCGTCAAAGCATTACACATGGCACCTAACAGGATCCAATAACCGTCGTGGTCTAGCCATTCTAATTAGGAAAAACTCAGGTTGGCAAATAAATAACACTCTAACATTTACCAACATTATGGCAGCCACGCTTACCAAAAAGGAGATGAAACCCCTGTACATAATCACGACACACATGCCAAACTCAACATCACAGGCAGTCGGCACATTCAGCAACGTATTACACCTACTTAAAAACTAACCAAAAAGTTCTACTCTTCTTTTACTAGGCGACTTCAATGCACATGTAGGGAAATCGGACACTAAGGACTTATTAGAATCAGCAATCAGACCTCAAAACCTTTTCCATAAGGAGTCTAATAGCAGCGGCGAAATTCTTGTTGATATAATCAGAAGTGAACAACTCCGATTAGATACCACATTCGGTAGGAATAGTTGTAAAATCACGTGGAAATCGAACAGGACATCGTCACAAATAGACCACATAATCACGTCGACAAAAAAACCTTTCTTCTTCAACCACATCAGGGGGGAATTTTTTGATGGTATCTCGGACCATAAAATTGTTATAGGAGAAATCGACATAAAGCGGTTAGCACAAAGATCACCTGTAAATTATGCCAATACGAATGAACAAGAATTCAAATATAAACTCATAAATTATGAGAAGCTCAAGGATAAAAAAAATTAGAGAGAAATACCAAAATAACATCCGAAAAAAAATTAAACGAAATACCGAGGTTTTCAAACGAGGAAGAAATTATTCCCTATGATACATTAATTAACCTGATTAAAACTGCAGCGAAAGAAGAATTGACAGGTGAATCAACTAGGTCTGAAAAACGGCAAGATGCATTGAAAGAATTGGAAACAGCGAAATCTTCCTGTCAACTTGACCCTAATAACCTAGCCAAAAAACAAAGACTAAAAATCTGCAGACGCGATCTTCAATCCATAATAAACAAAGAGGAAGACGAGTTATTTGAGGGAGTTCTAGGAAACATCGGCGCTCTTCACCCGTCTCAAAGAATGAAAATCACTTATGACATCTACAGGCGACATAAACAAATAGAAAACAGGAAAACAAAACAGCACTACATCCCTATGTCAAAATGGGAAGAAGAACTAAAGAAAAGCCAAGGCCCGAAAATTGCACTACATTTACACGAGAAAATGGAAGACCTAGAAGAAAATCCCACCATGGAAGAAATTAGGGATATAATCTCAAGAATGCGCAACGGCACAGCCCCGGGAGTGGACCAAATAGTTACTAATCTTATTAAAGCGGCACCGACGGAAATACTAGACGAACTACACAAACACATATGCTTAGCGTGGAGAGAAAATATTATTCAACCATCATGGACACAAACCGTTCAAGTCCCTATTCCAAAGAAAAAAAAACACCCAAAACAATAAATGACTACAGAAGAATCTCAATCTGTTGCACAATGTATAGAATCTATGCAAGCTTTCTGTTAGATAGACTTGACAACAAAATAGAAGAACTAGGAAACTATCAAGCTGCCTTTTTAAATAATAGGTCAACTGACGATCACATGTTCACTCTCAGAAGAATTCTGGATGAAAACTGGCGTGAGGGCACAAAAACATATGTGATGGCCCTCGACATAGAAAAAGCGTTTGACACAGTCGACCTTAACGCTTTAAAAGATATATTAACGACAAGAACTAATCACACATTAACAAACAGAATTATTAAAGGTTGCATGAATGAATCAACATGTATGAAATGGTTCGGTCAACAAAGCGACTACGTTAATAAAGGAAAAGGGGTGAAACAAGGGTGCCCACTTTCTCCGCGGCTTTTCACTCTGGTAATGGACGATGTCTTAAAAACACTTGCAGAAGAAGTAGACAGCTTAGAACTCAACCAAGATTATCAGATTAACCTCCCAGTCATTCTATCGTTTGCCGATGATTTAATCATAGTATCACCAAGCATAAATAATCTTAACGAGATCTTTACGAAAATAAAACCATTATTAGCTTCAGTAGGCCTACACATAAACGAAACGAAGACACAAATTATTATCCGCGACCCAATACACAATGAACACAGAAATTTTATTTCCCTAGCAGGGACAAACATCGTCCCAACACAAGAAATTAAATATCTCGGCACATATATAACGGCAGGACACAGTAGGAATGATACAGTACACAAACGATGCAAACAAGGTGTACGAAATTCGAAAGCCCTAATACCTCTAATTGAGAAATCCAAAATGGATTGGCCAATAGTCCGCCTTATATATAAAATGGTTATAGAGCCCACAATCACCTATGGTTTAAAAGCGACTGCACTAACAAAGGCAAACAGGTCAAAACTAAGGCGGTAAGAACGTCTCATATTTACGGATATGCTAAGCTACTCCGAAAACCCACCAGACCATGATAAATCCGTCCCTGATTTACTAAAAGGGAAAACCATCTCAAAACAGATTAAATTCCTGCGACTGTGCTATTTTGGACACATACAAAGACGCAAGCAACCTCACCTTCTCCATGCGGCTGCAAACTATAGAGCAAAAAAACTAAAAGTCGGCCGCCCAATCTACACCTGGAATGATTCCATTAAACAAGACATGACATACTACAACAGAGCTATTTCAGAGTGGACACAGCTAGCAAAGGATAAGCAAGAATTGAAAATTGCAGCGCAAGAAATATTCAAAATGGAGGAAACAGACAGCGAACCAGAGGAAGAGAGCGTGCACCCTGCAGTTTAATAATGAAAACTATAACACTTCTCAGCTAAGGCACAGACAGCCCACCCCCCGAGAACATCAACGCTCAACCCTATTTTTTTAACCCGTCTATCCTAATATCCTATACTGGCTAAAGGCTGCATAGTCGGCTGGTTGTGGTCGGCCGGTTGCGGCTAGCCGATCATCCTCTCCCATCCCAGAGCGTGTCCCTCCTGAACAAAACTTGCACCCCCCGGTGTTATCCAGCTTGCTGGGGACAGGCTTGACCTGGCTGGGACGGTGCCTATCAATCAATCAATCAATCGATCTGGTGACTTCGGAAGATAGGCAACTGAACTCCTTAATAAAATATGATAGCAAATGTACTGGGATCGCTGAAGACTCACGTCTGTCTATTGTTTACACCAGTTCATACCAAAAATCACACCGATACGCTGTGAAAGGGTAAGCACCTGTGAACCACTAAAAAGTGAAAAATAAAAACTTTTTTGCAAAAAATATAACCGACTTCACACATAAAAGTGAAAAATAACTTTAGCTTAAGAAGTCGGTGACCTTTGTTTTGATTGATTTAGTTTTTTTGTCACCGACTTCTGAATTATATATTTTTTGCAAAAAAGTTTTCTTACATGTAACGACTGCCGATATGACCTTCACAGCCCAGTTAGTATTGGGTAATACGATACCCCTTGGTTAAGAGGCCTGCGGAGCTTGCGAATTTCATACAAACGTAATACCAAAATGATTTGTAAATCAAACATATTCTTAAGGTAGTGTGTATTTACTTTGATTGTATTACATGATATAAAGGGTGTAAAACACCTCTTAACGAATCCGAAAACCACTTGTTCTCTTCGTCATTGCGATCATTTTTCTGTTCTACACCACACCTGGGAACCTTCTAGTTACGGAGATATTAGGAGTCAAAGTTCCAACTTTTTGACAAGTTTTTTTTAAAGACAAGTTTTTACCGTGAAATTTTTACTTTAAACACCTCTACGACCCCCGTACTATTCAATCGATTCATCAGCACAATGTTTGAAGTGCGTTACATTGAGTTCTGCCAGCAAACATAATTTTTCACCACAAAAAAAAGGAGTTTCCCAGCAATAATTTTTGCATAAAGTTACTTAGTTTAATGTTCAGAATGCTTGGTTGACGGCTTCGTGATGAGGTGGTTTACACCCTGTATAGGTTCCCAAACACATATTTTGAATGTAAACCGATTTAAACAAGAGTTATGAGAAAAATAAATTTTCTATAGAAATTTTAAATTCCTCATATCTCGTCTTTATATCGTTGTCCTTTCAAAATATTTATTTGGGAACATAGATAATCTATAATACAATCGAAACATATACAGACTACCCTAAGAATATTTTTGATTTTATATTATTTTGGTATTACGTTTGTATCAAAAACGAATGCTCCGCCGGTCCCTTAAGCCCGGTTGTCAGACTTTCGGACCACTTACTACCTGTAACGACTGTCAAAGGTCTTTAACCAAAGTGTTAACGTGCTGCCTAACCCATCATGCACACATACGCACATAAAAATCTTAAACATCTCACAATAGAGGGGTCAACAACCCCGCACAATGGGCGGGACACTTTTTCACAGAGCATAAAAGCAAATGCAAACAAGGCACCGTTTATGCTTCCAGATGTCAAACTACAAAGGGTAATGCATTTCCCTCTTGTATAAGAATGGGGAGAAAAGGAATCGTAATGCATGCGATCTCGGTATCTGCAACAGTAGGGGTTATTCCGCTCTGTCCTACTAAGTTGTCACACTAGTGCGAAAATAATAATTAATCTAAGAAGTAGTATTTTAAACTACAGGTACATAACACTAATTAATTCGATTACTCAGCAAATCTTTACTAATATCATAAAGCAGAAGAGTTTGTTTGTTTAGTTGAACGCGCTAATCTCAGGAAATACCGGCTCGAATTGAACAATTATTTTTGCGTTGGATAGTCCATTTATCGAGGAAGGCTACAAGCTATATAACATCACGCTATGACCAATAGGAGCGGAGCAGCAATAAGAAATGTTGCAAGCGACGAGAGTATAAAACATTGCAATTCCATCAGTTAGAGTTTTGGAAAATAATGGACACGTATTTTTGTTTTTGTAAATCAATGAATACTGACAAAGATAAAACGCATCAAAACTCGGGAGTGGGGGCTCGTGACGTCAGAACACGCTAAACATTATACCAAGGTTTGACGTATTGAGAATTTTAAAAGCGTCGTCAATTTTGGTTTATGTTACAGAAGAAAAACTACAGGTGAAATATTTTTTGATAATCTAACTGACGGACTAATTATTTCTTTTTGTCGTCTGACCTATTAATCCACAGGATCTTTTCTTATCTCATCCTATCTTACTAATATTATAAACGTGAAAGTTTGCGAGGATGGATATGTTTGTTACTTCTTTCACGCAAAAACCACAGGACGGATTTCATGAAACTTTACAGTAAAATACATTAGAATAACACAAGATATATTTTATAAGATATCGTGTATAAAAAGTAATGTTACTGCTGAGATGACGAGTCATAGAGAAGTATGGAACAGAAGACATGCTGCGCGGACCCTAAATTAAATGGCATTAGAGAAGGAGAATGATGGTCTGAATTCTAGTCGCGCTGATGGTCTGTCACGTACGATCGGTCACGTACCGTCGGTCGCGTACGGTTGGTCGCATACGGTCGGTCGCGTACGGTCGGTCGTGACGTCAGTGAGAACTAAATACGGCTATCAGTCGCCGCTGACGTCAGCGTAGCAGTGTAGTGCGATATAGAACACAACGTATAATACTCGTACGTGACCGTCCGCAACCGACCGTCTGCGACCGACCGTCAGCGTGACAACAATTCAGGCTTAAGCGGGCGAAGTCGCAGACGGAAGCTAGTTGGTCATAAATTCTTGTTAATTTTATACTATCAGCTAGTATAAAATGTTATACATAAAAATCGATTACTGGGACAAAGTTGACAACAAAAATATTGGAATTCCACTTCGTGGGACAGAGTGGAATAATTCAACAACGAAGGTATATTTTAAATGTATTTGGCTCAAGTCGGTACAATAGGAGTAGAGGGATTTTATTATAAAAGGCAAGAGTGGTTTGTTTGTAGATGAAGTACTCGTATTGTGCTGAGTAGAATCAGCTTGGCTCGGAATGTGTGTTATTATATTTTCGTTCAGAATATTTTGTAGATCTAGTTTTCTTGTCCCAAAATTTTGGCGGGTTGATGGTATTGAATTAGCTTGCTGAATAGGCTGAAAACACATAATTATGGTAAGTTCTGGGAAATATTAAGTTTCTGTGTATTACACTGGGTATGAGGTAATTTGATTGACGTATGCTTCTTGGTAACCTTCCGTTGCACTAATATTATGAGGAGGCAAGATTTATATTTTTGTATGAATAAACTTAAAAACCACTGGCCCGATTTCAAAAAATTCTTCATCAATGGATAGCTACTTATCAGCGAGTAACATAGGCTATATTTTATTCCCATACTCGCACGGGAACGGGAACTGCGTGACGACCGCTAATAATATATAAAAATCAAGTGACACTATGTTCGTACACGCTAATCTCTGTAATCACTCAAACGATTTCAATGAAATTTGGTGAATGTGCATATTAAGTTTCAGCTTGATAGTTTGGGACCTGATAGGTGGCGCCATGGAAAATAGGGGTGGGTTAATTAACGACCCACCCCTATTTATTTATTATTACATAGAAATAACTTCATTTCGGCCTCTTGATACCAAATGAAAAACAGATAAATATGAATAGTTATTTAATTTGTACATTTATTATTTCGTTTTATTCTATTTATATAAAATTAAATCTTATACCTATAATATCAAAATTATCACTACTAAACTATGAATAATAACTACCTACTCAGATAGTAGTTTAAATATCCGGACGAAATTAACAAAAATAATCTTTCCGTTTCTTATTAATTATACGAGTATTATCAACTCATTTATACTTAAATTAATTAACAGATAACAGTTCTCTACATTAAAAATAATGAGAAGTTGCATAAGTTTAATAATGATAAATATCTAAGAACTGTAATCAAACACTGTTTTAAACTTTCACGGTTTAAAACTATTTTTTTATTCTTTCTCATGAATAATCGCGGAAGATATCCTGTAAGTGACAATATAAGTTTAACTGTAAATAGACTGCAGTTAATCGTTGATATACATTTTCACCATCTCTTATAACAATAATATTTTGGAGAGAAAGAGATTTAATTATTAGAGCTCTCTGAAGTGGTGGTAATGTCCTGGTCCAAGCATGTGTCTATCCTAGTCCTGCTGGCGCATAGATGTGACTTCCCACTTCGTCAGCTTTTTCTTTTTGTACGAGTACTTCTTCTTCAACCTTTGGCCACCCAATGTTGAGTGTAGGTCAATCAGTTTCAGTTTTCATTCACCATGTAATTTACAAGTAACATCGTTCATACCGATTAATTAAGCTTTATGGCGATCAATATCGACAAGATGGCGTCGATCGTATGCAATCTGGTTACGCCTATAGGGTCTTAAAACAGATTGATTAGTAATTATCTTTATAATATCCTATGACGCAAGTCTTTAGCATGGAATTACAGTCTGTCTATTATTTGATGTATACTCATGTTTTTACAATAAATAAATATTCTATTCCATTCTATAACTTAGCAAAATAGAGTATCATAATAATTCCCTGACCTTATCCAAATATAGTATAAGACTATTCAATTGCATTTAAATTACTAACACCTTCTTAGAGATTTCTTTCACTGCTCAACTCATCAACTTCACTGTTGACCTACATACGAGTAATTTAAGGTACACTTTTAGAACTTATATTAACACCACTGTCATTAATAACTACTATATTATTATCCTCATTGTTATCCTTTCCGTAAACAACATATTCCTTGTCAGCAACAATTTCACTTGGTTCCGATTTTTCTAAGGCCCCACTAGAACTACCATTGGCTTTTATGTCTCTTGGTTCAATTTCATCATTAGACTTGGTTGAATTGATTTTATTTCTATCGGTTGCATCCAGATCTTTCGTGTTTTTGAGATCATCGATAACTTTATCATTCATATCGAAATTATCTTCTTTCGTCGCTTTACTGCCTTTTACTGCCGGTTTTCCCTTTACTGGAACAAAAATTTTGGATACCTATAAAAATATTTTTGGTAGAATTCGTGTATCACGTGACCTTAATAACCGACATTTTTGATTAAAATCTTTATTTTACTAGTAGAAAATATAGACGTTATATTCATGCTATTGTCGTTCAGACGAAACAGCACAAGTAGTAGGTATACACATTGGTACAATGTAAAATAATTGTATCATTTAAATACCTGAGTCCATCAGATGTTTGAATAAAACTGTAATTGGAGAATCCACTAGTAGAGTGAAGATGAAGGAATACACCACAGCCAACACCAAATACGACAAGAACTTAAAAGTCTGTTGAAAAAAAAAAGAATCATTTATTTGAACGAGTTCTAAATATTTTATTTAAGTTAAATAATCAAATAGATTTCGAGATACTTACAAAACTACCAACAGAGAAGTAAGTGGGCGTAACAATTGAAGAGTTGAGAGAAAACATAAGTGGATAGTGGAATAAAAACATTCCATAGGATAGCCGAGCTGGTAGTCGCCATGCGTCTAGAGACAGGAACCAATTGATAGGACCTGTTGATACAAAACAGTAACAATATAATGTAGCACAAAAAGTAGTACATGAATTAGGGGTCTCATTACCCAGAAGTGGGGCAGTGCAGAATTACAACAAAAAATATGACAACCATGAGAAATAATACACTATGAGAAAAATAACAAAATAATAGAAAACTTACCGGAATAACCAAGCTGGCAAGCAACTATTAACCAGCATATGGCACATGCATAAGCAGGCCTCATAAAGGAATTCATCAGATTGTCTATCAGTTGGTTGTCCCAGTCAAATTGCTTGATCCTGTACTTGAAGTAGAAGATTACTCCCAATATACCAGCAGAACAGGCCCAGAAGAAGATAGCTAAGATCTGAAAATAAATAATATTTTAGAAGACATATAAGAGAAAGTTCAAATTGCTATAGAGTCAATAGGGAAGCCTGGTGGCAGTTTCAGACATAATTAAGATTAATAAATATAGATTCCGATAATGTTCCTTATGTCTAAAAGTTCTGACTACTATAATTGTTGACAGTCACACTGACTAGTGTTGTCAGTCTTTCTTTACCACCCATAGTTTTGAGACAAATGGCACGGTTATATTCAACACAAGTTTAGAACACTAATTCTTTACTTTGAAGAAATCAACTTACCCACGGCATTTGTATTTTACTCTTGCGGTAAAGGTGGAGAAGGTATCCAAAGAGCAAGCCAACGAAGAATGGGGAAGCTCGAGCCAAAGTATTGAAGTAATATCTTTCCATGTATTCCATCATGGTACTCCAACGACTAGAAAAGGCAAAGTCAGTTTAGATAAGCGAAGTCATGAAACTTTGAATTTCTTTCAGCATTTTTTTAAAATAGATATTTCACAATACATCCCGTAATTTGCTATTTGGTAATTTGTACAATCTTTTACTCCAAAATATACTTTGTTCCAAGCACGTAAATTTCGATTAACTTAAAAATTGTATAATGAGGAGAAGTCAAACTCGTAAGTACTTACGTTGGCACAAGGTTTCCAGCTTGAAGATTTAAGTTGAAACAGTAAATAGTAGAAGCTATCAACACAGCAGCAAGTCCACCTACAACTCCCATCCAAGCGAAGTGTTTCTTGCCAGTGAAAACCCAGACCAGTACTATAGGCGATACCACGTACAGCTGGAAGTCGATAGCGACGTACCAGGAGTGGGGGATGCACTGAAATTTTAATCAAACTATGATTACTTCTACTAAATTCCAAATTTTCACTGTATCTTGTTTAGGGGTCCCTCAAGGTAAAATCTTGGGTCCAATTTGGCCAATATGTAGTACGATTTGTTACCTCTTAAGTAATTGGATGATTCAAAACAGTAAGTCAATATTTTAAGAAAAGCGTAGATTTCTTAAAACCGCTATAGTTCAGTATCATCATCATCATTACTTCAGCCAAAAGACGTCCACTACTGGACACACACTTGGGGGATCCCAAGTGTCGCCACATTGACCGGTCCCGTGCGACTCGAATCCAGCGGATCTTTGGACTTTTTAATGCATTTGACTGTGACTCTATTTGATTGTCTATGTATAGTTATGCATAATTGGAAAGGTTAGTTACCATGTTATCGACGTGTACTAAATTTTGAATATGCAGCAAGGTAGACCACCAGTTTTGTCTGCATCTTTCCGTATAGTAGATTACTGTCTGCCAGTGCGGTCCATCGGTGATGCGGTTGAAGTAAGAAGTTTGAAGAAGTACAGTCATAGCCATCAGAGGTGTCACTCGAATGAAACGACTCAAGTAGAACCAGTGGAGGTTCTTGAGAAACGTTACTGCAAAAAAAATGTCATCATCATTAGACCTAGCGTTTACTTAATTCTGTTGCGGACGGTGGATATCAGATAACGAACACCCACAACTCACTGATTTGTTATCAAGGTACCCCTCAGCAGTTTATCAAAATATTTTCTGCATAGATTCAGCTAATCTAAAGTATTATTCGAAAACACGACCATCGAAAGATTTATTTGACGTCATCACTGTCTAAGAATTCCGGATTTATCGAAAATTATCTTTTATCTTAGTAGCATCTACGATTTTCCGGATTTCGTATTGTGTGAATTTGATAATGAATCTGGGATTTAATTGATTATTTCTTAATTTTAAGAACCAGCATGCACGTGCTCCATCATACGTTATAAAAACAACACCATTTTTGATTGATGAGCTCGATAAAAATTGTTTAATTTTGGCAGTGACTTATGTGGTCCTTGTATTCAGTGACTTTAATGTCTTGAAAAAAAAAAAAAGAACAAATATTTAAACTAAGCCTTTGCTCAGCTTAAATTTTTGTTCTTTTTTTTCTGTCTAGATTTAAGTTTATGTTGTATAGATTTAAGATTTTTTTTACTTTATTGTTTTGTTGTTTGCACTTTATGGCATGTGCCAAATAAATACTTTTTGCCAAATAAACTCTTTCTTTCTTTCTTATCTTTTAATCAAGTTCAAGGAACCTAAAAGAAAATATATTTGAAGTTCTTTCTGGCTACGCTTAAATTGATCTTGTAGAAGCTTTGGATCCATATTTTGAGAGAATTCAAGGTTGGTCTGTTGCCTTTCTATTTTTATAATTAACTAGCTTCTCCTGCGTACAAAATAAAAAAGAAACCTTCCTCGCGAACCACTCTATCCTTTGGTGAAACTAACATGAAAATCGATGCAGCAGTTTTTTAATTTATCGCGAACAGACAGACAGCGCGGTGGAAGACTTTGTTTTACAATATGTAGTGATTGATAGTGAAATCAAATCATAGAGTTTTAAGTTAACTACTACTGATAAATTCGCTGTCTGCTCATCGCTCATAGCTAACATCTTGACAACAGTTTTGTACAAGTCACCTTTATTTATGTAAAGAAGTTAAAAATCATCATTTACGTAATTATTGGAATGTCATTGTGGTACCAGTATACCTAAATTATTTTACGATTAGAAATTGAGATTGAGAAATTTAATCGATATTGCGGATTATAAATTGCGTAACCACGTGGTGTACTGTCGGATATATGCAGCGGTAGCTCAAGTCTATCAATCATTCCTAAGATTGTTTAATTGTAAAGACGCGATCTTGTTAAAACCAATGAACAGATCGATTCTTCTCCCGTTTATTGTTGAGCTAATCACAAAAAGAAGGTATACGATTCTTCCTGAAGAAGGTCCTAACGATAAGGAAGTATAAACAGGGTGTAAACAGACTCATCACGAAGCCGTCAATCAACCGTCGCCGTCGTTACTTTGTAATTTTAAGCAAAAACTTATTACCTACTAAAAAACGACTTTTATTGAGGTGAATAATCGTGAATTGTAGGTAGAACTCAATGTAACGCACTTAAAACATTGTGACGATGGCTGGATTGAATTGTACGGGGATCGTGGACGTGTTTAAAAATCTTACATAACTTGTCAAAAAGTTGGAACTTTGACCCCCAATATCTAGAAGGTTCTCAGGTATGCTGTAGAACAAAAACCTATTAAAATGACGGGGAGAACAAGTGCCTTTCGGCTTCGTTAAGAGGTTTAACAGCCTTATAATACAGCATACAGCAGCATACTTATATCCAGGAACACCTGGATATATTTATATTGTACACTGTAGTCTGGAAGAGAATCATGTTTCCGGAAACTTGGTTCTTTGGAACTCCTACAGGCTGAAAAAAAATATCGATAAAATTTTCTCAACGACGAATAGTTTTGTGGCGTGATGGTCTGCCATACACAAATCCTGCTGTTAGTAGAGTCATCCCTATTCGATGGAGGTTTTGGTACTTCCTACTATATTTTACTTTTATAATTATAGGTAGTCCCAATATTTTCATTATTAACCGCTCTCAATCAAGCACCGTATATCAACAAATATTAAAAAAGAGGAAAGATTTGCATTTTTTGTATTTTTGTATGTTACGAATAAACTTAAAAACTACAAGAACATTTTAAAAATTCTTTCAGCAATGGATAGCTAAATTGTTAGCGATTAACATAGGCTATATTTTATTCCCGTACTCCCACGGGAACGGGAACTATGCGGGTGAAACCGCGTGACGTCTGCTGGTTGAGAAAAATTTTAAAATTAAAATTTAAAAAATTTCAATTGTATTTTTTTTTAATTTAAAATTAAAATTTAAAAAATTTCAATTGTATTTTTTTTTTAATTTAAAATTAAAAAAAAAAATCAACTTACTTTGATTCATTTTTCCTGCGGTCGTATATACTAGCAGTACTCCAGCTACTGTGAAGAACGTGTCTACAGTCATTGTGGCCGCAGTTATCCATAAAGCATTGGCAGAAAACATCCACTGAAAGACAAAAACATATTTTATTAATCCCAGAGACCTGCCTTGTTGGTCTAGTGGTTAGTCGTAAGCATGATTGTTGAGCATGAGGGCCTTAGATTCCATTCCCGGGTCTAGCAAAGTTTTGCATCAGGAATTTCTTTGTAGGAGCCAGCAACGGAGTCTAGATATGAGCCCGGTTGGTGGCAATACGGTCGCCCTCTATTATTAGGTACATCTCTGCGTTACCCTTACATTACAAGCTTAGTGTTGCTAATAGTTTTTGTTTTTAAATTGATTAGCATAATTGCTGCCCTGTTGCTGCAGTGGATCAATCGATCAACTCAGTTAATCGTATTCCATTCTTGGACAGAAGATTAGGTACTTAGATTACGATATGTTAATTGAATTTTAAATTAGCCTAATCCTGAATGTCTCCTTTAATAATAATTTGAAATGATTATAGAATTAATTACCAAGAAGTTTCATTAATTCTGATTAATCGTGATTTTGAAGAGCCCTGTACTTAGCATTGGGTAGCAAAAATTGCGGCCAATAAAATTTGGTAAACGTCATACAAAGGTACACCACAAATGTCTAAGTTTGTCTAAAAGTTAACTCAATTTCACGTACCATGTGTGTATCAAAAGGGTTTGCTGTAAATATTTCTGTACTGAACGAGTGCCCAACGATGACCCATACCATAGCGAGAGTTCTAATTCCGTCAAGACATTGTAAGCTTCCACCACTATTACTAAACGATGTGAGTCGCTGTCCGTTTGTGTAAACAGAGAACGATCGGCCTATTGTACTCATTTGCTTGACATCTGCAAATAATAATAAAGTTATTTTTTTTTATATTTTATATGCTTTTAATATTTTTCGAATTCATTTTTAAAAATATAATCAATTTTTGAAAAGATGAACAAGAGCGGTTAATAAGTTAATGATAAACCAGCTTAGCAAGTTAGTAGTAATCCCATAGCATAATCAGCATGTAATGTTCCCACTGCTTGGATACAGACTTCCTCTCGAGAGAGAATGGGGTTTAATCCATTACGCGGGCCTAATGCGGATTGGTAGATGTCACATGTCTTCCAATTTTCTGTTATAAGAAATGCCGGTTTCCTCACGTTTCCTTCACCGTTTTGAGAGCAGGTGGTGATGAAATAAATTACACGAAGTAATACGCCTGCCTGGGTTCGAACCCACGATTTACTGCTCGTATGTCAGGCTGCCACCACTGCTACCGCTGCTCTCAGTTATCCCATTGTTAAAAAAATCACCAATAATTTCGTTTAGTCAACATCAGAAATGCTAAGTCTTATTCTAGTCTAGCACTTCGATCGCGACTTTGTGCACGAAAATTGGATAGCTCAGCCAATTTGCATGATATCAAAAGATGTAAACGAGGATGTGAAAAAGATGTTTGTAATGGTGAAAGATTTTTTAAAACCACTTAAATCGTACCAAACAAACAAGAAAACAAATCTTTTCTCTTTATAATATTATTATAGATATAGACGAGAGGTTTTTTAACTCACCTTTCTTAGATACGAATCGATAATGAAGATCGTAACTTGTACTAACTGCAGTCACAAATATGAGTACTGCAAATATAACACTGAAAAAAAAAACATTAAATTTTAACAATAACGCTTCATCATCATCATCAGCTACCTAGCTTTTTCCCTACTTTATTGGGGTCGACTACTAGTCTTACTGGAAGCAGCTGAATACCAGTATTTGATATGGAGCGACTGTCTATCTGACCTCCGCAGCCCAGTTAGTACTAGGTAATATGCTAACCCTTGGTGGCTTACCAAGGGTTAGCATATTACCCCGTACTGTCGGGTGGTAGGATGTGGTTGTGAGACTTTCGAAAAAAATCGGGAGATACAAACATGGTCCACACGCAGATGACTGACCAAAAACATGACGTCTTCTTCGTTATGAATTTATGTTTATCTTCTCTCTGCATTTCCGTTACTAATCTTATGTATTTCAGATACGACAATTCTAAAGAGATTCAAATGAGTAGATAAGACAGAAATATTCCATTCGAAGAAAGGATTAGTTAGTTACTACTTACATTGCGACATAATCAGCGGGGGCCCATGGCTTATCGTCAGGCAGACGGCAGTAGTCTTCTCTATATTGAAAGCCTACTGCAGTGACGTTGAAAAAAAATGAAGTTATTGCCTGCTCAGTGGTGCATGGCTTAGGTACGCAAACTCCCAGTCTGAACACCATATTCGTGAGAGGATTATTTGGAATAGACCTGGAAGTAAGAATAGCTTTAGATAGTCGGCTGTAATCTCTCAATAATCTGACATTGGACACGATCGTCAAATAGCCAAGACAAAAATCTATACAGGTGTCAGTGGCAATCACTTGGGCTCTATCAGAATACCAGCGCTAATACATGACATTTTTTAAATGTTACAATAATATGCTGATATACTTTTTGGCAGTATTAAGAATTAACTTAGTTTTATGTGTGTCTCATGGTTTAAGATCAGTACCCTTGGGCTACGGGACTGTTAGGGCTACGGGTCTGTTCGAAAGAGATACCGCGGCCCTGGAACACAAAGGACTAGGAAGGAACATGAACCCATTCATGTCTATATTCATGTTTTAGCCAGTAAAAGTCAGACACTCCCTTCCACTCCCCCCAGAGCGGGATGTTGATTTCCCATCCGAAAAAAAAACCGGGTTTAGATTTTACTCTGTTGATATGAAAGTACTGTTGCACAACATCACACGATTTTTCACCGTACCCGTGGTCTACATAACAGGTATCTCTTTTCTTTTAAATAAGCACGAAAAGTTTCACCAATTGCTTACCTGGGGTCGTGTTCAAAGCCATCTAAGTCTCCACTCAAAGCCAGTAATTCTCTTTGTTCTTGTTGATATTCTGCCATTTTATAAATAGTTTCGTTGTCTAACTGCAAGGTGGTTGGGTCGAACTGCATCGACTGCATATCTTGAGGACGAGGAAGATGAAATCTTTGGTTGAATGGTACAAGTATTGAGCAGTATTTGCCCTCAATGTGCATGTCTTCCAATTGATGGTTGATGCCTAGACATTGGTGGTAGTTACCCAAGTCTACTGCGTTACCCGTTAGTACACCTCTTGGTGTTCTTAAACCGGAATCCGTAACTGTAAAATAATTTGTTTAGAATGTTTATCGTGACGTTACTTTTGGTTTCGTCCAGATCACCTAGCTGCGCTCCCTATGTTGTATCAATACATAAGAAGGCCGGTTATGTCACAGGTCTGGTGTCATCCTATTCAATCATCGTAGAGTTAAACTTAGTGACACACTACTATAAAGTTTCTGATTTAAATTAAGTAACTGGTCAAAAATTGAGGTACTCAAGAACTTCTAGAATTAAGCGAATCTACGACACACCAACACTTCTTGAGTTGGTGTGGAGTGAACAAGTTGAGAACAGTGTGTAGTATTTTTTTTTTTTAAACATGGTAACACATTAATTGGCGCAAGTATTTGGAAGTATTGGGCCTCAGATTAAACTACAACAAGCTATCTCAAACATAAAAAAAACCTAAAAGTTTGTTTTACTCACATTGAAGTAACAACATTGCATTGCTTCTAATAAATCTCATTTGCCGGTGACACTCTTGCGCATCCAAAGCGTTTTCCACTAAACTTGAATCAACTGCGTTATGTCTTCTTCCCATTTCTTTGGAACTATACACTACACTAAATGTCCCTAAAAATAGAACTAGAATCACTTTATGTGACATTTTAAATTTTGATTCTTTAGTACTTTCAGATCTTTAAATTAAATACGATATGCCGCTACGGCATTAGCTGCGTGCTGCAGACAATTAACAACAAAACGAGAAGAATTCAGATTTTAATATTAATTTTCTTTATCTAATCATCGAACTTTGATTAATTAGCTTGTTCAATCGAGCCTCAGAATATCCTGTGTATCTATCAAGATTATTGATAAAATTGCGGAATTGAGATTGGTACTTACGCAAATGGTTAAAGCTGTAGATTAAAGGACAATGCGTCAAATTGGTCCAAGTAAGTACAAAAAATATTTTAAAAAATCTAAGTAACCGGGTAACATACCTACATTCACGTCAAAAAAAAACATAATTTTTCAACGGCTTTTTGTGCTTTTCTAGGAAAATATAGAAATACGTATATTTTGACGACCCGATTGGCGTAGTGGTAGTGACGCTGCCTTACGTTCTTAGGGTCCTGGGTTCGAATCCCGGTAGGAGCAAATGTTTGTGTGATGAGCTCGGACATTTGTTTCCGAGTCATGGATGTTTACATCTTCTATCTATCTTCTTCTATTCTATACTTATAATAAATCTGTAGAGAGGTCAATTCTGTACATGAAATATATTTACAAAATAACTATCGGGGGGTGATTAGTGATCGATACTGATGCCAAAAATGCAATCAGTAAAATTTTTGTCTGTCTGTCTGTCTTTCTGTCTGTCTGTCTGTCTGTCTGTCTGTATGTTATTTATAGAAAAAAAAACTACTCGACGGATTTTAACGAAACTTGGTACAATTATTCTACATACTCCTGAGCAGGTAATAGTATACTTTTCATCACGCTACCATTAATAGGAGCAGAGCAGTGAAAGGAAATGTTGGGAAAACGGGAGAAGTTACTTGGTTTTTTTAGCTTCCGTCGCGTGTGCAGCCTTAATGGTTAAAGCTACATAGAAATCATGTATGACGGAAATATTCCACATAAAATTATATAAAAAATATCCCACGACAGCATATGTCTATCTTTTATAGTTGACTCACAATAACACGTGTAACTCCCGATAGCTTAGCAGTTCGGAGAATAAATGTGAATGTAAGTTTGTTTGTTGCGCTTTCACGCGACAACTACTGAACGGATTTGGATGAAATTTTGCACACAGATAGTTTATAACCTGGATTAAAACATAGGATACTTTTTATCCCGGCAGTAAGATTCCATGGGACAATAATCAAACTTCACGCGGGCGAAGCCGCTGGCAGAAGCTAGTGTATAATAAGTATGTATTTACAAACAAAAAAGTATATAATTATGTAGTATATCAACTATCTAGTGTCCACGACACAAGCTTTGCTTAGTGTGGCACTAGGTGGCGCTGTGTGTTAATGTCCAGCGATATTTATTTATTTATTATATTTATTTATATGTCACCGTAAAATTGTCAAATACGTTATATTACAATATAACGTGTATCTCTCTAGCGATATTGTAAAGTCTCGAATTATTGTCAACTGAACATACGGAAGTATCCCTTTCCCCCATAAACGGGACTTGGGGCACCCCCCCGTTAGGTTAGTTAGGTTCCTTTAAACCCTGCACTCGGAAATAACGGGGCCCCGCGAAGCGGGGCTCCGTCGACTACGCTTTTTAGGGGAATATGAAGTGTTTTAAGGTTAGGTTATATTAATCGATATTTCTCAGGAATGGTACAGTATCTTTTCCTGAGAGTGGTGCCACTGGGCAAGGAGGACCCCTCCTTCTCTCCACACCGCGTGAGTTGACTACCATCGCATGCATTACACGAAAAATAATGCTTTTTATTGTAAGCAGTATGTTCATTTGCTTCGATCAATAATAGTACTATTATTGATCGAAGTTCATTTGACAATAATTCGAGACTTTACAATATCGCTAGTGATATTACAATATAACGTATTTGACAATTTTACGGTGACATATATATATAATAATTTTATGTGTATATAGTTATAAAAATAAAATACTTTCTTTATTGCTATTTGGGGTTGAAACTCAAACTCAAATTATTTATTTCAATTAGACCATTACAGCACTTTTGAATGTCAAAAATACAAAAAAAGCAAAGGTACAGTCACAGTCACAAGGCATAATAACTTGTAAAAGTACTGTAGTTGCCCATTCCCTAGCGTAGATCTCTATGAGAAGAACGGGCAAGAAACTCCATGGACACTCTTTTCAATAAAATATTGTTACAAAATCTTGGTTACATCATTCATGTTGTGATTATACTTATATGTGAGAACGATGTAGAAAGACGTGCACATTAAGAGCGTCCAGAGAAAAGATTAAATCAACAACAAAAAAATAAATAAATTAAAATTAACCGTGGCAGCTAAGAGTTGACCAGTCTCAAATGACAGCGCCCGTGTATCAGCACCATTCAACTCGACCATATTGAAAGGAACTAAATGACCCGACACACCCGCCACCTTCACCGAGACATTTGAGTGAGCATGACATTCTCTCAGCCACCAAGGCATATTCAAGTAAAAAAAAAAGAAAAAAGGTAACTATGTGTAAATGGTGGCTTTACAGTACATAGTACTCACACATGTGCTATGCAATTATATAATACTAAGAGAATCTGGAATCTATACAATGCAAGGATATTTTTACAATCTTCTGCAGCTTCCACAATAACTTAACTGGGAATCACTTGCTCCTATGGTTGTGGAGCAGGACCAGCATTGAGCCAAGCATTTTTATCATCAATGTAATCCCCCAACTTATAATTGCGTTTTATACAGGATTAAAATTTCGTCTCATTCAGTTGTAGAATGTGGGGAGGTATTTTATTGTAACATTTTAAACACTACCCCATGAAAGATGAATCTACTTTAGCAAGCCTGAAACCTGGCTGAACCAATTGATCCCTATTTCTAGTATTATAGTGGTGTCTGTCACCTCTTTAACTGAATAAATGCAGATTTTTCCTAACGTACATGATGTTTTCATAGATATATTGACGTTGGGTGTTGTGTGTTAGATTTTTGTTGGCGTTGGGTGTTACCGAGCAGTTACCTACGTGTTTTGGTAAGACTGGTTGTCAGAGATCTACAAATGACAGCCGGTATCAACAGTTTAACGTGCTTTCCGAGGCATGGAGGAAACTCAGTATGTACCTAATTGGTTGTGTTGTTCACCCATCCACAGACCAACCTAGGCAAGCACGGCTTAACCTAAAGATCTACCCGAGCGGCTATTATTGTGTAGCCACGAGCTCTTCCAAAGAAAGGAGAAATAACGTGATTATGATAAGGAATAAACGAACGAAACGGAATAAACGTGATTATGATTAAATTGTTTAATACTTAAGTACCTACCATTATCATACTGAGAATCTTCAAGTGTTGTATGATTTGTCTTCAAACGTAATTCACCTAAGAGTTTTTTTTTAATTTATTTTGGGATCCTGAAATTGCGAAAAAGATCAGCTCTCGCATGACTAGTATACCCAAAATAATTGAAAGCATTCGATCCCATACAACATTATACTTCGGTTGTCACGAATGGCTCCATCAGTTTGAGACAATCTTCACCGTTTCAATATTATTTATGAAATATCTGATTAATAAAAGTCTTAACTATATCTGTGTATTTTAATTACGACTTCTTATCTTCATAATCTATTTGGCGTGCCACAAGGATGTTTCTCGGGGCCAATCATGCTGACTTCATGCTCAAACTCGTGATATCCGCCGTTCCCATAGTTTCTATTTTGTTTTTGTTCCTAACATCCAATCAATTATTAAATTACTATCAAAACTTAATCCTATTATTATGGTTTTATCTTCCTATTCAATTTATCACGATGTATTATGGTAATAATCATGATTGTCACGGGTTCTCGAATTGCATGATAAAGATTTATGCAATAGATACTCTTTAAATTACCAGGGGTTCACCTATTATACAATTTTTTGATCATTAAGATAACAGCTGTAAGGTAATGCATTAGAAATGGGGTTGTCTATAGAAAAGATACTTATTCAACATTCAAAAACCATTTTATCTTGTTGTCATAAATTTTAATCCCAACGTTATCGAATTATCTATTATCAAATCACACGTTAAATGAGTTGATTAGTTTTTGTCAATGCTAACCGTCAATGCATTAGCTTGTAACACCTGCCAGCCTGCTAGATATGGCAACAGATAAAACCGAGGGGTTACCCAGTAAAACCAGCCTATACAGTTACAGTACTCGAACAATCTGGCTCAAAATCTTCAAAATAATAGTTTAACGACATGTCGGTGGCTTTACGATCTTATTCTTTACCATACACGGTATCAGTCAAATATTATACAAAAGCGTAACCCTTCTTTCTGGCTCCGTCATCATCAACATCATCTGCCTAGCCTTCTTTCAACTTTGTTGGAGTCGGCTTCCAGTCTAACCGGATGCAGCTGAATGCTGCGGAAATCAGATAGGCAGTTGCTACGTGTAAAGTACTGGACTGGAGTTGGTATCTGATCTCCACAACTCAGTTAAAACTGGGTAATACTATACCACTTGGTAAGAGTGATTGTCAGACTCCTCGGGTCACTGACTACCTGAAACGACTGTCAAAGATGGACAAACGACAATCGGGACCAACAGCTTAACGTGGTTTCCGAGGTACGGAGGAAACTCGGTGTGTTTTGGGCTCCAAATGATATCATGTATCAAATGAGTTATAAGTGGGCTCTTTTACAATTATAACCATGTTTTCATTTTCAATTAGAACTAAAATGCTCCTTTCAAATTAACGGTTATTTAGTGGAAAAGGAAATTGGATGTAGTACAGCCACGTACTTAAGTTTTAAATAGAGATGTGTGATTAACGTTCAAAGTGACAAAATTATTTAGTTATTTTATTTTTGTTATCTGGAATGATCAGGATTCGAGTGCTTAAATTTTCTTCGAAAAGATATCTAGGCTACGGCATATAGTCATAGACAGGAATACAGAATTCGTTGGAACAGTTTATTCTTTCATTATATTCATTCTTCATAGTCAATAATCTAATCAGCATGCAAATTAATCTGGTTAATACAATTATACTAATGGAATATGCATTTAAAGGATTATCAGTAGCGGTATCGGAATATGTTTTGGGCGAGTGATATTATAATAGAGATTTTTCTTATTTTTGCTTTGTTTTAGAAACTAAAGAATTTGGTCATGTAACAGTTTACAAAAACGTCGTGAAGGCAACGGTTCTTCCAGAAACCAGATATTTGAAGACATGTGAGTACATTTTGTGTTCGAACAGATAACAGTCAACCAAGCAAAAGATTTATTTTCTGTTAAATGGTGGAATTTTCACTATGTTGCGTAAGTTTTAACTAGTTATTCGAAATTGTTTCTATTTTATTTTATTAATCGACAATATAAAAAGAACCTTCTGTAATGATCTATTTCTTCAAATCGAATCCCTACTCAGTAACACGCGATCCTTCAAAAGTCATCTAATCACCTTTCCAATAATTCCTTAAAACCTTGCAAAATCCCTAACAAACAACATTTTCCTTATTGACCAAGAGCAATGTAAACAAGAATTCTTAATGGCAAACAAAAGTACGTCTAAATTGAACGAAAATATTTAACAACCCTCCCCAAATTGTGATTTAAAACGAAAGACTTTCGTTCGCGAGCGTACTTGCGTGTTTTTACTTTCCTTTCCGTTAATTGGAAATAGGGCAACAGTAGGTAGGTACTGGAAAATTAATTATTTTAATGGACATTTTTCTCCGTAATTTCATGTACTCCAAATTGTGTCAAGCTGATTTCCTGAGGAAGTTAAATCGAGCGAATCAGAAAAATACGAGTTCAATTAGAAATGTAAATGGGTTTTCCATGTTGACTTTTTTCAGGATTATTCTTATAAATTGAAAATACCTTACGTCATTGCGTGGGAAAGTTCCAATGATTTTCGGAACTTTAAAAGGGGCTTGATAAATTAGCCGTGACAATGTACACTGTTGGTGCTTGTTTCAAGATGTCCGAATAGTTACTCCCCACCGAATGAATTCAGAAGTGGAAATGAATTTGTATCAAATTACCTGCCAAGTAAGCTTACTTATCTTATTTTACGATTTTTGTATAAGCAATAACAACATAATACTCGGTAATAAATCGTGGTAGTACTCGTACCAAATGATTTGAAAAGAGTAACCATGGAGTTTCTTGCCGGTTCTTGACTAACGCTAGCCATGCTCCTTTTTCGACGTTTTGTGCCCATCTAGGCCTATGTGAAATAAAATATTTTGTTTTTGAACGGGCACTTAATCGTAGCTGGTAAAACCGGCCCTTGTGTTACAATAAGAAAATGTGTTGTAACTCGCGTCCATCGACGTCGATCGACGAGTCAACATCTCGGAAAACGTACGGGTTTTGTGAGTATATGAATAGGGGTTTGGGTTGCATATTGTATTAAAAAAACAGCTGTTCAGTACATTAGGCGAACATAAATGTACTGATCAGCTGATTTTTTTTCGCGATTTCTGGTTTGGTCCCATAGTAAAAGTTGTTTGTTATCATGAGCACAATCACGTGTTAAAGTTTCGTACACTAATTACCAGTCACCCTATATTTATCGCACCTTCTGCATACTCAGTTTTGTTCAAGAGAAGACGATGCTGCATTCTGAACACAAACCTACAGCTAAATGGTATTCCTAATGATATTCGTTTGAATAGTTCAATAACATCAACAACATAATTATTCCTGAATCAAATTGGGGATTGAAAAATCAGGCAACCCAGTATTTGTGCCCGTTTGTACAAAAAACAAATAACACAATGATAAATTATGTTATGTTATATTATTGAAATAGCATAATATTTTAAAGATTGAACAAAAACAATTGTTATATTCGGTAGTTGAGTCCTTAAACGTAAGTAATACAGACACATTAACATAGTATTTATACATTGAAATTAATCACTTCAGAGTGCGACAAGTAACGTATGTTAATTGATGTTAAATATTCATTGGATTACTGAGTAAATATTCGCCAGAATTTCATGAAAGCGATTGCAATTACATGTTATATTATTTGCATTAAGAAGAATAATTTAATGTTGATGAAATGGTGGGAATGGTGGGCATAGATAATATACTATATAATACAAGATAGATGCGCAACTCTGGTTTTCGTTTTAAAAACTGTGTACCCAAAGTGTTAGATGACGCTGTTAGTTTTTGTTCAACCAAATAAATGCAAGAGGATTCGAACTTGTGAACTATTAGTCACAAGGGCAACCGCTGTCACCGCTAGGCTATCTACTTCACTAGCAAGTAGTCTAAAGATGTTCTCGTTATAACAGTTGAAAAGTTGGTGTACCTAAACACACAGATGGCAACACTATCTATGAAAATTTTGTTTGATGCCAATGTATGGAAGTTTCACCCCCCTAATGGTGGGGTATGTGATTGATCGTGTGATGGTGAGCAGAATTAAAGAAAATACAAATGCTACATCATCAATGATGAAGAATTTAGTGTATTTTCAGGTACCTAAACCATTATCATCTGCCTAGTCTGTCCCAAACTTTGTTGCGGTCGGCTTTTAGTCTAACCGGATGCAGCTGAATTTCAGTATTTTACATGGAGCGACTGTCTATCTGACCTATACAGTAACTGGGTAATATTCTATTCCTATTGATATCCCCCAAGTTAAATTACGGTTTTATCCTACTCCTCCGTTATACCTTCTGATTATTTTCGTTGCGGGATCCAAGACAGTTAAATTCATTTTCTGGGACTTCGTCGAGCTTCACTGTCTCGGCGCTTTTCTGGTGGTCGCCACTGTTGATTCTGGCTTTCAGGAGTTACAGTGGTTTGGGCGTGTGTGGCCGGCTTGTCCCAATAAAAAAAAAAACCCTGGAAACGACTGGATGTCAGAGTTTCAGCTTATGACTACTCGTAACGACTGTCAAAGATCTACAAATGACAGCCGGGACCAATGCCGAGGCAAGGTGGAAAATCTCAGATATGTACTGATGGTCACCAATCCACGGACCAAACTCGTGTCGCTATTTATTATTATTATTAACCTTGAAGTTTGACCCGTGCGGCTGTTATTATTTAGCCACGAGCTTCTCAGATATTAGATGCTTAAAACAACACATAAAAAAATGGTCCTTATATAAATTGAAGACGCATCACAAAGACAGGCCTTTAAAAATAGTCCTTGTATACATTGAAGACGCATCACAAAGACAGGCCTTTGTGATGCGTCTACAGGACGCATGATGATACACTGATGTACAGGACAGATTTTTGAGATGGGGCAGTACGGGAATCAGGACAACGTGCTAATGAGGTTTTTCTTTTTAATACGTTGTAAATGATCGTGGATAAGATTACTGATTACAATGATATATACAGGAAACGTGTAGCTATATCGGTTTAGGTATAATAAAGTCTATCCCATTTCAACATCCTAAATAGCAGATTTTTCTTCGTTAGTTCAGTACAGTTGACGTCAAGGTTAAGAGAATTAGCATAATAAACACATTAATTTATTTTCATGTTCTACAAGTGTCATTGATTGCTATTCGTGATTTAAGGCGATTACACGAGCTAAACGCGAGTTTCATAATTACTAAAAGTATATGATTCACTGCTATAAACAAGACCAGAAAAATATATGATATTCTTCAGGATATATGCTAGCATGATACTGTTTTGAAAACATAATACAATTAATTTGGCTCGATAAAAAGAAATCACGAACTTACCTCTAAAAATATCTTTCAAACAATAAAAAACGTACTAATATGCATGCGATCATTCTGATTTTTTGGCAAATAATTCTACAAGCAATATATTAGCATGATACTGTTTTAGTTTTTAAATCCAATCAACAGTTTTTTTGTAAATCGATCGAAACCACTCATTTCGCGCTATTCGGCCCGCAGTGGCTGACGTAACAACCACTTTGTAGTGCAAGCTGATTAGAACTTTATTCTAACAGCATTTCAAACGAAGTTTGAACCACCACAAATAGAGTTGCTAATTTAGCTCGTCTAAGCGCCTTAAGTTCTTTTACACAAACACTGTTGACAAAACCTCGTCGAATTCAGTTTATTGTTGAGAGTGTTCGATGAGTTGTGTGCGACAAAAATGTTTTACATATAAAATGTAAAGTCATTTGACTTAACTCTGTTATCTTATTAAAGTGATTTAATTCCATTTGGATAATTTATTAGAAAGTGGCCAGAACGAATATGGCCAGATATTGCACAGGATAGAGTTTTTGACGGATAGCAGTAGGACTCTTATACAATAGGTTAACAAAGAAAAAATGGAAACCACTGAAACGCTTCTGATTCGCACGGATGCAGTGGCGCCATGTTTATAGCTCGATATATCTCTGCTATTTTTAAGACGTTAATGTAACATACACAATCTTTCCGGCAGTTTAAGTATTGTAGGGATAGTGGAAGTGAGGTGGCACGTATTCACCTTACATTACATGTTGGCACACTTATTAAACACACACACACACACACACACATATATACTCGCATACTCACACAAATATTGTATGTTTATCTATATCTATATATCTATCTATACATATAATAAAAGAGTAAAAAAGCTGTGTCTGTACATTGAATATATTTAAAAAATAATAATTGAAGGGGATTTAGAAACAGTAATAGAGCACGAATCTAAAAAAAAAAGTCTGTCTGTTTGTCTGTTTATCTGTTTATCTGTTTGTCTGTTTGTCTGTTTGTCTGTTTGTTTGTACACGCTAATCTTCGGAAGTACTGGACGGATTTGAATGATTTTTTTTGTGTTGTATAGATATTATGTCTGGGCAACATATAGGCTATAAATACATATAATAAAAGAGTAAAAAAGCTGTGTCTGTACATTGAATATATTTAAAAAATAATAATTGAAGGGGATTTAGAAACAGTAATAGAGCACGAATCTAAAAAAAAAAGTCTGTCTGTTTGTCTGTTTATCTGTTTGTCTGTTTGTCTGTTTGTTTGTACACGCTAATCTTCGGAAGTACTGGACGGATTTGAATGATTTTTTTTGTGTTGTATAGATATTATGTCTGGGCAACATATAGGCTATAATTTTTCTTGGAAAACTGAACACCTGATGTAGAACCGCAATAGACCAGCTAAACTATAAGAGATACAAATATGACACCATAGCAAAAATTGTTTTACGTGATGAGCATTTTCTGCTGAGAGAATAAATTTGAAGATCTGGAACACCTGATGTGGAACTCCAAGAGCCCAGTTATACCCTAAACCCATATAGGAATGACGTGTTAGCAAAAGTTGTTCAATCTTATGAGCACTCTCTGTTGACTTATTAAAATCGAAGATCTGGGACACCTACCGTGGAACTCCAATAGCCCAGCTACACCGTAACACATATAGGAATGACGTCTTAGCAAAAGTTGTTCAATCTGATGAGCACTCTCTGTTGATTTATAAAAATCGAAGATCTGGGACACCTGTCGTGGAACTCCAATAGCCCAGCTACACCATAACACATATAGGAATGACGTCTTAGCAAAAGTTGTTCATACTGATGAGCACTCTCTGTTGACTTATAAAAATCGAAGATCTGGGACACCTGTCGTGGAACTCCAATAGCCCAGCTACACCGTAACACATATAGGAATGACGTCTTAGCAAAAGTTGTTCAATTTGATGAGCACTCTCTGTTGATTTATGAAAATCGAAGATCTGGAACACCTGTTGTGGAACTCTAAGAGCCCAGCTACACCATAACACATAGGAATGATGTCGTCTTAGCAAAAGTTGTTCGGTCTGATGTGCATTTCCTGTTGACTTATAAAAATCGAAGATCAGAAACATCTGATGTGAAAATTATTGCAAAGCTATCACTAATTTCACTGTGTAATTATAAAATAACAAAAACTGGGAGTACCTCCACGTGGTTAAGGCGGTAACAGTTTAGGACTGATTTTCGATTTTCGATGACGATGGTATATCATTTAAAATTTGACTTTACTGGCCAAAACTCCCATTTATTATTTTTATTTTATCGAATACTTAAATATGAATTCGAGCTTATTTTATTTGAGTGTTTTTGGCATGAAGAGCCAGAAGAAGAGCGCCGAACACGCACACAACAAAATATTCATAATCTGTTAGAAAGTGAGAGAGAAAAAATTGCTGGAGTACGGCATGAAGAGACAGAAGAAGAGCGCGAAGACTTCGACATTCTCTGAACAGAATGTCGATAACATCTGAAGAATCGGGTGTCTCAAGATATAGCCGTAGGGCATGACGACCTTCCTTGGGTTGATAAGAAACGGAGTTCATTTACGTATACTCCTATGGTTGAGTACGCCACATATTCGGCCATCGGAGGTATGGTTCAAAATTTTACTTTTTGTGAAGCTGTTAAATGGCAAAAAGAAACAAACGGTATGTGTTGCTCAGGTGGGAAAGATTATTACTATTTTCCCGTCCCCGGGCTCTTAGAATTAGACGTTTCAGATCTTCGATTTTGACGAACCCGGTGTCGCTGGCAAAAGCAACAGGATCCGCGTACGAAGTCGCGGGCAGAAGCTAGTATGATAATATAGTATAATATTTGATATTAAAGAGCGGAGTCTCTCAGTACCGTTTCTTGCTTAAATAGAGGCTTCAATCACTATTTTTGTTGTACAAGACTTATGTGGTTTTTTTTTTTGATAAACGCTCCATATGCAAAAAAAGCACGTCTGAATCAACGGTGTAGTTTACAATCTAAGTGGCCACACATTTCTTACCGTAGAAGTTTATATGTGGTTCGTGTGGAAAAAACGATGTGGTATCTCCATATACGGATCAACCTTCTTAATATGTTATTAGAAATGCATGTGTTTGTATAATGTTTCTCCAGAATTTATGATTTTGTAACCTTTCAAACTGTATTTTAGGTTAAACACTTCCAGAAAAACGGCTTTTCTGAAATCTTGGGTATTTCTTTAAGTAACGTTTTTTCGGGAATATGAAGAAAGCGGCTGTGTGTATGTATCAAAAAATCTTACCAATCTATCTGAAATTGTATGTTATTTATTTAAGGGATAAAAATCGAAATCATAACATTTATTTTCCAGAGTCCGAATAGGCACTATCTACCAGATAAAAATAGAGTACAGTTTGTATAAAATTACCTACTGTATCAGTTGATCGTAACGAATCACGCATTTGTGGGATGCCTCATATTTCTTTATTGCCGAGCAAAAACGTAAAAAAACCTCATCGTGATTCACAATTTAAAAACCAGCAAAAATATTATCTTCATTTCAATTTTAAATGCCACAAAATTATTAAGTTTATTTTTGCACGGGACTTTTGAACTCACAGTTCGGGAGCTCTCACGATGGCAACCCTACTCGTAGATCAGGGTTGCCACAAGCACGTCCTGTCGTCCTGTAGGGCTGTACAAGTAATTACCGCGGCCTGAGCTGACTGATGATGATGGCACTCACAACACACCGGTGCCTCAGATAAACGACTATGAGCTGTAGTATTTTTGTGCAAAAAAAAAATATGCTGAGTTTTATTTAGTTTGTTCACAGAATTCTAGGAAAGGTTTTTTTCGGATTTATGGTAATTAGAATGTGCGAGTGATGACCCTGCGGCTAATAGCGTTAGGGTCGGGAAAAAACGGTTATCGTAATATTTGATATTTTACAACGTGATTTTGGATTATTTAACGTAAACGTTTAGCTTCTAAATCAGCTTCTAATCTAAATTGTAAATAAGCCAGTAGTCGTAAAGTTGGTATTTCAATTTACATGTGACATAAACTTGGGATGTTAGTGTGAAACATAATTATATTTAGTAATTAAAGTCTTTAAGAGCGTATCTTACTGCCGCACGTTATTAAACCTCCAAATTGTGATTTGGGTCATACCTATAAATGCAAAGCGTATGTGTGGGAGTCCACGTGGAAATTTGCTATTTCCAAGCATTAGTAAGGTTTTAATGCGATATTTAGCTAGTATATATTTTTTTAATTTAGTACCGCTAAACTTTCGTTGAGGAGCTCGTGAGTAAATAATAGCAGCAGCTCGGATCGATCTTTAAGTTGAGCCGCGCCCGGCCTAGGTTTGGCAGTGGATGTGTAGAGCCTTTATATACCGAGTTTCCTCCATGCCTCGGAAAGCACGTTAAGTCGATGGTCTCGGCTGTCGTTGACGTTGCTGTCTTTGACAGTCGTTACAGGAAGTCAGTGGCCCGAATGTCTGAACAAGTCTTAGTAAGTGTTATCGTGTTATCTAGTACTAATTGGGTGGTGAAGTTGGATAGGCAGTCGCGTCATGTAAAATACTGGTATTCAGCGGAATCCAGTAAGACTGAAAGCTGGCCCCAATATTCTTTACCCAATAGTTCTCTATTATTGTTGATGCTACCCGATGGTCTATCTAGGGTGGAAGGATATCGAAGCTCAAATGGTAACCACGTGATCAATACATCATTCCGAAGTCCCGAACCCCTCCACATAGAAACTTTTCATTTGGTCATTTAAATTTTCGGAATGATATAATGCACGTGCATTATATCATTCCGAAAATTTAAATTATCGTATGTTATATATATAATTTAATCGTATTTGCGTCGAAGTGCCTTTTACCTTGAATTTAGTCATTTTTTCGCATATTTCTAGGATATTCGTATGCTACAAATGGAAGATCTTTATTATAAAATGACTTCTAATCATTATGTAAATTTAGGGGAATAGGCTAACATACTCGTAATTTCTTGCCATCTCCTTTAGAACAGCCATAAGATCGAGTGTTTTTTGAACTAATTCTGTTTTTGTTATTCAATTACCACAGCTGCAAGAATTTCTATGGTGTCTTAAATTGGCCCAAACAGGTCCTTTTCATACCATTTCCTTTCATGCCACCCTATTCAATAGAGTCCATTTAATTCAATAATAATGTTGCTAAATTGCACGTTGATTGATTGCGGTTATTTTGGCAAATTAATTCATGCAAAAATAAAGTGGCGATTCCCAATAGAGCCACGTCCGTTAACGGTTTTTTGCTGAAATAGTGATGATCATTCTGGAATCTTATGAAAAAAACTGACTGCTTTTTAAGTCTTATTCTAATGGTTTACTGTTGAGCACTCGGTCATGGGTTTCTTTTCCAGGTCGGGTAGTGTATTATCTGTTCTTATAAAGAATTTCCAGGTAATTAATACCCGGGAGTTAAATTTTGTGAATTGTGTTGTGTTGAAATTAGAAATGTATATTTACCATGGGTAAACGTCTGCTTATTACTGGCTGGTGTTATGTGTGTATCCATACGTTTATTAACTGACGAGAAAATGTTTCGAGCTTCCAGAAATCGGAGCATTCAACCGAATGAAGCTGTGGTTATACGAGTACCGTAGAATGGGGTTACTTTAAATCGCGGGGCGAAATTGATCGAAACTTCTTTTAGAAACTTAAGTGCAAATATTGAGAAAACGGAACGCACTAGCCCACTTTTTTTTTTCGTGTTGGCAACACTGATTGTCAGCCATCTTTCCCTTAGAAGCATAGGTGAGTGCGGCGGCTCGTTTTGTATAAAACAATTGAAAAGGTGAGTAACTACATAATAATATCTTTATTTAGCCTGCAAAACTTTGTCCGTAACTAATTCGCTTTGCGTATAGGCATAATGCAATTTATATTCGGTTAGTTTAACTTTAATTTGTGAACTATAAAAAAATATTGTGATTTCCTAACCTCAAAATTTGCTTGTGTTATTGGCAAAAAATTAACGCGGGGTGACATTGATCAACAGGCTGGGTGAGATTGATCGGTGATCAAAGTAACCCTACGTTTTAAAGTAAGGGTGTGGTTAACTACTTTTATCCGATTCTTATGATTGTTTATATATTATTATTAATCTATTGCTTCAGAAACATCATGCCGCGAGATTACAAAAAAAAACCCGGTACGAGAAGATATATAAACTACAGTGACGAATTATTAAATGAAGCTTTGTCAAGAGTAGTGACAGGAGTTATGTCTTTACGGGCTGCATCCAGAGAATATGATATTCCCTTTGGAACTCTGTACAATAAATATAAAGGAAACTTTACTAGAACTCCAGGTGCACAACCTATTTTTAGCCATACCGAAGAAAAATCTCTGTTGAAGGCGGCAGCAAAATGTTCTGCCTGGGGTTATCCTTTAACCGCACTTGATTTGAGGTTTTTAGCAAAAGCTTATTTAGACAGACAAGGCACATGTTGCTAGATTCCAAAATAATCTCCCAGGCCCCGATTGGGCATATTCTATATTAAAAAGGCACAAGGACGAATATTCGACAAGAGTCGCCGCAAACGAATCAAATTTGAGCGACGACCCAGGAAAAAAGCAAGGTATCTTCAAGCGGGGTGTTAAATATCCTGAGCGAGTGACAAATTTTTCCAAAAGTGCTACGACCATTATGATTTGCGGATCAGCAGATGGTGTGATGTTGCCACCATATATTATTTACAAGAGCCAACACTTATATCGTCGACCGTAGGTTCAATTGAGGTAAGGGACAAAATACCCAAAATGAGTTAAGTATACAGTTTTGTTCAGAATTTTTCGCTCTATCGAATGGTGTTGTAGAAAGTAGTGCCTGCTTGGTTTAGCACTACGTTCTGAGTTGGTTGATATCTTGGTTGATTTGGTTGGCTTTATATGGTAACGGTTTGGTTATCGGATTATGACCACTGGTTTAATGATACTCAATAATATGGTTTAAAGGTTATATTGAATACTGGTTAACTATGAAATGGTAAATCTATGCTAAAGTAGCACTAAGATGGTTTGATTCGAGTTACGCGATTGGTATCCGAACACGTACTAACTGGCAATAGTTGCGATACATGTATTTATGGAAATGCACGCAGGCAAAAGTGCTGAGCTGTTCGGTTGTACATTTTGTACCGAACATATTCCCGAGCACAAGATGAGATAAGAAGATTGTAAAGT
Source organism: Xestia ashworthii (assembly GCA_950022955.1). Taxonomy (NCBI): domain Eukaryota; kingdom Metazoa; phylum Arthropoda; class Insecta; order Lepidoptera; family Noctuidae; genus Xestia; species Xestia ashworthii. Next base: position 6,975,797 of record OX465558.1, on the reverse strand, counting down.
ACTCATCAAATCATCTTAGTTATATAATAATACAAGAAATAAACAAGAAATGGTAAACAAAGTAAAGTAGGTAATTATAAAATGGTAAACAAAGGTAAAAGTAAATTATGGTTGTCCTTAAATACATAAATTCTTTAAACTAACGAGTCTTCCACTGTAAGCACACGTTCTTTTCGCACTATGGGCAACGTCGCCCTTTCCTTTTTATCTGCACTACGCATAGCACTGGGCCAACGTCTGGCGAAATAAGCACTTAAACCTACAGGTTCACTTTCACTTTGCTGACGGTCAGCAGTACTCTGCTTTCGCGGTTGCACTTCACTATGCACTCTGGTTGACTCCGATGTAGTCGCCACGAACTCCTGTCTGTGGTGAGGCTGCGCCCGGCTGGCCGTAGACTGCGAGCAGCAACTCGCTCTTTTCCAGATCCAGACTGCTGCCGCACAGACTACCACTCCCAGAAGTATGTAGACGATGGTGTACTGGTGGATATCATGAATTGATACGTCATCGACTTCTGCTTTGGTGGTTTTCAGCGTTTTGATCTGCTCTCCAAGAATGGATAGAGATCTATTCAGACTCATGTCCTCTGGTAATGCTGTTTCCGTTGGTATTGTAATGTTCACAATATGGTTTATCTGGTCTAGCTCTGGTACGAGCATTTTTGGTGAAAAATTTAGTTGGTTGGATTGCTGTTGTAAAGAATATAGTGTGAAATCTTTACTTTTAATAAAGCATTTCTGAGTCATGCTAATGACCCCTACTCGGGTCAGCTGGCGAACGGTAACTTGATCGTCGCATATGATTTTAATGGAGTATGTGTCACAGCAAAAATATAAATATTGTGACGTTGAGTGTAATTCTACCCATCTGTTTTTGCACGCTGTTCGTTTTGTTTTGCACCTTTGGTTTATTGGGCTTGTTTCGCAAAAGTTTTCGTCATTTTCCAAATTTTGGATTGGTTTGAAGAGCTCACATATGAAAGATTCTCCGTGGTACAAACATGTATCAAGTTCATGTATAGTTGGTACGAAATAAGCATCCTTTTTCAGGTTTACTGCGACGTATTCCGATATTGGTGTTATGGTAACCATACTGTAATTTATTTGTTGCGGAACTGGTATTATCCTAAATAATTGGAAACTTTCTCTTGCTATGAGCGGGAACGTATTTCGTAAATAATGTACTTTTCGGTGACCCGAGCTTTTATTCTCAGTAGCTTGTAAATGCGCTGAAGGTCTGCTTCTATGTTCTCGATTGGTAGTGCTAAATCTTGAGGCATTTGCCCATAGATGATTTGTAGCTCTCGTTTGAGCTGCGCTGGTGTCAGTAGATGCAGACTAATTTGGCCATGGTATATTTCAGATATTGTGTCTGTTAAAGCTTCCTGTATCTGTTTCACGTTTTGCATCATATTAATGGTAGCTATAGAGACTAATGTGAAGTCCTGTTGTGTTGTCATCACATCGATTTCTTGTTGCAGCTTACTGGTAGCATTATCCAAAGCATTTAAATGTTTATTTATGGTTTTGTGTTGCTTTGCTATTATGTCTTCAGTTCTTTGTAGTACATTGTGCTCTGCTTCGACTATAGATGTCAAGTTCTTCCATAGCTGGCCTTGGTGTTTTTGATTACGGTTCACAAGTTCAATGTCCTGTCTGTATTTTTCTGCGAAGCTTTCGTCTAATACTCCGAACAATGAGTTTGCAATTGAGCCGACAGCGTTGATAAGGCCGCGTCGTGTTCGTACGCGCTCGCCATAATGCTGGCTAAGCAACAGCTGGTTGTAGTATTGCAGTTCGTTGTAATCGTGACGTATTTGTAGGAGTATCATGTGACAGTGACTTGATTCCCTAATTGTTTCGCATGTTCTGTCGAGGTAGCTTGTGAAGTCCTTGATGGCTTTATCTCCTTGCCAATATGGTGACATGTCAAAATATGTGACTAATTTCCACTTATCTCGAATTAATTGTACTTTCCCCACAGTGTCAAAGTACAAAGTTTTGTTGGTATCGAATTGAGTGATATTATATGACCCCGTTGTTGGTAATATTAAGCCTAAGAATAGTAACAGTGCTAGTGCAAGGTTTACTATCTTGGGATAGGTACTGTATGTGCTGGTGTTTGGTTGCGGGCTAGTACATTGTTCATTTTTAGATTCAGTACTTTGATGTAGTGGTTGTTTTTCTGGTCTAGTGGGTTCCGTTTGGTGTAATGGTAGGACTGATAATTTAACTACAGGACGCTTCATGTAGCCGTTTTTGGTTTTTAGAGTGACTACTCTGACAAGTTCATCTTTTCCGGGATGAACTTCCATCACACGACCCATTGGCCATTTTCCTGCTGGTAAGTTGTCGTCATGAATCATTACTAAATCACCTACGTTGACATTCTTCTGTTGTTTCATCCATTTGTTTCTGGTTGATAGTTGAGTCAAGTACTCTGTTTTCCATCTCTTCCATAAATCTTCAAATAATTTTGACACTAGATGCCACCTGGTTCTGGCGTCGTCTGCTGTGTCGATTATGGTCAAACCTGGTCGTGCTGATAGGAAATGGGCTGGTGTGAGGAAATTTAGATCCTCCGGGTCTTCTGATAGCGCACAAAGTGGTCGTGAATTCAGGCAAGCTCCCAGTTTCGATAACAGTGTGGTATATTCTTCAAACGTAAGTTTTTGCTGTCCAATCACGCGTTTGAGGTGGTATTTGAGACTCCGCACGGCTCTTTCCCAAAGTCCTCCCGCGTGAGGCCACGACGGTGCGTTGAAACGCCATTCAATTTGTAGTTCTGTTGTATCTCTAAAGAATGACTCATTGAGAACATTTTGAAGATGGTCGTATTCTTCTTGCAGCATTCGGTTGGCTCCAACAAAATTGGTTCCATTGTCGCTGTACATATGACGTGGAGCTCCGCGTCGTGCTGCCATTCTGTTTATTGCGGCTAAGAATGCTGAGCTGGTTAAATCTGAGACGAGTTCAAGATGCACAGCCTTCGTCACCATACATACGAAAATCGCTATGTAGCCCTTGGTAGTTTTTATCCCGCGCCCTTTGTTTGCTTTCACTTCCACAAAGCCTGTGTAGTCGACGCCACAATGATAGAAGGCACTTTCAGGGTTCACTCTTGATGATGGTAAATCCCCCATGAGCTGGTATTGTTGGATGGGCTCTTGTTTCTTGCATGTAACACACTGTCGTATGACTTTCTTTGTAGCTGAATATCCGCTGATTATCCAATATTTTTGTCGAATATTTGATAAAGTAAGGCGCGCTCCACCATGGTAGGTAAGCTCATGAGCGTATTGTATTATTAGCGTGGTAAGTCGATGTTTGTGTGGTAATATGATTGGGTGTTTCATCTCCGAACTTATTTGTGCGTTTCTTAATCTGCCCCCCACTCGTAGAATACCATCTTGATCTATGATTGGGTGTAATGGTAAAAGTTTACTTTTCGAATGCACGTTTCCATTCTTAAGTAAGTAACTGACGTCACTGGCAAACTCCATATGTTGCACACTTTTAATAATCAGCAGTTTTGCGCGACGGAGTTCATGTAATGTGAGATAAGGTTGACGGTCTGCCTTTGCAGTAGGTAGTCGTAGTATCCATGCAAGAACGCGTACGATTTTTGCGAAGGAAGTCAATTTATTTATTAAATGGTGGATAATGTTTGGTATGGTCATGCTTGTTTTCTGGTGTTTTTCCGCAACTACTGCATTCGACTGTTTTATCTCTAAGCTGGTTTCATAGGTGGTTTGAGGTTTGTCATGGTTTTGGAATGGTTGGATCCATGACGCCCTTGCCACCACAGATCGTGGTTTTTCAATTGTTTGGTTCTTAATCCACGGCTGGCACAGTCAGCTGGATTTTCAATGGTTTTGACATAACTCCATTTTTCTTTTGGTATTATTTTGGTAATGGCTTTCACGCGATTTGAGACAAATGGTTTCCATCTCGCTGGATCTCCTTGAATCCATCCTAACACTGCTGTTGAATCACTCCAGCAATATATTTCCTGGTTATATGACTCCAAGCAAGTCTGTACTTTTTGCATCAGCTGTGATAATAGTTGGGCACCCATTAGCTCCAACCTTGGTATTGAGATATCTTTACTAACAGGCACTAATCTTGCTTTTGCTGCAACCAGAGTTACCTTGTTAGCGTTATTTTGGTTGCTGACTTTGCAGTATATTACAGCGGCATACGCTTTGTTCGACGCATCACAAAATCCGTGTAGTTGCAAGGTATGGTTATTCTTTATTCCTAACCACCGGTTTACTTCTATGGTATTGATGTCTTTTAATTCTCCCCTTAAGTTTAGCCACTTGATCTTGATATCTTCTGGTAGCGCATCATCCCAGTCAAGACTTGATGCCCAGACACTTTGGAATAGCATTTTCATGGTTATAGTTAATGGTGTGAGCCAGCCTAATGGGTCGAATATTTTTGATATGTCGGAGAGAAGCGACCTTTTGGTTGGTTTTGGTAATGATACTGGCTCCAGTTTCGAGTCAAAGATGAATTTGTCCTGTTGCGGATTCCACCCTAGCCCCAATGTCTTCGTTGAGTCTGGCTGCTTAAACTCGTAGATTTGCTGGTTCCGCAAATCTTTTTCTAAGTCCGCGAGTAATTTTGGTTCATTTGTGTCCCATTTTCGTAAATTAAACCCACCCTTGCGGAGTAGTTTTATTAGATCCGATTTAAGTTGTTTTGCTTGTTCCATGGTGTTTGCTCCGCCACAGTAGTCGTCCATATAGAAGCACTCTTGTAACGCTTTTGCTGCATCGGGGAAATTTTGTTTTTCCTCGGCAGCTAGTTGTTTTAAGCACATCATAGCCAAAAATGGTGCAGGCTTTGTGCCGTAAGTTATGGTTGTTAGTTGGTATGTTTTAATAGGTTGGTATGGTGATTCTCTCCAAAGTATCTTCTGATACGACTGATCTTCCGGATGTACCATTATCTGTCGATACATTTTTTCGATATCAGCAGTGTAAACGTACTGATACTGCCTCCATTTTAAAATCAGCTCCTGCAGATCTTGTTGTAGGTTGGGACCTCGGTACATGACGTCATTCAAGCTATGGCCTGATGATGATCTAGCAGACGCGTTGAACACAACACGCAACTTTGTAGTGGTTGACTCAGCACGAGTGACGCAATGGTGTGGCAGGTAGCACTCGGGTTTCGTACTTGTTGTTGATGGTATCATATGGTTTAAGTTATGATACTCATTCATAAACTTTGTGTATTCTATTTTCAATTCTGGATCTTTCTGTAACTTTCTCTCTAAATTACGGAATTGTGCCAATGCTAATGGTTTAGTAGACCCTAGTTTCTCCTTGGTTTCTGGTTTGAATGGCAGTCGGACTTGGTACCTCCCATTCTCTAGTCTCTCTGTTGTTGACAAGAAATACTGCAGACATTCATGATCTTCGGTGGACATTTCAGTCTGCTGGTGGATGTCTTCATTTTCCCAAAATCTACGTAAATCGTCCATATTGTGAAGAACAACGTTACACCTGTAGCGTGGTGTCATTGTGCCACAAAGCAACCATCCTAATTGCGTTTGTTGGGCTATTGGTTGATCCGCGCTATCGCCCCTCAAAATGCCACCTAAAGCTATCTTGCAGTATACATCTGCTCCAAGCAGTAGGTCCACTGGTCGGCTGGTATTAAATTCTGGGTCTGCCAAATTAATGTTTTGTATGTGAGGCCAAGTTGGTTTTATGAATGATTTATTTGGTAAACTTTTAATAAGATTATTCATTATAAGGACTTCACCTTCTAAAGCAAACTCACTATGAATTGATTTAATTCGGATGGTCATAACTCCCTTGCAGCTGTTTTCTTTTTCTCCTATACCGAATACGGTTCCTTTGCAAGAGTGTCTTCGTAGTTTCAAAACTTGTGCCGCCTTCTCACTTATTAAAGAAATCTGAGAACCCTGGTCAATCAAAGCCCTCATGGTATGGTAAGTGCCATTGTGTCCTGGAACTTCCACCAAAGCCGTAGCTAAGAGTGTCTCCGACATGTCATCCCAGGAAACATGGGTTGAAGCTGCTGCTTGATCATCATTGGTCACCCATGATGTCGCAAGTGTGTGCGCAGGCTTATGGTTTGGTTTTGTTGATGTGTTTGGCTTGTTTTTGGTTGAAATTGCGTCATGCAATAATGAGTTATGTTTACCGTTGCATTTGCGACATGTTTTATTAGATAAACAAGTTTTATTGAAATGGTTGTACAGGCAATTTGTGCAACAGTTTAGCTGGTTGACAGTTTTTAGTTTTTGCTGATCCGACATTTGCAAAAATTGGTTACACATCCATAACCCGTGGTCAGCGTTACACAATGCGCAGGTGATTGGCCGCGACACATGTAACGATTTCGAAAGGTTTTTCATGTTATTTGAATAATATTTGTTTGATGACTGGTGATTATTATTTGAACTATAGTATTTCTTCTGGTTTGCTTGACAATTTTGGTTTTGTGGTTGGGTGTTAGTCTTTTGGTTGTTCGATTCTTGTTTCCGCCTTGATGCTTCCAAGGCTGTAAACTTGTTTTCCAAAAAATCTAGGAATTCTTCAAGGACTGGTAATGCCCTGGGATTCTTCACCGACTCTATGTATTCAGCGAATGACTCACTGTCAAGTTTCTGTGCTAACAAAAGTACCAACAGCGGGTCCCAGGTGGTAATATCTACTCCTAGGTTCTGTATTGCGTGGAGACATTCTTTGGTCACGTCATGCAGTTTTTTGATCGCCCCAATGGATTGTTGCTGCATACTAGGAATGTTTAGTAAGGTGTTGACGTGAGACGTGAAAATTAGTCTACTGTTGCCATACCTGTGGTTCAGTATTTCCCAGCATACCTCGTAATTCTCTGAGCTAATCGGAAGATGGTGGATCAGACGCTCAGCTTCTCCTGATATTTTACTTTTTAAGAACTGCATTTTTTGTGCTTTGGATAATGATGGATTCTTGTGAATGGTTTCAGTGAATAAGTCCTTAAACGACGTCCATTGGTGGTAGTTGCCTTGGAATGTTGGAATATCCATCTGTGGAGTAGATTTGTCGCGATGCGATACAGACCACATTTTAGAATTAATGGTTTTCTTTAAATCGTTATACATTTTCTCATATTTGTTGAACTCTTCTTGGTACCAGACATCCTCCTCTCCGTTTTCACCTTCTATATCCCAGTGCAGGCTATCTATAATAGCCCAACGACTTTGAAGGGACTTTAATGCATCGTCGAACTCCCACTTGTTCTGCAGCTGGTCGATTTCTATGGTAGCTACTGTTCTCATGAAAGCCCTAAAGTGGATAGTCTGCTTTTTTAACATCCCTTTTAGCTTACTGTCTTCACGCTCCTCAAAATGATGCTGTTGCGGTGTCTGCGAATGAGACGAATCCCCTACTTGCTTTGATGGGTCCGCTTCGACCGACAGCTGCTGTGGTTCTTGCTGTTTTAACAACAAGTGCTCCATGATTTTGGTGATTAGCTGCTTGATCGACAGATAAACCTCTTCCGCCTTATCAAAACAATTTTTAGTGAAATAGACATGGTTAAAGTCAGCAAGTTCACAACACTTCCTGTGGTTACGCTGATACTCTCTCCAATAATTTTCTAATATCTCCAACTTCCGCTTGCAGTAATCTATGGTTTTTCGTTCAGCTCCGTCTTTCTTGATATTAGTTAGAAGTTTAACCAAGGAGTCGTAAACCTCCGTTTGGCTGACTGCTAACTGCTCCATTATTCTCGCAGTCTACTAAATACGCTAGTGAAAATAAAGTGTAAAAAATGGTTTGGTCTGACCTTATATTCTCCTTACGCGACAGCTGCCCAATTCCTTCACTTTTGATGTCACTGCCTACCTACTCTCCCTACAGACTGGTAAAACACAAACACTGGTTGCAAGGTCCCGGCGCACAAACACTTCACTGTACTTCGCGAACCGAGCCCTTTGATGCTCGAAGGACCATGTAGAAAGTAGTGCCTGCTTGGTTTAGCACTACGTTCTGAGTTGGTTGATATCTTGGTTGATTTGGTTGGCTTTATATGGTAACGGTTTGGTTATCGGATTATGACCACTGGTTTAATGATACTCAATAATATGGTTTAAAGGTTATATTGAATACTGGTTAACTATGAAATGGTAAATCTATGCTAAAGTAGCACTAAGATGGTTTGATTCGAGTTACGCGATTGGTATCCGAACACGTACTAACTGGCAATAGTTGCGATACATGTATTTATGGAAATGCACGCAGGCAAAAGTGCTGAGCTGTTCGGTTGTACATTTTGTACCGAACAGGTGTATATGAAAAAATTCTAGCTTAAGAAAAATGTCCCTTACCCTAATGATTTTTGGATCCAAATTTCGAATCAGCCCCATATAATAACAATGTATCTGAAAAACTATGCAATATAGGAACTTGAAATGATGTAATTATTGCCGCCTGTTCGCGACGAACGTCACCAAAACAAGTGTAAATAGTGTCTTTGAATCAATAGTGTAGAGTCAGTGATACATGGGCAATAACAGTGACGAATAAACAAGCGCGTCAGTGATTAGATTTAGTAAATAAACCGAACAGTAAGCGTTACACTCATATCGGCTCGAAAGTGGCATTGTATTTGATTAATTTAGTATTTTAATGAGATCCAGGTAGCCTAGATTGCGATCTAGGCCTGGATATAGTTTTTTAGCATGAACGTAGCCCTTCAGGAAAGCCACTTGTCGAGGATATGACGGTCTAACGCGCTAATCTGTGTTCATAGCATGTAAATTTGGTCTAACATACCGACAGTTGAAGGATCATTACAGGCTGGATAATGTAAACGCATAAAAGTAAATAGTAGATCTCGATAGGCCATACAACCTCCTTGTATATGGCACTCTATATACTTACAGTAACAGCACCGGTTTTCGTGTAAATTATCCTGAAAGATCCTTCAACCAACCAAGTTTTGAAAAGTTTTGTACTCATTTAGCTATATTTCTTTAATTTCAATAAAGAACTACCTATTTTTCGTGTTAGTATATAGATAACACTATGTACAAACTATGTTACGATTAAAATATAATTAGATATAAGTTCAGAATTGTAATAAAACAGGAAAAATGTAAATATCAAAGTGAAATTACATAATAAAATATCCTAAAAAACAGGAAGCGATTCGCGGCTCTCGTTACAGTCAAGTTCCGTAGTACGTTAGTAAAATCAGATTGTACCAAAATTGTAGTCATCAGTACGGCAAATATTATATTATAAAGTGAGTAAATCAAGCAGTAAAAAGTAGTGCGCGAAAGTCATGCCAATCGCTTCCTGAAAAGTTATGAAAGTTTATCAGTGTTCTTATTCCCAGTAACCCCTTTCCCTGTTAGTAAACGACTGAGGTATCTACAACCTACAGGTGTAGGACGTCAGCGCCGTCTAGATTCGAAGAGTATGCGTGTATAGTACCAATATTATCGTAGGACCAAACAGGCACACATACACCCCCGAGTCTAGCGATCACGCCCGTCCGGCACATTTTTTGGTCCTTCAGAGCCGGATATCCTCAGTTCGTCAGTGATAGTGTAGTTTCTGGTTGTACCGGTCCAGGTAACTTATGTGAACAGTGCGTCAACGTTATATACCTCAGTTATATACGTTAAATAAACAGTGCGTCCAGGTAACTTATGTGAACAGTGCGTCAACGTTATATACCTCAGTTATATACGTTAACTCAAATAAACAGTGCGTCGAGTTAAACCTATGTGAACAGTACCTCAAAGTTATATACCGATAACTTATGTAAACAGTACATAAGTGACAGTAAATAGTGAAAGTATATAACAATAGTACATAGGGAAGTATATAACAACAGTACATAAGTGAAAGTATATAACAACAGTACATAAGTGAAAGTATATAACAATAGTACATAGGGAAGTATATAACAACAGTACATAAGTGAAAGTATATAACAACAGTACATAAGTGAAAGTATATAACAACAGTACATAAGTGAAAGTATATAACAACAGTACATAAGTGAAAGTATATAACAACAGTACATAAGTGAAAGTATATAACAGCAGTACATAAGTGAAAGTATATAACAACAGTACATAAGTGAAAGTATATAACAACAGTACATAAGTGAAAGTATATAACAGCAGTACATAAGTGAAAGTATATAACAACAGTACATAAGTGAAAGTATATAACAACAGTACATAAGTGAAAGTATATAACAAAAGTACATAAGTGAAAGTAAATAGGGAAGTATATAACAACAGTATATAGTAAAAATACATAGTGAAGCGTATAACAAGTGCATAACTGAGAAATAAAACGCGTTTTAAAGCAAATAACTACTTATTTACATGGATAAAACTTATAGTGAAGTAACAGTGAAGTTTACACGCTGAAGACTTACGTTAACAGTGAAAAATAAACAGTAGATCGGTTCGAATAATACAGTGCGGTTTATAAATAAATCAAGATGCGAACAAGATCGCAAGGCAGATCTCCCGCGGAAACACAGGCGGTCGAGACGCGTCAGGACACAGCCATCCATCACCAGCTGCCACCCCGTTCACCGTCCTCTACCGAGGGGTTGGAACAGCTGGCCAACCGCCCCTCTGCTACGCGGGGGGGTGAAGACGCAGCCGACTCACCATCTGCTACTAAACGAACCAGGTCAGAAGGTAATTCAGATAAAACTATTAAGCCTTCAAATACGACGAGAAAGCCTTCTACGTGTAAGCCTTCAGTTAGATCTTCAGCTAAGCCTTCAGACAGAACGAGGATTACTCAACAAATTACTGATGCCGTACCGATGACTACCCGGGGTGACGCCCGTATCGAACATAGCAGATCGCCGTCGCACAAGACGACGCGATCTAACAGTAAAGTTTCACAAGCACGTGAGGCTTTATTAAAAATTAGGTTGGAGCTTGCACAAATAGCACTTCAGAGGGCCGAAGAAGACAACTCTGAAGCTGAATATATGGATGACAGAAACTCAAACGATGAGTACGTGCGTTCCTGGTTGGAAGAAGCGCCCGAAGAAGCGCCGCTTCCAGAAGATGACGCCGCCGAGGGGAATACAGATAGACAGCACACACCCCCCCCTGCGGACATCAACAGTAAAGAAATAGGAAACCGGGAAAGGGCACCATCGTTACATCCTACAGTGAAAAATGTGCCAAGAGAAACAGTACCAACACAGAAGCCCGAACAGTGCAGGGGGGAGGATTCATTACGTCCATTCATAACGGAATTGACATCCGCTATAGCGTCGCTCGCCGACAGGAAAATAGAAACAGGGACAGCGAACCAACCCTCGGCGTCGAAGGTCATCATGACCCTACCAAATTTCAGTGGGTCACATACGGAATGGCTTTCGTTCCGCGCCATTTACGAAACAACTCGGACGTACTTCAATGACGTCGAGAATACAGCGAGACTCAGAAGGAGCCTTCAAGGAAGAGCATTGGAGACAGTGAGCTCAGAACTCATCGGTCACGCCAGGCCAGATGACATCATGCGGGAACTCGAGTTACAGTTCGGCCGTCCAGACTCGATAGCCCAAGCCGAAACAGATCGGCTAAGAGGATTGCCGCGTTGCAGCGAAGCACCTAAAGATATCTGCACGTTCGCAAGTCGTGTCAGAAGCGGAGTAGTGACTCTACGAGCATTGAAAAAGGAGCACTACCTCATCAACGCCGAGCTGATGCGATCCCTCACGGAAAAGCTGCCGAACTCCCTGCGTGTACAGTGGTACAGGACTTATACAGAAAAGTACCAATCACTGCCGGACCTGTCGCTCTTCAGCGAATTTATAACAGAACAAGCGCGCTTCTGCAGCGCCTTCGCTCCTCCTGAGAACATACACTCATCCGAAAATGCAACAGGCAAACGGAGTTTGCAAAGAACGCATACAGCGACAGATAAGTCGACTTCGAAATTTCGAATCTGTGAAAAGGAGAGCCATCACGAGTCTGACTGTAACAAATTCAGAGAGGCCTCCAACGAGAGAAGATGGGAACTCGCGAAGAAGTTCAGCCTATGCTTCCGTTGCCTGCGATACCGTCGAAGCGGTCATAGGTGTCGACCAAAGAGATGCGAAACAAGGGGGTGCAAAGCCACGCACCATCGACTGCTGCACTTCACAAAGAAGTCCGAAGAAGCGGTCGACCAGCCGCCAAAGCAAGAGGTGGCCAAAGAAACAGTCGCCAGCTCCAGAACAACAGCGAGCCAAGCCTACCTCAAAATAATACCAATACGAGTCGTAGGACCGGCGGGAGAAGCTTCCACGTATGCTCTCCTCGACGATGGGTCAACAGTATCGCTGATTGACGAAGAGCTAGCGCAGCAAGTCGGAGCGGAAGGCCGCGTCGAACCCCTGACGATAGGCGCGATCGGGAACACGATGATAGACACTCCCAAGTCAAGAAGAGTGTCAGTCACCCTCTCCAGCCAGACGAAGGACAAGATGCCATTCAGAGCGCGCACCATTCCGAAGCTCAATCTCGCAGCGCAATCGATACGCGAAGAAGACGTAGTCCAGTGTAAACATCTGGATGACCTCAGAACACAGCTGATCTACAACACCGGCGCGCCGAAGATATTAATAGGTCAGGACAACTGGCACCTATTGCTGGCCACCGAGGTCCGCAAAGGCCCCAAGAACCAACCCGTTGCCTCACTCACCGCGATGGGCTGGACTCTTCACGGTGCGCACACAAGAACTCTGGGTCACCAGGTACACTACGTCAACAGGCTCACAGAAAATGATCAAGATCTCAACGAACAGCTGCGTGAATTCTTCGCGCTCGAATCTCTGGTCATCAACCCACGCCGTCCTGATTCCGATCCTGAGAAGAAGGCAGAAGACATATTAGACCGTCACACCAAACAAACAGAAGACGGACACATAGAAACGGCCCTGCTTTGGAAAAATGAAAGCATCGAAATGCCCGACAGCTACGGGACAGCACTCAAGAGGCTCGTCTCAACAGAAAAGAAGCTCGACAACAATCCCACTCTTCGCGACAGATATACAGAACAGATGGAATTGTACATCAGCAAGGGATACGCTGAAAAAGCGCCCAAAGCAACCACAGCTGGTAGGACGTGGTACCTGCCCCATTTCGAGGTGTACAACCCCATGAAACCGGAGAAATTCCGGATAGTTCACGACGCCGCAGCCAAATCGAGAGGAATGTCATTGAACGACTTCCTACTCACGGGTCCAGACCTACTACAGTCACTGCCCGGCGTCATGATGAGATTCCGTCGACACCCTATAGCGGTCGCCGGCGACATAGCGGAGATGTTCATGCAGGTGAAGGTGCGTAAACAAGATCGAGATGCCCTTCGCTACCTGTGGAGGGGCGACAGAAGACAGGGAGCTCCTGAAGAATATCGCATGACATCCATAATATTCGGCGCGGCAAGCTCGCCGTGCACGGCCATCTACGCAAAAAACTGGAACGCAAAGCGGTACAGCGACATCCAACCGGAAGCAGTAGAAGCCATCATACAGAGTCATTACATGGATGACTACCTCGACAGTTATAGAACAATTGAAGAAGCAACGCGTGTGGCAACAGCAGTCAAGGACATACACCTACAGGCGAAGTTTGAACTCAAAAAATGGGTTTCAAACAGCACAGAAGTCCTCGACAACATAGACCCGACACAGGACAGGACTGAAGTAGTCAACATCGGGAAAACTAACGCCACAGAGAAGATACTCGGTCTGATTTGGAAACCGACTGAGGACACGCTAGGCTTCAATTTGACACTCGCACGGCTTCCAAGCGACATCCTCGAGAAGGAAACACCGACGAAAAGGGAAGCGCTGAAAATCGTCATGTCATTGTACGACCCACTTGGTCTCGCCTCGCCGGTAACTATTCGAGCCAAACAGATCCTACAGGAAGCTTGGAGACGAGGAACCAACTGGGACCAGGCTCTCGAACCAGACCTGTCCGCCCAGTGGAGAAGATGGATACAACATCTGCGACATTTGAAGGACGTCGACCTACCAAGGTGCTATCCTGGGTACAGCGAAGCTACCGAAACACAAGTCCATGTCTTCACCGACGCAAGCGAGATGGCATACGCAGCAGCGGTATACTGGCGGTCAACAACAGCTGACGGAAAATGTCATGTCACTCTCGTCATGGCAAAGGCGAAAGTGGCACCACTCAAACTCCAATCAATACCGCGCCTCGAGCTTCAGGCCGCGGTAATGGGAACCCGCCTAGCCGCAGCTGTCATCGAAGAACACGGCATCAAACCCGCTGCGGTGACATACTGGACAGACAGCAAAACCGTCCTCACTTGGATTCGACGAGGATCTCGAGCGTACAAGCCGTTCGTTGCCCATCGCATAGCGGCCATAGAAGAAAACAGCAAGGTCGAAGACTGGCGATGGATACCCACGAAACTAAACGTAGCTGACAGCGCCACTCGCGACGTTCCACACCACTTTGACAAGGATCATGAGTGGTACCGTGGCCCTACCTTCTTATTCGACGATCCGTCATTTTGGCCAACAGAAAAACCCCCGGTGGATACAGAAACAGGGGAGGAAAGAACTCTCACAGTCACCGAGGACAAGGTCAACAGTTATTCCCTGATAGAAGCTATTCCAGATCCATCCCGATTCTCAAAATGGGAGCGACTACTCCGAGCTACAGCAAGCGTCCTTCGCTTCATACATCTGTGTCAGAACAGAACAGAGAAAACGTTCTACAAGAGAACTAGAAAAAACACAGAAAAGGATCCTGACTGGAGACAACAACAGAAGAAGGCGACCGAACCTCTTCCCAAGATAATGGCGAAGACATCAGGCACTCGACACGAGAAACAAATAATAGAAGCAGAATTTCTTCAGAAAGCAGAGAAATTACTCGTACAAGTCTCACAGCAACAGTCGTTCTCTCAAGAAATAACAGATCTGCAACAACACAGAACTATAGGAAAGGATAGTCGACTCAAGCCGCTTCGAGTGGAAATCATCGACAACGTCATACGGTTGAAAAGCCGTATAGCCGCCATCAGCGAAATAGCTGACGATACGAAGCAACCACCTATCCTTCACGGCGACCATCGCATCACCCAACTGTATGTAGACTGGACGCACCGAAGTTTACAGCACAGCGGTACCGAACTTACCATCAACGAAGTGCGCCAACACTATTGGGTCATCAGGATGCGGCCAACTACGAAGAAAGTGCTGGCACAATGTCTGCAGTGTCGTATTCGCAAGGCACAACCTTCCGTGCCTGCGACCGGCGACCACCCGAGAACGCGCCTAGCACATCATCAGCGGCCGTTCACCTACACCGGGCTCGATTACTTCGGCCCGCTCTCAGTAACAGTCGGTCGACAGCATCACAAGAGGTACGTAGCACTATTCACGTGTCTCACCACCAGAGCCGTCCACCTCGAGATCGCCGCCAGCCTCAGCGCAGACTCCGCTATACTAGCGTTGCGCCGATTCGCCGCTCGCCGAGGCTGCCCCACCGAGATACACTCCGACAACGGCACCAACATGCACGGCGCCGACAAGGAGCTCCGAGACGCCTTCCAAAGGGAGGCCAGTCGTAGAGGCATCGTGTGGCGCTTCATCACGCCATCAGCGCCCTTCATGGGGGGCGCCTGGGAGCGCCTCGTACGATGCGTGAAGTCCGCCCTGTACACCGTCCTCCACGAGAGACATCCGCACGAAGAGGTATTGTCCACTCTACTGTGTGAGGCGGAGTACACAGTCAACAGTAGGCCACTCACGCACGTCTCCGTAGACAGCGACGACGACGAAGCCATCACGCCGAATCACTTCCTTCTCGGCGGGTCAGCAAGGTTGCCAATACCTGGCACATTCACCGAACAAGACATCAACAGCAAAAAGATGTGGCGGCGCTCGCAGATACTCGCCGACATGTTCTGGCGTCGTTGGGTACGAGAGTACCTGCCGGAGCTTCAGTACCGGCGGGAGCCGCACAGCCGCGGCCCCAGTCTACAGGTCGACGACCCCGTCCTCATAGCGGACGGTCAGCTGCCACGAAACACGTGGCCACGAGGCCGCATAATAGCCGTCTTCCCTGGGGGCGACGGAGAAGTCCGGACTGCTGAGGTACGCACTTCCGGCGGTACCCTGAAGCGTCCGGTGAAGAAACTCGTGCCCCTACCGAAATGATCCTGACATCGAGACGTCGAGGCGGTGGGCATCGTGACGGCGGGCCCCGACGACTATGTTCGTCGCTCGCCGGCATGGTGCAGTGCCGCGCCGACGTACAGCGAGTCGTCACTACACTGCACGGCGGGAGATATGTTCGCGACGAACGTCACCAAAACAAGTGTAAATAGTGTCTTTGAATCAATAGTGTAGAGTCAGTGATACATGGGCAATAACAGTGACGAATAAACAAGCGCGTCAGTGATTAGATTTAGTAAATAAACCGAACAGTAAGCGTTACACTCATATCGGCTCGAAAGTGGCATTGTATTTGATTAATTTAGTATTTTAATGAGATCCAGGTAGCCTAGATTGCGATCTAGGCCTGGATATAGTTTTTTAGCATGAACGTAGCCCTTCAGGAAAGCCACTTGTCGAGGATATGACGGTCTAACGCGCTAATCTGTGTTCATAGCATGTAAATTTGGTCTAACATACCGACAGTTGAAGGATCATTACAGGCTGGATAATGTAAACGCATAAAAGTAAATAGTAGATCTCGATAGGCCATACAACCTCCTTGTATATGGCACTCTATATACTTACAGTAACAGCACCGGTTTTCGTGTAAATTATCCTGAAAGATCCTTCAACCAACCAAGTTTTGAAAAGTTTTGTACTCATTTAGCTATATTTCTTTAATTTCAATAAAGAACTACCTATTTTTCGTGTTAGTATATAGATAACACTATGTACAAACTATGTTACGATTAAAATATAATTAGATATAAGTTCAGAATTGTAATAAAACAGGAAAAATGTAAATATCAAAGTGAAATTACATAATAAAATATCCTAAAAAACAGGAAGCGATTCGCGGCTCTCGTTACAGTCAAGTTCCGTAGTACGTTAGTAAAATCAGATTGTACCAAAATTGTAGTCATCAGTACGGCAAATATTATATTATAAAGTGAGTAAATCAAGCAGTAAAAAGTAGTGCGCGAAAGTCATGCCAATCGCTTCCTGAAAAGTTATGAAAGTTTATCAGTGTTCTTATTCCCAGTAACCCCTTTCCCTGTTAGTAAACGACTGAGGTATCTACAACCTACAGGTGTAGGACGTCAGCGCCGTCTAGATTCGAAGAGTATGCGTGTATAGTACCAATATTATCGTAGGACCAAACAGGCACACATACACCCCCGAGTCTAGCGATCACGCCCGTCCGGCACACCGCCAATCCACTTGAAATAAGGTAAGGGTCTTCCCAATCAACGAATTACCATTACATGGTTTATTTTTGAAGAAACAATAATAAAACTGGCCTTACACTAATGTCTTGTTTATCTAAAAAAAATAATATCATCCATACTTTAAATGGATTGCACGAGTTTTGACATAGTTGTCCCTTACCTCAATTTGCATTGTCATACTTTAAGCAGTGTCGACGCTACACCAATTTGAATCGAATAATATTTAGGTTCGGTGTCCGTTACACTAATTTGCTGATGAGAAGTATTGAATTGTTTATCCCTGTTACCTTTATTTACACACACTTCTAACTTCATAACACAAGATAGCACGTACTTGCACTATTACCATCCTTTTCTATCTCACAACGTCTTTCTTTGTGCGAAAGAGAGGATGATACCAATGCGAAAGCAGCGCGCGGGCATCAAAAAAGTCGCTATCAGTGCGAGTTCATCTGTCGTTTGGTCGGGATTGTGCACGGTTTTTGACAAAAACAGTGGTAAAAATGAAAAAACAAAACCATTTTAGAGGCTCTATTAGGATTATTTGCAGCTACTTTTTTATTTGAATAAAAATTCAAAGTAATTATAGGTAAAATTGTTACCATTTCTTTTAATAATTTGATTACAATAAACATATTCACTGAAATATAAATTGTTTTATTAAATCTATACAAATTAGCTATTACAATGTACAAACATTTCATTTCATTGTACTATGTAAGCATCATCTTCCTGCCCTTGTCCCATTTTATTTGTGGTCGGCGCAACACGTTTTCTTCTTCCATTCTCCCCTTTTAGACGTCACGGCCTCATTTACTCCTTTCTCTTTCATATCAGTCTTTACACAATCCATCCATCTTTTCTTTGGCCTTCCTCTCCCTCTCCATCCATCAATACTCATATCCATCACTCTTTTAGTCACATGCGTTTCATCCCTCCTCATTACATGTCCATACCAAGCCAAACGACTTCCTTTCAATTTTTCAGTAACCGGTGCCACTTTCAAACTTCCTCTAATATATTCATTCCTTACTTTATCCATTCTTGTCACTCCACACATCCATCTCAGCATTCTCATCTCCGCTACATGCAATCGTTTTTCATTCATCTTCTTCACAGTCCAGCATTCTGATCCATACAATACGACAGGTCTAATCACGGACTTGTATATTTTCCCCTTTAACTTGAGGGGCATCCGTGGGTCGCAAGTTGTTCCAGTGACCTGTCGCCATTTCATCCATCCTGAGTTGATCCGGTGCGTTACGTCCCGGTCTACTTCGCCATTTCCCTGAATAAGCGACCCGAGGTACCGAAAATCGGAGCAGACCGGTATGGGCGTTCCGGCAAGGGTTATGGGCACAGGACTGGAGAGACCGCCGAAATCACAAAACAAGTATTCCGTTTTGGTTCTACTTAATTTCAGGCTAACATTCTCCAGTCTTTGCCACCATACCTCCAATCTGCTCTGGACCTCTAGGCCACTCTCGGCAACTAACACAATGTCGTCGGCAAACAGCATACACCAGGGAGCCTCTTCCTGGATGTCGAACGTAAGAGCGTCCATTATCACCAGGAAGAGGTAAAGGCTTAGAGCCGACCCTTGGTGCAAGCCGACTGAAACATTGAAGCTGGCGGTAGTGCCTGCTGTAGACCGTACTTGGGTTCTACATCGACTATACATAGCACGGATCAACTGCACATACTTCCCAGGCACACTTTTCTCCTTAAGGGCCCACCACAAAATCTCACGGGGTACCCGGTCGTATGCCTTTTCGAGGTCTATAAACACCATGTGCAAGTTTTTATGTGCACCTCTATATTTTTCGCACAGCTGGCGGATAGCGAAAAGAAAGAAAAGAAAAGAAGAAAGAAAGAAAGAAAAAATATTTATTTGACGTCAGTATTAAGCACACACACAATAATAATAACAAAATTACCAAAAGGACAAAAATACATAGTATGTACTGTGTGCCTCACGGCTGCGCCAAAAAGGTCCATTTCAGCATTCATGCCAGACAGGTTATGCTGTCTGACGCTGGTCTTCCAATGAACCTTGACGGGGGAAGGGACAAACAGAAAACAGTTTCAAACATTAAAATATATAAATAAATGGCTATCTGTACAATAAAAAAATATATATATTTATAAAAATAGGGTAAATTGATGAAATGTACGAGTTCGTGCTTATGAAGAAAATGTATGTAAAGTAATAAGTATTTAATTGTGTTAGAAAGCAATACTGGTAACAATAAATAAATAGGTACACAGATAAGATATTATACCGTATACTTACTTAATGTCAAACAACTACCCAGGTATGGATTAATTTCATATTTGTGCAATGCTATGAAGACCAAGCGTGTTTTGCGTCTGTGTCTTGCTCCCACCCCACCTTCGCGTCCCCTGCTCGCGCGCCACACATCATACGACCAAACGACTTCGTCACACGACGCATTGTTCCTCTGGAACTGCTAGCGCGATGACGTACTATGCGTCAAAAAGTGTGAAACAGTCACGGTGCACGGTGGCGCGGCGCAGCGCCCGCCGCCGCCCGCGCCGCACGAGTCTTCTGCGCTCACGCGACGGGTCTCGCTCACGTGATTCGTTACCTACCTACTTATATCTGGTCGACGCTTAGTAACAAGTAAACATGATGCTTTCTCGGAAATAGTGATACATAGATTGATTATGCCTTGCCGATAGATGATAAACCTTAGGTGAGTGTTTGTTATTAATAGGTACCTAACGTGTTTGTTGTTCATACTTTTGTTTTGTTAAAAAGTTGTTTTTTTTTTTTTCAAAGTAAATTTAAATATTTTTTTATCTTTTTAAGGATCTTATGGGAGGTGGCATAAAAACTCAACAGAGAGTAGCGGCATACAACATACTTGAGACATCCCCTGCAGGCTGTTGTCTTATGATGAGGACTGTAACGGATTGGCGTGGAACAGGCATAGCTGTGGTACTAGCTGTATTAAGTTGGTGTGGCGCTCGGAAGATTATGGTTCGTGAACAATGTTATGATTATGGTCGCAATAGTTCGCGTGTCTGCATAAGAAGGTACTTGGTGCAGTCGTACGAAAGTGCTGCAAATTACCTACTAAGCGTTTATATAATTGAAACATTTATTGTAACCATATCCAGTTTCTGCTGTGCTGCTATCAAATACTGCCGCAGTCGTGTTCTGAACGTGTGAATAGTGCCCAGTACCCGTAATGGTGGAGGAATATTATTCCACACCTTAGATGCGGCATATCGGAAAGTACCTCTGAAAGCTGCTGTCCTATGAGATTGTGTTGATAATTGTTGGGCACAAAGCCTAGGTGCGCACTCTCGTTTACTAGCCATCCAACGTAACTTGTCGTACAAATACTTCGGCTTCGTAGTCCTAATAACACCAAACAGTAGACACGCAAGGTGTAACTTTCGTCTCGACTTCATTTTAAGCATACAATGTTTGTTCAGATAAGGGGTGACATGACTTCTAGGGGGAACCGAGTAACAGAATCGAGCACACGCATTTTGGACTCTTTGTATAAGTCTATCCGTACGAGCCAGCAAACGTGGGCCGTAAACCGTATCAGCGCAATTAAGTTTGGATAGTACAAGGGTTTCGACCAGCTGTTCGCGAAGTTTTTCCGACAGGTAAGGCCTCATTTTGTACAGCAGTTTCAGGCGGTAAAAACAGTTTTTCACGGAGTTAGCGACGTGTTTCTCAAACCTAAGGCTATTTTCCATACACAACCCTAGGTTCCGCGCATCATTAACTCGGTCAATAGGCTCACCCATTAGAGTCAACTTAACCCTTAAAGGTACCTTCTTTAACTGCTGCTTCGTACCAAACAACATATACTTAGTTTTCAATGGGTTTAAAGCTAGGCAGTTCTCATCTGACCAAGTAGTAATTCTTTCCAGGTCGTCATTTAGGTCTTTAATAGCCGTGTCAATGTCGTCAGGATTAAAAGACAAATATAACTGCACATCGTCAGCATAAATGTGATATTTGCATTTCTGCAGACATTTTATTATGTCTGCACAATATAAAATAAAAATAATCGGACCCAAGATAGATCCCTGAGGAACTCCTCTTTCTATTGAAGTAAGGGCCGAAGTCAGAGTAGTCCCGTCCGGCAACCGTAATTCCACGAGTTGTTTTCTGTCACTGAGGTAACTATGGAACCACTGGATTGCATTTTTGTCGAAACCGTAGTATTTTAACTTCGATAACAATAGTGGGACATTTATGCAATCAAATGCACGGGAAAAGTCAAGTAGCACCATAAGTGTACACATGCCCTTATCTTGGGCGGACAAAATGTTATCAGTGACGTCCAGCAATGCCGTAGAAGTACTGCGCTGTTTCCTGAAACCAGATTGCAGGTCGGGTAATATCTCGTTCTCTTCCAAAAACTTGGTCAATTGACGGCATACTACCTTCTCCATTACCTTTGAAAGACAGGGCAGAACACTGACAGGCCGTAAGTCTTTAACCTCTATAGGGTTTGGATTCTTGGGTAGAGGTCTGACTGTTGCAATTTTCCATTGGTAGGGAAACTTAGCTGTCCATATGGAGCAATTGATCATATCAGTGATAGTTGCTAAGGTGTATGGCATAGTTAGGGTAAGCATGCTCAGGGTTATGTTGTGTCAAAATGGCATCCGTCGTTCCCCGACCAGGCATAAAACCGAATTGGTTCTGTGAAATTTCACTCTCTTCTCTCAGTCGCCTTTCAATAACTTTTTCCCAAACTTTCATACTATGTGACATTAGCTTCATTCCTCTATAATTGTTACACTCCAGCACATCACCTTTGTTTTTAAAAATGGGCACCAGCGAACTGTTACACCATTCGTCAGATATGGCTTCTTCCAGCAACAATTTATTGAAGAATAAAGCTAACCACGTCCATCCGTCCATCCGCAATAACTTCCATACTTCAACCGGTATTCCGTCCGGTCCTAATGCTTTACCATTCTTCATTCCATTTACTGCAATCCTTACTTCATCCACGCTAACCTTTCTCACTAGGCCCTCATTCACTGGTTTATTTTCGAGTACCCCACTCCAGTAATTCTCTTCATTCATTAGTCTTTCAAAGTAACCCATCTATCCTTAATTTTCTCATCATCCGAAATAACCATTCCAGCTTCGTCTTTAACGCATTTGACCTGACAAACATCCTTCGCCTTTCTCTCTCTAGCTCTAGCAAGCCGGTATAGCTGTTTTTGGCCTGCTGGACTATCCAGTGTGTCATAGAGTTTATTCTGGGCGTTTGCTCTCGCTATAGCCACAGATCTCTTAGCCTTTTTCTTGAGAGCATCATACTCACGCTTCTTTTCAGCTTTCAAACTAGCACTCTCATTTCCAACACTCTGCCATTCTTTGAACTTCTTCTTTTTATCCTTCAGCACATTCTGTATCTCTGGCGACCACCACCATGTATCCCGGTCTATCGTGCCCTTTCCTTTCGTTTCTTCCAAAATACCTTTTGCTGCGCTCCTTATACACCGAGCCATCTCATTCCAACATTCATTTACACTTTGATCATTCATATCACCCATCTCTATCATTTTATCCACCACTCGTTCTATTAATTTCTTCGCACAATCATACTTCTCTAGCATATGCCATTTTATTTTAGAGGGAGGTCGCTCTTTTTGTTTAATAAACCTTATTTGAACGACTACTTCCATAACCAGGAGTCTATGTTGTGAGACCAAGTCTTCTCCCGGTAGCACTTTGCAGTCTTTGATGTGCTTAAGGTTGTTGCGTCTGACGAGGAAGTAGTCGATTTGTGTGTTATGCAAACCACTTTTATACGTTATGAGATGTCCATCGGCTTTTTGGAACCAAGTGTTGGCCACTGCCAGATCAAATGCAGTAGCCGATTGCAGTAGAGTTTCCCCCTCATTGTTGAGATTACCATATCCCCATCCCCCGTGTACTCTTTCATAACTTCTTCTCATTCTTCCCACATGTCCATTAAAATCACCTCCAATTATCAATTCTTCATTGTACTATGTAAGCAACACACAAAAAACAGACACACGGTTCTAATTTCTAATACATTTTCATGTCTCTTAAATGATTTCTTGTAACAATAATAACGATTTCCAAATTTATTATATCCGTACGTCAAAAGTGTGTACTTCATTTTATGTCAAAAATCTCTTTACACTGTATTTTTTCCATAATTTTTTTCAACAAGTGCTTTACACTATTTTTACATTAATAAATTGAATCCAACGCTGAGGTCAATTTAATGTAAGGGACGAGACTACAAGATACTTGGTCAGTAAGGGACATTACTAACAAAATACGTTGTTGTAAGGGACATCTATTTTCTTAAATAGCTAATTTATTTAAATAAATGTTACACGTGTAGATAGAGCACTAAAATACAAGATTATGTGTGAAATCAGACCCGAAAAAGGTTAATAAGAAAAAAAGTTATAGGCGATTTAGTCCGAAAAAAAACTTTGTCGGCCTCTCCTGAAAAATCGTATTTTGTCCCTTACCTCAATTGAACCTACGGTCGACGATATGATACATGGAAAGAAGGAGCGCCATCTGGACCGCCTTGCTGTGATAAACGTTGTTGTGCGGGAGGAACAAGATTTAATAGAACCAGCAGTGGGTGGTTTGACTCTGAGACATTTCGAGATTAGTTTAACAAATGCTTTCTACCTCATGCTAAAAATCAGTAGACATTGTACTTAATAATTTAATTTAAAAACAAGAAAAGAACTGATTAGAATACAATTTTCGGTAATTTGATAGTTAAACTATTGCTAATTTCTAACTAAGTAAAATTATGTTCCTAAATCGTAAAATAAAGACTGATTAGAGTAAAACAGAGTAGTCTGTGTAGTGTGTCTGTCAAAGTTTTAAAAGCAGCATTAAAGCATAAAAATGCTTATAAAATGAAAAATTACCGGTCGATTTTTTTTATTTTTTTTTTCCGTAGTATCGTTTCGGGTCTACTTTCGAATTCCATAGTAAAAACATGGGTTATCAAAGTATCCCCACTCACGGTTTAACTTTGATCGCTTACTTTTCAATTTTTTTTTCTGAAATTATTAAAATATAGCATGTTAAAATTAGCTTATTCAAATCTACACGAAAAACCGGTTATTATACTTTTAAACAATAATAATTTCGCTAAAAATGAGAATGCTACAGTCTTATAAAGTTAAAAATTGATCAAAGTATCCCCATTTTACGGTATATAGTGTAAGTGTTATGTAATATTGTGTTCGCTTTCCCACAGTTTTCCTTATCAAATGAGCGCCCTGCGGGGTTCCGTATACAGTCCATTGACTACTCAGCACGGCTCAAGATCGAATTAAGGATATTGTTTTTTTTTCTGCTCAGGAAATGAAGCAAGAAGCTGTTTTCCTTTTGTTTTTGTCAAGAACAGGAGAAAAAATATTTTTTAAATACTTTTTGGCTATTTTACTACGAGATCGTTTCTGACTGTTTAATTTTTTATCTGCGTGGTAGATAGTGCTTATGGCTCATCCAGATATGCTGAAACAGCCTCGAATGCTAGATTTCACATAAAAATATGTGTGAATAAACTCGCACTCTTGAACTTTCATAGAATGAATGCTAAGGGCTTCATTTAGATGTTGCTCAGATTTAATTAAAATGAGCATTAATATTGTATTCATAATGTGAATACAATAGTAATCCTTAGAAAATCTCTTGTTCTCCCTATCATTGCCATCATTTTTAGGGTTCCGTAGCCAAATGGCGAAAAACGGAACCCTATGGATTCGTCATGTCTGTCTGTCTGTCTTTCTGTCCGTCCGTATGTCACAGCCACTTTATTCCGAAACAATACTAGCTATGCTGTTGAAACTTGGTATGTAGAAGTATTCTGTGAACCGCATTAAAATTTTCACACAAAAATAGAAAATACTTGGTTGACGGCTACGTTAAGCGTTACTTTACACATTGCATGTAACATTCGAAAACCAATACATTATTCTGCTAATTTACCAGGTAGGTACTTCCCAACATTCCTTACAAAAACGAGTCCATTGTGTAACACAAAATGAAAAACCATTGAATCCATTTAAACCCATCCTTACAATGAAAATAGCTTAATTCCTGAATGAGAATTAAACCTTTGAATCATTAATCGGTAAATGAAAACCGGATGAGCGGAGCGGAAGAAAAACGGACAAAAGTCGCGATAATGGTTTTGCTCCCGGATTGCGTTAGTAGTCATTAATTGAAACGTTTTACGTGGCAACACTGGTTTGCGTTACGTGAATGGATTTTTATATCCGCCTGTATCTGACTGGCAGTAAAGTTTCGACTATAAATAGACTACAGACTAAGCTGGTTTGCGTTTTCCTAGAAAATACAGGATTATAGCTTTAGGATTAGTGTTTTCAGAAATAGATGCGTTTGGGTTAGGTCTTATAATGTGAATTCATAATTCGTTGTTACGGTATCTACTCGTACTTGTTATTTCTGTTTATAAAGTCGAGAGCGGCAATGCGAACCATAACCTACAGAATAAGGATGTTGTGGCAAATAACAAGTAAATTTTCGTACTTAAATAGTATTTACTTAGTATGGGACCTAAAAATGTTAATGAAGTACTGCAAAGCATTGGGACATTGTGAGCTAAAAAGAAGCATTATCACTAGAAATGGGCTAAATAAATTTGGCCTAGTGGCCGACAAGTCGATTTCTAAACGGCCAACTAATCGGCAGATTAGTCGGGTAAGCCGATTATTACTTTTGGTGGAGTTAAGTGACCATGTCCATGGCGTTTGATGTACAGCTGAATCGCTCGCAGTGAGTACATCATATATTCAAGGTAGCACCTTCAAATATTCAAATTTCACACAATTTGAAATTATATTTTTCTTGATAAAACTTTGATTTTGATTACCAAACAAAGAGTTTCGGCTCCTACTTGTAGATTATGTAACAAACCGTTAGTCTGTTTAAATAAAAAAATATTGACAATAATGTCTCAAAGTTATAATTTTATAATTTTGAGCCACTAAATACAATTTAAACGATGCCGCGACGCTTAGCTTGTGGCTCACCGATGTAAGGATGACAGACACATCTGTATTGTTTCGTTTTCTTATCCTTGAACTGATATGTTGGCAGTTTTTGCTGCCTTCTTTTGTTTTTGTACAAATGGGACTTGATTGAATATTTTTCTTTCTACTTTCAAATTATTGTTTTTAAAATTCGAACTAAAATCTCCTGACGCATCACCCGACATCGATTTTATACTGGCAGGTTATTGTGACACTACTTAAAAAAAAACAAGTTCAAATACAGAACATTTTGTCTCCGTTCCATATTTCCTCCACCTACAAAGATACAGCCACGCTGTAGTGAACGTGACTTATCACAATCAGAGAGCTCTCAATATGAACGCCATAACTTCTCAGAGGTTTCAATATGTCATGCAAGCTTTCACGTTGGCAAAGGAAAATGAAACTGTTCTAAGAGTCGTTGAACCTTATTTAGAATGAGAGTTGAAGATGACTTCTTCATCTTTGGGATGTGCAAGAGCTTTGGGAATGGATGGTTTGGCTAAATTTCGAAGCAAGAATTTTGATGACTTTGATAAAAATCTTTGCACATCGTCCTCATCATCATGGTTTGGCTTCCAGTCTAACGGGATGTAGTAGAATACCCGTATTGTACATAAGGGACTGCCTATCAGGCCTCCACAGTCCACAACTCACTTAGCATTGAGTAATACGATGTCTTAAATGTATATTAAAATAAATATTACAAATCGAATTAATTGTAAAGTCGAGTTAATATTAATTTCAGTTAATTAAATACAAAATATTAAAGACTAGCTTCTGCCCGCGACTTCGTACGCGGATCCTGTTGCTTTTGCCAGCGACACCGGGTTCGTCAAAATCGAAGATCTGAAACGTCTAATTCTAAGAGCCCGGGGACGGGAAAATAGTAATAATCTTTCCCACCTGAGCAACACATACCGTTTGTTTCTTTTTGCCATTTAACAGCTTCACAAAAAGTAAAATTTTGAACCATACCTCCGATGGCCGAATATGTGGCGTACTCAACCATAGGAGTATACGTAAATTTCCCTTTCCTTTTACCTTTTCTATACCAAGCTATACGAGCTCAGAGACTTGTACATTCCCGTTAAACCTTTAAAAAAATCAACACACCCCCCCTGGTACACCAGTGCTTTAATTAAAATATTAAAAGAAAAACACAAATACCACAACAAATACAAAAATTACGGCAACTTATCCGATTATAACTCTTTTTCTCTCTTGCGAAACCGAGCTAAGGAATTAGAGGTTGTTTGTTTTGATGCCTATATGGAAAAAATAGAATCCTCAATCGCCAAAAATCCTAAATGTTTCTGGTCGTATATCAAAAGCAAAAGAAGTGGTAATACGTTACCCAACGTGTTACACTACATGGACTCGTCCGCAGACACCGGCGAGGGTATCACTGAGCTTTTTTCTTCCTACTTTCAGTCTACCTTCCAAGAACCTGACTCAGAATCTGACGATCTGGATTTTAATAACGATACTCATCCAGCTAGCTCGGTGAACCTGAGTACAGTTAGCGTGTGTCCGGAGACGGTACACAAGCTACTCATAGGCTTGGACCCATCTAAATCTGGTGGGCCAGATTTGATACCTCCCATTTTCATAATTAATTGTGCAAAGAGCCTGGTGGCACCAGTCTGTGTGCTGTTTGAGCGGTCGTTAAGGGAAGGTATTGTCCCAAAGATGTGGAAATCGGCATTTATTACACCAATTTTTAAAAAGGGGGATAAATCTAAAATAGAAAACTACCGTCCCATTTCTAAATTATGTATTTTCTCTAAAGTTCTTGAACGAATAGTACATACGGAAGTTTACTCAGTTATGCAACGTCATTTCGGCGACGAACAACATGGTTTCCTCAGAAAACGGTCAACTGCCTCCAACCTGATACTATCCAATGAAATTATAACCACTGGGATGGACGACCGATGCCAGGTCGACGCGATATACACAGACTACAGCAAATGCTTTGACCGTATAGATCATCGCGTGCTTCTTCAGAAGCTAATATCTGCAGGAATACGCGGTGATCTATATCGGTGGTTTTCTTCATACATAGAAAACCGTACACAAGCTGTGGTTCTGCGTGGATACACGTCTGGATGGAAATCCGTCCCATCAGGAGTGCCCCAAGGCTCAATCTTAGGGCCGTTATTGTTTACAATATTTATTTTAGACATTAAAAAATGCTTTAGAAACTCACATATCCTATTATACGCAGATGACATGAAGGTCCTAAAGTCCATACGCACATTATCTGACACAGAGCTACTTCAGTCAGACCTTGACAGATTCGTCCAATATTGCAAAATTAACAAATTACAATTAAATGTATCCAAATGTTTTCACGTAGTATTCACTCGCCAGAAATCTATTATTGGCCCAGGGTATAAACTAGATGGTGCTTACATAAGTAAAGAAACCAGTATCAGGGATCTTGGTGTCGTACACGACAGCAAGCTGCTTTTTGATAATCATATTGAAGCAGTCGTCAACAAGGCGTTCAAAGCCTTAGGCTTCATTACTAGAGCTTGTTCTAGTTTTCGTTCCCTAAAACCATTAAAGGTTCTTTATTGTTCTCTAGTGCGTAGCAATCTTGAGTACGTTTCTCAAGTATGGAATCCTCAATATGAGATTTACAAAACTCGTATTGAGTCTGTTCAGAGGAAATTTTTGCGTTACTTGGACTTCAAGGCTGGGCAATTCTCAGTCGACTATGAACACCGCTGTAAGCGATATCATTTCTTACCATTGGAAGTAAGACGTAATATCAGTGATATCTGTTTTTTAGTGAACATCGCAAACGGCTCGGTTGATTGTCCTGAACTACTCAGCAAAATACTACTTCGCACTAATCTTAACAATTTAAGAAAACGGCCTCTTCTCCAAGTACCATTCGCATCGACAAAGTACAGGCGCAATGCCTTCTGCATACGTAGTGTTATAGCTCTAAATAGTTTACCGTCACACCGGGAAATCGATCTGTTTTGCACCAGCGCACACAAAATTAGAAAGATTTTGAACAAGGAGTATTTTGGTGACAGCCATAAATAGCTTTAGTTTTTTTTTTTTTTTTTTATTTTGATATTGCACGACTTGACATACCTCATACCACATAACTCATATTATTATCTCGACATATTTACCAATATTATATTCTGTTTATTGTGTGTTTTGTTTTGTAATCGCTGTAATTGGTCAACGCATGTAACTCATTACTATTTAGATATATATATGTGAAAGCTTGTAATTAGCAATCGTAACTACTTATACATGTTTTTTTTTATTATTGTTATTAGTCTGTAAGCTTTCTTTAAAATTAAATAAATAAATAAATAAATAAATGAACTCCGTTTCTTATCAACCCAAGGAAGGTCGTCATGCCCTACGGCTATATCTTGAGACACCCGATTCTTCAGATGTTATCGACATTCTGTTCAGAGAATGTCGAAGTCTTCGCGCTCTTCTTCTGTCTCTTCATGCCGTACTCCAGCAATTCTTTCTCTCTCACTTTCTAACAGATTATGAATATTTTGTTGTGTGCGTGTTCGGCGCTCTTCTTCTGGCTCTTCATGCCAAAAACACTCAAATAAAATAAGCTCGAATTCATATTTAAGTATTCGATAAAATAAAAATAATAAATGGGAGTTTTGGCCAGTAAAGTCAAATTTTAAATGATATACCATCGTCATCGAAAATCGAAAATCAGTCCTAAACTGTTACCGCCTTAACCACGTGGAGGTACTCCCAGTTTTTGTTATTTTATAATTACACAGTGAAATTAGTGATAGCTTTGCAATAATTTTCACATCAGATGTTTCTGATCTTCGATTTTTATAAGTCAACAGGAAATGCACATCAGACCGAACAACTTTTGCTAAGACGACATCATTCCTATGTGTTATGGTGTAGCTGGGCTCTTAGAGTTCCACAACAGGTGTTCCAGATCTTCGATTTTCATAAATCAACAGAGGGTGCTCATCAAATTGAACAACTTTTGCTAAGACGTCATTCCTATATGTGTTACGGTGTAGCTGGGCTATTGGAGTTCCACGACAGGTGTCCCAGATCTTCGATTTTTATAAGTCAACAGAGAGTGCTCATCAGTATGAACAACTTTTGCTAAGACGTCATTCCTATATGTGTTATGGTGTAGCTGGGCTATTGGAGTTCCACGACAGGTGTCCCAGATCTTCGATTTTTATAAATCAACAGAGAGTGCTCATCAGATTGAACAACTTTTGCTAAGACGTCATTCCTATATGTGTTACGGTGTAGCTGGGCTATTGGAGTTCCACGACAGGTGTCCCAGATCTTCGATTTTAATAAGTCAACAGAGAGTGCTCATAATGTGCAGGACGGCGAATTAATATTAGTAATAGTTAAGGTTCGATTACCTAGTTATGTTTAGAATATTTCGTTGTATTCTTATGTCTCACCATTGTCTTACTAATGTTAGTTTGATGTTCTAAGAAACACAGCTGTGGCAGATATTCACACGAAACAAATGTACAAACAGTTTAACAAATAGTTCTTAAATAATAGTTTGAATAGATTTTGATGTACCGATACACCGACAAAGTAAACAATGCTTAATGTTCGCCGCCTAGTTTAAGGTAATAAACGTTTATGCATTTATTATACTCAGTTGCCGACGGCGAGAAATTCCCACGCCGCACACGTGTACGTAGATCTAAGGTTGTTACAAATAAAGACAAGCTCGGGGTAAGGCAGACTCGAGGGGAGGAACGGAGAGTCGCACAATATAAAAGGGCGGCAGCCACGCCGCACGCGTAGTATTCTTTTCGCACTCTCATCAGTTAGTTGGGTTGTGATCAGTTGGAGATAGCGCATACAGCATATCAGAAGACTCCCGATCCCCTCAAGCCAGCCGGACCACGGCAATTGAAATATCAAGACTGAATTTTATTAACCCGTCTCCTGTAATTAACCAGTCATAGGTGCGCCTCAGGCACATGTTGGTCCTTCGAGCCGGATAGAAGCCTGAAGAAAGGAGACTCGAATTGAAGAAAGAAAATTCAAGAAAAATAATGGCACCAGTTACAAGATCGAACGGGAAGGGCCGCACCCCAGCCCAACTAATCATCGACGCGGAGGGCACCACAACCGAAGGAGGATCCTCATCAGCGACAACCACAGCGGACAACGGGACGAACCAGACATTGACTTCGGAGACGACACAGCCACATTCTCAGGAGTCAACAGACACGCCGTCTACCCCTCGCCCCCCCGCGCCGCCGTCAACGAAGTCCGTGAGAACTACCTCAAGCCGACGTGCCTACCGCATCGCCAAAGCCAAACAAGAGATGTTAAGAATTAAGCTTGAACTTGCCCAAGCTCGCCTCGCCGAAATCGAGGCCGAAGAGGACAGCGACGATGCCACCGTGCTCTCCACAACACAGTTAGACGACAAGAACGGCGACTGGTTAAAATCAAGCCAACGCGAAGTCCTCGCAATTACCCAGGCGCCCCACTTTGCAGAGCACTACGTCGCACCAGGACCCTCAGCCCCGCCGCCGCTGCCGAGCGGCGAGGCGAAGCCCCCCTCACCGCCGACGACGAGCACCCCTGCCGAGCTCCCCGCGCCGCCGCTGCCGAGCGTCGCAGTGGAGCTACCCCCGCGCACCGCAACCGTCAATGCCCCCGCCGCTGCCGCGGCGCATGCACGTGCGTCCGATGTCCCACTAAACGCCGCCGCCCCCGTCTTCACCCCCGCGCCAGCCGTCGCGGATGCCTCCTTGGTGAAGAGGAGCTCCCAAGTGGACATCACCGAACTAGCCACCGCCATTGCCGCCGCCGCCCGCGCCGGCAACGCCCCCCGTCTCACTGCCGAGCTTCCCGCCTACGGAGGGTCACAGCAAGAGTGGCTAGTATATTTACCATGGGTAAACGTCTGCTTATTACTGGCTGGTGTTATGTGTGTATCCATACGTTTATTAACTGACGAGAAAATGTTTCGAGCTTCCAGAAATCGGAGCATTCAACCGAATGAAGCTGTGGTTATACGAGTAGGTATATAGTGTAAGTGTTATGTAATATTGTGTTCGCTTTCCCACAGTTTTCCTTATCAAATGAGCGCCCTGCGGGGTTCCGTATACAGTCCATTGACTACTCAGCACGGCTCAAGATCGAATTAAGGATATTGTTTTTTTTTCTGCTCAGGAAATGAAGCAAGAAGCTGTTTTCCTTTTGTTTTTGTCAAGAACAGGAGAAAAAATATTTGTTAAATACTTTTTGGCTATTTTACTACGAGATCGTTTCTGACTGTTTAATTTTTTATCTGCGTGGTAGATAGTGCTTATGGCTCATCCAGATATGCTGGAACAGCCTCGAATGCTAGATTTCACATAAAAATATGTGTGAATAAACTCGCACTCTTGAACTTTCATAGAATGAATGCTAAGGGCTTCATTTAGATGTTGCTCAGATTTAATTAAAATGAGCATTAATATTGTATTCATAATGTGAATACAATAGTAATCCTTAGAAAATCTCTTGTTCTCCCTATCATTGCCATCATTTTTAGGGTTCCGTAGCCAAATGGCGAAAAACGGAACCCTATGGATTCGTCATGTCTGTCTGTCTGTCTTTCTGTCCGTCCGTATGTCACAGCCACTTTATTCCGAAACAATACTAGCTATGCTGTTGAAACTTGGTATGTAGAAGTATTCTGTGAACCGCATTAAAATTTTCACACAAAAATAGAAAAAAAAACAATAAATTTTGGGGGTTCCCCATACTTAGAACTGAAACTTTTTTTTCATCAAACCCATACTTGTGGGGTATCTATGGATAGGTCTTCAAAAATGATATTGAGGTTTCTAGTTTATTTTTTTTCTAAACTGAATAGTTTGCGCGAGAGACACTTCCAAAGTGGTAAAATGTAAAATGTATCCCCCCCCCCCCAGTAACTTCTAAAATAAGAGAATGATAAAACTAATAAAAACATATAATCTACATTACTATGTAAACTTCCACCGAAAATACGGATATATTGGAGGTCAAAGTACCAACTCCTTCACAGGTTCAAAAGAATACAAGTTTTTGATGTTGTTTCTTTAAATTCCACCATGAAATGTATACTATTCAATGCATCCACCAGCACAATGTTAGAGTAACTTAGTTTGATGTTCAAAATACTTGGTTGACGGCTACGTTAAGCGTTACTTTACACATTGCATGTAACATTCGAAAACCAATACATTATTCTGCTAATTTACCAGGTAGGTACTTCCCAACATTCCTTACAAAAACGAGTCCATTGTGTAACACAAAATGAAAAACCATTGAATCCATTTAAACCCATCCTTACAATGAAAATAGCTTAATTCCTGAATGAGAATTAAACCTTTGAATCATTAATCGGTAAATGAAAACCGGATGAGCGGAGCGGAAGAAAAACGGACAAAAGTCGCGATAATGGTTTTGCTCCCGGATTGCGTTAGTAGTCATTAATTGAAACGTTTTACGTGGCAACACTGGTTTGCGTTACGTGAATGGATTTTTATATCCGCCTGTATCTGACTGGCAGTAAAGTTTCGACTATAAATAGACTACAGACTAAGCTGGTTTGCGTTTTCCTAGAAAATACAGGATTATAGCTTTAGGATTAGTGTTTTCAGAAATAGATGCGTTTGGGTTAGGTCTTATAATGTGAATTCATAATTCGTTGTTACGGTATCTACTCGTACTTGTTATTTCTGTTTATAAAGTCGAGAGCGGCAATGCGAACCATAACCTACTGTTTATTGCAATAAGGTTGTATTTGGTTTGAGGGACTTTTAGAAAAAAATAGACGTGTGTTTGTCGCGAAGATTTATTTTCAACTGCCAATACAAATCGGTTTAGTGGACTGTATGTGATCATCTACATATATAGACACGATAGATAGCTCAACGTTCGTTAGTATGTGAATACTTGCTTAAACATTCCGCCCCCCAAAGAACGCCGTTCTTTAATATGAATTTACAAATAATAGGTATAGGTACACAACTACAATTTTAAAATAACAATCAATAAATTTATGACATCTTACTTGAGGTGATGAGGTAAGTTTAACAACACTATAATTTAATTAGTACCAAAGTAATATCCACAACACTACAACAAAATAATATCACTACACAGGTAACGTTTACAATTTATACATATGTATATACTGGTACCTACATCTATGAGAGGGCCGGAATCATACTTTACTCAGCTGTACGTATAAATTACTTATCTCACGCTTTTAAAACTAGTCAATTAAGAATTTATTGGTAAAAGGTAAGTACTTAGTTCACATAACATTTACGTTTACATTATTTTTAAACATCATTATATAAAGGTAATGGACACTAAGTTTCACGGTAAGTTATAAGTTTTTTATCTTTCTTAGCTATAAGTAGTTAGTTTTAATTTAATAATTAGGTACACACAATATTAGTTTTACAAAGAGTAGTTAGCACTAATCCTAAGTTCATTTAGTTAAGATACATATTTTATTCACAGGACGTTTTAAAACATTGTTCTTACATCTAATTGATACAACTCGAGTAAGATTATCGGGGCCAACATGTTTTTGAGTTACTCTTCCTAATATCCACTTACTAGGTGGAATATTATCATCTTTTAGGATAACTATGTCATCGATTTCTGGTTCAAGTTGTTTTGTGTTCCATTTGTATATTTTATTAAGATTGACAAGATATTCTTTATACCACCTTTTCCAGAAATCGTTGACCATTTTTTGGACTAACCTCCATCGTTCAAGATTAGGTACATCTTTACAAGGTGTATAATTCTCATCTGATAGATTTAATAAAGGTTCGCCGACCAGAAAGTGACCCGGTGTCAGGGGAAGAGGGTCATTGGGGTCATCACTTAAAACAGAAATAGGACGCGAATTTAAACAAGATTCAATCTGTGCTAACACAGTGGTAAGTTCCTCGTAGGTGAGTGTACTATTTCCGATTACCTTTGTGAGGTGTATTTTTGTACTGCGTACCCCAGCCTCCCACAAACCCCCAAAATTAGGCGCATGTGGAGGGATAAAATGCCATGTAGTACGTTCTAAAGTTAACAACTCTGCTATCTCACTAGGAATAGAAGACTTGGCCTTATCAAACATATCTCTTAGCTGCTTGTCTGCTCCCACAAAATTAGTGCCATTGTCACTAAAAAGGTCCTGACAATGTCCTCGTCTGGCTGTAAAGCGCCTGAAAGCGGCGATGAATCCCTTAGAAGTCAGGTCTGTAACAGCCTCCAGGTGCACAGCACGTGTTGCCATGCAAATGAAAAGACAGATATAGCCCTTATATGACTTTGATCCTCTGCCTGGTGAAAATCTGATATTGATGGGTCCTGCATAATCTACACCAGCTGATCTGAAAGGTTTGCTGGGTTTTATTCGTACTTCTGGTAGCTGGCCCATCAACTGTACTGCATTGTTTTTTGCATATCTAATACAAGTTGTACATTCTCGGTAATATCCTTTTGCTTGATCCTTAGCTCGTAGTATCCAGAACCTCGACCTCAAGTAATTTAACATTACTTGTGGTCCACCATGCATTGTGTTCTGATGGGCATCTTTAATTATTAGTCTACTAAGATGGCTCTTAGCAGGTAAAATTATAGGATGCTTTGTGTCATACGCAGCTTGCGACTGTTGAATACGTCCGCCAACTCTTAAAATACCATTATCATCTATAATGGGACAAAGATTGCGTAGTTTGCTTCTTTTGAGAACACTGCCTTGAGATTTTAACTGCTTTATTTCTTGATTAAATTCTATACCTTGAATTTGTTTAATGCAATTATTAAGAGTTTCATTTATTTCTTGTGTTGTAATAAATTTAGTATTATGTTTAAGTTTGTGTTTATTTAAATTTAACCATCTTCTACAGTATGAAATTACTCTCAACATTTTCTGTAAATTAGAAAACTTAGTCCAAATTAAGTCCTCTTCAGTATTCAATAAAGCAGTGAAAACTCTGGCTTTCTCTTCTTCTTGTGTATCCTCGACATCAACTAAATTCATGTTCAGGTCTAGTGCAGACAACCAAGCTGGACCATTCCACCACAGTAAGTTATTTATCAACTGTGAGGCCTGTAAGCCTCTTGAGGCGCAATCAGCCGGGTTTGTGTCTGTAGTCACATGACCCCATTGCTCGTAATCTAGAATGTTCAATATCTCAGAGACTCGGTTGCTGACGAATGTGTTCCAACGACTCGCCCCGCCCTTTAACCAGGCTAGAACTATGGTCGAGTCTGTCCATGCGTGTAAATTTTCTTTGGCTATATTCATTACTTGCGCTGCCTCAAAAATCAATTTGGCTGCTAGTGTAGCCCCACAGAGTTCCAACCTCGGAATAGATAACTGCTTCTCAATAGGAGCAACCTTTGTTTTTGCCGATATTAAATTTACGTAGACTCTGTCTTCCTCTACTACTCGAATATACACTGCTGCCCCATATGCTGTCTGCGAAGCGTCTGCGAAGACGTGCAGCTCTATTGTAGATGAGTGGGAACATTGTAACCACCTTGGTATAGAAACGTTTCTAATGTGAACTAAGTTCTCTCTGAAGTGTAACCATTCTGTTAGCAGCTCTCCACTTAAGGTGTCGTCCCATCCTAATCCTATTTTCCATAACTTCTGTATCATCAATTTTGCTATGACAACAACAGGGGCGATCCACCCTAGCGGATCATACAATTTAGCAACATCAGAAAGAATACGTCGTTTAGTCATCGGTTCCCTTTTTTCTGGTAAGTTGAGGGAATATACAAAACTGTCAGCGCCTCGATTCCAATTAACTCCTAGTACTTTGACTAAACTATTGAGCTTAAGAGGCAGTTCATGATCATCTCTTTTATTTGTACCCATATATTTTAACACATTCTCATTGTTACTACTCCATTTTTGTAATTGGAAGCCGCCTAAGTTCATCAGTTTGCTCATGTCATTGTAAATAGCAACAGCTTCATCTTCTGTCTCACAACCTGTCAATAGATCGTCCATATAGAAGTCTGTTTTTGTTAGTTTAGCAGCAACTGGAAGTGTTGATTTCTCATCATCCGCCAATCTCTGTAATGATTTCACTGCAAGATATGGTGCACATGCGGTACCAAAAGTCAATCTCACCAGTTTGTAATGTTTAATTTGCTCACTCGTTGTTGGTCTCCATAATAACCTTTGATAGTCTGTGTCTTCCTCTGCTACACGCACCATTCTATACATTTTTATAATATCTGCCGTAACACAGATTCTGTGTGTCCTCCATCTCATCAGTATGTGACGCAAGTCTTGTTGCAGCTTAGGACCCACAAGCAAATTGTCGTTCAAGGAAACGTGATTGATGCCCTTACACGAAGCGTCAAAAACCACCCGAAGTTTCGTCGTATCCTTATCTTCTCTTACTACGCCATGGTGAGGTAAATACATCGCTTTAGAATTATTAATATCTGCAGAATCCACTTCAATCATGTGGTTAAGATTAATGTATTCCTTCATAACCTTACTGTATTCTTCATGAAACTTACCATTTTTTGCGAATTTCTTTTCTAGGAACTCAAATCTTTTAGCAGCTATTTCCCTCAATCCATAAGCTTGACCTTCTGAGATATTGTTTCTGAATGGCAATCTTACCACGTATCTTCCTTCCTTGTCTCTGGTCGTTGTAGCCTTGTAATACTCTTCACATCTTTCTTCTTCTTTTGACAATCTCTTTTGTATGGTGTTTGGCTCGTTTTCTAACTCCCAAAATAACTTAAGCATCTCATCTTCTTTAAGCTGAACATGCAAGCTGGTGAAGTTCTTCTCTGCTGAAGAGCCTTCTCGTGACATCCTTCCTGATAGAACCCAACCTAGAATTGTGTTTTGTGCTAATAGATTACTCACAGGATGCTTGACAACGCCGTCCAACAAGACGTCGCTGTACACCTCAGCTCCAAGGAGAATGTCTATTCTCCCTGGTGTTGCAAATCCTGGGTCAGCCAGCTCCAAGTCTTTTAGCTTTGACCACTCAGGAATACCTTGATTAGTGGTAGGTAGCATTGTTGTTAGTGAACGCAATACATATGCCTCAACTCGCACTGACGCGTTGGGATTGTGACAAGATTTGACGCAAAGTGTGACCCTGTGTTTAATTCTCGTTTGCCTCTCTCCCACACCTGACACCCAACCACTCACTGATTTACGACTTAGACTCAATAATTGTACTGTAGCCTCTGTAACAAACGAAGCTTGTGACCCTTGGTCTAACAAAGCTCTCACAACGTGTTTGCAACCATTCCTACTATCTACTAACACATTAGCAGTAGCTAATAGGACACTGTTTGATTGTATATATTTACTAGAAAAATTGGTTACAATATGCTCATTATTAGATACAGAAATAGGCGTACCTTTAGGTTTGTCGTTCGCTATACCTGTAGTTGAAGTTTCACCTTCCTTCGGTTTCTCGTTCTGCTGTCCTCTCTCGAAGTGCAGAAGGGTGTGATGCCGCCGTCCACACTTTCTACAACACGATGACTGCCGACACTTGCTCACGGAGTGTGTAGGCGCCAAGCAATTAAAGCATAACTTGTTCGTCTGTACAAATTCTTGTCTTTCATTTGGAGCTTTATCTCCAAACTTCTTGCAGGAATAGATGTAATGGTCACCACTACACAAGGCACATTTTGCTTCGGGCTTTTTTGCCTCGTTGCTGGTAACATTTGAATGGAAAACCTTGGGTTTAGCTACTGGTTTGGGTTGTACCGTTTTAACTTTAGTACTTTCTATCATTTCTAGAGCTCTGAACCTTGCTTCTAAAAAGTTTCTTAATTCTGACCATGTGGGTATGTCGTTATTACATGTTACACTAATTTGTTGTTCCCACAACTTTATAGATTCAGAATCTAACTTCGATACAACTAAGTAGGTAGTTACCATATCCCAGGTATCAGTCTGCATACCCATGTTCTTCAACGCCTTCAAACAAGTCGAAGTTGTGTCTACTAGTTGTTTAATTAAACTAGCCGACTCCGTCTGCACAGGTTTTTGCGTAAATAAAATCTTCATTATAGCGTTGCTGTTGACTCTCGTATTATTGTAACGTTTTATTAATTGGTTCCAGGCCTCATCATAATTTGCGTCTGTTATAGAAAAGTTACGTAGCAGTACCTCAGGTTCTCCAGATAAACCGCTTTTTAGGTAATGCAGCTTCTGTACACGTGATAGATCTTCATTGTCGTGAATTAGAGTACGGAACAGGTCGTAGAATGGTTGCCACTCCTCGTACTTTCCCGTGAATGTGGGTATCTGTATATTGGGCAACCTAATTCGTGGATTCTTAAAATCTTGCACGTCGTTAATTGAAGATGATCGAGATAAAGCAGGTTCAAATTTCGATTCTTCTAAAAACGGCTGAAGAGCTTCTTTTAATGTTGATTTATAGTTTATGTATGTTTCTTCAAATACCTCATAAATATCTTGCTCAAAGTAGGGGTCTTCTCTTTCGTTATCAGAAACTTTTATAATAATACACTTGTGACCCTCCTTGAACTCCTTCCACAGTTCTTCTAATAAAGCCAACCTTGTTTCTAGATACGGTCGTTTTATTCTGTCTTTCGGCGATTTCTTATAGTTTTTTTCGGTCTTCTTTAATTTTTCCAGTAGCTCATTCTGATACATAATTAAATCCTCCATTGTTATATTTTTGTTTCGCTCCACAATTAACACAATTATCACAATATGCAGGTAGGTTCACCGTAATTATGCGTTTTATAAGTTCGTTGCACGTAATATAGTCTATTTATTTGTATTCACTAATTAGTTCATAACCACTTCACAGAAAAAATCCTTATCGCTCAGGAATGCTATTGTTCTCACTCACGGCGCTCGATCGCACCTGGGTCGGTCGACGAGTTGAATCCGGCTCGAAGGACCATATGTTTATTGCAATAAGGTTGTATTTGGTTTGAGGGACTTTTAGAAAAAAATAGACGTGTGTTTGTCGCGAAGATTTATTTTCAACTGCCAATACAAATCGGTTTAGTGGACTGTATGTGATCATCTACATATATAGACACGATAGATAGCTCAACGTTCGTTAGTATGTGAATACTTGCTTAAACACCTACAGAATAAGGATGTTGTGGCAAATAACAAGTAAA
This sequence comes from Xestia ashworthii, assembly GCA_950022955.1. Taxonomy (NCBI): domain Eukaryota; kingdom Metazoa; phylum Arthropoda; class Insecta; order Lepidoptera; family Noctuidae; genus Xestia; species Xestia ashworthii. The sequence goes on along the minus strand of OX465558.1, from coordinate 6,935,122 downwards.
TTTTCGTACTTAAATAGTATTTACTTAGTATGGGACCTAAAAATGTTAATGAAGTACTGCAAAGCATTGGGACATTGTGAGCTAAAAAGAAGCATTATCACTAGAAATGGGCTAAATAAATTTGGCCTAGTGGCCGACAAGTCGATTTCTAAACGGCCAACTAATCGGCAGATTAGTCGGGTAAGCCGATTATTACTTTTGGTGGAGTTAAGTGACCATGTCCATGGCGTTTGATGTACAGCTGAATCGCTCGCAGTGAGTACATCATATATTCAAGGTAGCACCTTCAAATATTCAAATTTCACACAATTTGAAATTATATTTTTCTTGATAAAACTTTGATTTTGATTACCAAACAAAGAGTTTCGGCTCCTACTTGTAGATTATGTAACAAACCGTTAGTCTGTTTAAATAAAAAAATATTGACAATAATGTCTCAAAGTTATAATTTTATAATTTTGAGCCACTAAATACAATTTAAACGATGCCGCGACGCTTAGCTTGTGGCTCACCGATGTAAGGATGACAGACACATCTGTATTGTTTCGTTTTCTTATCCTTGAACTGATATGTTGGCAGTTTTTGCTGCCTTCTTTTGTTTTTTTACAAATGGGACTTGATTGAATATTTTTCTTTCTACTTTCAAATTATTGTTTTTAAAATTCGAACTAAAATCTCCTGACGCATCACCCGACATCGATTTTATACTGGCAGGTTATTGTGACACTACTTAAAAAAAAACAAGTTCAAATACAGAACATTTTGTCTCCGTTCCATATTTCCTCCACCTACAAAGATACAGCCACGCTGTAGTGAACGTGACTTATCACAATCAGAGAGCTCTCAATATGAACGCCATAACTTCTCAGAGGTTTCAATATGTCATGCAAGCTTTCACGTTGGCAAAGGAAAATGAAACTGTTCTAAGAGTCGTTGAACCTTATTTAGAATGAGAGTTGAAGATGACTTCTTCATCTTTGGGATGTGCAAGAGCTTTGGGAATGGATGGTTTGGCTAAATTTCGAAGCAAGAATTTTGATGACTTTGATAAAAATCTTTGCACATCGTCCTCATCATCATGGTTTGGCTTCCAGTCTAACGGGATGTAGTAGAATACCCGTATTGTACATAAGGGACTGCCTATCAGGCCTCCACAGTCCACAACTCACTTAGCATTGAGTAATACGATGTCTTAAATGTATATTAAAATAAATATTACAAATCGAATTAATTGTAAAGTCGAGTTAATATTAATTTCAGTTAATTAAATACAAAATATTAAAGACTAGCTTCTGCCCGCGACTTCGTACGCGGATCCTGTTGCTTTTGCCAGCGACACCGGGTTCGTCAAAATCGAAGATCTGAAACGTCTAATTCTAAGAGCCCGGGGACGGGAAAATAGTAATAATCTTTCCCACCTGAGCAACACATACCGTTTGTTTCTTTTTGCCATTTAACAGCTTCACAAAAAGTAAAATTTTGAACCATACCTCCGATGGCCGAATATGTGGCGTACTCAACCATAGGAGTATACGTAAATTTCCCTTTCCTTTTACCTTTTCTATACCAAGCTATACGAGCTCAGAGACTTGTACATTCCCGTTAAACCTTTAAAAAAATCAACACACCCCCCCTGGTACACCAGTGCTTTAATTAAAATATTAAAAGAAAAACACAAATACCACAACAAATACAAAAATTACGGCAACTTATCCGATTATAACTCTTTTTCTCTCTTGCGAAACCGAGCTAAGGAATTAGAGGTTGTTTGTTTTGATGCCTATATGGAAAAAATAGAATCCTCAATCGCCAAAAATCCTAAATGTTTCTGGTCGTATATCAAAAGCAAAAGAAGTGGTAATACGTTACCCAACGTGTTACACTACATGGACTCGTCCGCAGACACCGGCGAGGGTATCACTGAGCTTTTTTCTTCCTACTTTCAGTCTACCTTCCAAGAACCTGACTCAGAATCTGACGATCTGGATTTTAATAACGATACTCATCCAGCTAGCTCGGTGAACCTGAGTACAGTTAGCGTGTGTCCGGAGACGGTACACAAGCTACTCATAGGCTTGGACCCATCTAAATCTGGTGGGCCAGATTTGATACCTCCCATTTTCATAATTAATTGTGCAAAGAGCCTGGTGGCACCAGTCTGTGTGCTGTTTGAGCGGTCGTTAAGGGAAGGTATTGTCCCAAAGATGTGGAAATCGGCATTTATTACACCAATTTTTAAAAAGGGGGATAAATCTAAAATAGAAAACTACCGTCCCATTTCTAAATTATGTATTTTCTCTAAAGTTCTTGAACGAATAGTACATACGGAAGTTTACTCAGTTATGCAACGTCATTTCGGCGACGAACAACATGGTTTCCTCAGAAAACGGTCAACTGCCTCCAACCTGATACTATCCAATGAAATTATAACCACTGGGATGGACGACCGATGCCAGGTCGACGCGATATACACAGACTACAGCAAATGCTTTGACCGTATAGATCATCGCGTGCTTCTTCAGAAGCTAATATCTGCAGGAATACGCGGTGATCTATATCGGTGGTTTTCTTCATACATAGAAAACCGTACACAAGCTGTGGTTCTGCGTGGATACACGTCTGGATGGAAATCCGTCCCATCAGGAGTGCCCCAAGGCTCAATCTTAGGGCCGTTATTGTTTACAATATTTATTTTAGACATTAAAAAATGCTTTAGAAACTCACATATCCTATTATACGCAGATGACATGAAGGTCCTAAAGTCCATACGCACATTATCTGACACAGAGCTACTTCAGTCAGACCTTGACAGATTCGTCCAATATTGCAAAATTAACAAATTACAATTAAATGTATCCAAATGTTTTCACGTAGTATTCACTCGCCAGAAATCTATTATTGGCCCAGGGTATAAACTAGATGGTGCTTACATAAGTAAAGAAACCAGTATCAGGGATCTTGGTGTCGTACACGACAGCAAGCTGCTTTTTGATAATCATATTGAAGCAGTCGTCAACAAGGCGTTCAAAGCCTTAGGCTTCATTACTAGAGCTTGTTCTAGTTTTCGTTCCCTAAAACCATTAAAGGTTCTTTATTGTTCTCTAGTGCGTAGCAATCTTGAGTACGTTTCTCAAGTATGGAATCCTCAATATGAGATTTACAAAACTCGTATTGAGTCTGTTCAGAGGAAATTTTTGCGTTACTTGGACTTCAAGGCTGGGCAATTCTCAGTCGACTATGAACACCGCTGTAAGCGATATCATTTCTTACCATTGGAAGTAAGACGTAATATCAGTGATATCTGTTTTTTAGTGAACATCGCAAACGGCTCGGTTGATTGTCCTGAACTACTCAGCAAAATACTACTTCGCACTAATCTTAACAATTTAAGAAAACGGCCTCTTCTCCAAGTACCATTCGCATCGACAAAGTACAGGCGCAATGCCTTCTGCATACGTAGTGTTATAGCTCTAAATAGTTTACCGTCACACCGGGAAATCGATCTGTTTTGCACCAGCGCACACAAAATTAGAAAGATTTTGAACAAGGAGTATTTTGGTGACAGCCATAAATAGCTTTAGTTTTTTTTATTTTTTTTTATTTTGATATTGCACGACTTGACATACCTCATACCACATAACTCATATTATTATCTCGACATATTTACCAATATTATATTCTGTTTATTGTGTGTTTTGTTTTGTAATCGCTGTAATTGGTCAACGCATGTAACTCATTACTATTTAGATATATATATGTGAAAGCTTGTAATTAGCAATCGTAACTACTTATACATGTTTTTTTTTATTATTGTTATTAGTCTGTAAGCTTTCTTTAAAATTAAATAAATAAATAAATAAATAAATGAACTCCGTTTCTTATCAACCCAAGGAAGGTCGTCATGCCCTACGGCTATATCTTGAGACACCCGATTCTTCAGATGTTATCGACATTCTGTTCAGAGAATGTCGAAGTCTTCGCGCTCTTCTTCTGTCTCTTCATGCCGTACTCCAGCAATTCTTTCTCTCTCACTTTCTAACAGATTATGAATATTTTGTTGTGTGCGTGTTCGGCGCTCTTCTTCTGGCTCTTCATGCCAAAAACACTCAAATAAAATAAGCTCGAATTCATATTTAAGTATTCGATAAAATAAAAATAATAAATGGGAGTTTTGGCCAGTAAAGTCAAATTTTAAATGATATACCATCGTCATCGAAAATCGAAAATCAGTCCTAAACTGTTACCGCCTTAACCACGTGGAGGTACTCCCAGTTTTTGTTATTTTATAATTACACAGTGAAATTAGTGATAGCTTTGCAATAATTTTCACATCAGATGTTTCTGATCTTCGATTTTTATAAGTCAACAGGAAATGCACATCAGACCGAACAACTTTTGCTAAGACGACATCATTCCTATGTGTTATGGTGTAGCTGGGCTCTTAGAGTTCCACAACAGGTGTTCCAGATCTTCGATTTTCATAAATCAACAGAGGGTGCTCATCAAATTGAACAACTTTTGCTAAGACGTCATTCCTATATGTGTTACGGTGTAGCTGGGCTATTGGAGTTCCACGACAGGTGTCCCAGATCTTCGATTTTTATAAGTCAACAGAGAGTGCTCATCAGTATGAACAACTTTTGCTAAGACGTCATTCCTATATGTGTTATGGTGTAGCTGGGCTATTGGAGTTCCACGACAGGTGTCCCAGATCTTCGATTTTTATAAATCAACAGAGAGTGCTCATCAGATTGAACAACTTTTGCTAAGACGTCATTCCTATATGTGTTACGGTGTAGCTGGGCTATTGGAGTTCCACGACAGGTGTCCCAGATCTTCGATTTTAATAAGTCAACAGAGAGTGCTCATAATGTGCAGGACGGCGAATTAATATTAGTAATAGTTAAGGTTCGATTACCTAGTTATGTTTAGAATATTTCGTTGTATTCTTATGTCTCACCATTGTCTTACTAATGTTAGTTTGATGTTCTAAGAAACACAGCTGTGGCAGATATTCACACGAAACAAATGTACAAACAGTTTAACAAATAGTTCTTAAATAATAGTTTGAATAGATTTTGATGTACCGATACACCGACAAAGTAAACAATGCTTAATGTTCGCCGCCTAGTTTAAGGTAATAAACGTTTATGCATTTATTATACTCAGTTGCCGACGGCGAGAAATTCCCACGCCGCACACGTGTACGTAGATCTAAGGTTGTTACAAATAAAGACAAGCTCGGGGTAAGGCAGGCTCGAGGGGAGGAACGGAGAGTCGCACAATATAAAAGGGCGGCAGCCACGCCGCACGCGTAGTATTCTTTTCGCACTCTCATCAGTTAGTTGGGTTGTGATCAGTTGGAGATAGCGCATACAGCATATCAGAAGACTCCCGATCCCCTCAAGCCAGCCGGACCACGGCAATTGAAATATCAAGACTGAATTTTACTAACCCGTCTCCTGTAATTAACCAGTCATAGGTGCGCCTCAGGCACATGTTGGTCCTTCGAGCCGGATAGAAGCCTGAAGAAAGGAGACTCGAATTGAAGAAAGAAAATTCAAGAAAAATAATGGCACCAGTTACAAGATCGAACGGGAAGGGCCGCACCCCAGCCCAACTAATCATCGACGCGGAGGGCACCACAACCGAAGGAGGATCCTCATCAGCGACAACCACAGCGGACAACGGGACGAACCAGACATTGACTTCGGAGACGACACAGCCACATTCTCAGGAGTCAACAGACACGCCGTCTACCCCTCGCCCCCCCGCGCCGCCGTCAACGAAGTCCGTGAGAACTACCTCAAGCCGACGTGCCTACCGCATCGCCAAAGCCAAACAAGAGATGTTAAGAATTAAGCTTGAACTTGCCCAAGCTCGCCTCGCCGAAATCGAGGCCGAAGAGGACAGCGACGATGCCACCGTGCTCTCCACAACACAGTTAGACGACAAGAACGGCGACTGGTTAAAATCAAGCCAACGCGAAGTCCTCGCAATTACCCAGGCGCCCCACTTTGCAGAGCACTACGTCGCACCAGGACCCTCAGCCCCGCCGCCGCTGCCGAGCGGCGAGGCGAAGCCCCCCTCACCGCCGACGACGAGCACCCCTGCCGAGCTCCCCGCGCCGCCGCTGCCGAGCGTCGCAGTGGAGCTACCCCCGCGCACCGCAACCGTCAATGCCCCCGCCGCTGCCGCGGCGCATGCACGTGCGTCCGATGTCCCACTAAACGCCGCCGCCCCCGTCTTCACCCCCGCGCCAGCCGTCGCGGATGCCTCCTTGGTGAAGAGGAGCTCCCAAGTGGACATCACCGAACTAGCCACCGCCATTGCCGCCGCCGCCCGCGCCGGCAACGCCCCCCGTCTCACTGCCGAGCTTCCCGCCTACGGAGGGTCACAGCAAGAGTGGCTAGCGTTTAAAGCGACATATGACGAATCTCATAGTAGATTCACAGAGAGCGAGAACGTCGGCCGCCTACGAAGAGCCCTCAAAGGGAGGGCGAAAGAAGCCGTCGAGAATCTACTTATTTATCAAGCACCGGCTGCCGAGATTATGAAAACGCTCGAGACACGATTCGGCAGGCCGGACTCGATCGCACTCGCCGAACTAGAACGCCTGCGCGCCCTCCCACGCCTCACGGACGGCGCGCGCGACCTCTGCGAATTCTCATGCCGCGTCGCAAATACAATAGCGACCCTGCGCGCCCTCAACCACGCACCATACCTATATAGCCCCGAGACTACAAAGGCTATATTGGACAAGCTTACGCCAGTGCAGCGCTACCGATGGTTTGACTTCGCCGCAATATCGACCACAGACGAGCCCGAGTTGATCAAGATTTCGACTTTCCTTCAGCGCGAAGCTCAATACTGCGCCGCCTACGCCCAGCCTGAAGCCACCGATACGCCCGCCAACACACGGCGTACGCACAAAACATACGCCGCTATAGAAAAGCCAATTAGCAAGTGTTCCTGTTGCAACAGCGGGGAACATAACATAGTAAAGTGCCCGAAGTTCACCGCTGCTGAAGTCGACGAGCGCTGGAATATTGCTAAAGAAAAGCGGATGTGTTTCCGGTGCCTCAAATACAGATCAAAGACGCATTGCAAGCGCATAAGATGTGAACAAGACGGGTGCGAGTACTTCCATCACAAATTACTACACAACAAGAGAAATGAGCCCGCCGCCGCGAGTGAAGCCGTCGCCTCTACATGGACACGGAGGCAGTCCCGCGCCTTTCTCAAGATTATGCCAGTGACAATAACAGGCCCAAAAGGTGAAGTGTCTACGTCCGCGCTCATCGACGACGGGAGCACAGTCACGCTCCTGTCTGAAGATATCGTCCGCCGCGCCGGACTAGAAGGGCCCATCAAGCCACTGCAAATTGAAGCGATAACGAATGAGAAACTTAACGCCACAAGAAGCCGTCGCGTCTCGCTACAAATACGGGGACAGGGCGAGGCGGTCCGAATTCACGCCCGCACTATCCCGGACCTCCGCCTCTCGCCACAGATGGTCAGCGATGAAGATATAAAGGCGTGCGCACACTTACGGGACATCGAGCACTTGTTGAAATACGATGCAGAGCAGCCAGACATCCTACTGGGGCAAGACAACTGGCAACTACTAATCCCAGAAGAGGTGCGGCGCGGCGACAACAACCAACCCGTAGCGAGCCGGCTGCCGCTAGGGTGGGTACTCCATGGCGCACACTCTCACGCGCATGGAGGGCCGATTAAGACCGCCGCCAGCTACCACATCGTATCTGAGGAGCCCACGAGCGAAGAACGCGTCGACATCCAATTACGAGAGTACTTCGCACTAGAAAACCTCATGCTCGAGCCTAAACGCCCCAAGTCGGACCCGGAAGAGCGCGCCCTCACACAGCTCCAACGAGACACAACGACCACCGAAGACGGCCATTATCAAGTGCCGCTTCTTTGGAAAAACAAGAACGATAAGATGCCGGAAAACTACGACAACAACGCCTTGAAACGCCTGCACGGCTTAGAAAAGAAGCTCGGTCGCGACTCCGAGCTGAAAAAACGATATAACGAAGAAATGGACAAGTTAATCGAGCGCGGCTATGCCGAGCCTGCCCCGCCGCACCGAGCCGACGTAATCACGTGGTACCTGCCCCATTTCCCCGTGCTGAACGTTATGAAAAAGTGCCGCGTTCGCTTGGTACATGACACCGCAGCGCGCACCAAGGGCGTGTCACTCAACGACAAGCTATTGTCGGGCCAACACGAGATCGCCGTGACCGCCGATATCGAAGCGATGTTCATGAACGTGAAAGTGAAGCCGGAACATCGCGATGCACTGCGCTACCTGTGGCGCGGCGACCGCCGCGACGACAGACCGCCACAGGAGTGGCGCATGAGCTCTTTAATATTCGGCGCGACGTACAGCCCGGCCGCCGCCATATACGTAAAGAACGTAAACGCCGAGCGACATCGCGACACGCACCCGGAAGCCGCCGACGCCATAGTACGAAACCATTATGTGGACGACTATCTACAGAGCTTCCCGACCATAGAAGAGGCCATCAAAATAGCGACACAAGTGCGCGACATACAGAGACGCGCGCACTACAATTTGAGAAAATGGGCCTCTAACTCGCCGGAAGTACTACGCAAGGTCGCGGACGAAAACGTGGCGACACCCGCTTCCCCCGTCGACCGTCAACATGTTGACCTAGAACGAGGCGAAAAAGCTTGTGAACGAGTACTTGGACAAGTGTGGGTACCGGCGATCGACGAGATTGCCTTCAACCTCGACCTCAGCCGCCTGCCGCCGGACGTGCTAGAAGACAAAAAACCCACCAAACGCCTCGTCCTAAAAGTGATGATGTCAGTGTTCGGTCTCGCCTCGCCTGTGACGGTGCAAGCCAAGAAAATGCTACAGGAAGTGTGGCGCCGCGGTACCGAGTGGGATACGCCGATCGATGCTGACCTCGCGCAACAATGGACCTTATGGACACAGCAGCTACGAGCCCTGCGAGACATCGCGATACCTCGCTGTTACCCTCACTACAGCGACGCTACGACTCGAGAACTACACACGTTTGTCGACGCCTCGCTAGCCGCGTACGTCTGCACCTTATACTGGCGCACTGTCACTCAAGACGGTCGAGTCTACGTGTCGCTAGTAACGGCAAAGGCTAAAGTCGCGCCCCTTAAAGTGACCTCAGTCCCGCGCCTTGAACTTCAGGCCGCGGCTATGGGAGCGCGAATGGCAGCAACGGTCATCGAGGAACACGACTTCAACGCCGACAAGTTCTCGAGATGGGAGCGACTGGTACGCACGATAACCCGTGTACTACAAGGCGATAACCCCAAATCATTTTATCCTCGGCGGTTCCGGCCGAGTGCAATCGCCCGGCACCTTCGACGACAAGGACCTGACGAGCCGAGCGACGTGGAGAACCAGTCAACGCCTCGCAGACCACTTCTGGAATCGCTGGGTCCGCGAGTACGACGACAAGGACCTGACAAGCCGAGCGACGTAGAGAACCAGTCAACGCCTCGCAGACCACTTCTGGAATCGCTGGGTCCGCGAGTATCTACCCATGCTCCAAGACCGGCGGGAGCCTTACAGCCGTGGCCGTCCCATAGAAATCGGCGACATCGTACTCATCGCCGATGGCAATCTCCCACGCAACACATAGCCCATGGGAAAAGTCATCGCCAAATACCCCGGGCCCGACGGAGTTACGAGAGTGGTGGACGTCCAGACCAAGGGCGGAGTGCTGCGCCGGCCGACCAAGAAGCTCGCGATCCTGCCAACGACGGACGACGACCTGCACGACCAGGGAGTGGAACGTAGGTAGGAGCGTTCCACGGCGGGAGTGATGTGCAGGACGGCGAATTAATATTAGTAATAGTTAAGGTTCGATTACCTAGTTATGTTTAGAATATTTCGTTGTATTCTTATGTCTCACCATTGTCTTACTAATGTTAGTTTGATGTTCTAAGAAACACAGCTGTGGCAGATATTCACACGAAACAAATGTACAAACAGTTTAACAAATAGTTCTTAAATAATAGTTTGAATAGATTTTGATGTACCGATACACCGACAAAGTAAACAATGCTTAATGTTCGCCGCCTAGTTTAAGGTAATAAACGTTTATGCATTTATTATACTCAGTTGCCGACGGCGAGAAATTTCCACGCCGCACACGTGTACGTAGATCTAAGGTTGTTACAAATAAAGACAAGCTCGGGGTAAGGCAGGCTCGAGGGGAGGAACGGAGAGTCGCACAATATAAAAGGGCGGCAGCCACGCCGCACGCGTAGTATTCTTTTCGCACTCTCATCAGTTAGTTGGGTTGTGATCAGTTGGAGATAGCGCATACAGCATATCAGAAGACTCCCGATCCCCTCAAGCCAGCCGGACCACGGCAATTGAAATATCAAGACTGAATTTTATTAACCCGTCTCCTGTAATTAACCAGTCATAGGTGCGCCTCAGGCACACATAAGATTGAACAACTTTTGCTAACACGTCATTCCTATATGGGTTTAGGGTATAACTGGGCTCTTGGAGTTCCACATCAGGTGTTCCAGATCTTCAAATTTATTCTCTCAGCAGAAAATGCTCATCACGTAAAACAATTTTTGCTATGGTGTCATATTTGTATCTCTTATAGTTTAGCTGGTCTATTGCGGTTCTACATCAGGTGTTCAGTTTTCCAAGAAAAATTATAGCCTATATGTTGCCCAGACATAATATCTATACAACACAAAAAAAATCATTCAAATCCGTCCAGTACTTCCGAAGATTAGCGTGTACAAACAAACAGACAAACAGACAAACAGACAAACAGATAAACAGACAAACAGACAGACTTTTTTTTTTAGATTCGTGCTCTATTACTGTTTCTAAATCCCCTTCAATTATTATTTTTTAAATATATTCAATGTACAGACACAGCTTTTTTACTCTTTTATTATATGTATATAGATATAGATAGATATAGATGATCGAACATTATTAAAATGAGCTTTGTGATTGAAATTATTCTCTTCTTTATTAACTGAATGATTGAATCTATTTGTAATTAATAATAATACGTAACAGCTAATCATTCGGTTGGTAATTTGCTACGTTTCCCAGAATTCATTTAGCCACAAACGTTTTTTGTAACGCAATTAAATAACAACTGACGAATATTTTTATGGTAGCGTTATTCAGTTACTGGGTAGTGGAGTTCAGATGGGCAGTCGCTCCATGTAAAATACGCGTATTCAGCTATATCCCGTTTGTCTGGAAGCCGACACCAGCGTATTTGGCCGAACCGGCCAGGCAGATGCTAGATTTTTTTTGCGTGGCATTGAGTTTGATCCAAGAGAATCGTAAACATCCTTTTTCTCAACAGCTTTGCTATCGATCAATAGACAAAGCAATCCCATTTAAAATTACTTTTTATTAGAATCACATTCTATTCACTGTTTACTTCCGCCTCGCCATTTAGCAGTACATCGCTAATTTCCTTGGAGGCCCTGCTATTGGTCCTTCGGGGCCGGATAAGAGAAGGACCTTTTGTAGAACTTTGCGACTAACGCTTTATATAAACTCGTAAATATTTATCTTTACTATTATTGTAATCTCGGACACATTATTATTTATAGTTTTGTTAAGTGATAAGGATTTTTATGTGAACGAATAGTAGTCATTATTTCTTATTTATTCCGGATAAGTACATCATTTAATGTAAGGAGCCATTTATTAAGTAGAGACGTCGTTAACAGTGGCTGATACCAAGTAGAAAGATCCCAAGACTGGTAAAATATTCTATGATTTTTATAAATTCTCTACAGTAGTAGCATTAGTTTAGTTTAGTTGAGTTGTCGACACCTTTCAAGGTGAATATTCACTGTTTTTAGGAAATAAATTGTCGTGTACCTACACACGTTAACGACGTCCCAACTAGAGCTTTAAAGTGAAGGATGAAACACAAACACAAGGACAAAACAGAATAAACAAAGTCACTTCTTACATAGTTTTGCCAGCTCTGAGTTCTAAAAATGATTATAATTTCTTTTTTTTTTTATCTTTGTCCACCAGCATATGGCTAATCAACATCTCATTACAATGGTTCTTATTGAGATAAATACCTGTGAAATATAATTTATTTTTAGACCAAACCGTGGGACTCACGTAGCACAGTCTGTGTGAACATTTTAGAGTCAAGAGTGTAGTTTAGTGCTACGCCGTGAGGTATGTAGACATCCACGTCACGGACAAGCATAATGGACGTGGAATAACGCATTAGTGGCCTAGCACAAATGCGCGGAGTAAACGTAATGTAAATTAAACGAAATTGGTCGACTCTTCACGTGACCAGAGGGCGGCCCTATTTTTTGGCCAAAGAATCAGCATTGCCATCCAACGTGGCAATGTTGCCAGCCTTATAGGCACACACATTCCTGTTGACAGCGATGTGGACGAATTTTTCGACGACCTAGCTTTTTTGATACTGGTACATATTTTTATTTCTTAAAAATACTTAGTTTTAAAATATTTGTTTTTGGGATATGTATAAAAAGGGGTTTTAGCTAAACTAAATGAAAAAGCTGAAGGAGGGTTGTATTGTAAGTCCTAATATCGGTGTTCTGCGACTCTATGTTTGCGTCTTGCGTTCATGCTAAATCCGGTAATGCCCAAATAAATTCATGGATCACAGTGATTGTATTTGTTGCGAAGAATTTAACCAAAACGCAATAGGGTATTTTTTTGTATTTTCGATTAAAAATCGACTTATTCACATTACGTTTACACCGCTAGCTCGTGCTAAGGCCTAAAGCTGCTAAACCTCGGGTTAGACACGGCACGGTCCTGCATAAATTATTCTTAACTTGACTCTACGCTGTAAAAATTGAAGCAGCATTACGTTCTTACTACTACTATTGGTCCTACGAACCATGGTTACCTACTGAAAGTTCAGAAAAATAACATAATTCTCGAAGCATCGCCAGTTATGTTTAAGTTCCATATAACAGGGAGCGAGCCTTTTGCCATCAATCAAGCAAGCACCAATTCAGACTCCGTGGCAGCTACTGAGAAATTTCTGGCGATCGAACTCAAGATTTCTCTCTCATCTTGTTACCACCTGTAGCAAAGAGGCTGTGTGACATTGTTAAGTTATACTTATGACCATTTCCTTTTAATCCGTTGGTCCCTTAATCGACACTGCTGAAAGTATACAAGGTATAAACAGAACCTTCAAGAAGCCGCCAACCATTTTGTACATCTAACTATGTAACTCTACCAAAAATATATACTTCGAAACCCCTTTTGTGGCGTGAAAAGTCACATTTTACAGTGAAACTCAATGTAACGCACTCAAACCTTGTGCTAATAAATGCATTGAATAGCAAACAAGTCATGGAGGTATTTAAAGTAAAGATATTACTCTAAAAAAACGAGTATTAAAAAAAATCTAGAACAAAAAAATGAACATCGCAATGATGGGGAGATTTGTTAAGAGTCTTTTTACACCCTTTAGGAAAAAATCAATTACATCAACAGACTCGGAAACTAAATCGGATTAGCTCAGTTCGTCAGTTAGCGTAGTTAGTTAATACACTAAGTTAAGTCTTTAATTCGCCTCCACGCAGTAGTTATACCACTTACCGCTAAACTTTAGTAAGCGAAACCCACTAATTTCCTAAGAGGATGCAGCTTATTGGTCCCTGGAGCATAGATAAAGAACGGTTCGTTAAGACCGCGACAAACCTCTGATACGTACGCCCGTAAAAGTTAAGTTGTTTCGAGGCTATCAGTTTTATGGGTGTGAATGGTCTTGTGTGTTGGATGGACGTTGGTGGTAGTCGGTATAAGCATCTTTTCCATGGGATAAGCAACAATCTTAAGAACATCATCTTATGATTCTCACATACTTCTTTCGCTTTGTCTACGTTCAGGTTCAGACATCTGTCCTTACAAGAACACCGCACGCCGCTTGCGATTTCACACTAGTGCTTATTTTATGAATACATCTTATACTGAGTGATGGAGTTTTTGTCTAAATAATAACAGACACTCGGGTTTATCTAAATAAATAAATACCGTTGGACATTAACACACAGCGCCATCTAGTGTCACACTAAGGAGAATTATTATTGATATACTCCATAAAGGTTTTTGTTTGTAAATACGTAAGGCAGCCTCACTGCCACTACGCCATTCGGGTCGCCTTTAGGTTTAGCCACGCTTGCCTAGGTTGGTCCAAGGATTGGTGACCATCTTTTTTCTTTTATTTTTTTTTCCGGATGGGAAATCATCAAATGACTTCTCCCACTATGGGCGGAGCGAGAGGGAGTGTCAGACTTTTACTGACTAAAACCCATTCATGTTCCTTCCTCGCCCTTTGCGTTCCGGGGTCGCGGTATCTCTTTCTAACAGTCCCGCCGCCCCGGCAGGCTTCGGCCCTTGCGGCCCTTTATGCTGACATCTCTTTGAGGCGCGCGTGGAACACGAACGCGCCGTCGACACGGCCTGTCGTCATTAGACGGATGGAAGGCTAGCTAGCCCAAAGCTAACCGTCCACAGGCCCGCGTCTACGGTGGATAGGTGACCACCTGTGACATACTGAGCTTCCTCCTTGTCTCGGAAACCATGTTAAGCCGTTGGTCTTAGCTGTCTTCTCTAGATATTGGACAGTCGTTACGGGCAGTCAGTGGTCTGAAAGTCTGACAACCAGTCTACCAAGGGGTATCGTTCTACCCAATACTTTGGAGGTCAGATAAGAAGTCACTACATGTAAAATATTCAGCTGCATCTAGTAGAGCGGAAGCCAACCTTGAGATAGTTGGGTAGCTAGGCGTATTGAAGTCTCAATCAATCATTTAATCGAATGGAATATTCCTGTGTTGTCTGATTATTATATCGTATTAGAGTAACAATTGATAAAATACCTTCCACATATTATAATTATGTAATAATCTTATCTTTTCAATTTATGTTATTGCAGAGAGAAGACTCTGATAAAAAATATGACGTCTACTGCGTGTTGAATTCCACAATTTTTCCAGTCTTGACGTTTTGCTTTAATACCCTTATTCTAAAAAATACTTGTTCAATTTTAGTGCGATATTGTAGTGCTCAGATTCGTAATTGTACATTTTTTTTCTATCCTTATGAAAAGAAAAGTGAATGATAATCACTTCACACTAGACATCACAATTAAAGTTTGACTTCAAAAGCCTGTCTTTATATGACTATCTCAATGACTATCTCTATGATGATTATCTCTCGTCTATATCTTGAACAGTAGTTAGCATTTCTGGCTTTGCAATTACGAGATGATTGTGTGAAAGCGATGGCCCATTGCTCAGGTCTCGCTCTAGATTACAAGTTTTAGTAAATTAAACCATAAGGCAGCTTAGTACTATTTTGCCTTTTCATAAATACCGTTTTCACCTAGAAAAACAAAATTTACAGCGCCATCTATGCCACAAAGGAAGAACTAATATCAAATTCTTAATCTTGCATTTTTTTTATTGGACTATTTTGTAACACAAATTCTCAGAACACAAATATTATTTAGATATCAGAAATGCTCTACTCGATCTCAACAACACACTGTATTTTCCAAAAGCACCTCAAACCACCTTTTACGAAAGATAAAAATATAAACGATACACATATCCGGGATATACCTACACCGATATTTTCCCTCAACCGTATTTCGGTTGGCACTCCATTTAAGATCACGTTTTTGCGGCTGCTCCAGCCAGGAGTCTGTTGCAAATCACATAATTTATCATTCCGACCCGTTCCTCATATGCGTTGAATACCATTTTCTTTGGTCCCGACGAAAAAATCGTTCAATTTCTCGCGATGGATGTTTTGGAGTGTTTCAATATGAATTTATTGGGTGATGCTCGTGTGAGACTCGTGGCTAAATAATAACAGCCGCTCGGGTCGATCTTTAGGTTAAGCGGCTCTTGTCTAGGTTGGTCCGCAGGCAATCAGGGGGGTGAAACTTCCAAACATTGGCTTCAAACTAAATTTTTCATAGATAGTGCTGCCATCTGTGTGTTAAGGACACCAACTTTTCAACTGTCTGACAACTTACAACTGTCATAACGAGAACAGCTATTTTAGACAACTTGTCAGTGAAATAGATAGCCTAGTGACAGCGGTTGCCTTGTGAATAATTGTTCCCAAGTTCAAACCTTCAGTCAAGAATTACTTTTTGTATTTATTTGGTTGAACAAAAACTAACAGCGACACCTAACAATTTAGGTACCTACACAGTTATAAAAACGAAAACCAGAGTTGCGCATCGATCTTGTATTCAAGCAATGATGCTTTTGTTTGAGGTTGCCAGTAAAATTGTCGTATTAACATAAAATTACCATGTTATGAGAAAATTAAATAAATACAGAGTGTAAACTGACACTTCAGAAGCCGTCAACCAAGCAATAAATGTTTTGACTTTGACATTCTGTACATCAAACTAAGTAACTTGACATAAAAATCATCGCTGGGAAACTACTTTTTTGTTGGGGTAAAAATCACGGTTTACGGTTGAAATCAATGAAACGCACTCAAAACATTGTGCTAATGATTGGATTTAATAGTACCCCCCGGAGGGGTTTTTAAGTTAATAATTTTATATTAAAAACATCTATTGAAAAAAAAACTTGTGTAAAAGTTGAAACCTTTGACCGCCTATATCTCCGTAATTAGGACGTAGGTATGGTCTAGAACAAAAAAATAATAGCAATGTCGGGAAAAACAAATGCTTTTCGGCTTTGTTAAAGGTTTTTTTTACAACCTTTATGTTTTGTTGCTATCAAGAGAAAAATCGGGAAATCTCTTGGTGAGAACTTATGACATGTTATAACCGATTTAGTTCTAATTTATCTTGCTTAGGTACTTTACACGTCTCCATTTTTCTTCATCATCAAAATGAGCGCACAGGTGTTTTAATAAAATTGTGAAAATTACCACGCAACAAATACAATTAATTATCAATTCGATGTTTCCGCGCGAAAACTTGCGAAGAGTATTAAGAATTCACAGTATTACGAAGAAAATAAATGGTGCCTGTATGTTTGTCACGGATTTTTTTATCGGGAACGAATAGACTGGTCGTCCGAGGTTGTAAATAAAATATTAACAAATCGACCACGTGACCATAAGCATAAACTAATTAGTGGTTGATGAGTTGACGACCTTTTGAGGAGATGATACATCCCAATTTGGCTGTCATAACGTACCAGCTGACTTTTTAATTAAAATTCCCATAAATAAACAACTTTTACGATGTAGGAGTATTATAATAAAATATAGGTACAGTCAGCAAAAGAGTTAGGTAAGTATGTAGGCTAGCAATCTTCTTACGACTATCAAAAATGTAAAAACTGTAAACATCGATTTTTGTTATTTTTTCTCGCAGAAACTACTGAAAGGATTTGGATGAAATTGCAAACAGATTGATTACCCTTTTCCATGTATAATAATATAATATAATATAATCATATATAATGGATGTAAATAAATATCGCTGGACATTAACACACAGCTCCATCTAGTGCCACACTAAGCAAGGCTTGTGTCGTTGACACCAGATAGTTGATAAACTACATATATAAGTACCTTTTTTGTTTGTAAATATATACTTATTATACATATAAACATCCATGACTCGGAAACAAATGTCCATGCTCATCACACAAACATTTGGTCCTACCGAGATTCGAACCCAGGACCCTAAGAACGTAAGGCAGCCTCACTACCACTACGCCATTCGGGCCGTCCGGCCGGCGTTATAATAGTAGTAAGAAGATTGCTAGCCTGTAAACCTAAATGTTTTGCTGACTGTACCTATTTCTTGTGGATTGTGTGATAAATTAAAAAAATCGGGGCAGTCTTTGGGGACTGCCAATAGAAGTGAAAACAAAAAGTACATAGGCCCCGCCCCAATCGTAGCACTGCTACGGGTTGTACCCCAGGCACGCCTATATTGATGCTACGCCGTAGCGGATCGGCTACGAGTGCTACGAAGTGTTAGGAGACGGGAGTTCCATGGTTTTTGTTCACCCAAAAAGTGCTCAATGCGCCTAGAGAAGTTTTCACTTCAAGAAAACAGGGATCGTAGAGGTCGCCTCTGTAATTTGTGCTTGAAGTTTAAAAAAAAAATAAAGTGTAAAGAAATCATCTTTAAGAAAAGGGTAAAGATAAAGCTAAACGTTTTGTATACCATCCCTTTTTTGTTGTGCAAACAGTAAAAAAAATTGCCTAATGAGCTGTGGGCCAAAATAACCACCTTCTGGAGCCCTGATACAGCCAGAAGGCGTCGCGGCAGACCTCGCAAAAGATGGCGGGACGAGCTGGACAAAACCAATGACCAGTGTCCAACATTAGCCCTAGATCGAAACAACTGGAAATCATGGGGAGAGGCCTTTGCCCAGCAGTGGGATGATGCAGGCTAGCAGTAACAGTAACAGTAAACAGTAAATCATGTTATTTCTCGCTGCTTTTTAATCATACACGCAAAGTCACAAAATATAATTAGTTTCGTAAAATCATAAAAACGTAGTATAAAGTCTTTAAGGGGCCGGCGGAGGATGCATATTTCATACAAACGTAATACCAAAATTATTTGTAAATCAAACATATTCTTAAGGTAGTCTGTATTTATTTCGATTGAATTACAGAACATCTATGTTCCCAAATATGTTTTTTGAGGGAATAGTGATGCAAAGACGAGATATGAGGAATTTAAATTTTCTATAGAAAACTATTTTTTCTTATAACTCTTGTTAAAATCAGTGTCCAATCAAAATATATATTTGGGAACCTAGATATTCTGTAATTCAATCGAAATAAATACACACTACCTTAGGAATATGTTTAATTTACAAATTATTTTGGTATTACGTTTGTATGAAATACGCATGCTCCGCAGGCGTCTTAAGAAAAGGAAGTCAACCAAATGCTCTTGGAACTGTGCGTAAATTAAAAATTATCACAGGTGAAAAAACCAGTTTCAATTAATGAGGAATAATAATGAAATAAGCGAAAGTACCTATATAAGGCGGTTCTCCTGATTTTGTTGTACTGTAGTTTGTGAAGATGGGTGTGTTGGTGAGATTATTAGTGCTTTCAGCCTATGTGACCCTAGTACTGGGTTTGACAGCGAAGGAAGTTTTGTCACCTGAATTTTTAAAAGATCTAGATGACAAATGGTGGGGTCCCCAGGGTGAGGAGAATAGCGCTAGCGCGGAAATCAGACCTTTTGAAATCAAATTCACTGATGAGGTAAGGTTTTTTATTTCGGATTATAACTGTACTATCCTTTGGTGTTCCTAATAATTTCCGTTTTTTGAGATTGATATTTATTTAGCCTTTAAATCAAATTGTAGGAATTTAATGAGTCTTTAAAATCCTATGATTAGAGTTTTATAGAAAATACTTCTCTTCAAAAACATCTTGTGATGACTTTTAAAAAAATGTTTAGCACTGTCGTTCAGTTTTGTATACATCTAGTCTGTTTTTTTAGTTTTGGGTTTAAACATGAATCGAAACTAACTAACACAACATATAGTAAACAATTTGATTTACGAGTTGCTTGGTGTAAAACGCGGGATTATAAATTGCAATGTTTTATTCAGTAACACTTTTTATTCCTGTGGCGTGAAGTTGACCAAAATTTAACCTTATGTCGTTAATGACGGTGCTCACTTTCCCAGAAGTAACTTAAGGCCGCGTTTGTATCATTGAAGACCGACTTAATTCAGTTTGCAGCTGAAGTGGTTTTTAGGGTATGTCTATGTACCTGAAGGATTACCACCAACGAGCCCCTAATTTATTTAGCCTCCGCTGCCCGTCCGTCTCTCAGTCAGCGGTCTGTATCTCACGATAGGTAGACAGTTCAAATTTTCACAGAATGTGTATTTCTGTTGCTGCTATAGCAACAAATAATAAAAATTAATTGAAAATTAAAGGAGGCTCCCTTGCCACAACGGACGAACCTTTCAAGTGCGAATCCGACTTGCCGTTGGCCGGTTTCTCATATATTTTTATTTATACGTGTCACAGTTGGCGGCCTCACAACGTTCGTAAATATCTTGTATTAACTTTTTTTTGAACCAATATTTCAGATGGTAACAGACCTCAGGAGTCGTTTAAACAACCGCCGTGACGTAACTCCGCCCCTGGAAGGCGTTGCATTTGAATACGGCTTCAACACTGACAGTCTGGACTATTGGATGGATTTCTGGGCTAACAAATACAATTTCACTGAACGTGAGGCCTACCTGAACAAGTATCCACAGTACAAGACGAACATTCAAGGGCTTGATATTCACTTCATAAGGGTGAAACCTGATGTAAGTTTTATCTTTACGTTTTGGTAGGTAATAAGTATGATTGCTCGAACGCTTGCTTCTGAACGAGACCGCAATGTCTTTCTATATGCTGTTTTTCTTTTTGGATAATGTAAAAGTATCCTATTTAATGCCAAGTTACACAAAATCCGGTTCAGCCATCAAAAAGATGAGATACAGTTACTTTCACATAATTGTAAATATTTGTATTGGTGTACGGAAAAGTCGCAAAGCATGGTGCAACAAAAACCGAAAAGTCAAAAAAAAAAAACGAACAGAATTTGCGTTCGTTCTACTTTTAAATCCGTTTCAAAATGAAACTTCAACGATAGGGTTTTGTTTTTTCAGGCACCTGAGGGCGTCCCAGTCCTACCCCTCCTGATGTTACACGGTTGGCCTGGATCCGTTCGGGAGTTCTACGAAGTCATTCCTATTGTTACGGAATATGACGAAGACAGAGGTTTTGCTGTTGAGGTCATAGTTCCTAGCTTGCCAGGATTTGGATTTTCTGATGTAAGTTTTTGACTACAATTGTTTCGTACCGGTAAGTTATTTCCTCATCACTGCTCTCAAAATAGTGACGAAAAAGATCGTGAAGAAATCGAAATGTCCTATAGAACAAACATCGGAGACACAATAATGACATCCCCGTTGGTCTAGTGGTCGGAAGCGTGACTGCTAAGCATGAGGTCCTGGGATCGATCCCCGGCAAAGTGCCATTGGGTTTTTCCGTCAGAAATTTCTCAGTAGCGGGTAGGGAGCCTGTATTTGTACCCGATTGATGGCAAGCTCACTCCCTATAACATGGGACTTAAACATAACTGGCGAAATGTGGGTGCACCTCTACCAAACTCTTCGGGGATTATAGACGCGATGATGGGTTTATATATATAATAATAGTCCATCAAACCTTGCGGGCTGATACACTGGGAAAATTGTAGGCTACTTATGTAACCAAAACACAGTTACATAAGTAGCCTACAAGTTACATTCAATTAAAAGTTTAAAAAAACTGTTGACACATAGGGTCATTATTTCAAGGTATTCCCGGTTTTTGGTGTTGGCACTTTCATTTGATACCCATATTGAGGGATTTGTGAAAAAAAATATGTAATTCACCATTTGTTGGTGGCGGCCATCTTGGATTTGAAATTGATTATAGCGTGTAGTAGGTATTTCAATAGTCAAGCCCTTTCATTTGATACCCATATTGAGGGAGTTGTTGAAGCCGTGTCGACGGCGCGTTCGTGTTCCACGCGCGCCTCAAAGAGATGTCAGCATAAGGGGAGGGGCCCGCAAGGGCCGAAGCCTGCCGGGGTTGCGGGCCTGTTCGAAAGAGATACCGCAGCCCCGGAACATAAAGGGCGAGGAAGGAACATGGATGGGTTTTAGTCAGTAAGAGTCTGACACTCCCTCCCGCTCCGCCCAGAGTGGGAGAAGTCATTTGATGATTTCCCATGCTAAAAAAAAAAAAAAAAAGGAGTTGTTGAATAAACATGTAATCCGTCAATTTGTGGCGGCGGCCATTTTGGACTGATTTTTATCAAACATACCCACGGCTAAGAACACTCCAGAATAATTCACCTTTCAAACAAAACAAAACTAAATTACGTAGAATTAGTTCATCCGTTCGCGTTTTGGCGACGGAGGTTAATGACGCTAAAATCAGAGGTAGACCATGTTTTGATAAGACAAAAGCGCGAATAGTTGAATGAACCATGGACCGTTGACCGCAGGAAGTAATAACAATCATCACATTAAAGATATTTTAGAACAGATTATACGAGATATTAATAGAACTAGTTGTCCATAAATATCTTGTAATTGCTATCAATTTATTACAAACTTATGCTAACTAACCGAACGCCGGATGTCTAATGACATCGTGCATCATTTTGAAATGGCTAATTGTTGTTATGAAGTCTCAACTATACCTATGAGTTTAAAGATTGTTTTTAGGCCATATTTATTTTATTCCTTGACTCACTACCCCCTTCTTTTTTTATGAGAGGGTTTCATTGTTTCGTTATCCTTTACTGTTTTGAGAGCAGTGGTAATGAAATAAATTACACAAAGTAATGCGCCTGACTGGGTTCGAACCTGTTCATAAGTTGGAGCTGCCACCACTGGGCCACCACTGCTCTCTTGGAACTTACGTAGAACTTGTTCGTGAAATAGTCACTCAAGGCGATTAAATGTTTTGATTAAACTTTGAGGGTTAAATTGATGACTTTAATTATTATAATTCTGTAAACACGTACGTGTTACAGTCACGAATCACATTTTGTTCAACACAGAGCCTGACACTGTCCTGAAAATAAATAAAAACTTTCGGAAATCATCAAATGACTTCTCCCACTCTGGGCAGAGCGGGAGGGAGTGTCAGAATTTAGTGACTAATACCCATCCATGTTCCTTCCTTGCCCTTTATGTTCCGAGGCCACGGCATCTCTTTTGAACAAACCCGCAGCCCCGGCTGGCAAATGAGGCGTGCGTGGAACACTAACGCACCTCGCGGAGTACCCTGGCGCTTCCATCTTAAATGGTAACAGCTGCACGGATACCTTCAAAGATAAGTAACGTAAAGTTGCGGTGATCAGCCCGAGCTTGGGTTGAGTCATCCATACCACGGAAAGCACGTTAAGTTTTGTTGTAACAGATAGTCAGAAACCCAATTATGAAGATACTAATAATCAGCTAAAACTGGTACGACTGGAACGCCTTCCAGAATTATTTCATTCCAAACTATTCCATGTTTAGGAAACGGTTAGGCAGTCGATGATTCGATTTTGTATCTATTGTTCTTTTTTGAGAGCAGCGGTGGCCCAGTGGTGGCGGTTCCGATTTACGAACAGTAAATTCTGGGTTCGAGCCTAGGCAGGCGCAATACTTTTTATAATTTATGTTGCTCTTAAAACGGTGAAGGATAACATCGTCAGGAAACCTAGAACCAAAAATTCGAAGACCGTGGTGGATTATAGCCCATTCCTTCTCAGCGAGAAGAGGTCTTGTGTCCCAGCAGTGGGAACATTATGCTTACGTTCTTTTTTGCAGGGACCAATCCGGCCGGGTTGCGGAGAGATCGAAATTGCTGCAGTATTTAAAAACCTTATGCTCAGACTAGGGTTTGATAAATTCTATGTTCAAGGCGGAGACTTCGGTGCTTTGATCGCTAACAATATGGTCACTTTCTATCCTGAGGTAAAGTTGAAACACAAACATTCAAAACACAACTTTAAAGATAAATAGGCCTTTTTGGACTTGTAAAACTTTAAATCGCTCACTACAAAGCGTAAAAACAGACAAAAGACAGTTATTTCGTCGATGAAATTTGGCTAATGCCTGAAGAAGTAGGCCAACGCTTGTTGTGGAAACCTCGAAATTAAACTGCCTTTGCGATTGGGAAAATAAAATAAAAAAAGTAGTCTGTCAATCAATAGATTGATTGGGAGATTATTTTTTTATGATTTTTCCAATATTTATTTTCCCTAATATTTATTTACTTTCAAAAGTGCATTTTAATGATCTATTTTTGATCTGTCGTTCAATACCATAAACGCATTCTACTTTCAGGAAATTCTTGGCTATCACACAAACTTCCCACTCTTGCTCGCTCCTGGTTCATTAATAACATACGTGGTTGGATCAATCAATCCATTACTACAACGATTGGTCGTAGATCCAGCTCTGGCTGAAAGGATGTATCCAATTCTAAAGGTCGTTTTGGGACTGACGGAAGAATCTGGGTACTTGCATGTGCAAGCAACTAAACCTGATACACTTGGTAAGTTTCACGATGAATAGCAATGAATACTTTTGTCCCATAATAGTGACACTGTTAACCTGCGTTGTCTACGCACGGCATGCCTACTCGCGCCTGGAGGCGCGCGGTGGCTGAGGAGGCGCGCGGGTGGCGGCAGCAGCATCGGGCGACAGCGGCGGCTGAAGGGCGCGCGGGCGGGAGCGCGGACGCGCGCGCCGGCCGCCACCTCACTTCTAAATTTTACCACTACGAGGAAGCTACTTTATAAAACTCTTGTAATGGAGTACTCTTGTATCCTAGATTACACCAGATCATTCAGTCCACTGTATTTTATTTATTCTCTTCTTTTCTATTCTCTGCTCCTGTAATTGAGCATAAGGCGTAAACGCGCCAACACGCGTCATCCCACTGCTGGGCAAAAGGACGCTCCACAGAGTGTGGTCTATGCGTACTATTACTTATAACTTTTCTTTTTTCGTCACCATCAGACGTGATGGGTAATAATTTTACACCCTTTGTATACGAACAAAAGTCTTCGATATTGGAAATTGCGTTATAACTCAAATGGACTTAGCAACAGCAGATCTCGCAAGACGTGGTTATGACAGGTGGAGTAGGGCAGTGACGGAGCGGCGCGGCGTCCATAGACTGAGGAAAATAATGTTGGGCGTCCGGTGAAAAGAAGGCAGTCGAAATTGTTGCCATTTCGGGATTCATTTCGGTGAGGCTGCCACAGAAACGCGGAGGTTGGCACAAACAAAGGGAGCCTTATTCCCAGCAGTGGGTGAATTCGGGCTGTGCGTGATGATGATGCACTAATACCAATTTTCTCAATAATTTATTACTTCTTTCAGGTATCGCCCTGTCTGACTCTCCAATGGGTCTATTCGTGTGGCTGATGCAGGCAGTTTCTGGTGGAAGCAGAGCGTCTAACAAGTTCAAGGCCGATGGAGGTCTACACGACCTTTATACACCCGAGGCCCTTATTGATGACGTCATGTTCTACTGGACGGATAACAAATTCACGAAGGCTGTCAGAGTTTACGCAGAGTCCATTAATAAGAGGACTCTTGGGATGGGAATTGGCTCGTAAGTACAACACGATGACGTTTCTTCTTTTTTTTAACTATCTAGTTTATTAGCTTAGATATTTAATCTAACCCCAACTCAGTCTTGACCTTGAGTTTCGGTACACTTATACCCCGTTACTGGGTTATGGAGGTCAGATAGGGAGGTGCTCCACGTAAAATAAGTACTGGTATTCAGCTGCATCCAGTGAGACTGGAAGCCGACTCTAACGTCAGCAGCGTAGTTGGGAAAAGGGTAGATAGACGATTAATAATTACATTAAAAGCCCAGTTTTACTGGTCACACTAATCTTAATAATAATAACACTTTCAGAATCCCCACATCAGTACCAACATGCACCGTACACGCCAAAGATGAGATAATCTACATGTCACCAGCCATGCTCAAGCACAAATTCAAGAAATTACTTTGTCACAAAGAACTTGACAATTATGGCCACTTCTTCGCCTTGGAGGCTCCTGATGTGTTCTCTAAACACGTTCTTGACGCACTGACCGAATTTAGGGCTTATCATAAAAAGAATTTGCTTCATTTTGAATTGTAATCGAAATCCCATGCCTTTTTACATCGCCAGTAACTTCTTTTTTATCTTGTGCCAGTAACTGCTTAAACTCTACTTATGGAAATTGCTAATAAAATGCACTCGAAATTCAAAATGCATTCAACAACTTCAGAAATCGGTAATAACAGAGAAAGACTTAAAAAAATACATCTATCGTAATTAAATAAGTAATTGGAAAAATATACTCTTTTTATTTCGGCATAAACATAATTATGACAGATTTAAAGAAAAAACGTCCGAAACGGTGTTTAATTTTGTAATTTTTTATTTTATTTAATTAGTTCTTCTTTTTAATTATCTATTTTTCAGTCTTTTAATGGTGATCTCGTCAAATTTGTATAAAGAATCGCAGCCCATGTGGCCTCTTAAACAAGAACCCTTTCATATGCGTGTACGGATCAAATTAAATTAGTTAGCGGAACTTCTTAGACGAGATGGGTATTGATTTCAAATTATGATAAAACCAAAATAGAATACAAATAGAGCCTGTTTAACATAAGTAAATTCTCAGTATTATCTTCTACTTCTAGATTTACTTACGAAACAAAATTATGTTCTAAACCATATAAACAAGTTTGATAGCAGAAAGCGTGTACGTTGAAAATTGGAACATATTCCACTAAATTGCTTTTATTTTATAGACTGCAGTATTAGCAATAAACATTGATGGGTTAAGTTTATTAGTCTATGAGCAGAATGGCTAAACGTGGAATTGTAGACCCCAACATAATAGTGGGTTAGGTTTTATTTTATGTTACGTTATGAGTGCCGTTGTAGGGTCGGTGATTAACTGTTTGAGGCGAAATGAGTCCAAGATTGAGATAAAGTTTAGAGCAGCACAGATTATAATAGGCTTGTTAACTGAAAAAATCGAATTAGTCCGTCACTTAGATTATCAAAAAATATTTGACCCCTATTTTTTCTTTTGTCACATAAACCAAAATTGAAGAAGATACGACGCTTTTATAATTCCCAATACGTCACTGTTTGGTATCATTCTTAGTGAGTTCTGACGTCACGAGCCCCCACTCCCGAATTTTGATGCGTTGTATCTTTGTCAATATTCGTTGATTTACAAAAATAAAAAATACGTGTCCATTATTTTCCAATACTCTAACTAACAGACTAAATAGATTTGCAATTTACTGATGGTGGAAACTAGCCTATTGTGCGACTAAGTCCTATACCTTAGTTTGCAGTTTTGTGTGTTATCTCTGAGTTCCGTATAAAATTATCATTTTTTTGGTGATGTAGACAGTATTTGGTCTTGTTGTGACTAAAAGAGTGATGGATACGAATGTTGATGGATGGAGAGGGAGGGGAATGCCTAAGGAAAGATGGATGAATTGTGTGGAGAATGATAAAAAGGAGAAAGAAGAAAGTGATGCTGTGACGTCTGACAGGTGAGAATTGAAGGAGACCAAGTAAAATGGCACAAGAGCAGGAAGATGAAGATGATAAAGTAGTTTGTCAATAGACCAAACATAAATTAAGTAAAAGCCAGTTCATGAAAAGCTTATTGATAATTATGTCATGATATTTTAGAACAGTCTAAATTTCTATAATACTAATCTATCACACCTAAACATAGAGGAACAATCTAACAATAGGCACATTTTAAAGTTACGAGTATGTCTCCCGAAAGACTGGATTCTGATTCATCCTGATTATATCCATTCATTCTTGTGAATGCTATGTATGACACAACAAAGTAATCCGTCAAATAAAAGCTTCCAGTTATTCACGTCTTTATTAAGGTTACTAGCTAAATAATTGTAATTTATGTCTGTCGTAAAAACATGCAAAGAGCCTGCGTACGAACTTGTCTTGTGTAAGAATTTAAAAAGAATGCTGTAAAAAGAAAACTGAGCGAAGATTATTTGTGATCGCAATAAATTTCTCAAAGCGTAACAGAGTTCGCTTGAAGCGCTTTGCTGGATCCCCTTTTAAATTGCCTTTTTGGTCTTACGGACAATTAAATCAAAGCATTTTAAACTGGATGGAAAGTTGGCGTATTTGCTTACGTTTAAAGTGAAATATATGGGCCGTGGCGGCCATTACTGTAACAAACGCGGTTCGTTAGCGTTAGCTGTAGCCTGGATTGTGTTCGCTCAAATTAGTCCGGATTAGCCCATCAACAAATGCATTTTATTGTCCGAATACTTATTATAATAATAGCTGTTTCGAAAATTCATGACTCGGATTACCATATTTTTTAAGAATGAGGGCGCCATTACACATAGGGTCTAAAGCCCAAACTCCTAACTAGAATAGAATTTGCATTATTTGAGATTCGATTGAGTGAGTGGAACTCAATCTTTATTGGCATTGATCTCAAATCTGTGGGGTTTGACAGTAAACTATCAGATTTAAAAAGATCAATGGTTGAGCAATATTCTAGTTCTCTGAACTGACCAATAGGGTTCTCTTGGTTCTAAGCACCTACAGATTGCCCGTATCTGCGTAAAATACTTTGTAATTAATTGTAAAACGAAAGGGACTTGTTTGCTTGAACTGAGAGGGTATAAATATTCCAAACTGTTTAACTGTCACTTAGAGACGTAGTATATATTATAATATGCTGATATTACTGAGGCTGATTCTGCGATATTTTCGTGTTCACGTCACTTTTAGATTTCTAAGAGCCTTTGAAATAGTATGGTACCTACTCCGTTTATTGTGCCTAGTTTACTACTTGTTTGATATTATCGATTTAGCGGAGTAGCTGAAGAGATTTGACACTAGGTGATTAATTAAAATCTAATTGAGAAGTGACATACTTGTATCTTTAGCGGAGTAAGCAAAAGTAATAACTAGTGACATTTGACAGATCAATTTCTTGAGGTTTGTGGTGAGACCGGCCAGTTCCCTGATCTTGGACTACGACCTACTCGCTACTCTTTTTCTACTTCAAAGCCATTTTTCTATTAGCCGTTAATGTCCCACTGTTGGGTAAACCTGACCTACTTAAATCTTTCCAGGTATTCTTTTAGAGCGCCACCTCAAACCAGCCATAGCCAATAAATTACAAAAATACAACGTTACTTACGAGTCATTCATGTCACTGTCGGATTCCAGTCTAACTGGACGCAGCTGAATATCAGTATTTACCAAAGAGCGACTGTCCATCTGACCTCGACGACTCATTGAATGGTAAACATACCCCTTAGTCAGACTGGTTGTCAGACTTTCGGGCTACTTATTACCCGTAAAAACTGTCAAAGATTTACAATCGACTTGCAAATGCATGAGTCAGTTCCATGCAATTTTCATTTTCCCATCAACGTTATCTCTGATCTGAGGCCCTCTGGTTTTATGAACAAACTCAGTCAGCGAGTAACTTTGATTGAATGCTAATGTAGACATATTGCCTGGCCATTGGGCAAGTTGCCATCAACAATACGAGGCGTTGAAGGAAGTGCCCATCGCTATTATAATAATGACTATTACGTATGTAAGTTCTTTTGTGGACTGTGTTATAGCCACATGGCCTGTTAGCCTTATTAATGGCCTTAATTGGCTTTTATGACTTGTTCGCTTTAGTTGATTAGGGGTTAAGATTTTTCGGTGTCTAATACTTCTTTGGAAGCATATCATTATGCATGTAATCCCGGAAGAGTTAGGCAGAAAGTACCTAAAGGGTGTAAATAGAGCCATAACGAAGCCGAAAGGCACTTGTTCTCCCCGTCATTGTGAGCATTTTTTTTGTTCTACACTATTAATACCTGGGAACCTTTTAGTTACTTACGGAGGTATGGAGGGTCAAACTTTTTCATTTTTTTTTTAAATACAAGTTTTTAATGTTGTAACTTTACTTTAAATACCTCCACAATCCTCATACTAACGTAAAACGTGATTTTTACCCCAAAAAATAAGTCATTTCCCAGCAATAATTTTTGCCTAGGGTTACCTACTTAGTTGAATTGAATTTCTTAATATGTACTTCTAATACGTTATTCAACGACAGGCCGTGTCGCTCAAAGAGATGTCAGCATAAAGGGAGGGGCCCGCAAGGGCCGAAGCCTGCCAGGGCTGCGGGACTGTTCGAAAGAGATACCGCGGCCCCGGAACGTAAAGGGCGAGGAAGGAACATGGATGGTTTTTAATCAGTAAAAGTCTGACACTCCCTCCCGCTCCGCCCAGAGTGGGAAGGGTCATTTGTTGATTTCCCATCCGAAAAAGAAAAAAAACAAGGGATAAAGACAAGAATAACAATCGTGGAGTCTAGGGTCACATCGGTCCCAGGTCGAGAACAGTGTAATTGGGTTTCTCCCTAAGGAACTCCTCAGAATCAGCTCAGAATCTAGATTTGTACCCGTTTGGTGGCAATAGGTTTGCCGGCTATTACATATAATTGACTCAATGTGTATGTACACTATCCTTCTGCTTACTCCCTCGGGAAATACAGTATAACGTTAGCTAATTATACATAAATGCGACTAGGAACAGTCCAAACAAAAACAACTGCAAACGGGAAAGTTGTATACGTAAATTAGTTTAGGAGACTCCGCAAATAGAGGCAGTGGCACACGCAACAATGTAGCATAAATTAATTAAACGACTAACGCGACGTTCCGAATAAAAATAACACGAAATAAAAACTCGGGTGCGGTCTCCACAATACCTTATGCAAAAGTACTTTAGAAAAGTATTTTAATTTTCAATACAGTTCATTTTCTATTCGTAACTTTATGTGGGTCAGTGCCATAGGGAATTGAAAGAAGATAGAGGTGTCTTTACCCTTTATTTTGAAAGCAAAAAGACCGATGTTTCTACCTTCCTCCAATAGCTACAGTCGCTAGCACATAAAGTAACCATAAACTGTCAAATTTATCCAAAAGATTTTTAACCATAAAGTGTTGATTGGTAAGTTCAAATTCAAATGAGAAAATTTGATAGTTTGTAGTAATTTGATGCGCTCCTCTTGGCAATTTTTTCTATTTACGGTTTGGATCCAGAAAAAACATCTGATTTTGAGGTTAGAGACTGTGTGGAAGATAGCTATAAGATGGCTAGCAACTAGGTGACGACTAAAGCGCAGGCTCAGCGCGCGACCGAGCTAGCAGGGCGAGCCTCTGCTCATACTTCGTTTATGAAAAGAGGCGAAACAATGCTTCAACCGGCTCGCTCGCTCGCTCGCTAGCTGGCCGTGTTGCCTGCGCTTTATGGAGACGTATGAAACAAAAAGATATGCTGCGCTGACCCTAAATAAATTGAGATAAGGGCAGGAGAATCCTAAAAATGATGCCAGACAGTTTTCGGGTGTGGTCGAATTGAGTTAGCTGTTATACTCACTCTTACCTTTTAGTCAAACTGCAGTTGCACTCTTCCTAAACTATTAAACAGCTTTTAGTTTGCAGCTCTTTTTTTGCTGACGAAGCGCTCATCATGTTGTCACCTCTGTTTGTAACTATTACATGCTCTGTGGTCAGTACAAATCTAGCTAACGATTTGAATTTGGAGCGTATGTTTCAAGGATAATGGTATTCTAAAAGAAACCACTGGATCGGATATTATTTTATTTATGTGTCAAACTGCGAGACCCGAGTTTAGAAGAATATTATGTACCTATGTGCGCCCGTGGGCACCAAGTTTCTTTTGTAAACTTGGCCAGTTTTGCTTTTGTTAAAAGTTTTTGAATAAGGATATATATTAGGAATGAACGACGAAAAAAAAGTTGTCGTTATTAAGGGGCCTGCGGAGCATGCGTATTTCATACAAACGTAATACCAAAATTATTTGTAAATCAAACATATTCTTAAGGTAGTGTGTATTTGTTTCGATTGGATTACAGAATATCTATGTTCACAAATATATTTTTTGAGAGGACAATTACAAAGACGAGTTATGAGGAATTTAAAATTTCTATAGAAAACTTATTTTTCTTTTAACTCTTGTTAAAATCAGTGTCCAATCAAAATATACATTTGGGAATCTAGATATTCTGTAATTTAATCGAAATAAATACACACTACCTTAGGAATATGTTTAATTTACAAATTATTTTGGTATTACGTTTGTTCGAAATGTGCATACTCCGTAGGCGTCTTAATAAGCTGGTAATTTATATTTTTTTGTTATTTTTACGAAAGTTTAGTACAAAGATGGCGTAACAGACAAACTAGCACATAGAAGGTGCGAAAACACGTTATAAACATAAGATTGGGTCTACTAAATGAATTAATAACTTTAATAAACAATGGAAGCGAAGGAGAAACTGTAGAACGTACCAACAAATATTTGCTCCGAAAATCGAATCGACCTTGGGCATAAAATGGCAAGCAGTTTGTAAATCAGTTCATAGTTGCGGACAAGCTTTAAACTATTGACAAAGCTAATGAAAAGGCACCCTAAGCTGAAGTTCTTAACAATCAATTCTCATTGCCAGTCAAACCGTTAACAGGAAAATTATCCATTCTTGAGAATAAAACAACTCGATTCAAAAGAGAATGGCCACTTTAATCCGAGGCACTTGGAAAATACCTATATTTCGAAGCAAAAGAGGATGCCTGCGGTCATTGTAACGCACGTGGAAATACTCGTTTTCGTATTCAATACCGAATATCGCATTTCCGTAGGAGCGGCTACTATGAAAGTACGGACATTGCCACAGAGTAGATACTTACAGAAGGCTCATCTGTGTTTTACGTTACAGTTGCTATCATAGGCGCTCGTTCCATGTAAAATTACTGATATTATGCTGCATCAGGTTGGAATAGAAGCTGAATCCAACATATTTGGTCAGTTTAAAAACTTATTACGCTCCTTTGTGTGAAATGAAAGGTTTTAGAGTTTCGTAGAGCCTAGTATTTCATTAGTATTTTGTGAGAAATGAGAGTCTAACGAATTTACGTTCCAAAATATTGATGAATCTTCTGTTTAAAAGTTTTTATGCGGGATTACGGTCGAGCGATTAGTTGCGGCGATAAATCCGGCGTTGTAGTGTTGCGAATTGTGATTCAGTTCCCTCTAACTAACTGGCGAAACGGTTGTTGTGGTCATAGATGGACACAAGTCTAATGAGTACACTGGGACTTTAGGTTTTGTGCCTACTCTGTGGTTGCTCGCTTATTAATGATGGGTTCGTTCGATCGTCTTTTATTTTTGGAGATGTGTCGTTTGTTGCGGTTCGTGTTGTGGTTTTTCACTAGAAACTGATATACCATTGAAATTGGATTAACTATTCTGTCTTTTTGAGGGTACCGTTTCGGTTTGCAGGTTTAGTTTCGCTTGAGTTGAGTAAATTTAAGAAGATTGACTGTTGGGGGCTCAGGAAGACACATTTTATAGAGAAAATCGTGGGCGTTATGGCCACGCACGAGTCTGCGCATGACCGCGGTCGCGAGCGTATGTCACCGTGCGTACGTTACGAAAATGGCTTCTAAGAGATTAAAGTGTGCGAATTGCAATATTGTTATTTGCGAAGTTTTATCGTTTATTAGTAATAAACTTGATGTTATGGATGAGGATAGTCTTGTCCGTATTTGTGAAAGTGCTTTTAGTGTGGAGGAGATCGAAGAAGCAAAGTCGTTACTTTTTGAATCTTTGCAAAAAACGGCCAAAGTTAGAAAGCGTCAAGGAAAAACGCAACGCAACCTAGACGATATTATCGTGTTACTTAAAGGGACTGATCCCGAAAAGATTCCCATATTTGTGGCCAAAGATCTGGAAAAATTACCGCCGGTGACCTTTGATCACATCGACGTTACTCCGTTGCTCAAGAAAATCCTTATAATGCAGGAATCTATGGAGAATATTCGACAGAATTATGTCACTAAGGCGGAATTGCAGGAAAAATATAATGTTATGCAGCATTGTCAAGTGTCCTTAACGTCTGATGAAACGAGGAGTGTAGATGCTGTTCCAAGATGCACCTCACAACTTTTAAACATATTAGATGGCGGTCCAATGGCGTTACCGACGAACACAGACAGTAATGTACCTATTATAAGTCAAAGCCCCCTCGTTAACAGTCCATCTTTATGTTTGAAAACAGTAAACAAACCACAGATCACGTTTACTAAATCACCGAATAGGAATAGTGATAATGTAGTTAAAACTATGAACGGATCGCAAAGCGAGCAACCAGGCTGCGAGAGTACGAGTGCAAGCGGGACAGCTAATACTTGTACATTACGCAGTAGCGAAATAAGCGGAGACTTACATCAAAACAATGCAGAGATTGAGTTATTACGATCAGAACCTACACGAAATCTGTCTTTCGCGGAAATAGCCAGTTCTGGTAACGAGTGGAAGGAAACAGTACACAGTGACAAATGGGTTACTGTACAAAGGCGCAGATTGAAGAATAAGTTCTACACTAAGAGAGGGAATGCTGTTGCAGAACCAGAAAATCCCGAAAAATTTAAAGCAGCCGATACTAAGATTGCCTTATTCATATCAAATGTACACAAAGAAGTCTCCGAAAAAGACATTACCGACTATGTTTACAAAAAGACCGGTGAGACAGTATCTTTAGTAAAAATAAAAATGAGAAAGGAAAAGGACTACAATGCATATAAAATCTTTGTTGTAAAATCTAAACTGGACTTATTCTTAGATGATAAGTTGTGGCCGTCAGGGATCTCGTTTAGACGGTTCATAAACTTTCGAGAAAGGCAAGAAAATCGAGTTGATGAGGAGTGTGTGGCTATGACTCATAACAAGCTTAATGGATGACAGTGATAGTAAACTAATTAGTTACAACTGCAAGTCTATCAAGCGAGCAATAGAAGGTGTTAGGGCGCTGTGTCAACAAGCTGATGTAGTAGCCTTGCAGGAGACGTGGTTGCTGCCGCACGAGCTGCCACTGCTGAGCACAATCGACGACTGCTTCGGTGCCACGGGTACGTCCGCCGTCAACACGTCGGCCGGCCTACTGACGGGCAGGCCGTACGGCGGTGTCGCATTATTGTGGAGAAAAAGTGCGTTTCAATCAGTGTCTGTGATAACTTGTGATAACGTTAGGACTGCTGCAATAAAGCTAACTGTAAGTAGTCGATCTATAGTGATATTTAGTGTATATATGCCGACTAACAGTACTGAGAACCTTCCGGTTTTTACTGAGTGCCTCAGTACCATTCAATCTGTTATAGCAGTAGAAGAAAACTGTGGAGTCGAGGCTTTTTACATTTTGGGGGATTTTAATGCCCACCCCAATGAAGTGTTTTTTAAAGAATTGTCAGATTTCTGTTGTGATTACTCTTGGTGTTGTGCCGATGTACAGATGTTGGGGATACATTCAAACACACATACTTTTCGTAGTGACGCTCATGGCTGTGAGAGGTGGTTGGATCACTGCGTTGTCACTCAGTCCGCACTGGCGGCGATTAAAAAAGTATCGGTACAACATGACGTGTATTGGTCCGACCACTTCCCTTTGGTAATTGAATGTAACCTAAATAAACTTAATGCGAAATTGGAGCCAATAACATTATCGGATGTTTCTAATAAATCTACCATTTGGGGCGATAGACAAATGGAACAAATTAATAATTATCACACATTGTGTCATTCTAAACTCCGAAATATAGACTTTCCATTAGAGTTGGGACTATGTTGTGATTCTGTGTGTAGTAATAGTGAGCATTGTTTGATTCTTGATAAAATGTATAATGATGTTATATGTATCTTAACTGACGCGGCTAAAGAGTCTTATAATTACAAAAAATGCCTCAGAAAGAAGGGATATGTAACTGGCTGGAACAAAAGCACGTCGCTGGCGCGCATGGGGAGGCTAGGCTTAGATTTGGGATGTGGATTTTGGCGGGAAAACCAAAAAGTGGGACTTTCTATAATGAAATGTTAGAATCGCGGAAAACATTCAAGGCTAAATTAAAATGGTGTCAAGACAGACAGGAGCAATTAAAAATGGATATACTTGCATCCAACCACTCAGCCAAAAATTTTAAATCGTTCTGGAAAAACACCAACAAACTAAATGTAAGGCCTAGCCTTCCCGTGAACGTTGATGGCGTTCATGATCACAAAATGATTGCCAACTTGTTTAGGGAACATTTCACAGTGCAGTCGACGTTAAACCCGTCACCGCGTGTTGTTGCAGAGACAGTGGTGGCTGAGCGAAGTGTGTATTTCTCAGCTAAAAATGTTTCAAATATTATTAAACACATGCTTGGAGGCAAGTCGCCTGGTCACGACGGTCTCAGTATAGAACATTTTAAGTATGCTGGGGTTCACTTACCAAGAGTGCTTAGTATGATGTTTAATTTGTTTCTGTGCCACTCTTATTTACCGGAGCCATTAATGCGTACAATCGTGGTACCAATTGTTAAAAACAAGACGGGTGACGCGTCCGATAAAACTAACTATCGACCAATCTCACTTGCTACTATAACAGCCAAGGTGCTTGACAGTCTGTTGAATGGTAATCTCACGAGGCACGTCGACCTGCAGGACGCGCAATTTGGATTTAGAGCCGGTCTGTCGACGGAGAGCGCCATACTCTGCCTGAAACATACTGTCAAATACTACACAGAGAGACGGACGCCGGTATACGCGTGTTTCCTGGACCTATCAAAAGCTTTTGATCTCGTAGCTTATGACGTGCTATGGGAGAAGCTAGGAAGCGCGGGTGTGCCGGTGGAATGTACTTCTCTTCTCAGGTACTGGTACTCAAATCAGAGAAATCAGGTGAGATGGGTCGGTACTTTGTCGGACGACTATAAATTGGAATGTGGTGTGAGACAAGGAGGGTTGAGCTCCCCATTATTATTTAATTTGTATATAGATAAGTTGATTGAGCGACTCAGTAGCACTCATGTCGGCTGTTTTGTTGACGACAAGTGTGTTAACAATATTAGCTATGCAGACGACATGGTGTTGCTGAGCCCCTCAATCAGCGGATTAAGGAATCTGGTGTCTCAGTGTGAGGCATTTGCGATGTCGCATGGGCTTAAATACAACTCCAATAAGAGTGAATTACTTGTATTTAGAGCAGGCACATACTATCCCGCATATGTTCCTCCTGTCATTCTTAATGGTGCAGCCTTAAAAGTAGTGGACAGGTTTAAGTATCTGGGTCACATAGTAACGAGTGACCTTAAGGATGACGAGGACATAGAGAGGGAGCGCAGGGCCCTGGCGGTGAGAAGCAATATGCTCACTCGCAGGTTCTCACGCTGCACCAGCGAGGTAAAGACAACACTTTTTAAGGCGTACTGCCAATCGTTTTACTCGAGCGGCCTGTGGGTGAAGCATACGCAGCGATCTTACACGGCTCTGCGCACGCAGTATAATAACGCTTTTAGGATGCTGTTGGGGCTGCCGTGGCGCTGCAGCGCGTCTGGAATGTTTGCTGAAGCGCGTACGGATGGTTTTCAAGCCATCATGCGCAAGAAAGCGAACTCTATGCTGCACCGTCTACGAAGCAGCAGCAACAGCATTCTGAATGCGATTGCTGCCCGTTTTGACTGTCCTTTCCAGCATCAGTGGGTACGGACAGCCATAGGCATAGGTTAGATATAGGTACTAAAAATACTAACATATTTCTAGGTACATTTTTGTGTTACTAACACACTAACATTTCATGTTTATGTGTATGTTTTGTGATACGAGTATTAATAATGTTACTTATACTTACTTATATGGAGTTTCTCCGAAATAAATAAACTATTATTATTATTATTATTATGGCTAAGTCAGTTTAAACAACAAATTACTATCATAATGTAAGAAAATATTGGAAGAACCATTAACCATAATAATTCCAGCATTTCAGCAAGTCATCCCCAAAAATATTTCATCTCCGCAAAATAATCATTGCTGTAATCCTTCACCACATTCCATCAAGCTACCTTCCATACAAAACGACCCTTAGGCAATTCAAGAAGAAAATAAATCACCTTTGCTCCTAGCCTGACTAGTTTATTCCCCTCAACCGTTGTCCCCGAAAAGGGAAGCACCATTTATCTCCTCGCCAGTACAAATTACCAACGGGAACAGCTATAATATGGAGCGGGTTGAAACTGTTTGAGAAATGTTGTCATACGGACATTTCGTGGAGCCGCCATTTGACAAGGCGCTTATTCTTTCTTGTATGGCGACGGGTACGGGCGTTCATTTGTTTTTGTAGTAGTGTCAATTTAGGTTTTTTGTGTTGTGTACTTGGAGTGTGATGGTAATCTGAAATAGTTATTTGTTATACAAGAGTGCAAAGTTGTTTTTTAACCGCGTGCTCAATTTTGATGACCGAGCAAGCGAAAGATTCTAAAATTGAGTAACGTGCGCAGCGAGTGATTCAAAACTTAGAATCTTGAGCGTTAGCGAGGGAATCAAAAGAGCACGAGGTGAAAAATCTTTGCACTCGAGTGCAACACGTAACTTTTCATCCCACCTCAGCGAGGAAATGGCAAAAAAATAATTGCGCATTATTAACAAATTCAGTAAAATCTGTTGGCGTCAAATAAACTTCCTCGTCGCTAGATAATGATTGGTCATTTTAGGTTTTTCACTTGTTTTTAAC
The DNA here is from genome assembly GCA_950022955.1 of Xestia ashworthii. Classification (NCBI taxonomy): domain Eukaryota; kingdom Metazoa; phylum Arthropoda; class Insecta; order Lepidoptera; family Noctuidae; genus Xestia; species Xestia ashworthii. Next base: position 6,896,878 of record OX465558.1, on the reverse strand, counting down.
CTTTTTTTTTTTTTTTAGGATGGGAAATCATCAAATGACTTCTCCCACTCTGGGCGGAGCGGGAGGGAGTGTCAGACTTTTACTGACTAAAACCCATCCATGTTCCTTCCTCGCCCTTTACGTTCCGGGGCCGCGGTATCTCTTTCGAACAGTCCCGCAACCCCGGAAGGCTTCGGCCCTTGCGGGCCCCTCTCTTATGCTGACATCTCTTTGAGGCGCGCGTGGAACACGAACGCGCCGTCGACTCGGCCTGTCGTCGTTAGACGGACGGACGGCTAGCTAGCCCATAGCCAACCGTCCACAGGCCCGCGTCTACGGTGGCCGGTAGCCACCACGTGGCCCCCGACGCCCGGTGCGTCTCCCGCGGCGGCCGGGAAGAGAGGATCTCTCCCTCTCTCGTTCCGCCACCTCCTTCGCCAGCATGACTGCTTCGCAGAAGGAGGTGACGGCTTCCCATTCCGTCTCGCTCCGGACCATGGATTGAACCAGGGCCGGACGCGAGAGGTCGCCGCCGCCGATCGCCGCTACGAGGACACGGCTCCACCGTGTCCTCCGGTCGATCCTCGCAGTGGAGACACCCGGGCGTTTCCTCCCGCCCGATTCGGTGCAGGTACCTCCCGAAACATCCGTGTCCGGTGAGGACCTGCGTCAGGCGGAAGGTGAGGACGCCGTGGCGCCTCTCCAGCCACTCCTCAAAGAGGGGACTTACCGCCACTATCGTGGCGTGCCCTGCACGGGGTTGCGACAGTCGCTCTCTCCATGTCGCCATGAGATCGCGCCGGAGGTCTGTCCGCTGAGCGGCAATTTGCCGCGGCAGCGGAGTTTCCCCCCGGTGTAGTGCCTCCGCGCGCCAGTCGTGCAGGCGCGCGAGGACTATCGCCTCCAGATCCCATGGCGGCAATCCGGCAAGCAGGCCCGCCGCCTCCTGGGAGATCGTGCGCCACCTAAGGCGTTAACAATATGACGTGAAAAGAAAATGGCGCGCGCAAAACACATTAAAAAAGTACACCAAGAAGGTTCCGAGTCTGAGTTCTTAACAAATTAAAAAAAAATTGTATGATAAATTCGGCACCAGGTAGAAGTAAATAGGTTTAATGATGTTTTGAATTCACATGCTTAGTGCACACGATGTTCTAAATTCAAATTTACTTTACCCTCAAGACGATAAAAACGTCTTTTGCACTCAGATATCGAAGAGCAAAAATACTCTTTCCGAGATGGGTGAAAAATGTATTTATCAGTCTCTGTTTTTTTAACCGCCGAGTAGACATTTTATGAATGGTCTTCTTATCTTGGAGTCTTGAATATTTACTGTGCAGGTGTAGGACTGTTTCGTTGGTTTAGTGGTCGCAAGCACGAGTGCTAAGCATGAGATCCTGGGTTCCACTCCCAGGTCGAACAAAGTGTTTTGGGGTTTTTCCATTAAGAATTTCTTAGTAACAGTCACAAAGTCTAGATTTGCGCCCGGTTAACGGCCATAGGCTCGTCTCTTATTATACAGGGTGTAAACCACCTCATGACAAAGCCGTTAACCAAGCATTCTGTACATCAAACTAAGTAACTTCACGCAAATAATATTGCTGGGAAACAACTTTTTTTTTTGAGGTTATAAATCATGTTTTGTGATAGAACTCAATGTAACGCACTTAAAACGTTGTTCTGATGGATAGATTGAATAGTACGGGGGTCGTGGAGGTGTTAAAAGTTAAAATCTTACAAAAAAAACTTGTCAAAAAGTTGTAACTTTGACTCCCCATATCTCCGTAACTAGAAGGTTCCCAGGTATGGTGTAGAACAAAAAAAATATCGCAATGATGGGGAGAAAAAGTGCCTTTCGGCTTCGAGTTTTACACTCTTTATAGGACCTAATCATAACTGACAAAATGTGGGTGTATTATTGGGGATTATCATATCGTTTTCATGAGTGCCATTTTGATGGTGCTAATGTTAAAAAAACAAAGTCATTTCCAATGTGTTTATTTAATAGTTAAAGTTTTTTAATTATCGTTTTCGGTAGTTTACGTCAATAAATTCAATACATTTTTGACTTTTCCATTATCATTATCACTGATAGAATACCATTTCATCTAAGCTTTCAGCTCTAACCAAATTCTGAATCCAATCTTCAGTCTCTTGACCTTTGGCTAAACAGTGACATTCCAAGGAGGCTGTCACAGTCTCGATTTATTTATAACCAGCATTTAGTGCGGTTTGAAGGAATTAAATTTAAATTTAGAACCTCAATTATTCTGATTGCTGGTCAAGTACTTACTGAACTCCGAGATAAATGACTACAGTCTTGTCACATCTGTTAAGTAAGAACGACCTTATTTTGTCACTGATAAAGATCACTGTAATGTCAGCCTTGTCAGTGACAACAGCCTAACATCAACCTTATAAGAATTAGAATAAAGTTTACTGTGATTTTGACGGTGAGGTAAAATAACAGGGAAGGACAATTTTAACCAAATAATTCGTATGATTTGATGGAGGTTGATTCTCGGTTGGATGAAGTGTGAATGAGACTAGTTGGCAACTTTGTGTGTTATAAATTATATTCCAGGACTGGCTGTTTCCCGCAACTCTCTTTCGCGTGAACTCATTATTAAAACACTACTTCCGTATTTGATCCGGTTTTGTTAAAAATTTCATATTTTTTGCCCGGAACACTAGTCCATTCATCATCATCATATTTCAGCCGAAAGACGTCCACTGGTGGACATAGGCCTCCCTCAAGTGTCGCCACATTGACCAGTCCCGTGCGGATTCCCGCAACCTTCACCAGGTCCATCGGTCCCCCTAGTGGGAGGTCTTCGAACGCACCATCGTTCAGTTTGCAGTCGCCACTCCAGAACTTTTCGGCCCCATCGGCCATCCGTTCTGCGATCAATGTGCCCTGTCTACTGCCACTTAAGTTTGGCAATTTTTCTTCTTCTTCCTAGTCCATTATCAAAAAGTAATATAACAATTTACTCCTTATAACATCTGCCAGCCGGTTCGGAGACTAGCCGGAACAAACAGACAGACAAAAATAAGTTATTTTGTTACAAACAGACACTTTATTTTCATTTTTTTTTTATAGATAAAAGGAAAATTGAACTTCATCTACATTTCGTGGCTCTCCAATAACTGAATGTTGGCCAACTCCAATTAATTCTTCTAGTCCTTTGCGAGGTGTAGCTCAGCAGCTGTTCAGTCCACCTAGTGTTTTTAGGTGAAAACTTCTTTAGGCGCGTTTAGCACTTTTTGGGTGTACCAAAATCATGGAACTCGCTTGACCGTCACCTAACGCTTTGTAGCACTCGTAGCCGATCTGCTACGGCGTAGCACCACTTAGGCGTGCGCGGGGCACAACCCATAGCAGATATAGATTACTTAGTTTTTATTTTTATCTTTAGTCCGCAAAGATTAGGCACGCATGTTTTTTTTTTATTGGAAACATTAAACTGTAAATTTGTCACAACTTCGCGCTGTCGTATAAAAAAAGAGAAACTGTATTTTGGAGCCACCACATACGTAAGAATTTGTAATAGATATGCCTCCACCATGTAAAATAATAAATAAATACATATCGCTGGACATTAACACACAGCGCCATCTAGTGCCACACTAAGCAGGGCTTGTGTCGTGGACACGAGATAGTTGATATACTATTACTATCTACATACATACCTTTTTTGTTTGTAAGTACATACTTATTACACATATAAACATCCATGACTCGGAAACAAATGTCCATGCTCATCACCCGAGGACCCGATTCGAACTCAGGACCCTAAGAACGTAAGGCAGCCTCACTACCACTATGCCATTCGGGTCGTCAAAAGAAGGTAGATGTCACATGTAAAAGCAACGACGGTAAGGATATTTTTACAGCATCCTAAGCGATTGGTTCGAAAACATTTTTGTTTCGTACCGTTTTCCTGTAACTCGTCCTTGAGTACGAATGAGTAGAAAAATACCTCTCTCTGCACTTAATCCGGCAAAAAGATACCTAATACGCTTTCCAATATCTCCCATCGCAAACATTCGTATTTACAGTTACTCTGTTCACGGTATTGTCTTCCTTATTGCTATTTAAACAAAAAGGTCTATTGTTACCAAATGTCCTGCCCAGATTACATTCCAGTTGTTCTTTCCGACCTAAATACTTCTTGAACAAAGAACTATAGAACAGATCAATGTAAGCGTGCTTGAAAAGTTACTAATAGCTATTATCGTCTAAAACAGATTTAAACTTCACTTGGGGCGCAAAGTAAGTAATACTTTATTAAACGTGACTGTACCGAAATTGCTTCGGGAGTTTCAAGTTTTAACGGTGGTGACTGTATCGTGCGGTAGATGACCGCATTCTCTCTGCGACTGTCCTGATTGCTGATTTCCATGAAAATAACGGGCACTCGGTTTGAGCTTGTTTCTGGCCAGTACTACTTTGGCGCTGTGTATCGGTCATCGTTCGAAATTCAAGTTGGAGTTTCGAATTAGGGCAATATTGTGACAGATTTAGGAATTGTCACCTAAATGACTCTAATCATCTTCTGTCTCTCATCTGACTTTCATTGACATTCATCATTCATTAACTTTGACATGACGTCTATCTAATGTACATAATATAATATCGCGCCTGTAATCCTCGAAGGTATACTCAGAGATGTAGTTACCTAATAGTACACCTACATTTTGCTTGTTTTGTTTTAAGTTTATGTAAAAGGTGCGAGCCTATTTCCATCACACAAATCCAGTCTTCGTGGCTGCAACTGAGAAATTCTTGATGGAAAAACTCAATAACAGACCCGGGTATTGAACCCAGGACCTCATGCTCAACACCACTCAACCAACGAGGAACACAATACACTTAGGTATACTCAAAACTGTAACTTCGATTTAAAAAGTAAAGTTATCGTCTCTACTAAATCCATTTAGAATAACACTTTCGCGAACACCCCATTCGTTCAGAAAAACATGACTCAAAACGAAATTGTAACATTTCAAAACAACATCTTTCAGCAACTTGTGCGAAAAACTTTCTCTAAAGCTATTTACAGACTCAACGTATCTGCAAAAATAAAGAGGTCGTTGAACTTTCTCGGTTGTAATAATATATATTTTCTCGTGTTTCGATGAAAATAGTGCCATAACCCGTTCGTTGATTTGAAAATAATATTTGTGTATGTATTGGGTACGTATCATAATCCCGAATTTTAAAAGACCGAATTTTAAAATACCGATGGACGAAATCCCGAAAATTGAAACACCGAATGGTTGTTTGACCGAAAGTTTAAAATCCCGAAAGTACATTTGCCCGAAAGTTTAAAATCCCGAAGTTTATAAACCCTAAGTTTAAAATCCCGAAGTTTAAAATCCCGTAGTTCAAATACCCGAAAGTTCATTTGCCCGACAGTTTAAAATCCCGAAGTTTAAAATCCCGAAGTTCGAAATCCCGAAAGTTCATTTGCCCGAAATTTAAAATCCCGAAGTTCAAAATCCCGAAATTGTCACCGTTTCCGAGAAAAACGATTTTTTGTAAACCTAACGTAAAAACACTAAAAAGTTGCCTAGCAAGCAGCTCGCATGCAGCAGGCATGCAGCAAGCATACAGCAAGCATGCAGCAAGCATGCAGCAATCATGCAGCAAGCATGCAGCAAGCACGCAGCAGGCATGCAGCAGGCATGCAGCAAGCATACAGCAAGCATGCAGCAAGCATGCAGCAGGCATGGTTTCTGTCACGGCTCCGGCGCTGCGGGGCTCCGGCGGTCACACGCGAGCTTATCGTCGCAGAGGGTTTTAACACTCAAAGCCACCTGCTCCTCAGCTCGCGGCCCGCCCCGCCACTCCGCACCTACGCGGGCTTAAATTACACTCTAGGGGTAGGGCAGAAAAGACTACGTGGAGTCGGTTCTGCAGCGATTCATTTCTGTCACAAAATTTGTGCTTATATATGTCACCGTAAAATTGTCAAACACGTTATATAACAATATAACGTGTTACTCTCTAGCGATATTGTAAACTCTCGAATTATTGTCAACTGAACATACGGAAGTATCTCTGCCCCCATAATCGGGACTTGAGGCACCCCCCCGTTAGGTTAGTTAGGTTCCCTTTAAACCCTGCACTCGGAAATAGGGGCCCCGCGAAGCGGGGCTCCGTCGACTACGCTTTTTAGGGGTCCACCCTTTATAGCAGAACTTTTCATGTCATAATATTATTTTGTATACCAGCTGATAGCATAAACTTCATTTGGCAGAAAATTGTTTGGCAGATACTCATTTATCATACGTTTAAACTCATAATTTTGTAAGCCAGAATCATCTTTAGGCATAAATTTCATATGCATAAGATTAAAAAGTAGAACCATCTTATCGCAGAAAGTTCACAGTCAGAATCATCTTTTGGCATAATTTTCAAATCGATAGTTTTTAAAGGCAGAACTATCATATCTCAGAAAGTTTACAGTCAGAATTATCTTTTGGCATACATTTCATATGCATAATAATGGAAAGATTCATCTATCAAATCACAGAAAATTCATAAAGTCAGTTGATTGTGAACACTTGGTTTTTATTTCTCTGTAAGAAGCAGGCAAACATGCAAACAAGCATATATCGTGCATGTAGCAAGCATGCAATATGCAAGCAAGGATGAAGCATGTAAGCAAGCATGCAGCATGCAAGCAAGCATGCAGCATGCAGCATGCAAGCAAGCATGCAGCATGCAAGCAAGCATGCAGCACGCAGCATGCAAGCAAGCATGCGTGCACCATGCATGCAGCAGGCATGCAAACATCTGAACAAGCATATACCATGCATACAGCAAGCATGCAGCAGCAGGCATGCAAACATCTGAACAAGCATATACCATGCATACAGCAAGCATGCAGCAGCATGCAAACAAGCATACAGAATACATGCAGCATGCAAACAAGCATGAAGCATGCAAACAAGCATGCGGCAATCATGCAGCATGCAAGCAAGCATGCAGTATGCAACATGCAGCAGGCATGGTTTCTGTCACGGCTCCGGCGCTGCGGTGCTACGGCGGTCCCACGCGAGCTTATCGTCGCAGATGGGTTTAACGCTCACCGCCGCGGCTGAGGCTGGCCGGCTTCAGCCGGCCAGCAAGCCGAAGCTACAACCACCTGCTCCTCAACTCGCGGCCCGCCTCGCCCCTCCGCGCCTACGCGATTTTAAATTACACTCTAGGGGTAGGGCAGAGAAGACTACGTGGAGTCGGTTTTGGAGCGATTCGTTTCTGTCACTAACTTTTCTAGCACAATATTGACTTTTTAAGATAATATTTTAATTTTAAATTAAGTTTAAAATGCTATTTTGTGGCATTGAAAAATGGCAATAATGCCAAATAAAATTATTCCAAATGGAATTCTGCAATCTTCATAGTATGCCAAGTGAAATTATATCAAATAATCGTCGTCCTAAATAAACATTATTCTAAACGAAATTATGCGAAATTAAATTTCGCATAATTTCGTTTAGAATAATGTTTAAAATAATTTTTTTTGACATAATTACCTTTGGCAGTGTTCAAATTTTGAACACTGCCAAAGGTAATTATGTCAAAAAAAATTCTGCCATCTAAAAGTATGCCATTCCAAATTCGGACATACAAACATTCAGCCAAACAATAAGTATATTTAAAAAAAAAATATGCCTTTAGCATATTCGTAGAAAATTATGCCAAGTGTGTTATGCTAAATGAATTTCGGAGCAACAAGATTCTGCCAGATAGATGGAACCCGCTTTTTAGGGGCATATAATACGGCTATTAAATAAAAGTTTTCGTCCATTCGGGATTTCGTCCATTCGGGATTTTATCCATCGGTATTTCGTTCATTCGGGATTTCGTTGATTCGGGATTTCATCCATCGGTATTTCATCCATCGATATTTCGTCCATTCGGGATTTCGTCCATTCGGTATTTCGTCCATTAGCGATTTCGTCCTTTCGGGCATTTGAACATCGGTATTTTGTGTTTCGGTATAACGACTATCGGTATTTAAAACTTTCGGTATTTCGAATTTCGATGTTTTGGCCGTCGGTATTTCAATCATAGGTATTATGAACTTTCGGGATTATGATACGTACCCGTAAGTATTTCACATTTCATGTGAATTCTTTGATTTGATTTTGCATTTTATTCTTGTGACTTAAGTTACGTTATGTGCTATAAATATCAAATAACTATTATTATAAATCTTAGATCCAATTTCTCACTAGTCCGGTAACTTTTAGCTGAATATTAAATATGGCAGGTTGACAGATTATGTATGGATGTTATATCAAAATCATCATCTGCCTAGCCTTTTCCCAACTATGTTGGGGTCAGCTTCCAGACTAACCGCATGCAGCTGAATACCAGTATTTTACATGGAGCGACTGCCTATCTGACCTACACAACCCAGTTAGTACTGGGTTATACGATACCATTTGGTAAGACGTGTTGACTTTTTGGGCCACTGACTAACGACTGTCAAAGGTGCCAACCAACTGCTTAACGTGCTTTCCGGGGCACGGAGGTATGTGGCTCGTTATGTTATGGTTATCAACCAACCCAGGCAGGCACGGCTTAACTAAAGGCGCAGACACATGACTTTTAGTGATTTTAAATTGATCATCACGTCTTAACTTCTAGTCTGATTTCTTTGAAAAAAAAAATATGTTATACTAGACCATTTCTTTCATAATTTGATGTATGAAAATGTGAAGAAATATTTTTACAACTTAGTGTAATTAATTTGTGAAGTAATGTCTAACGCGGCAAAAAAACGATCATCACGCAAAAACTATCGGGCGTGTTTGCATGAAACTTAGATCATCTCAAAGACTTTTCAAAGAATTTAATGCCCTTTATATTAGTATACGGCTTTTATCCGTATTGTGTTTGATAAATCAAGGTATTGTTTTTTCGAATAATCTTGGTGCGGGGCTCCTCGGGGCGACGGGCGGCAGTGTATCGCTGACCACTCTCACGCACGGGTATACGCTATTGCTAAACTTCTCCCACTCGCTTAAGGTCGTTGGCGTGAGATAGCCCCTTAAAGATGACCCGAGTGGCTGTTATTATTTAACCACGGGCTCACCAAGTTATGTTAAAATGACATGTCTATTTTTCAGATTTTGCAATGTACAGATGTGTATAGAAAAATCAGTCCTGAATAAAATAGGTCATACCTTTATCACAGAATGTTTTCACTGAGCGTTGATAACGTTCCTTCCTACCGACCACAATACCTCAAAAAGTCGTTTAAACGATTTCACTCCCAAATAAAAAAGTGCGTGGGCAAACAACGCCCCGAACAATTGGACACCCATAAATCCTTATTAGCTCAGTGATAGTTAGTAGATAGATTCACTCCAACGATTTTCAGGGTCCATCGCGTAATCCTGGCGGGAACAGCGATTAAATCCGGCTGGCCGCTCGTGTTGTGAAGTGGCTGAAATTACCCCACTCTCCCCTTTGTATGAACGATTAGGGGGATGTTTAGTAAATAGTGGGCACATTGATTGGGATTTGTAGCCTGTAGAGTGGACTGGGCGTTGTAGTTGTCGTGGTTGTGCCTTATTAGGTATTCGATGTTGGTTGTTTGTGATTTAAAGCTGTGAGCTGAAACTAACGGCGACAGTGGGGTTCAACGAGGACTTTTGCATAAATTGACACTATGTTTAGAGGAGGGTTGTATGGTAATACATTATACTCCGAGGGAGTAGAAAGAATATTGAAATTAATGTTTCCTTTTAAAATGATGGCTGACAGTAATGTCTTCATTCAAAACTTAGTGTTTATTACATTGCTCATCTAAATTGCAATCAATAATTATTATCGTCGTAAGCTTACACATGACTTTTCATTCTTTTTTCCAACAAACAAACCCACTCAACACTACAAGAAGCCATGCCATTAACCCAAGACAACGAAATCAGTCATTTATATAATTAGTAGATAAAGTACAGAGTCAGTTAGCCAATAGATCGTACTCATTTAGTAGTACTCGTAATTCATTTATTTTCTAAAGGTGACGAGTCGGCGCACTTCTAGTATGGAAAAAGTTATTGGTGACCAATCGAAACAGTGACGACTCGAGCATGACTCCTATAATCCACCAACAATGATCATCAATCCATCAAAAACAAACCTTCCATGGGACCGACCAAAAATATCGTCGTTCAAAAACGAAACGAAACGAAAAGTTTAAAAGGCTTTCAAATGATACAAACATGTTTTTATTTTCATTAATTACACGTACAAGATAGTTGTTTTTTTTAACCGACTTCTAAAAAAAGGAGGAGGTTCCCAATTCGGATGTTTCAATTTTTTTTTTCGCGCATAACTCCGTCGCTTGCCAACCGATTTGAAAAAATATTTTTGTGTTGGTAAGGGTAACGGTCCCATAGTCACCAAGTCGGGATCTGATGATGGAATCTTGGCAAAATCGAGGGAAATCTTCAAATTTTATGCAGCGATTTTGGTATTTTCTACAACAAATGAAGCATTTGCGTTCACTAAGAACCATTCTACCATCAGATCTGATGACGAAGCCAAGAGTCAGGCACCGGAACTCCATAATGAGACGATGTATCCTAGTCGTTTTTAGGCTTGTTGTAATTGTAACGGTATGCACTTTCCATGTGTACCAAGCACATGTGAACCACTAAGAAGTGAAAAATAAAACCGACCTCAAACAAAAACAGTGAAAAATAAATTTAGCTTCTGAAGTCGGTGACAAAAAAAATAAATCAATAAAAAAACTTCAGAAGCTAAAGTCATTTTTCACTTCTATTGTTTTTTTTTTTTGAAGTAGGTTTTATTTTGTTCAGTTCAGTTTAGTTCAAGAATTTGGATTTTTGTTCAATTTGTGGCATTCGGATGGTATTACATGGGCCGCAATGTCGATGGAGGTATTACTTACAAGTACAGCTCTACCTTTCCATTGGGGACAATGATTACCTATGTTTAACAATTTAGTACCTGCATCACAAAACAAACAGCAGAGAACACCTTCTAAAACCTTTACACCCGTATCTATAGTCAAGTTAAAATAATAACTTGAGCCTTTTTTTTTTTTTTTTTTTTTTTTTTAGGATGGGAAATCATCAAATGACTTCTCCCACTCTGGGCGGAGCGGAGTGTCAGACTCTTACTGACTAAAACCCATCCATGTTCCTTCCTCGCCCTTTACGTTCCGGGGCCGCGGTATCTCTTTCGAACAGTCCCGCAACCCCGGCAGGCTTCGGCCCTTGCGGGCCCCTCTCTTATGCTGACATCTCTTTGAGGCGCGCGTGGAACACGAACGCGCCGTCGACACGGCCTGTCGTCGTTAGACGGACGGACGGCTAGCTAGCCCATAGCCAACCGTCCACAGGCCCGCATCTACGGTGGCCGGTAGCCACCACGTGGCCCTCTACGCCCGGTGCGTCTCCCGCGGCGGCCGGGAAGTGAGGATCTCTCCCTCTCTCGTTCCGCCACCTCCTTCGCTAGCATGACTGCTTCGCAGAAGGAAGTGACGGCTTCCCATTCCATCTCGCTCCGGACCATGGATTGAACCAGGGCCGGACGCGAGAGGTCGCCGCCGCCGATCGCCGCTTCGAGGACACGGCGGTGCTCCGCCCACGCAGGGCAGACCTCCACCGTGTGCTCCACCGTGTCCTCCGGTCGATCCTCGCAGTGGAAACACCCGGGCGTTTCCTCCCGCCCGATTCGGTGCAGGTACCTCCCGAAACATCCGTGTCCGGTGAGGACCTGCGTCAGGCGGAAGGTGAGGACGCCGTGGCGCCTCTCTAGCCACTCCTCAAAGAGGGGACTTACCGCCACTATCGTGGCGTGCCCTGCACGGGGTTGCGACAGTCGCTCTCTCCATGTCGCCATGAGATCGCGCCGGAGGTCAGTCCGCTGAGCGGCAATTTGCCGCGGCAGCGGAGTTTCCCCCCGGCGTAGTACCTCCGCGCGCCATTCGTGTAGGCGCGCGAGGACTATCGCCTCCAGATCCCATGGCGGCAATCCGGCAAGCAGGCCCGCCGCCTCGCGGGAGATCGTGCGGTACCCACGGACCATCCTTACGGCCACCACTTTTTGGGGCGCGTTCAGATAATGAGCGGCACGCCGCTTCAAGGAACGCGCCCACACTGGGGCACCGTAGAGGGCCATGGACCGCACGACCCCCGCATAGAGCCTGCGACAGGAGGCGTTTGGCCCCCCAAGGTTGGGCAGGAGCCGCCTGAAGGCAGCCCCGGTCCGTTCCAGCCTGGGGGCCAAACGTCGGAAATGCTCCACGAAGTTCCACCGGCTGTCGAGGACGAGTCCTAGGTACCTCAACGTCGACTCGACGCCGATGGATACCCCTCCTACCGTCAGTGTGGATCCCGACGGTGGCGCGTTCCGAGGCCCATGAAAGCACATGGCCTCGGACTTGTGCAATGCCACCTCGAGACCCAGTTGCCGGATCCTCTCAACGACTATCGCAACCCCGCGTGTCATCACTTCAGCCGCCGCCTCAATAGCAAACATTTTTTATACAACAAGAATTTCAACGAAGTAAGAACCGACAAAGGGAACAAAGCGAAGAATTCTGACTTTCGACAGCTCGAATTTCAAGCAATTACTAACTATAATAATAAAAGTCGAATCCTTTTCGTCTACCTTTACACTTGGTGAGGCCTATAATTATGCAGCCGTGGACGTCTTTCAGCTGAAATGATGATGATAATGATAACTCAAGTAAACACTTTGGTACAGACTTGTTTATAGATACGGGTGTAAGAGTCGATCACACAATCCCAACACTACCAAATCGCCCTAGACAACGACATCAGTCATTCGTACAATTAGCCACAGATAAAGTACAGCGCTAGTTGGCCGATAGATCTACTCAAATGGATTTCAGGCTCTGGCGCGTAATCCTGTCGAGGGCGCGCCGATTATCTCCGGGCGGCTACCCCGTACGGAAGTGACAGTCGCACTAGATTACCCCGAACTGTCTGTGTGTAAACAACTGGGCGTTTTTTGTCTGTGAAGCCATTGGCTTCTAGAAACCTAGACCATTGAGACCAGGTGTAATGGACGACGAGCCCTTCATAAATATGTAATTTTAGTTTAAGTAGTTTTTGTGTAAACAATGGGGACCTATATGTCTGTCTATCCCCAAACTATTATATACTAAAAGCCTTAAGCATTGCACCATGGCTCGAAATGTTGCATCAGCCATTCGTGAGAGGGGATACGGTCAGGTTTGAACCTGTCCGACATGGAATATTCCACAATAAAGAATATTATTGCATCAGCAATTGGGAAAGTCCATTTTTACGAGCTGTAGTTGGGTAAAGTTCCCTCAAGGACGCTCAGGTGCTCCCACGACTTGCAATGACGTAATTATTTATGTAAGGGGGACCGATTAAATTGGCGATAATCGAGTCAAATAGTAGTAAATAGAAACATGTAACTAAGTCATTCTATCAGCTAATCAAGGAGAAGTCTTCAAGAAGTCAAGGAAGAGCTCCATATCAGACAGATTGTCATGAGAAGTTAAAGTAGAATCATAGTTCTAGTGAGTCCCACGCCCCCCAGTGTTAAATTCCGTATATACAGTCTTATGTAAAGTCTTGTGCCCCGCTATGTAAACCTATAACTATATAATATAAAGTGTTAAAAGTAATCGCGTCATCTTGCACTGATTTTCATCAAACATAGCTGGGAACACTCGCGACTAATTCACCTTTCAAAAAAAAAAAAAACAAAATCAAAATCGGTTTATCCGTTCGGCAGCTACGATGCCACAGACACACACACACACAGACACGTCACACTCATAACACCCCGACGTTTTTGCGTCGGAGGTTAAAAATGCATGCAGGTGAGATGAGAATCAAAGTTGCACTCTGGTCCGTCAAAAGTGGCATCGTCTTTTGTTAATTTGAAGGATTTAGCCTTCCCACCAAATAGCAAAAAAGGTTTTGAAAAAATAGAAGAAAGATCTAAGTTCTATTCTCATTTTGAAATAAAGGGTTCCTATTACAAAAAGATCTGTACCAAACCGTAGTTTGGAATTTCGTCTGCGTACCAATATACTCATCAACCTAGCCCTACGGCCTTCAGGGTCATGAATGACGTATGTAACATGACGTTTGGTACATTCCACTTGAGTGATTTTTAGGTTCTGGCGATTTGGTTCGGGTGGCCGCTTGCAAGTTGTTACTCCAATCGCCTCTGTCCAAAGGATTCTCGTCCTTATGGGTTTGGAGGTGCGTAAAAGTTGGGAAAGGAATCGTAAATCATCACAAACATTGGTAGGCGTAACGTGCCGAATGATATATGTATAGGTAGTACAACTTTGACCTACGATGGGCCTTGAACGAACACGAAGTAAACGGAACGTAAATTCGAATGATTTTTGAACTGGAAATAATCTTTTCGCCCATCACTTTTATTTAGTTTGAAGATTAATTTTATTTATATTTAGATGTGTGATCTATTGCCCAGTGCGCTGCTATCAGTATACGCATTTAGGATGCTGGTGGGGCTACCCCGTTTCTGTAGGTAGTGCGTTGGGGATGTTCGCAGATGCGCTTGTGGGTTGTTTTTACGCAAAAATGCGTAAAAGGTGCGCTTCCCTGGTGCGCAGGGTGTGGGGGCAGCACCAACAGTGTTTAAAGCATGATTACTATAGTCGCCTGGACTGTGTTTATGTGAGTCGCTGTTGTGCAATTAATTACTCGTGTTGTCGCAGCGGTGATCCACCATTATGTGTTGTTTGATTTTATTCAGTGCTTACTAACATATTAGTTTTAAGTTTTTACTAACAGTTTTTGAGTCAAGGAAATACTCGTATTCTAATGTGCTGTACGCATATTAAATTAAAATAGTTCGTGACTGCCTCGTTGGTCTAGTGGTCGCAAGCGTGACTGTTGAGCATAAGGTCCTGAGTTCGATTCCCAGGTCGGGAAAAGTGTTATTGGGTTTTTCCATCAGAAATTTCTCAGGTAGCAGCCACGGCATCTGTACTTGTGCCTGGTTGATGGCAAAAGGCGGGACATGGGACCCTTAACATAACTGGCGAAATATGGGTGTACTAATACACTTCTGCCTATTCCTCAGAGGATTACAGGCGTAATGTAATTTTGTGTAGTCAGGTACCTACTACAGAACTGGTATTTTCTTTTTAAAAATGGATCGAGATAGAATTTTTGCTTTTTTTCGTTGTGCGTTCGAAATAAAGATAGGACCACAGTTACAGTTTCGTCTTAAACGAATTCACAAGGTCACCAAGTCGTTATTTATGTGCAGTGGGGCAAACCTAATGGGTTTCCCTAAATGATGGCACAATAAGCAGGATCCTTTTTATTGTAAAGGAAAAAAATAGAACGAAGTTTTTATGAAATATTGGTTAATAATATCTATGTTTTTATACTCAATGTTATATTTTAGGCCAAGTGAATACTAATAGTTTTTTCTAGAACCAGTGAATAATTTTACAGCATAAAATAATAAATGATGTTTTTATTACAACAATACCGGCTATGTTTTTAAAATAAACAAACGTTGGGTTTTTCTATAAATTGAAACTTGTTTTTTATGTATTTTAGGCTTCATTCGGTAACGAAATTTCACTCTTTGTTCTATTGTTGATATTGTCACTTGAAAAACAATAATCGATGAAAACTGTTGAAGATTTTAATCTAATCATTGAATTCTAGTACTACCATGGTGAGTACAGTAGAATTTAATTATTATGATTGAAAATAGTTAACCATTTTAAGCAATACGAGGTGTAAATATTATTTTCATTTTTATTATTATTATATAGTTCATGTACCTAGGTTCGACATTTTTAAAATATTTTGATGGTTTTATTTTTATTGAGTTACATATTTTTTGTTTGCTTTAATTGTGTAAAGCTAGATGTAAGTTTAATGAATATAATATTTAATGTGTACCTAATAGATTCTCTGCAATATTAATTAAGTAGTTAGTTAGTTATAAGTTATCATGCTGCGCCCTAACAGGGTCATGTACTCACTAGTTTAGTTTAGTTTAGTTTATTTATTAATAATTATCAGGAATTACTAGTTTTAAGCGTGAAATTGGTTGTGTACATTGTGCATTAAATAAATAAATAAAGGAGCTCTTTACGAAGCTGTCAACCAAGCATTCTGTACTGATGTACAGAATGCGGCTTGACGGCTTCGTGCAAAACACAACTAAGTCAAGTACAACTTAGTCGCTAAAATGATTGCTAGGAACTCAGCTTAACCCTTTGAGGATTACGAGCATGGTTTTGCTATGTTTGTAAGGGTAACGAACAAAAATTCTGATTGTTATAACTTAAGGATCCAAGGCAGCCCATAAAATTCAATTTTTTTAATGTTTTTTTGCACTTTGCAGACCAGTGCTAGGTTGTATGTTCATAAAAATATCGTTCGCTATTGTAAGACGTATGTAGTTACACAATTATGATCATCAATACAACCCTCTAAGTTCATAAAGGTCGAGGAACGATTTTGAACTTGAAAAAACAGTTCTTGGAATTTTATGAAATTGGAGGGTTGACTTGATCATTTTTTTTATTATAATTATGTAACTACGTACGTCTTACAGTCGCGAACAATATTTTAATCAACATACAACCTAACACTGGCCTGCAAATTGCAAAAAAAAACCGGCCAAGAGCGTGTCGGGCCACGCTCAGTGTAGGGTTCCGTAGTTTCCCGTCCGTCACAATAAGTGTTCAATCCAATCCGATTTTAATCATTCTTTTTTTGTTTGAAAAAAGATACGTTCAGGATAATAAAATATGTAAACGAAGTTAAAAAAATGCTTGCATATACGATTATACTACAAACTTAGTCCAGAAATTATTTTGTACAACTTTTTGTCTTTTTTGTACAAAAACTGTTGTTTCCATCCAAGTTTTAATAATAATAATAATAATCGTTTATTGGACTCAGTAAAATATAGCCTAATACAATGTCATCCATTAGGGCTTGTACAAAAGAGGCTGCAAAAAAACTAAATGGACGCCTGACTTCCAAACTAGGTAAAGAACCTGTATCTTGGAAATCAGTAACACTTCCATGGACAAAATTTGGTTATTATGTAGAATTAATCGATGACAATTCCAACACTGATAGACTACAAAATTTAGTTATTAAACATTATACTGTAATTATATTAAAACTGACCAAGAAATAAAGAAAAATAAAAATCGTGAAATAATTAAACAAGGACATTAAGTGTGGTAAGTAGTATTTTGTGTTTTTTCGTGGGGTGTGATAGTGAGCATGTGTGTGATAGTGTGTATGGGTGCTTTCGTGAGTGTGTTACTGGTGTAAGATGAGTGTGAGTGTTTTGGTGTGTACGCAATTTTTCTGTACGTTAGTTCAGAGAATGAAGATGATGATGATGTTAACTCTGACCTGATGTTACTTCGGAACATTTATGATTTTTTCCGTTTGTGAATAATCAAGGTTAAGGAGCCATCGTGTGACAGTTTGTTTGCATTTTTGTTTAGTTAGGGGATAAATTATCAGTGCCTGATTAATTTTATTGTATATATGGCCACCTAAAAATGTGAAAAATCTCTGCGCGAACTGAGTACGGCAGGCTCTGGACTCGCAAACTGTATGTTTCCTACGTTTATGTAGGAGAGCAATAGGATCATAAGTCAGACGACCATGCATTTTGATGATGGTGTGAAGTATGAAAAGTTGCCTCACTGTTAGAACTTCACAGGTTTGGTAAAGGGTGACAGTGGGATGATAGAACGGAAGAAATGCACTAACTTTAAGTAACGCTCTCTGGGCACGTTCAAGTTTCAGCATTACGGTTTTACACGCCCCACCCCAAGACGTTATACAATAAACTAAAAGCGATTGGCATAAAGCGAAGTAGATTGTTTTTAAGACTTTCGAGTTTGCTATATGTCTGAGATTTTTAAATATATATATTAATTTACGAACTCTAGAGGAAACAAGATCGATGTGGGATGCAAAATTTAGTCTGTTATCAAGTAGTACGCCAAGGTATTTTATTGTGTTAGTTTGCTGAAGCGGAGGACAGTCACAAGGTGATAGGCAATTACACATGTGCGAGTGTGCGATAATTTGTGCGTTAGCCAAGAGCGTCTGTGGGATATTCCGGAGAGAAAAAGTTAGAAATTTAGTTTTGTCGACATTTAGGGTTAGGAGATTGGTTCTCAGCCAACGATTAACAATGTTAAAGCCACGTTGTGCGTGCTGAAACGCTTTGTCCCATGAGCTATCTCTGAAAATGAGGGCCGTGTCATCTGCAAAGGCAACAATCTTCCCATTTAGAAGTTCAAGGTCACAGAGATCATTGATATAAATGAGAAACAAGGTGGGTCCGAGGATGCTTCCTTGAGGAACTCCGTAGGAAATGGGAAGATCGCCACTTATCCACTCACCAACTCTCACACACTGAGACCTGTCGCTGAGATAATTCGTGAAGAGTTCAAGTGGTAAATCCCTGATTCCCAGTCTCTCAAGCTTATCTATTAGTCTGGGGACAGAGACCGTGTCAAATGCCTTAGCTAAATCAATAAATATTGCCAAGACTTTGTTTTTGTCATCGATATTGTTTACAACAAAGTCTGTAACCTCATGAACTGCATCACTAGTAGCTTTATTGCATCTAAAACCAAATTGAGAGTCTGATAGCAGCTTATTTTTTTCCAAGTAGTTTATCAGTCTTTTGTTCATAAGTTTCTCTAGGATTTTAGATAATGTAGGCAATATCGAAATTGGTCTATAATTATTGACACAGGCTCTGTCACCAGACTTAAATATGGGTGTTATTTGGGATTTTTTGAAGTCTCGTGGGAAGGAACCGGTCTGAAATGACAAGTTACAGATATAAGCTAGCGGGGAGAGTAATATAAGTCTATATCGAGATAGAATACTTGCAGATATATTATCACGTCCAACAGCACAGTTAATTTTAAGACTGAGGATAATATTGTTTATCTCATTTTCATCTGTTGGGTACATTACGAAAGAGTAAGGACAAGACGATTTGGGAGGCAAAGGTGAGCCGGGTGCAGGTTCCTGAGATAGATGTTTTTCTGCTAGAGATTTACCCATGTTTGCAAAGAATGCATTTATGGTGTCAACCGAAAGTTGAGGGTTACTAGCAGATATTAATTCAGAGGCAACTTCCTTTGATCGAGTAGTGTAAGTTATAGTTTTTATAGCGGTCCATAGCTTTTTAGAATTATTTCCTGCCTTATCGATTTCGTTCCTTTCATATTGTCTTTTTAGCTTTTTTAACAATCCGTTACAAAAATTTCTGTATCTGGTATAGGTTACTTTTAGAATTGTATTATTGGGAGATTTTTTCGACTTCAGATGCAGTTTATCTCTATTTCTCATGCATCTCAAGAGACCTGGAGTAATCCAAGGCTTCAAGATTTTCTGGCTTCTGGTTACAGTTATAGTGTTAGTGCACAATTCGAGAGCAGAATTAATGGAACCAGTGAAGAAGGCAACAGCATCATTAACATCACTCATAGCATAAAGGGGCGCGAAGTCGATATTGGGGACAGCTGAGTCTAAAGAAGCATAGTCTATTTGTTTTAGCGTTCTTACGTTCGGTCTTGCAGGGATAGACATGTCAATAGAAAGAAGAACAGTGTGGTGATCAGTAAGGGATGTTTCAGCTACGAAGCATGATGCCGGAAACTTGCTTTTCAGCATAACATGATCGATGCAAGATTTAGAGTGAGTGGGAATAAGGTGAGCTGGTAACATGCCATGCGAAGCCATAAGGTTTAAGTAATGGTGTTTTCGTACATCCAAAGTCTGTTCAGATATATCGATGTTAATATCACCAGTTAAAACAAAGTTTTTAAATTTTGAAATAACGCCATGCAGCAGGTTATGTAAGCTTTGCAAAAATACATCGATATTTCTAACACTGGGGGATCGGTAAACAGCAAGAATCGCAGTATGCTTTTCGAGTGTTATCAACAGACTGTTACAGTCCATAATTGATGGCTCCTCTACACATACGTTAATTCCCCTCTTGATATAAACCACTACTCCTTCGTTTTGGGATTTGTTGTTTTTAGTTGCATAATAGTCATAACCATCCATTAACGGAGGATTATGAACACCAAGCAACCAGCACTCGGTTAATATTATCACATCCCAATCGACCCTGGATCTAGCCAAAAGAGTGTCCATACCAGGCATATTACAGTTAATGCTTCTTATATTTTGAATTAACAGTTTGAAGGCTTTTCCAGACGATGAGATTAGGGTTGAGCATTGGTCTATGCTACAGGTAGTCGCACTAGCCACGGATATTAAGTCTATATCGGTCGAAAAGTTATCATGACTATTTATGTTATCGAATTTTGGATTGCAGTAAATTTCAAACTAAGAGTGTTAACAGAGAATAGATTTGCATGAACGGAATAACGCAGGATATTGCGTACAGTTTTCAGTTGGGAGTGTGAAGGTAAGTGTAGGTGTGTAATTAAGTATGTGTACGGTATGAACATGAGAAAAACACATTTGCAGAAAAAATAACAACATAAACAAATAAACATAAACAACTCAAAGACTAAAACAAAAACTAAAAGAAACAGGCAGACGGCTGTAATCCTATTACTATGGAATAACAATGTTGTAATTTGAACACTTATAATATATAGTCATGCTTGGGCAAATTTGAGAATATCATCTTCGCTATCAATGCGTATGGTTGGTTGATCATCTGCTTTCTTCATGTAGATTTTTCCGTAAGAATGCCAGCAACCCGTAAAAGAATGTTTCTTAGCATGCTGCCGAGCCAAGTAAAACAGTTTCTTCGCAAGTGGCGTAAGCGACTCGGATATATAGACTGGTTGAGTTGGGCCGTCAATCATGAGATGCGAACTATTCAGCTTATTTTCTTTATTGCCCTTGTTGAACAACTTAGCCTTCTGTATCATATTTTCCTTGATAGTCGCTGATGCAAATTCCACTACAATGGGAGGGGTTGCTTTATTTTTGGTCTTCAATCTATAAGCATCTCGTATATCAGACGGGTTTACGGTTTGCTTAAGCACTTTGCTGACATTTTTTATTATTTGTGTGAGGTTTTCCTTATTCTCAGTTGGGGACTGAGGCACATTTCTCAATTCTACAGTGGTGGACTTGGCTTTCCTTTCCAAAAAATCGATTCGCTGTTCAAGCAATTCAACCCGTACTTTATACGTGGAGTTTTCCTTTTGAATTTTAGTCATGTTTTCCAGTACTTCATCATATTTGTTGGACATGAACAAGAGAGATTTTTTCATCTCGGCAGTTTCCTCCTTCATCATAGTCATGGCGCAAGTTA
Source organism: Xestia ashworthii (assembly GCA_950022955.1). NCBI lineage: Eukaryota > Metazoa > Arthropoda > Insecta > Lepidoptera > Noctuidae > Xestia > Xestia ashworthii. The sequence goes on along the minus strand of OX465558.1, from coordinate 6,875,535 downwards.
GAGAATCAAATTTAGTATTTTGCGTCTTAGTAAATTTTTCAAAAAGTTCCTTCATTTCCGCCATAAGCAAGTCCCCATGTTTGCGCTTTGGATTGCGTGAGGTGTTAGGAAGACTCACTGAGTCACTGTCAGAGAGGATTCTATCAGACGCAGTATCAGAGTCGTGTGCAACTTGCAATGTATCCACGTTTGTTTTGGTTGGATTAGATGGAGTGCGTGAACTTGACATGATGGTAAGTATTTAAATGTTCTCCCTGAATTGGGGTAATTTTTCTAGGCTGGCAACTTTAATTAATGCCAAATGTCAAATTAGCTTAAAAGGTTAGGTATCAGGGCAGGAAAAAGTAGATGACTTTTGTTATGACAGTGACAGTTGACACTGATGACAGCCGTCGGTGAATGAAAACACGAAGAGTGAAGTGTAGTACAACCAGCAACTATTCACGCATGGGGGTACTTGAAGATATTTTTGCAACGTACTTACAAAAAGCACGATGAGTTTCTATTGTTTTTCTCCCACAAAACATTAATGGTTATCGCCACAAACAATGTCACTTATGCACAGTAGTGTTATTCGCACAATCAGTATACATTTGTCAGGAATGCACTTTGTTTACACTACTTTTCACATTAGAAACACGGAGACACTATGAAGTACGTGTTGACGATTTGACAGTTGGTGAAGTGTCCTTGTCCTGTAGTTCAAAATGATTTACCTAGAAAGTCCTTATAAAGTTCTACTTTTCAGATGTTTTTCATATTTTCTAAACTTATGGTTCAAAAGTTAGAGGGGCCACACATTGTTTTTTACTTTTGGAGCGATTATTTTCGAAATTATTGACATTATCAAGAAATGATTTCAGTAAACCCCTATTCATTTTTAAATACCTTTCCAACAATATATCACAGGTTAGGATTGAAATAATAAAAAAAAACACTTCCCACTTTACATATAGGGGGGCTACCCCAATAAAACATTTTTTTCCAATTTTTATTTTACCACTTTGTCGGCGTGATTGATACACATATTGGTACCAAATTTCAGCTTTCTAGTGCTAACGGTCACAGAGATTAAGCGAGGACGGACGGACAGACAGACATGGCGAAACTATAAGGGTTTCTAGTTGACTACGGAACCCTAAAAAGAAAGAAAATTAGAATGTCGTGGGCCACCTTGGAGCATCAGACTTAAGAAAAACTTTCAAAGTGCCTGAAAGTTAACCAAGTAGAAATTCAATCATTAAGTGCTTTCCAAATAATAACTGTATTGTATTAAACTTCTTTATACCGATAATAGTACAATAAAGGACAGGAATGGAAAGTTTCGGGAGAATCTTTGAAAGGTAGGTACCTAAACGTGCGGCACGTGTAACTCTTGGTTAGTCGACAATCTATGTAAATTAATATAATATGTTTGAATAGCCTGTTCAAAGAAATTTCAAAACGCCTAGTTGATGCTACCCGTGACCTAAGAGCAGGCTTTTACCTTGGCCAGACACTGTTGCCATACAACGTGGCAACGCCGCCAGTTTCTTGGGCAAATTACTAGCTGACAGCTTTGAGGAGTTTTTCGATGGCCTGTTATAGTTTTTTGTTAGTTTTTTTTTTGTTTTCTTACAAACAAAAAGTTATTATGTAGTATCTGGTGTCCACGACACAAGCCTCGTTGCTTAGTGTGGCTCTAGATGGCGCTGTGTGTAAAATGTCCAGCGATATTTATTTACTATTGATTTAGTTTATTTAATATGTTTTTGTTAGTAGTAGATAGATTTTATTTATTTTATAATTAATAAATATTGCAAATCTATTTATTTGGTCCGCCAGTTAGAGTAGGTATTGGAAAATAATGGACACGTTGTTTTTGTTTTTGTAAATCAATGAATTTTGACAAAGATAAAACGTACTTACTTAGATGAACGTACATACTTAGTCCGAAAATTCTTTTACTAAATGGTAAGCTACATTATCTTCAAGTTTCAAAGGCCACAGTGGCGAGGAAAGGTGCAGACAAAGCCTAACAAGAACAACACACAACAACAAGAACAACAACAACAACAACCCCTAACAACAGCACAACACAACAAACAAGAACAACACAACAACAACAAGATCACAACAAGAACAAGATTGATAGTATGAACCTTTTTAACGAGATCTCATTAAGATTTGAAAAAAAAAATAGACCGTGGATGATATAAATGTATAATGATGTATGATAGATATATGCAAACATAGATCTTTAAACAAGTCATTATCATGCTCTTGCTTCTATCCCAATTTATTTGGGGTCGCTTCATGTCTACTTCTTCCGTACATCTATACAGGGTGTAACACCACCTCATCACAAAGCTGTTAACCAAGCATTCTGTACATCAAACTAAGTAATTTGGGAAACAACTTTTTTTTTTTGAGGTTATAAATCACGTTTTGTGGTAGAACTCAATGTAACGCACTTAAAACATTTTGCTGATGGATGGATTGAATAGTACGGGGGTCGTGGAGGTTTTAAAAGTCAAAATCTTACAAAAAAAACTTGTCAAAAAGTTGTAACTTTGACCCCCCATATCTCCGTAACTAGAAGGTTGGCAGGTATGGTGTAGAACAAAAAAAATATCGCAATGACGGGGAGAACAAGTGCCTTTCGGCTTCGTTAAGAGGTGTTTTACACCCTTTATTACTCGTCATTTCAACGGTCACCTCCTCTCTAGCCATATAATCCTTCATACAGTCCATCCATCGTTTCTTTGATCTTCCTCTACTCTTATTGCCATTAACATTCATACTCAACCTTTTCCTCATTGCTCCGGATCACACGTCCATAATACGATAACCGATTACGGGACGAATAGATTTTTCACAAATATCAACATAACAAGTTTGGGTCTACCCTTTATAGCAGAACTTTTTATGTCATAATAATATTTTGCATACCAGCTGATAGCATAAACTTCATTTCGCAGAAAATAGTTTGGCAGATACTCATTTATCATACGTTCAAACTCATAATTTTGTAAGCCATGATCATGATGATACAAGCTTTTTTTTTTTTTCTTTTCGATGGTGCGGCCATGTGGCTCGCATGTCGGAACAGAGAGTGGCGAAGCGCATCCTTTATTCAGAACTTCAGGAGGGCAAGCGAAAGCATGGCGGACAACTCTTAAGATTTAAGGATGTGCTTAAGCGCCACATGAAGGGTTGTGACGTAGATCCATCTCAGTGGGAAGACGTTGCGGAGAGTGGAGGTCACTAGTTAAAAGGAATGTTTTTGATTTTGAAACTCGTCGGCTTTCAAAATTAGACTCTAAGCGTGACGAACTAAAAGCCCGACCACCAGCGGCAATAAATTACAATTATGTAAATGGTGCTCTCACGTGTCCACTCTGTGCAAGACTATTTATAAACAAAGGTGGATTTGCTAGCCACATGAGAGCCCATGCTAGACGCCAGTAGGTTTAGGAAGAAACTGTCGCCGTAGCCGAAAACGGCATGGAAGGATTATTATTATTATTTGTAAGCCAGAATCATCTTTAGGCAGAAATTTCATATGCATAAGATTTAAAAGTAGAACCATCATATCGCAGAAAGTTCACAGTCAGAATCATCTTTTGGCATAATTTTCATATCGATAGTCTTTAAAGGCTAATCTATAATATGTCAGCAAGTTTACAGTTAGAATTATCTTTTGGCATATATTTCATATGCATAATAATGGAAAGACTCATCTATCAAATCACAGAAAATTCATAAAATCAGTTGATTTGTCGTATTTCCCTGTAAGAAGCAGGCAAACATGCAAACGAGCATACGTCTGTAAGAAGCAGGCAAACATGCATACAGCAAGCATGCAGCAGAATGCAAACATTGCCGAGATTGAGAAGTGCCTAATTGAAAAAGACGAAGTAGTTTTACCAACCTTTTTCTTTTTTTTCGGATGGGAAATCGTCAAATGACTTCTCCCACTCTGGGCGGAGCGGGGGGAGTGTCAGACTTTTACTGACTACATCCATGTTCCTTCCTCGCCCTTTATGTTCCGGGGCCACGGTAAACAGTCCCGCAGCCCCGGCAATGTTTTACCGACCTGGGAAACGTATTCAGAAGTGCTTAGCTAGAGCGCTTGCGACCACTCGGCCAATAAAGCTTGTATCATCATGATCATCAGCCTATTAGTATTTCCACTGCTGAGACAAAGTTGTTGTTAATCCTACCAACAGCAAAGTATCTTCTGGCACTTCATTAGTTCGTAAAAAAGGGCCTCAGCAGAACTCTTTAAAATTATTCCACCAAAATATCCAAGGCATTTCTTCCAAATTATTAGAAATTGAATTGTATTTAGAGAAAAGTATGTTTGACATTGTTTGCTTTACTGAACATTGGTTAAAAGATTACCAAATGCTTATTAATTATGAGAATTATATGGTGGGTAGCTGCTTTAACCGTAAATCTATGCTGCGTGGAGGTTCCCTAATATTAGTGAAAAATTGTGTCAAATATAAGCAACGTGCTGACATAGTAGGTCTTTCGGTTGAACATTGCGTCGAACTGTCCTGTGTTGAGCTAGATAAGCATATAATTGTGTGTGTGTACAGACCCCCAAACTATCAAAACTTTTCCTTATTTGAATCAATAATGGAAGATGTTCTGGCAAAACTTACAGCCAGTAATAAATCTACGATTATTTGTGGTGACTTTAATATCAATATTTTGGAAGATAATTCAAATAGCAGTCGGTTATTAAATCTTTTTAAGTCATTTGACTTGACTAACGTTTTTATAGAACCCACTCGAGTCACGCCTTCTTCTGCTACTTGTTTAGATAATGTTTTCTGCGATTGTGAATACTTAGATAGAGCCGTAGTAAATAGTCTGCCGTCTGACCATAGCGGACAAACTGTAACTTTCAGGTGTAATACACCATTGCAAAGAGTTTTTTTTTTTTTTTTTTTTTGTACTATAATATTAAGAACAAAAGTCTTAATAATTAATTACGATCTAGCCTAAAAGACTAATAAGCAATTTAACTCTAACTTAATATGTTACGTGATAGAATATGTTAAAACTAAGAATAGTGTTCATTTGCACTTTTACACAAGTCCGTAGCACTTTCTTAGAGTCTAATATAATTTATAAAACACTATGTTCATGTGTTATATGAATAGCACAACATTGTTACTATTACTCATTCACTTTGTACACTACACTAATTCAAAAGGTTTAGTAAGTCACGATGAAGGTCGTCATTTCTTATGTACCAGGGTGCATTGACAGCATCCCTAAGTACTTTATTTTGGAATTGCTGGATTATTTTTACGTTGCTTTGTTTAGTACAGCCCCAAAGTTGGATGCCATACGTCCAAATTGGCATCAGAATATGCTTGTATAGGGTTATTTTATTATGTATCGATAGACAAGATTTCTTTCCGAGTAACCAATACATACTTTTATATCGTATATCGAGTTCCTGTCTTTTCTTTTTCACATGAGCTTTCCAACGCAACTTGGCGTCGAGAGTGATGCCAAGGTATTTGGCTGTATTAGCATAAGGTACTTGCGTACCATTTATGTAGATTGGGTGATAGTCCAAGTGTTTGTTTGTAAAGTCAATGTGAATTGATTTTGACTCATTCAGTTTGATCTTCCATTTTTGTGTCCAGTCATAAACTTTGTTCACAGCTAGTTGAACTTTTTCTACTGCTTCTCTGTGGCTTGATCCAGTAGCCATAATTGCAGTATCATCTGCAAAGGTCGCAATGGTGTTGTTTTCCAGTTCTGGGATGTCACATGTGTATAACAAGTACAAAATTGGGCCTAGCACACTTCCTTGAGGTACACCAGCTTTTATAGCTTTTAGCTCGGAATATGCGTCCTCCTGCCGTATTCTAAACATTCTGTTAGTAATGTACGACTCTAGGATATCTGCAAATTCTGGTAGCATGCGTCTGAGCTTGAATATTAGACCCTTATGCCAAACTTTATCAAAAGCTTGCGCGACATCTAAAAAGACGGTGGCGCAGACTTCCTTGTTTTCTAGTGTTTTTTCAATGATGTTAGTTATTCTATGTACCTGATCTATTGTTGAGTGTTTTTCCCTGAAGCCAAATTGATGATTTGGAATAAGGTCTTTTTCTTCTATTATTGGTTTTAACCGTTTCAATAACAGTTTTTCAAATAGTTTTGATAACACGGGCAACAGAGAAATAGGTCTATATGATGATGCTTCATGGGGTGGTTTCCCATGCTTTGCAATCATAATGACTTCAGCAACCTTCCATGACTCAGGTACATGTTTTAAGATAAATGCAGCATTGATAAGCTTGGTCAGCTTTACTATAGCTTTGCGCGGGAGGTGTTTTAGAATTTCACCTGTAATGAGGTCGTAACCCGGAGACTTTTTCGAGCTTATGTTATTTTGAATTTCTCTCATTACTTCTGCTGGTGTCACAAGCTTAATTCTTTGGTTTTGTGATAAATTTTCACTCACAAGTGTTTCGATCGAACTTTCATTGAGTTGGAAAGTTTCTTCTAAGTGTTGAGCAAACCTTAACGCTTTTTGGTCATTATTTATGGCCCATTTTCCGTCGCTTGTTCTGATGGGCGGTATTTGTGTTATCGGCCTTTTAAGATTTCTTGTCGCTTTCCAAAGGGAGTAGTCCGTTGATTTGTCATTGGTTAGCTGCAGAAGGTTGGCACTCAGAGATTCATCCTCAAATTGTAGAATTTTCCTCTTTAATCGTTTAGTTAAGTTATTTAATGATGTTTTATCTCGTGGGCACCTTGTTTGCTGCCACTGCTTCCTTTGTTTCCTTTTCTCAGATAGTAAATCCACAATTTCTTTAGGATAGATAAATCCCTTATATTTACGTTTTAATTGCGGTGTGTTGATCCACGCACATTGTTGGATGTCAACAATATATTTGTTTACTTCTGAGTCAAGCTGATCTTGCTTTTTTATAGAAGTGTTAAGGTCTATTATATTATCTAGATCAAGGGCAAAACTTTGCCAATCTGTTAATTTATTAACCAGTGTTAAGTGGCTTGGTTTGAATAGGATTTTTTGACTAAGCATTAGTATAATTGAAGAGTGGTCCGAATTCATATGAAAACCTTCCTCCAAACTGACGTAATTGGCGGATATATTTTTGCATATAAAAAAATCTATAAGATCCGGTATTTTCTGGTGGTCAGTGGGCCAGTACGTTGGTTTACCTGTGCTCATAACTTCAGAATGTGTATCTTTAACTGCGCTTAAGAGCTGCTTTCCCTTAGTTGTAGTAAGTCTTGATCCCCAATGCGTATGCTTAGCATTAAAATCGCCGCCTAGGATAAACCTCTGGCCTAGTAGTTCAAAGAGATGTAAATATCGCTCTTTTCTTATCATGTGTCGTGGAGGACAGTATACGGCTGCAATGGATATGTGACAAAATTTGGTTTTAACAGATACTGCCACGGCTTGAATGTCTTGTTCTTCATATTTACACTGCACGTAGTGACTAATGTTCTCTTTGATTATAACCGCGCTACCTCCTCTGGCGCAGTTGTCAGGGTGGAGCGAATTATATACCATGTATCCTCTAAATTTGACAAAAGATTGCTTAGTGAAGTGCGTTTCAGAGACCAAACACACGTCTATATTTTCTGTGTCCAGAACCGCCTGCAACTCATTTTGATGTTTGAGGAGCCCATTAGAGTTCCAAGCCATTATTTTAAGTGTGTTATTCATTTTTGATTATTTGAAACTGCTGTTTTAGTGCTGGATTCTAATTTCTCTAATCTCTTGTCAAATGAGGTAATACACTTTAAGATCTGATTAATCTTATCCTCCAGATTCAAAGGCTGTGATCTTGGTTTTGCAGCTTCCGCATAGGAACCAGCTTTTGTTACTTGCGTGGGTTTTTCAGTTGACTGGACACTTGCTTTCTGTGCCTGTTTGTCTAATTTTGGTAAGGGAAGAGACTGTTGGGTAGTTGGTACCGCAAGTTTCTTTTTAATATTTTTATTTTTCATAACTTGAATTTGTTTAGCTACTTCACACCCTCTATAATTGGCAGGGTGAGGTAGACCACAGTGAACACATTTTGGCTTCTCCTGGGGAGATTTGGTACAGTTGGCTGTAAGATGCTTGCCAGTGCATTTTACACACCTTGGCTCTTTTCTGTAGTATTTATAAGTATGTCCATATGCCTGGCATCTCTTGCATTGGGGAATGAGTTTGGGATTTTTAAGTGGGTGTATTTCAATTTTACACCCTAAAATGTATTTTATGCCATAGATTTTATTGACATCTTCGTCATTACTGAATGATAAAACGAACATGTTGAGTGGTTCTTTACTCTTCCAGCTTAATTTGTTGTCTACTTTTTCTATTTTCAGTCCTTGGGAGGTTAGATCGTCTTTAATTCGATCAGGTTGGCAAGAAGAATGTAATTTCTTCACAACAACTCTAATTGGTCTAACTTGCTTATCCTCGTACGAATGCCAATGGTAGTCTTTTTCTGTTAAGAACCTGGCAATTACTCTATACGAGTCTTCTGTTTTGGCGTTAACTTTCACACAATCCCCATTCATCATTTTTGCGATAAATGATTCAGCTGTAATTTTTTCAGTTAGTGAGTCATAAAACGTTTGGTAGTTTTTAACTCCATCTATTATCATTGGCGGTGGGGGAGGCACTTTTTTGACGGAAGTCTCTTTCGCATTTTTCTGTTGTTTTTCTTGTTGGGCACTTGTTTCGGGTTGTTGTTTTGGAGAGAGGGAGGTATTAAGCTTCCTCTTCTTCCTGCTCTTGGCCCTAATCCACTCAGTCTCTTTAGCGAGCTCATCCTCGTCCGTGCAATATTCAACGTCACTTTTAGTACGCTGGGAAAATATTGTTTTCTCGCTTTCCTGTTTTTCTAAGGGTTGCTTAGTTTCATTTTTTTCCTTCAAGCAGTTTAATTCTCCTTGAAGGCTTTGTACTTGTTCTTGCAAAGTATTAATGGTATCGTTCAGATTACGTACCATAAGTTGCAGGTTTTCTCTGTCTGTTTTCTCCTGGATGTAACAGTCATATAACCGCTTTTCCAGGTCAGTTTTTATCTTAATAGACTGTGAAGCCATTATTTTGTTGTAAGGCGAGTTTAACACCTAAACAATAAATTATTGTAAACACTTCATGATTTCCGCACTTGTAACTAGGTCATGGCAATGACCCCGATAGATCGACGTAGGTACACTGCGACGACGGTGTTGTGATGCGTCTGCACAATACTCTCAACTAGAGCACGCGCGCGCGATCGTACGTCTGTTCACTATTATAGTTAAACAACAACGCAAAGAGTTGATATTAAATTTAGACCTATAACTTCTAGTAAATTAAATAGGTACAATATTTCCCTACAGAACAAGTTAAGTGTTATGAGCCATGACAATATTAATATAAATCAATTCTATGATCATTTCTTTTCAATTGTTCACACTGAATTCAATAAAACTTTTGAAAAGAAGACCAAAAGCATTTGCCCTAAATTTATATTTAGTGATTGGGCAACTAGAGGTATCAGAAAAAGTAGGGAAACACTATTTGAGCTTTATGGCCTTAAGCCTTATGTAAACACTGAAACTTTTAACAACTATGTTGCTAAGTATTCAAAAATTTTTAGAAATTCTTGCAAGATTGCCAAAGCCCTGCACATTAGCAACAAGATTAAAACAGCAGAAAATAAAATTAAGACAGTTTGGAAAGTCATAAATAGCGAGACTAACAGGAAGAAAGTACGTAATACTAGCTATACATTAGATACAGTATGTGGTCCTAAAAGCTCTAATCAGGAAGTAGCTCAGGAATTTGTAAATTTCTTTACCGATATACCGTTAAAAACTACGCAGGCTCTAAATTCCTCTTCTGAAGTCTCAATCGGTTTATTGAAAGCGAATGTATCTGGATGCCAGGCTGAATTTAAATTTAAACACATAAACCCGATGACAGTTATTAAAGCTTTCCGGCAAATAAAAATCAAACTGACCGAAGATCTATGGGGAATGTCTATCAAAGTTTGTACTTCCATACTTGAGACTATAGCTCCATACTTAGCTTTAATTTTTAATTTGTGCGTAGACCAAGGAGTTTTCCCTGATTTAATGAAATACAGTAAAGTCATACCGCTTTTCAAATCCGGGGATAGTAAAGATACTAATAATTATAGACCTGTATCCGTGTTGCCAGTTTTTAGTAAGGTGTTCGAAAAGGTAATGCTTAATCAGATGCTCAATCATTTCAACACCAACGGAATCTTACACGATCAACAGTATGGCTTCACCAAGGGACGTTGTACAACTGACGCCGGTGTAACCTTATTAAAGCACATATTCATGGCGTGGGAAGAGTCCCAAGACGCTGTAGGAATATTTTGTGACCTCTCCAAAGCATTTGATTGTGTAAATCACGACACATTGCTTTTGAAACTTGAGCATTACGGACTAGGTAAACTTGCACTTAGTTTGGTAAAATCTTATTTATGTGATAGACTGCAATATGTTCAAATAAATGGTGTTAATTCACAGGGCTTGAAAGTAAAAATGGGGGTTCCGCAAGGCTCAATATTGGGTCCTTTCCTCTTTTTAGTATATATAAATGATCTACCCTATTTGCTGAAAAACCAACCTCAAAATATGGTATTATTTGCCGATGACACTTCCTTAATTTTTAAGATAAATAGACGAGCCCAAAATCTAGATGACGTGAATAATGCCTTACTTGAAGTCCATAATTGGTTCACAGCAAACAATTTGGCATTAAATGAAAAAAAAACTAAATGCATAAGATTTGCTTTACCGAATGTTAAAAGTAGTGATTGTGAGATAATATTGAATAAAGAGAAACTCGAATTCGTAGATAAAACTGTTTTCCTGGGGCTTACGCTTGATTCAAGGCTTCAATGGGGTTCTCATTTAACATCTCTTGCGGGGCGCTTAAGTTCAGCAGCATATGCCATTAGGAAAATCCGTCAATTCACTGATGTAGATACCGCTAGACTAGTCTATTTTAGTTACTTCCATAGCATAATGTCTTACGGCATTTTGCTGTGGGGACGGGCTGCTGATATTAAGTCTATATTTATTCTGCAGAAAAGAGCCATCAGAGCCATATACAATCTTCGTAGGCGCGATTCTCTAAGGGAACTGTTTAAGGAAATTAACATCATGACTGTATATTGTCAATACATCTATGAAAACATAATGTATGTCAGGAAAAATCTGCATCTTTTTGGTAAAAGAGGTGACAGACACAATTACAGTACTAGAAATAGAGACCAATTAGTTCAGCCAGGCTTCAGACTCGCTAAAGTAGACTCGTCTTTCATGGGGTACTGTTTGAAATGCTATAATAAAATTCCACAAAGCATTCTTGAACTAAATGAAACCAAATTTAAAACATGCATTAAACGCACACTGTGTAAGCAAGCATATTACAAATTGGACGATTATATCGCTGATAAAAATGCTTGGGTCAATGCCGGTCCTGCTCCACAAGGACAGGGGCGCATAAAGGGATAGCGCTAATTTGTGTTGTTGGAGCTGCTGAAGATTGTACAACTATCTTTGCATTGTATAAATTCAATATCTTTAGTATTATATAACCTCATATTCCATATTGTGTGAGTGCTATGTACTAGAATGCTATCATTCGCTGGAAACCTACGTTTTTATTTTATTTATTTTTTTGACTTGAATGTGCCCTGGCGGTTATGAGTATGTCATGCTCACTCAAATGTCTCGCTGATGGTGGCGCGTGTGTCGGACCATTTAGTTCCCTTCAAAATGGTTGAGCTGAATGGTGCTGATCCATGCGTCATGTTCGTGAACGGGCGCTGTCAGTTGTGACTGGTCATGTCTTAGTCGCCATGGTTTATTTGAATTAATTATTTTGTTTTTGGGTTGTATTTTGTTTTTGTTTTGCTATGGACACTTTTATCGTGCAAATCTTGCTACCCTCTTAAGCGCGCGGCCTTTTTCTTTATTTTCCAGTCAAGCGCGCTAAGTCACGTGACCTTTGAACTTTTATTTGACCCCTTCCGACCTTTGTTGGAAAAAAATCTGACGATCGCAAACTACAAGACTTAGACCAAAATAAAATTTACAGTGAATAGCTGAATAGTTAAGGAATCTATTTAACCAAAAACCAAGAAATATAATATTAATTTAATACTCTAAAATAAATGTTGAGTTTGAAAAACAGTCACGTAACGGCTACTTCGCGATTAAAAATATTTTTTTTACGAAAAACTATTAAATCCTTATCAATAAAAAAAATCTAATTAGAAACTAGATTATATTCCCTTTCCAATAAGACCAAAATCTTATTAGATTCTAATTGGATCTAATTAGAATCCAAAGTTACTGGTGATGTAGGTTCCCCAGTAGCGTACGGGCCGCTGGGGCTTTTTAACAAACATGTTTACGTAACTTTTTAACTCTACGGGTCCTCTTTTTGTTGTTTCTAAAATTCTAAAATATACTCACCATACTCAATTATTGATATTTCTCGGATAATACACCAGTTTTAATCACATAAAATTATATATTCAATGTTTACATAAAGCACGTTAGGTATACATACCTATCACTTTTTCACAGGAAAATTACTGCAACTTTGAGATTCCGAAACTAAATTGCTTAGCCACTATATTGTAGCACGGTTCTTCACCTTCATTTTGATGTATAATACTATACTAAAATACGACTATTTCGATAAGAAAACAATTTAAATACGAAACGGCGCCGGCGCAACACGGAAAAAATGGCCGGATTTGTTTACACTAAAGTTTATTATCTTATTTTGACGTCTGTCGATGCATTTGGGCACAGATAATTATTATAGAGTTGGGAAATATTGTAGAGAATGTAGTGGAGACCATAAATGCATGGCCATAGTAAGTACAGTCGAGTTTTAATGCAATTTTTGAAGGCGGGTAGTTTAAAATTTAACTGGGGCAGTTACTGCCCCAGACGCGGTTCACTATAAAATGACGTGGGGCAGCGGCTGCCCTACAGCGCGTTTGAGAGGACATTGTTCTCACATAATATACCATCTCAACATGATTGATGTAACCAAGATTTTGTAACAATATTTTGATTTAAAAGAGTGTCCATGGAGTTTCTTGCCCGTTCTTCTCCATAGAGATCTACGCTAGGGAATGGGCAACTACAGTACTTTCACAGTTTTTATGTCTTGTGACTGGGACTGTAGCTACATTAAATGTTCATTTTTGTTTCGACAATTCAAAAGTGCCTGTAACTGGCCTACTTGAAATAAATGCTTTGATTTTGATTTTTGAAAGGCCTCCTCTGTATGGGAGGGAATGGGCTATAATCCACCAAGCGGGCCCAGTGCGGATTGGTAGATGTCATTGTCTTCGATTTTTTGGTTCTAGGACATGCCGGTTTCCTCAAGGTTTTTTCCTTCACCGTTCTGGGAGTAGTGGTGATGAAATAAATTACACAAAGTAATGCGCCTATCTGGGTCGAAACCACGACATCAAGTCGGGGCCGCCACCACTGGGCCACCGCTGCTCAATAATGAAGCTTGTATAATGTTTACAATAGTCTTAAAAAAAATCAACACCAAATAATTATATTTTTTTAATGGAATAATATCATCACCGGCCTAACCTTTTCTCAACTATGTTGGAGTCGGATTCCAGTCTTACCAGAAGCACCTGAATACCAGTATTTTACATGAAACCTATGTGATCTCCAAAACCCAGGTTAATACGATAGTAAGACTGACTAACTGGTTGTCAGACTTTCAGACCACAACTGTTAAAGATCTCCTAAATGACAGTGGGAACCGAGGCACGGAGAAAATATGGATAATCGATATGTATTGGAATAGTCAGCCATCCACGGACAAGCAAGGCAAGTGCGGCTTAACCTAAAGATCGATCCGAGTGGCTGTTATAATTTAGTCACGAGCTCCACATTTAATGGAATACCATTTAATAAATAAAATAATGAAATTTCCTCAACGAACCTAATAAACTTCACCTGCAGGAATGTTGTTAGCACTTTCGTGATTTTATTTAAGATTTTTTTATCTTAGCACTTATTTAAGCTCATCATCTCCTCATTTTAATATACCACTTAGAATTTATTATAACTCAGAATTTACCGACATCATTATTATATGAGAGGTTTCTTTTTACACTATTAATTTTAATTTCTATTTACATGAACTGTCTAGCTTTCAGTGCGGTTAATTCCTCCTTTCGAACTAAAATACTTATTGAAAACACGAGTATCGGGCAGAGAAAGTTATATCCGCGATAACTAATAAACTCTTCGTTTTATTTTCAGGAAACTCGTTCACGAACTTCCTTGAAACATCAGCAGTAGCTTTCAGGAAAATAGAGGTTTTCAGGTACAAGCGTTTCATTTGGTCTAAAAATAATGTTATTGCACGGAGTCCTATATAAACTTTGCCAAAATCCCTACTTGGTGCCTAACATTTAAGGATTACCATTTTATCCTCGTCTCCATAGGTTGTGTGCCAAAAACCTAATGGTCTAGAACTAGATAACGCTACACACAATTGCTCCTCACAGCTATCCCCTAATTTCAGTAATTGAATTATTATACAACAAAAGACACAAATGTGGGTGGCTTCCAAAGCATTCCAAGGTCACATTTAAAATTAATTTTCCCAAAACTTCCCTCCATCTTCAGCACGTTGTTGTTAAGTTTCTAAATCGGCTTTTATTTCACTAATTACGAAACTCTAAAACGAAAACAAGGCATTCCGCTTTCCCGTCCAAATTTTGACTTAACGCGACTGCAAATGGTGATAAGGTTTTAATTAGAGGAGAAATTGTTTAGGGGGAAGTCGGAGAAGTATTCATTTTCCACAGAGATACTTGTTATTCTGATGTGGACATGTTTGTTCATGGAATAACATATAAAGAACAACTAATAAGCGAAGAGACGAAAGCGGAATATTTAATGAAGCGGAATGAGCTTGTTACTGCTGCTATAGCAGATAAAAAAGTCAAGTATTATAAATGTGGGATACGTCAAAGTTTCTTTTATATTCTACGTTAAAGTAAGAATAAGGTATGTTCTTTGTTTTGTAGAAGCTTAGAAATATTTGGATTGCTTATCATAATTTTAGACTGCACTGGGCCTGTGTAGTGGTATACGGCCAGTTATCTCTCAGAGAGAGGAGGTTTGTATCCAAGCAGTGGGCATGATAAGGACTATAGATTATGCTTATATCATTACATCATTTTCGTGGCTTTTAGTATAATATGCAATGATCGCCTAGCGATAACAATCCCGACGTTGGCAGTAATGGCAGTGTGTCCTAGTCTCACGAAGTGGTGAAGGAAAACATCGAGACAGATATCATAGCACTAGAATACCTAAAACGTGATATCCATCAAACTGTTCTGGGCTGTATTAATAAATGGCCTTAAACAAAGGAGAAGTCTGTGTCCCAGTAGTAATAAGGGATATTATAGACTATTTTTTATTTATTTATTAAACTGGTGCTCATTATGCTTCATAACGTGGACCATCGGAAATCACCTCATAGCTGCTACCTATTGATTCGATTAACACTCAAGACAGTAATGCAGACATTTCTGGTATTCAGACAATTTCTGTGGAACGCCAGGCTGTTAGAGATATCATTAAATCGAACCAAACTATTGCGTGTTGCATACATTCAGTTCAATGGGTTCATTCCTTATGGGATCAGTACAGGAAGCCTTTGATTTTATAGGAAGTCTATACTATCCTAAGTTAGCTAAAAACAAAGGTGTTGCTACCGATGAGTGGTCCATTGTACCCGAAACCAACACTTTGTACTACAACCGACAGATGCAGAGTTAACTTTCCAAGTTAAGTTTTAACGAGATTTTTGAGGCTGACGTGCGGGTACGGGGGAAGACTTAAAATTTGGCTCGTAAATTGACTCAGCAAAAGTTACTTTTGCCTGTCTTGTACCAGGTTAATCCGCTTGAAGCTTGAAGACTACAATTTACTCTTAGGATAATATTTTACGAACAGCGTCAAATGGCAAATCTCAGTAAAGTAAGTAGGATTACTTTTATCGTCTCATTTTATTCCGTTTCCATTATTGAGCAAGAGAAAGTATTTAACTTTTGATTTAGTACCGCCAATTTCAATTATATTATTTTTCCAACAAAGTTCTGTTTTCATAAAACTCATTATCATGAATATTTGCAAACCACAACTCTTTTAATATTACTGACACAGAATTTTATTTAAAAACTTTCTCATTTCGTGTTTATTTAACACAGCCGTTCGTAAAAGTTTTCCGTTTGTTTATTATTCCATCAAAAAATTACTTTTGTTAATTTATTCGCGGGAATACCCTGCGTTATTCTTGAGTTCAAATAAAGAACTTCTATCTTTTAACCAAATCGAAATTAAGTTCGTCTGGGTTTCGATTACGTGAATTAATTTCTGCTGACCAAAAAAAAACTTGTTAGGAATTCCGAGCCGACGTGACCATGGGCTTAAATGAACCTCCTCGCAGAAATGGGAAAAAATAATTATTCGTTCTCTCTCCCTTCGTTATTGCGAATATCTTGCGCAATGTAGTGCTCTTTATTTGAACAAGTTAATTTTCACAGTAATCCCCCTGGGATCTTTTTGTCCATATATACTTCGATACCTACTTTTATTCTTCGTAAACGAGAACCCACTCTCGAACAAAAGTACAATAGCGAACTTTCTAAATCAAAGATTCCATTCAATGGATGGTTTTAGAAAATTCAAACTCAGGTGTCTCACTTTCCGGCACTCAATTTGAACTGAATTCAATTAAGTCCTACCAATTAGCTGGCGCAATCTATAATATTGCTCTGCAGAATCACAGAGAACTTTCAAAGTTCGTCTGAACTCAAGATATAAATATTCGAGGTTATAATTAAATTGTAAAGGTTCCAGGACAAATTGCAACAGCCGGAATAGAATTGCCGATAGTATTCATTTCAGCCAGGTTTTTAGTACAATTAATGTGAGGCTCTGAACTTCTGAAAGGGTTTATTACAAGTCTGAATGGATTGGCTATCGGTAGCTACTGTCGTTACTTTTCATTGCTTTCGCTTCATTCAATTAATTTCGTGTCTTGAGATTTTATTTCATTTTTATTGGGTGTTAATTTGGTGTTAATTTTGGTTAAAAACTTTTACTACTTAACGAACTATTTCATAAAATGTTCTGCACAGTTAAGAAATGTTGGTATGAATTTTTAATCAACCTGCTTATAAATATAGTGGAGATAAGTGCTTGTCGGAATAAAGACACTTATAATATTTTTATTATAAGTCCTAGATGTCCCAGATCTAATATAAAAAGCTTTTAGGCATTCACAATTTATTTTTTGTTTAAATCGTAAAAAACTGCAGCACATTTATCTTGCTTTTTCATTTCCTTTATTTTTATTTAATACGAACCCCACGGTGGTTTTATGTATAAATAAATCATACAGTTTTAGACTTTTTACAGATTTATGTAGGTATAGAAAAGAAGACATTTCGGATATTCGGTATCCTAAATTAAAATTCTAAGTTAGGTAATAAAACTGTCCCAATACCAAGTTAGCATAATAAGTAAATAATTTATTGTATTCCTACCAAAGAAGAATTGAGAGTAGCAGATATTTACAGTTTTTGTTGAGAAAAACATCGTTTTACGTTGCCTTTACTTAGTTAGAGATGTTCTACGAGTACTACTCTAATGCAAATATCACGTCACTTAATAAGCACGTTTTCATCAATCTTGTTTAGTGAAAAAACACATTCACTGATGTTTATAACAAACTATCCTCTACTTCTAGTGTGGGCAGTACAGAATAGTTACTGATTTAAAATAGCGTAAAGAAAAAATCTGTAATAATTAAATGCAAGAATCAGCGGAGGCGTAAGAAAAAACATGCTAGTGGAATTTACCACCAACATCTCAGCTGCTAATTTGATAGGTACTTGAGCGAGAAACTTCCACATTTATATTAATTCTAAGATGTTTATTTTCGTCTTCTCCTAGAAACCGAAATTCCTATCTCCTAGGTTATAATTAAACATCCAAGTCAGCCCAGACGCGTCGAGTAATTAACTAAATAAATCAAACTTTACTAATCCAACTTGATAAGTGCCGTCTTCGAAACGCTCCGTGTTTTTATTCTACTTCCTCACTTTTCTTATAGCGATTACGTCACACTTTTTTATTATTTAAGTTCTGCCATTCTATTTGTTTAGGGGACTAATTCGTTAAGTTGTTTTCATGGAAATGACAGTGATTGGCCCGTGGGCGGAAACACAAATGGTAGAATGGACAAAATGTTTTTTTACAAAATGAAGTTCATTATTATCAATAAGCATAAAGACTAATCATGTTATGTTCCTTTTTCAGTTAAAAAATTATAATATAAAAGCAGGCAATAAATATTGGTAACCTCATTTTTACACGAGAGATAATATTTATCGTAAACAATTCTCTCACGCCTAAACCAAATATATTTTGTTTTGTTTTTCAACTACACTATTTCAATATTAGACGAGATGATAGGTACTCCCATTCCACTTAATTGAAAACTATACACGTGGAAAGGTAATGTAAATAAGATTGAAAAATAGGCCTATGTTTATCAAAGATAAAATTGGAAAAGTGCTCGTGTGCCAAGCCCAAAAACCAACTCGGGGAAATTGGAAAATACTGTTGATTGTAGGCCTTTACGCTAGGTAGGAAATCTTTAAAAATGCTTGAATTATCATAATAATATTGCAACAAATTTTTAACTAACGATTGTTGATATTTCAGTCCCTCATGCTCATGTTCTTCTTCTTATAATAAAAAATAGTCTTTGGGACTGCCGATAGAAGTAAAACGAAGTAATCCAAAATAAACTTTATCTTAATTGTATAAGGTTGGTTTTGACTAACCGTTTTACTCCGTCTTACGAATTTTCGATCAGGTCAGGCCTGACGCGAGTTTAACATTTTTTACCCATCCCAAAAAGTGCACAACGTCGCCAAAGAAGTACACAAAAACTTTTCACTTCAAAAATCAAGTAGGTATCTTGATTTAGTACACGAAGTTGTCGAAATGTGAGACGTAGACTTTGCAATCATTGTAGCGACCCCAGCAAAGAGCCTCGACCAACACCTTAGGAGGCTCTCATTCCACGGCTGGGTCAGCTGTTCCTGATGCCAATAGGCCACATATTTTTATATGTTTAAATGGTAACTAATTCGACATGTGGAAGTTTCAAATGGTTGTTTTAAAAATAACGACCTTTTTGTCACGCAACGTTGAGTAGAAACCAGTTTGTGTTTTTCTGAGACATAATTATTAGCTTGTCTGATGTTGACTTATCTTGGATCCAACATGGCGGCGAAGACATGTCCGGAAACAAGTTGCGATATGTCTCGCGATGTCGTAAATGAATAAACATCAGATATAAATCATACATTCTGAACTAAATACCTGAAGTGTGAACTACAAACTTACATTCAACTTTGCAAGACATAGTAATTTGAAGTGCGTGCACATTGAAATGTTCATGCCAAGTTATGCTGCAAATAAGTTGCTTATCAAGTTACAAGTTGTTGCATGCTGCAACTAGTATGCATGTATCCCTAACAATTTGCATGGGGTGAAAATTAACTTGCTCATGTACTGGAGTTCTGGAACTGTTTGTGTAAACATAAAACTTAAGGCTCATATAATTAAAGTCTAGGTTCTGACTGTCCCTTTCAATACGCACAATAAATCAAGACCTAGTAGCAGCTTTAACACAGTATTTTCTGTAATTGTAACATAGGCAGAACATTGATCACCGTATACTGTTCCCACTTCTGGAAATATAGGGGCTCTTGTCTATTCGAGAGTAGAAGTCACATGTCTGCAATTATTGGTTCTAGGATTTGCCAATTTTATCACAATGTTTTTCTTCACCATTTTGTGAGCAGTGGTGATGAAATAATATCCACAAAGTGCTGCATGAGTTTTGACTTATAACCTGCTTCTCGTCATTTGGGACCGTTGCAATTGGGCCACTAATGCTCCTGAAAACATCGAGTCGCTATCAAAAACTCGCACACGAACTTTTAAACACAACTGTTGTGATTGGGTAACTGAATTTTTTTCATACATAATTCATTACCTTTTAGAAACCAGAATGTTCCTCTACTGAGACACAGGCCTCCTCTCTATGAGAGGGAATAAGCTCAATGTCCCACTATAAAGCTAGAAAGCGAAAAATATTTTATATTTTATTAGAATCGTGGGAATAAATAAAACTGATTTTAGGAATTACTCTGTACCTGGAAAAATGGTCTATATTCTGCAAATAGGTTTTACAGTTACTAAAAGTATTAGAAAAAACCTTAATAAACCCGGTGCACGGTGTTTCGTTCCTGACTACTCTTACATAAAATCAATAGACTATGTCATATGTCTCATATTTTTTGGTTCTAGAACATGCCACCGTTTAAAGAGCAGTGGTGTTAATATTTTCACAAAGCTACGGTCTATCAATCGGTTTGTCAATCAACACAAAAGTAGCTCACAGACTGTCAAACACAACTACACAATTACTTTGATTGGCTGACTGAAATAACAAAAGTAAATGAAAACATGACTTTCATTTTGACACGCTGTTCATTACCTTTCACAACCCGGGTGTAAATCTTACAAATTCTAATTATGACTACGTCAATTTATTTCTTAGTCTGTAGGTAACTTACAAAACATAATGGCATGCCAAACAATTTACAGGGCTTTATATAAATGTACAAACGTAATTAATTACGCCCACTTTCAGCCCCAACGTCCGTTAATGAGGCAGTATAATTTATTTTATAAAACAATTTATTTGTATTGCATACCGTCTTTACAGAGAATAAATGTTCTGTTGTTAAATTATTCGGAAATTTTTGGAATAGTAGCTTCGAGAATTACGATCTGATAACAAGGCAGAATTACGGTTATTGTTTTAGGTTTTAATAAACATTCTGCGTAGAGGCTGAGGTAATTTCACACTCTAAAAACAGAACAAGAGAGGGTCAGACACCATAAAGTGAAAAATCCATTTTTGTGGGGTTATGTCAATCCACCGTTTTATATTCTTCTTTTCCATCATTATTTTTGCTAATAGAATTTCACTTTGTCTGGGCTCTAAAGCGTGAAATATGTAGTTTCCATTATTTTAATCACCGTCTCTGTGTGGAGAGTTTTTTACCACAAATAATAGCGTTGCGATGATTGGCTAACGGCCGAATACTGAAACGTCACTCAAAATTTAAGTAACACTTATATTTAACAGATACTCAAAAATGACGTTTGGCCATACAAAATTGTAAGTTTAGGAGCTTCTCAAATGTTAAGCAGCTCTTACATTTTGAGTGACGTTTCAGTATTCGGGGGTTAGGGTAGAGCCCGCTTGCCTAAAAAAAACTGAATCACTCAAATAATTAAAATAAACTTGGCCTAGACAAATAGGAATCGCTTTAAAAGTACTTCATATTTCTATATCGAATTTATATACAACGTGTAACGTTAAATGCGCAAAACCTGAAAATAGTTTGATCAGAATCACGAGCAGAATCAATTGAACCTCATTTCAACATAGGTCACATTTTTCAAAAAATCTTCATCAAAAATGTTGTCCTGTCTATTTATTGATAGGTCAAGCCATCACGTGCGCAAACCCGCCAAAATAGGTAAACAAACAAACACAAATGGTTGCCGTCCAATTTAATTTTTCTCATACGCGGGATAACAATAGTTCTTGCCAGTAAATCTAATTGCCAATAAACTAAAACAGCACATTAAACCCTTTAAATTTTTTCAATGTTTTTTTTTCTCTCAAAATTAGGTCAATTAAATTAAAAATCATTTGGGGTGTCTGAGGTTTTGCGCATTTAACGTTATACGTTGTATCAGTTATAGTTTTAATATTTTTATAGGTTTAGTTTCAATCTAATAAGTTTTGAGATCTGCGCCGTCATTATCATCAACATCATCAGTACATAATGCTGGGGTCGGCTTCCAGTCTAAGCGAAAGCAACATTAAGCAACATTAATACTACCTATCTGATCCCCACTGTGAAGTTATTACTTTGTAACGATAGCTCTTGGTTATACTGGTTGTCAGATTTTCAGGCCACTGACTTACCTGTAACGTATCTGTCAAATATCTACAATTGCCAGCCGGGACCAACTGCTTAACGCGAGTTTCCGCCGTGTCTCGGAAGACACGGAGGAAACTCGGTACCTATGTAATGGGTCACCTATCCACGGACCAATCTAACCCGAAGATCAACCAGAGCGGCTGTTATTATTTAGCCACGAGCTTTTGCATTCACCATCGTTATCTCTGACAAAAAGTTACTTTGTCTAGTTTCCTATATTTCAATGTTGTACTAAAATATCCATAATGTGCATAGAAATCGACCGCTTCTCTGCAGGCACTGTCTATTTCCCTGAGGGTTGCCTCAAAGGGTGAATGAAAACTAGATAAATTGACTCGTAGGCTGATCGTCGATCGTATCTGCTGAAGCAGTGCGTTAGTAAGCTTTGAAGGAATATTTCTGTTTTTAGAGGCGATTATTAAATACACTAAGTCACGATTATTTTCAATGTGGTAGATAAGGACTACAGAACGCCACTACAAACTTAAACTCAAAGCATTTATTTCAAATAGACCCGTGATAGGCACTTTTGTTTAGTCAAAAATAAGCTACCCACATTCCAGCCACGGGCATCATCATCACCATCATTATTTCAGCCGAAAGACGTCCACTACTGGACATATACCTCCCTCAAGTGTCGCCACATTGATCGGTCCCATGCCACTCGCATCCAGCGGGTTCCTGCAACCTTCACCAGGTTATTGGTCCACCTAGTGGGAGGTCTTCCAACGTAACGTCTTCCGGCTCCATCGGCCATCCGTTCTGCGAGCAATGTATATATTGCCACTTAAGTTTGGCAATTTTTCGGGCTACGGGCACATTAACTGTGAATGGACTGGAATTGCCCATTTCAAAGTGTAGATTTCGTAAAGAAGAATGGGCAAGAAATTCCATGGCCAAGGGCATGTAATTGTAATGTAATTTATTGAAAAAGCGGCCAAGTGTGAGTCGGACTCGCCCATAAAGGGTTCCGTAGCAGCAAGTAACAAAATATAAAAGTTCTTATAGTTCGTTGTAATTGTGCATTACGATTTATGACGAATTCAAAAAAAAAAAACTACTGACTGGATCTCGTTCAAACGAATTTTCGGTGGAAGTTTACATGGTAGTGTACATCATATATTTTTTTTAGTTTTATCATTGTCTTATTTTAGAAGTTACAAAAAAATGATAGAAATCTGAAAATCATTTTTAAAGACCTATCCATAGATATCCCACACGTATGGGTTTGATGAAAAAAAAATTGAGTTTCAGTTCTAAGTATGGGGAACCCCCAAAAGTTAATGATTTTTTTTTTGTGTGAAAATTTTAATGCGGTTCACCGAATACATCTACTTACCAAGTTTCAACAGCATAGTTTCGTAAAAAAAGTGGCTGTGACATAAGGAAGGACAGACAGGCAGACATGAGGAATCCATAAGGGTTCCGTTTTTTGCCATTTGGCTACGGAACCCTAATAAAAACAGCTGTTCAATACATTTTGATATAACAAAAAAATCTTATGTCGGGAGATTTAGGCTGAGGCTACACTAGGCAGCGATTTGCGATGCGACTGGAAGAGCAAAACGAGAAAAACTTGGTATGGCTACATTACAAGCGAGATTCCGGCGTATTTTCTAATAAATTGGCTTTAATTTCGCTATGTTGGTGCAGCCGATGCCGTGATTACAGTTATGTTGTTCCGATCGCATAAAGAAATCAAAGATCGCTAATAATATTTGATGTACAGTGTAACCATATGCGTGAGCATTCATTTACTTGTTTTAATAGCTCAGGTGTCGCAGGTCGCGTCGTCGCGGCCTAATGTAGCCTCAGCCTTAGAATGATGTACTAAATAAGTGGTAGGTAACCATTTTAGTGTCGCGGTCTCTTCCATCCTCTATTTCAAGCCCCCTATAAACTATTAAAATGGAAACTACAAAAAACTATTTTTATATTCCACTCAAGTTTATTCATACCGAGCCAGCTTTCAAGTTTTCATTCCTAAAAGTTCCTTTTAATATTAAAAGCGGGGTCTTTGTAACGAGTTCAGTTTTATTTTATTATTTTCACTCTAAAGTTGAACGCGTGGCCACTAAGTCTTCGTAATCTCTTATAATGCTATAGTTTAAGAAAAAAAATACTAGATAATTTCACAGTGAATAATAAAAAAACAGGGTGTAAACAACCTCATCACGTAGCCGTCAACTAAGCATTCTGCACATCAAACTAAGTAACTTTATTATTATAAAGTACTATCATTTATGTGGTAAAAATACAATATTCATTTATTGCGCTATCGCACACAAACACGACCATTTACATTAAAAATTAAACACTTCAGAACTACCTACATAACTATGTATTTTACAGTAGAAAGAAAAAATATAAAATTAAAACGAAACAGCAGGAGCAGGCATACATTTTTACGGCGCGGTAGACAGTCGGGGAAATTACTACCTCTCCTACTCCGCGCACGGTCTGTTCTCCCTCCGTCTTACGAATTTTCGATCAGGTCACGTGTACTAACGCGAGTTTAACATTTTTTACCCATCCCAAAAAGTTCGCAACGCTGCTAAAGAAGTTTTCACTTTAAAAAAAATTGTGAAACGACTTTTTGGGGTGAAAATTCATGGTTTGAGGCAGAACTCAATATTATGCACTCAAAACATTGTGCTGATGGATCAATTGAATAGTGCGGGGGTTGTGGAGTTGTTTAAAGTAAAAATCTTCTATTAACAGAAAGTTGGAACTTTGACCCCCAATATGTAATTACAAGGTTCCCAGGTATGGCCCAGAATAAAAAAAAAATGATCACAATTACGGGAGAACAAGTGCCTTTCGGTTTCGTTACGAGGTTCTTACACCCTTTATTTTACTGACATGAAAAAGTCAATAAAATATCAAAGTCTATAAATGGAATTTATCCCCATTTAAAACCCTGACTCGAGAGCTAGATGAGACCTGTGTAACAGGGATCAGTGCCTTCACCTGTTTTTGCAACCTACAGTTTATGCATTAAACACATGTTCACGGTTACGGGCGAAGGTGAGTTCTATTTGTGTGGAATTATTCAAATTTCTTCCTTGCAAGACAATAATTATCTAGGACAGGTGATAATTTCGTCATCATCTTACTCATGCCGTAATCCATCCATTGTTGCTTCTCCTAATCATTAATTTTCATATTTATTAATTTAATTTAATTGTAAGTTTTTCTACACAATGTTTTTTGTTAAGAAATAATAAATGACTATTCTAAAATGTATTATTAAGGTTTTAAATCCGTAACTCTGTTTCGTCTTTCCAGGCTAAAAAGCTTACCTTTAAACAAAAGAAAAGGTGTTGGTTGCAATTTATGAGCAAATGTATTTGTATAAATCAGTCTTATCACTTTGTCGCTAAAGAAACATTTCAGCTGGGCGGAAGAATTTGCCATTCTACTTAAATTCTAGCGGCTAGAACAACTCTTCAGTAAACTACTTGTGTAAAGTACCCTGTGGTTTACAAAATAGTTACAAAGCTGTTTTCCTCTTCCCTGTAGATTCCACTATGGGTGTTTTGCTTGTGGCATCACCCGCTTGGAGGTTGACAATTATTTTACGAACCCAAATCATGGTCTACCTGTGTGCAAAGTTTTGTCGAAATCCTTTAAGCCGTTGATGCGTGAATATATGTGTAGACAGACAGACAAAGCAGCTTACTAATTTATAGCCGATGTAAGTACATATATTTATGATATGCTATGTTATGAAAGGGTCTTATGTGTACCACTTATCATTAAACTCAGTATGATCATTTTCTTACCCCTATCCCAATTTATTTGGGGTCTTCGCAACACCACTTAACTTTTTTCTAGCCATGGGATCCTTCACTCAGTCCATTTGTCGCTTCTTTGGTCTTGCTCTACTCTTAAAGCCATCAACAAACTCAGTTTGACGACCCGAATGGCGCAGCGGTAGTGAGGCTGCCTTACGTTCTTAAGGTCCCGGGTTCGAATCCCGGTAGGAACAAATGTTTGTGTGATGAGCCTGGACATTTGTTTCCGAGTCATGGATGTTTATATGTAAAATGAATGTATTTAAAAACCACAAGTATATAAATATGTAGTATATCAACTGTCTGGTGACCACGACACAAGCACCTTGCTTAGTGTGGCACTAGATGGCGCTGTGTGTAATGTCCAGCGATATTTATTTTGTTAGTTCCTGTTATATTATTTTGACAAACGAACCAGATTCTTTCAGCAGGTCAGCAGGACAGTTGCTGTTGTAATAATATCCTCTGATTGATGGCCAATATCATATTTGCTAAGACATTCGCAAGAGAACCAAAGTTACCAACGTAGCCCGAAGAATTGCCAAACTTAAGTTTCAGTGGGCAGGGCATATTGCTCGCAGAACGGATGGTCGATGGGGCTGAAAAGTTCTGGATTGGCGACCGCGAATCAGAAGACGATGCGTTGGAAGACCTCCTACTGGATGGACCGACGACCTGGTGAAGATTGCGGGAAACCCGCTAGATACGAGTCACACGGGACCGGTCAATGTGGCGACAAGCGACACTTGGGGGAGGCCTATGTCCAGCAGAGGACGTCTTTCAGCTGAAATTATGATGATGATGATAAAGTTTTCAAATTGAGCCACCTAGGTAACTGTGGTTTATTTTCTTGGGCGTAAGAATGTCTCGAGTTATCATCAATAACACTATTAACGTCCTCTAGACAGTCCATAAATAAAAATATTTCTGAGAACTAATTTCTACTGGCAGTTAGTAACTTACTAATACTTTCCAGACAAGATGCCAGGTCTAAGTTAATTGCTGAAAATTAACGACTGAATATTGACATAATAAATCAACCCTCCAAGTCAAAAAGACATGAAATCTTTGCAGAAGAATAGATAAAAGTTTAGAAATAATGTTGTGACCACTTGCAAGTCAGTTTATATCAAAAGTTTCATAAGGTAACAAAAGGCGAACATCTGTAAAGTAACGTTCCTGTAAAGTAAGAATATTACTTAAATTAAAAATGTTTCAAGTCGTAACAAGTCTCTTCTATTTATTTTCAGGACCGCAACAGTTTTCTTTATTACTTACTGCTATTACTTATAAGAAAACGGCGTATTTCTCGTGAATTCGCACGGGAAAACTCGATTTCTCTAAGTGTTTGTGCACATTGAGAGGCTAAAGCGGGTGCCGAGGTGGAAGCGATTATATCACCCATATGAATTCGTTGTTTCGCGTTACGGATCTCAAATGGAGTTGGGCAGGACACCTAGCAAGGCGCAGGGATGACAGGTGGAGCAAGGCTGTCACCGAATGGCGTCCAAGAAATGGAAAAAGGAACGTGGGTCGTCCGGCGGCGAGATGGGCAGACGACATAGTTGCCGTCGGGGGAATAACCTGGATGAGGCTAGCGCAAGACCGTGGAAATTGGCACAAGAAGAGAGAGGCCTATACCCAGCAGTGGGTGAGTTCGGGCTGTGGATGATGATGATGATGATCATATCCATAGTGGAACGTCCAAAGGTCGTGCTGCATGAGTGGTTCTTTCGCTGCCAATATCCGACCAAAGAAACCACTTCAGGTCACATGTGTTGCATGCTGCAGTAACTGTTCCTATGGCTGCGCTACAGTAGTTACCCGCATGTGTCAGCATTTCATAAAAAGCTTTTAAATTTTTTTCTAGCCCCTAAGTTATCTCAATGCACAAGTGCTCCAATTCTACTAAGAGGAAGGATAAACCTACAAACACACGTTGTTTTACCCTTTTATTCCCACTCTGGGCGGAGCGGGAGGGAAGGTCAGACTTTTACTGACTAAAACCCATCCCCCCCCTTCTTTATGCTGACATCTCTTTGAACGTTGTTTTACCCTGTTTAAACATGTTTTTCTGCTCGTGCTCTGCTTATGAAGTCGCGGCCATTGCTGCCTCCGCCCAAACCCTGTTACTTCTTGCCACTATCTAGCCGCAAGACCACAAGCTACGCGCTGCTGCTGCAGTTAGCGGATTATAATCAAGACTAGTGACATGCGCACATGCCGCTTGTCTCAAGTCACGCCCGCTGCCGCTTCCGCCTGTGCACTCTGACCGAGGCCTGAGCCGGTCAAGTTGTACCAATGTGCTAAGGTAACTTCTATTATTTTGTTGCTTATTGTTGGAAGGGTTTACGACTAGTACTAAACGTTTTATTGTAAGTACGTTTGAGAAAGAAATTGGCATTGTGTTAATTCAATTAAAACGTGGAGCTGTTTCAGTTAAAAATGGAATTATTATTCCAAAAAAATTCTA
This sequence comes from Xestia ashworthii, assembly GCA_950022955.1. Classification (NCBI taxonomy): domain Eukaryota; kingdom Metazoa; phylum Arthropoda; class Insecta; order Lepidoptera; family Noctuidae; genus Xestia; species Xestia ashworthii. The sequence goes on along the minus strand of OX465558.1, from coordinate 6,847,075 downwards.
AGTAATTTTTTAATTATAATTAATGTGTGCAAAAACAAGTTACTACCTAGTCTTTATAGTCATATTAATTACTTAAGAGTCGGATTATAAAATTAGAAATTAAAGAAAATGTAATGCGATAATAGGGACTTTTAAATAATTCGTCAATAGTTGTTTTTAATGAGTGTTTTTCTGTAAAAGGCGCCGTCTTAATATCAGCAGGTGTCGATCGAACGATGACCACTTTTTATTACTTCTCCACCTGGTATCAAGTAGGTTTGCCGTATATATGTTGACTTTCACCCTTTTTCTATTTGATTAAATTGCTAGAACAATACGTAATGAAATTTTTCATTTCCATTTTATTACCAAAAGGTTAAACTCCAAATTCGTTTAGTATATTTAAATAAATTCAATAAGCAAAATATTAAAAGCATAAACGAAACTGGACTTTATCCAAAACGTTGATAAAGCCCATTATTCAAATGTTAGCTGTTAAAGCGACAAAGATTAAAGTACTAAAGATATTTTCGTAGCCTGTTCTCTATTTATATTGAAATCTAGGCCGAGTAAATAAACTGTAGACGACGATAGAATTTTAAATGAATTGCTTCGCCGTCAAAGGAGGTTGTCGCGTTTTTCTTAAAAATATTAACAATTTTTCATTTTACTAAGGAATAGTCGAATTCTTGAAAACGACGTCTCTTAATAAAGTCTTTGTTAGGTAATAGGTATCTATGAAATGTACTAACATAAAAATAAAAAGGCAGACTGAAATATTTTTTTGTTTTAATCCTCCTGTTACCTACCTTTAATTAAACTTTTGAAACATCGATGTTTCAAAAGTTTTATACCATACTTACCTCAATTGGGGATAGTAACACCGATTCCTTTGCCTTTTACGAAACCCACGAGACATTACTCACAAAAGCAGTCTACAGGGGAATCACAAGATTTGTTTGTCAATCTCTTAGTTCAAAGGAAAGCCCATTTATATTTTTCTCTATTCAGCTAAAAGAAAATATAGGACTAGAGAATAAAACACAAAACATAATTTATAACAAATTTTATTTCGTTGACGTTCATTATTCATATATTCCGTATCTATTTATTTAAAATTGGACAATAATTTGGTTTAATTATTTACAGACAATTTACATTAATTTATTCGCTTCCCAATTCGACGCCATCTTATTAACTGCTAAGATAATTGCGTTAGGTGACGAGATGTATTTTATTTCATGGTTTGTCTCACATTTTGAACAATATTTAGAATGCCATTAATATTCAAGTCTTTGCGGAATGGTCGACACGTTTTCTTATTTATTCATCGTTGGAGCCTTATCTTTAAATTTTGTATTGCTCTGTTGGATTTTTTAGTGTAGCGTTTTACTTTATACTTTTTGGATTTTATTAAGATTTTTGCCTTTTCTCTGGCGTTTAAAAAGCCCCTTAATAGTAGTATAAATTTCTCATATTTTATCATTCGGAAAAATCATCCTTTGTGACGCTAACCTAGAGTAGGATCTGATGTTGTGAGAAGCATATTGAAATTACCTACTTGAATAGGTACCTAGTCAGAGTCTACGTATCTTTGTCAATATTTTAATGTAGATACGTCATAGATGACGAAAAAGTGTGTTAGTAACATCCCCAAAATCTGTTTAAGGAAGAACTCCGACCTCACATTTAGGAAGACCCTCACACTTTCGAGTTATTTATTTCAACGACATCATTTGCGACCCGATCTGTGCTGATGCCTTCCGAAAACGTGCAATATAGTCCCTGGAAACTATATAAGCATCTGCCGACCGCCGTTAAAGCTGAAAATGACCATGGAATATGGAGACTATCCACTTTCAAACCCCCTTATGTACGATTATAGGTCTTATCTTTATGTAAAAATCTTATTATCTTTGAAACCTTGAGTTGCGAACACACAGTACATAATTGTTACTTGCCATTTTAACTAGTCAATAAATTCTCTAGAGCTAAACCTTAGTTACAATTAGAAGGGTTTCGCTGTCTGCCCGTAATAATTAATTATTATTATATAACCTTACGTAACTGTTAATGAGTTTAACAATACCTTTTCGAGATACAACAGTTTCGTCTACCCCTCACGGACAGACAGCTATATGATATAATTGTATTTATAATACCTACATCCAAGTATGTACAAAGCTGTGATAGAAATATTTACAATACACAATCAACGGAATTTGTCCGTCTAATGAATTTGAACAACGCACATTTTCGCTTAACATTTTTCTCAAAACCTGTTGTTTAAGGATCCTATTCTCAATGTTTAACGACCCAAACAAAATCACTTTTACAAAGTAACTTGACAAAAGCAAATAACGAGATATTAAAGACTGTGAAAGCCGAAAAGTTGTCTATTCACAAGACGACGTGGCTTTTTAACAAAGTTTTTTTAGGCACCAAAAAGTACACATTGTCCTTTATCCTTTTTTACCCCAATCAAATCACTCTTGTTTGATCTTCAAGCAATATAATATTATAATACGAATTATTGACTCAGCTTATGGTTTATTTCAGGTGGCTTGAGAGATTCAAGTGCCGAACTGTAGGTCGCTAAACGAAGGTTTTCTTAGTACGTAGAGTGTTAATAAACAACATAGAATGGAGGCTGTTTTATCTAGTGTTGATTTTGCACATCCTTGCTGCATCGCTGCAGGGTGCTCACCTAGGGACAGAGGAAATTTGAAATCAGATACAAAATCATACAAATAATCTACTAGCATAAAGTCATTCTAGTAAAAGTTAGTAACAACAACTTTGTACAAAGCGTTTGACACTGTGAACTTCAGAATTTATTAAATCTTTTACTCAATACTGACAAAAAATATTTATTTGTTATTTATCTATTAAAAACTGGTCCTATAATTTAATTTCCGTAATGGAATTTTGAAGATTTCTTACCAGATAAGACATGAACCCTAGTGGCTGCCGAGGGAGCATTATTGGGACCACAAGTGTACACTCCTGCATCTGAGCCAGTTGCCCGCTGCACCAGAAGTCGACTGGTACTCTTCAGCCCCTTTTCAGTGACCAGTGATATGCCACCCCGTGCAGAGTCAAAGTTGATAACCTAAAAAAATATCCAATTTAAATATTGTTGTTTTTTGTTCAAAATTGTGTTGATGGTATAAAGTTGCATATATTCACAATATATAAATAAATATCAATCAGTGTTCTGTGTTTTGGCATCATTATTAATGCTTATAATAAATCAACAGCAAACATCAACATTTGCAATTGATAAGCAAACTTTTATCATATTGACACTATTAAATTTCCATTAAAATTGAATGCGGTGGACTGACTCGCTGTGACGTAATTACGGAATGAATTTGTTCAACAGGCCATTCATTACGTAATCACTCTCAAACCATGAAATCGATTGACTCAGGATTGAGTCCGCAATTCCATATACATCGGGAATTTAATGCTCTTAATCCCGGCTAGCGGGGATTTGTCGGCAAATTCTGTTATTAGCTGAATTTGTGAAGTTATTCAGCACAATTTTTTGGGGCACTGATTTTGTTTTAGAACTTTGATTTGTTTTATGAATTAATTAACGAATCGAAAAATGTGTGTTAGTGGTGGAATTTAGCATAAATCAATAATTTTGCATTTGGACAGAATCACTACCATTGACCTCATATTATTGTCTGCAAACTGCCATGCATGAGCATGACGTTTTATATTCGATTCCTAGAACCAGCAAAGTGTTACTGATTCTTTACTTTGTGAAATTCTCAGTAGCAGCCCTAATTCCCTAGTAGTCCTGGTTGATGGCAATACGCTCATCTCCCATTACACAAGACTGATACATAACTATCGATGAATGATTTTTTACAGGTAAAACTTTCCTAACCCTTTAGAATTTACAGGTCCGATGTTAGGTTATTCTTCGTAAAAAGAAATAGATACAATATGACGGGGATATTTGGGTTTCTGGGAACTATTTTTGGTACCATAAATACCAAAATTTTATTGAGGATTTGCAGTCCGTGCCGGAGTCCCTCAGGGCTCCGTTATCTCTCCCCTCGCGTTCACGTTGTATACTAGTGACATCCCCAAGAACAAGAAGGTTCAGTTAGCCCTATTTGCCGACGACACGGCAATTTACTACACCGGCCGTTCTCAGACTAACATCCGTCGCATCCTCCAAACAGCTGTCGACTCGCTCGGCGCTTGGTTCCGTAAGTGGAGGATTGAGGTTAACCCTGACAAGAGCCAGGCAGTTCTGTACTATAAGGCACGCCTTAAGCGTTCGCCAGGTCCCCCCGTCACTATGTTTGGCAAGCCTATCCCTTGGGAGAAGCAAGCCAAATATCTTGGAGTTATTCTTGACGACCATCTGTCATTCAAGGCTCATATCAAAGCAGCTCGTGACCGAGCTGCCTTTGCTATGGGCCGACTCCATTTCATGATCACTAGGAAGAGCAAGTTGTCACTCAAGTGCAAGTTGCGTCTTTACACCGCTGTCATCCGTCCTATCATGACATACGCTTGTATCGTATTCGCTCATGCCCACCCGCGTCATATCCACACGATGCAGACCTTGCAGAACCGATTCCTCCGTAAGATCACCGGTGCCCCCCCCGTACGTCCGTAACGACAGTCTACACGTAGACCTTAGAATCCCTACCGTTAAGCAGTTCATGAAACGCCTGTCCAAGCGTTACTTCGACACTGCCATCAAACATAGAAACCCCCTAATCGCATCGGCCGCCCGGTACGACCCATCGCGTATTAGCTCAGTCCAACGTCCGCGTCACACCTTAGTCACCCCCGACGATCCGATCACTATCTTGCAAGAGAGTAGGAAAGATACCAGTACAGTTCGTAGATTGTACAAATACAAACCGAAGACCTTCCGACCTCGCCGCCGAGGTCCGGCGCGTAATCCCAAATCAATCCCTCCCCGACCCTTGCCTGAGCCAGCCCGCGATGCTGAGCCTTTAGCAATAAAATAGTCCCTAAATAAAGACAATCAGATCCAGCCTGTCCCTTTGCTGCCCCCAGCGACGCCCTAAGCCGAGGTCCGTACCCCACAGGGGGTGCCCTTAGAGCGCTGTCGCTTAGTTTTTAGTCAGCCCTGGCTGGAGGCCTTAAATTCAAGGCATCCACAGGACTTGCCCGGTTAAGCAGAAGCCAGTCTTCGTAGACTGAACTGCGAGATGCCCTACACAAAAAAAAAAAAAAAAAAAAAAAAAAAAAAAAAAAGAGGATTTGCAGCCAATCAAAGTGTTGCTATAGTTTGTAAAATAACTTCTACCATACAACAACCGACAGTTATTGATGATTTTGTTTAAATTTCTGGGTCATCCCAAAAAAAATAGCCCGGTTTTACGGTACATACATTTTTTTAAGTTTACAGATTTCCGCAGTTAGGAAATCGTATCCAGCCATCGAGGATTCTATATCTGGTATGTTGCAGCGACAAACCACAGATAGCGTACGGAAAGCGTCTTTATATATTATATTTATATTATAATACACGTATGTATTGTGGTCAGCAGTGGTAAATGTGTGACCACACCAGTAACTGCGCATTATTAGATACATGGTGGGCGGCTTCTGGACCATTATTGCAATACGAAATTAAACTGAATTTGTTCTGATGCTAAGCAATATTGATTTTGGCAGAAGTTTTAGAACCAGCTGGTAGACTACCAAGAAATTGGTTATTCGATTGATGTATTTTTATAAAGAATTTCTTGTTAAGTCATCTCCATATTTGAATTTGTAGGTTACCTAAAACCGATTTTATAAATCGTTACCATTCATTTAATATTTAGGGCCTGTTTCAACAGTACCTGGTTGGCAGATTATTTCATACAAATGCTGTCCCATTTCTGAATTTATTCGGTAAGTAGTGGCTATTCGAACATCATGAAAAAGATCCTTAGTAACTATCATTAAGGTTGAGGTTTAGTAGTAAAATCGATCAAGTTTTAGGAAATCTACAGGGTTGTAAGTAATAATGAAAATAAACGTACATTTGAAATTACCTGTTCTCCATGCGTCCAGGTGATTGAACTGGGTGGCTCAGGGGTATGACGCACTGTGCAGGTCAAGTTGATGGTGGAACCAGCCTGGATGAACAGCTCTGGTCCGCTGGATATTACCGTTTCTGGTTCTAGAGGAGATGGAAAATACTTTGATTTAAATGTGTGTTTGTAAAATCGTGCAGAGATAAAGGACTTATAAAGGATTTAGATTATGACTAGAGGGTCATTCAAAGTGATATTTTATCCGTATTTACTATCCTGGACAAGCCAAAAATTTTAAAGATTAACATTAACTACCGATAATCTGAACGATAAATTGAGGAATGAGGATATAAGAGACCGTTGCCGTTTCAAAGGAGTTGTAGTGACATAAATAGATTTGGTCATGTGGAGAAGATGACTGAAAGGCGACTAACAGAAGGTATTTACAGGGCAAATGTGAGTGGCAATGCCGGGAAGGTACGCCCTGGAAGAACATGCTGTGAGCTTATTGATGAGGTTCTTCAGAAAGGTCAGTTGCCCAGTGCTCGCCGCAGGCGTGAGTGTATGACCAGATGTATGAACGTAGAAAAGGAAAAATGAGTATGTAAGGATGTCAGCATAATGGAGGGGCCCGCAAGGGCCGAAGCCTGCCGGGGCTGCGGGACTGTTCGAAAGAGATACCGCGACCACGGAACGTAAAGGGCGAGGACATGGATGGGTTTCAGTTAGTAAAAGTCTGACACTCCCTCCCGCTCCGCCCAGAGTGGGAGAAGTTATTTGATGATTTCCCATCCAAAAAAAAAAAAACAAAAAAAAAGGATTGTACCAGATGGCGTTTTGTGTTTTCGGACACCCGTCCGAAAACAAGCAAACATAAATTCACGTCTTTTTCCCATAACTACCCAGTTATGGGAAAAAGACGTGAATTTATGTTTGCATGTATAAATTACCAAAAAAATGTTGAAAAGTTCTATAGAAATACGAAACTCTTTGCTAGTCATTGCGATGTCTATGCCCTAAGGTTTTGTAGTACCTATACTTCTAAAGACACCAGTCAAATCAAATAAAATCGATCAACATCACTTATTAATATTTTGGAAGCGTGATTGTCTTTGGTGGAGTTTTGCTAGAATTTAATATCTTCCTGGTAAATACCGTTTGATCCAATCCAATTATTAAGTTTTTGTCTCGAAAATACTCAGTTATATAAAACGTCTTCTATTCATTATATTCAACGAGTCGATATTTGGAACCTAACTCACAAGTAGAATAATAAATATTAAAAGCATAGCATAGCGAAAAGTCATGAAGTCAAGTCAGAAAGAAAAAAACTAGGTCATTATTATTTATTATCATCATAACTCTAGTCAATTAAGCTTTTAATTATGACGATTTTTCCAGACTTCGATAAGCCTAAGCTTGATTTGATAAATCTTAGTAAATTATTTCGTCGGCATCTAACACAGTGACATAAGTAGACGCTTAATAATTTTATCAACAATTGTGACGCCCGTGTGTTCTTTTCAGTCCACGTCACATTCGTCGATGGCGTAAGAACGTCACTTATTATTGGAAAAATTACATTTTAACGTTTATAAAGAAAGGGTCAGAAACAATATTGTAAATGGCTTTACTAATTACTTTATTTCAATACTACGTTTAGATGTCGTGTAGATGATGTTATGTAGGGTATTATGCCTATTCTGCAATACCTGCTGAATACTGAACTTGCACAATAATTTTACACAAATCTGGTAAACAAAGACCTCTCTCCATTTGGGACATAATAGCTAGGATTCCACTCTCCGCATATGTACTGTCTAAAGTTACGTAGTATGTGTGTGCATAATGCATTGTACGAATGGTTAATCATAAAAAAAATAGTAAACAAAAAAAAACATGCAGGGCATTCTTTGGGGAATGCCAATAGAAGTGAAGAAAGTGATCGGCTACGAGTGCTACGAAAAGAGTGCATGACGGTCACGCGAGTTTCATGATTTTTGTTCACTCAAAAAGTGCTCAACGCGCCTGAAAAAGCTTTCACTTCAAAAATACTAAACAAGAAAGGTGAGCACAGTAAGGCTCAATTTTTGCTGTTCTCTTTCCTCTTTTGCACCCCATTTTATTTAGTGCAGCGGTAATACTGTGGTACCGTGTGTGTGTGTGTATTGTGTGTACTTTATTAATTAAACGCTAACTTATCTATTAAAGTTAAAATGTTAACTTACTGGCAGGAACATTGAAATCCACCCAAAGCCGTTCAAACACACTAAAACTGAATTTGAAGAAGATAAAATAAAGTTTTAACAAAATTTATGAAAGAAACATGGGATTTGGAATATTCCACACGGTAGGGATAAAACCTTATAAAAGTTCCCATGGAATATTCTTTTAAGCCCTTTTTTCAACGGGCTAACAAGCTAAACTTTGTTCGCGAGCAAAGCTGCGGGAAACAGCGTGTTCCTTACATTATATTAATTACAATTTATAATTCACACGTGCCCTTACATGCATTATGAACAAGTACTGAGCAAACATCTTACCGCGGCCATGTTGATTTAGGTAACGTAGGATTAGACGTGGCAATCTCAAAGGAATCAACAAATACCCACGTTCTAACTGTTTAGGTCCCAAATGTAAATACTAAGTTTATACCTGAGGAATTGGTCTTGAGTCTACATGTGTTTGTGTAATGGATACTTGAAATAGGGACTGTTTACTAAGCTATGTAAGATGAAACATAAACTTCTGTAGGGAGAAGAGTTTTTATTTTTGTTACAAAATGAGCTTGTTAGTACTCGTAGAAGCTTGTAGAATCACTGAAAAACTTATCAAATAGTCGACATTGAACAAACTTTGAAAATGGAGACATTCAAAACAAAGTTGCTCAAAGTACTGTATTGTAGCTAGTTCATAATTATACAATCTCATCTAAACTAATAACAGCATAATATTGTTTAAAATGAGAATAATTCCGTAAACATGAGTCAGAGTGACTTCTTCTTCTTCGTCGTGTGATGAGGTGATTATGTAAGATGATTCGGAGCTTTACCAAGAACTTGATAGCGTTGGTGACTAACTTGCTAGCTAACTGTCTCGCTGTCCTAGACTGAAAACTCCTCATGTTACCCGGACGTGTTACAAGACAAAGAAACAACAGATCGATGATTCCTTTAATAGTTAAATGAGTTTGACCTAGAATTTAGCCACCTCGATAGCGTTAGAGACTAGCTTGCAAGCTACTCGCTATCCTAGCTCGAAAATTCTCATGTTATCCAGCCGTGTAATAAGATATAGAAGCAACACAACTGATACAGGATTAATAAATACAATTGTGACCTTACTAACCTACAATATTAAGGAAGACAGCATGCCCTATAGGCGGCGTGGTGGATATCTGGCACTCGTACTGGCCGGAGTCGCGGCGCTGCGGGCTGCGTATGCGCAGCGCCCACTCTTCGGAGCGCGGCTTGTGCTGGGCCTCGAAGCGCTGGTCTGACGTGTACGTGTAGCGTCCCACCGTCAGCAGGTGGATGTCGCGGTGACGAACCCATGAGACCTGTGCAACAAAGTTTACGTTAATGAGAAATGACGACTTGGGTGAAGATTGTAATGACCAGGGAAGCATAGCATAAAATTGAAAAGTCTCAGCAGGTTGGTACCCATAATACCAAAAGAGAAAACAGCTGAATGTCAGAATGATGAAAAACCATCTGTCACAAATTTGTTTTATTTTACTTAATTTGTAATTTATTTCAAAAACTCATACAGCTATTATCACAGGCTTAGTTATCTAATAGAGTAGTTATGTTTATATTTAAAATTACAATAGCTTACTAAGATTATAATTAAGTATTTTGACGACAAAGAGTAATTTTGGAAAATGCGGCAGTTGTGAATTCACTCAGTGTACAATTGAAGCAGTTAATCTGTATATTTGCGTTTCTGTTGCAAGGATAGGAAGAAGTCTTTTCAGGCAGAACTCAGTTAACTTGTGACAAAAGTATTTTGATGCGTGGCCAGTATCATTACCATATCGCCACTATACAGATGATTTTAATATAATTTTCCCACCAAAAAAAGTACAAAATTAATTAAAACCTATTAAATTAACTAGAATAAATAAACTAACAACAAACTATAAAACGGCATCGAAAAACTGTGCCCCAAAGACTGGCCGCGTTGCCACGTTGCCGTTGTATGGCAACACTAAAGCCTCTGACCAAGGTAAAAACCAGCGTCACCTAAGCGTAAGGAAAGTTCTTTCAACAGGCTATACAACGTGTAACAGAAAGGGTATAGTCATATGAAAGGGTGTGCTACAGACCATCAAACTGAAGAACTTTCTCATGGAACCACCATCGTAATCGCGAAAAAAATTTCAACGGCCCCATACTAAATTCCAATACCCACTCGACCAAATGTATGAAACAGCTGATTATTTTTTTACGATTACGATGGTGGTCCCATAGAGAAAGTTGTCAGTTTGATGGTCTATGGCACACCCTTTCATATGACTATACCCATTTTGTTACATTTTGTGCAAAAAATACATAAATGTTTGCTGATAAGCTTCCTTGTCAAATGTCTACTGACGGCCTCCACTCTCTTATAACATTACAGTCTCATAGTTTTTGATTACAAATACAAATGTGATAAAACCGATGAAGTACTCGTTATAATATCAAAGAAATCAGTGGTTATTTGATTCACATTATTCCTAAACTAAAATGGCGTTCAATCTCAAAAGAATAGTTTCAGTTTTACACACTAATTTATGGTGACTGGTAATTAGTGTACGATAAAAAAATCAGCTGTTCAGTACATTTTGACTAGTTAGGCGAACATAAAGTATATGTGGCTGGCAAATTAGTAAATAAATAAAATAAGTAAATGTACTGAACAGCTGATTTTTTTTTGCGATTTCAGTTTTTAAAAGTTGTAAAAGTTGTTTGTTATCATGAGCACAATCACGTGTTTAAGTTTCGTACACTAATTGCTAGTCACCCTATATAAGTAACTCGTTTCTTTAACAAGGCAACAACACTTACATATCCCTAAATCAAGTGTGAAATGACAACAAATAAACAAAACCCAAGAATTAAACGAACATGAACATAAAAACCCCTTTTATTCGCTATCTTTATACCTTTTTCATTCTAACAGAAACCCTAGATGACACAGATAGATACAATTCAAAGGTTTCCCCAAATCGAACACATAAAAATTCACGTATAAAACCAAACATTTTGTTTTATCTTTAAAAATGGTAGAAATGTGTCTGATAACTGAAGAATAAAGAAAACCCTCGTAATGTAAGTGTAATTTCTTATCAATGGCAACCATGATAACTTTTAATCATGTAATGTGTTTGGCCTCAATGAAGCATTAACAGTTTCTAGGGTTTCGTATCAGAAGGGTAACCTACGGGACCCTGTTTATAAGCCTCCGCTGTCCGTCCGTCAGTAAGCTGAGCACGAGGTACTTTCCTAGGTCGGGCAAAGTTTGTGTCTTTCTACAAGGAATTTCTCAGTAGGACCCACAGGGGCTAGATTTGTGCCCGGTTGCTGGCAATAGCTATCACATAGGACTTAAATATAACTGGCAAAATGTGGGTATACTATTCACCAAAAAGGTTACGGTCTGATTATCTAAAAACAGCTGTTTTGTAGGGCAACATGTCTCTTAAACAGCTGTTTTATTTAATCAGACCGTTATCTTTTCGGTGCACATTGACCTAAGGACACCTCTTCCTCACTCTTCGGAGATAACCAGCGTTATGTTATATGATACAAAAAAAAGCAGTATTCATTAGCACTAGATTGAAAAACCAAGCTAACTAGGCCAAATATTACTGGGGCTAGTACCCCTTCGGAGATTACAGGTGTGACGTTATGATTCATAACTTATGAATGCATTCATACTTCGTTGTGCACAAACCCTAATAATTCTTACAAACGCTGAGAATTACTTCTGAGACCCAACTCAACTGTGCAAAGAAAGCTTCGCTCATTAGCATAGCAAACCTGCATTTATATTCTAGAAACTTCACTAACCATCAGAAATTTTTTGTATTATTAAAACTTCTTCCATTAACCATGAAAACGACTGTTAGTTTCATGCTAATGTCAATTCTGTAGTGATCTATGGTAATCTCATAATACACAAAGTTACTGAAGGGACAAAAGCAAAGGAAGATGTTGTAACATAAATAAACGAACTTAACATTTCAAAGGACGTCCCTGTCTTTAGAGAAGACACTGTTTTCTCAGTGTTCAAAGACAAAATTATTAATGAAGGTATTGATTTCGGAGGTTCAAACGACAAATTGATACCTGTTTCCTAATGGATGGAACTGGAATTACTGTTGAACTATTTCACGGCTTTGAAAGCAAAGCTGTGAGTAATGATGATACTTTTGACAGTCAAAATGCCGTAGAATACATTCCAGAGATAACGATTGTGGGTTTTTTAGGAATAAATTATGACCTGTATTTTTAAATTTAATGAGTTTTGTGAACAGCAGTAATGATTCTGCGAAATTATTAAAGAGGTTAGATGGCTGCAGTCACATTTAAAAATCGAATTGTTGACACAAGCACGTACAAAGTAAACTCACTAGTCTCAAAGTACACTCTAAGTACTTAAAAGCACCACAATGTAAATATCAATCTTCGACACCACTTCGTACAAAACTCATCCTAGCACAAGCTAAACGACAGCTTCTATTAAAAAGTTCCAAGTGTCAACCTGTCGTACTTTATAACTTGCTATAAAAATATTTTAATGTTGTTTACAAACAGCTATTTCGTGAGTGTGACTTTGAGTCACTTAACGGCCGGGGAAGAAAGCCAAAATGAGTTTCGGGCATAAAGAAAAAAATATACCCGTTCAATTTGCCCTCAGAATTTTTTAAAGAATTCCATGTAATGGATCGGCCTTAAGCGTTTTACTGGATCGGAGTTATCAATGGCGGTAAAGTGCGCACTTCCGAGCCAGAACGGTGGATACCTGGAAGCGTAAATATAAAACTGCCTCCTGTAACACTTAAGAATTTTATGATCCAGTAAGAGTACATGCGGGAGGATCTATTGCCATTTGTTGAGATGATGGTATTAATCGAGAAGGCTTTTCAAGGTTGTATTTGCGGTCTGAAGATTTTTTTCTTAGCCCAAGGGACAGTTTTCTGAGAAAACATACACGTGTTTTTCGAATAGACGTTTGAAATGGAACCTTTTCTTTTTATAGAATTGCCAATATGTGGTAGGTACGTTGCCTTGGGCTGTATGTTCGCTTTTCTGTCTACACCCGTCGAACAATCTTCTAACGGCACGCTGATCGCTTCATTACTGCATGAAATCATCATGAACCTTTTGTCTGTTAATCGAGAAATGGATATATCCTGTTGGAATCCTGCATTATTGCAAGTATCATTTATACCCGTAGGTATCAGGTACATGGCGATCGGCGGCGGCGACCTCTCGCGTCCGGCCCTGGTTCAATCCTTGGTCCGGAGCGAGACGGAATGGGAAGCCGTCACCTCCTTCTGCGAAGCAGTCATGCTGGCGAAGGAGGTGGCGGAACAAGAGAGGGAGAGAGCCTCTCTTCCCGGCCGCCGCGGGAGACGCACCGGGCGTCGGGGGCCACGTGGTGGCTACCGGCCACCGTAGATGCGGGCCTGTGGACGGTTAGCTATGGGCTAGCTAGCCGTCCGTCCGTCTAGTGACGACAGGCCGTGTCGACGGCGCGTTCGTGTTCCACGCGCGCCTCAAAGAGATGTCAGCAAAAGAGAGGGGCCCGCAAGGGCCGAAGCCTGCCGGGGTTGCGGGACTGTTCGAAAGAGATACCGCGGCCCCGGAACGTAAAGGGCGAGGAAGGAACATGGATGGGTTTTAGTCAGTAAGAGTCTGACACTCCCTCCCGCTCCGCCCAGAGTGGGAGAAGTCATTTGATGATTTCCCATCCTAAAAAAAAAAAAAAAAAAAAAAAAGGTATCAGGTACATTTATTAAAATTCTTTTTATACGTCAAACAATGTCACATATTTCAATGAATTTATCCGTTTTAAAATTAAAAGAGGACGTTGTTTATTTTTTCGTGACGGTTATTGAAGGCCAATAAGGCTTAAACCGTGAATTTTAAAATTGATGACAAGTGAATATGCGTTGTAGTGGCTTTACGGCACAGCAGTAAATATAAAGTTTAACGTGGACGAAACTGGTAATAAAAACTCGTACCGTGATGTATAAAAGATTTTTTCGTGATTATAAATTGCGAGATGTTGAAGTAGTTTTCTTCATGATAAAATATTTCGTGGTTACAAAATATATTTTTGTTAACAAATTCAACGAATTCGTTTGGATTTTTAACGTGTTAATATTACTGTATAAATTAATGAGAATTTTGGATAAAACAGCTTGTGGGTTTTCTGTAGCGAAATTCCCGATAGCTCTCCTGGCTAGTACGAATAATTTAGGAACGTGTCCAGTAAATGAAAATTGATTTCCTTTCTGTAACCTGAAAGCCAGGGACCTCTTATTCTGTGAATCCGAATACCGTTATTGACCTATGAGTCAACCGGAGGATATCCAACATGGCAGAATGATTTGTATGTTTACACACCTTCCTCTTCATGGAAACAGATGGGATGTGATTATGGACTCACTGTTGGAACAAAAGCTACCTCTGTGAGAGGGAGTGCCATTACGTGGAGCCCATGTTGACTGGTGGATGTTTATATTTGAAGTTTTGGTTTAAAGTCATTCTCCGTTTTGAGAGAGTGGTTTTTACGAAGTAGATAAGATCGCAACAGTTTAATGTTTTTTTGGCTTTGAACTCGCAAAGAACAACTCGTAAATCAGGGATGCTACAATTTGGTCATTTCTAATACTGTACGTTTAGTTATATGGCACCAATTTTGGTTATAAAAATTCGCTCTTGTTGGTGCTCGTTGTGGTTTAATTTGATTACAGTGAATGTTAGCACTAAATGGGTCACATTTTTATGTTTTTTTCCCACAACTGTCTGGCAGTTTGAGTACTAAAGAGACTTACATGTCACAGACAACTTAAATGTCCTTTATTTGTGTTGTTCGTAGTTTCGTTGAGCTCCTTGAGTTATAAGTTGAGCTACACGATAAATGACAAATGGTGATTGGACAGGTCCACTCAAATGTGTGTGGTTTTTTCTTCAAAAGGCCATCTCAGATACTAATCTGCATAGTCCTCATGTGAATTGAATAAGATTATGGCTGGACTTCAAAAGAGACTTAAGACCTCTGAGTTTGTTTCGGCTGTTTCTTCTCGGAGTAGTCAGGTACAAAACACCGGCCTCATCTAGTTTAAAAAAAAAATACGTGTAAAAGTGTTCGTAAAACACACTTGCTAAATTGCCTAATTGCTTGCGTTTTTTTCCGTTTCATACGTGTACATGCATATTATTATGTAAAAACTACTCACTGTTCTATTTTGCAAGTTCTTGACTCTACACAGCAGTCGAACTGGGTGCCCAACCAGGCCAGTTATATTTCTCGGCGTACTGGGGTCGAAGTAAGGAGCGTCAGGTGACCCCTGCCACTCTTGTAGAAACTCAGCTCTGAAGTGGCGCGAAGAGATATCCATAGTTGTATGGTCTTGAGGTGATTCGGTGCCGGAATCCGCTGGTGGAGAAACAATGGACAATCAATTAAAGGGTTACTAAATTCACTTTTTCCTGATGTTCAATTAATCAGGGGGTAAACAGACTCATCACGAAGCCGTCAACCAAGCATTCAGTACATCAAACTAAGAAACTTAACTAACATTAAACTAACTTTATGTAAAAAATATTGCTGGGAAAGGACTTTTTTTTTTGGTGAAAAATCATGTTTTATGGTAGCACTCTTAATTTTAATCAGTAGTTCCTGAGATTATAGCGAGTTCAAACAAACAAACAAACTCTTCGTCAATATTAGTATAGATTTATATGAATTATGTGCAAGGTGCTTGGGGGCCGCATAAGAAATAACAGCTGTTTGCTCTGTAGGTATTGGAAGCTTTTTGAAAGGGCCAGTTGTTTTTTCTAAAACCAAAGAAATCTTGAGTGCACTAAATCCATACAAGTTTGCGATGTGATTACACCGCGTAAAGACTCAAACGAAAAAAGTTATACAAAATGTTTGTGCAGATGCAAAAATCTCGCCGTAAGTATGTAGGTTTCCACTCCCCAAAGCCCGAGGGGTTCTCCGCCTGCGCGCCATTTGAATCTTCAACTTTAAGAGTCCATTCGCGATCACAAGTGCTGCAAAGCCGTCGTAACGTTGGAAAACGTATTAAAGTTAAATAAGCCGTGAAATAATCTATAAACCTTGTTCCATTTCAGTTAATATTTACTGTAAATAGTTAATGTTTTATTTGTAAATACGCATGGGATGGACATAACACACTGAATTAATAATTGTCTTTCCGTTTGTTATTTGATTGCGTTGATGAAAGGATTACTAAGTTTGTAAATGGCGTGTGAAAATGGAACAACCTTGTTGGTGGCATCATTTGCCTAGCATTTTCCCAACTCCCCGCCACACTATTTTAAAACTCCTGTAACTATTGAAAGCCAAAATAAACAGTGATGAACACCAGCCCGCGTAGCATGACCACCGTAGACACGACAGAGAGTCGACAAACCTTTTGTTCATCTGTCATTTTGTCGATTCAATGACAGGTGAACTAAAGATTTGTCGAGTCTCTCTCGTTTCTCCGGTGGTCATGCTAAGCGGGCAGAAAAGCACCGAGACAATGATGCTCGGCAAAGTCCCAGAGAAACAATTTAAATCTTTTCGATCCCGCAACGAAATTAAACAGAAAAGTATAGTATACACTACTGAGTGTACTACGTTGGAGTTGATTTCTAGTCTCACGGAATGTAGTTTAATACCAGAATCAGTATTTTATAAGCCACTACTTATCTGACTGGTCCAGACCCAGTGACCCAGATATCTGGGTAATACGAAACCCCTTGGTAGTACTCGTTCTCAGACTTTCTCGTTTATGACTAAAACAACTTGATGTATATAATAGTGTCACCTAATATTACACGAGACTCAAAAAAAGCAAGCAGCTTAAGCAGTGAAACCCGTGGTATGACCACCGCCGGATTGTCAAGCGATGTCTCGAGTTCAAACCCAAGTCGGCTTCTTGTGCGTATTGCTTATCCTTTGGTGTATTTGCTTTATTCTTTGGTGAAGGAAAACATCGTGAGGCACGCTAGTTTAGCGTGTCTGAGAGATATTTCTCGACGGCATGCAAAGCCAAGTTAGAAGCCAAGGCAAAGCAAAGAAACTCTGACACCAGGTTAGGCACAAACCACACGACAAAGAAAAAGTTGAGACTCAAGCATAATTGACAAAATGTTGTTATATTAAACTATCTTCCCCTTCGTTTTGATACTAAATTTTACATCGTTTCCAAACAAAACACGAATCTATATTCATACTAAAAAGATTCAATATTCACAAAAAGGTTTTTCATTGTACAGCTTATATAGGTATTTTTGTTTAGATTTCCAAATCTTTCCAGGCTTTACCCTCCGTAAGTGGCTTAGAGATGTTTGTAGATTGTTTTCAGCTGAAAGCATCAAGTTAAAGCTGCTCGGTTGAAGCAATTTAGCTCACTATTTTAGTGCTAGTAGAGCGATTAAAATAAGCACTCGCTCGTTTCGGTTTAAAATGAACTAAGGTTGTTGTTATATTTTTGCTCAGAAGTGGCACAGAGCAGGCTTGGGTGACGGCTAGTTCAGTAAGGATCTTTATCCTAGCTTGCTTTAGATCACAACTAGGCGTTCTTTTAATATTGTGTTTTTTCTGCTTTGATTTGTACTTATACCTTACGCTGGGATTGCATTTACACCGAAAAAAGCTATTTTGATACCAGATATTCAAGCCAGTTTATTGTAATTAACAAAGAAAACAGGATATTTACGTGGTCACGTTACTTTTTTAATTGGGACAAGCTCGCCAAACTATTCCCAAGCCACTGTAACTCCTGAAAGACAGAATCAACAGTAGCGACCACCAGAAAAGCGCCGAAGCCTTGAAGCTCGACGAAGTACCAGAGAAAGAATTTAACTGTCCTGATTGATCCCGCAACGAAATTAATTAGAAAAGTACTTCTTAATTTCTATTTCCCTCCATATCAGCAGGAGTCAAAACGAAACAAGACCAATAGGCGCAAAAAGAACATTGTGCTTGCAACAACGCCGAAATATAGGAAACTCAAAACAAATAGTATACATGGTAAATCACCGTTTTTCAATATTAATTAAAATGCTTGTGACAATGTCAGTTTAAAAACTGATATTAGTTTATTGTAAGTACTAAGTACTTGTTTTGCCCAGCCGTGGGCTATTAAAAAAGGTACCATCACCAAACCTTTTGTTTTTCTTTAGACAAGAAAAACCGAGAATTTTCCTTGCAAAGAACTTGAGGGCGAAGCCTCCGGTTTCAACGGCACATAATCGTAACCTCCTGAATTTATGTGTCCTTATTATAATAATATGAAATTATATTTATAAGGATCATTAAACTCTAGGTGTGAAGCTTATGGTACGTTTTCGTTAATTAGGGGAATAAGCAGTTAAATGTAATTAAAGGCTTATTTATTATTATTGTGTGCTAAGTTATATTAAAATTTGTTAACGGTAATTGAAATTTCAATATTCGTTTCATATTACACAAATATTTGAATTGTAATAAATAAATAAATAAATAAATAAAATAAATAAATAAATATCGCTGGACATTAACACACAGCGCCATCTAGTGCCACACTAAGCAAGGCTTGTGTCGTGGACACCAGATAGTTGATATACTACATATATACTTTTTTGTTTGTAAATACATACTTATTATACATATAAACATCCATGACTCGGAAACAAATGTCCATGCTCATCACACAAACATTTGCTCCTACCGGGATTCGAACCCAGGACCCTATGAACGTAAGGCAGCCTCACTACCACTACGCCATTCGAGTAATGTAGTTAAATATGCAGTTTCCGATATTTAGGGTTATTTTCTGATTTACTTACTGTTTTTTTATTATGCACATACACACGATCCTGTGGTTGATACCTACACTTTTTTGCTTTCTGTTGTCCCTTTGCAAATATGTTTATTAAAGTAAATAATGTGTGTCCTTATTATTTTAAACCCCCGACGCAAAAACGACGGGTAAAAGAAGAACCGATTTTGATCTTGTTTTTTTTTGTTTGAAAGGTGAATTAGTCGGGAGTGTTCTTAGCTATGTTTAATAAAAAATCAGTCTAAGATGGCCGCCGCCACAAAATGGCGGAATACATATTTATTCAATAACTCCCTCAATATTGGTATCAAATGAAAGGGCTTGACTAGTAGAATACTATACATTATGATAAAGAAAAAAAAAACAAAGACGGCTGCCAACACAAAATGCGAATATTAAGGCGCTACCCCAAGCGAAATTAGCAACTCTATTTGTGGTGATTCAAACTTCGTCTGAATCACTGTTAGAATACAGTTCTGATCAGCTTGCACTACGAAGTGGTTTTTACGTCAGTCACTGCGGGTCGAATAGTGCGAAATTAGTGGTTTTTATTCTTTATAAAATCAAATTTCCGTCTTTAAGAAAAAAAAAACTAGCATTATGTTCATTATTAAGTTGCCTATCCATTAGTATAAGACTTTACGAGAAGAAGCATGTTATAAATATTTTTCTCTCATTTTTGTCGTTTCATTGTGAGGGGATGGATTTATTAAATATTATGAGACTTAAAAAAAAAAACTACCATTTTGCAGTCAAGAATATGTAGAAATTGAATGTATTTGTTATTGCTTGGTATTTCTTTTGGTTATAGAGTAGTTGGCTCCAAAAAAAGCACAAAAACGGCTTTTGCTCGGGGACGCGCCTTAACAAATTAATTTCTATTTAACTTTTAGTGAATTGTGTCAGGGATTTTTTAAATTTTTAATTAAATTTTACTTGTTATGAAGACATACAAAACTTTAATGAAGTATAGCAATAAACATAATCTATTTGACCCGTCACACAAAAAAAAATAATCTCATGTAAACTTCAATATTTTGTTACCAAAGTTCATGTTGGATTCTTCGAAATGAAACTATAACAAGGCTCCTAATTGGGTCGCCCTAACTTTTCGATTCTGATGATAATTTTTTTTTGCGATTTAACTCAGCGTAGACTTGATTTAAATAACTAACTTTGTTAGAACTTTTTAATCTTATGTTTCAATTATTATTTAAAAGAGAATTATTTCTAAGTGCACTTGGAGACATTCGAAAGTGTTTTCAATGACTATTCAAAGTTAAATATATAAACTAATCAGAGGTTGAACAGTGAAGGATTTATTATTAGGTCTAGCTTCTTCTTCTTCCATTTCTTTTTTCTGTACTTTACCTGGGAACCTTCTAAATATGGAGATATTTAACGTTATTTTTTTTTAAATACCCCATTTTAAAGTAGTAATTTTACTCTAAAAATCTTCATGAAGAGGTCATTATTGTTCACACCAAAACAAAACGTTTTTTTTTTCTTTTTTTAACTTTTTGAACACGTTATTTAGTTTGATGTATAGATGGCCTAAATGGCCGCTTCAGCAGAATAATAATATGGATTACGTTATAATTCGTAAAATGAAACAGGGTACTACAGCATAGTATATTCACAAACGCTCGATTCGATTCCGATTCGACAAGTCGAAAAGACGTCTGTCTTTTTTTGGCATTATTAAAGCGAGCGAGATAGACATACAACTTCCCGAATCGAAATCCTATCGAACGTTTGTGAATAACTATGTAGGTATTGGTTCTGGGGCCGTATTTTTGAATCAATAGAATTCCCAATCGTGTACGAAATCGCAGAATTTGTATGCGAATCCCTAAAATCGCTATTTTTGAATATTCATACCCGTGAATTTTGCAACGAGTGGTCCGACCCACTCGTTTCCGATATTATACCAGTAGAAATGACGGAATTGACGTGAGAATGACACTGACAAGTGAAGATTTGTTGACAGAAACGTTACGTTGACTTTAACTAACCTATAAATCAGTGTTTTCTTTCGCCTTTCGCGATGGTTTGCCTCGAGGAGTATATCCTGATGAATTACATCAGCGACAGCGAAGAAGAGGAAGAGGAGGAGGTAGAAGAACAACATAAAAGATGTCATGGGTTTTCGGAGCCAGAGAAAAAGTTCAAAAAAATATCCCTATTGATTTCCTATTCTTTTTTTTGTCGTTTTCCATTTTCTACGTATTTTCTTTAACAATTCAAAAACAAATCCAACACAAACAACAACCGGGAAAAATATGTGAAAACTAGAGAAAAAAATATCGAAATCCCAATGACAGACGTCAGACAATGACATTATAACTTTTTAACTTACGTTCCGTTCCAACGTAACTCATTACCGGTTTTTAAAATCAACGAGTTATGGCTTTCCGGTTTTTATTTTTCTGCGTGAAATTAAAAATATTATAAGATTCGAGTTTTAGGGCAACACTCATTTCTATTACTTAAAAAATACGTAAATTTTGGAGCAATCGAAATTCATTTCGTATACGTTTTGCTTTCGTGCATGAATTTAAGATTCACTTCGAGTGATTCAAAAATACGGCCCCTGGAAACGCATCCATGAAACAAATTGCTAGTGTAAGGCAAAGTTTCTTATTTTTAAGAAAAATAAAACGTTTTTCAAACTAAGTAATTTGTCTCCTGCTTCATTTCTTTGAAAGTTAAAATTGTGTCAACGTGTCTGAAACAAATAATTCTGCCTGCTGCTGGGTTGATGACATTAGCATAAATGGGGACCCATTTATGCTAATGTCATCAACCCCATAGCTATAATTTGTTTTATCAGTATTATTCTTAGTGGTGGAACTTTAAATTAGTTTCATGGAGTGGAGGGGGTGTGAAAACCACCCCTGTTGTCATATTCCCTGCAGTCAGTGCCGTTATGCTTGGCATTCATAGTCGGAACCAGTTAGCAAATTTAATTCTGAAGTTCGTGTCCAATTTAAATTTAGTTTATTTTATTTTTGTTCGTCTGTTTTTATTGCTTTTTATTTTTGTTTTATAGTTTGATAGTTTCGTGGAGTTTTTCATCGTCATTTTCGTCGTATTATTATGTAGTGGAAAGAACAACAAAATATTAGGAATTCTATATTTATGCACAAATATGGTAGCACCTATGCAATGTTGTATAAAAACTAACTATCAATCAAATATAACAGTAACGTCACAAAGTAAGATTATAAAGGTTTGAAAATGTTTTTTTTTTGTTTCGGAAACTTAAGAGGGCAATCACAATTTTTCTTGTATTTGAGGGCCCTGACACTCTAATGCAAGAAATATTGTGATATTAATTATTTTGAGTACTCCATAAATATATAATTAAACCTTCTCGGGAATAAACATTTATTTTCATTTTGTGGCCATATCTAAACCATAATCTTACATCTAAATTCTCAGTTTTGATTTGTGATTATGGTTTAGGTAAGATAAACTGATACTGCAAATTGAGGTGACTGCGACAGTTAGTTTTCATGGAATAACTAGACAGGTCATCCTCTTTTTGTAAAAGTAGATATTTGACTTTTTAGTAATATTCCTCAAAAAATCCATACATACATACTACTACAACTACTCCGTTGTACTTACGTTTGGTGTACGAATATGTCTGAAACAAAAAAAATATCGAGCACATGACATTCTCTAGTTTCTGCACGAAAAAGTTCGGCCTGAAAAAGAGGACATATTAGTGATGTAACTTCTTTTATTTCTCATGCCTTGATGAAATGTAGCCAATCAGCGAGAGTACGGATAAAAGTTGCAGGTTCAGGCATGGCTGCTAATATGTACATTTTATGCACAGTAATTTGTAACCAATTTCATGTGGGCTTGCGTGTGGTGTTGCTTCTATGTCATATATTTGTGTCGTTCTTTTTCTTCTTCGTGCTGACGCGACAGCATTTATATTTTGCTAAAACGGAACTTTGCTACCTCCACGGTCTGTGGTGGTAAAAGATCAGTACCCAAACCCATAAACGTACAGCTCTTTTAAGAGTCAACCCCCGGAATATAAGTTCACTAGTTCTGTGTATTATTTCATTCAAAAATAAAGGATTTGTATCCCTATGTCTTCCACAGATGGTCACATAGGTTTGTTGTTTGCAGCAAGGAGATATTAATGTATGGATCATAAAATTTGATATTAGTGCTCGAGTGACGCGTGAAATGACAGACGCAACTTTGAGAAAAGTCCAAAGTCATAACAGTGTGGGTTCATGACAATTGAGATCAATACAGAATTCAATACATAATAGTAGCCGTGACTGTACATCATCGATTTCTAATCTTTTAATGCAGTCTTTCATACCATATCTGCTAATATATTTCAGAAATGACCTATTTACAAATTGAACACAAAACCAACAATAGGAAACAACACAAACACGACCTCATAACATCGTCTCCACCCATACATCTTAGAGAGAACTGCAAGAACATATCTCTATACTATTCAGTTTCCATTCAGAACCAGCCAACCGAATGGGAATAAATACATCGCGAGGCTTACAAAAGAGGCAAACGAAAGAGGCGCTCAAAAGAGGCGCTCTATGATTTACGAGCAGATATCATTCAGTGCCTTGTATCAGTGGGCATTTGGCAACGATATTGCTCTTTATTGCTCGCTGTTAATAGTTAATAATCCTTGTTTTTTTATTGTCCGTTGTGGCTATAGAGATGAGATCTGACCCGAATGCGATAGTTTTATGTTTGACTTATTTGGCTATCTTGTAAGGGTATTGGGTTCGTGTAGTATAAAAGGTTTTAGGGTGCGAATGAAGGGTATCTTCTATTTTGATAAGAGCCTGGAAATGTTGCCTACAAAACATTTTATTTGACCTCTAAAGCGATAGGTCATACGACGATCCTACGACGTTCTGTATCTATGAACATTCTCTGTTTTACCAGAGGTTCAATTTTCAGTTCTTTGATTAAATTATTGCTGGGTTTGTAAATTCAGTATAAGGTAAGTGAAGTTCTGTCACTTAGGACTTTCTTACCACAAAATATTTTGTAAGAAATCCGAGTTCCTAAAAAACACGTAAAAATAACAAAAAAAAATAACTTTGTTTCATTGACTTATTTGCAAAAAGTTTTTTATTTTAGTCTTTTTAGTTGTAGTATACGGCAAAAATTCTTGTCATGAATCAATATTTACTACAGTTTTCTATTTTACAATGTATTATAATTCATTTAAGTACCAAAACTTGGATTGAAATACCAATGTTACAAGGAAAAGAGAAATCTCTAACAAACACACTTCCTAAGCCATGAGTCGTAAAACCTCTGTACGTATCGATCATTCCATTCCTTATGTAATTCCAACTTTATGTGCCATCAATGCAATGTACCAGCACGTTATATTCACGTTATGTCCAACGTTTCAATTCGCAGCGTATTGGAAAGTAACTACATTTGGTACAGCGTGATCCATCACAGCTTATCGTTTGCCGTGACCCAATACTTTTAGTTCATCTTAAGAACTGATATGAGAAGTGGGTGAAATGGGTACCGATATATTTTTTCTAAAACATTTTTTTACTATCAACTTCAGGGTACGCGGCCAAGGGCATGCCACGATAGTGGCGATAAGTCCCCTCTTCGAGGAGTGGCTTGAGAGGCGCCACGGCGTCCTAGAATTCCACCTGACGCAGGTTCTCACTGGATACGGATGTTTTGGGAGGTTCCTGCATCGAATCGGGCGGGAGGAAACGCCCGGGTGTTTCCACTGCGAGGATCGACCGGAGGACACGGTGGAGCAAACGGTGGTAGTTTGCCCCGCGTGAGCGGAGCACCGCCGTGTACTCGCAGCGACGATCGGCGGCGGCGACCTCTCGCGTCCGGCCCTGGTCCAATCCATCGTCCGGAGCGAGACGGAATGGAAAACCGTCACCTTCTTCTGCGAAGCAGTCGAAGGAGGTGGCGGAACGCTAGAGGGAAAGAACCTCTCGCCCAAACCGCTGCGGGTGACGCACCGGGCGTCGGGGGTCACAGGCTAGCTCGCCGTCCGTCCGTCTTATGACGACAGGCCGTGTCGATGGCGCCAGAGTGTTCCACGCGCGTCTCAAAGAGATGTCAGCATAATGAAGGGGCCCGCAAGGGCCGAAGCCTGCTGGGGCTGCGGGACTGTTCGAAAGAGATACCGCGGCCCCGGAACATAAAGGGCTAGGAAGGGACATGGATGGGTTTTAGTCAGTAAAAGTCTGACACTCCTTCCCGCTCCGCCCAAGAGTGGTAGAAGTTATTTGATGATTTCCCATCCGAAAAAAGAAAAAAAAAGGGAATCTTGAATACCTGTTCGTCTGTTTATTATCACAGACAATTGCCACACTCGTCGTGTGTCTAATAATTATATGCCATGGTTTACAGCAATAAAAGTTGCAACTTTTCTGATTTAATATGGGAGACGACCAAAAAAAACTAATTAGTCCGTCAGGTAGATTATTAAAAACCATTTGACCCGTATTTTTTCTTTTGTTACGTAAATCAAAATTAACGAAGATACGACGCTTCTTAAATTCCCAATACGTCACGCCTAGGTATCTTTGTCCATATTCATTGATTTACAAAAACAAAAAATACGTATCCATTATTTTTCAATAATCTAACTGACGGACTAAATAAATTTGTATTTTTTTGATACTTTCGTCATGCCTATTGAAGCAAATACTAGAGCCGTGCAGGTGGCTACATACTGGTC
The DNA here is from genome assembly GCA_950022955.1 of Xestia ashworthii. NCBI lineage: Eukaryota > Metazoa > Arthropoda > Insecta > Lepidoptera > Noctuidae > Xestia > Xestia ashworthii. The sequence goes on along the minus strand of OX465558.1, from coordinate 6,821,271 downwards.
TAAAACAATTTGAGATTCATATATACGGAAAGAAAAAGAAATAAAAAACGGGCGGGCATAGTGGACGTTCGCATGAAGGCTGCTGGGCTTAATTGGGATTGGGCAGGTGACGTCAGTTGCATGCACGATGACCGCTGGGCAAAAGTACCCATACGATGGTTGGCGGAAGACAGACGGCGACGCTGAGGCCGACCCAGAAAAAGGTAGCGAGACGATTTGGACGCGTACCGCGAGGGTTGATCCGAGGAGGCACGGGAAAATATCACATGGAAGGAATTGAGTGTGGCCTATGCCCAGCAGTCGGACCTGTGGGACAGTATAGGCTAAAAAAAAAGTATTTAATATGTTCTTTTATCATCATTATATGCATTCAGGAAAAAGCATTTTGAAATTACAAATACTAACTTATTCACTTGTGTATGTAAAATAAATACACACAGCAATTTCCGTCAGACCATCACGATTAAAAGGCTCACGACTGAATAGGAAACGGGCTTTTAAAGACTACAGAAAACCTAAAAATAGCCTCGACAGCGGCGGGAAAGGTTTAACTAAAAAGGATGGAAATAACACCAGGTGTGAGGTCGGGCTAATCCTAATGATTTACATAAGCTCACCGTGCGGTTTTGCGTGGAAATGGGTTACCTATACTTCTACCATCATGACGTCGTAGGCGAGTAGGGGATTATGACAAAAGTATGGAATGGAAACATCTTTTGAGTGTTATTAATAGATTTGAGTCCTACTACCTCGTTGGTCATTGTATATTATTTTAATTTGAATGCTCTATCGTATTTTAATTTTTAATGTATTTTAATTCTATCTTATTTCAATTTTGATTTTAATATTGTATTTAATTTTGATGTTAATTAATTTTATTTTTTAGTTTCAATGTTTATTTTTAAACAATGATTTTACTTCAATGTTAATTTTATTTTATTAGGATTGCAATGTATAGATCAAGTTATCAGAATTAAAAATGTACCTATTTTGTTTTTTTATTACTTATTGAACGAAATAAAAATTGAAAATTGAAATCAATTTGTGTGACATTTCGTCAACGTAATTTTAAAATGAGTAATTTACAATTTACAATAGAATCTAATTAAATAAAAATTGTGTTAGTATAATACAACTTTAAATCAGTGATTATTTTGAAACTATTATTTCATGAAATAAAAGGCTTTTTTATTTATTTATTCTCCTCGTTGGTCTAGTGGCTGCAAGCAAGACTGCTGAACACGAGGTCCTGGGTTCGATTCCTGGGTGGGGCAAAACGGGTTCTCCCATCTAGAATGTCTCAGTAGCAGCCACGAAGTCTGGATTTGCGCCTGGCAATAGGCCCGGTCCCTATTACTTGGGACTACTTAATCATAACTGGCGAAATGTGTGTGTACCATTAACTTTTACTTCTTTTGTCTTTTCACTCTCACCGCCATGTGGTCCGCCTGCCGCCCACATAAATTTCGGTGCAGCAAGCCACTATAGATTCTTTAATTTTATAGGCAGGCCATATGGGCTGCCTGCGTACCACAACTAGCGTGCAAAATTCTATGACAATAGTACTTGTTGCAACCTGCACATATTTGTAAGGGCAGGCCATACGTGTAATTAGGTCAGAAGTTATATTTTCATATAATTTATCTTTTTTTTTATTTTGTATCAAAACAATTTTTTTTCTTTGATTTCATTTTTCTTTGTGACAACATAATCAATAAAAATGACTTAATAAACTAGTTTTACTTACTCGACTTTGAACCTTATAAATCTGTAAATATAGTCCGATTTTCATCGATTTTTTTTTCATTAATAGCTCTTTCACTCACCGATTTAATGCAGACGACACCGAATCCTTATCAAGCAAGCCAAGCTCTATAAAAATAAATGAATTTGTGGGATCACAGCGGACCACACGGCCTGCTGGTAAACTTATCGACGTGTCCCGCCGGCGCCCACATGGCGTGCTGGAAAAGTTACACAAAATCTAGCGTGGCGTGGTTTATAAGACAGTGCATGGCCTGCGCGCCGCCCACGTGGCCTGTTGTTCTAGAAAAACCTTAAAGCCGAATGGCGGTGAGAGCGTTAAACTTTCACGATCAGAACACATTATAAAACATATGAAAACGGGTATTTATCGCGAATTTACCTTTAATTTAAGCCCGATGTTTCGACCGGATTGCACCAGCCGTGGTCGCGGGGAGACTGAAGTGTTGGAGGTACCCTCACTTGATCTTCATAAATGTTAATTAGGGCCGGTTCACACTAGGACAGCACACTACACTAACCGTGTCCGTATATTGAGGCGATTTCACTTGACGAGTACACTTAGTGATCACTGGATTCCAAGCTGAAGAGAGTTTGAAGCCGTTTTCGCGATTGAAATTAGGGTACTTCTTGATCTCAATCGCTTCCCGAACCATTCTCTTATAGTAGTGCTTCTCATTGGCAAGGATTTTTGGGTTGTGTAACTCCATCCAGTGGTTGGGTCCTGAGTCTATTACATACTCCGCTATAGCAGACTTGTTTGTTTGTCGATTTTTGATCGCTGCTATGTGTTCTTTGACCCTTTCAGCGACTGTTCGCTTCGTTTGGCCTATGTAGGAACGCCCGCAGCTGCAATCGATCTTATAAACACCAGGAACCTGGAATGGTACTACATCCTTCTGTGTACGCAGACGCTTAGCCACTTTGTTTAATGGAGCATAAACAGACTTTATTGACAGCTTCTTGAAAAGGTTCCCAATTTTGTCCGTTACCCCTTTCACATAAGGCAAGAACGCTGGCTGTCTGGTTACCTCAATGTGTCTTTGCTTCTGCTTGCGTCTGCTATCTGGATGCCATCCCTTAGTCCTGTACCCATTTCGTTTTAGAACCTCCTGAACATGGTCCAGCTCTCCGGGCAGATGTTCAGGGTCACAGAGGTCATAGGCTCTGTTCATAAGAGAAGACACCACCGACTGAAGATGTGCTGGATGATGATGAGAGGCAGCATTCAGATATCTGTCCGTGTGCGTTGATTTTCTGTACACAGTATGCGACAAGGTTCCATTGGCCTTAACCATGACTTTTAAATCTAAAAAGGCTAAGGATCGATTATCCTCCATCTCATACGTGAACCTTATCTTCGGGTGTATGGAGTTAAGATGTTCAGTCAGTTGGTCAACTTCCTGTTTACCTCCACCGATAACGCAGAAAACCTCGACGTACCTTTTCCAGAGTCTTACACTGTGAGCTGTCATGTTGAACATAGTTTCAAAGTGTTCCTGCCATCGCGATAAATACCCGTTTTCATATGTTTTATAATAGATACTTCTTTGCCTAACCTTTAGGGGATAACAAGCGTTATGATATGATGAGAGCTACTAGTGTTAGGTATTGCTACTTTTTATGTTTTTTCCACGCATGACTCTTTTATTTAAGGTTCTGTTTTAATTTTCGAAAGTTGTTTTAAATTGTAACCTGTTCTTAGACGTATGTATTTTGGTAAGTTATTCCTGTATCGTCAACATCTATGACGTCTAACTTTATTAATAAACCAGATGCCAAAACTTGACAAAAAAACTGATATCTCGATGCAACGAGTAAGTTTTGAAGCCAAAGCTTGGCCTCGATCTAGAATTCCAGAATCGGAATACGATATTCTAGTTGAAAAATCGTTAGGCGGACTTCGGAACTGCCTGATAAATGACGTTAGGCTCGCTCTATATCATAGTGGTACCTAATACCAGCCGTAAATCTGTACCTGTCTCCGTGATAAAGATACCTTATGGTTCAATTGACTGTCCTTGTAACCTGGAAAGCTTTAACGTATTGATTCTGATTGTTTTTTGCTTTGAAGTCTTTCTATGAGATCTTTGATTTTAGATATCACGATTTACTATTTTATTTTTAACCGACTTCTAAAAAAGGAGGAGGTTCTCAATTCGGATGTTTCAATTTTTTTTTTTATGTTATACTCGGTAAAGATGTAGCTTTCTAATGATGAAAGCATTTTTAAAATCGGTTGAGTAGTTAAATTAAGCAGCGGTGGCCCAGTGGTAGCGGTCACGACTTGCGCCTGTCTGGGTTCGAACCCAGACAGGCGCAAGTCGTGACCGCTACCACTAATTATAATTAAGTAATTTATTTCATCACCACTCTTCTCAAAAACGGTGAAGGAAAACATCGTGAGGAAACATGTCTTAGAACCAAAAATTCGAAGACATGTGACATCTACCAATCCGCACTGGGCCCGCGTGGTGGATTATAGCCCATTCCCTCTCATAAAGAAGAGGCCTGTCCCAGCAGTGGGAACAATAAAGGCTGACGATGATGATGATGAGTAGGTAAATCGTAACAAACACAAACAAAAAATTAAATCTTTCCTCTGTATTATATTAGTTTAGATGTTGTTAGATCAGCATCTATCACTTGAAAATGTCCTATTAGGTATTTGTAATTTAATTTTTACATGTTAAATGGATTAAGATGGATTATACATAACATAACATCACGCCTGAAATCGCCGAACTGTTACCAGAGGGCTTATCCAATAGGACACCCGCATCATCATCATCTACCTAGCCTTTTCCCAACTATGTTGGGGTCGGCTTCCAGTCTAACCGGATGCAACTGAATACCAGTATTTTACAAGGAGCGACTGCCTATCTGACCTCCACAACCCAGTTAGTACTGGGCAATACGATACCCCTTCGTAAGACTGGTTGTCAGACTTGGGCCACTGACTAACAGTAACGACTATCAAAGATCTATACAAATGACAGCAAGGACCAATTAAATAGCTTAACGTGCTTTCAGAGGCACGAGGCTTTCCGGGAATTCGGTACGTAAGGGTGGTCACCCATCCACATACCGACCTCAGCAAGCACGGCTTAACCTAAACATCTAGGCAAAAAATCTAGACGCCGTGTCTACTGAGAAATTCCTGATAGAAAATACATTCCTAGTTTTAAAACGCGTATCTATGAGTTGCAATGGATGGACGGTGTGAAGGATGTCTTAGCAAGTAAGGAGGTGTCTGATGGACCGAAGCCTGCCGGAGTTGCGGGCCTGTTAGAAAGAGATACCGCGGCCCCGGAACATAAAGGGCGAGGAAGGAACATGGATGGGTTTTAGTCAGTAAAAGGCTGACACTCCCTCTCGCTCCGTCCAGAGTGGGAGAAGTTATTTGGTGATTTCCCATCCTAAAAAAAAAGTAGGTGTCTGATGAGATGACGAATAATAGAGAAGTGTGGAAGAACAAGTAAAATTAAATTGAAAATTAAAAAAAACCCTACACAATCATAATGTACTAAAAGTTAAATAGAAAATAATTCAGGAACCGTTAGGTCCTAGGTACCAGTCATCACTCCACTTTCCTCATCTCATTTCGTTAGTTATTATTATTCCTCATTCCCTTTCAATATATAATAATATATACCATAATTATATAGTATATATTATGTATTATTGTCTAGTAAAGGAGTAGTGAAAAATATAAAATTTACCATTTTGTGGTGGCGACCATCTAGGATTTGAAATTTATTATAGCGTATAGTAGGTATTCTACTAATTAAGCCCTTTTATTTGATATCCATATTGAGGGAGTGGTTGAATAAATATGTAATCCGCCATTTTGTGGAGGCGGCCATCTTGGACTGATTTTTATCTTAGAACACTTCCGACGAAACAAAAAAAAAAACAAAATCGGTTCGTCCGTTCGGGAGCTACGATGCCACAGACACACACACACACACGCAGTCACGTCAAACTTGTAAATCCCCGTCGTTTTTGCGTCGGGGGTTAAAAAGGCATGCAGCGCCGACCCCAAATAAATTGAGATAAGTTCAAGATAATGATGATGATTGATGACGGTAGTCTGATCTCGAGGTTCGAAACGAATCAATGCTCACAAAATGTACGAGTATGTATCGACCTACTTAGATCCTACCATAGTGCAGTTTGCTTCACCCAGTTCAGAAAAGTCATTATCTCTAAAAGTTAGTTAAGTCGGATCGAATTAATGTTCGCTAGTATTCCCTCAATAAACTTAAGGCTTTACTTGAAAGCTTTGATGAGAGAAAAAACTGCAATAGGGAAAAAGGAAAATGGTTTCTACTGAATAACTTATCGGTAAATCGAATAATTTTATTATTTTTCGAATTTAAGCTCTATTTAAGTAGGCATAAAAAGGTCACTAACTTCAACATTGGCACAAAATTATTCGATTATTGCATTGCATTTCAGTATTCTATATGTATAAAAGCTATTTTGTAAATCTTTTATTCAGTGGCATCCGGTTGATCTGGAACCAACCCCAACATAGTTGGGAAAAGGCTATAGGCAAATGATGATATAAGACCTAAGAGTTAATGTTATTTTATTTTAATGCGTTTCGGATTTATATTACAAATTAAATGTGAAATGGACTCGTGTCGCTGACTGCCCATATCACATTTTACATATTATCAATAACATATTGATAGGGTATTACGTACTTTAGGATTCACGTTTCACGAATAATTTTTCGATGGATAATAATATCGCTTTCAATATTTTGGAGCAAAACATCGCAAAATGAACCAATTATCTGATTATGTTAAGGCGATTACACGAGCTAAACGCGAGTTTTATAATTAATAAAAGCATATGATTCACTGCTATAAACAAGACCAGAAAATATATGATATTCTTCAGGATATATGCTAGCATGATACTGTTTTGAAAGCATAATACAATTAATTTGGCTCGATAAAAAGAAATCACGAACATACCTCTAAAAATATCTTTCAAACAATAAAAAACATACTAATATGCATGCGATCATTCTGATTCGTTGGCAAATAATTCTCCAAGCAATATAATAGCATGATACTGTTTTAGTTTTTTAATCCAATCAATTGTTTTTTTTTGTAAATCGATCGAAACCACTCATTTCGCGCTATTTGGCCCGCAGTGGCTGACGTAACAACCACTTTGTAGTCCAAGCTGATTAGAACTTTATTCTAACAGCATTTCAAACGAAGTTTGAACCACCACAAATAGAGTTGCTAATTTAGCTCGTCTAAGCGCCTTAAGTTATTTTCAACAGCTTTTTTAATATTCATTCATTTCATTTTCGTGTGGTTAGAGTGCAACCGAAAGCGCCAAACTAGTAGTTCAGTTCTGGGCCGACACAATTTAGATTGCCATCAACACGCTAAGAAGAAGAAGTGCGTGCCAGAGTTTTCATGCCACCCATGGGCGTCTGACTTTGCTTTACATGCCGTCGAGATTCTTATATCTCTCAGGCATGCTGGTGTCCTGGCAATGTTTTACTTCGCCGAAGCAACTGATAAGTATATCCATTAAATCTATTAAACCATAAATGCATGAAGGAGGTCGTGTCTAAATAATAACAGCCGCTCGGGTCAATCTTTAGGTTAAGTCGTGCTTGCCTAGGTTGGTGACCACCCCTACATACCGAGTTTCCTCCGTGCCTCGAAAAGCTGTTGGCCCCGGCTGTCATTTGTAGATCTTATTTGACAGTTTTTATAGATAGTGAGTGATGTAATAAGTCTGACAACCAGTCTTGCCAAGAGGTATCGTATTACCCAGTACTAACTGAATTGTGAAGGTTAGATAGGCAGCCGCTTCATATAAAATACGGGTATTCAGCTGCATCCGGTTAGACTGGAAGCCGACCTCAACATAGTTGGGAAAAGGCTAGGCAGATGATGCATGAAACGTTAACAAACAGACAGAAAAACTTTAGCATAGTTATGTATTAGTTTAAATTAGATTAGAACCTCCGGGATTTGCATCTAAAAGCTCGCTCTGTGAGATTAATATAGCACTAAGTTAACAGTGGCATTAAAATCAACCCAGTGCAATTTGGCCACAACACAAACAGCCAATTTCCTTCTACGCAAGCACAAAAAACGTAAACAAAACCTATAAAGCATAAAAAAAGCAACGCACCTTTCCCCGTTAAAAATAAAACAACCGCACGCCATTAGCAAAACGACATCCGCTCTTAAAAAGAGTAATATTTCTAAAACAATCCATATTCTACGTACAATATAACACGGTACACAACACTGGGGTACTTACCGATGAGGAAGAGGAAGCCATGTAGAAGAGATAGGCATAAAGCGGATTTTACTCCGCGCGCTGTGTGCCCCATTACAACCAAGTCGACGAGCGGGAGCGCTGGAATGAACGGGAATGGTTAGTGATTATGGATTTTATTTCTTATTAGTATTATGGATAGAGATGTTTTTTCTTATGTAGTTTTAGTAGTGGAAATCATCTTCATTATAGTCTTGCCCTTATCCTATAAATATTTTGCTAAACAAAAGTGCAGTGTTTTGCCCTGAGCTCACTTTTGTTTAGCAAACTTACGAGTTAATACATTTTATTTTCATGTAATTAGGGTTTGAAAGAGTCATTAAATGACCGCAATGAAATAAACGTTTTGACTTTAATAAACCAAAACGTAAATCTTCCATTCACTATGACAAAATGCTTGGGTATAAGATTATTAGGCACTATTTTCAGGAAAACTATGCTTGCATACATAATATAGATAATAAGTAAGTATTCTACATACTGTTAATTCTTATCAACTATTAAATGCGTGGTCTTTATTGTAGATTATCCACCATCTCGAAAATATTTCAACTTAAATGAAATTCGACACATCAAACCCGCGACACAAGCATTGCTTAGTGTGGCATTAGATGGCGCTCTGTGTAATGTCCAGCGATATTTATTTATATCCAGGGTTGGTACAAAAGAAAAATGGAGTCCCAATTCGGAAATTAAAACTCACTCGTAATTTGATTTATCTCTAGCAAATGAGATAACAGTTTCGATCAAACCTTTTTGGGCGTAATGTTTGAAGCATATTCGCAAAATACTGGGTTTTTTTTCGAATGTGTTCAGTGTTAGTGTTTGTACACTTTGGTCTTCAATTGTTTTTGTTTTGTGATATCGTGTTTCGTTTGTTTTAGAAAAGTGAGAAATAGCGAATTGTTTGTTTCATTTGTCTTCAGTATTTAGGTACCTACCCGTCTGACTTTGACATAAAGCAGATTATTGATATCAATTGGTTCCCATTGAAATAACCTATGCCCAAATATTGGGTATTGTATAGAAAAAGTCAAACCAGGCCGGACTATACGTATTGGTTATGGACCACGTTCACTCGGCGACACATCAAGCTATCATTAGTATAACATGGCGTCGCTTTGTATAGGTTTCCATTACAGAAAACACAAAATAAACTGGTTTTGTATTGGTTGATTGATCGCCGTGTGTACTTTGAAAGATATTTCAGTAGGTAGTAGTAGGTAGTAGTAGGTAGTAGTAGGTTTGAAAGATATGAAAATGAAATGAAATGAAAATGAAAAATTAATTTATTGTTTTTGCCAAGTTTTTCTTACAATCTAGTGATTGGAGTTTCCTTTTAGGTGTCTAAGGCCTGTGTTAGGAAAATCCACTCTTCCATAACATATAAACATTAACAAACTTGTTTTTTTATTTACAATAATTACTTACAGAAAAACTAAATTAGAAAAATACAAAAAAAAAATGAAACAAAATGAGATATACAAAATGAAAAATACAAAATTAAGATAAACAAAAGTGAGAAAGTGAATATGCTTGTCACGAGACGGTGTGTATGGAGAGGGGTGTGTGAGTGAGTGTATGATGTAATCCTATGTGGGGGGGGGGTTGTGTTGTGTGGGGTGAGTGGATGAGTGAGTGAGTGTTGAGAGTGTAAGCGTTGATATGTGTCTTTGAGTATGGCTGTGTGGGTGTATGGGATAGAAAATGATCTCGGTTTGTGTTTTATTTTAACAGCGCCTCCGTGTCCTCGTAGGAAAGAGGTTTAATCCAACCAGTTACTATTTTTTTACATTCATGTAGTTTCTTGTTATGTACATAAATCTCTCTATTAAATCTATTGTATAGCTGAGCTGAGCGTTTTTTATATTGTATGCTGGCGAACTTTGTTTTCGTCTGGGGAACTTCTGCTATTATGTCTTTTCTTCTTTTCAAGGTTTGGCCAGGGACATAAGGTAGGGTTTTGTGTGACTTAAGAAAAGATTTGACTACATATAATTTTCTCGCTGTGAGTAAGTCGCTAATTTGGAAAAGACTTTGGGTAGGATATCTAATCCTCTTAAAATACATTATTTTTATCAGAGCACGTTGTGCCCGCTCAAGGTTAATAAATTTAGTCTTAGCCGCAGATATGCCACCGGACAGCCAGATTTTGACGGATAATGATCTGTCAAAATCTGGCTGTCCGGTATCCAGAGGACTCTATTTGACCGCACCTTCACTGTGGCTAATTAGTTAATTAAGCATTTCACGACCACTGTAAAAGCATGTTTATTTTTATGTTTCATTAAGTGTTATAATCGTCTGTATTTTTCTAATACATCGCCTGATCAAAAGTATTCAGCAAAGTTTATATTCACGTCCATAAGGCTGGAGATAACTACGGCAATATGCGTGTATGTGTGTGTGTGATAAAAACACATTCTTTTATGTAGGCCGTAAACAATACAGGCGTGTAATGTTTCAGTAACATGATTCTCCGAAATGCGGCTTCTACGGACTATGAATAAAATAAAAATATAAGGATAAGCTACGTTAGATGTTTTTTGTTAAATTATATCTGTTAATCACATTAAAGTTACTTTTAAATTGCGACGTGTATTTTTCAGTAATGATTCATTTTAGGCTTTATAGGCGTGCGCATAAAGAGTACCGATGACTATCGAAAATATACGGGAAGGTATAATTTATTCATCATCTACCTAGCATTCTCCCAATGCTGCAGCTGAATACAGTACTTTACATAGAGCGAATGCCTGTCAGACCTCCACAACCCAGTTAGTACTGGGTTAAAAACTGGTTGTCAGACTGTCGATCTACTGACTACCCGTAACGGTCAGCCGGGATCAATTGTTTAACGTACTTTCCGAGACACGAAAGAAATCCCGGTATATTTTGATGGTAATCCATAGACCAACCTAAGCAAGTGCGGTTTAACCTTGAAAATCAACCTATGCGGCTGTTAGTATATAGTCACGAGCTCCTCCGGTAGGTCTGATTAATCACCCCAAACAAAAAGTCGTTTCCCAGCAATAATTTTTGCGTCAAGTTGCTTAGTTTGATGTACAGAATGCTTGGTTGGCGACTTCGTGATGAGGTTGTTTACACCCCGTATAATGTGATATACCGTCGCTGATATACCCAATATATGATTTTTTCCTAGAAAGGAGACGGTACAAAAATGTAAGCAGTAAATACCCACGCTCTCTTTCAAATAGAAAAATAAATATTTCAACAACTTTTCTCAGATGTTCCAGACACGGTAAATGCGGTTTCTAAATCGAATTTCCAAGAACAGTCTTCAGAGCTATATAAAATAAATAGTGGAACATACTTGTGGGGACAAAACTGTGTCAAACACGCTAGCACAGTTAACATTTTTATTATTATATTTAACAATTTATACAAACTACAATGGTTCGAGATCCCGCTGCAAGACTTTACTGATTTTTTCATTAACAAAATGAGGCATTGAGCAGTGTTAGTACGGACTATAAAAGTATGGATACTTGTTAACTTCTGCCGACGCCAAGTTTTAGGCATCATGTGCTAAAGTTGCGTAAAAATAATACTATTTTGTATTATAGCCTGAGTTTCTTAAACAGTCCATCAACAAAAACTTGGAATAATCTCTACGAGTTTATCAATTTGAAGACATAATTAAACAGCCATACAATTTACCCACATGGTTAAGCACGAACCATTATAAGGATGAGACCTGCATCCCAGCAATGGGAAGATAATAATAATATGAAAATACTTATGCTCTATTATAAGCTGCGATGTAGCTAACGTCTCACAGTTCAAAATTATATGTAGTTTAGAGCTTAATTGTATTGCTAATAACTTCTTCATTCAAACTCAAAGCATTAATTCAATTAGACCATTACGGTACTTTTGAATGTCAAAAAAAAAAAACAAAATTGATTTATTAAGGTGTCAAAATTACATTTTGAATCACCTAACAAAATAATTAATAAACATTATTTTTCAATTATTCAATGAATGCCAAGTAAATAAACCGAAGCCACAATTTTCATAAAGGTAGTCACTAATTATTATTGACAGTATGTTCTATTCACAATAATTAATAATTGTTTTAACTGAAACGCAATTAATGCTTCAAACGCAGTTCCAAGTACCATTTAGAATTATTCCATTGATTCATGTATCGTATTGTAATTCAATATTTCATGGAAATGACCTACGTTCGTCATACAGGTAATTGCAAGGATATTTAATATGGCATTGTGTGAACAATTCATGACATTATTTCTGTTTTGCGTATAAATTACGTTGTAAATGTGGATGGTATTATTTCAATGGATGTGCAAAATACTACCACGGTCTAATGGTCGTATGCACGACTGCTATACATCAGGTCGTGGTGCGTTTCTCGGGTCGGGCAAAGTGTTATTGGGTTATTCCTAGGAATTTCACAGTAATAACCACGGAGTTTTTATTTGCGCTCCGATGGTGGCAATAGGATCGCCCCCTATTACAAGGCATAACTGTTGAAATGTGAGTATACTATTAGATACAGCTCTGCCCAACCTCTGTGTTATCTTATGTGCAAAATATAGGTAACAAATAAACTGCAGGCTTCATTACAGAAACCCATTAAGAGTTTGCTGGTTTTGCTTGCTGCAGACGAGCCAAGTTCATATTATTATGTAAGTTTATACCACGTCATTAGGGCATAGCCTTATCTTAAACTCATAGTTACCGCTTACACTTGCCCTGTGTAGCAGATACGTTTAAAGTATCCTGGTTTGTGGTGTTACATTAAAGGAGACATTTTTTTTGGACCCACCTGGTCGTTGCATTTATTATTCATATTACACCAAAAAAAAAGTAACCATTTTACTACATTATTAAACGAAATATTACATAGAAATGAAGCCGAAATCCTAAAATCGTAATAAATAAGCTATGTTATGATATTTTTTGTGAGTCAAATCATTCCTGTTGTGGTCAATTTCATTTGGCAGAAAATACTTACGTGAATAGGGGCGTTTTTTTCCGTTTACTAAAAAAAGTACGGTACCTACCCATTGGTAATCATATCTGCTATTATTATTATAGAATCAGAATAAAATATAAATATTATTAAACTGTGAGCTTTTCTAACGATATTTTTAAAGGTTTACACTAAAATCGCATAGGTGTTTTAAACAATCAACGTGGCACGGAACGTTATAAATCCATTTTTTTTAGTGGTTGACAGACAACTTCATTATTTTGTCATTTACTTTTTCTGTCTATTTTGGTTTTCGTAAATGTTTTATAGATTTTTCGCATTAATTCCGGTTAGATAAGGCTTAGCTAATTCAACCACTGTAATGTATAGGTTATATAAGGAAGAAAGCAATGTACGTTTCATTATTAAATGCTACAATTTATGTGGGTGGCCTAATCTCCGAACAAAACAAAATACCTCCTTTGTATTGTGTTTATTCCTTACTGCCACTTCTGTTGCACGATATATAAAAGTACTCTGTGGTTGCACGAGAGTGAAATGACGACTTGTCAAAACAGCGAACTGTAAATCATCATCATCATCATCTCCTAGCCCATTTCATTTGTGGTTGGCGTAACTTGTGTTCTTGGTAAGACTGGTTGTCAGACTTTCGGACCACTGAATACTTGTAACGACTGTCCAAGGACTACAAATAACAAACGAGACAACGTCTAACGTGCTTTCCGAGACTCGGAGGAATCTCGCAATGTCACCCATCCACGGACCTAGGCAATCGCGACTGAAGATTGACCTGAACAGTTGTTCTATACAAGCTCCTTTAAACCTACCTATACCATAAAATGATCAAAGTTATTTTGCGCCAACAACAGACTAAAGTTTTGGAATGTAAGAGACATTCGTACCCATGTGTACAAAGCTTTTACCAACTAAGTAGGTACCTGTGTTTCAGTTACCCCTTTTCCTCCGATAAGCACCCCACCAATGTTTGCGTATGTCAACGAACACTGAGTGTAAGTTTGTCTGTACTTACGAACAATCTGTGCTATTGTTCCCTAGTTATTGTCTATTCAATATAGTTCTGCACTGAGTTTGTAACGGATGGGATTGTAATACCACCATACGTATGATAATTTCTCTTTTGAATTGCGTAAGCGGTGTGCGAAATGTAATTAGGTCTTCTATTTGTTTTTGGCTGTCCCAACATATTAGGTCACGGAAAAGGGTATGCGTAAGCTAAGGGTAGGAGATAATCGGTTCTATTTTATGAAGGCAAAATTAAAGGCTTAAAATATGGCCTGAAATATAAAATACACAACACCTTGAACTTATGCTAGCCTGGTACCTTTTGGTACGCTATCAATGTACTATTAAAAATGCAGTATCTCCGGATGAGCGAAAGTGCTCTATTAATTTTTCTTTTTTAACCCACACACAAAAACGACGGGATGCTATAAGTTTGACGTGTCTGTGTGTGTGTCTGTGGCATCGTAGCGCCCGAACGGATGAACCGATTTTGATTTTTTGGAAAGGTGAACTAATCGTTAGTGTTCTTGGCTATGTTTTATAAAATCAGTCCAAGATGGCCGCCGCCACAATATGGCGGATTACATATTTATTCAACAACTCCTTCAATATGGGTATCAAATCAGAATACTATACGCTATAATAAAATTCAAATCCAAGATAGCCGCCGCCACGAAATGGTGAATTACATTTTTTTCACAACTTCCTCAAAATGGATTTCAAATGAAAGGGCTTGACACCCGTAAGAAGCATTACATACTCTAATTATACTATGGGTCGGGGGTTTTATTTTTTTAAATTGAATGTAACTTGTTTAATGTACTCTGTAACCAACATGTCGCGGCGAAACAAAAGACGAACCATCAAAACCAAGACAAATCATAAGTCGACATAAAGGGAATTGACATAGCGGGAATGATTCATTGAAACATTCCGATTTCACGCGAAACGTGATAAGTAGAGGGCAATCTCAGGAAAGGTAGTGCGATGACCTTTTCAAGAAGCAACTGGATAACAGTTACCGAGTGTTGAATGCCTTGCGAATTGAGAGGTTTATACCCCAGCAATTTTCTTGCCATACGCTGATAATGATAAAACGGATATCTAATAAATATTTGTGCAAACCAAATGACCGTATTGTTTAAAATTATTTAGGAGAGGTTTATTGTTTCGATATCCGCTGTTAAAGCTCGCAATTAGTAAATCAACAAGGTTGGAACCAGGTCGACCTGCCCAAGATACTTATCATATAAGTATAAAAGTGAATATTCTTTTGTTTATTTCATCCACCTGAGGAATTGATATAGTTCCTATCTACTTATAAAGGGTGTAAAACACCTCTTAACGTAGCCCAAAGGCCCTTGTAGTCCTCGTCATTCCGATATTTTTTTTGTTCTAAACCTTTAGTTACGCAGATATTTGGGGTCAAATTTACAACTTTTAGACAAGTTTTTTTTTTATGCAAGTTTTTATTGTCCGGTTTTTATTTTAAATACCTCCACGAGCCCCGTACTATGCAATCCATCTATCAGCACAATTGTTTGAGTGCGTTACATTGAGTTATACCACAAAACGTGATTTTTCACCCAAAAAAAACGTTGTTTCCCAGCAATATTTTTTGCGTTGAGTTACTTAGTATGATGTACAGAATGCTTGGTTGACGGCTTTGTGATTAGGTGGTTTACACCCTGTATATTTGCAAGTAACTTCACATCAAGCACTAAGTAAGCAACCATTATATTTGCTATTAATTCAATGTACTATATGGATATTTAATGTGTGTACACTGTGTAAGTATACATTAATATTACGTCACCAGAACTAGCATCTCAAACAGTGTCCTCAAAGCACTACCAATCTTAGTTTGTCTTGCCGTAGATATACAGACCGCAGTATAAACTCGGATAAATATTTACTTCGATAATTGTATTCAGTCTAGCGTCTAGATCTAGGTAGTCTGTAGGCTTAGATATATATTTACGATAGCCTAGACCTGCCTAGGGATTGCCAGTTTGATATTCGCAACTAGATAGTTATAGCTACGTGAGAAAATTTCGTAACCGCGATTTAGGAGTAGGTAGACCGATGATTGGGCCTTTGCGTTCATTTTGTTGATTGTTTTACGTAGTTCAATTGGGTTTCGCTAGGTGTCGTTTTTAGGGTTCCATATTCAACTAGAAACCCTTATAGTTTCGCCATGTCTGTCTGTCCGTCCGTCCTCGCTTAATCTCTGTGACCGTTAGCACTAGAAAGCTGAAATTTGGTACCAATATGTGTATCAATCACGCCGACAAAGTGGTAAAATAAAAAATGGAAAAATGTTTTATTAGGGTAGCCCCCCGTATATGTAAAGTGGGAAGTGATTTATTGATTTTTTTTTTTAATTTCAACCCTAACGTGTGACATATTGTTGGAAAGGTATTTAAAAATGAATAGGGGTTTACTAAAATCATTTTTTGATAATGTCAATAATTTCGGCTATAATCGCTCCAAAAGTAAAAACAATGTCCCCCCCCTCTAACTTTTGAACCATAAGTTTAGAATATATAAAAAAAATCTGAAAAGTAGAACTTTATAAGGACTTTCTAGGAAAATTATTTTGAACTTGGATGGAAACAAGTTTTTGTACAAAAAAGACCAAAAATTGTACAAAATAATCTCTGGACTAAGTTTGCAGTATAATCGTATATGCAAGCATTTTTTTAACTTCGTTTACATATTTTATTATCCTGAACGTATCTTTTTTCAAACAAAAAAAATATTATTAAAATCGGATTGGATTGAACACTTATTGTGACGGACGGGAAACTACGGAACCCTACACTGAGCGTGGCCCGACACGCTCTTGTATCAAAATTGTTATCAGTGAAAGGTTTATAAAAACTTTTTTGCAAAAAAAAAAACCGACTTCACACAAAAAAGTGAAAAATAACTTTAGCTTCAGAAGTCGGTGACCTTTATTTGATTGATTTAGTTTTTTTGTCACCGACTTCTGAAGCTAAAGTTATTTTTCACTTTTTTGTGTGAAGTCGGTTTTTTTTTTTGCAAAAAAGTTTTTATTTTTCACTTTTTAGTGGTTCACATGTGCATACCTTTTCACAGCGTACCAGCGTGATTTTTTGTTATGAACTGGTGTAAACAATAGACAGGCATGAGATTTCAGCAATCCCAGTAAGAGACACACATTTGCTACATTTAATGAGGAGTTCCGTTGCCTTTCTCCGAAGTTCCTCATCTAATCTTTACCAGATTTAAATGGGATCACTCCGAGAAAGTACTCTTTCTAAAACTACCCAAATCGCTTCTGGTGTGCCTATAAAATTTGAAGAGTTCCCTCTATTTCTCCAGGATCCCACTATCAGGATCCTGACTTGATGATTATGGGACCTTCTGGGAAGTATACCCTTTCACCCTTTCAAACAATTAAAAAACAAATTCGGTCCAGTCATCTTCGAGTAATCGGGGAACATTGAATTGAGAACCTCCTCCTTTTTGAAGTCGGTTAGTAACGACGTTATAGTACGTGACTCAAATATCCGGATAGCCTTTAAAAGATTTGGCCGAGTATCGTTAATTTGCTTCTAAGAATTGAAGAGTCCCGTTCCTTTGTCATGGATCCCATAACCAGAACCTAACCAAATTCTCATCAAACTACCCTTGAAGTAGGTACCCTTGCCAATAAAATAACAATACATGTCAAGGTATTAGGCTTATCCCCAATAAATGAAACTTAATACACCTAACTGTCGAAATCTGGGAATATTGTACACTTCTGCGTACCCCCTCAGAGCATACAGGCGTGATGTTACGTCATGATTTTTTATAAACAATAAACATTCAAGCGATTGCAGCAGTTACTGCAGATTTGCCGTGTATTTTTGAAGAGTTCCATTGTATATCTCCGAAGACCCGGATCAGATCTTCAGCAAATTAAAATATAACCACACGGGAAGCACCAGCTTTCAAATTAAAAAAGAATCAACAAAATCGGTTCACCCAGTCGAAAGTACTGAGGTAACAACCACTGTCGAAATCTGGGTGTATTGTACACATCTGCGTACCCCCTCAGAGCATACAGGCGTGATATTACGTCATGATGTTGTATAAACAATAAACCTACAAGCGTTAACAGCAAGCACTGCAGATTTGCCGTAAATTTTTGAAGAGTTCCATTGTATATCTCCGAAGACCAGCATCAGATCTACAGCAAAATAAAATGGGACCACATGGGAAGCACCAGCTTTCAAATAAAAAAAGAATCATCAAAATCGGTTCACTCAGTCGAAAGTTATGAGGTAACAAACACAAAAAAAAAAAAAAAAAAAAACATACAGACGAATTGATAACCTCCTCTTTTTAGAAGTCGGTTAAAAATGTGATGCTTTTACATTGAGCATACCTGTGTGAATGATTTATTTAATTTAAACAGAGAACACGTTGGCGGCATTGCCACACAAATATCGTATACATTCAATATACTTATTACTTATTCGCTATATGCCATTTTAGTAAATTGTACAATTAGCGTAACACCAAAATGTAAGAGGGATCTTAATGTTTTTATTCTGATGAATGACTTCAAATGAAGTCTGCAGTAATTAGTCACGAAGAAAATGAATTAGGGGGCGTCCTTGTAGATACGGATAGGTGAGAAGGGTGGCGAATTTATTTATCTAAAGGTTGCTGGGGTCTGATCCGTTGACCAATTAATCAATACGTAGTTCGGTCTCAATTAAACGGGACTGGCCGGAATAACTATCGAGAGGATGAATTTGATCCAACCTAGCCACTGCATTATTTAACCTTGTTCTGGTATGTCATGTTCGTTTAGTTTTGATTCCGTTCAAGAATATAACGATTGTTATGAAGCTTCTGCCAGCCTTGATCGGATATAGCGTAAGTTAATGTATGTATGTATAAACGCGTTTTATTAAGGCGACTACAATACCTTAACGCGAGTTTAGCCTAAATTTGTGATTTCGATGGATTTACAAAAAATCTATTGATTGGACTAAAAAAATAATGCTAATAAGTAAGTAGTAGAATTATTTGCCCAAAAATCAGAATGATCGCATGTATTTTAGTATTCTTTTTACTCATTAAAATATTTTTTTAGAGAAAAGATAGTGTTTTTTATGGAGTTAAATTAATTGTATTATGTTTTCAAAACACTATCATACTAGCATATGTCCTGAAGAGTATCGTATATTTTTCTGGTTTTGTTCAATGTGTGTGTGTGAATCATATACTTTCAGGCATTATAAAATTCGCGTTTAGCTCCTGTAGTCGCCTTAAGACAACAATAAAAAAAACAGTTATAAAAATAAAACTCGTCATTAAAAAGAGGTTTACTATTATCTCATGTAGCCCGATTGCCATAAAATAAAAACATTCAATACAGCAAGACTTAACTTTTATGTAAGCTATCAACTTGAAATGACAGCTTAATTTTATTTAAGTTATTGTTTTGTGTCCTTGGTTGTTTTCGGCGTAATGTCATGTCAATGAACTACTAAAAGCAGAAGTGGTTTTTATTTGATATTTGAACAAAAATAAAAAAACTATTAATTTGATTGAAAAAAAAGGGTAGTCTTTTCTGTTAAAAGGTGCTGTTGAATAAAACTGAAACATTATAATAAAGATGTAAAGAACATCAAGTGCATTACAATCCAATAGGTCAAACTCTAGTTACTGTTGATTCGATTCGCTAACGCATACTAATCTGTGGACCCCGACCGAATCGGTATGACGCGATTTTTAACTATTGTGTCTACTCCGCTAACAGTAAATGAATTATGCAACATGAACAGTAGTTGTTGCTAGGCATAGCTATAGATTTTTTATACTGGCGTGCGTAAGGATAATCGGAAAAAGGCGAGAATTTGTATGTTTGGATCTATGACAAAATCCAAACTAATTTGGCCATATTATCTACGTAACGAATAACACCAAAACCGATACACTTTGCTCTGTTATAAGATATACAGGGTGTAAACCACCTCATCACGAAGCCGTTAAACAAGCATTCTGTACATCAAACTAAGTAACTTTACGCAAAAATTATTGCTGGGAAACAACTTTTTTTTAAGGGTAACATCATGTTTTGTCGTAGAACTCAATGTAACGCACTTAAAACATTGTGCTGATGGATGGATTGAATAGTACGGGGGTCGTGGAGGTGTCAAAATCTTACAGTAAAAACTTGTACATATTAAAAAAAAACTTGTCAAAAAGTTGTAACTTTGACCCCCCATATCTCCGTAACTAGAAGGTTCCCAGGTATGGTGTAGAACAAAAAAATGATCGCAATGATGGGGAGAACAAGTGGCTTTCGGCTTCGTGAAGAGGTGTTTTACACCCTTTAAATAGGTACGTATCCTCTTGCCCATCTATAGTGATAGTAATAAATTGTATATTAGTGACATTACTACAAACTGACGACACAAATCGTAGATCTCAACGATAATTACAATACAGATGCTACGTGATTATTGACAGAAACTTGTTTATAGCTAATTATCTGTGGCCAGTTAATTGCCAATTACATAAGTGATGTAAATGTATCCCACAGATAGGTCCCATGCGGTAATGGATTGTATTTATATTGTATAAAGTTTATGTTGACAACTGGAATGTTTGGCGCAGCGTGATAATTATGTTCTGGATCTAGGTCGTAAGTTGTATTCGGGCAACAGAATGCTTATAAATCATAACACATAACTTCACGCCTGTATAACTCGGGTAAGCACAATTAAAGTTGTAGTTTACGGTAGATAGAAATACCTACAAATTTCGCAGAAAAATATAATTCTGAAGTCTCTCTATAGTTCAAATTAAAAAATATATATTTTGTTTGTAAATGTAATAAAAAATATCTGACCAAAAATAAATTCTTGACACAAAAAAACTCTAGAAGGCGTAGCGACTACGGCGTAGCTCGCGCTACGTCCCGGTGCTGTAGCGTTAAAATCACTCTTCCTTAGCAAAACGAGTATAATTTGAGAACAAGTATTACTATCCTAGCTTAGAACTAGTATATTAAGACAAAATGTACCTCGTTAGCAGGCTGAGAAAATACAAGCACGAAGAAAATTCCCCTTACCCACGTTACACTAATTTACAAGTTCACAAACTTACTTAAAATCCCAATCTAAGTGTTTCAGCGGGGAACCAGAACTTAACT
Organism: Xestia ashworthii; assembly: GCA_950022955.1. Taxonomy (NCBI): domain Eukaryota; kingdom Metazoa; phylum Arthropoda; class Insecta; order Lepidoptera; family Noctuidae; genus Xestia; species Xestia ashworthii. The sequence continues at coordinate 6,799,996 of OX465558.1, read as the reverse complement.
TGAAGTTTACGATGTCTCGTCTTTTAGTTATGAAATACGTACTATGTAAGTAAACATGAGATACGGCCTAAGTTTTATCAGACAACTACATACATAGATTTGCCCTGTGGTTGTGTTCAGAACTTAGTTGGTATGCTGTCTCGAGGGAATTTCGTACTAAGAATTCCATTTGTTCTTACAAAATTTTATATAAAATTCTTGGTGCGTTGTCGCAATATTAGGTACGTTCGATACTTGTAGGTGTGACGTAAAATTTTATTGAAACCGTCTAGGAATAGCTTGGGAACTATAAAAGTGTCATCAAAAAGGTTTCTTTATATAGTGAGGACAGATTTTCCTGTCTTATGAGACACGTATTCCAATAACGAGGCTATAGAGAAGTGCTACTTATTTTATATTAAAGGTGAGGGTATAATTTTTTAAGAACAAGAATCATGTAGGAAGAATGAACCGGCGTGCGTGTATGACCAGTTGTATGAACGTAGATAAATCATAAGGAGTATTTAAGGATCTTAGCCGGTGCCGTTCTGTGGTTTCGACCTTTATGAGAAAATAACGTGTTTGTATGTAACAAGCATCATAGATCTCTGAAGGTCTGTGGTATTTTTGCTTACCTACAGGGTTTAAACCACCTCATCACGAAGCCGTCAACCAAGCATTCTGTACATCAAACTAAGTAACTTTCCACAAACATTATTTCTGGGGAAGGATTTTCTTTTTGGGGTTAAAAATCATGTTTTGTGGTAGAACTCAATATTTCGCACTCAAAACATTGTGCTGATGGATGAATTGAATAGTACGGAGGTTGTGGTGTTAAAGTAAAAATCTTCCATTAACAGAAAGTTGGAACTTTGACCTCCAATATCTCCGTAACTAGAAGGTTCCCAGGTATGGCCCAGAACAAAAAAATATCACAATGACGGGGAGAACAAGTGCCTTTCGGCTTCGTTAAGAGGTTTAAACACCCTTTACCTATACATCTCGTCTCATATCGTCTAGGTTTCGAATTTTGTAATTCAAATAGTTTTAATAATATTACAATATTCAATTCAAATTCAAATTCAAATAGCCTTTATTTCTGATAATATGGATACATTTGACTATTTTCTAATACATCGTTTTATAATTTTATTTTGCATGCTACAATATCATTTCACTATATTATCATGCAACTAATTAAGAAATATTATAATTATTTCCCTGTTTGTGGCTTTTCTTTGCCATGTTGTTGAAGCTATTTGTTTAATATCATCCTCCCACCTTATTTTTTGACGTCCTTTACGTCTTTTTCCATCTCTAGGGTACCATACAGTCACATCCTTTGTCCATTTTTTCCTCTTACTTCTTATCATATGGCCTGCCCATTTCCACTTAAGTTTTTTCACTGTGTATGTAACATCTATAACTTTTGTCCTGTTTCTTATATTTGCTAAGTTGATTTTGTCCCGTAGCTTTATGTTTAGAATGCTTCTTTCCATTTTGTTTTGGCACACTCTTAATGCTGTACTCTGCTTCTTAGTGAGGGCCCAAGTTTGTGCTCCATAGGTTAAACATGGTAGTATGCAAGAGTTGAATACTGAGATGTAGGGCTAACTATGAACCGAGACAAAACAAAAGTAATGACAAATCACATAAGAACACCTATCTCTATAAATTCTAATCAGATAGAGTATGTAGAAGAATACACATATTTAGGACAAACTATTTCACCGGAAAATCAGATGCAGAAAGAAATAAACAACCGAATTAGCAAGGCATGGAAAAGATTCTGGTCTCTGAAAGAAATTATGAAGAACCCACACATACCCCTAAAAGACAATAATATTACAATAGATTTGCTTCAAATATTAGTTTGTGAATATATACGAACACCAAAGGGAGACCGTACATTTTATTCTGAAATGTATAAACAATATATCTTCAGACTTTATCTTTGTGATATTAGTTACATAAATTACTTCTGTAACTAGATACAAATATTTCAGTCTCTAGGTCTCCCCAAGAGATTACCAAGCCTCTGACTACAAAATAATAATATACGACTACTTTGAGCCCAAACCTAATACATATAAATCTAATATATCTCCGGTCTTTGTATAAAGGTAAAGAACTCCAGAGACAAAAATGAAAAGAGGGGAACTGTCTAGATTTCACAAGATAACTCCCTATGATTTATGATGTACTTTATTGTCCAATGTTTGTCACAACGAATGAAATATGGTCTGCACGGAACTTATGATTGAATGCCTGTTAAAGTAACAGATTTTCCTTTTATTTATCTTTGTAGAACTGGACTTTTTGCTTAGGTTTTGTGAGGGCCTAAACAAGTGACAATCGATTTTAAAGCGTTCGCGTTTGGTTGTGTTTCGTATTTTGACATCAAGTTTACATATTATCTTCCGATGAAGCGAAAATCTCAGTAGGCCACGTTTTAGCGCTGACGGTGTGCTGGTGTTGCCGGCGTGTGGAAAGAATGTATGTCGCTCTTAATGCTGACGCTGTGATGCTGTTGTTGGCGCGTGCCACTATGGTATGTTCACGGTTGAACAAGTAGCCTATGTCAGTCTCGTACATTTATACTTTTCTATCATCATTTTCAAAAACAAGATGTCCTGTAAAATGAAAAGCAACCACATCATCAGAAGCTCCTGGCTGATTAAAAACAGCCGCTCGGGTCGATCTTTCAAAGTCTGACAACCACTCTTACCAAGAAGTGGTGTATTACCCAGTACTAACTGGGTTGTGTGTTTATGGCGAATCTTTTTCACTTCAGCGGGAAAACTAATTTATCCACTGACTGCTCTTATAACGTAACTGTATTGTATCTTCCTTTTATGTACACACACGCGTTACTTTATTTTATGTAAGGTACGGCGCAGCGCGGTGTTCCAGTTAAGCGAATTTATTAAAGCTAGGGTCTACATTCAATGAACCTTTGATTTAACTAGGGTTTCGGCAAACGATAAAAATGTGTAGGTAGCTGACCTTCATTTTTTTTTTGCAAGAATTGTTCTTTACATCGCTTCGAGGCGGTTTGTAGTTTGAAATGAAATTTAAAAGATATTCATATTATGACGAATCTGCTTAAAATACACAGAGTCGAAAGGACACTGAAGCTAAAACAGCTTTCCACATATTCAATACAATGTTCTGAACATAGTTGTAGTACATTCGTCGGTAATTAAAATACAAGCAGCTGTGCAAAACTGCAATACCAACACGTTCTCAATGCGTGGAACAGCAGTTTTTTTTTTGCTAGCCTACATAGTGACCCACAGCTGGGCAAATGCCTCCCATTTCTGCTTCTATACCTCTTTATCTTGTGCGATCTTCAGCCAGAACAGCAGTTAAATATAAAAAAACCGATGAAAAATTTATATCTTTAAGTTCACAATGATGTACTGAATACATAAGTCATAACCGTTTTAGAGTCGGTGTCCTTTCCAAATTGTATTATCAATCCCTTTATCCTAAATAATCTATACAAAATGCGATTCTATAAGCGATAACGACGACAGAAATGTCAAAATGAAATTGTATTTATTTACGTACGTTACTGAAAAACTTACGACAAGGAGGTTGAAAGTCGTTGTATCACTTCTAAAGCTTAAAACTTATTCACATATTTTGTCTAGATTCTCTTTACAAAATATTTTACGCCTCCTAACAAGCAGGATTTTCTGTGACATGGAATTATTAAGGAGTAACCTATTTAAAAATAAGTATGTATCGTAATCTCATTACGTGAGATGGAACTGTGTGGGACGTAAGCGTCTACAATATCAGATTATTTACCAGACAGGTTAGTTGATGGGATGTGACAAGGAGCTAAGCTGGGACCCAATCTTATTACTAGAATAATATTAAACGAGACAGAGTTACCACAGTCACTCAGTACATACAAAACTCATATAAAAATAATGAGGACAGTAAAATTCGTAGCTTTTATACGATCCGACATTACTGTTTGATAAAACCAAAGCGGGTCTCATAAAGAAAGTTTTGACGAAATAAATTCAATGATATATCAACGAGGTAAACAATTTTTATACCATCTCACTGCTAGATTTTGAATACTTTTCTATTTCGATAAGGGTCATTTTCGTACAGCGTTATGGATTGATTGGGCCGTAAAATCGAGTTTTCTTTGTTATATACGTTCTGTAAGCTATTAGAGCTTAGTATTCATAAATACAGTATAAGATTATTATTGAGGTTTGGTACATGTATATTTGGTTAAAAATACATGAAAGTCTGCCCTTCGCGTGTTCATAAAAAGTATCTGGTCGTGTCATTTTCTATTTAACCTATACATGCTATTCATAGATATCTGGACTGAAAATTGAAACATCGTTTGCGTTCGAGAAATATTCAAGCCATTAGTTTATCGTGCTGTCTGGAAAATATCTACTTAGCCGTGAATATGAATCGTTGCGTGAATATATTAATCGTTGTACATCTATATAATTATTTTAAACGTGGGTTACATTGTAAAGTCTCGAATTATTGTCAACTGAACATACGGAAGTATCTCTTGCCCCCATAACTGGGACTTGGGGCACCCCCCCGTTAGGTTAGTTAGGTTCCTTTAAACCCTGCACTCGGAAATAGGCCCCGCGAAGCGGGGCTCCGTCGACTACGCTTTTTAGGGGAATATGAAGTGTTTTAAGGTTAGGTTATATTAATCGATATTTCTCAGGAATGGTACAGTATCCTTTCATGAGAGTGATACCACTGGGCAAGGAGGACCCCTCCTTCTCTCCACACCGCGTGAGTTGACTACCATCGCATGCATTTCACGAAAAATAATGCGTTTTATTGTAAGCAGTATGTTCATTTGACAATAATTCGAGACTTTACAATATCGCTAGTGATATTACAATATAACGTATTTGACAATTTTACGGTGACATATATATTATAATTATATAATCATCATCTCTTGCCCTTATCCCAATTCATTTCGGGTCGGCGTAGCATGTCTTCTTCTTCCATACTCCTCTAGTTTACGTCATCTTATCAGACACTTCTTTGCTTGCCATATCATTTTTAACACAGTCCATCCATCGTTTCTTTGATCTTTCTCTACTCGTATACCCATCCACATTCATACTCAAAACATTCCTATAACATGACAGAAAAACGGGTAAATTTCCAACGAGTGGTTGGCCGAAACTAAAGAGATTAAAAAGACTCACACATTTTCAACCGACTTCCAAAAAGCGGAGGTTCTCAATTCGTCTGTATTTTTTTTTGTGTTTTACCTCAGAACTTTGGACTGGGTGAACTGATTTTGATGGTTCTATTTTTATTTGAAAGCTGGTGCTTCCCGTGTGGTCCCATTTTAATTTGCTGAAGATCTGATGCTGATCTTCGGAGATATCCAATGGAACTCTTCAAAAATGTACGGCAAATCTGCAGTGATTGCTGTTATCGCTTGTAGGTTCATTGTTAATACTATATCATGACGTAATAATCATGCCTGTATGCTCTGAGGGGGTACGCAGATGTGTACAATACACCCAGATTTCGACAGTGTTTGTTACCTCAGAACTTTCCATTGGGTGAACCGATTTTGATGGTTTTTTTTTTATTTGAAAGCTGGTGCTTGCCGAGTGGTGTCATTTTAATTTTCTGAAGATCTGATGCTGATCTTCGGAGATATAAATGGAACTTTTCAATAATACACGGCAAAGCTGCAGTGATTGCTGCAAACGCTTGGTTGTTTATTGCTTATACAATATCATGACGTCATCAACATCACGCCCGTATGCTTTGGGGGGGTACTCAGAAGTGTATAATACACCTAGATTTCGACAGTTAGGTTAGGTTAGGTTAGTTAAGTTCCATTTATTGGGGATAAGCCCTATTACCGTGACATGTATTGTTTTTATTATTTTTTTATTGGAAAGGATGTACTTCAGTGGTACATTGATGAGAATTTGGTTAGGTTCTGATTACTTCTGATTATGGGATCCATGACAAAGGAACGGAACTCAATTCTTAAGAGCAAATTAACGATACTCGGCCGAATCTTATATAGGCTATCTGGATATTTGAGTCACCTAACAGAACGTCGTTATTAACCGACTTCAATGTTCCCCGTTTACTCGAAGATGGCTGGACCTATTTTGCTTTTTTTTAACTTGTTTGAAAGGGTACACTTCCCATGTTGTCCCATAATCATCAAATCGGGATCTGATGATGGAATCCTGGAGAAATAGAGAAAACTCTTCACATTTCATAGGCACACTAGAAGCGATTTGGGTAGTTTTAGGAAGTGTACTTTCTCGAAGTGATCCCATTTCAATTTGATGAAGATCTGATGAAGAACTTCGGAGGTAGACAACGGAACTCCTCAATAAATGATAGCAAATGTACTGGAATTGCTGAAATCTCATAATCTGGCTTTTGTTTTGTTTACACCAGTTCATAACAGAAAATCACGCCGGTACGCTGTGAAGAGGTAAGCATATGTGAACCACTAAAAAGGGAAAACTAAAAACTTTTTTACAAAAAATAAAACCGACTTCAGAGAAAACAAAAAAGTGAAAAGTAACTTTAGCTTCAGAAGTCGGTGACAAAAAAACTAAATCAATCAAACAAAGGTCACCGACTTCTGAAGCTAAAGTTATTTTTCACTTTTTTGTTTTCTCTGAAGTCGGTTTTATTTATTGTAAAAAAGTTTTTATATATTTAAATGTCTTTGACACAAACAAAATAATTGCACCTCTTATAAGTACGATATGATTCATCTGCCGACCTTTTTCCCCACTGTGTTGGGGTCGGCTTCCAGTCTAACTAGATGTTATCAGTATTTTACATGGAGCGACTACCTATCTGACATCCACAACCCAGTTAGAACTGGGTAATACGAGACCCCTTGGTATCTGACTGTTTGTCACTCTTTCAGGCCACTGACTACCTGTAACGATTGTCAAAGATCTACAAATGACAGCCGGGATCAACAGCTTAGCATGCTTTCCGAGGGACAAAGGAAAATTGGTATGAAGGGGGTGGTCACCCATCTGCGGACCATCTTCGGTAAACGCGACTTAACCTGAAGATTGACCCGAGCAGCTGTTAATTAAGCATTATACATGGTTCTAGTCAAAAAACTTCAAATAAATTTATTTTCGTGAGAACGTTTCAATACAGTTTTTCTCTCGGCAATAGAGATAGAAACATAGTACACAGAACACAGGTTAATCAAGTTAATTAAGTACACGTTCTGACAATCATTCTCAGGCTCTCAGCTAATTTCAGTGGCGCATGTAGTGGGCAGGGTAGGATAGATTGCGCTTGTCATGCCGTGTGTGAATTAGCTGGCGTATCGTATACACACAGTGGGCCATGCGGTCAGTGAGACAGGCAGTTGATTATGTCGCTTCGTGATTCGAAGAGGTAGCGTGACGAGGTGTTAATTTGTTCGTTTTTAATTGATCTGTCGAAGAGAATGAGAAGTGAAAGGTGTTGATTGGCTAGACTCAATTTCAAGACAGCTTATAGGGTGTGAAAAATTTCTTAACGAAGCCGAACGGCACTTGTTCTCCCGTCATTGCGATATTTTTTTTGTTCTATACCATACCTTGGAACCTTGTAGTTACGGAGATATTGGGGGTCAAAATTCCAACATTTTGACAAGTTTAAAAAAAAACGTTTTTGTTGTAAGATTTTTACTTTAAACGCCTCCACGACCCCCGTACTATTTAATTCATCCATCAGAACAATGTTTTGAGTGCGTTACATTGAGTTCTACCACAAAACATGATATTGTCACCCCAAAAAAAAGTCGTTTCCCAGCAATAATTTTTGAATCAAGTTACTTAGTTTGAAGTACAGAATGCTTATGCTTGGTTGATGGCTTCGTGATGAGGTTGTTTACACCCTGTATCTACAGTTTTAGACAGTTCTAATTCAAGACAAATACATATAAACCAAGCTGGTTAGGTAGGTAGCAATTTCTTGTAACTTTGTTGGCATGAAACATTTTACCCTATACCTAACCTACTTTGGTAGGAATTTATGAAAATCCTTTCATAGCGAAAAGCCTTTGTCTTTGTCAGAAAATTCCTGTATGTTGGGGTCTGGGTATTTCGTGGTGAACAATTCACTCAAGGACCTTTTATATTTGTAAAAATGCGTGAGTAGGTACCTTCTAAAAACATTTAGGCTTTCCTGAAGGCTAGAATTATAATAATTCAAACTAAACGGCACCTGTTTTTTCTCTAGACCTTCAAAATGTAATTTTAAATATTCACCAGAAAAAGGTTAGCAAAACATACGTACCTTTTACACGCAACTAAAATATTTATGTAAATTCGTCCAACCTGAATCCGACAGTCACACAACCACCACCAAATAGTTCTTTCAATCACAGCTACAAAATGTAACATTAAGCGCCACAAAGCGAAAAAAGCGCTGTAAAGCCGTCTCCAGCGGCCGTTTTATCAATTTCACAAAACGCGGAAACGGTGGAAAAACCTCTGTGGTCGGGCGAGCTCATTTTTATTCAAACCGATTCTCATGCAGCGTTTATGGGCCCAACTTTCACGAACCCTGCCTACACCGGCTGGTAATAATTGCTTGTTGTAACTTTTTTGTTTAGTATAGTCCCGTATCTTTCGCCGTTTTGGGTAACCGGTGTTCCCTTAAATTGAAATGTTATGTTTCTGTGATATGAAAATTTCGGCAAGAATTTGTGTTGTTTTTTGTTTTTAGAGTGTAGTTTTAGAATTTTTTGTTGAAAAGAAGGAGCTTGTTGTATAAAAAAATATCAAGGTATGATACATCATACCTACATTTGCTAAAGTTAATTGAAGTTTGATGCAATATTAAATCTTAAAATATACAAGCAGGTATAAAAACCGGTCACAAAAAAAAATACATCTTCATCGAATTATATCGAACATTAAAAAATATCTTGAGACGGGGACCTAAGTACAACATCCCTTACCCTTTTCTTATAAAATGACAAAAGATTAGGCGAACCTTTATTAAACGGAGAGCTCTGTTCAGTACCAAATGCTTTAAATATATTAAAATCCTCACCACCCACTTAGGGGATTGTCAACCTTTTTAATTTTTAAACCTAATTTTCTCACCATTGCTTGAAAACGTGTGTCACACAGAACTCTGTGGATTATTCAGAATAAAGGAGAAAGATCTTTTATTAACCGACTTCAAAAAGGAGGAGGTTCTCAATTCATCGGAACCTTTTTTTTAATGTTTTTTTATGTATGTTCCCCGATTACTCAGAGATGGCTGGACCGATTCGGATTTTTTTTTGTTTTGTTTGAAAGGGTATACTTCCCAGGTGGTCCCATAGTCATCAAGTCTGGAGCTGATGATGGGATCCCGGAGAAACAGAGAGAATTCTTCAAATTTTATAGGCACACTCGAAGTGATTTATGTGGTTTTAGATAGAGTACTTTTTCGGAGAGATCCCATTTCAATTTGGTGAAGTTCTGATCTAGAACTTTGGAGATAGGCAACGGAACTCCTCAATAAATGATAGCAAATGGGCTGGGATTGCTGAAATATTATGTCTGTCTATTGTTTACACCAGTTCATAACATAACATCACGTCGATACGCTGTGATGAGGTAAGCATATGTGAACCACTAAAAAGTGAAAAATAAAAACTTTTTTGCAAAAAATAAAACCGACTTCAAAAACACAAAAAAGTGAAAAATAACTTTCAAAAATAAGCTTCAGAAGTCGGTGACAAAAAAAAATCAATCAAATAACCTTTATTTGATTGATTTTTTTTTGTCACCGACTTCTGAAGCTTATTTTTGAAAGTTATTTTTCACATTTTTGTGTTTTTGAAGTCGGTTTTATTTTTCTTTAAGTAAAAGTATTTCACCTTTTTGATGATTGGATGTAATTGTTGGTGTTTCAATTTCAGGCCAGCTACACAATGGTTCGGGTCATTCGATTTTGCTGTATTTGCTTGTTTGTTTCTTTGCCCATATGTCTACAATAATTAGTTACTTTACTTGTTTTAAATGATAAATGATAAATGATAAATGATATTTATTCAGTAAGTAGGTTTTCTCAAACACTTTTACACGTCATGTTTTTAAACTAGATGGGGCCGGTGTTTCGTACCTGACTACTCTGAGAAGAAACAGCCGAAACAAACTCAGAGGTCATAGTCTCTTTTAAAGTCCAGACAATCTTGTTCAACTCACATGAGAACTATGCAGATTAGTGTCTGAGATGGTCTTTTGAAGAAAGAACCATACAGATTTGAGTGGACCTGTCCAGTCAGTGCAAGCATTTGTCAGTTATCGTGTAGCTCGACTTTTAACTCAAGGAGCTCAACGAAACGACGAACAATACCAAAGAAAGGACATTTGGGTAGGTCGCATATAGTACTCAAACTGCCAGACAGTCGTGGGAAAAAAAAAACAACAAAAAGTGACCCACAAGGTCCTCACATTCACAATAATTAAATAAAATAAATAATAATATTACTATTCAAATTCGAATGTCAATAAAAATACGAAATGTCAAACACACACATAAAATAAACAAAAATAAAGTAAAAAATAATAAAATACTGAACTAAGTATTCATGTCAAATCATTAAATGTCATGACAGTCACAAGTAAATATTCATGTCAAATAAACACACACATAAAAAATAAAAATAAGTAAAGTAAAAAAAAAATAATAAAATACTGAACTAAGTATTCATGTCAAATCATTCAATGTCACAGTGTATAAAATAAAGGAATCAATAATAAACAAGCGAAGCCCGAAATTTCAACATTCACAGAGCAAATTGGAGCAGCTTAATCCCAAGCCTTTTTATCTTCGAGATAGTGATTAACATGATAGAAGGCTTTCAGGCATAACTTCCGTTTTATAAACGATTTGAATTTATTTAGGCTTAGTGCTTGAATATGGCTCGGAAGTTTATTGTAAAAACGTATACATTGGCATTTGAACGTACCCCCTATTTTTTTGAGCCTCGTTGCAGGAATAATAAATTTGTGTTTGTTCCTCGTATTTATGTTGTGGATATCACTGTATTTTTTAAACAAATTAATATTTTTGTGTGCGTACAAAAGGTTTTCATAAATAAACTGAGAGGGCACAGTAAGAATATTAATCTCTTTAAATTTTTCTCTGAGGGAGTATCTGGGACTTAGTTTATAAACTGAACGAATTGCCCTTTTTTGTAAAACAAATATTGTTTGAATATCGGCGGCATTGCCCCACAAGAGAATACCGTACGACATCACGCTATGGAAATAACTAAAGTAAACTAAACGGGCTGTCTCTAAATCAGTTAATTCACGAATTTTTCTAACGGCGTATGCTGCAGAGCTAAGTTTTTTCGACAATTTGTCTATGTGCGGGCCCCACTGAAGCTTTGCATCCAAAGTTATGCCTAAGAACACTGTGCTATTTTCCAGTTGCAACTCTTCATCCTTAATTAGTACAGTAGTTTCAACTTGTCTTACATGGGGTATCGTAAACTTAATACATTTAGTTTTTTTCTCATTTAAGAGTAGATTATTAACATTAAACCAATTAACGACTTTTGCCAGGGCGCTATTAACATTATCCATAACTGACTGCTGACGTTTGAGTTTAAATAAAAGAGAAGTGTCGTCTGCAAACAATACTACGTCATGATTATCCTTTATGAGGTAAGGCAAGTCATTTATGTAAATCAAAAACAAAAATGGACCAAGAATTGAGCCCTGGGGTACCCCCATTTTTACCACGGATCCGGGAGATCTTTTCCCGTTAACATCAACTCTCTGAATCCTGTCACTCAAATATGAAGTAAGAAGATCCAGCGAGGCGTTACGGATTCCGTAGTGGTGTAGTTTCCTGATTAATGTTTCATGAAGAACGCAATCGAAAGCTTTAGATAAATCGCAAAAAATTCCCAAAGCATCGCATTTGTCCTCCCAAGCATTATAAATGTGTCCTAAAAGTTCAACACCGGCATCAGTAGTTGAACGACCCCTTGTAAAACCGAACTGTTTATTATGCAATAACTTATGTTTATTGAAATAACTTTGCATTTGTTCCAAAATTAATTTTTCAAAAATTTTACTAAAAGTGGGTAGTACTGAAATGGGTCTATAATTACTGTTAGGTACTATAAGTTCTGCCGGGGCTACGGGACTGTTCGAAAGAGATACCGTGGCCCCGGAACGTAAAGGGCGAGGGAGGAACATGGATGGCTTTTAGTCAGTAAAAGTCTGACGCTCCCTCCCGCTCCGCCCAGAGTGGGAGAAGTCATTTGATGTACCATCCGAAAAAAAAAGTACTATAAGTTGTTAAAAGTAGTTGGAGTTGTACGAGTAATATTGTTATAGTCATGAAAACCTCATCATTATCATAATTTGAGCCATTGGGCCAGATGTGGATATTAGTCCATCACCAAAGTAAAAATTGCATTTTTATGTCCCTCCAAGTGGTGACAAATCAACCAATTCAACATATCATGTCCTGTGACGTCTTTACCAGACATCGATCTACAATGAAACAGAAATACAATCGTAAAAAACGACTCACAGCATAAAAAATATCGAACCCCCAAAATCAAATAACTAATCTTATGAAACCAGACAGTTTCGCTCCTTGAAATATTATTACACTTTAAGAAGATTCTTATGAGCCAAAAATTCTTCTGTGATTTATAACTATCATTAATCATGAATACAAATTAGATCGTGACCTTGGTATTCGTACAGACGCTTGTCGATCTCAATATTTTACCAAAAAGATGAATTGAGGGCCTGATCAGACGGGACACAGTCACACCACTTCACAGCTACTAAAATGTCGCTGTACACTGTGTATTTGTGCGTTCTCACTGCCAAAACATTCATACAAAAACAATTTCTTTGATGAGACAAAAGAGTTCAGCTAAAGGAAGAGAAAAAAAAAATCCATTGCATCTGTTTTATTGAAGTAATGTCACTGCAACTGCCTTACTTTATGGTCTTAGTTTTAGCCATTAAATAAGTATGGCTGCGATGCAGTTGTATCAACAAGAATTCCGGAGAAGTACCGAAACTTGCATTCGTGGCTGCAATGTCGCCAATGTTGATCAAAAGTTTGCAACAACTTTGAATACAACTGCAACTGTGGTACACGACTTCTGAACGAAGCTATGCTTTTTCATTTTCACCACCGTAGGTATTGTGGTGTGTGGTATTATCCCGTCTGAAAAAACCCAACTTATTTTCATTCATTCTTTTTAGAAAGGTTGAGTTCAAACCCCACTCGAGTAGGAAACTCAGTTAATTAGATCCTTTCCTTCGCCTCATTCAAATTGAATTATGTGGGATTTTGAAGGGAAAAGTATGTTGGTGCATACCGCGCCTAATGGGAAGTAAAAATATTTGGATGGTACTTTATGTCAAGTTTTGGCATTCAAATGGCCAAATATTCTTGTTTTTTTTTCCTTTCTGTAATAATTCAAAATTCCACGAGCTTTTTGGTATTCTCTCAGGGTTAGTCAAAGGTCACTGATTGGGTGGGCAGAGATATAGAAGAGACGAGCCTATTGACATCAAGCAAGTAGAAAACCAGACTTTGAGCTGCTAATAATACTTTGCACGACCTGGCAATCGAACTCAAAATCTGCAGTTTAGTGCTTGCGGCCAAGAAGATTTCTTTTAAATTATATCTACCAATACAACGGCATAAATGCATATGGCATTTTTCAATAACTTACTCACAGGTATCGGTAGGTAGCTATATATGTCTGTTTGACATTTTAACTTATGGACCGATAGAAACAAAACGTCACAGAAAAGCTTTCTTTGATTTTTCTATGAATCAAGTGACAGATAGGTAACGCGGATAGGATATTTCAAGCTAGCTTTGTTTATAGAAACACCGATAGCTGCGAGACGTGGCATATTAAATGACAATTCTATGCACTGTTTTAGACTTTCACGGTTTTTCACTACACTTAAAGTACTTACGGGATTATATCCGTGATTTACTTTTGTTTTGAGCACCCGATATTTCGACGCTGTTGCAAGCATCATGATCGCAGGAATACTGAAGAGGTATGCGGGTGGGACGAAAATTATTAAAACAAAAGAAAATCATGGATATAATCCCGTAAGTGCTTTAAGTACAATTCTATGTTATAGAAAATGGGCCTAAATCTTTAAATAGTTCATAGAAAGATTAGAAAGCAAGACAAAGGCATGAATCAAAATAACTTTGAACGGCCGATATTGATTCATATTTGGGCCATCTTATTCCCATTCTGTCTGGGTCAGAACAAAACGAATGCTTTATCTTTTCCCGTGAGGGACCTGATAAGTGGAACACGTAATAATTTTATCGGGTGTACTGGCCTTGTATAACACTGACCTCGTTTCTTCAAACATTAACTCCTATATTTTCTCATTGTAACCCTTAACTCATACAAAAATCAAAACACACAAAGAATATCAAACACAAAGGGCGCAGAATGATCGAAATTTAACCTAGCAACGTACCTTCAATTACATAGTACTTACCTAACAAATACCTCTCATTTACGTACGCTAAACGTACAATGGACGGTCTAACCGTTGTTCAAGCCCGTATCGTTTCAGAGTAAGCACAATGGGTTGTAAGCGGAGTTCTGCACGAAGCATCGTGTATCAATAATGTATAAGCGTAATTTACATTTAATGTACAGGTTTAAAATGTACTGGGTAGTAGGTGTGGGTAGGTTTGTGTAGAATCGAACGTGTTCGGAATTAATTTATGTAAGTACTTGGATTTTTCTTTCAGAGTTGAAAAGTGTAGGGGTAACAGCTTTTGAGGAGTTTATAGTTTTGAGTGCTACTTGAACAGTGAATGTCTTGTTTGTCTACTAGTAGCAAGCACGACGGCTGAGCATGAGGGAGTGAGGTCGAGTCCCAGGTTGGGCAAAATTGTTTATGAGGAATGTCGCAGAAGCAGTCACGGAATCTGGTTTCGTGCCCGGTTGAAGGCGAGCAGCCTTCCTCCCTATCCCCATTTTACCTACTATCCCTATTTTACCTACATGGGACAAACACATAACTGGCAAAATTTGGTTGTACTATTACGTAAACCTCTGCCTAACCTCTTCCTCTTATTTGTATAGTAAGCAACGACCTATTGTCCCCCATACCAAAGTACTAATGTACCTGTAACATAATAACATTGTAATACCAAATGATTTGAACAGAGAAACCATGGAGTTTCTTCCCGGTTCTTCTCCATGGAATCACCTTTTTCAACGTTTTATAAGTGGCCATCTAGGCCTATGTGAAATAAAATGTTTTGATTTTTTGATTTTACACCTTCGGGGATTATATGCGTTGATTGTTATTTTGGTGAAAACATGGATCATCTTTTAAACTTCTCAATACAGTGTTGGTCAAGAAACTTTTACAGCCGTCCACGTTATATTCAAAGCTTTCATATCATTATTATACAGTTGGCGACAATTCTTCATTGACCACACAAGGATAACCACCTTGTATCTCAACACACTTATCCACTGAGAGAGATAATTTACCAAAACCGATCGTTATGGTATGAAATATGCAGTGATACCGCAAAAGTACGAATTGTGCAGGTGTTACGGTATTTATACCTTCGTGGTTCCAATTTCCGATTTATCAGCAACCCAAATGGCACTAGGAAAATATATCCCATGAGAACATGGTATAGGCAGGAAAAGTATCGTATGTTCTACTAAACCATGTAAAGTTGCATCTAGGAGCTAAAGAACAACGGACCCACAATAGCCATGACGACAGTATAAAAAAACGTAGGCGCTTAATAATTTGATCAACAATAGGGTAGACGACAAAACTAAAATGATAAGTACTCATTTTATTTTTGTCATTTAGAGTATAAAAAAATATTAGACCCGTATTTTTTCTTTCGTTACGTAAACCAAAATTGACGAAAATACGACGCTTTTAAAACGCCTAATACGTCACGCCTTTGTATTTTTTTTAATATTTTTTAGTTCTGACGTCACGAGCCCCCACTGCCGAGTTTTGATGCGTTTTATCTTTGTCAATATTCATTGATTTACAAAAACAAAAAAAAGCAGCCAAGCGCGAGTCGGATTCACCCATGAAGGGTTCCGTAGCAGATTTAATGAAAGGTAAATTGCTGTTTACGATTTATGACGTATTAACCCTTTACCGCATACAGACCCATATTTGGTACAACTCACTTACTGATTGAAATATTCAGATCCACTCCACCTTTCATGCTAGATATTAATTATTTGTACAGAATATAGTGTATCCGAACACATGATCACAAAAGTTTTTCCAATCTTACCCTCACATTGCTTATTATTCAGTCCTAAGTTGAAAATGCAGGATAAAGTGCGTTTTTGAGAATTCGGATCGGAAGAAAAATCATTTCAATGAAATTTATGGAGTAAAAAATCCATTTTTTTGTAAATTTTGAAGAAGAACGTTCTTTTTGCATATAACCAACAAAAAATGTAAGTATACTCAACTAAAAGACAGTATTTTATCCATCCAAACATTGTTCCAAATTTGGGACACCATGCACTTATGGTAATTTTTCTTTGGCAAATTTGGTACAGTATGCAGTAAGGTAGTTTTTTGTGTTCAAATTTGGAAACATGTGCAGTAAGGTAGACTACACATTTTAGGTGTTCAAAAATATCTGTTACAACTTTAGGCGATCCTATTTTAAAAGTTGTTAAGTTTTGAAGGCATAATCACCACATGTAGTGGCAGATATTTTTGGTACTCTAGTATGCTTACTTACCAATTTACTTATCTATTTTTATTATTTGCTAGACAACATGAAGACTCGTGGGCGAAAAATTAACATAAGTCACACGTGAAGTGTAGCAAATGCCGAGTACACTTATGTTTCAATAAAGATAGAAACTGTTTTCAAAATTTTCATACACAATGATGCACAAATTTTTAGGCAATTTTTTATTTGGTTTCATAATATTAACCTCATTATTACGTAAAATACGGTATTTTTTAAAAACTTTAGAAGTTTACATTTAAAGATCTTATAGTAAAGTTGATTTTTGTAAATTATTATTTTTCTATTATTTCTAACAAATACTTGGTTAAAACAGTGGAAGTTAATGCAAAAGATATACATACATTTTTATTCGAAATATGTACATAAATATACACTCCTTTAGAACCCCTAATGCATATTGTACCATTTTCGACCAGTCAGCTAAAGCTACGTTACTGCATGTTGTACCAAATATGGTGCATTGATGTTATTGGCAGTTTTCTCGGTTTTCCCAGTGTTTTTAATTTTTTTCTTATTTTTCCTATGTTCTAAAAAATATATTTACCCATGTAAATTAATATGAGCTCAATCAAAAAATCCATGCGGTAAAGGGTTAAAAAAAAACTACTTTCTAGATCTCGTTCAAACAAATTTTTGGTGGAAGATTACATGTTAATGTACATCATATATTTTTTTAGTTTTATCATTCTCATATTTTAGAAGTTACAGGGGGGGGGGGGCACATTTTTCCACTTTGGAAGTGTCTCTCGCGCAAACTATTCAGTTTAGAGAAAAATGATGTTAGAAACCTCAATATCATATTTAAAGACTTATCCATAGATACCCCACACGTATGGGTTCAATGAAAAAAACATTTTTGAGTTTCAGTTCTAAGTATGGGGAACCCCAAAAAATTATTGCATTTTTCTATTTTTGTGTAAAAATCTTAATGCGGTTTACAGAATACATCTACTTACCAAGTTTCAACAGAATAGTTCTAATAGTTTCGGAAAAAAGTGGCTGTGACATACGGACGGACAGACAGGCAGACATGATGAATCTATAAGGGTTCCGTTTTTGCCATTTGACTACGGAATCCTAAAAACGTATCCATTATTTTCCAATACTCTGACTGACGGACTAAATAGATTTGAAAATTTTTGATACTATCGTCATACCTATTCAAGCTATAAGCTTCTGTGAATGCTCGATTTCATTCAAATCATTTCAGAAGTTTTTGCATAAAAGAGCAGCAAACATAAACACATAAAAATATTCGCCTTTATAATCTCAAGTGTGATATTCAACGTTACAATAATATGACCTTTCTTTGTATAATTCTGATGTTCATCGATTGCAAGAATATCTTGATCATAATTTGAGTATAATCAAATGGTTTTACTGAAAGATTTCTTAATTAAAACTTCAATTAGCTGCACGTATCAGCTTGCCTATCAGAGAAACTCAATACTTCATCCAACTCAGCTGCCTTCAGCCTTAATATCGAAGATGCCTGATATTGTAAGATAAGACGCAGGTTTCGGCAACAGCTTAGCGTGTTCTCAAAGGTGCTCAGACAAATTGATTTAGCGGTAGCAATTTATTACTTAGGTTATGTGTTGTAAGAATTTACTCCTGGGGAATTGAAACTACTAAAGTTGTGTTCGAACTTACTAACAAGTTAAAAGAATCGATTTGGTTTCTCGTAACTTTAGGTGGTGACGTGAAAAAGTTAATGAGCAAACAAAATACAATGACATAATTTTCACCACTTATACACTAATCGCAATGGTACTTATATAACATTTTTATCTGGATTTTATTAGGTAGGTATACGACACAAAGTAAACCGTATTATCAGAATAGTAGCTGTTGTCTGCTTTTTCACTCAAATTATAGGTGGACTAAGAAAAAAGTAGTCCCTAATTTGTGTGCTTATTTCATTTGAATCCGTCTCCGAAATCTAAAGGGGCTTTGTGCGTGATGATGCAGCCAACAAGTTCTCGAACTTTCACGCTTACGATAATATAAGAAACGTAGCCAATCGTTTCAAGGTACTTTTGTAAAGTCCAATACTTACCAAGAAAAATCCAGGATGTCTACATAATAAGAAATAA
This sequence comes from Xestia ashworthii, assembly GCA_950022955.1. Classification (NCBI taxonomy): domain Eukaryota; kingdom Metazoa; phylum Arthropoda; class Insecta; order Lepidoptera; family Noctuidae; genus Xestia; species Xestia ashworthii. The sequence goes on along the minus strand of OX465558.1, from coordinate 6,781,112 downwards.
TGTCGTTACTGGCACAAAACGGACAATGAGCCACTTTATATATTTTTTCTCTTTTAAACCGCTAACATAGACACAAAATGTTACGACATTTTAAACTTTTGTTGGAGCTGAAAGCATTATTCTTATTCATTGTGTACTTTTAAATAAAAATGGCAACATTATTTTTTAGAACATTCTGAATTTGACATTTATGTTACGTTGTTTTTTTTACGTGACTTTGCACATACGACAACTTCCAAAGAATGTTTTAGTTAAATGACTGGTAGATACTGCCATTGGTCCCGTGGTCACGTGTGTCCAAGTGGGTCAGAGTGACTGTTGAACGTTTTGGGTTCGATTGCTAGGTCGGAAAATTCTTTTTTTTATTTTATTTTTTATTACTTTTAATTTATATGGAGTTTATCAGTATTAGCCGGGAGTGAACCGGAGGACACGTCACAGAGATCCGTTAGACCTGCGCCTGATCTCTTTCTCCGGTTGAATCGAAATGCCGTACAGCATTCCGACACGACCAGATTCTAACACTGTATTTTATCATTAAGCATACGCAAAGGCTAAAATAACACTTTTATATAGATTAAAATATCCCTAATAAATGTTGAATGTTATTAGTAACCTAGAACTTTATAGTGAAACAAAAAAATATTGTAAAAAAGATAGACAAATATTCAAAAATCCTTGAACCCGTCTAGACTAATAAAACCAGTCTTTATGTACCTACGTTGATAAGTATTAAACAAGCGTAGGCAGGAAAATTTGACATACGCCTACATCAAGATACGCCGTCCCTTAGTACTTGTTCTTATAGTAAGGAAAATTCAATAAAGAATAAAAAGTTGAAGCCACTTTATAAGAAAACTTGAGCTAGTTTTTTATAATAACTTGCAAGAAAATGTAAATTATTTTTTATTCTTGTTTGGATGAAGACGGAATCCTACTAATCCTACTAATATTATAAATGCGAAAGCTTGTGAGTATGGATGGATGTATGGATGTTTTTTACTCTTTCACGCAAAAACTACTGAACGGATTTGGATGAAATTTTGCACACAGATAGTTTATAACCTGGGTTAACACATGGGTTTTTTTATCCCGATAGTAAGATCCCATGGAACAATTATAAAACTTCACGCGGGCGAAGCTCTAAGAATAAAAGAATCTAAGAATAGAAAAATATTGAAAATATAGAAAATATTTCTGTCTTAGGGCATTTCATCATCTTCCTAGCCTTTTCCCAATTATGTTTAAGTCGGCTTCCAGTCTAACCCGATGCAGCTAAATACCAGTGTTTTACACAGAGTGACTTCTACGACCCAGTTAGTACTGAGTAGTATGATACACCTTGGTAAGACTGGTTTTCTAACTTTTGGGCCACTAACTGTACCGACGATCAAAGATCGTCAATGACAGCCAGGACTGAGGACGTACAGATTAACGTGCTTTCCGAGGTACTCAGGAAACTCGGTATGAAATGGCGGATCACCCATACATAGACCAATCTAAGTAAGTGCGGCTTGACCTAAAGATTGTCTTGTGACTGTGTCAAAGCATTTATTTAAGAAAATCACCACATATTACAAAACAAAGTCCTCCGTCACGCCTGTCGGTCTGTTTGCGATAAACTCAAAAACTACTTCACCGATTTTCATGCTGTTTTCACCAATGAATAGAGTGGTTCTCGAGGAAAAAAGGTTTAGTATATTATTTGTCAAGCGGGCGAAGCCGCAGACATCAGTTTACAAAGAAAAAGATGAAGCTACAGTTCCTTCACAAGGAGTAAGACTGTAAAAAGAAAAGTAGTTTCCTGACGAAATAGAGTCCAATTAAAAACACAACAAAAGTCAATGAAATAAAAAGGTGTGGTGATCATCATTTATTAATTACTCAACTAATTTGGAAACAAAATGAAAGTAGGAAGTCCATTACTCACGCTAATTAATTAAAATATTTCAACAAGCGAATAACATACGAATTATAATGACCAAATCGACTAATTAAGTTACAGTATTGTTCATTTTAACCAGCTAATTGGTGGTAGAATAATCAGTTTAGACAATAATGGTTACAAACATTAGAATTAAGAACGGGATATTTACCATGTTTATTGTTTGTTTTGAGTTTCCGATATTGGTTACTACTAAAATTGAAAAGTGCCACAGCCACGATGTCATTGACATTCATTATTTAAAGGATTGATGACATTAATGAGTGGTTACATCAGGAAACGGATTCACGAATAATTCTTAAAACATCCTGAACGGAAATAAAAATGGCTACCATACGTGCAAGAGAAAACGTTTAGAGGGATAGGAATAGGCCATTTTCTGGCCTTAACGTATTATTCTTCTAAAATGTCAGCAATTTCTGCTTACCCCCATGAGAAAAGGCGTTAGTTTATGTCATGGGTCTCAAGTTCGAACACAAGAATGTGATTTATCGAATTCATGTGCGTATTGTATAATTATCACTTGCTTCGGTGAAGGAAAAACAGCGTGAGGAAACCAGCATGCCTGAGAGATATTTCTTGACGGCATGTTAAGCCAAGTCAGAGGGCCACGGGTGGCAAAACACTCTGACACCAGGTTTGGCACTAAATACACGATAGTAAGAAGAAGAATATAAATATTTGGACAACAATATTTGGCGACTAATTTAATTGATTCTTAGATTTATTTATTGATGCCGTTCAGAAAATTGGGACCATCAAGACTTTGCCAACAAAAGGAAGCTTTTAACCAGTGCAAAATAACCCAGACTCCCCGAGTTTCTTCGAAAGGGTTGAAAAGTACATTGAAAGGATAATCTTGTCGGCGAGGTGAGCAAATCATGCTATAGAATCTATCTATCTGTAGTTTGTTTTTCGCTTCCCACTTTCTTAAGACGACGAAAACTGCTTATCATATTAAAACAGTGTTAAAGTCCAGGATAAGTGGTCTTCAGAACGAAGTAGTATTGTGTTTATTATTCGAGTAGTAGTAATTCTACTCGTTTATTCAGAATCAGAATCAGATCTACATTTGCTTTGAATGTAGGTACAGGTATCGGATGTTGTAAATAAATGAATGAGAAACATAATATCACCATTACTCTCGAAACAGTAAAGAATTATCGTGAAGACCCCGGTTATAAGACATGTCCTAAAATAAAAAATCGAAGATAAGTGACACTCACTTACCCGCAAGGGCTCGCGTGATGGTTTTTGGCTCATTACCTTTTATAATGAGGAAACTAGTAGGTATTCCAGCAGTGGCAACAAAAAAAAAAATATATATATGTAGTATATCAACTATCTAGTGTCCACGACACAAGGTTTGCTTAGTGTGGGACTAGGTGGCGCTGTGTGTTAATGTCCAGCGATGTTTATTTTATTTATTTTATTTATGCTAAATATACTTATGTGAGTATAGCATCAACCACATAAAACCGTATAAATAACACACATTACTAAGGTCAAATCACAAAAACGTAACACAAAAAATAAATAAAAAACACAATATCCAATATCTTTTCGACCTCGCTCTCCCTTCCAGATAAATCTTTTATCTCAATAAGTGCTAACGCTCACAAAAAAGTACCAAATTGACCTTTACACTCCACATTCACCTGTGATCCAACACAAATCACCTCATTCGGGCACAATCGACTCCATTGTCAGTCATTTGTAGAACGATCCCGGGTTAACGAGGAATGTCCGTGTGTCCACCTTTTATTCAATTTAGTACACGGAACGTAATGATGCAGGGGGACAAAGAACTGGTCTTTGTGAACTGATGTAAGGAACTGTGATATTTGTTTTGGACATCATTAATTTTGTCTTGGTTACCTGTGGCGTATTTAGGGTTCTGCGCCCAAAGGGTAACCAACTGGACCCTATTACTAAGCCATCTGTCTGTCCGTCCGACCGTCCATCCGTTCGTCTGTCAATGGGCTGTATTTGATGACAGTTCAAATTTTCACAAAATGTGTATTTCTGTTGCCGCTATAATAATAAATATTAAAATTAAAGGGGACTTCCCTACTACGATGGAACGAAATCATTCATGCGTGAGTCCGACCGACCGACCGTTTTTTGTAACTAGGCTACTCGTAGGTTACTTCACTCGCCAAGCCTACACTTTTTCTCATGGAATAAGGCAGAAAATAACACCACCTGCTACGGTCATGATTGTATACTCTTTTTGTTTCGTTCACGTCCGTACATCTGGTTATACACAAAAGCCGGTTGCGAATAATACGCACCTGACCTTTTAATTACCGGGGTAAAGCTTCACTCACCCTTAGCAAGGGCAGACGATGTCAATATTTTGTCAATTACTGTCACTCACCATTTGACCCAATTACTCCATAACATCGATATTTTAGGGTTAAACTCGTTGTCAAATAATTATAATTGGGCTCTTGATCACCCATAACGACCCATACCTAGCATTATGTTTAATATTCAAATTATATTGATGACAATAGGACGTTTATTATTTAATGATAAAATCTATCCAATACCTCAGCAAGTGAAACTTAACCTCAAAAAACAATAGCCCAGCCATTGTTTCTTTATTAGTAAGACCTATTACATAAGCCGCCGAAATGTTGAAGAGAACATTTTTGTTTCGCCGATCGATACCGTTTTGTGAGAAATGTAGCAAATATTGTAACCATATGTGCGGAAAGTATTACGTTAACCCTCTGTCTAGGCCGAAATTTAGACGTAGGCTTGCCTGTCAATACTGTAGGCTGGTAAAACTATATATCATGAAGGTATAGAGCCTAGATAAGAATAGTAATTCCAGAGAGTGTTGTAAAAGGGTAATAAAGCCTATCTGATGGATTATTCTTGTAGTAAGTACAGAATAATTAAGAGAACGCTTAGGGCGAGACCCAATTTGTACTAATACAAGCTTGGTATTTATGGCTGATTACATAACCGTGTACCTTTGTACTCAAATAATTGTAGTCGTTTTCTTGTATTGTCAACTTTCTGTAGAATAATAATTAAATAAACTCACTCCTGTTTTTCTTGGTAAGCAAAGACTGGAAAATGCCATGTGCTATCTTGTATCTCCAGCTTTTTGAAGAGAATTGCCACCGAAATCGGTAACACCGAAAATGCTGAAAACTTATTATGAAAATCTTTTGAATTATGATACGAAATCGAATTGTTTTAGCCATCTGAATGGCTATTAAGTAAATCATGGCGATTTACAAAATTGAAATAACACGTTCAGCACATGTAAACCGCGTTTACGAGTTCACTATAAGACGTAAAGCGGTAATCACGCCATTTTGAAAAAAAGACTATGATTTAATACACACGTTAAGAGCTAACTTGAGATCAGAGGTAGATAAATTACAACCGCCATTAATAAACCCTAAATCTATTTCTATACAGTCCAAAATCGCATTAAGGTCTTGAACTTAATTACTGGGCTGTCTTTATATAAGTACGATTTCATTGCCTGCGAGATTATAATTTATAGTCTGCTTCGGATTCTCGACACGCGTTAATGATCGGAGCCATTTGAGATTTACCCTAATTAGGGCTAGATGTATTGATTGTAGAGATTGAGAGTCTGAGGTTTTACTTGAATTTTGTAGCTGATGGACGAAAGATTTTATATTAGAGGTTATCCACTTCTATACAAATAAATAAAATTCAAGTGTCTGTTCGTAATTTCAATATAACAGCTTTTTACTGAATGCGTTATTATGTAACCATAATGCCGGAATCACACTTACGTGGCGTGGCGTGGCGTGGCGCTGGATGCTCACCACCGATTGGCCAGAGCGGTGGTGGGGGTATGGCGCGACACGCCACACCACGTAAGTGTGTTTCCGGCTTAATTATGGTACTTACAACTTTTTTTAAACTATTTTTATTTATTTATTAAAACTTTATGCACAATTAACACAGACACGTCAAACTTATAGCACCCCGTCGTTTTTGCGTGGGGGGTTAAAAACTGTACAAAGGCGGATTTAATGCCTTAGGCATTTTTCATCTTAAGGTGATGCAAAGTGAAAACACACAGTAGGTGCAATAACAGAAAAAAGTTTTTTTTTTTAGATTTTTTGTCTGTCTGTTTATTATCTGCACTAATAGGCTTGTTAACTGAAAAAATCTAATTAGTCCGTCACTTAGATTATCAAAAAATATTTGACCCGTATTTTTTCTTTTGTCACATAAACCAAAATTGACGAAGATACGACGCTTTTAAAATTCCCAATACGTCACTGTTCGTATTAGTGAGTTGATACCGAACAGTGACGTCACGAGCCCCCGCTCCCGAGTTTTGATGCGTTTTATCTTTGTCAATATTCGTTGATTTACAAAAACAAAAAATACGTGTCCATTATTTTCCAATACTCTAATTGACGGACTAAATAGATTTGCAATTTATTGATGGTGGAAACAAGCCTATTCTGATACTGATGGTGAATATGTTTTAGATGCATTACATTAGTTTTTATCGACCATAACTGTAACTCAACGTTTTTTTTTTTTATTTATTATATTTTAGCTAGCTAAATACCTACCTCAAAACCTTTCTCCCAAAGAAAAGCTTAACTAAGTAAAGCATCAATTAGCCTAATTAGGTAACCTTAATTACCCACGCATCACTCAAAACTTTACTTTGTTAAAAAAGTTTTGCTAAATCAATCAACTGAAATTCTAAAAAACTTCATATTATACAAACTTAAAGAGGTCTTCAAATCAAAATTGTTTTCTGAAATAAACTTTAATTTCTTAATAATTACTTCGCTTTGTTTGCTTACTGATCTGTTTGTTTTAGAAATTGAGGGAGCCTTTGTTTGTCCTTGAATTACCTAGATAAAATTGGGACGAAACTTTTGCAGTTAACTTTTATCTACATCTAGTCTAGTATAAGTCTAAGTCTAGTATTTGGCACTAGACGAAGTCCTATACAAATAAAAGTCGGCTAATAAAGTGGTTGGTTAACCTCGTTCGCAAATACATTACGTATAATGACTTTTTGTTGGTGTATATAGAAAAGGACGATTAAGCTTTTCATTGTAATGTTTTGTTGACTAATATTATAAAGCTGAAGTTTGTTTGTGTGGTTGAATGAGATAATCTCAGGAACAGGAACAGCTTGGAATTGAGAAAATATTTCGTTAATTTTTTTTTTGTTTAATAGTAGCAATGTAACATCACGCTACGACCAATAGGAGCAGAGCACAATTGAGAAAAAATGCAAAAACGGGGAAAACGTATTAATTTTTTTGAGTTTTTTCTTTCTAATGCGACGCAGACGAAGTTGCGTGGGTCAGCTAGTGGTAAGTATAAAAATGCAAATATTAATACGAACGTGTTCACAAAATCTCTGTGTCTTTGCATAGGCAAAACGTTCACTCCAGAACCTGTTTTCTGATGATACAAAATATTATAATTACAAGAAGGGAAGGAACAAATAGATTTTTTTCTCTCAAACATGCTTGGAAATTTGAGCATTACTTTGACAACCTTCTTCGAGTTAAATTGAAATTGCTGTACTGGCCAGATACTTGTGACCAGGGCCTCAATTCTGCTATTACAATAGTGTCAGAATCATTGATTTCACAATGATCAAGTTCTGTCAAGTTTTGACAAGTTTAATAATCTACTAATAAAATGGCGTCATTATGACTTTTCAATGGTCAACCACAGACAGTCCATTGAAAGAAATGTCATAGAATGGTAATCTCGTACGTTAATACAATCTATTATAAATGAAATCTGGCATGAATAAATGTTCGCATTTAGTAGCAATTTCGAAAACCATTTGTAGTAAGGGTTTTATAATAATGGCCATACGATAATGTCATTAGAACACAATTTAATTACGAGACCATTAATCGACCATTGTTAATTTAGCAGATTACGAACTTAAGCAAAATGACAATGGGATGGGAATGGAATCGTGTTGGAGTGACGAATTTATAAAAAATAGCCCTGGGGCCCTGCTGCCCGCTAAAGTTGTACGGAAATCCATATCTGTCATGTTTAGCGTTCAAATATATTACACAGTAAACTCATATCAGTCGTGTTATTTAAAAATGGAACGGAAATGGAATGGTTTTACTCTGAAACATGGCAACCAAAGAGGTAACTTAACAAAGGTTTTATTTAAATTTCGAATTGGCTTGCAAATAGAAAGCGGTTTATTGAAAAAAAAAACAAATGAACCTTTCAACGCGAGAAAAGATGTTGTTGTTAGTGTGCATCATTGATTTTGAAAAGTAATTGTATTATTCTGATTTCCTCGCATTATTTGAGAAAAGTACTATACAAGCCTTGGCCACAACTAGGCATTGATGGACTTAAGTATTGTTTGCCCCAGCTTCGCCTCGGCCCACATTTACACGTAAGTCCATCAGTGCCTCTGTTGTTGGCCGCTGCAGTAATCTACTATTAGTAATACAGGGTGTGAATCACCTCATCACGAAGCCGTCAACCAAGCATTCTGTACGTCAATCTAAGTAACGTGCAAAAATGATTTCTGGGAAATGACTTTTCTTTTTGGGGTGAAAAATCATGTTTTGTGGTAGAACTCAATGTGACGCACTCAAAACATTGTACTGATGGATGGATTGAATAGTACGGGTGTGGTGGAAGTCTTTAAACTAAAAAACTTAAAATAAAAACTTGTATTTAAAAAAAAAAAACTTGTCAAAAAGTTGGAACTTTGACACCCAATATCTCCGTAACTAGAAGGTGTCCAGGTATGGTGTAGAACAAAAAAATGATCGCAATGACGGGAAGAACAAGTGCCTTTCGGGTTCGTTAAAAGGTGTATTACACCCTTTATACTATTAATGCACTGAAAGGCATAATGTACTTACCCACTATGAAAAGTATGATTTTTTCTTTAACTTTAGAAACATTAATTTTGTTCCAAATATTTTGACATTCAATCTATTTCTCTACTCAATGATTTTAAAGGTCACGGGAGGGCCGTATGTTGATCGGTATATCACTCTATTTTATACCACCCCAACATTTGGTAATCAATATTTCCACACGAGTAAAGCTGTGAACAAATGAACTAAGTCAATTATCAGCCGCAGGGAACGAATAATATTCACATATTATTTTATCGTCAAGAATATTACGTCGTGTTTACCGAAGCGAAAAGATATTGACATTACAACAGCACTGTATACGAATATTAAGCGTAAAACTGTGAACAGGCTGCGCTAAGAATGTCTGAAATTCTAAATGGCAGAGAATGGGTACTTAGATACATAAGTGCTCTTTAAAACAATGGTGGCTTGACACTTGAGATGCCAAATACTGTTGAGATCTTATTTGTCTTAGACCCAAGTCAGAACTACTATGGCTATGGTAGAGAAAACAGTTCGGGTCCTAGTGGGGCATTGTAGTTACAATAAAAAGCTTTTTATAATACACTTATACAACGTGTAACAGAAAGGGTATAGTCATATGAAAGGGTGTGCTACAGACCACCAAACTGAACAACTTTCTCTATGGGACCACCATCGTAATCGTAAAAAAATAATCGGCTGTTTCATACATTTGGTCGAGTAGGTATTGGAATTTAGTATGGGGCCGTTGAAATTTTATTCGCGATTACGATGGTGGTCCCATGGAGAAAGTTGTTCAGTTTGATGGTCTGTAGCACACGCTTTCATATGACTATACCCTTTCTGTTACACTTTGTGAAGGCCTCTGACTTAGTTTAACATGCTGACGAGAAATATCTCTCAGGCATGCTGGTTTCCTCACGATGTTTTCCTTCACCGAACCAAGTGATTATTATACAATAAGCACATGAAACCGGATGCAAAAAAATCTTGAACTTGAGACCTATGACTGGCAGTCGGACGGTCATACCACTATCACGATCACTGGTCATTAACCTTTTGGACGCCATTGTCACATATACGTGACAAGCAAGCGCGTGCCCTGTACGCTAAACGACACAAATATGTGACAAAATAGTAGATGAAATTGTGGCTTGGCGTGGAGGGCACGCGCGTGCGTTTATGCTGTGGCGGTCAAAAGGTTAATTATGTACCAAAAAGTAAAGTGCCTGTTTGAATTCATAACTTTGGCGCCAATATCACTGATATGCCGAGTATATGCAGTACGGTCAACCATTCATCAAAGTACCATTTGTCTTCAAAAAGCGCCCTTATGACTACGAAATAAAACAGATGTCAGAGTCAAATTGTTAACTTGGACGTGTTTCAGAGTAGACAGAAGAAGTATATTCTCAGTCCGTAGATCTTCTTCATACACGTACAATTTAGGATCCTCATTTATATTGCGAGCATCTTGGCAATGGAATTCTCCTCGCATAGGTACTTTGCAAGCTCGAGTGCATACCTATCTGCTGGTCAAGAAATGTTCAGGAATTTCCCTATGCTAAAGATATTGAGTGGGATAAACTTGGGTCAGCTTGAAATCGATTCTGTCTGGTTAGAATTTGCGACATACGAGTACTACGTAGTCTACAAAAATGCTTAGTAGCTGCAAAGGGCGAATGTTTTAGATCTTTTTAGAATCTTTTGCTGTTAAGTATTAATTTGGTCGATTCGTATCTAACATGGATTGGTTGTAGGAGATGTTATAAAGATCTATGTTTAGTGAGAAGATTTGATAAAAAAAGGGTTTGTTACATTTGTTTCCGATTCATTATGTTTATATGTTAAATAAGTATGTATTTACTAACAAAAAAGGTATGTATGTAGTATATAAACTATCTGGTGTCCACGACACAAGCCTTGCTTAGTGTGGCACTAGATGGCGCTGTGTGTCCAGCGATATATATACATATTTTTTTTTATTCTAATTTTTATTTCATTGATTTTCAATTTCTTTGGGGTCAGCGCAGCATATCTCCTTCTTCCCTACTTCTCTATTACTTGTTATTTCAGTAGTCACCTCCTTCTAGTCATATCATTTTTCACATAGTCCATTTATCGTGTCTTAGGTCTTCCTCTACTCTTATAAAACATATGAAAACGGGTATATATCTCGAATTTACCTTTAATTTAATCCCGACGTTTCGACCGGATTGCACCAGCCGTGGTCGCGGGGAGACTGAAGTATTGGAGGTACCGCGACAGCAAAGTGAAGGCGTTTATTCAACTACCCTCACTTGATCTTCATAAATGTTAATTAGGGCCGGTTCACACTAGGACAGCACACTACACTAACAGTGTCCGTATATTGAGGCGATTTCACTTGACGAGTACACTTGGTGATCACTGGATTCCAAGCTGAAGAGAGTTTGAAGCCGTCTTCGCGATTGAAATTAGGGTACTTCTTGATCTCAATCGCTTCCCGAACCATTCTCTTATAATAGTGCTTCTCATCGCTATTCATACTCAACATTTTATTCCCTATCTTTTATACTCCTGGTTTTGGGAATTTATTCGACTTAGAGAATTTATTCGATTTTAGCGACTTCCACAATAAAAATACACGCAGTAAACATGAAATTGTAATACCTAAATTCAGATTAACAAAAACTAGCAAGTCTTTTATTATAAACAGTATACGCTTTTATAACAAGTTGCCAAAGTCAGTTATAGAACTGACCGATGGAAAGTTCAAAAACTATATTAAACGTGTCCTTATGAAAAAAGCATATTACAAAATCAAGGACTACGTTGATGACAAAGAAGTTTGGCTATGATTCCTTCTGCGCATGCGGCTTCCCTGGTAGCTCATAAACGGCACAGATTTGTGGACGTCTCTAACTATTCTCAATCTCATTATTCTTTTTCTTTTGATTCAGATTATTACAGTAGTTTTCAAATCATTTTTTTCTCGTAATTAGCTCAGAATAGTTACAGCACTGATGACAATGTTTGTGTCACTTGTTTAATTTAGTCCTTTTAATTAAATATTCTTTTTTTTTTTTTTTTAATTTACTTACATTTGTATAGATGCTTTTTTACCTATTATTTGTGAATGAGTGAACATTGTAGGCCTTTTAGATTCCCGGATGCTGTTTAACTTTTGTTAAATATTTCCTTTGTTTTACATTTTTTGTATAGCAAGCAACGACCTATTGTCGGGCCTACGCTGTTCCCCCATACTTTAATACTAATGCTGTAATGAAACATAAAAATATTGTAATACCAAATGATTTGAAAAGAGTAACCATGGAGTTTCTTGCCGGTTCTTCTCCATGGAATCGACCAACGCGAACCGTGCACCTTTTTCGACGTTTTATAAGTGCCCATCTAGGCCTATGTGAAATAAAATATTTTGATTTTGATTTTGATTTTGATTCAAAAGCCGCAATCATAACGTCTTAAAAAATAATTTTATTTGCTGGAAAATTTTATCAAATAACAATATCTACTATCAATAAAGTTTTAGATCAAAACCTCGTTTGATACCTTCATTTAATTATTCGCAAAACTAATTGTATTTTCTTTCTAAGAGACTTTTACCCAGAACAAAATAAAAAGATATTTAGTTACCGAGTTCTTACAAATTCATATTTTTTTCTCAGAACACAAAAAAAACGTCTATGATCATGAATCCAATAACTTCTAAGAAAATTTCCATTACCAACTCAAAGGCAGACACACACGTGGGCAGACAGTTTATCTCTAAACAAGATAGAAAACTCCTTCGTGATTAAATAAAGTTGCTCTAAGAAGTAGGGCGACGAGTTTATCACAATATTAGTCGAACAAACATTTGATCGTATGATTAGAAAAATCGAGTTTCAATGGCTTGGGGCGGGAATCCGTGCTGGTTTATCGATCTTGGATTGAGCTTGTCATCTACTTCAACTAAAAGATTCTGAAGTTAGATATTAGATAACAAAACATCGCGCTTTTAAACGTGTAGCGTTAGGCAGAGGCGCACCTGTGCAGGTGAATCCAAATTTCGCCAATTCTGTTGTCATAGGAACGAGGTATGACCATTGGGTAACTGAAAAATTTCTGATAGGAAAACCCAATAACGCTTTGCCTGACTAAATTTCATTATTAGATCGAGAAATTAATTGCAAATAGTAAAGCCCAAAAAATACCTCTTATATCGCTACGTTAAACTGAAAATCGGTCCTAAAAGAGCTACAAAAACATTAGGCTATACAAGAAATACCAAGAAAACTATCAGGCTACAAATGCCTGGTAGGGGGGCCTCCATAATACTTCTATACGTAACCGTTTGAGTCCGGAAGAGAGCAATTTTTCGGCCAACGTCGAATCTTTGGCCTTTTTATCTTTTGAGCCGAGGACGATGTTCGGATACTTTTGTTATTTTCCGACAGGGATCGTTCGCAAGAGTTATGCATTTGTTTTTTGCGTAGAATTCTCTGGAAATTCTTCGTTGGAACGTCTCTGTTCGGCCTAATTTCTGGCAGTTTTGGAAATGAAAAGAATAAATCGTAGTAACTAAAATATCAGGCATTAAGAATCGTGTTTATTTTTAGTTTGATGTGATGTGGAAAATAATGTATATTAGTATTTATAAAAGGTTCTTGACCTTTCTACAAGGGATCTTGTTATTGACTTTTGCTTAAAACAACTACGTAAGCCAACCCTTTTATTCAAATAAACGCCGTCCTAAGGCTGTTTGCGCTCCCTTATAGCTTCACGGAAGCCGAATTCGAATCCCGATTAATCGGCCCTTCACTAGTAACAACATTATACGGTCTACCTTGTTGAAATTCCTCACACTGATGTCTGCGGGACGTATGTATTGGACGTGAAACGAATTTATTAAATATAGTTGCCCCGTATTTTTTATTTTAATATATATTTTTTGGTGGAAAACTTTTTCGTTTATCCTTCGGCGGTGACGGAGAAAGAATATTAATACATTCATCTCTCGGGAAGTGGATCAGTAGTGGTGTGACTTAACGCGATATACGGAGACATTTTATTTTGCTTTATTGTTTTCTTTTCGTTTAAAAAAATCTGGTAAACGTGATAAGGGACCTAATCTTTTTGTTTAGCTGTAATGATTTTAGTGTTATCATGTAGCGAGACGCTGTTGAACGTAACTTATGGATCACTTCAGAAGGGTTCTGGGGCTTGCATCCAAGGGTTCTGTTGACCCTTGTCAAGGCCAAAACCCCTAGAAGCCTGTCACTTGTTAAGTTTTCCGGGCCGTGGTCGCTCTTCCTTTATTTTACATTTTCGTTTACCTACATCAAAATAAAATTAGCATCTTAATCTTGCCTCTTGGGTTGATACTTTAACACCGAATAATCTAATATTATTTATGCGAGTAGGGACGTTCTTTGATGTTAAAATTCAATTGGTTGGTAATTACTTAATCGAGAAGCAATTTTGAGCATCAAGCTGCTAATTGCTGCGCAAAAGGCCTCAATAATTGTTAGGCATGTAATTACCAAGTTGTTGGCGTCGGAAATTCTTCGCAAAAATTCGGTTGTTGTTCACACTCTGGTTCTTTGTTGGGAGTGTTACGTTATTAAGTCATTATAAGCCAATCTAGGGAGTGTTATTATGTCATAAATGTTATTGTGTGGGTGTCGTATTTATATGTTATAAAAATTTTAGTGACGATATGCTCTTAGCAATATAGCCAGATTTATTAAATGTCAAGCAGAAAATGTAAGATGGTCAAAGTGAAATATATTTTTAAAGTTATAAATAAGTTTTATTATAAGTTATGAGACATGGCTCTAGATAATTAATTTTAAGAGATAAAAAGTGTCTATGGGTCATGTAAGAAATATCAGAATACTTAAATGAGGGCATTGTGTCGTGCAATCTGCCTTTAATTTGTCCATTGCAGGGACATAGGCATCATCTTTGTGAGACGGAGTGGGTGATATCCCTCCACGTGGGGCCAGTGCGGTTTGGAGGAAATTACCTATGCTACTAATAATCAAGCCAAAAACTACTTGGGTTGTAGAGTTCGGTTAGTCTGTCACTCCATTTAAAATACTGGTATTCAGCTGCATCCAGTTAGACTGGAAGCCAACCCTAATACAGTTGGGAAAAGACTATGCAAATGATGAGTCATGCTAAAAATAAAAGGCTATGTACACATTATTTGGGTTCCAAAGTCTATGGAGCTCAAAACGATACGCCATTTGCTTCTATAAACATGATTCCAATTGTCACTATTCGTAACATACAAGTCTTTATACAGGAAGTCGCTCCATGTAAAATACTGGTATTCAGCTGCATCCGGTAAGACTGGCAGTCGACCCCAAAACAGTTGGGAAAAGGCTAGGTAGTTGATGATCATACTTTTAGAGTGAAATCCTTTATTAGGTCTTGGTACTTACATGAAACAGTCGTGTTACTTACATGTATTTCTTCAGGTAAGCATTTAATTTGGTCCTGTTCAAAATATCGCTTGTCTTTTCTGGAATAAAATCTCTTTGTTCCACGGATAATTAGCGTTATTTTGTAACGTAACTTACTGCGCGATTGTTCATGGGTCTACGGAGCTCAAAACACAATTATTAAAATAGCCACTATCCCAACCATACAAGTCTTCAATTACACAGCTATTTTATCCAGTATCTATTTCCTATAATCAGCTGGCTATTGTCCGTAGCACCCTGTACATCACAATCAGTCGACAATGACGTGTGATTCTCCCTTATCAACAGGGTCATTACTGAGAAGCAAGGGGGTATTATGTTACTGATTGGGATCGGTCAGTACCTGCTGGAAGCAGTAATGAATTGACCTTGACTTTTCATAGTACATTGTGATACAAGGGGCTAAAATGACCCATTATAGACGAGGTAGTTTTACTACCGAGCTTTAGCGAGGTAGTAAATAGGAACCGAGTTATATTGGGATTTTAGCGCCGTGTGTTACACCGTACTTTTCACTACTATTGCGAGAAAATAAAATAACCATATTTAATATTATGATAGTTTATTTTATTAAAAATGAAATGTACAATTTGTACTGTTGTTCTAATGAGATGTTTTTTCCCGGCAACATAATCTCAGTTCTCTGTGAAGACGAATATAATATTTTGTCGTCTGTGAGGTAAACGTAGGAGATAAAAAGAAATTCAAATAAATAATACAGAAAAAATCTTAAAATTTCGCGCCAATACCTTTTTTTATTTCTTCTGTAGCTGGAATGCAACGCACACATCCTGCCAAAGAGTTCGGCGTTCGGCGCGTTTGGTTCCATTTTTAAAATAAAATGTTTTTTTTTTGTATGGAACAGCAATAAGTCAATTCTCTAGGAATTATGAGTAAAGACTTTGCGTTTTCGAACACCGACGACGAATTTTTTTTTAAAAAAAGCTTATTTTCCCTAGGGCTATAATGAGCAATTTTACGCCCCCTCTGGTACGCTATTATGACGTTCTTTTCGAGCAAGAGGAGTGAAAAATAATTTGTCGTTTGTTTGTATTTTTTCGTGTGGTGCCTAACCTGGTGTCAGAGTTTTTATCGCCAATGGGCCTCTGACTTGGCTTAACATGCCAAGAAATATCTATCCGGCATGCTGGACCGGTCAATGTGGTGACACTTGTGGGAGGCCTATGTACAGTCGTGGACGTCTTACGATTATGATGCTGGTTTGGTTTTATCATAATGTTTTTCCTTACCCGAAGCAAGTTATAATTTGTCTTTTTTAAACTTTCACGATCAGAACACATCATAAATAGTACATTGTGATACAAGGGGCTAAAATGACCTATTATAGACGAGGTAAGTTTTACTACCGAGCTTTAGCGAGGTAGTAAATAGAAACCGAGTTATAATGGGATTTTAGCGCCGTGTGTTACACCGTACTTTTCACTACGATTGCGAGAAAATAAAATAACCATATTTAATATGATAGTTTATTTTATTAAAATGAAATGTACAATATTTTGTACTGTTGTTCTAATGAGATGTTTTTTCCCGGCAACATAATCTCAGTTCTCTGTGAAGACGAATATAATATTGTGTCGTCTGTGAGGTAAACGTAGGAGATAAAAAGAAATTCAAATAAATAATACAGAAAAAATCTTAAAATTTCGCGCCAATGCCTTTTTTTATTTCTTCTGTAGCTGGAATGCAACGCACACATCCTGCCAAAGAGTTCGGAGTTCGGCGCGTTTGGTTCCTTTTTTAAAATATTTTTTTTTTTTATGGAACAGTAATAAGTCAATTCTTCATGAATTATGAGTAAAGACTTTGCGCTTTCGAACACCGACTACGAAATTTAAAAAAAAAAAAACCGGCCAAGAGCGTGTCGGGCCACGCTCACTGTAGGGTTCCGTAGCTTCCCAGACCATTAAAAATACCAACATTTTTCGTCAGCAAAAATAACTTTGTGTTTCATAGTATTTGTATGAAAAACAAAGTTATCATTTGCGTTTTTTTGAAAAAGTGCTATATAACTCAAAAACTATTCAACTCATCAAGTTGAAAATAATTTTCCTAGAAAGTTCATATAAAGGTCTACTTCTGTGATTTTTTTCATATTTTTTAAACTTATGGTTCAAAAGTTAGAGGGGGGGGGGACACATTGTTTTTGACTTTCGGAGCGATTATTTCCTAAAATATTAATATTATCAAAAAATGATTTTAGAAAACCCCTATTCATTTTTAAATACCTATCCAACAATATATCACACGTCAGGGTCAAAATTAAAAAAAAAATCGCTCCCCACTTTACGTCTGGGGGAGGTACCCTAATAAAAATGTTTTTTTAAATTTTTATTTTTGCACTTTGTCGGCATGATTGATATACATATTGGTACCAAATTTCAGCTTTCTGGTGCTAACGGGCACTGAGATTATCCGCGGACAGACAGACAGACAGACAGACAGACAGACAGACATGGCGAAACTATAAGGGTTCCGTTTTTTGCCATTTGGCTACGGAACCCTAAAAAAGCTTATTTTCCCTAGGGCTATAATGAGAAATTTTACGGCCCCTCTGGTACGCTATTATGACGGTCTTTTCGAGCAAGAGGAGTGAAAACATAATTATAAAACCAGCACATCTTCAGTCGGTGGTGTCTTCTCTTATAAACAGAGCCTATGACCTCTGTGACCCTGAACATCTGCCCGGAGAGCTGGAACATGTTCAGGAGGTTCTAAAACGGAATGGGTACAGGACTAAGGGATGGCATCCAGATAGCAGACGCAAGCAGAAGCAAAGACACATTGAGATAACCAGACAGCCAGCGTTCTTGCCTTATGTGAAAGGGGTAACGGACAAAATTGGGAACCTTTTCAAGAAGCTGTCAATAAAGTCTGTAAGCTCCATTAAACAAAGTGGCTAAGCGTCTGCGTACACCGAAGGATGTAGTACCATTCCAGGTTCCTGGTGTTTATAAGATCGATTGCAGCTGCGGGCGTTCCTACATAGGCCAAACGAAGCGAACAGTCGCTGAAAGGGTCAAAGAACACATAGCAGCGGTCAAAAATCGACAAACAAACAAGTCTGCTATAGCGGAGCATGTAATAGACTCAGGACCCAACCACTGGATGGAGTTACACAACCCAAAAATCCTTGCCAATGAGAAGCACTACTATAAGAGAATGGTTCGGGAAGCGATTGAGATCAAGAAGTACCCTAATTTCAATCGCGAAGACGGCTTCAAACTCTCTTCAGCTTGGAATCCAGTGATCACTAAGTGTACTCGTCAAGTGAAATTGCCTCAGTATACGGACACGGTTAGTGTAGTGTGCTGTCCTAGTGTGAACCGGCCCTAATTAACATTTATGAAGATCAAGTGAGGGTAGTTGAATAAACACCTTCACTTTGCTGTGGCGGTACCTCCACACTTCAGTCTCCCCGCGACCACGGCTGGTGCAATCCGGTCGAAACGTCGGGCTTAAATTAAAGGTAAATTCGCGATAAATACCCGTTTTTATAAGTTATAATTTTACAACTCATGAATCTGAAAAATCAGAGGTCTTGGGTTCGTATTTGGTGACAAAGTGGTTTAGATGAGAAGCGACTAGAATATATTTTGTTTGGAAGCATGCCTACACAGTATTCCCAGCACTTTTTTATAGTGAAAAAACTTATGATTGATGTATTTAATCATGGTTTTATTTTGCTTGGATTTTCCCTTACTCTAACTACACTTGCAAAAACTTTCTGCCTAGATGTTCGTTAACGAATTTTGCTTTGTGCTTCTGTCATACGATGTCAGTAAATATTTAACTAAATACCAAAAAAAAATGTTTCATTCTGCACGACACGGGTGATTGATGTTGATACCTATGTATAAGTTTGGATAGCAAAAGTTGTGCAACGGTGGGTGGTACAGTCACGAGCATATCTCACTAGCTCAACAAATATATAAATACTATATATTTGTTGAGCAACTTTCGTGTACGAACATATTTTAAATTCGTTTCGTGTACGAAAATTTTATTTGTAAATATAAAATTATATTTGTTTGCAATGAATACATTCATTGCAAACAAATTATTTTAAAACCTATATTTTTATGAAATAGGTCTTCCGCAAAGTTGTGATTGTTGTTCACGATGAAAAATCGCTTTGGAATTTTGCTAAGTGTAGATATACAGGGCCCGCTTTCTTGAAAAATTTAGGTCCCCTAAACACCTTAAATACAGGGTGTAAAAAGACTCTGAACGAAGCCGTGAGGCACTTATTATCCGTGCCAGTGCGATATTTTTTTGTTCTACACCGTACCTGGAAACCTTCTAGTTACGGAGATATTAAAGTTGCAACTTTTGGACAAGTTTTTTTTTTAAATACAATTTTTTAATTAAATGTTTATTTGAAACACCTCCACAACCCCCGTAATATTCAATCCATCCATCGGCATAATGTTTTGGGTGCGTCATAATGAGTTGTACCACAAATCATGATTTTTCACCCCAAAAACGAAAATCTTTTTCGCGAAATATTTTTTTTGTAAAGTTACTAAGTTTGATGTACGAGTAAGAACAGAAAGCTTGGTTGGCGGCTTTGTGATGAGTCTGTTTACACCCTATACACAGGGAGTGTGCAATAACTTAAAAAAGGTTAAGGAATGCGAAATTAAATACCACCGAAGAGGTATTTCACTTAAGCCCGTATAATAATGTACGTGACTGTACAAGACGAATCGATTATCTCAGACGAGTGAGCGATTAGGTTAACAAGCTCATGTGAGTATTTTTACCGCATTTGGTGGACGGTAGGGCGGAAATAGTAGAGTGATGTTATAACAAATAGATAGGAAAAATATTTGTGGTAGGTTTCGTTTTTATGCGAGAATTCGAGAAGTGAACTACATCCAATTCCCGTGTTCGGTTTCCGTGTTCGCGGAATAAAAATATCGAAATCGAATATTGTTTTCCAAAAAATAATAGAACTTAAATTCGCGTCTGTATTTTCCGATAGGTTTTGCAGAGTGTATAGGTACTGTACTCCCACATTTCTGAATATGTTGTAAATAATGTGAAATTCCTAAACCAATTTCCTAAAATTTACTGACTATTTTAAACATAGTATCATAATATGCACGGCTTTAGCCACACAGTTGTTGTTTTAGAACACCCACATTCATTCACAATTGTATTTGTTATCGCGCAAAAAAAACCTGCTCTCTTTAATAATAAACTACTCGTAACTTATCTTGCCTTTTTTTTTTTTGTGATGGGAAATCATCAAATGACTTCTCCCACTCTGGGCGGATTGGGAGGGAGTGTCAGACTTTTACTGACTAAAACCCATCCATGTTCCTTCCTCGCCCTTTACGTTCCGGGGCCGCGGTATCTCTTTCGAACAGTCCCGCAACCCCGGCAGGAACTTATCTTGCCTCAAAATCGATAGTTAATGTAAAAAACCTCTTAACGAAGCCGAAAGGCACTTGGTCTCCCTGTCATTGCGATCATTTTTTTATTCAACACCATACCTGGAAACCTTCTAGTTACTGAGATATAAGGGTCAACGTTCCGACTTTTTGACAAGTTTGTGACATGTACAGAATGCTTGGTTGACGGCTTCGTGGAGAGTCTGTTTACATCCTATATAAATCGGCACTATCAGTCAAAATTCGCAATGTACGAGTCGAACAAGTTATATGGTTTACAGTTTAACCCACAAATTACATTGTAAAGTGTAAACCAAATAGCTTGTTCAACCATACTCTATCTAATTTGATATAAAATATACCGACTGTAACTGTCTATTTCAGTGATACAATATTATGTCTATGTCTACATTGCAACCAGCTCAAACGCATCTGTAACTCATGTTTGGCAATAGCTTTGCCGAATGCTGAAGCGAGAAATACCAAACATCAATTTGGCTCCAGGTTTGAGCTGAGTTGAATATCTTATGAAGCTGTTACTACATCTTGTGCAGTGTTTGGTGACGACATTGCTATGCTACCTTACGTCAATTTCTATAAGAGAACATCTTATATGCTGAGTTTTATATATAAAGTCATGTAAAAAACAATTCAGTACTTTAGTGACTTTGAGTAGCTTCGCTTTTCTTTAATGTATTTTTTTAATGTGCCTGTTATGGTCATATTAAAAACAAAGCGTGTACCTTATAGGTATGGTCATTTATGATTGTAGCTTCGCTTTTCTTTGATGTTTTTTTTAATGTGCCTGTTATGGTCTTAAAAACAAAGCGTGTACCAAAAAGGTATGGTCATATATTTTATAGACGTGGTATGATTAGGCCAGCTGGAAAAAATATAGTTATCGAGCCTTCTAGTTATGGTGATATTGGGGCTTTTGGCAAAGTTTTTTAAAAATACATGTTTATATTGTAAGATTTTTATTTTAAACATCTCCACGGACCCCGTACTATTCTATCCATCCATCAGCAGTCAACACAATGTTTCTGAGTACGTGACATTAAGTTCTACCACAAAACATGATTTTTCACCCCAAAAAAGGTCTTTCCCAGCAATATTTTTTGCGTAAAGTTACTTAGTTTGATGTACAGAATGCTTGGTTGACGGCTATGTGATGAGGTTCTTTACACCGTGTATTGTTTCCATCTTGAGATGTTGTTCAGTTTGGGGGGACAACGTGAATGGATAAAATAAGGAATGAGTACGTAAGAGGAAGTCTTAAAGTGGCGCCGGCGATGGAAAAGTTGCATTTTGTTTGTTTATCGTGATAAGGACATGTGTTGCGGAGGAATGAAGAAAATGTAGTGAGGAAAGAAAAAGAAGAAAAAAAGTGTACATAAAGGGTGTAAAACACCTCTTCACGAAGCCGAAAGGCACTTGTTTTCCCCATCATTGCGATCATTTTTTTGTTCTACACCATACCTGGAAACCCTCTAGATACGGAGATATGGGGGGTCAAAGTTACAACTTTTTGACAAGTTTTTTTTTGTAAGATTTTGACTTTTAACACCTCCACGACCCCCGTACTATTCATTCCATCCATCAGCACAATGTTTTAAGTGCGTTACATTGAGTTCTACCACAAAACATGATTTATAACCTCAAAAAAAAAAGTGTTGTCCCAGCAATAATTTTTGCGTAAAGTTACTTAGTTTGATGTATAGAATGCTTGGTTAACGGCTTTGTGATGAGGTGGTTTACACCCTGTATGTGGATGGCTATAAGAGTAGAGTAAGACCAAAGAAACTATGGACGGACTGTGTGAATGATGATATGGGTAGAAAGAGGTGTCTGCTGAGATGACGACTATTAGAGAAGTACGGAAGAAGAAGTCATGCTGCGCCAACCCCAACTAAATGACCTCTGTTGAACTATTTATATGTGTATATGTCAACGTAAAATTGTCAAACACGTCATGTTGTAATCTCTCTAGCCATATTGTAAACTCTCGAATTATTGTCAAACGAACATACTGCTTACAATAAAACGCATTATTTTTCGTGAAATGCATGCGATGGTAGTCCACGCACGCGGTGTGGAGGGAAGTTGGGACCCCCCTTGCCCAGTGGTACCACTCTCGTGAAAAGATACTGTACCATTCCTGAGAAATATCGATTAATATAACCTAACCTTAAAACAGTACAGGCTAAATAAAAAAAAAAAAAAAAAAAAAACCTTAAAACACTTTATATTCCCCTAAAAAGCGGTCGACGACTATTTCCGAGTGCAGGGTTTAAAGGAACCTAACTAACCTAACGGGGGGGTACTTCCGTATGTTCAGTTGACAATAATTCGAGAGTTTACAATATCGCTAGAGAGAAACACGTTATATTGTAATATAACGTGTTTGACAATTTTATGATGACATACAGGAAAAGTTTTTAACCACTGCGTAAATTTTTTTTGGTAGCTCAGTGTTAGTAATAGAACACATTCCCATTTTTAGTTTTAATTTTTTTTTTTTCAAATTTTTCCATCTTGTCCCATTTTAAAATAAGCATAACATGGACATAATTTAATTGTAATACTGTGAATGAAAACGCGCTGTCTGCTGACGTACGATGTGTCCTAAGCCCATGAAAGTATGAAGGAAAAATTGGAATTACGTTTACAAATAACATATCACAGCCTAAACTTAAAAAAGTAGCGCGAAACGGCGGCGGTCAGTAACCGTCAGCGCGTAGGTAGGTAAGTTTACGTCGGCCGTCGCATCGAGCGAGCGCACCTACAAAACTCAGCTGATCTCAGCTTGCCGGTTGGGCGACCGGTCGACGCGTGAGTCGGTCGACCGGGCGCCCGACTGGCAAGCGACCATAAAATAAGTTTATAGGTAAATAAGTCTCGTAAGCGATAACTTTATTTTTTACTACTAACACATATCAAAATAAAAAATACGTGTCTATTAAAATACATTCAAGTTTATCATGTCAAAATTTGCGCACTGGTTAAAAACTTTTCCTGTATACACATACAAGTTACACGGATAGCGCGTGAAAATTTGACCCATATAATGCTTATTGTTTTGAATGGAGGCACATACATTATTACACGTTTGTCATTTGAACAATCGCGTAGTACGTCACATTACAAAATAGATTTTATTCCAGAAAAGACAAGCGACATTTTGAACAGGACTAAATTAAATGCTTGTCGGGAGAAATACATGTAAGTGACATGATTGTTTCATGTATGTACCTAGACCTACTGAGGGATTTCACTCTTAAAGTATACGACTACGTCATCGTTACCGTCGCACCCAAACGGCTAATATTATTTATTAAGTTTAATTTGGGTAATGGAGGGTAGCTTGAAATTAGGGCTAATCTTTGTATAATTTTGGCAGAACATTATGTTATAGGAAAATTCTTTTACTCAAGTCATACTCTAATACTAGCGGACGTCACGCGGTTTCACCCGTGTAATTCCCGTTCCCGTTTGAGTACGGGAATAAAATATAGGCTATGTTATTCGCTGATAATGTAGCTATCCATTGCTGAAAGAATTTATCAAATCGGTACAGTAGTTTTTAAGTTTATTCGTCACATACAAAAATAAAAATCTTTCCTCTTTTTAATGTTATAAGTATTGTAATATAAGTAGCCTATTTGTTTTGAAAGGTAATGATTTTGGCACACGCCATTAGAAATCATTCCATTACAGTTGATTACGAACATGTTCTAAGCGGAACCAGACATTAAAGCAGCTGAGCAAGAGGTGCTGTATTCTATTCCCGGGTCGAGCAAAATGTTATTGGGTTATCCATTAGGAATTTCATAATAGCAGCCAGGGAGTCTGGATTTATGCCCAGTTGATGGCAATTGGCTCGCTCCTTATTACATGGGACTTAAAACAGGTAATTGGCAAAATGTCCACATTAGCCCTGAATCGAAGAATTTGGGGAGAGGCCTTTGCCCAGCAGTGGGAACAGACTATCAGTAACAGTAAGTACGTATTGGTATACTGTACACAATAGCAATAATAACATCATGATGTTATATTATGTCAATCAACCAATAGTCGAACAATTGCTACGCGCTCGTTTAACGTACGAGTATAAGCTATTTTGACTTCACAATCGGAATTCAATCAATGATCTGATACCAATTTTCACCTTTATTCTGGTGAAATTCATTTTCGCAATGGTTTGCCAAAATTTTTCAGCTGCGGATTTCTCGGTGATTGAATACGAGCACTTAGCCAAAAATAAAGAGAAAAACACGATGAATGACAGAACTAGCCCGGTAGCTAAATTGCTAAGTGCTGAAATATTTTAGTGAAAAAAAAAAGATGGATGAACCCGTTTGGGGAAAGCGGTACCTATGCCAGATAAAACGAGGCTTGCTATTCGGTAGTTATCCGCAGCATTTAACTAAGGGTTTCGGGATATAGTGTAGTGGAATGCACTAAACAGAGGACTATACCTACAACACTAAGGTCCATGTTCACCAAGAAGATGACAGACTGATTATCTAAAACAGCTGTTTAAAACACATTTTTGTATGGTAATATGTCACAGTGACAGCGGTTTTTAGATAATCAGACGGTTATCTTTTCGGTGAACATGGACCTTAGTAAGTAATATTAATTTTTTTTTTTAAAACCCTCGACACACGTGGGGTCATAATTTCACAAGCCCTTTCATTTGATATCCATATTGAGGGAGTTGTTGTATAAAAAATGGTATCCGCCATTTTGTGGCGGCGACCATCTTGAACTGATTTTTATCAAACATAGCTAAGAACACTCCCGACCAATAAACCTTTCAAACAAAAAAGACGAAATCAAAATCGGTTCATTCGTTGGGGTGCTACGATGACACACTCCACAGACACACACACACACACACACGCACACAGACACGTCAAAATTATAACACCCCGTCGTTTTTTCGTCGGGGGTTAAAAATAAAGGGTGTAAAAAACTTCTTAACGAATCCGAAATGCACTTGTTCTCCCCGTCATTGTGATAATTGTTTTGGTCCAAACCATACCTAGGAACCTTCTCGCTATGGAGATATTGGGGGTCAGTTTCAAATATTTGACAAGTTCAACAAACTCATCACGAAGCCGTTAATCAAGCATTTTGTAATCACATCAAACTAAACTACGAAAAAAAATTGCTGGGTAACGACTTTTTTTTTTGGGGTGAAAAATCATGTTTTGTTTTTGTACTCACGGTAACGCACTCGAAACATTATTCTGCTGAATGGATTGAATAGTACAGGAGTCATGGAGGTGTTTGAAGTAAAAATCTCGGATTAAAAACTTTTATTTATAAAAAAACTTATCAAATATTTGAAACTTTGACCACCATTGTCTCCGAAACTAGAAGGTCCCCAGGTATGGTGTGGAACATAAAGATTATCGCAATGACGGGGAGAACAAGTGATTTTCGATGGAAACTGTCAAATTTTCCCAATCAACAATGAACCTAATGCACTAGCAATAACGTTGAAAATCTAACAAAGTTTGTCAGATTTCAGCAACTTGATGTACTGGCGCTTGTATTACCGGGTTGGTCGTCGTGCTTCATTGTTTTGCCCATGCAAAGTGACATTCTACAGGGTGCAAACAGACTCTTCACGAAACCGTACATCAAACTAAGTAACTAAGTACGCAAAAAATATTGCTGTGTAGTTATTTTTTTTTTTTTGGGGTGAAAAATCACGTTTTACGATTAAACTCACTGTTACGCACTCAAAAGATTGTAGGGGGATGAGAACAAGTATCTACATTCTTTATATTCTGCGACACGATGGAGGGAGAGTCAAGTATGTATGGCGATAGCTACCGAAGAGCTTATTATGGACGTGGACAGTGTTGTGGGTTACATTATTAGCAAAACGCAAATATTATTACATGATTTTAAGTTTTCATAAAGTAACTGTTTGCTGTTCCTTAAAAAAAAAAAAATATGTCACATGGTCAATCCCAGTGAGAGTTTTTGCACCTATACGAAACGATTTGAAAATGATCGACAGTTGCTAAGCCACTCGTGTGTTCCTACGTCGGGTAACACTCGGTTAGGCTTCGATCAATAATAGATAATGTATTAAGGTCCGTTTTCACCGAAAAGATTATCTAAAAACAGCTGTCACTGTGACATTTTCCCATACAAAAATGTGTTTAAAACAGCTGTTTTTAGATAACCAGACCGTCATCTTTTTGGTGAACATGGACCTAAAACTTTGCGACTACCTCTGGTCTAGTGGTTGGAAGCGACTGCTGAGCGTGAGGTCCTGGGTTCGATTCCCAGGTCAGGCAAAGTGTTATTGGGTTTTTCCTTTAGTAGCAGCCACGGATTTGAAATTGTGCCCGGTTGAAGGCAATAGGCTCGTCCCTTATAAAATCATCATCATCATCATCACCAGCCCATTAATGTTCCCACTGCTGGGACACAGGCCTTCTCTCTATGAGAGGGAGTGGGCTATTATATGGGAATTCAACGTAACTGGCAAAATGTAAGTGGACTATTAGTTACACGTACCTCTGCTTAACTCTTTAGGGATAACAGGCGTAATGTCAGACGACCCGAATGGCGCAGTGGCAGTGAGGCTGCCTTACGTTCTTAGGGCCCTGGGTTCGAATCCGCAAATGTTTCTGTGATGAGCACGGGCAATGACGGGCATTTCTTTCCGAGTCATGGATTTTGTATTTACAAACAAAAAGTATCTATGTATTATATCAACTATCTAGTGTCCACGACACAGGCGTCGTTGCTTAGTGTGGCACTAGATGGCGCTGTGTGTAATGTCCAGCGATATTTATTTATGTCATGTTATGTGTGAAAAGTTTCAGTAGAAGACATGCCCAAACATGTAAGCAGTTAGCAACAGTTTTGTCACTGTAACATAGGTCATAAAATATGCACTCTACCCTTTTTTGAAAGTAAATACTTTAAATAGTGATGTTCAATGCAATAAACACGATCTAAGAAATCTTTTATCAACCTGTTTCCAAATACAGCACATGCCAAATTCCACCGTACACCTCTGAACTTTATAGCTCTGTGTCTTATCGAGTTTAAAATCGTATTTTAGTATTCGAAGCAAATCTCTAAAATACGTTCCACTGCATCCTGGATCCCTGGCCAGAAGCCAGCATCTGAACTGTATAGGAAAATTACGAATTTGAGACGGTAAATGGCTGCTTGGTTGTCATTTTCAATTTTTAAACGTTCTTTAATAGGACGTAGGTTCGTTCTTTAGTAGGAGCAAATGTTTGTGTGATGAGAATGGACATTTTTTTCCGAGTCATGGATGTTTTTAATGTATAATAAGTATGTATTTACAAACAAAAAGTATATATGAAGCATATCAACTGTCTCGTGACCACGACACAAGCGTCGTTGCTTAGTGTGACATTAGATGGCGCTGTGTGTAATGTACAACGCTATTTATTTATTTATTTATATTTCTGGACATTTGCACGTCACATCTTTTTGTAGCAAACATACTTTACCTAATAATGTTGTTCTTGTTACTATCTTGCATGTATGTATTTTTTTTTCATGTATGACACGTCATGTTTTAGCAAATAAATAATATCTTAGCTTATCTTATTTTATCATCACAGAAGTTCAGAAAAAGTACCTAACTATAAGTAGGACCTAAATCTTCTTCCACTTTCATAATTAAAACCTACTGTACAAGAAGAGCTCTAGGAATGGTTAAAATATTACCCAATCAACTATGTGGTAGCGCTCCTGACTTATCTCTCAGTGTCCTGGACATTTATAAATCAGCTCTCGTGAAGGCGTTATATTGAACCATAGATATCAATACTTACTGAAGGTAACTTCTTACACTATATGCCATATTAGAATCTACACCTTTAGAGATATTTACGCTTAGGCTCCGTTCTCAAGGCGACAATCAAGGAAAAATTTCCAGTTGCAATTTTTTTTTATGATTATATTTTATGGTGAGATCACGCATTCTGCGTGCCTTTCACAGCAGAATACATGCAGTATTTAAACAAATGTCATTGATCAAAATAAGAGTTTCCTTCAAGAGGACTTGGAGTCCGTTCACATGGCCCAACTACCAAAATAAAAAAAACTTAAAACCTATCTAGAAATCTCTTAAGTACTAGATGCTCCCATACAGCATTCAAACTACTCCACCCCGATTGTATTACTTTACAAAAATCCAACCAACCAAACTCTTTTAAAAATCGAACGATCGTTTACTTACAAACAGGTTGAAGGTTCATTTACATTAAAAAAGTAAGAAGCAGAAGCACTAGAGTACCGCTTCAAGTTTTTTAACCGAAGTCGACCGAAGACTGACGACAACCGTCGAATCTAAAATGTGTTCTTAGAACTACTACGAATATATAATAAGTCCCTCAATTCTCGTTTAAATGAAAGAGGGGAATGAGAACCACTATAAATTATTGTAATGTATGTGACAAAATGCGAATTGCACTCAGAACCATATACTGTTAGCCTATGAGATCACTGAGCTAATGGAAAAATTATTACTTGAGAATATTAATTTACATGCAGTAAAGTTTTTCGGAGTGTTTTATATTAAAAAAATAAAGTGAGTCTTTTTTAAATGATCAACTTAAATAAAAAACTAAAATGATGGTGCATCAAAAATCATGTACTAAATCCACGGCTATATAAAGCATAGGCTAAAGTTTGTATTCCGATATACCATCAGCTGTGTATGCATATTAACATTAAAGGTTTGAAAAGTGTGTAAAATCTTTTAAAGTGTGAATGATGAGAAAACATCTCTCCTTTCGGTATAGCTCGAAGGAGGAAATAGGAAGTGTCTTAATGAGGCATTTAATTGGTCAATTAGCCAGTACAAAAGTTGCACAATGGGCAAAGTCATGAGACTTTGTTAGTCAGTTTTGGCCAGTTTGTATTTATCTAAGAAGGGTTTGAATTTACTTATGAAAAGATTTTACAATGGTTAGTAGAACTCACTAGCTTTGGAAAAAACCGAGAATATAAAAGAAGAAACAATAGTAAAATTGTTTCTTTCATTTTAGTTTAAAAACAGACATTACAACGTTAAGTATTCAGAAAAGACGTTACCATGTAAAATTAAGAAGTCGCCGGCAACCGTAGCATTAGTTATTTTATATTAAAATTCACGCCGTAACGAAGTCTTTCAGCGAACTCGCTATATTATTAAGTCAAGACGAAACAACTGATTAGTTATTCATTTATTCATACAAATTGTGTCGGTGACGTGATAATAAATGATGCAGACTTTTAAAATTCTCGTTTTATTTGTGTCTATTTTGTGCGGGAGAATCCATTAGCTCATTTTTGTCACCGTGAGTCAGCGTGATATGTACATAAACTTAACACAAAGAGCTATATTTACCATCATTCATCCAATGTCATTTTACCATGACATTTTGCCGCTCCTCCGGCCCCAACATTAAATAAAACATGAAAAAAATAAACTTTGACGAGCTTTAAACACACTTTAAAGTCATAACTTTGAGTTGTCCATTAAAAAAAAAGTTCACAGCACTGTGGATAGCGTCGCACATAAAGTTGTTGTAAGTTCGTTTACTAATGTTTGGGGGTATAAATCAATTAGTTAGTTTGACGTGCGGGGGGGTGCGCGGGAGCGCGGTGTTGTGAAGCGTGTCGGCGCAGACTAATCGCGTCGCGCCGCGCCGCTGACTGCGGGGCTGCCGTGCCGCGGCCGACGCGCCGCGACTTACCGCGCGCAAGCGCTCCGCGTCCTTCGCCGCAAATTTTTCTCATCGCCCGTTCCAACTAAATTGCAAAACCGCCGACCGCCCGTTGAAGGTACGAGAAACGCGCCGAGGGATTCTCCCGCAATGTAATCACCCGAAGAACAACAAGGCGGGATAACGAGCCCGCCTTTTTCTTATAAGGAACGACAGTAATTCACACTCAACTTAATCTTATAATCGGCCGAAGAATTAGCATAACTTACGCACGGCGTAATTAAATTTCGGTCCGGTTCCTGTTAATTAATGTACTTTGTATTGTTTTTTGCTTAAATGAAGCGATGATGGCCTAATCTTAAATGTGGTTTCTTTTGAAGTATAAAAGTATAGATGAGTTTGTCGCCGTGCTGTTTTTGTTTGTTCTCGTCTTTGTTTTTTGTTTGTTACACGAAAACATCAAAGCTTTCAGAAGATTTTCTCAATAAATCTGCACAAGCTCATGTTTCCAATTAATCGTTGCCTATCTTGCGTGAGCGTTATAGTAGCTCTTCTCTTCCTAAAATTTCGTTGTGCCTCTTATCTAGATTA
The DNA here is from genome assembly GCA_950022955.1 of Xestia ashworthii. Lineage (NCBI taxonomy): Eukaryota > Metazoa > Arthropoda > Insecta > Lepidoptera > Noctuidae > Xestia > Xestia ashworthii. The sequence goes on along the minus strand of OX465558.1, from coordinate 6,750,089 downwards.
AAAATTCTACAAATGCAAAGACGGCTAACCTTTAGCTTCAAAGTTTACCTAGACTATTTTAATATTCGTCTGAATTTGGTAACGAGTTTTTGTAGTGCGTTCACCTTTGGATTGAGCTGTAATTGAGATATTGTGGTTTCAGCAGTTGTAGATCGGTACTGTTTACTTTTCTAAAGGTCCTGAGAAGAAAGAGTTATTAAAGGTCAGGGCCTACGATCTATTTTAGGACGTTGGTTAGCAGTAAAAAAAAGGTTTACGTCCAATGTTTTGTTTCTTTAACAACGGGTGCAATTGACAGCACTGTTTAGCCGATCGTCGGCACGGGACTTTACGATGCGCGCGGACTATGAATGAATGAATTGTGTTCGTAGCATGGCCGAGTTGTTACGGGTTTTGTTCGCTCATTCCGTTTTGCATTGGTCACGTTTCACTTCAGTTGCTAACATTGCGTGGTTTGAAATGAAATGCTTCGCGATTGATTGTGGTTTGCTTTTATCTATTTGTAACAAAGAATGAGCATCAGATTTAATTTAATTTTGTCAACTTGAAGCTGTGTGCAGATTTTAAGTCGGTCGGTTAGAGTTGTTTAAAATATACCAAGTACTGAAACCTAGACAGAACACAAAGACTTTGTTTTCTGTTTACTCATTTACGAAACAGTTTTGCCTCTGGTGTTTGTTCGAAGCTTTATATGTATGATACGCTTATGATTTTGACGTAATCCTTCCTAAGTTCAAGCAAGCAATGGCGTCGTCTATGCATAACCGAAAGCGTAATCATCTGCCAAAATACCTCCGGTTAAACATAACCGTTCAATATTAAGCTAATATCTCACTATTGGCATAGTTTACTGATAGATACTGAACAATATTGTACGCTTTATCAGATATTACATCGTTTCAGGATCAAATGACTTCAGAATTCACGTCCGGGCCACAAGCTAAACTTGTCACAAGTTAGAATATACGATTTCCGGCTTTCAATGTCGGGCTCGCTCGGCAATACTCGGGATCCCGGAAAATCTTCCGCTGAGGTACTACGGGTCATTCACTATAGGAAAAGAGAAAAGTCAATTGACCTTGTGGGTACATAGTTGGGGAAAAAACTGGGAGTGCCTACGTAATAATATTTAAATGAGAACATTCCTTGATATTACGTTCTGCCTGAAATAAGTGGGACTGACAAGTTTTTTGGCCTCTGGCCTTGATATCAAAGAGCGCGTTTAGGGCCACGTGTCCTAAAATAATAGTAATGTATTTGTCAAAGACCTGGCTTGTCAAAGTTGGCGATCGTCAAAGGCTGTATTTTTTAAGGGTACCGGAGTTTTGTCACATAATCAGCCTGTAATGTTGGTGCCAGGATACAGGTTTCCTTTGTGTGATCGGGCGCAAAAAGACTTTATCAATGAAGGAAAGAATGTGACTCAAAGAAGTTTCATTAGTAAAATTTTTGTTGTTGTCAGTACATTAAGCACACACACAATAATATTCAAAAAGTTACAAAAAAAGAGAAAATAAGTATAAAGTATGTACTATGTGCCTCCGGCTGCGCCAAAAAGGTCCATTTCAGCATTCATGCCAGACAGGTGATGCTGTCTGACGCTGGTTTGAAGTTTAGCTGTGAACCGTAATAGCTTAAAACAGTGGTTAAATAAATGGTTATACAATAAAAAGGTATCGAGTACTGGAGGGCTTAGTGCTCACTATTAGGTAACCCCGAGTTTAAAGTTGCGCCCAGTTAATGGCAGTTGGTATCGGCTATCATTTGTAGATCTTTCACAGTCGTTACAGGTACTCAGTGGCCCAAAAAGTCCGACAACTAGTCTTACTTAGGGGTATCGTATTACCCAGTACTAACGGGGTTGTGGAGGTAAGATAGCCAGTCACTTCATGTAAAATTCTGGTATTCAGCTGCATTTGGTCAGACTGGAAGGCAACCCTAACATAGCTGGGAATAGGCTCGGCAGATGATGAATGGCAATACGTCCGCCTTATTCATCATCATTTCAGACTAGAATAACCCATTGTTGGATATAGGTCTCCTCTCTTCTGCCACTCTTCTCTGTTCCGTGCATCCTTATCCGTTCATTTCACGGGATCTTGACTATGTCGTCAACCCAACACGCTTTTGGACGGCCCTGGTATCTTATCCCTGTTGACAGCCCCAGTTTAATACGAATATCTTACATTACACTATCACTGCACACTATCTGATGATTATGATCACAGTATTATTTGGTATTCATGTTTTGTTTGATTTCACTTGCTAGCTAGCTGACATACGTAATATTCCAATCAAAACAAAACAAAACAAATATATTACGTGAAATATGTGAATGCTGCGCCCGCGTCCACAGATTACTATATTAGCCCGCGTCTGTCTATGTTCGTCAGTGTTGCCAGTGAAAGGCATGGCACAGATTGGCGAACAGTATTCATTACGTGGGGTGTAGGTGTTTTATTATTTTCTTTATATTTATTTATACTTCACACATTAATTTATTTGTATTGTTTATTCGTCTACACTTTATTTTTATTTTTATCCGTATCTGGCCTGACCGTGGCATCACCTTCACTTTGGGCCCTATCAGAATACCAGCGCTGTGACGTTTCTTTTTTTAATGTTACAGCACCATGCTGAGATAGGAGCCTTTTGGCCTCGTACAGGACGAGTTTCGTTTCTTTAATTTTTAAATATATGTTTGTTTTTTCTGTGTAAGTTTTATTAGTAAGTTTTAAACTGATATTTTTTATGTGTTTTGTCCTGTGCGTGCTAATAAATGCTTTTTCTTTCTTTCTTTCTTTCTTTCTATTCGGTCAAAACTTTACTCCATCGACCATCTCAGCCCTTTATTACAAGGGACTTAAACAGTTATCATTGGTTATCATAATATGGATGTACTGTTGTGAGTACATACACGAAGTCGGTTCCCAAAAACTCTTTCCATAATTTTTATCATGACATTTAATTTCCTTTCAGAATACACTCAGTACCTGAAACCTTTACATTTCACACCCGAAGCCTCTGGATTAGTATCAATGAGCACCATTGAACTATGTGCGTCCGCTAATTGAGGTCAAATAGGGTCATAACGTAATGAATGGTCTGTACATGTTATGGCGTATTAGGAGTTAATAACTGATATTGCCATCTTCATGAAATCATCTCATCCGGGGCAAAACATATTTTGCACTAATATTTTGTGTGTTTTGAAAGCATCAGGAGCTCGTGGCTAACTATTAACTGCTGCTCGGGTCGATCTTTAGGTTTAGCCGTGCTTGCTTAGGTTGGTCTGTGGATGGGTGACCACCCATTACATACCGAGTTTCCTCCGTGCCTCGGAGAGCACGTTAAGCAGTTGGCCCCGGCTGTCATTTGTAGATCTTTGATAGTTGTTATAGATAGTTAGTGGTGGTCTGACAACCAGTCTTGCCAAGGGGTATCGTATTACCCAGTACTAACTGGGTTGTGGAAGTCAGATAAGGAGTCATTCCATGTAAATTACTGGTATTCAGCTGTATGAAAAAAGAACGAACCAGGGAAAAGCTAGGCATATGATGATTTTATGTGTTTAGAAAAGCTGTTAGCTGCTTTTTACTTCTACTACTTTCGATATTGTCATGTTAGTAAATAAAAACAAAAAAGAATTTGTTATCAGAAACAACGCCTCATCATCATAATATTTAACTCGTAACGACAGCAACCTACACCGGTAACCGACACCCATAAAAAATAAAGTGTGATAAAGGAGGTCGAATAGCACACATTTTAATACTCGGGCGATGAATAGTACAAATATTTTAGGAGCAAAAGCTCGTCACGTAGGAGCACCCAGAAGGTTCGGGAAATGCCGACGCGTCCCCAACTCGATATGAAATGCTTCATACACGGATATAGTTGAAATGGAATTGAATTTTTTAGCGCGACTGCTGCAAATGTGGTGTCGGTTTTGCTTTTCAGATCGAGCTAAGTGCTATTGGGTTTTTCCATCAGAAATTTCTCTGTAGTAGACACGGAGTCTGGATATGCCCAGTAGATGGAAATAGGCTTATACATTACTGCCGAAATGAGGGTGCACTCGTACTATGTACACCTCTGCCAAAGCCTTTGGGGATATCAGGCGTCATGTTATGTTATGTTTTATGAGCAGTGCTGATAAAATGAACTGCACAGAGAAACGTCTGCTTCGGTTCCACGACGTAGAACACATGTCATAAGTCGGGCTAGTTAGGTCTATTAGTTGTTAGTTGGGCCAGAATTGGTCTATAACGGGAATAGGAAAAAACTGAAGATTTAGGAGTGTTAAATTACCTTCATTAGAGACAAATTGCTGACAGTCCAGCCCGCCCTAGGCAGACATTACGTCAACATGCTAATTGGATCATCTTTCATGATTGAACTCGAAGAATATTTGGATTTGAAAGGTCGATTCTCGGATCTAGATAAGTGGCAGTCGGTCACTTGTCTAGAACCCCAAGGTGATGTTTATGATGTTTGTTTGTATTTACTGTTAACAAAAATAATCTATATAGTGTATTAACTATCTGGTGTCCACAACACAAGACTTGTTGCTAAGTGTGGCACTAGATGGCGCTGTGTGTAATGTCAAGCAAATTTTATTTTTATTTTATTTATTTTTCTTCTGCTCTCTTGTCGCCAGGGAAAAGATCCACATAGTGCAAGTTACAACCAGGCAAAATTTTATAAAACTCGTAACATGAATTATTTACATAGTGATCGATATTCCTGAATAAATTAGGCCATTTATCAGTCGTGAACACAAGTTTTCTAACCTAACTACTGTTTAGTCTAACTTTTAATTTGACCTTTAAATGTCAAGGATTCAAGTAGGGTATGAAAAATATTTTTGTATCTTTATGGCTTCATTGAATAACACAGTTTTGTTATTTGAGAAACACTCTAAAAGGTCGTTACGTGGGTCTGTGAAAAATGGAGGAAATATTTTTTTTCCATTCTTACTTTACCAATTTTGCCAATGGAAGAGAATCAAGCAGCATGGTGGAAGCTTCCCGATGCCAGGCACTTGTAGAACCTACCCCTGCTTCCCTGTTACTTTATTCTTAATCTTCTTTATTTGCTTCTTTACTTCGTCGCTGTAAAAAGTAGTGCTTGGCGCTATGGTGACCTAACACTCCTTTCTAGTATTAATAGGGTATGGTTTATGGAAAAAGTTAAAGTCTTGAGTTGTAAGAGAGATAGCTATATATTAAATCACTACAACACTTAATTACAAGACAATGACAATGGATGGTAATGGTTTTTGAGTACGCGGTGTCTATATTGAAATCTGACCACGAACTGGCCCACATTTTGGTGAACGAGCGAATGTTCATACTTGCGTTCGATGTCATTATGCATTTTCGCTTAGTTATCGATTTAAACTCGAACAGTCGCTGTTTCTTACAAATCAAATCATTTGTTCTTTGTGAATTAGAAAATGGCCCATGACCCACCTTCTGACATGCTCTTTGTATAACTCCACCTGCACTCTAAGGGACCTGTCTGAAGCTACCCCCAGCGCCGTCGACGTGGCTGAGTTCTGGTCGAAACAAATTTAACACAACAACAATGGGAATCATCGACACGATGAAGAAGAAGTATATAAAACTAAAAACCAGTGGTCCTCATTAGCCTTAGATTGAAAAAAACTAAACGTCATGGTAAGAATTCCTTGCTCAACAGTGCCATCATTTTTCTTTATCGTGTGGTTAGTGTCTAATCTGTTGTCAGAATTTTTAAGCCGTATGGGCCTCTAACTTGTCGTTATATGCCATTTAGCTGACAAGAGCAGCAGCAGGCTGTGTCGAGTAGTAGTTATGACTAGGCTAATAGTATTAGCATCCATTGCAAACATGGGTGAAGTAGATAAATAGCTTTATTAACTCCTCTTTATCTCTACGTTCCCGAAATTCCCTCTACCACTTCCATATTCTCTAGTTCCGCAATAATACAGGTAGGTATTACGTCTCACTGTCACGAAATACATCTAGCGTGCGATTTTAACGGCACTGCCGATCGTTCTGACGGCAGAGAGGCGTCCGCGGGCAACGATCGAAATAAACATTATAATATTATTCGGACAATCCGGCTGAATATTTTTTAAAGAGAATCCTGACTGCATGGCTGGAATTTTAATGGCTGGTGGGTTTTAAAAAGATTGTGTCGAGGTGTGGAGGGGTATGGACAGGGTTTTTGTCAACTGTTTTATGTCCGTGAAATCACCATCTCAGGTCCAGTTGAAAACCAGCGTCGGGCACTAGCTGCTCGGCAATATGCTGAACTGGGCCTTTTTGGCGCAGCCGTGAGACACACAATATTATTTGTTTTCTGTACAGTTTTAAGTTTCTTTATTTACTTTTTATTGTTTAGTTTTAAGTTTTTAATTTATTTAATTCCTTTTTTTGTTATGTTGTGTTCACTTGCGGCATAAGCCAAATAAATATCTTTTCTTTCTTCTTCTTCTTTCAGGGTATGTGTTATTCGTATGTGTTGTGCATAGCATGACCACTTTGAGTGTGCAGTTCAAGGTGGTGGTGAACGCGGTAGTAGTTTCTAAGACAGTCTTTTACCCCGTGATTCTTCACACTCGGAGCGCACACTTGGAAGATCTCATCTTAAAGGTGTTCATAAAAAGGGAATTGTTTATAAGATCCTGATGTCATGTCAGTCCTTCAGGTCTGAAGGAAACAGTCACGACTCACGACTGTCATAAATATTCACACGGCTCTCGGGGCGGCTTATCATACTCACTGTTGTACTGACTACGGATTTCAATGTGTAGACAGAATCTAAGATATGTTTGTGAATACCTATGGCCTCCTTGAAAGGCCGATGAACATGTGGGACGAGTTGCTGAATTACTGTACATTTGGTATTTATAAATAGAAAATATGTTTTTGATGGCATGATGTTGACATGAACTGAATTTCTGTTTGTGAGTAATTAACAACAGCTAAATATATACAGCTAATTACTTTATAATTACTGATGTCACAAACTTAACATTTAATATGTTAAGTTTGTGACATCAGTGTATCACAGCTTACGAAATTGTGATAGGTCAAAGGTTAAAGAACTCACTTTTCGAATACAAATTTGAGGCGATCTCACTGAACAGACATTTTTCTTTGTGAAAATTATTATTACTGTTCATATAATGTAAAAAGTAAGGAGGTCTGCAGATCCTAAAACCAAATATTCGAAGTCATGTGATATTGACCAACCGCGTCGTGAATAATACCAGCAGTGGCATCATAAGCTAATTATTGTGCTGAGGGGCACAGTGTCCTCAGACTGAAATCACAGCAAGAAGACAGTGCTTTTACCACGCTATGGCGATTTTTATACGACACCGCTAGAATGCGCTGTCCGGCGGAGGCGGCAAGGCCAATGTATTGCCGCGTTTGCCACGCGCTGAGGCCGTGTACGCGTGTTAGATCCTTCCTTTACCAAACCGGAGACGAAAGCAGATTTGCGAAGCGGGGAGTAGAGGAGACGCGTAAAAGCCAGGCTGTATCCTCCGTAGCTGTGTGGAGGAGATGTGCGAAGCGTCAACGTGCCGCTTATTAGCACACCGCTCACCAAACGCTTCTTAAGTCTCCGCTGGCCTAAACATTATGAGACATCACCACTTCTCTCCGCTCAATTGTTTCTGCTAAGGCTGAAAGGAGACGAGAAGTGTCAATAACGAAATTCTATTGGAGGTTTCAAACATATCTCTCGTTTTGTCTCGTCCGCGTGGTCGTGCGATGTACGGGTGTTGAACATTAACGGATTCATACAAGCCGATTCCTCGTGACATCGATTCCACGCTTTCGCTCCCACTACATAAATATCTCATACAACCATAACTCGAAAATGCTATAAACAAATATTAACACGGAAATGTAACCTGAAATGGCTAGTACGTATTTCAAAGCGTGTTTCAATTTCCCCTTTGTTAGTTTACGAGTCCGTTCTTGATTTTAATATGAGGCTAGTTCGCTATTTACCATACTCTGAAACTAGTGGACGTTAGCCGAGTAAAATGAGTTATTGTAGGTAGAACTTTCTGGACAGTTTGTTTGACGATGTCAGGGCACTAATAATTGTGCTTCGCGGAATCTTCATTAGACAACTGTCAGGTAGGTAATCTTGGTTAGAATCACTTGAGAAAATGGGTTTTCGTTCTGAGAAATTGTCACAGTGTTTCATTTTTAATGGCTAAGGCTGTGACTGTGGTTTTGATTAAAGGTGAGCTAAAAGAGATCTTTTGCTTCTACGATGCTTTACGTTAATAACAGCTTTAACGGATTGATAGATGTTTTTATGATACTAGCTTAGTACTCGACTTACCGTCATGAACATTTGATGCGATATCTACAGCCCATTACTGGAAACAAACCCGGGACCCGTAACTCAGCATCCAATCACTACATTGGAGTGCCAGACCTCTCCTCATAAACATTATGAGGAGTGAGGGTGCGGATACAAACAGCCCACGTGATCCAAAGCTCTTCCCATTACAACTGCAATAGTCGTAAGTCACGTCCACAAACTAAAACGTGACCAACGTGTCATTGCATTGCGTTTGCCGAGAAAAAACAGCGAAAATATCATGTGTTGCCTGTAATTTCACCCGTGTTTCTATTTGGGACGCAAAAATGTTTCTCTACTATAAGCATGGTAGGTTGTAATTTAGACAATTTTTTAAATGAGTTGATTGCTATTTTATTTTCATAGCTTAATATACAAGTTTTGTTTTTGACATTTCAGGGGACGTTCCATTCTAGCAATAGTTTTGAAAAAACAAAATCGCGGCGTAAGGCTTCACGTGAAATATCTTATTTTTTATCTGGTCAGCAACTACTGAAGCGAAGATGTTGTAAAAAAGTCTACTAGATTCACAAAACAATGATTACAAATGTTTCTTCTAAATCGGATCGAAATGTCAACCTCTGAAACTTACATAAACTGCCACAAATCATAACAAAGAAGGATGCCCATTTTTCACCTGACAATGTATAGAAGTGACATAAATATTAAAATTTAGTTAATTTAATTGTACATTCATTACGATAATCACAATTTTAAAAGAAGGCCAGGAAAAAAATATTCTTTAATTTTTCTTTATGCTATCTCTACGTCTTTTTACCTTATTTTGAACGCATCTCAATTACCCTGAACGCATCCAACTACCCATTTTTACAACGTTCCGTTTTGCACACTGCTTCTTGCCTTTATTCAACTCTTTTACTGACTTTTATACATTATTTTAAGTTATATTTAATCAATAACTATTTTTTATTAGTCTGTGCATAATACAGATCAGATGAAATTAACATTATAATTAAATTAATTAATTATGCCGAATATAATTGAGTTCGCACGAGTGAAACGGATTTTTTAGATATTTTGACAGTTCTGAGTTCTGCGATTAGCAATGGCGCAGAAAATAATGTGTCTGGCAGAGCTGGTATAGTCGAATACTGCTGTAATTGTTTGGTCAGTCCACGGACCATTGGATGTTGCGCTCACGTTATGATGTTAGTGTGGTACCTACCTTGGATGGGCTAGATTTGAAGATAATATCTTTGCTCCAGCAGAATTTTTGGATGACGTAGTTATTACAAAGGAATTGGTTGCACTTTAAACTTTTCTGATTAATTAAGCTAGACAATTATGTCATGAGAATAAGGTAAATATCCGTAGTACAACTGATCAGAACTTGGCTAAAGACCTCCCAGTTTAAACCGGTTCCTAGTAGCCTGACTTTAGTTGCAGACGCAACTTTAGTTGCAGACTACTAGGCTATTGTTGCTTAATTACTACTTCCAAGAATTTGGTTTCTCGTCGTTAAACCAAATTCAAAATTAATAAACACTGTTTTGAGCTTTCATGGTTTAAAACTAAACTTATATTGTTACTTACGGGATAAACACAGAATTATATCCCGTAAGTGACAATACAAGTTCAAAATGAATAATACTGAATATAATATCAGTGGACACTACAAACGAGGGTCTTATTTATGAAGGCCTAACTCCAATAAAATAACCGCAATCAGTAAATATTTTGTGATACTAACAAATATTTTATGAAATAAGCTTTAATGTTTATTTTACACTGTGTGTTTTGTTGCTGTGATTGTGTAAATATGTAAATTGTATCGGTTGAATTTGGGATCGAATAAAATTTTGTTGGCTCATTAGTATTTTACAAATCACCCTGATATATTGTCTAATATAACTGTAGGTATGATACTATAGAATAAATATGAATATTTATGGATGAACTCGCTAAATAATAACAGCCGAATAGGTTAATCTTCTAGGTAAAGCAGCGCTTGCCTACGTCAGTCTATGGATGGGTAACGAGTTTCGGCGAAAACCCGGTATGTGAATTGGTGTGTGTGTGTGTAACTCGGACAGCACGTTAAACCGTTCGCCTTGGCTGGCATTTGTAGATCTTTTACAGGCGTTACAGGTAGTCAATGGCCCGACAGCCGGACAATCAGTCTTGCCAAGTACCTTAGTACCCAGTACTTAAGTACTAACAGATATGTGGAGGTCAGATAAGCAGTCACTGTACGTACATTAAATACTGCTATAAAGGTAAATAGCTGTCTAGCTGGACTGGATACTTTTACACCCTGTTTTTAGGAACAAAGTTCAAACAAAAATCAACAAAAAAAACACAATTGTCAAACGCATGTCAACTGCTGTAATTGGTTGACCAAATTATCAACAGCCAATCGGATCGACAATTTTGGTTTCAAACATCGGGCCTTCCATAAGATTCTGCCCCAATGTGAAATATTTAATGGATTGTCACATTCAGCACTCTCAGAACTATCCCGGTGAAGTCTCGAACAGAACCGGTAAATAAAACATAACCCTGCAACAGTCTCTCTTGTGTGTTGAAGCAGTGAGCAGTGTAAATTGTAGACCGAGGTATAGAAAGTGCGGGATCCCACTATCGAGCACACACCGTGATTTTTAAACAAACACCGGTCTGTATATAGATCCAGCAAATCTATTCACAAACGCTCGGTTTCGATTCGAGAAGTCGTATGTCTTTCTTTTTTTGGCGTTACGAAAGAGAGCGAGATGGTATACGACTTTCTGAATCGAAGTCGTATCGAAGCATTTGAAGTTGAATCGCTATATGCAGTTCGTGCAACTGGTGTTAGTTTACCGTAGATAAAAATTGTTTGGAGTTTCGAATTGAATTATCTTTGGCTTTTTGGTAAACTGTCTCGTTGTTTTAATGGTTGCAAGTGCGACTGCTGGGCATAAGGTCCTAGATTCTATTCCCTGGTTGCGAAAAGTTTGGGTTTTTAATCATAATAGTGATTCAGCATAAAATACATAAGCATTAATTTATCTACGCATAATGTTATTATAACATATTTTTATAGGCATAACAAAGAAGCATATTAATGAACTCCTATAATGTTAGACATTCCATAATTGGATATACTCTGCCCTTATCCAGCCGGCACATCATGTCTTTTTCTGTACTTCACTATTAGGGACTACTCGCACTTATTCAGCTTATGCCTATAGAAAACAACGATTTTGTTTGAAACACGTACGCGCGCGTTCGGCTGAATAGAGCGTCTCATCTTACTCGCCCTATCAGCAGCCACCTACTTTCTAGCCAACCGGATGCAGCTGAATACCAGTATTATCCATGGAGCGACTGCCTATCTGACCTCCACAACCCAGTTAATACTGGGAAATACGATACCACTTGGTAAGAATGGTGTCAGACTTTTTGGGCCATTGACTACCTGTAACGACTGTCAAAGATGGACAAATGACAGCCGGGACCAACAGCTTAACGTGCTTTCCGAGGTACGGAGGAAACTTGGTATGTAAGGGTGGCCACCCATCCACAGACCAACCTAGGCAAGCACGGCTTAACCTAAAGATCCACCCGAGCGGCTGATATTATTTAGCCACGAGCTAAATAATATCACTAACGTAACTTACATTTAAATGAAAAGGTTACATAATGAGTTTTCCATTATCCAAACTCGTTCTATTATAAACCATTAGTAGGTACACCAATAATATATTTAAATCAATCCAGCAATAACCGAATAACTTTTCGAAATGAATATTATTTTCCGGAAACAAAGAAACGTTGATAAAAGTTTGATTTTCCTCAGAATTCCGTCAGTTCCGTCAAATTTTCATTAACTTGTTTATGTTTAATTGAATGAAAGTAATTTCTTGGAGTTCTTTTCCTCATAAGTTTTGATTGATCTTATTAAGAAAATCAAACTTTTATCATGGTTTCTTTTTCAGGAAAATGATTATTAAGTTGGTTGTTTTTTTAAACATAATATTTTCAATATTTTAGTAAAATAAGTTATTTTTGACAAATGTAGGATCAAAAACTTAAAAAAAAGTCATCAGTGAATCATTAATTTAGGTTTAATTTGAATGGTGTCGTGTTATAGACATTTTATGCGATGTTAAAGATTTATCATCATCTTCCGAGCCTTTTCCCAACTATGTTGGGGTCGGCTTCCAGTCTAACCGGATGTAGCTGATATCAGACTTTTACATAGAGTGACTGCCTCTCTGACATCCACAACCCAGAATATTAAAGAATAACAGTTGTCATTTTATTAACACTGGTGGTCAGTTTGACAAAAAAAAACCCTTTCTGTATGTGTCGTGTGAAAAATAGCGTGCGTGCACGTGTATGTGTATGTGCGTGGTAGCACGTGCTTAGGCACCTGGCTCTTGTAACTCGCCCCTATATTATGAGACTCCAGTTATTTGAACTTCGAAGACTCTTAAGCCGCTTTCAGACTACGCTATAATATAAAAGCATAAAGTAGCTTATAACGTGCCGCTCTCTTCCTCCTCCCTCACCGCGCCCGTACCGCAAGCGAATGTTTTCCGCACTTATTTGAACTCTTTCTGAACTTGCTATATACTACAAATGCTAATGCTAATGCTTATATACTACAAATGCGTTCACATTGCGTGATAACATCGCGCAATGTGAACGCCATGTTATGTATAGCATTAGTATAGCATTAGGTTCTTCTTTGCTACACTATATAGCACAATAGTATAGCGTAGTCTCAGAGCAGCTTTAGATAATATTATCATCCGGAACCACAGACTAGTTACACCATCTACCACAGATTATCTAAATATACGTAGCCTGTTTATTACGTAACACTTTATTTAATTAAGTTTGTCAAGACGCTGCGGTGGGATGCAAGACTAATTAAGTCAGACGCTAAGGAAAATAATTTGTTTCTTCTCAGAAATATTCTAATATTAGATGTTCCTGAGGAACCTGTACTTATTAGCCTAGAACATAGTAATAATAATTATATAATTATATTCTAATTAAAAGTTCTGTCCTATTGACTCGTGTAAACTTACTAGCTTCCATTTAATGAAAAAACAATACTACTTAAATTCATGTTTTAAGGTTCTACCTCACGCCAACGACCTTGAGCGAATGAGAAGAGCTTAGCAATAGCATCTACCCGTGCGTGAGTGTGGTCAGCGATACAATGCCGCCCGTCGTCGCCCGCAGAAGCCCCAGCGTCAACGTGCTCCAAGATTATTCGAAAAAACAAACCAACTTGATACACATTTCACATGATGGTTGCTTATCCCTTTTTTACGGCCTTTTATGGTATAAATTATACTGTCCAAAGTCTAATATAACTTAACTGAAATAATATTAGACTACCATTTAGACTTGTCTTTGCGATTTGATTGGATGCAGTAAAGTGCAAGTAATTGTGTATCAGACGGCCGAAATATCTAGATGAAAGTGTGAAATATGTATTTTTTTTTCAGAACTTAAATCCGTGCTATGTAGGTATAAAACGACTCGCTCAAGGTCGTTGAGGTCTGAACGCCGCGAGCTCTTTGGTCCATTAGGTATTTCATACATATTTGAAATAACTAATATCTTAAAAAAACATTAGATTAATCGTTTGTTAGTGCAATTGATTTTAGTTGAATCAAAATTAGGTAAGTTAAACGGTAGGTGAGTCGTCCAATATGCGTTATGAACATATGTGAATCAACCGTAGTTATAATGAAATTAGTTGAGATAAACTTAGGTATTATGATACGTAACCGATGTGGCCCCTTAATCCCATGTCCTACGAAGTGCTTTTGATATTTTAAGAACACTTTGTTGCATTTAATGGCAAATGAACCTAAGTCAAAGCATCTTGACCATTACAATGTTTTTCATCTGATATTATTCTTACGTAGCCAAATATTAGCACACTCGACTCCATCTTCTAGTTAAGCCGCGCTTGCCTAACCTGGTCCATGGATGGGTGGTGATCTCCTTTTATATCTCGAGTTTTCTCCGTGCCTCAGAAAGCACGTTATGTCGTTGGTCCCGGCTGCCATTTGTAGATCTTTGACAGTTGTTACATGTAGTCAGTGGGCCGAAAGTTTGAGAAGTAGTCTTACCAGGGGGTACTGTATTACCCAATACTAGCTGGGTTGTGGAGGTCAGAAAGGCAGTCGCTCCATGTAAAACTACCGGTATTCAGCTTCAGCAGGCTAAATCTGGAAGCCGACCCCAACGTTGTTGATGGAAGCCGACCCGAACGTTGTTGTAGATAATGATGATCCATTTTAGAATGTATTTTGAATCCATTTTAGAAACAAACACAATATCAACTACAAACTTTTGATTTCACAATCAGTAAAACACACTATCTAATTACGAATCCAATATTGGTAGTGTGTTTTGGATCAACGGTAAACAAAACCCAAATACGGCTGTGTTATCAAATCAGGATTAAGTGGTGGTCCCCAAACTATGGCAGTGGGACAATATTATTAACGTGAAAGTTAGTTTGTTTATTTGTTTGTCACGCTTTAACGGTTGAACGGATTTTGACGAAATTTGGTACAGAGATGGATCAAAATTTTGTCCCGGTATGACGGACGATTTATCACCCGGATATCTCAAGACGGGTTGGGTTGCGACGTAGCATACTTTTTAACCCCCGATGCAAAAACGACGGGGTGTTGTAAGTTTGACGTGTCTGTGTGTGTATCTGTCTGTGGCATCGTAGCGCCCAAACGCATGAACCAATTTTAATTTTGTTTGATTTAGTTTGAAAGATGAATTAGTCAGGAGTGTTCTTAGCTATGTTTGAAAAAAATCTGTCCAAGATGGCCGCTGCCACAAAATGTCGGATTACATAAATTCATTCAACAACTCCCTCAATATGGGCATCAAATGAAAGGGCTTGACTAGTAGAATACTATATGATTAATATATTTCAAATCCAGGATGGCTGCCACCACAAAATGGCAAATTTCTTTTTTTCACAACTCCTTCAATATGGGTATCAAATGAAAGGGAATGACTAGTAGAATAATGTGCACTTTACTGAAAGGGATTAAGCATTATTATTATTATAATATAGACACACAAACACATAGCATACGGCATTTCGTTACGTGACGATTTTTACTAAATCGCACTACCGAACTTCGTTCCAAAAAATACCTTACCCTATGTGGCGGGGGTTTTTTAATTTTTTAATTTAATGTAACTAGTTATTAGCATTGTTAGCCTATAGTGTGAACGTTGTACTGCCAAGTCATACATAGGTCTCTAGTTTGAAAAGAGACCTCCAAATTAGTCAGATTCATTTGCGTATTGCTCTAGCTTTGGTGAAGAAAAAATCGTGCCATACCTTTTATTTTTTTCGGTTGGGAAATCATCAAATGACTTCTCCCACTCTGGGCGGAGCAGGAGCGAGTGTCAGTCTTTTACTGACTAAAACCCATCCATGTTCCTTCCTCGCCCTTTATTTTCCGGGGCCACGGGGCTGCGGGACGGTTCGAAAGAGATATCTTTCGAACCGTCCCGCAGCCCCAGCAATCGTGCCTGAGAGATATTTACAAGGCAAGAGAGGCACATGGGCTGCATCTAACCACTGACACCCTGGTGTCAGTCATAGGCACTAATCACACACAAAGGAAAGAAGATGATCTCGCTAGATGGTTATTGTGGTATAATTTCTGACGTCAATGCGAGCAAAGCTGTGAGCAAAACCTAGTTCATATTATGTTAATTTCCATGGCTTCCAGATCATAGTAACTGTATAACGGTATCCCATAAACCCTGCGGTTTATGCATAAGACAACAAGGCCCGGGTGGGGCTCAAACTATGCATAGTGAATGGGGCTAATTATATGGTGTTATAATATTGATCGATATTGTTTGTGATTGGAGAATGATGTTGTTGTTTAGAATATGGTTTAGTTTACTTTGTTTCATGGACAAGAAGTTACAAGGTTCTGCATTCGACCCTTGAGTCTGCTGCCTGAGTTTTTATAGGATTATCCATTATTTCAAGTCTGCATTTTGTACTCAAGTTATGTCTATTACTCGTCATAGTTTTAAAAACAAAAAACATGTTATTGTTTTTAACGATGTATGCGTAAAATAGACAAAAGGTTTACCTTTAATCTTTAACAAGTAGGTATTCATAAATTTTACATTGAAACAGCATGGCGTAAAAATAGTATAAGAAGAATGTCAAAAAAAAAACAAAAAGAAAAAAGGACAATGTATGTTTTCATACATCCTAGTGTATATCCCGTCCTCCCAAATAACATGCAAATATAATTAAAATATACTTTATGAACGGAGTTAGAAAAAATATTGTTTCAAAAGCAATGCCTTCTGCTGTCAAATTAGATACGAAACTGGTGACATAAATAGCGAAGGAAGCGTCGCGATGAATATTAATGATGTTTCAATTACTTTTGGCTACGACGCGATGGAAAAAGAAAGAGTGCATGGGAATAGAATATCTTTGCATGCATTTTATAATCGTTATCATCTCCCTGACTTTTTCCCAACCATGTTGGAATCGGCTTGCAGTCTACCGGAATCTTCAACTGCATCTTACATGGAGCGACTACTATATGGATAAATACAATAGTCTGATTGTCAAAGAAGACTGGTTGTCAAACTTTGTTTTGGTTGACTATCTGTAACGACTGTCACAAATCTGCATATGGCAGCCGGGACCAAATACTTAACGTGCTTTCTGAGGCACTAAGGAAACTCGATATGTAACGGCTGGTCACCCATCCACAGATCAGCCTAGACAAGCGCGGCTTAATCTGAAGATAGAGCCGAGCAGCTGTTACTATTTAGCCCCGAGCTCCAATTAAAAAAAACTTAATTCCCGTTCTTCTGTGGGATGTAGAATCTGATAATATCGACGATCGAAGGTGATGCAGCCGGTTCGCGGCCCACGAGGTGGATTCTGGCTCACATAGAAGACCTGCCCTGTGTCACAAGTACTGGATACGATATAAAGGGCTGATTATGCTATATGAATGGCGAGGGTGGTAATGGCTGATCTTTGCGTTCTGCTCTTGAACGAGTGTACCTTCTGGTGACTGGTAGATCTGTTGATCAGGTTTTTTTATTTTGTTTTTGTTTTTTTTTATTTTGTTTCTTTTTTGTACTTTGGTCCTAGTTTATCATTCTTTACTTTAAGTTATTACTATGTGTATAACCCAACATTGCACGTGTAAGCGGGCACGTCCTTTAAGCCTAGAGGCTTCATTTCTGTTTAAGTATATTTGTTTAATTTTTGGTGTGTGCTGGCAGACTTGTGACAATGATTTTATATACTGAAATTTATATTTATGTATTTTAATTTACACACTTCTTCACTTTTTATAACCTAACAGACAGATGTGTGGCTGGGGAGTTCGTTTCGCGACCTTTTTCCCATCTAAAACATTAGGAAGACGCGAAGGCGCGTTTTGGAGGAATGTCTCTTGTAAGCTCTGATATTCGAAAGTGTTGATTATAAGCTTAGTTTGAATAAATAAAAATTAAAAAAAAACAAATCGAAAATGAAAGTCTGTTCATTAATCAATAAAGATAAAACAGCTGTGTGAGCCACAAACTAAGCACCGCTTGTATTTTATGTGTACACTTTTTCAATTTTAAAATAGTTACATTGAATCTATATATATAAAGGAGAAGTCCACTCACTGACCACTCATCACGAAATCTCGGAAACTACTGGGCCGTAAGGACTAAAATTTGGCACAAGCACTCTCTAGGGGGTGCAGGCGCGTACTAAGAAAGGTTTTTTTTAAATTCGCACCCCAAGGGGTTGAAAAGGGGTGTCAAAGTTTGTATGAAAGTCCTATGTTTTTAAAGTTAGAGACATGAATGTGGGCTTGAATGTTCCTTTCGGCTTCTAGGTGCTTATTAAGAAAAGGTTTTACGAAATTCAGCCCTTAAGGGTATAAATAAGGGTATTTAATGTTTGTATGGAAAACGTTAATTATCCAAATTGAATCTTACGTCAACGCGTTATTGCATACTTTACATTGAAATTAGAATTCGGAAACCGATATAGATCCAAATTGCATTTTAAGACAACGCGTTAATGCATATTTTACATTGAAATAAGAATTTGGAAGTTCCCTGAGGTTTATCTTCAGTTTTTAAGCGGAATTTCTAGGTGGCCAGTATGTTTCAGTGATATGCAGGCGTCTGCTGAAAGGTATTGCAATGAGGTTCCATAACGTTTTAAAGTTTTTATTCCAATTTCTATGTGGCCAGTACCTTTCCGCAGACGCCTGCGTCTGCGGAAAGTTAAGAAAAAAACGTTTCAAAAAACGAACTCAAGCGATACACGATCAAGCTCATTTCTATTCTGCGATATTTTGCTGTAGGTACTATCTAATTTGCGTTGAAATATTTGACATCATCGTTGTTTGGTTTGTCTTCGTTTTGGTATGTTTCACTTAGTAATTTTAAATTGGAGGATAATAAATAAATAAAAAAAGGTGAAAAGGTGTCCTTGAATACCTATGTTCGTATTTTAATTTTTACTCTATCCTATTTAGTGCATCACTCATGGCAGCGGGAGACTTATTGCCATTTGAGTTCCAGGTGTTTCAAACCTTCAAGGGACAAACAGGGAGTAAAAATAATCCGATTCTCAGGAAACTTCAATGAAGGTACCTAATTTTGATGTTTTAATTCCGTTGGCCAATTTGAATGTGAAAGCGCGTTTTTTGCGTATGGGCAAATCCACCACGCGGGCCCAGTGCGGTTTGGCAGATGTCACATGACTTCGAATTTTTGTTTCTAGGACATGCCGGTTTCCTCACAATGTTTTCCTTCACCGTTTTGAGAGCAGTGGTGATGAAATAAATTACATAAAGTAATGCGCCTGTCTGGGCCACGTGTTCGAGCCAGCATTGTGCGCCACGTGTCTAACAACTGGGAAAAGTTTCTACCTTTCACCCAGGAGCGGTCAGGAGCTGTTTATTGTTCGATGCGTAAATACATTACTGAAATGTCTTGCCATGGCACCTACGGAACCACCTGTGAAGTCATGGCAGCAGGAAGGCTATTCCCATTTGAGTTCGAGGTGTTTCAGGATGGTATTTTTATTGCTGTTTTCTTGGAACATTAACACACTAAATCTCATTTGATAAACACCAACGTATGAAACACGCGAGTGAAACCGCGCGGGCACAGCTAGTAATAAATATGTACGTGGACACTAAAATATTATAATAAACAATAGCAGGGTACAGAGTAATACAAAATAAAAAAAATTAAACAAGTCAAAAATATTTTTTGATTTTAATAAGAAAATGCATAAGGGCAAGTAATGTTGATTGTTGTTACTGTAAAATCATTTAAAATAAGCTCTCCCCTCGTTTTGGCATGAATTAAGTTTTTTATTATCCTCACCTAGAAGCAAGGAAGCTATAGTAAGTCTCAAGAGGAATTAATTGTACTAAGTTTACCAGCAGCGCGTAGTTCCGTAATGTGTTGAATTTGTTCAACTTAATCAAAGTTCGCTCCACAGAGCTTGAGAAAAAACCCATCAGCTGCTTCGTTCTGTGCTAATTGTAAACTTCTTGGAAGAAATAAGCAAGAAATAGACAACCCTTTGCCTTTTTGTTGGTAACTTAGTATAGCAATATCTACATTATTACATATACCTACTATTAGTAATTAAAAGAGTTTTTATAAACAAATTAATCGTTTAAGCAGTTTTAGAAAATAAAACATACTCGGACCACTTTTGCCGCAAAATCAGCCAAACAGTCAAGAGAAAAAAATAGTGATGTACATAGCGTCCTCACGTAGTGTTGTGCTGTATCGATTGAGTAGGTTTTCGGTTTTCTTTCGTCTAACACTACCATATTCTATAGAACTGGCAAAATGTGGGTGGATTGTTAGATAGGTACATTCGAAGACATGTGACATCTACCAACCCGCACTGGGCTCGCGTGGTGGATACGCTTCGATAGCCCATACGCAAAATACGCGCTTTGACGTGGAGTTGCGGACACCAGCACGTTGTACAATACAATACAATTGTTAGGTACACCTCTGACTAACCCTTCGGAGATTATAAGCGTGATGTTATTCCTCTGGTTTATTTCTCTGGAAATTACGGTACACATTTTAATAGATTGAAACCTACTGCGAGTTTTCTCTAACATCATTTTTAGACGGTCGGCTAAGTTTTGAAAGTTGCAACAGTTGAAAGTTAAGGGGCCGGCGGAGCATGCGTTTTTCATACAAACGTAATACCAAAATGATATGAAAATGAAACATATTCTTTAGGTAGTGTGTATATATTTCGATTGTATTATAGAATATCTATGTTCCCAAATAAATATTTTGAAAGGACAATGATATAAAGACGAGATATGAGGAATTTAAAATTTCTATAGAAAATTTATTTTTCTCATAACTCTTGTTTAAATCGGTGTACATTCAAAATATGTGTTTGGGAACCTATATAATCTGTAATCCAATCAAAATAAATACACACTTTCTTAAGAATATGTTTGATTTACAAATTATTTTGGTATTACGTTTGTATGAAAATCGCTTGCTCCGCAGGCGTCTTAAATATTTTTCAAACATTACATGTCAAGGTGTCTCGGAGTGTTTTTTAAAACGGACATTCGTCAATAGATAGGGTACTCTTCAATGTACACCAACAAGATGGAATAAACAAATGTAAAGAAGGATTTAAAACTGGTAAAAAAATGGAGCTTAGTAGTTACACAAGAGAAAACATAGAATTGGTCAGAAGTTAATATTGTTAAAACATCCAACCCAATGAGGGTTGGATGTTTTAAAGAAGCACAAGAAACTTTGGAATTTTCATTTAGTATGAACATTGGTAGTGGGTTCACGTGTTTCAAACTTCTCTGTAGTCAAGGTCACAACTACAAATATGCCTACAGTAGCGAAATGAAATAAAAAAGTTATGTACAAACGTAACTTTTGAGGTTTCCTCGGATAAAAATAATTAAAACTGTTACTCCTGGGAAATAACTGCTTTAGGCGCTACGCCGTAGCTCATAGCGCTACGGCGTAGCACGTAGCGCTACGAGCTGCGGTAGAGGCATCGGCGATTGATTGAACTATTCGATTGTGTCAGCGACTGCTGTTTTTAGATACGGAGTTGATTGAGTGATTAATGTGTTGTGCTATAAAACATTTCTTTTAACCACTACTGCACCATAGAAATTGTTTTTATTTTTCGAAGTATTTTTAAAGGATCGTCGAAGAATTTAGCATGATTAACAAAAGTTTCAAGTTGTTGAAAATTGTACTAGCATGCAACTAAAGACGCAAAACTTGCTTCTAGGTTATCTTAGCATCAAAAATGTAAAATTTTCAATACATTCTCACATTGTCTGCACCTAAAACAGAACAACACAGCTTCACAAGCAATGTCAATCTTTAAAGCTAAACAAACTTGATATATCTCTCAATAAGAATTCTATCTATTGCATCCTGGTACGTAGTCCATCGTAAAATATTTACGCTACATCGCATTGGCATTCGTATACAGAGTGTTCGGTAGAAAGACCGACACAATTTTTTGTGGAATCCAATTCCACAAAAAAAATGTGTCATTTGCCAGCACAGAAAAGTATTTCTATTTTTTTAATTCCATGACATCTGATCTGAAATTCCCTGAAAGTTTAGGGAGAGTTTTACCCAGTTACCCATATTTTTCCGTTTATGTATTATGGGAGATCCAAATTACACATTTCCCGATCGGGGAATCAGTGGTGTTCAGCTGTAGCGCTTGAGTCAAGAAAAACTTATAGAAAACAGTATTTCAAAGTAAGGTTTAAAGATTCATTTGCAGAAAAATATGGCTACTAAAGTTCTTAAAATGGTAGTATAATAGTAGCTTAACATTTTAACTTAGTTTTAAAACATTTTATCTATAGTGTACATTTCTTCTAGTCAAAAAATTCAGGCAATTATGCATAGCGCACAAATAACTGTCTAGAAGAAATATATACTGCTTATCAAAAATTATTGCGTCCAGCCTCAAGCAAAAAAGTTTTCCTAACACTTCTTGGAGGTGACGTTTCGCCAAATTAGGAAAATAAATAATAACACAAATGCTAGTTTCTGTAGGTGAATACAAGGATATGACACTCCCTAAAGAAATCGTATGTGTCGTTCTTACAAACACCTTGTCTACAGGAAGATTCTATTTTACAAGCCCCTGTAATACTTTATGAGTTGTCTGACAAAAGACGAAAGTTTTATTGAAATATGCAGTAAGCACGTTGTGATTTGACGGTAACAGAATAATGTAGGATTTGGCTTATGAATTCCAGGTATTTGTTTGTTTGGAAGTCCAAATCAGTCAGTAAAACAAATGGTTGATGTTGTGATATGTGACTGCGCATATTGCACAGTGCATGCATACTAGTGACTTCGCATATTGTACTCTTAAATTTAACTCTTAATTGCCACGAGCATAAGCATAGTGAACCTGTGTTGTCCACAGACTTCCTCGCAATGAGATGGAATGGGCTATAATCCACCATGCGGGCCCAGTGTGGGTTGGTAGATGTCACATGTCTTCGAATGTTTAGTTCTAAGACATACCAATTTCCGCACGATGTTTTATTTTGCCGTTTTGAGAGCAGTAGTGATGAAATAAATTACAAAAAGTAATGCGCCTTGCGGGTTCGAACTCACAACCACTGTTCAAAAGTCAGGACCGTTCTTTTGCCACCGCTGAAGCTTTTCACTCGCCAATTGCCGCAAACTAAAGACAAAATGAGCTATACCTATATGTTAAAATCAATCATTTAAATAAAAACATCCGTATGATAACCTCCATTTATCGTGTACTTGTGCCAATACTTTGCATTCCTCAAATTAAACTTCATTTTCAATTTAATAAGCAACTTTCTTCATTCCTTTTAATAAAAGATTATCGTGCAACAGTAAACAAAAACAAAAGGAAAACTGGAAAATAAATAAAAAAGAAAGCCACCGCAAAATTATCTTTTTCAATACTTCGCTGCGGTACGCCTACACCCCTTAATATAAATATCTTGTTGTTAGCCGAGTAAAAATAAGAAGAAAGGCAAAACAACTTCATTTCTTATTTCCTCGTGGCTTATTCAAACGATTTATTTAATAGCTGAAGAATAAACATGCAATTTTCAGCGAAGACTTTAATGGACGTTTTTATAAAGCGTACAATGGCTTTTCGAAAATTTCGAAGAAACATTTCATCTTCCAAATGCAACATTTGACTCGAGGCCAAGGAAAACAGGCGTTGGACAACAGAGTCTGCCCTGTTTCATTGTCTGTGTGACCTTAATCTGAAATTTTTTGCTGCTCGCTTGCAGCGTGAGGACATACGGATGAGTTTTAGGCATGAAACTGCCGGACGCCGCGGTGCCATACAAAAGTGCACCGCGGCAGGCATCGCGCGGGTGTACGTTGCGGGGAGGCGGGCCCCGCGCCCGCGTCGTCGTTTTGCTACGTAATAATATTATTATATTAAGTTGTCCATCGACACGACTATACATGCACATTGTTAAAATTGAACTAGCGACACTGCATAATTATAACGGCGCGACGGGGCCCGTAGAGCCCACCCGCGTATCCACGCGCGTAGACACGCGACGGTTGCTCGTCGCGGGCGCCCGCTTTACGCAGTTTCGGCCCTTAAATGTGCGGGGCCGCTGTCAGCCGCTATTCGTACAACATGTATATCTCGACCCAAATGTACGGGACCCATGCTGAAGCTTGGGTCACGTGGAGAAAGTTGTTCAGTTTGATAGTCTGTACCACATCCTCAAATATAACCTCAGTTTTTTGATAAACTCTATATAAAAGGCCCTTTAATTATTGGTTACACACATATTTTACAATTTAATGTTTTATGAATCGTGTTTTTGGTGACGTGATAACGCCGGTAGTGACGTCAAATGTTATGTGTCAAAGGAACACTTTTATTTGAAACTACCTAAAGTTTCAATAAGATGTTATTATTTTATTGTTATTGTAATATTTGCGTGAATAAAGCAAACATTACATTTAGTAAACTGATTATATTAAGGTCCAAGTTCACCAAAAAGATGACGGCCTGATTATCTAAAACAGCTGTTTAAAACACATTTTTGTACGGGAACATGTCACAGTGACAGCTGTTTTTAGATAATCAGACCGTTATATTTCGGTGAACATAATTATAAGGACCTAAGAGGGCTATCACAATTGTATTCTTATATTTAAGTTTTTTAGAGACAAACTCTCAAATACAAGAAAAACTGTGATACCCTCTTAGGGATAAAAACTAAGATGTAAACAAGGCAGATAGAGGGAAATGACGTAACACGAAACAAATGGCCGCGACAGTCACGGATGTTAGAACTGTCGTAGAAAATTGTAGAAGTTTAATAATTTTTTTAGAGCGACAAGCAGTCGTTGAATTTATTTTTTAACTATTTTCTTGGGTTTCAATCAATCTTTATAGAATAGAGATCGTCAGCAGAGGGTCTGGCCCTAACTCCACTCCGTATATTTCCATTGTGTCGTACGTGACAATAGCGCGCCGCGAATCCGCGTGACACCTGACGTGTCGCGTGACGTCACAGATTATTGGCGCGGTAAATCAACCAGATTGGACACGCTCACTTACACAATATATCACTTTCAAGCGAAATTTTAGCGTGATAGACCCTTTTTAGAGGCCATTGAAGCTGTTGCTCACCAATTTTTTGTACGATGACCCGAGTCTTGAAAGAAATGTGTCCTTTGGGAATTCTAGAGTGTATTTTATAGAGAGTGTATTGTATACTCTGTGGAAAACTTAACGTGTTCGATATCAGTTTTCTAAAACATTTTCTATATAGAACGTTCACCCGAGGCGTGTCGTTAGGGTTGATCTTAGTTTAATGTTTGTTTTTGAGTTCAAAAATGTTTTAAAGTAGTGAGAATATTTTGTGATGAAGATTTTAGTTTTATTATGGTTTACTATAGCCTGAAGGGACGTATTAAATATCACTTTAAAAAAAATATTTTTTCAAGTTAAATCGTTCCTAACAACAATATTTATAAATGCTTGAATGGTATAAATTCATTCAAAGTAGTACTTAGTAGAAACAGCAATGGGATTTATGTTGTGTAGCTGTATCAGAAACTATGTTCCGCCTCCTATTCTGCCCTTTTATCCCAAAAAGATGCAGCCAATGCGTCCTTTGCGCTGCCACCGACAACGCGGTGGAAGTAGCGAAGTTCTGGGCTAACAACATAATATATAAAAAAATCCCTCCGGAAAGCCGCAGGAGGAGGTAGATTTCGAAGAAGGTGCTGGAGCGTCCGACTATTGAAAATTTGTATAAAGAGTTGTACTTATGTGTACAATCTACAAAAAAAAATATGATTTCAAAGTCGTTGTCCTGTAATGGAAAGTTTACCCTTTTTAAATTCTCTCATAAGAGTTTAGCATGGAAACGCCCTCAAATGTTTAGTTATAATTTTTTATTTCGAAAACTATAAGTTTTATCGCTAAACTTTGAAGGTAACAATTGTAAAGAAAACAATTTGCTTTAAAAAAAAAATATTTGCGACGCTCAAAATGTTTACTGTTTCGGAGATATGATTTTTTTTCGCAAAAAAATTGGAATTTTCAACCCCCTCCCCAATTTTGGGGTTGCATCAAAAAAGTTTAAATTTAAAGATGTCCGTATTTGTACTCAGAATTATAAAAATGAGAAACGGTTCAAAAATTTTCCATAGGACAAAAGTTATGGCCAAAAAACTGATTTTAGAAAAACCGCCCCCCGCCGCCCCCCATGGACGAATTCCGCCCATTCACGAACTTAGCCTAAGTTTTGACCGTTTCGATTTTTTGGCCAAGTTTGAAAGCAATCGGTTCATAATTGCGACCTGTAGAGTGTGGCTAAATTTTGCTTGTCGCCCATATACATACGTAATCATATATATATCCCCGTAGGTGAGAGACCAATAGGTAGATTTTTTTTTTTCAAAAAATGGAAATCTACCTAAAATGTCGTGCCAGTGATACAAAGAAGAAGATTATAAAAGTAGTAGGTTTCAGCCAAGGGCGAGGTGATATCACAAACTTAGTGTAATTTTTGCTTTTGTTTGTTTGACGTTAAAATCGGCTTAACCGATGAAAAAGTCGAGACTATTAGCCTCGCTATTGTTTAATTTGTCACAGAATAACGAACTCGATTCACTACCGGTATTTAATCCGGCTACGTCACGGAAAAAAGCATTTTCCTTTGTAAAGTTGACACGCAGTTTTGAATGTGTTCAATTATTGAACTCTAACACTGATTTAAAAAATGTAGGTGAGTTTTTATGGTCGTCGGATAAAAAAATATATTTGTCCGTAAACTTCTGTGTCACGGTTTTATTATTCACGAAGAATTTTCATCTAATCTGCCTAATGAATAGGCTTGTTACCTGAAAAAATCTAATTAGTCCGTCACTTAGATTATCAAAAAATATTTGACCCGTATTTTTTCTTTTGTCACATAAACCAAAATTGACGAAGATACGACGCTTTTAAAATTCCCAATACGTCACTGTTCGGTATCATTCTTAGTGAGTTGATACCGAACAGTGACGTCACGAGCCCCCACTCCCGAGTTTTGATGCGTTTTATCTTTGTCAATATTCGTTGATTTACAAAAACAAAAAATACGTGTCTATTATTTTTCAATACTCTAATTGACGGACTAAATAGATTTGCAATTTATTGATGGTGGAAACAAGCCTATTATGTCGTATGATATTGTACAAATAAAAACGTCACAATGTTTTTTTATTCCTCCTGTTTAGACATTTTTTATAAATCATTTTTGTAGAAACTACTAACTACCTCCTATGATTTGATTTGTTTTGGTATATGTAAATAATGTCATGATTATATTTTTTTTTAATGACGATCTCATAATAAAATGAAATATTAGAAAAAAAAATATGGTGTGTTATTAAATTTAATGTAAATTATTTAAATGAGACACTGTTACTTTTATGACAGTGCATAAATGTAATATTAATAAAATACTGATCTCAAACATCACAACCATAATTGAAACGTTTTCCCATCTAAGAATGGGTAGAGTTAATTTCTGACTCAATTGAGAAATACTCGTAAAATTGAATGTGTCAAGACAAGCAATAACCTTGCTTTTAGTTGTCGGTAACAAATTGTGAAGAGTGAGAAACAAATAAAAGTATAATAATGTTACGTTTTTCCTGTATTTCGTTGATATTTCTTGGTAAAGTTATTGTAAGTTGTAAAATTGAAACTCCGATTGAAATCGTTAAAGTGACGAAATTAAACAAAAAAATCATCATCATCTACTTTGCTTGTTCCAAATATTTTCGAGTCTCCTTGGTAAGACTGATTGCCAGACTATCAGGCTTGTGTGACTATCAAACAAAGAAATTAGGTTTTGAACGCGTTTACAAAATTTCGTGTCTGTTCTATAAATCGCTAAAGACTTCTCTGCTGAGACGCCGATTCTGGCTGTAGGATCAAGTCGTGATATCACAAAAATGTATTGTCACTACAACCAAAGGTGTTTGAAAAATTTCATCTCAATCGGTTGGTAGACTGGTTTTAAATTCAGTTGCAAGATTTGACCAGTACATGCTAACAAACTAATTAACAAGGCAAGTTAAATAAAACCTTATAAATTACTAGCACTTCGCCCGCGACTTCGCCCGCAAAAATTGTGATAGCTCGGTTAATTTGCATGATATTGTTACATCGTACACGAGAACATTCGAGAAAGCACGTGATTACAGTGTGTCTACGTTGAAACTTCGAGTGCTTCCCATTATTATTAGTTCTGAAGTTAAGTAGGTACAAATTCGCAACCTAGTTAGAAAAAAACAATTTCGACCGTACGCCGAGGGCACAAAGTACCTACAATTCCTTTTGTGTTATTTTGTTAATGTTTTTTGTTGCTGTTTTTTTATGAATTTTTATCTACACGTCTTTAGATCATTCGTGAATATTTTTGTGTCTATTGACGAATATAAAAACACGACAGTCTGATTTTGGCTACACAGCAAAGCGAACGAAGTGAACTAGAAGTGCGATATCTAAGCGAATAGTGAACAGTAGTGTATTTGTGATTAAGTTTAAATTGTTTTGTGATTAATAAAGTTATTTTGTTGTTTAATCGGTAGTAATTAATTTATCTCATACACAGCTCGTAACAATATCAATATATCTAATAGCCTATGTTACTCGGTAAAGATATTGCTTGTTTGCTCAATGGTGAAAAGATTTTTGAAATGGTGTAGTAGTTTTTGAGTTAAATCGTAACAACTTCAACGGACAAGACGTGGAAAAACGAATCGCAACGGACAATATTAGAATAACGAATGGCAACAAAATTATAGCTTAAAGTTTTACGGGCAGATTGATAATTGTACCTACTTGTGCAATTTGAAAACCTGCCCGTAAAACTTCAAGTTTGAGTTAAATCGTAACAAAAACACAAACAAAACATCTAACTTTTGCCTTTTTATAATATTAGTATAGATTATTACTTCTATGTTCACGAACAACTACCGGGTATGTTGACGACAACTAGAAAAAAATATATTATATTATGAAGGACCGACACACATCAACCATCCGGATGGTTGACGTGTGTCGGGCATGCCACCTTTCGGGTGAGTCCACTATTTTATTCTGTCACATTATTTCTGGTTGTTCTCGTCTGGCTAACGGCGAGTACTTGCACAGGCACAACCAAGTAGCCAGGATTACTCACCAGCAACTTGCTTACTTGCCAATAAAATTTTTGCCTCTTTAAAATATTAGTATAGATTATTACTTATTATTATCGTTAAAGAAACATACGTCAATTTTACAACAAAGTCAGAACATGTGAGGGCTAAATAAAACTAGCAATCCTATGCTAAGTAGGTACAAACACATGGAAACAACCTAATATTGTATACAGAGTGTTTCGAAACAGTTTCATGAAATGGAGTGTTAGGTTAGAGCATTGTGACAGCAGTTTTTCATTAAAGCCAGGAAACGGCCCACGGCTTTACCGAGAATAGCTACGAAGGCGTTTAATCATAATGTTGTTCTGTTTACTTACTCTGGATAATTATTTCTTGAATAACAAAGAAATAGACGCTAAACGAGTGGCAGAAAAGTCATTATCATCATCATCATCTCAGCCGAAAGACGTCCACTGCTGGACATAAGCCTCCCCCAAGTGTCGCCACATTGACCAGTTCCATATATTATGTGACTCGCATCCAGCGGATTCCCGCAACCTTCGCCAAGTCATCGGTCCACCTAGTTGGAGGTCTCCCAACGCAACGACTTCCGGTTTGCGGTCGCAACTCCAGAACTTTTCGTTCGACCATCCGTACTGCGAGCTATGTGCTCTGCCCTCTGCCACTGAGTGACATGTAACTGTTGGAATTTGAATTTTAGAATGTACTCGTAGTTCATTTTGGAAAGTGGTGGTGGCGGTTTCAAGTACGAACTCAAGTCACGCACCCCTGATTTCTCGGATTCGTGTGCGTATTGTATAATTATCACTTGTTTCGGTGAAGGAAAATATCATGAGGAAACAAGCATGCTTGAGAAATATTTCTCGACGGCATGTAAAACCAAGTCAGAGGCCAATGGGTGGCATAAAAATTCTGACACAGTTATTGCATTGATAAATAAAAAAACCGACACATAGGGTCGTAATTTGAAGAAGAAAAAAATTAATGACCATTTTATGGTGGCGGCCATCTTGGATTTGAAATTTACTGTAGCTTATAGTATTCTGCTAGCCAAGCCCTTTCATTTGATACCCATATTGAGGGAGTTGTTGAATAAAAATGTAATCCGCCCGTTTGTAGGGGCGGCCTTCTCAGACTGATTTTTATCAAATATAGCTAAGAACACTCCCGACCTTTCAAACAAAGTAAACAAAATCAACATCGGTTCACCCGTTCGGGAGCTACAATGCCACAGACACACACACACAGACATGTCAAACGTAGAACACCCCGTCGTTATTGCGTCGGGGGTTAATGAAATAAGAAAAGTCTATTTACACCAATTCTTCACATCTGGCACAGACCCATCGAAGTAACAACCAACCTCATAAGGAAAAACCTTGAAGGCAAGTAACGTCCATCAACACATCTAGAACCTTCGAACCTAATTTACAAAGTAACCCTTACTTAAAGGTGTCATCACTTCCCCAAATTACAAAGGGCTGATGTAATCAATTCTGGACTTTTCCTTTATATCTTCAGTCAATAGAATGGAGGACCAATCCTATTGTCCCAGTCATAAAGGAATGTATTGCACGATAATTATGTGGGAATTCTTTCACCCCTTTTCTGGGGGCTTTCATTATTCAGATGGCTTTACCTTAGCTGTTGCTATGTCAAAAATCTCAGGTTTGTGAAACGTAACCAGTTATTTTCTTGTATATTGTAGATACGCAGTATGCCAGATATTTGATGTGTTGATCAAAGCATTGTCTCCTCATCACATGCCCATACCCAGATAGGCGAAGGACATTGATTATCTTGGTATGGGCAAGTGATGAGGAGGAAGGAATCGCATGACGAAAAGAGTGTGAGGGGGAGATGAAGACCAAAGACATGATGGATGGATTGTGTAATGTAATAAAAACGATGTCAATGTAGACCCCAATTAACATGGAACAGGGCCAGGGAGAGGATGATCTCAGCGCTGTCTAGAAAAGCTTTTGTAACCGGCGCAGTCGGTTGGAAGGAAAAAGGCGATAAAAATAGAGCAACGATAAAATAGTCAAATAGATAAGCAGTATGCACCGAGCAATCAACAATTTAGAAGATTGCAAAACTTGGAGATGCGTCGAATGTGGTTGCGATCAAGCGTTGAGGGAACGATGAAGAAGAAGATTTTTAGTTCTTGTTGTTTCTAATGTTTGCCAGTTTTGATTGGTAGGCTAAAATTTAAAACGCACAAAAAAAAGAAGGAGTATTCATCTACTTTGAAGGAGTATCCATCTACTTTGTTGATCCTCAAAATAAGAACATATTAATCCTACGCAACAGTATGCAAACAACACTTTTTTTACATTCTGATGTTCCAAAAACATCAACAAACAAACAAACCCAAACACACTTAACTTTTTTGTACACCGTACTGACTACACACGTTATTTTGCATTGTTACTTTTGTTGACCGTACTCGTGTAGCGGTAGCGTAAGGATTACGTCCGTGATGAATGAAACGCACCATTTTGTCACAGAATAGATAGAAACAGAAGGTCAGCTCAAACCAACTATTGTAAAGCCGGTAGCTTTCTTAAATCATCGGTGGTTTTTTATTCAATTGCATAAAGCCCTCATACAATGATTTCATCATTTAGTTCGCACGGAGTACTAAATTATGAAATCATTCTGTCAATCATACGCTTGCACACTGTTGCTTTCGTACGGCAGTGGCGTTCTGAAACAAAGGCCTGTCGCAATTAAGTGCCCTCGCATTCGATGTATGCTGTATATGTCATCTGTCTAGACTTTTTACAACTATGTTGGGGTCGGTTCCATGTCCAACCGAATGAACTTGAATGCCAGCATTTTAAAATGGCATATCTGACCTTTAAAACAAAGTAACTGGGTAATACGATACGCATTGGTAAGACAAATACAACACCCCTTCGATGATACGGCCATTATAGTACACGGAAATAACTGGTCCCAGGTGAAAAATAATGCTGAAGAATCCCTGAAAATAGTCATGGAATGGCTTCGCAAAAATCTCCTTACCCTGAACCTACAAAAATCAAACTTCATTCCATTTTCTATCCATGCTAGCACGAAACCCCCAAGAATTTACTCAATTAGAGCTCACACCTGCCTGGACACTGCCACATGCTCTTGTACAGCGCTCCCCTCAGTAACATCGGTAAAATATTTGGGCGTAATAATCGATGATGGGTTGAAATGGAACAACCATATAGAGTCTACTGCCAGCAAAGTCAGGAAAACAATCCATCTATTCAAGACATTAAGGCATTCTGGTGACTTAGAGACCCTAAAAATGGTCTACACTGCACTTTG
This sequence comes from Xestia ashworthii, assembly GCA_950022955.1. NCBI lineage: Eukaryota > Metazoa > Arthropoda > Insecta > Lepidoptera > Noctuidae > Xestia > Xestia ashworthii. The sequence continues at coordinate 6,717,641 of OX465558.1, read as the reverse complement.
CCAGTCCATCATCGGCTACTGTATTCTGGCTTGGGGTGGATCATCCAAAACAAAGTTCCTTGAGCTGGAGCGTGCGCAAAGAGCAGTACTTAAGGTTATGTCACAAAAGCCTTATCGCTATCCGACTCATAACCTTTACACCGAGCTCAAACTTTTAACCGTGAGACAGTTATTTGTACTCAGATCCACCCTTTGGAAACATAGCCAAGTCCCTCTCCCAGACGCAAACAAACGCGGTCAGAGAATAGTCTGCCCAATTCCTGCTCATAGAACTGCCTTCGCCAGAAAACAGCAGTATGTGCTGAGCTCTCTTGTCTTCAGAAATATTTGTAAGACCACCCAAATAGCAAGGCTAAGCAAGCACGAAGCAAAGACTAAGCTGAAAGACATGTTGTACCTCTTAGACTACGCTCAAACTGAGGAACTATTAACTACTCACACATAACTCACAATATTCCATACAAAACGTGTAACACAGTCTGTACACCAAACAAACAATTGGTTCTTCCGTCTTACACCTGACACTACAATACTCACATACTTAGGCTATTCATATCTTACTCACATAATACAAAGATACACCCATCTCCCAGTCACACACACACACACACGCACACACACACACACACACACACACACACACACGCACACACACACACACACACACTCACACAAAGCAAAAAATCATACGATTTCCAGACACACATACAGTATCCACCACACAGCAATTTTATACTTTTCAAATTTAACTTTTAAATGTCACCTTAAATTTAAGTTTCTTGGTCATTTTTTTATTTTATTTTATTTTTTAAACTTTTGTTATGGATTACAAATTTATTTTCTTTTTTCTGTAAAACACTACATAATAATGTACTCTATAAAATAATATCAGCTTACCAGCTCTCAATTTCCATAAGGTACATAGTGTCCAAGTGGCAGTAGAACACTGACCCCTAAGTCACAGGTTTTCCTAGTTTAGGAGTCAGGGTTTCATTTTTTGTACGCCTTTACTATTTGTAAACTTTGCTAGATATTAAGCATTTGTGTGTAAGGATTTGTATCAATAAAGTATTATTATTATTATTATATAATTATTTTATCAATCCCATCCACGGTCCAACTGCAGCACGCGTAGTTTAAACCTTTCAATCGATTTGTGCAGCTGTTTTTTGTCTAAATTGTTTTTCTGTAGGAAGGTTTACGATCCTTGTATGGAGTGAACCTTCTATATTAATTGTATTCTTAGCCATTTTGGGGTTAGTGATATTAATCCTCAACTAATGAAGCGTGTCATTTCTTACGCTGTTGATATATTGCTGTGATAATAATATAGGGATGGGTGGCATTACCGTATTGATAGGTGAGGTAACTTTTCGGTTTAGCCCGAAATACCTCAGATTAATGATGGGGAATTTTATTGGGAAGATAAAGAGGTGTCCGTAAATACTAATTGGTATTAAACACCTCGTGGTAAAGGTACTACTGAGGTATCAATTTTTTTTTAGAATACAGTTTACAATGTCATTTGATTACCATTGAACTCTAATAAAATCTCTTTTTCTGTCTAGATTTAAGTTTTTATTGAGTAGATTTGTTTTATTTTTAAATTACACAATTTTTTTTTGTTGTGTGCACCTACGGCATGTGCCGATTTAATGTTTTCTTTCTTTATTTCTTATATATATTAAAGGATGATCTATGTGTCCTTCACACATTTGGGAGCCGCCTAGGATTCCAATAGGCTACAACAATCAGAACTGTTGCTAGTCGAAAATAAACTATTTCCTCCACCGCTGCAGCGCTTTTGATTCTTCTTGAAATATAGGGCATAAATTATCACAACACATGCAACTTTAATTAATTTCTGGATCCTTTACAGAAAACACGGAATGTAAATTATACCGTTGTGTTTTTTTTACTAGCTGCATTAAAGATTGTTTGACGTTTGACTCAAAAGTTCGACTGTCTTCGACTTCCACATCGAGCGGGTGTACTCGCCTATCCGTATCCCTCTGAGATGTTTTATACCTACGTGTTATCGATAAAACACATAATTTGAATCGCAATCAGCTAGGCTAGGTCCCTTACCATAGTGTTTCATCCCTATTAACTATTAACATACCACCTATTTACGTCCCACCTTATTGAGAATATCTTTACAAATAAATAAATTTTGTATCTGCTTGTAATTTCGAAATAATAGCTTTTACTGTATACATTTGAAAGTACGTAAGTAAGTATACGGTACTTATAATAAAGTATTTTTTTTTTGTATTTCCGCCTTTTGCTTAATCTTCGAAATTGCAGTATCTTACTGGCAGATACCTAGCTGTTATCATAAGGAATAACTTTCGCACAATTTACTCTTATTTACTAAAAAATATTAGAGTTCGGTGCAAAAAAAAACCAAATAGGGAATTTACATAAAGAAGTTATATTTTACAATAATTTCTCGTGGCCGAAGGCCGTGGGAAACTGCTAGTTCTAAATAATTTAAGACGCTCTGAAGCGTAGGTGTGGAGACTATTTACTAGTAGGTAAGTAAATAGTCCACATTACACCCTCTATTAGTAAATACAGGGTGTAAACCACCTCATCACGAAGCCGTCAACCAAGCATTCTGTACATCAAACTAAGTAACTTTACGCTAAAATTATTGCTGGGAATCAACTTTTTTATGGGGGTTAAAAATCACGTTTTGTGGTATAACTCAATGTAACGCGCTCAAAACATTGTGCTAATGGATGGATTGAATAGTACGGGGTTTGTGAAGGTATTTAAAGTAATAATTTTGCAATAAAAACAAGTACTGTAAAAAAAAAAACTTGTTAAGAAGTTGTAACTTTGACCCCCAATATCTCCGTAACTAGCAGGTTCCCAGGTACGGTGTTGAACAAAAAAAATATCGAAATGACGAGGAAAACAAGTGCCTTTCGGCTTCGTTAAGAGGTGTTTTACACCCCGTATATTGCTAGATTAACTAGTTGAATATTAATCAGGCTTTAGTGGACTATGTAAGTGTACTTTATGTCTTAAATGCGTGGGTGTATGGAACTTAATTTATTGACAGTGAGTTGTTGAGGTAATGTAACTTAATTAAGATCTAGTTAGCGAAGTTTCTATCAGAAGTTAAATATGAGATTGATATTACTGCCGGTTGTATGTTGTTCAAATAGTTTTGGTGCTGGAACTTTGAGCACTTATTAATGTCCAAAATATAATATTAACAGAGTTTCTTTTTGTGACATGAAAAAACTTTATTTTAATTGAATTAAGTATGTATGTCATCGAAAAATTGTCAAACACGTTAAATTGTAATCTCTCTAGCGAGGTTGTAAACTCTCGAAATATTGTCAACTGAACATACTGCTTACAATATAACGAATTACTTTTCGGTAGATTGTAATCTATCGAAGTTAAAGCGTAATATTGTGAAATGCATGCGACGGAAGTATCTCTGCCCCCATAATCGGGACTTGGGGAACCCCCACGTTAGGTTAGTTAGGTTCCTTTAATCCCTGCACTCAAATAGGGGCCCCGCGTAGCGGGGCTCCGTCGACTACGCTTTTTAAGGGAATATAAAGTGTTTTGAGGTCAGGTTATATTAATCAGTATTTCTCAGGAATGGTACATTATCTTTTCATGAGAGTGGTACCATTGGGGAGGTCCCTCTTCCTCTCCTTCCCTCCCTTTCCTCCACACCGCGCGAGTTGACTTACATAGCATGCATTTCACAATATTACGATTTCACTTCGATAGATTACAATCTACCGAAAAATAATGCGTTTTATTGTAAGCAGTATGTTTGTTTGACAATATTTCGAGAATTTACAATCTCTCTAGTTATTTTATAGTCTAACGTGTTTGACAATTTTACGGTGGCAATTGCTGTCAACTGCTAATGTACCCAAGAGACTTGTGGCTTTTTAACATTTAAACAAATACCTACCCTGTCTACCTATTTATGTAATACTAGCTGTTACCCGCGACTTCGTCCGCGTGAACCACTTTTGTCACCTAGGGGTATAAAAGTAGCCTACGACTTGTTGTCTGGCCTACAAAATACACAATTTTTTATTTATTTTTTATTTTTAAAGATGATGATGATGATGGTGATTTACTTATTTATTCACCTATGATGATGTAGAGTAAACCTAACCAAGAGTAAACCTTAGTTGCCATTAAATCGCGCATTTGTCCTGATACCCCAATAATCCTTTACAAAAGTCGAATCCGCCATCTTCTGGATGTCATAATAAATACCATATTCGTAATCAGCACCCCTGATAATCTCGGAAGCGACACCCATAATGATTTTTAATTTTTATTCCAACCCCATTGCGACCCAAATGGGGATGATGGAATTTCAGGTCCGCCACATGAAATCTTAAAATCATTGCTTTTGTAATACACCCAACCCGATACACAATACAAACAACACCCAGGTTGATTTTCAGACTTTGTCACGCCATTTCTCCATATTAGGGGTTGAATTCTGAACAAAGCTGAAACAAATGTTCATTTATCGATAGGAGTACTCCTGTTAAGTTTCAAATAAAACTAACAAATCTTGTTTCCCCATTCAAACTTTGGAGCCCCGTTTCACCCCTTTGGATGACGAATTTTGTAAATTTTTTCTAACTGCACCCCAAGACTACATAGGAAACCTATTTGCCAATTTTGGAATCTGTAGACCCAGCGGTTTGGGCTGTGCATTGATTTTTAGACTTTGTTACCCCATTTCCCCTCTTAGGGTTTGAATTTTGAAAAACCCGAAACCCGAAACTCCTCATTTATCAATAGGAGTACTCCTGTGAAGTTTCGAATTAAATTGTAGTGTGTAAGTAATGGTAAGCATGTATGTAGAAAGCCTTATTTAAAGTGCTTCTTCAGCAATACTATTTTATTACAAATTGTAAGTATTTTAATACACATTAAACCAGACCATGAAACCAGTGCTCATATCACTGTAATTACCGAACTGCAACGACCCTGCCAGTGCTCATGTCACTGTAATTACCGAACTGCAACGACCCTGCCAGTGCTCATGCCACTGTAATTACCGAACTGCAACGACTCTGCCAGCCCTCATGTCACTCTACCATACTGCAATGGCTATGCCAGTCCTCGTGTCACTCTAACATACTGCAACGACCTTCAACCATCTTCAATTTTTGGAACGTCGCACCGACCTTCGATATATTAACAATTTGGGACATCGAAAGACTATGGGAACTACGCAAAGCAAGGAGCAAGTAGTTATTGCGCAGTCTGCAGCTGGAAGCAACCACGCACAAGCGACGGCGGAACACCTTCGGACGAACAACATTCTTCTGTCCATAATATGCGCCTGTATGCTGTTGGCGGTACTGATCCGATTCTTCTGCCTGTACAAGCGATGCCACACCAACTGGATGCAGAAGCAGATGAGGAGTGAAGCCTTGGAGCGAGTCCTGTCCCGTGTCAGCTACCGACGTCACAAGGAACTCAGAGAGCGTGAGAATCAAGAAAGTAATGCGTAAGCGTGACCACCAAGTAAGTTGCAATTAATACCCACGCGCGTCTCATTTCTTATGTTTTATTGAGTAAAATCACCTAGGTACTTGTTTTGTGTAATTTTAGTTTAGTGTAAATTTAAATATTTCATTGGATTATGACTATAGAAATAGAATTAGCAGATATTTATAAGCAATTAAAACATTGTACGGATTATATTTCTAAGTTAGGTCCTGCAAGAAGAGTAGGTAGTAATTACGAGAGTAAAATTTTAGAAGCTAAGAGCTTATATGTGTCATTTCAAAATGTTTTAAGTAGTTTGCCTAAAGAAGTGTCTAAAGAATTATTATTTCTGTGTTCATGCATAAACAAATGCTATGATAAAATTTTGAAATTTGAGGCGGAATCCAGCACGAGTCAAAGTCAAAATAAAACAGCAACAATGTCAGAAACAGGAGAAAGGTGAAGGGGAGTCTAATCTGGTTTAAGTCCGCCTCTGTACATTTGTGCTTGAAGTGTTAAATAAATAAACTTTGGAGCCTCGTTTCACCCCTTTAGATGGTGAGTTTTGAAAAATCCTTTCTTAGTGCACCCTAAGACCAAGTAAGAAGACCAAGGAACCTACTTGCCAATTTTGGAATTTGTAGACCCAGCGGTTTGGGCTGTGCGTTGATATATCACCCAGTCAGTCATAAAAATTCACAGCTCCTCCCTCGTAGGTGATAGCGTGATAATATGTAGCCTATATGTTGACCCGACCTCTTATATTACATTCATGTAAAATTTGAAGTAAATCCATGAAGTACTTTTTGAGTTTAGCCCGGACATACATACAGACAAACAGACAAAAATTCTAAAAACTATATTTTTGGCTTCGATATTGATTGTATATTGTATATTATATATTGTATGATCACGCCCCAAGTATTCTTTTTAAAAAATATGAAAGAACCACTCACTCATTGGCCGCGGCAGTGCACATCCCAAGGGATGAGAATTTCTTCTCATTCCTAAAGGAAGGACACTGCCGCGCCCGGGGTGCACCGGCCCAGCAGCTGCTTTTTCCTCCAGACGTATCGAGAGGAACCAGCAGCTGCCAGGCACACGTGGAGGACTTCTGGCATCGCACCTCTGCTGATAAGGTCCTGGGTTTGATTTCCGGGTCGGGGAAAATAGGTTGGGTTTTTCCATTAGGATTTTTTTTTCAGTAGCAGTCACTGAGTCTGGATTTTTGACAGGTTGATGGCATTATGTATGCTTACCCAATATTACATGGGACTTAAACATAGCAGGCGAAATATGGGTGTACTAATATTGAAAAATTTCTAAACATAACAATTCCAGATGAGAACATTTTCTTGTTTCATACTTTTTAGAGCATGATATCTCAGTAGTCCGGTTTTAGTTATAGAATTTTAATATTACAAGAGAATCGAATACAATACTTACTTTAGACTAAAGCAAAAGATGAATCAAAGTATGAAAGCACTTAAAATACCTCGAAATACACCATACGAATGGCTTATCCACCGCTTATGCACTATTGTTCAGTACAGTGTATTCAGCCACAAAGCATACTTCCATTAGACTACACTAAAATCAGGGGTAACCAAACAACCAAGAATACTAGAATAGCTCGAATCCCCTGCACTTTGGGTTCCGTACAGTATTATTTAACGTTACGCAAACGTTTATGCACTCTCTTTGCTATAGTGTTTGTCGAAAGTCGTTTTTAAAAGCTCTCACGATATCACCAGAAGTCTAAACTTCACTCTTGAAGTCTCAAAGAGACTGCAATGTTTACCGAAGAAATTTTGGAGGACCGTGTATTTTAAATGAAATACTTTGTGTTATTATTTTGTTTGCCGTCTTAAATTGAAGAAAAAGGAAGTTAATGCTGTTAGGTTTGAAAGCTCTGTCGTGTGTTCTGTCTTTGAGGATTTTGAGGTCTTATTTTTCCAAGTATTTTATGGATCCTATTATGTTCTTTGCGAAATGCTGGTAGGTTAAATAGAATAAAGAATTTGACTCGGGAGGATCTCGTTGCTAAATAATATGAGCCGCACGGGTTAAGACGCATTTCCAAAGGTCGGTCTATCGATGGGCGACCATAATTACATACCCAGTTCCCTCCGTGACTCAGAAAGCACGTCAGGCTGTTGGTACTGGCTGTCATTTGTGATGCCATTTGTATTGTGATGGCTGTTACAGAAATTGTTTGCAAAGTCAAAGTGGTACTTTAAAATATTGGTCGGTGTAGGTATTCTAAGTCAAATTATCATCATCACCATTTCTGCCGAAAAACGTCCTCTGGTGGTCATAAGCCTCCCCCAAGTGTCGCCACATTGACAAGTCCCGTGCGACTCGCATCCAGCGGATTCCTGCAAACCTTCACCAGGTCCTTTTTCGGATAGGAATTTGTAGTCGAAATCACTTTAGCTAAAATACTGCTTTTAAGCAAAGCAACTATGTCATCCCAAGTAGAAGCTTGATCCCTAATCTGAATCAATGAAGAGCATCGTCTGTAAATAGCTCATAGGCAAAAGAAAGCATTTGTTCGCAAGGTATTGCTCTGCTCAGAAAAAAATCTTCCATGCGGTACGTATGGGTATACCTTTGCCCAAGTCTTTGGGGATTTAATACGTGATGTTCTGTTACTTCTTAGCCATTGTAAAATCAATCATTTTGGTCGTAAATAAACATATAAATTCAGGTTACTTTGAAACAAAACTTCAAATACACTCTTGTATAAAACAATTCAATTTGCGTCACCAATTATTTCAGTTTTCAGCCAAAACACTTGAACCGAGAATGAACGTGTAATAAATTAATTACTAATCACATTAAACCGTTGAGCCCGCTCCTATTGGCGGCTTGCCATTGTTTCTCTTTTTGTTCTGTTATCCACAAAAAGGAAAATACAAGACAAATGTTGGGACCATTACACTCGTGTTTATCCGTAGGTACCTAATGTTGTATAACCACATTTGGGCGATAACGAAGTCAAGAGAGTGGGTTTTTTTCTTCTTCTAATTATCAAGGCTATTTGTGTAGCACATTGCCAGTGCGGTCTTTTGCTACTTTATTTATGCTGGGTTAAATAAAATTTCCTGTTGATCTAGGCAAGATACTATGCGCTTTGTTAATTTGTTGATGACCTTTTGCCGTTTGCCTTGCGACAAATAAATATTTTCTATAATTGACCAATAGAAAAAGCGATTCTTGAGCTCAAAAAAACAATTTGTTCGGTCGTAACTGAAGTGTGGTGTAATAATCATATTATAAACACGAAAGTTTGTGAGTATGTAATGATGTTTGGATATCTGAATGTTTGGTACCGTTTAACGCAAAAACTACAGACCAGATTTGGGTAAATTTTGGCATAAAGAGAATTTATAACCTGTATATAATTAGTAGAGTATTTTTTTTATCCCGGTAGCACTGTCCTGTGGGACAATTACCGAACTCCATGCGGGCGGAGCCGCGGGCATAAACTAATAGGAAGTTATAAAAGACCAAAACATAAACTCTTGGGAAAAAAACTTTTTTGCAAAAAATAAAACCGACTTCAAAAAAAAAACAAAAAAGTGAAAAATAACTTTAGCTTCTGAAGTCGGTGACGTTCGTATGATTGATTTAATTTTTTGTCACCGACTTCAGAAGCTAAAGTTATTTTTCACTTTTTTTTTTTTTTTTTTGAAGTCGGTTTTATTTTTTGCAAAAAAGTTTTATTTTTCACTTTTTAGTGGTTCACATGTTCTTGGTACACATGGAAAGTTCATACCGTTACAATTACAACAAGCCCAAACACGACTAGGCTGCCCTGATAACAAAGAATGCAGTAATCGACATTTTTGAGATTTTCACTTTTTTCCAGAAATGGCATCCCAAGAGGTTCATGTACATGAAAAAAATATGTTTTCGTAAAAAAAATTACTCGAAGTATGTTTTTTATGCAATGATTTTCGCCGTACTTGCATAAAAACTGCTTCAATGATAAGAAAAAACGCAGTATTAAGCATGCCCTAAGAAAGAATGCAGTACTTGCAAGAATACCCTAAAACAGAATGCAGTAATATCCACTACTTTATTATTTTGTTTTAAATTCAGTAGACAAAAAGCTAAATTAAAACGCAGTACTCCACATTACTGCATTTAAGTGTAGTAACGTGGAGTATGAAAGGCTTGCGAAGTCGTAGCAGTACGATCCATTGCCGCGGTTTGTCATAGTAAATCAGTTCGACGACGTCATTCGGTGGAGTAATTACTAAAAAATAATGCAGTAATCGACTAATGTGCTAAGACATAATGCAGTAAACGCGCAAGTGCTGCATTTAGTTTTAGTATCCTGTGACCCGGAAACGACCTGATACTAAACCAAAACGCAGTAATACGTATTATAATTGCATATATTAGTAAATTAAATAAAGGAAAATTATCTTGTAAAAGCTTCATTTTTTCCGAATTTTTAGATACATATTATCTACACTTCTACACTAATATTATAAAGAGGAAAACTTTGTTTGTTTGTTTGTTTGGTTGTAATGAATAGGCTTAAAAACTACTGGACCGTTTTTAAAAATTCTTTCACCATTCGAAAGCTACATTATCCACGAGTAACATAGGATATATTTTATCCCCGTACACCCACGGGAACGGGAACTATGCGGGTGAAACCGCGGGACGTCCGCTAGTTACCAATAAAATACGAACATCTTGCTCAGATGATATGAAATATGTTTTCTGCGTTTATCTTGTAACCGCCATTTTGCGATTACTGCATTCTTAGTTATGACGGCAGTAGGATACATTGTCTCATTATGGAGTTCCGTGACTCTTGGCTTCATCATCAGATCTGATGGTAGAATGGTTCTGATCAAACGCAAATGCTTCACTTGTTGTAGAAAATACCAAAATTGCTGTACGTTATCCTATAAAATTTGAAGAGTTCCCTCGATTTCGCCAAGATTCCATCATCAGATCCCGACTTGGTGACTATGGGACCATTTGGAAAGTATACCCTTTCCAACAAAAAAAGATTTTTTCAAATCGGTTGGCAAGCGACGGAGTTATGCGCGAACAAACATAAAAAAAAAAATAGAAACATCCGAATTGAGAACCTCCTCCTTTTTTAGAAGTCGGTTAAAAATTCAGGTTTCGTGCACTCTAATGCACCAATTTTCAAACAACACTCGATTATGCACGATTATGTTTTAAGATCTTCAAAAAAATGTATCCGAAAACAATATTTTTGCAACAACCAATCGATAAAAACCAACCATAAAATTGTTAATCCTAAAATCAAACAGTTTACAATTTGAATAATTTTTCACCACAGTTCCCTCAATGTTTATTAGTGTAACTTTCCCGGAAAACGTAAACAAACGGCCTAAAAAGGGTTTTTTGGCAAAACACGCGCTTTTGATACGTAAAATTAACGGGAGTTTGTTCAAATGTTCAGCAATATTTCGTAAAGTGATTGTTCACCCGAATGATACGATGCAGTTTAGTTTCAAATGGAATACAATAGTATGATAGAATTATTAATTACCTGCACAATATCTAATGTGTCATATTATTGATTATCTGCACAATTTCTACAAATATTTGAACTGTAGTTGATAAATGTCGTGTATTCGAAACAAATGAATTTTTCATACGGGATTGTAGAACAATTTTGTAATTCGTTTATTGTAATGATGTTTAATCAATACACATCTGCCTAGCCTTTTTCCAACTATGTTGAATGCCATTTTATATGGACAGCTAGTAGGTATTGGGTAATACGATACATCTTGTTAAGACTGGTTGTTAGAGTTTCGGGCCTCTGACTACCTATAACGACGAAGAATCAATAAACAATATAATTTTATCATAAATATATGACAACATTATCAATTAAAAATCTTTTCTAGCTTGCATTGTTTAAGGATGAAGTAGAATGGTTCCAATGATCGATTGTGATATAAAATTCCATTAAAATACGAAGGATTTTGTAGGAAGTTAGTGTTCTAATACTGCTTTTTACGTTTGTAAGATTCGACATCACACCACCGTTTGCATACAATGCCCTTGGCCACACGGCCAAGGCCATTGTCAATATTATTATAATTGTGTAGTACAGTTACCCCACAGAAAATCAAATGTAGGTAAGTACAATCTAGAACTACAATACTAAAAAAACAGTACAAAAAATGAATAACAGAAATCAAGGGTTTTTGTACAGCCATAACAGAAAAGTTTGAAATGGCGCCCAACCAACAAAGAAAAATTCTCGAAATTTTTCTTTCATTGTTATACCCAGATTTTTTAGTAGGTACATTAATAAGTATTAGACCAGTTCGTGATATTGCTAGCCTAGGCTTAAAGACCGTATACGTCACTGTGACGTGGCCTCAAGTGTAATATATCTCGAGTTGATAAAATTTTGGAGCTTTGCCTAATGCCGAGAGCAAAAGGCGTCTGTTTGGTAGGAACAGTTTAATTTAGATGAGTCTGGTGGTGTTATTGTTAATATTCTTATACTATAACTTTTATTTATGGTTTTCTTTTTCGGATCGAATGATGTTAAAAAGGTTATTTTTTCGAACTTAAGTCGATTCATCCCGGGTTCGATTCCCGAGTGTGGCAAGCGGATTTTCTAAAATCTGTGAATGCAGATTTGTTTCTTTTTCAAAACAAAGGAATGTTTCCTTTGAGTAAAATTTGCTATCTGCAGTATTTCGAGTACTTTCCTTCTAGGTGGCATTGAAAAATTCCACCCTGTATACTATTATTATAAAGCTGAAGAGTTTGTTTGTTTGGTTGAACGCGTTAATCTCAGGAACTACTACTGGTTGGAATTGAAAAAATAAATTTGTGTTTGGTAAATTTAAAATTGAGTAAAAATACAGGCTACATATATAAATAACATCACGCTTCGAATAATAGGAGCAGAGCATAAATGAAAAATGTTGCAAACACGGGGAAAACTTATTTCTTTTGTGAATTTTTTCTCTCTTATGTGACGCAGACGATGCGTGGATCATCTGGTTTTGTTATTGCTGGCGTTGAATTGCAAAAGAACAGAATTAATAAGATTAATTCTTAACGCTTGTAATTTCTGAAGGGTTAGGCAGAGGTGTATCTTATAAACCCACATTTCGGCAGTTATGTTTAAGAGGCCTGCGGAGCATGCGAATTTCATACAAACGTAATACCAAAATAATATTTGTGAATCAAACCTTTATTCTTAAGGTATGTAACGTTACATTTTCCTGGACAGGAAAATGTAAGGTCGCATTGGGATAAGATAAAAAGAAAAATGGCAAGGGGGTAGAAATTTATTAATTTAGGGAAGCCGAGGTAACGTGGTGACAAGGGTCCAGGTTCAGGTCCAAAGCTCGCAGCTGGCAGAAACCGCTCGCCGCAGTGACAGGCTCGCTCGCAGACGCCAATCTTGGAGGATTCGAGGGTCGAGGATCACCCGCTGTCAGTGTCCAAGTTCTTAGTAGTAGGAGTGGCAGCAGTAGTAGCAGCAGTAGCAGTAGTAGCAGCAGTAGTAGTAGTAGCTTTTCATGAATGACAGGTCTTCAATATGACGCCGCCGACTTATTGACCACATCAGATAGTTCTGAGAAATTTCCAGCTTGTTGCCGGCTCGAGGACCAAACGCAGACTGAATTTTCAGGCTCGGCTTCCCGTCACCTCGCAATTATGAATTTTATACTGTTCTAGAACATAGAAGAATAAAATGGTTACAAAGAAGGTCTAACATCAAATGTATAAAACCTATAATTCCTAGTTCCAGCAATAAATTAAAAGAAAACTAGCTTGTCATTGTCATTATCTGACATCACAAAAGTAAACAAAGAGTGAAACGACTAAAACATACAGAAAAGCTTTAGATAATTAAGAATTACAAGGCGAAAAGGCATGCTAAGCCTTAGACCGTCATACATTACGTTCTTTTCGAACAACTGCATAGCTTTTATACAGTTATTAAAGCTATGCAGTTGTTCGAAAAGAACGTATGATAAAATTTTAGATTACAGTAATCAAAAACGTAAGTACAAAAACACAATCATTACAGGTAGCGTGTATTTATTTTGATTGGATTACATAAATAGGTATATATGTAATATATATATATATATATATATATTTTTTCCTTTCAAAATTTTTATTTAGGAACATAGATATTCTATAATACAATCGAAATATATATACACTACCTTAAGAATATGATTTTCATATTATATTGATATATATATACGTTTGTATGAAAAACGCATGCTCCGCCGGCCCCTTAAGTCTCATGCAATAGGCATACCTATTGTCATCACGAACAAGGGCACAAATCCAGACTCCGTGGTTGCTACTGGGAAATTCCTGATGGAAATACCAAATAAGACTTAGATAGGCTCTTGGTCAGGTATCAGGTATCTTATTCTTGACATGAATACACATAGAACATATTTTAAGTAATGAAGTATTTTTATTTTATTGTTTCGTGCGCAACTACGTACTATTTTTCGATTAAATATACACAAGTTCTTATATTTATGATAAGGTAAAAAAAAAAACCTTTCAACAACCTTCACAAGGACATAAACACTATTGAGACACGTCTCAAAGGACCACAAACAGCACTAAATCTCAACCAAAACTTCAGAAACAGACCTAGAATACTCCTTAGTCATAAACTCTCCGTATTCAGCCGTCTGGTCATGCTACATCGCGTGTCATCAGACCTCTGCCGCGATAGTGTCACCGGGTAATAATATATCATAATCCTCAAATCACGTCGGCACCGCTATTCGCTGCAGCCCCCCATTTGTTACTGGCGACATTATCATTGTCCACCACTGACCTCATATTCGGACGTCATTTGTCAGCCCGTATAGCCGGCCGTTGACTATTTCACATGTACTTATGGTCGGACTTACGGATGTGGCGTGTGGGGCGCTTGTTGGTAGTTGCTGATTGGAATCGAGGTTGTAATGTGGTTTTATACCTTGAAGTGAATGCGATTATTTGTATTTACCACTCAGTTTTTTATTCTTCTTCTTTATCGTGTGCCTAACCTGCTGTCTGAGTTTTTATGCCGTCATGCGCCTATAAGTTGGCTTTACATGTCTTCGAGGAATAGTCTCTCAGGCATGCTGGTTTACTCCATCAAAGCAAAGGTTTTAAAGAGGTCCATGGGCGTCTGAAAAAAAACCTCTGACATGAGATTAGGCATTAATCACACATTAAAGATACAAAGATCGAAACAAGTGTTTTTTATACGAGTATAATACGCAAAGAATCCGAAAAGTCAGAGGTGCGTACCTTAGGAAGTAGAACAATCTTCACATCCCTGTTTAGATTCTATCAGTAAGCATAATTCAGCATAACAAATGCTACCCAAATAATAGCTTTAGATTCAAACTCTAGTTGGAGATCTAAATTTTGAATATTTCTTCAAAACTCGGACGGTATTTTTAACTTTGGCATTTACAACAGTTTTCTTAAACAAATATTTATTCAATCCTTGTTCAAGATATCTTGTTAAACCTAAAAGACATTAAATGTAGGTGGATAACATTAAGCCTTTGAAAACTTGTAGGCGAGATTCCAATACCAAGACTTAGAGATAATTTTAAACAGAAGATTCTGGCCATTTTTTTTAAGGTTAAGGATTTAAATACCTAGTCTAATATCGAAATTAAACTTTAAAAGTAGGAATTCTTTAAGTTACTGCTTTGAACATTTTGTTAGGCTGAAATTGTTTTATTGTGTTTCGATTTCGGAGAAAGCTATGTTAAGTTTCAACGAAGAATTCTGTTTACTGTAAAATTATTTTCTTATACTTTATCAAACTATTTTTGGATAAGATTTAAACAGAATTACGACGGGATTGATTGACGGGCTCTATCAAAGATTAAATTAAAATTATCAAAGTTTGTTACCATCTTCTCGGTTTTTTTCTACCTAGGCAGATGGATAAAACTCCTCAGTCTTCAAAAGTGAAGTCTTCAAAGTGAGTGGGCAAAATTATCACCATCATAAACGGCACAGTTGGCGCAGTAGCTGAGTGATTGGCTGCGGCGCTTCGTATCACGGGTTTGATTTCCACACGGAGTAAATATTTGTTTGACATATAAAACAAAATACTTTTGCCTTTGCTTTCTATTAGGCAATATTATAGAGGTTAACAGCAGGACCATTATACAACAAAAGAATCTACGTAATCTATCACAGACATCTAGCAAATATAAAAAGCCTTACAAATAAATCTAATCCCTTTTTCCAGAACGCTTTCCACCACGCCAGTGTGTCAACCACTGTGTTTGATATGCCTCTACAATACATACAAACATTTATCACACAATGAAACACAGTTATGGATGTGGAAACGCGAGCCAATACAATTATTGGCTCGCTGTTCCAATGTCAATAGGTACTAGATCTGGGCAATAAATTAACATATTGATGCATTTATTTTCATGGCGATCTGTTTAGCTCATTGTAACTATCGTATGTAATTATGTGGTATTTATCAACATGTATTACGTAATAGATAATAATTTTGAAAATAGTTTGACTTTACATTACAATATTAAGTAAAAGCAACTACAAATCCTACTAATATAAGAACGATACTAAAGTGAGAATGTCCGAAAATTTCTTACACTTTCTCGCAAAAACTACTAACCGGATTTGGATGAAATTCAGCACACGGATAGTTTACAACCTAGATACTTTTATACCGGTAGTACAACCTCGTGGGACAATCACCGATCTCCACGCGAGCTCCAAACTGGTGCAGTGCACCCGCTGCTTATCGTACGGCCACGGCAAGCGCCTATGTACGGAGTCGGCTGACCTGTGCAGCCACTGCCCAGGCAAGCACAGGGTCGAAGCAGTGATATGCGTAAACTACACCAGAGCCAAACTGGGGGAACACTCGCGCAATGCGTTCTGTGATTTATGCCCAATACATAGGAAGTGGGACGCATTCGCTAGAGCATCCATAGCATATTGCTAAAGTTACATCGCATACGTGTTTCCGAGTCATGGAAATTTCTATTATGTATAATAGTAATTACAAACAAAAAGTATATATGTAGTATAACATTTATCTGGTGTCCACGACACAAGCTTTGTTGCGTTCGGACACTAGATGGCCCTGTGTGTGTCCAGCTATGTTTTTTTTTTCCCGCGATATACTTTTTGCAAGTATTTTCTGTCATCTAGATCTCCAGCATGGGTCAGTATCATACACATTGCATTACAGGATGCCTGATATCCCCGAAGAGTAGGTAAATTTCAAGACCAGCACTGCAGTGCAAGTACGTAAAATTCGATAAGACTAGTGTTGATAAATTTGACAGTTATTCTCGATAAAATGAGGTTTTATCGAGTCAAAAACTCATTTTATCGAGAATAACTGTCAAATTTATCTAATCGAGTCCTATCAAATCCTACGTACTTGCACTGCAGTAAATACAGGGAAGGGTTAAAATATTAAGTTTTCGATAACAAGGTTTGCTAGTTGCAAACCTTTCTTTCGAAAACTTAATATTTTCTGCTCAATGTTTACCAGGATTCTAACCAATTTAGAAAGGTGTTTGAATGAGTTTTATGTATTTGTGATTTCCAGTTTATGTGAGTGTCTATAACTAGTCCGAGTAAGGTAAATTCGTTAACAGTTTCTAATTTTTAGTCGTTGAAAATAAAATCGAAAGTTAAAGGAGATTTTTTGTAAGGGTGGAAGTTATTAATTTGTCTTTGGAGTCGGTAATCTCGAGATTATGTTCGTTCATCCAGTTGCATGTTTTACTTAGTATGGAATTTGGAGTTTCTTCTATTTTTTCAGTCTTGGCATGAAACTAATTAGGATATATTATAATCAGAAAGCCCTCATCATCTGCTTAGTCTTTTCCCAACTATGTTGGGGTCGGCTTCCAGTCTAACCGAATGCAGCTGGATACCAGTATTTTACATGGAGCGACTGCCTATCTGACCTCCACAACCCAGATAATACTTGGTAATACGATACCACTTGGTAAGACTGGTTGTCAGACTTTTTGGGCCACTGACTACCTGTAACGACTGTCAAAGATGGAAAAATGACAGCCGGGACCAACAGCTTAACGTGCTTTCCGAGGCACGGAGGAAACTCAGTATATAAGGGTGGTCACCCATCCACAGACCAACCTAGGCAAGCACGGCTTAACCTAAAGATCGGCCCGAGCTGCTGTTTTTATTAAGCCACGAGCTATTACAGCCCTATTTTAATTAAAAAGTCACAAAGGCCTAACAGAAGTCCAAAAAGCTGAACATGTCCGGACACATTCAGACGGATGGTGACTATCAGTTCGAACAACCAGTCTGTGGTTTAACACAATAGAAATACGCTGGCCACTCATAAAAGCCAATTTTAGCGTCGACATTTGACCTATAAACGAATTATTTGTGACTAGCTTCTGCCCGCGACTTTGTTCGCATGAAGTTTTGATATCGCATCGCATCGCCTGCTCAACGGAAGCTTTTTTCCCGCTTGCAACATTTCTTATTGCTGCTCTGCTCTTATTGGTCATAGCGTGATGTTATATAACCTATAGCCTTCCTCGATAAATGTACTATCCAAGGCAAAAATAATTTTTCAGTTCGAGCCGGTAGTTCCTGAGATTAGCGCGTTCAACCAAACAAACAAACTCGTCTGTTTCATAATATTATATAGTATAGACTAGCTTCTGCCCGCGACTTCGTACGCGGATCCTGTTGCTTATGCCAGCGACAACGGGTTCGTCAAAATCGAAGATCTGAAACGTCTGATGTCGAATTCTAAGAGCCCGGGGAAAGGAAAATAACGGATCTTTTCCATCTGAGCAACACATACCGTTTGTTTCTTTTTGCCATTTAACAGCTTCACAAAAAGTACAATTTTGAACCATACCTCCGATGGCGGAATATGTGGCGTATTCAATCATAGGAGTATACGTAAATGCACTCCGTTCCTTATCAACCCAAGGAAGGTCGCCATGCCCTACGGCTATATCTTGAGACACATCCGATTCTTCAGATTATAGCGACATTCTGTTCAGACAATGTCGAAGTCGATCAGAATTCAAACGTTCGTTGCGCTCTTCTTCTGTCTCTTCATGCCGTACTCAAGTAATTCTTTCTCTCTCACTTTCTAACTGATTATGAACATTTTTTCGTGTGCGTGTTCGGGGCAATGTATGATAATCTCGAGCAGCAGTGTTAGTCGCGCATCACGTTCATCACTCGTTTCAAAAGACCTGCAGTTAGTAGATGTGCGAATACGCTGAGAACTCAAGCGCAATTCTCTATCCGTGAACGTCTCCGACTCGCGAGACAATGCATGACGTTCACGATCAGCAGTCAGTCGCGCATCTATTCTTCACTGGTCTCTATAGACCTGGATGTAGATGCGTAAATACGCTGAAAACGCAGGCGTGCTTCGCGATCCGAAGAGGTTTCCAAGGAGCAAGTTGCAGCTTGATGTTCTTGAACAGCATCAAGTCTCTCCTGACGCTCGATTCTTGGGATCTGATGATCCTTTGGAACATTGGGAAAGATTTGACCTCTTTCTAGGCATGGTTATAGTTTTGTTGTGAAGATACCTGATCAACTAAAATCTTAGTAACTGCTCCCCTGCGTTACCCGGTAGGCTACCGAGTCACGAAGATAAATGGAAAAGGAAATTAAACACTCAAATAACATAACCCCGAAGGCATATTTATTCGATAAAATAAAATAATAAATGGAAGTTTTGGCCAGTAGACTCAAATTTTCAATGATATACCATCGTCATATAATATTGAAAATCAGTCCTAAACTGTTACCGCCTTCACCGCCGCGTGGAGGAACTCCCAGCTTATGTTATTTTATGAAGTATAATTAGTGATAGCTTTGCAATAATTTTCACATCAGATGTTTCTGATCTTCGATTTTTTATACGTCAACAGGAAATGCCCATCAGACCGAACAGCTTTTGCTAAGACGTCATACCTATATGTGTTATGGTGTAGCTGGGCTATTGGAGTTCCACAATAGGTGTCCCAGATCTTCAATATTTATAAGTCAACAGAGAGTGCTCATCAGATTGAACAGCTTTTGCTGAGACGTCATTCCTATAATAATATGTGTTATGGTGTAGCTGGGCTCATGGAGTTCCACATCAGGTGTTCCAGATCTTCAAATTTCTTCTCTCAGCAGAAAATGCTCATCACGTGGAACAATTTTTGATATGGTGTCATATTTGTATCTCTTATAGTTTA
The DNA here is from genome assembly GCA_950022955.1 of Xestia ashworthii. NCBI lineage: Eukaryota > Metazoa > Arthropoda > Insecta > Lepidoptera > Noctuidae > Xestia > Xestia ashworthii. Next base: position 6,697,872 of record OX465558.1, on the reverse strand, counting down.
GCTGGTCTGTTGCGGTTCTGCATCAGGTGTTCAAGTTTTCAAGATAAATTATAGCCTATAGCTGACCCACGTCACTTCGTCTGCGTCACATAAGAGAGAAAAACGAAAGGAAAAAAAAAACCCCGTTTTTGCAACATTTTTCATTCCTGCTCCGCTCCTAATGGTTGTAGCGTGATGTTATATAGCCTAAAGCCTTCCTCGATAAATGGACTATCCAACACAAAAAGAATTTTTCAATTTGAACCAGTAGTTCCTGAGATTAGCGCGTTCAACCAAACAAACAAACAAACAAACTCTTCTGCTTTATAATATTAGTATAGATTCCTCTGTTTAATAATGGCAACAATAAACAGTAGATATTAGCAAACAATATTGCTATTTTCTACTCTTTTATAAGTCAAACAGCTAATATTATTGTTTGCGAACAGAAGGACCAAAGTTAAACCTTACTACAGCAAAAGTATATAAAGGGAAGTTGGTCTTTTCGCTAATAAACAACATTTTCATTCTGTAGACACTAGCCAAATTTTAATGAATTTTCGTAAAAACCAAGTTCAGGTTGTTCAGGTTGTAAGTTTTCAAATATTTAGAGCTAATTTCCTATACTTTTATAGTTGGAAAAGAAACTGTCTGTCTGTTTGTCCGTCCGTCCGTCTATCTGTTACCTATTTTCGCCTAATGGCTCAGCAGATGTCGATGGCACACATGTAAACCGTGACCTGTGTTAGGACACAGAATACAGTTCATCCCGGTACTACTACTGTAGTACATTAGTAGCATTTTCGTAGAATCATTTCAAGTCTCCACTTGGGGATAGACGCGGACAAATGCTAGTTTTCATAATGATACCAAATCTAATTGAGGATGTATTGCGACGGCTTATTTTCTGTGGCGGTTCTAAGAGGATTATGGGATTACAACACGAATACGGAAACAAAGTTTCAACCTGTAATATTAGCTTTATACTCGTATCTATTTGTTTAGGGTAATAAGCTCTTGCGAAAGGTTGGTTTGGTGTGTTCTTTTTTCTTTCAAAGGTGATATAAGTATAATTATTTTAACAATATATGCAATATTGCATGATGGATGGATTTGATGATGATAATTCAAATCAGTCTCTCTTGTTACAGGTATGGTTCTGAGAAACCAGAGTAAATTTTAATCTTTGATGTCGTTGCAGGGAGCCAGTTGTCTGAAAGTCTGACAACTAGTCTTACCAAGGGCTATCGTATCACCCAGTACTAACTGGGTTGTGGAGGGCAGATAGGCAGTCGCTCTATGTAAAATACTGGTATTTAGCTGCATCCAGTTAGACTGGAAGCAGACATCAACATAAGAAAACGATGATACTGAAGGCAAAGAGTTACCTACTCAGAAAATATCTGTTTATTGAACAATATTTTTAAGTATTACTTAGAATATCACAAAACAGTATTATTATTATTAAAATCCGTCCTCATAGTGAAATGACCAACAGAAACAAAGTATGACGTCAAGCACTACGCTTTCCACCCTCAAAAAGATCGAAGCTCCAAAAAGAGAAAGTTAAATCAAAGCGTTTAAAAAGAAATAAGATAAAAATCTCAGCCAGTCTTTAATTCAGTTTATAAATAATGCATTAAATCCTTGGAGAAGCGGGTAACCGATTGATTTACTGATCTCAAGCGATCTCGAACCATCTAGAACCTCCATTCGATTCGAGCAATTAATTCTACCGGCTGGAGATAAACGCATTGCGATGGATGAGTCACTAGTATATCGACGTAGTGGAAATGAAAGCAATGCAATCTTAGACGAGGTTACGAAGATCATTGTTTTCCGAGCTAGATCTTACTGGATTGCAAAATGGAACTTTTATGAACAGGATTGATATATTTTTTCTGCCACCGTAAATAAAAGTCAACTGAGGTAAAATGTAAAGACAAAATAACTCTTCCTTGACTGTCGGATAAAAAGGGTCAAGGCGAAAGGCTTATTTTTCCTATGCTCTTTCCTCAAATGCGACCCTTTTACTTAAGATTACATAAAACAAAAACCGGCCAACTGCGTGTCAGGCCACGCGCAGTGTGGGGTTCCATAGTAGTACGTTATCACATTATAATTTATTATGGTTTTTTTTTATTTTGGATTTTGTTTTTAATGAACTCTTTACCCGTTGTAAACAGGCAACTAATTCATCGAAGTCACTTTAGAGGATTTATTCTAAGGACTTTGTATTTGGTACAAAATTATCCAACACCAAAGTTCAACGACTTACTGCTAAACTAATAAAGTTATCTTTAATTTGTTTTAAAGTTTATAAAATGCACTATAATCATAATTTTTATCCAAATTTATATTTTAATTTATATTTATTTATGGAATAAATATTTGCGCTTTGAAGTTTAATATTTCGCAAATAGAGCATAACATCGAAACATACTTCTAGCAACCCCTAAGTCGTTTTAAAATACCTATTTAACGATACCCCACACGATGGGATAGACGACGAAACTAAAAATTCACCCCCTTCTCACATGTAGGACCCTACAAAAATATTTTCCTAAATTTTATTTTGTCGCCGTAATTGATATACTTACGTACATAATCAGCTTTCTAGTACTTACAGTCTCTGAGCAAAACCTCGGATGGACGGACGGACAGACGGACATGACGAAACTACAAGGGTTCCTAATCAGGACTACGGAATCCTAATAAAAATGGGCTATAGACACTGGAAAGTCTTATCTGAGAAGGTGATCTCTTGCAGACAAACTTTGGATCTTGATTGTCATTTTCAACGATTTAATGATACATACATGTGATGAAGCTAAAATAACCACTGAAATTGCAAACATAAATTAGGAGTATTTCAAATTCAATATCAGGTCTTATTTTAAAAAGAAAATGCTATTTATTAAGATATTTATGATGTATACTTTACCTAACCCTTTGCCAAGTCACGGCTTATGCGAGATGACAAGTTATATACGTATAACAATTTCAATTTACTGAGAAAGTGAAAAAACCTGAACACAAATGTTTCGGGAACACAAAAATATTTTACTTAATAAAAGATTTCTTTTTCACCTAAATTACATCCATTCTTTTAGCTCAATGCGAAAAACGTTTGATATTAAAAATTCCTTCAACTACAAAAATAATAACATCGCACGAAATTAAAAATTACGTTCAGTTGAATCTTTATAGTGTCACAGAAATGTGAGGAACATTCTTAACAAAGTTAAGCGTCTCATATTAAAGGAAGATAACTTAAGTCTTAAAAGTGTATTATTTCTTGGCGTTCAAACACCTACGTCCAGTTTCCGGGCCATTAGGTGACTAACTCCGTAAACGATTTTGCATTAAAAGTTCTGTAGTGGAAGTAGTGACGCAGGGAGCGCGTAAAATCAGTTTAACCAATCAGCGACTTTTTATCGAGTTTTGCGTTTGCAATGTTGTTCACTGCTTTAATGTGTAATGAGTTCTTAATGTAGACTTATATCATTTGTTTTCGGATGAATCTTTTGATAAATGCAGTTAGTAAAATGGAGGACAAAGTTTCTAAAACCTCATTCTTTGTAGGCATATCAAACTGGGATGACGGATGTAGTTAAGATCGCAAGAGCGATACCATTCCAGGACGGAATAAGGTTATAAAATGGAGGGGAAAGAGATAAACTCCACAAAGTTCTACACTTAAACTGTTTTCAAGTTAAAAAGCTTTCCAAATCAAAATACATATAAAAAATTAGAATTTTTAGCATACAATCTCATTGATATTTCAAGCATTAATTCAATAGCGTAAAAGTAAGACACAATATGACAATGTGACACCAACCAAAACGTACCGCACATGATGAGTTATGCCCCACTGTTTCTCGAAAAGAGGAGGTTTGTATCTTAACAGTAAGAACGTTATAAGTTCATTCATCATCATCATCTTAATGCCCTAGTCCGAGTAGATGTTATTTGAGGTAGGCGCAATACGATTTTTTCTTCCCTTCTCGTCAGTCAAACGTCACGCTATCATTGATTCCTTTTTCTTCATATCAGTCCTCACACAATCAATCCATGTTTTCTTTGGTCTTCCTCTCCTGTTCTCCATATCCATCAATATGAATTATTCTCCACTCTTTTAGTCACATGACTCAAACTCAAATAGCTGATGTTGGAGTTGAAACAACCTAAGCTTGGGCCCACAAATCCCTAATGTATTTAAATTTTTGTCGGGATCTGGCTGGGGTATTCACCAAAAATATTTACGACGGTTATATATATCGACTATTCGAAGCCGTCTAGATTACGCTAGTTTTTTATATAATACCAGTGCCAAAAAATATTTAAATAAATTGGAGATTGCACAAAATCAATGCATGAGGGTAATAGGGGGATTTATTAAGACTACACCAACTCACGTCATGGAATGCGAACTTAGTTTACCACCGTTGGAAGTTAGAAGAAGGTTTTTAGCTCGAAAGTTTTGGTTAAAAACAAAGTCATATAAAGAAAATACAGTTATACCAATTTCGGAAAATTGAGTGATATTTACCTTACTAAAAGAAATAAAAAAAATCCTTTACTCGTGGTAATTCATAATAAATTAAAAGAATTTACCATTAGTTCTTGTAAGCAAATAGAAATGTTTTCCTTTGATACCTGGATGGATGATATTGATATTTCCAATGTTTTAAATACTAATATTGACTCATTAACTAAAGCAAAAAATTTTATAAATTGTCTAATTTAAAAGAGGAAACATTAAATATCCCGAATTTTATAAAATTTACACAGACCACAGACGGATCAAAAGACGGAGATCATAATATAGGATGCGCATTTTATGACGGAAATACCGAGAATAGATAGTATGAAATTAAAAATCACCACCAATATGTGTATTACGTTTGCTGAACTTGTTGCTATCACTGAAGCCTTATCATATATGGAATCTCTAGACCAAGGCAAATATCTCATGTTTTCAGATTCAAAGAGTTCAATTCAACACCTGGCTCGATGCTCCTCGACTTTTCGAGGTAGACCGATAGCTTATACAATAATTAAATCACTTATAAAACTCACAGCTCAAAAATAAACAAATAATCATTCAGTAGATTCCTTCGCACATAGGCATAGACGGCAATGATAAGACAGATCAGCTTGCAAAACAGGCATATTCGGATGGCACAGATTTTGATGCAATACCACATTACATGGACTTTATACGAGTTTTGAAATATTTATATGTTTACAAAATAGAAAGGAATACTTTGTTCCAGGGAAAAAGGAATTTGGTTTAGAACGATCCAATCACAACCTTTTTTTTTTTTTAGGAAGGGAAATCTTCATGACTTCTCCCACTGTGAGCGGAGCGGGAGGGAGTGTCAGACTTTTACTGACTAAAACCCATGTTCCTTCGGGAACATGGGTTTTAGTCAGTAACATATAGGGCGAGCCCTTTATGTTCCGGGGCCGCGGTATCTTTTTCAACAGGCCCGCAACCCCGGCAGGCTCCAATCACTGCCCTCATATTCTCCTTGGATTGATGACTGTCCTGTTGGCAGAGTGGATTTAACTATATTATTAAGACTTCGATCGGGACATATACCTCTTAATAAATTCGGCCACTTAATGAAAAGAATACCATCCCCTGCTTGCGATATATGTAAAGAGGAGGAAGACACATACCACATTTTGATGAGATGTGCCCGGAATCAGTTGTTAAGATCTCAAATTGGTATAAACAATATACTGTTTGTACAGCAGTGGGACACATTGTAGGCTTAAAAAAAAAAAAAAATTTAAAGGGTTTATACTATTTCAAAATTACATCATATTAGAATATAAGGTATGATGGGGTTGACATATCCTTATTGGACAAAAACCCCTAAATTAAAAAACAAAGATTAAAAAAAAAAGCATATTAGAAGGACTATAATGGAATTCTAACTTAATAATAAATATCAAATAGGTTCCCAAGGCCAATATTTGCTCAGACTGTATTTGATAAACGATCGACCTGCGTCCGATCTAGTATTAAACATGTCTCATAGATCAAACTCCCGATGGGTCGTAGCTTTGGAAACCAGTCTACGAATTCAATAATTTTAAACTATCGATAAAGTTGTTACAACGGTTAAAGAAAGTTAAATTGGAACAAAACCAGTCTCACAAGAGGTGATATGGGTCAGATGGATCAAAAATGACCCAAGAGAACATTTCATATTGTCTTTACCAGCCCATATTAGTTATTGAAATATGTTAGGGTTCTAAAACTTAATTAAAGTCATTAGGAACGTTATGTTGGTAATGAAGACGATCGTTATCTGTTATTGAGCAGCGTAGATATTGATATTCAATATCCAATATGTATTGTAAGATGTTCATATCTTACGGTACCAGAGGCCCGCTCTAACACGAGCGCGCAGTGTGGACGTCGTTTTTGGAATTAGAAGTGCTCGTTTGACTAGTAATATTTTCTTAATTAACCCCCGACGCAAAAACGACGGGGTGTTATAAGTTTGACGTGGCTGTGTGTGTGTGTGTGTGTCTGTCTGTGACATCGTAGCTCCCAAACGGGTAAACCGATTTCGATTTTGTTAATTTTGTTTGAAAGGTGAGTTAGTCGGGAGTGTTCTTAGCTATGTTTGATAAAAATCAGTCTAACATGAGCGCCGCTACAAAATGGCGGATTACATATTTATTGAACAACTCCCTCAATATGGATATTAAATGAAAGGACTTAACTAGCTGAATACTATAATAAATTTCAAATCCCAGATGGCCGCCACTACAATACGGTCAATTACATTTTTTTTTCTTGAAATCATGACCCTACGTGTGTTTATTAAATTAAATGTAACTTGTTTTAAGAATTTAGGTATGATACCACCGGTATCATCCATAAAACATGTTGCAAAACAATTTTACTACTATGCTATTGCGATCATTCGGATAATTCGATCAATTCAACAAGTATTTGCGTACCACTAAAAAACCCGACTGCTGAAAAGTTACGCTCTAATAAAGTCGGGGGTTACAAGGTAAAATCAAAACCTCCTTTTGTTGAAGTTGAAGTCAAAATGTACTCTAATTTACTCGGGGCATAATAACAAATCGAATGACACCTTATTCATCGACATCAAATGAATAGTTTAGGTGCTATCTAGGAACATACGTACAAATATAGACTGCTAAAATCATAACCCTTCCTTCTGGATACGTCACTAGGAACTAGTGGTAAAAAAAAAAATCAACACTAGTTGCATTATTTTCAAATTCTCTCAAAATGGAACTAGTGATTATAAAAATCAACACTAGTTCCATCACGGTACTGTGAATATTACTAGTGGAACTAGTGATAAAAATAAATCAACACTAGTTCCATTATTTTCAAATTCTCTCAAAATGGAACTAGTGATTATAAAAATCAACACTAGTTCCATCATGGTACTGTTAATGTTACTAGTGGAACTAGTGATAAAAATAAATCAACACTAGTTCCATTATTTTCAGATTCTTTCAAAATGGAACTAGTGATTATTAAAATCAACACTAGTTCCATCATGGTACTGTTAACGTTACTACTGGAACTAGTGATAAAAAAAATCAACACTAGTTCCATTATTTTCAAATTCTCTCAAAATGGAACTAGTGATTATAAAAAACAACACTAGTTCCATCATGGAACTGTTAATGGTACTAGTGACAATGAACCCATGAAACCCCGTTACACCGCGCACTCGGGCTAGGGCTCATCTGGACAGACGAGAGCTTCTTTTAAATAAAGGTTCTGCTGTATTGCATGTTTTGATTATCACTTCCAAAATACATCTTAGTCAAATCAAGCTAACTACAAGTTGAATGTCCTAGAACCAAAAAAAACGAAGACATCATAGAGATGAAGCCTGTCTCCCAGCAGTGGGAACATTAATAGGCTGATAATGATGATGAACTATTGGATTCTATATTCACTTGAACAGACCGCTTCTGAACATTTCACCAGTCATGTTTAAGTCTCATGTAGTCTGGGGCGAGCCAATTGCCATCAACCGGGCACATTAGGCTCCGTGGCTGCTACTCAGAAATTTCTGATGGAACAACCCAATAGCAATTAGCCCGACCCGGGAATTGAACCCAGGACCCTATGCTTAGCAGTCGCTCTTGCGACTACTAGACCAGCCAGAGAGTCAACATTTAAATATTTTTACATGCATTGATACCTATAACCAAAGCGGTCAAAGTAAACAAAGGAAAGCAGATAATCCAAAATCAATACAGCCATCCACAATCAAGTACTAAATAATTGATTGTACACAGCCATGTCATCAGCTTGTCCTATCGTTGAAAGATTAATTGATTACCAGTCGAAATACTGCGTTATGCAATCACCGAGCTTCAACAATCGAAATAAATACTTTCCTCCAACAATTTATTTTGTAAAAGTAACTGAATTAATGGATGCGAAAAAATCGCAAGCGGTTTTATTGTTACAGTATTGTATTGCTGGGATTTTGTGGTGATGTTTAAAGTGTTAAATTTTCAATAGAGAATGTAAAAAAATATTTGATTGCTCACGTGAATAGACCAGATTACCTAATTTGGTCCGTGGGTGGGTTAGTCATTCCAAGATTCCGTGCCTCGGAAATCACGTTAAGCTGTTGGTCCCTGCTGTCATTTTGTAGAGCTTTGACAGTCGTTACAGGTAGGTAGTCCATCCGGTAAGCAGTCTAACATAAAGGGGTATCGTATTACCCATCAGTACTAACTGGGTTGTGGAAGTCAGATATGCAGTTGCTCCGTGTCAAATACTAGTATTCAGTTAGACTAGAAGCCGACCCCAACATAGCTGGGACAAGGCTAGACAGATCATGATATGAGTTGACCATGATTATGTCCGAACTTTAAAAGAGACTAACCTCTGACTTTTTTTCAGTATTTCTTCTCGAGTGAGAAGTTTCAAAGGTGGAAGACCTCAAGATTTAGTTTTAAAACATAGATTGTTTCAACCAAATCAAAAGAAATAAATGCCTACCATTTATCACGGATACGCAAATCAATTGTTTGCACTAACACAAGGATTTCTGAACAGCCATTCATTTGAATAAAGGCACAAAACATTGCATTGTGCTAATTGGATTGCCAACAGATTCCCTTGATATTGTGCCGCGTTGAATGGTATAAAAGAAACAAAAGGCAATTCAAATTACATTCACATGTTCTACAGTAATGTCTATTTTGTTATATTAAACTCAAAACGCAGTAATATTTAGAAATAACTCACGTCTGTAATCTCTAAAGAGTAAGGCGGCGTTTTGGTGGATCAGGTTTCATATATTAAGGAGAATACCATCAACTATTACTATCAAACGGAAACATACCCAAACTCCGTATAAAAAAAAAAACAATAACGTTTTGCTCGACCTGTGGAAAAATATAACCTAAGATCTTGGACTTTACAGTAGTGGTTTGACACTAGCTACTAAGAGGTTACAAAGATTTTTTGAAAAACGAAGCATAGAGAACGAGTCTCTATCTCAAAAAAAAAAACGTGTCTTTTGAGACAGAAACTCGTGTGCATGCTTCTTTTTTCAAAAAATCGTTCTTATACATCATTCACATCATAAACGTCACTTATTATTCGAAGAAGGTAAGGTTAAAAAAATCTGTCATTGCTGGGGCAGGCACGTAGTGTTTGCTCAGATGTCGTTTATCAAGCTTACTTATCAGCATTGGTCTTACAGTATCAAGTCATCTTTCTAGCTTTTGACACGTTTGGCTTCCATGGTCCTTTCATATCGGTCGCGTGCGGAAGCGATGAAAAATTGCATTCGAATCTATCTTCGTGACGACATTCTTTGGGTGTAATAGACTAGGTTTCACTTAGGTCTTGTGCTTATGTCATGGTTGATTGATAAAGTGACCTCGTGAAAGAAGCACGAAAGTTTTATGCATCTCGCTGTTGATTATGAGGCAAAATATAATCGGAGTCTTCGTGAAGACCAACCATAAGCAAGACTATGTATAAAATGTATCCTATCTGTGTCAAATGACTTGACCCGAGTGCTAAATAAAAATAGTATACCTGCAGGTATCCCGTTTTTACGATCATAACCAATTCTACATAAAGAAACTGCAAAATACTTCTCAACAATATTCCAATACATTTCTACATCTAACTAGCCTCTTCCCAAGCTTTATTGGGAACGGCTTCCAGTCTAAAAGCGGATGTATGTCAGCATTTTGCACAAGCCGACTACTATTTTACCTCTGCAACCCAATATTCATGAAACACAGAGACAATACTCAGTATAAACGCAGTACACCTAAAAGTTACCTATGAAGTTACTATATCAAAATCTGCCTCAGCGATAATATCACATTTTTAGTACATTTACGCATTTAGATTTGAAAGGATGTATTTTGAAGACAGTTGAAATTTTCAAAGATTGCGTGTTGCTGTGGCCGCTATGAGGCCTGAACTCTTGTCGCGCTGACGTCGGTCGCGTGCGACGGTTGCGCATACGTGTATACATTGTGTTCTATATAGCACCCTACTGCGACGCTAACGTCTGCGGTTCGTATTGTTCGCTGCAATACGAGACCGACCGTCAGCGTGACAGGAATAGAGGCCTAACAAAAAAAAATGTTAAGGCGTGTCCCACTCTCACTTTACAGAGTTTTTCATTAAAACGAGCAATTACTCGTTTAACTTCTCATACTAAAATGGTATAAAACTTCATCGGATTTCGTCGGCGTTCCTACAAAGCTACTCAACTGACGCTGAAGTTAGTACAAAGTTCTTTAATCTCCCAACACGTAAGCAACGTTATTCTAAACTTCCAGAACGGTCTAATGAATAAGAAATATTAAAGTGTTTCTATCACGAAAATCTAAATAAACGAACTAAGCGCAAACACAGGCGACGCCAAGGCAAACACGGGGAGATTAATTGCGAATTCTCTGTGTATTCGTAGCTATGAGGAATAAGAAGTAGAATGTATAGTACGGGTGAGAATGGAACTTGGATTATGAAAAACAAGAGGATACGTAAGCTACTAAAAACAACAATAATTGTGCTTGCAGAAAATAGTATTATGTTATTTTAATAACCGTTCATGTTGCCTAGTGTACCTTTAGAAATACATAAAATAATCGGATCATCACCGAGCTTGACACGTCCACGTTGAAATTCAGCAAACCAGCGATAAATTGTGGTTTTGGATGGGGCTTCATCACCAAATGCAGAAATCATCCGGTCAACACACTGTTTTTGTGTTAAACCACTTCGAAAGTCATAATAAATCATCGCTCTTGAATTTTCTCGAGTCAATTCCATTTTCTCAACGACTAAACAAGTTTGACAAAACCTTGTGACAAGACCGAGAATCTTTTTTTAAATAAATAAATGGTATTCGATTTTTAAAACGAAGGAGTTTTCAATTAAAAAGATTTTAATATGACAGGAACAGTGGAAATATTCCATTCCCGATACTTTTAGTGTAGCCCTCGTAGTACAAAAATACTCAAACACGTTTCAATGGAAATATGTGGTCCTTAAGTCATATAATCAACCTTTGTATCAGTGCAGCATCTTCCCCGATCCCTTAAAAACTTCTACAATAAACTCAATGTTTAAAAAAGAAAATAGAGAATTAATTAAATATTACCAGCCAGTAGCACTTATACCTTTTTCTTCGTGTCGATGATTCCCATTGTTGTTATGTTTTTGTTTCCACCAGAACTCAGCCACGTCGACGGCGCTGGTGGTGGCTTCGGACAGGTCCCTTATTAGTGCAGGTGGAGTTGCACAAAGATATTATTTAATTGATATTGTAAATTTTATTCTATTTTTGACATCGTAAATTTTATTCTGTTATTGTCATTTTTATTTTTATTCCATTATTGACATTATAAGTTTTATTCCAATATTGACATTGAATTTTTATCTATTTCCATATTAATGTTTTGTTTTTTTTCTGTCTTAAGTTATTTTGAATGTTATTGTAATTACTTACTATGACCAATTATGCGAAAGAGTGGTACCTATAAGGTAGATTTTTGAGGAACTGATTATTTATTATTAAGATCTCATGTAAAATGTACCAAAAATCACACCAATAAATGAATTTGAAAAAAAAAATATAATTTGTTGTGCTGCGGCACTTTCCATTTCTAATGAAGTCTATTAATACGTCACGTATATTACGAACAAATTCTACAGAGGTTGTAATAAAAGTGAAAAATAAAACCTTCCATCCCGTGGGTTCATTGAGAAACTAATCAATTACTTACTATACACTAGCGGACGTCACGCGGTTTCACTCGCATAGTTTCCGTTCCCGAGGGAGTATAACGCAGATAAAATATAGCCTGTGTTACTCGCTGATAATGTAGCTGTCCATTGCTGAAAGAATTTTTCAAATCGGTTCAGTATTTTTTTTAGTTTATTCGTTACATACAAATCTAAATCTTTCCTATTTATAATATTAGTAGATAAACACTGAACACATAATCCATGAAAAGAAAAAAGGAATGCGAATTAAATATTGCTGTCGAGGTGAACTGTAATTTCCAAAGGAATGAAACGCCTGACTTGATGGTAAACTGAATATATTTCTTCAGTAATTCTTGATTCACAATTTATACTGCACCGAATTTCGCAACAAACCGTCCTGTTTATATCCTATTTTTGCAGGGTGCAAGTAGTGGAGGGAGGCGAGCACAATACATTTGTTCTGACCAATCATAACGCTTTGTCTGAGTTTACTTTGTGGTGGCCTTCGGACAGGTTTCGACTTGTCCAACCCTGTTCGAATCGTGCTCGCGTCCACTTTACATCGTCATATTTTGATGTCTTACTTACTATGGGATAATAAAACAGCCTTATTCGAAAAACCAATAAAGATTTCCCTACTTTCAAATGGTTTTTATTTAATCATCCTTATATCTACATCAATTCTACTTATTCAATCATCATTATTTACATTACATACAGTCATTATTTATTATGAAGCGACGTCGTCCGTAACAATTGCCGATGTAATAAGTTGTACCTAGCTTCTTTTACAAATTGTGAGCTCCAAAGATCATATACATAGATGTAACAACTCAGACATTTCATTTCCTGCCTTTCATCATCTAAGCGAGAAAGCAAATGGAAGTAAATTTGACACAGTCTAATGTTTGCTTTGAGATCCGAGTTCAAGTCATACTCAAACGTGTACGTAGGTGTTCATAACCTACAGCTAAAATATTTCATACTTGTACTAGCGTGGACGAAGTACTTCGTCCACGATTTTGTATGCAAAAATTATGATAACTCGACTAAATATGCATGATATAAAAATGTATTGCAATAAGCAACTACGGAAAATGTATCTTCGTTTCAGTGAAAAACTGTTCAGAATTGGAACATTAGTTCCGGAGATTACCCCTAATACAGACTTACAAACAAAAATCTTAATGTAATGTCCTGTTTATAATTTTATGTGTACATAAATAAATAAATAAAACAAATATTTCTTACAAAACCACAATATCTACCCTACACGGTGAAATGTATGAAACTGCTGTTTTTTGAACACCCCATGTATAAACACTCTGTATATTAAGACGTCCGAATGGTAAAGGCGTTTAAATCATATTTTCGTCTTTAGGCTGTACAAGTACGTGAGGATTTTTATTCTCAATGATATTATCGAGACTCTCGATATCGATTGACTTTTATGGTTTATGGCGCTTGTTTCCTCAAGTCCTATGTCGTTTGAGATGAATTTTTTATGTTGATTTTAATGTGAAAATGAACTGTCAAAAACTGTGATCAAAATATCATTAGACAAGAATTTAAAGACGAAGAAGGTGATGTGTGATTAGACACTGAATAGTGAAACTTTGTTACTTATTTTAGTTGCTAAAAGCTCGGGACTAATGGCCGACTACGGCCCATCTCGTGACTTTCCCATTTCGACAGCTAAACTAAATACCAACACAAAAGTCCCATTCCGTAACAATTTAGATCTTCATACATTGAATCCCATTTCGTCAACTTTTGAGTATGCGTACCTACATTGAATCAAAGATAACTGGCCAAACTTTTTACAGATGTTTAAACCTTTTCGGCAGAGTCCATTGCATGAAATTACAATATCATTGACGGCAAAAATAGTCAAACATAATATTAGCGCCCAATAACTGTATCAAGTGCACTAACCGAGTTCCACATCTAATTCTTTGGAATCGTGTTCGCTTTTATTAAATCCTGAAGTTTTATGAAAATACTAACTGCTCTGATTTTAATGGACAAAACAGTCTTAGGTTTTTAAAAACAGAACCTTCAGTCTGACTAAAGAATTAATAATAAATAAAATAAATATCGCTGGACATTACACACAGTCGTGGTCACCAGACAGTTGATTTTATAAGTCTGGAAGCCACCTGGAATATGTAAATTATAGACCGATTGCCATATTGTCTGTCCTTGACAAAATAGTTGAAAAACAAATAGTTGGTCAAATTAGTAATTTTTTAGAACGTCACAATATATTGTCAGACACACAGTATGGTTTCCGGAAAGAGCGCAGTACTGTCTCGGCCCTAACGGCGTTTGCTGACTATGTAAATGAGGGTTTAGACTCTGGTAAACAGCTGATAGCATTATTTATTGACTACAAAAAAGCATTCGACACATTGGATCACGACATATTACTACAGGCGATGGATGAATGTGGAATACGCGGTCCCACGAATAAATGGTTTAAAAGCTACCTATCTAACAGGAGAATAAGCACGGTCATAGCTGGTGTGACTGGGGAAGAGGCAGTTGTGAATCTCGGAGTGCCAACAGGATCAGTTTTTGGACCAGTAGGTTATATAATGCACGTGAATAGTGTGTCGAATGTTGTTAACAAATGTCGAGTGTTCATGTATGCAGATGATATGTGTGTCGTTTATGCATCGAAGGATATACTGGAGGTACAACAGTACGTGCAGGAAGACTTCGAAAGTATTACCAAATGGGCACATGACAATGGAATAATATTAAATTTGTTAAAAACAAAATGCATGCATATCCACTCGCCACACAACATGCGAGCTAAAGCTGTGCTCAGAGTGAATACAGAGGTGATAGGACATACATACGAATGCCTACATGATAACAAGATTAATTGCAAGTGCGTAAAGTTGGAGTATGTTAATTCATTTAAATATTTAGGTCTAAGTATAGATATAAATTTTAGTTGGAAAGCACATGTAACTGATGTTTGTAATAGACTAAGATCTGTATTAGGGAAGTTCTATCAACTGAAAAGTGTGGTGAATAAACACACATTATTGATTGTTTACTACGCACTCGCCGACTCACTTATCAGTTATGGACTTATTGTGTATGGACGTACTTTTAAAACATATTTAATGGACATAAAGAATCTACAGATAAGACTGATCAAGTTCCTAGTTAGCAAACAGGTTAAGATAAAGTGTAATAAAGAGTACGAGAAATTGTTTTCCATTTGTAAAATCTTACCAGTGGATAAGAAAGTTGAGTATTTGATAGGGTTAGAGCACTATTATACTGATAAATTCAAAGTGAATGTTAAAAATAAGTTTAATACAAGGAGTGTGAGAGAGAGAAGACTAGTACAACCAAAAATAACCAACTATTATGGAAAAAGAACGTCTAAATATTTGGTGCCAAAAGTATTTAATAAAATAGAATTATTAAGAAATGATACTCGTAACTTAAGCAAAGGTGTGTTAAAATCAAAATTAAGGAATTTATTTCTGGAGAACGCGGACACGTCGGACTGTGATAGGCGGTGAGTTCTAGATCAGAGTGGCCAGCTCCAGCTGCTCACTCTGGTTTGGAATTCATTATCTGAATGTTGGTGTTGGTCTGACGTTGTCGAGAAATAAATTCACGTAAGATAGGATAGGAGTTATTTATTTCTGAGTATAATTATGATTAAGATCCTATATTAGACAGTTTCAGTGTGTGTGTATTTCCGTGTTTCAGATGTAGCTATGTAATAAGTATTTTATTAGATTTTAAGTTAAGTTGTAAGTTTTAAATTTGATTTTAAGTTAAAATAATTTATAAGTTGTGTATAACGAACGAGCGCTTCTCGCCATCAAACTGTAAAGTTTGGCGAGTAAAAAAACTATAAAAAAATTACTTGTAATTTTATGAGATTTATTAATAAAAAAAAAAAAAAAAAAAAATTTACTACATAGATACTTTTTGTTTGTAAATACATACTTATTATACATATAAACGTGACTCGGAAACAAAAATGTCCATGCTCATCACACAAACATTTGTTCCTACCGGGATTCGAACCCGGGACCCTAAGAACGTAAGGCAGCCTCACTACTGCTGCGCCATTCGGGTCGTGGTACTTTCGGGTTTTTGTTCCTGGAACATCTCCGCTGTTTACCATTATTTATGTATGAATGCACAAAGACCCCAGTCTGTCTGACCGCGGCCAAAGTGTCAAAGTAACTTATAACTATTTTAGTCCAAACTGCTTGTCACTTCCTAGAAGGTATCCTAGTTAACAAATAATGCTAGTTTGTATCCAGTTTTACAGCCAAGAGTATTAATACTACAAGCGATCTCAGAAAATGCGACTTGCAATGCAAGTTGCGTCAAGCTACATGTGCGTATTTCTCTTGTCGCATTCGCAAGACCTGTGGCCAATGGTTAGTAGTATCTTTTGCTAGAAACCATAATAAGATCGGTTTTTAAAACACTGTATAATACATATTGTTTTTAATAACTGAAGCATTATTTTCAAATGCTCGAATTGCCGCTTTTTTATCGTTACTATCTATGATTAGTAGCAATCTTAATTTTAGTAGCCAAAACTACACACGTTCTACTTTTCAATATATTATTTTCTACTCCTTATTTGCTAGATCTACTTGGTCCTATTCATACTTCCAGAGTGAAACTATGCCCAATTTCCCCCCACATCGATCCTTGGGGTCGCTAATAATCTATTCAATTATCTTCACAGAATAGACTGCGCGTATGTGTGGCTGTGTGTGTGTGTGTATATGTGTGTGTGTGCCAATGGGATCCGTTTCTAGGATAATGCTCAGGAATGACAAAAGCGATCCACTATTAGGTTAAATTTATTGGAACGTAGTCGAGTTAATTCCATTAGGGTTAGTTTGGTCCTTTTTTATGTTACGGTTTTTTGTTGTGAGTTATTTTTTTCAGTTTCCTCTACATAAAAGTAATTTGGCTTGTCGAAGGATAAGAAATCTGTTGAGGCTGTTGGAAAACTACGGATTCTTTGATGTAAATACTTGTGTGCTTGACAAAATTAAAAGATATTTCTAAATAGCTATTCCAATTCAACTTAATTCCCATCTTAAAACATTTCTCAGCCAGAAAATCATTCGCAAAAACCTCTGCCATTTCAATTCCCTGAAAGATCGCCATTACCGTCTTCAACCAACTAATCCTTCCATTGTATTTTCATATCGCAAACTAAAAAGATTTCAGGGAAATTATTATGAATTTATTCCCCTCATCTGCATAATATCTCAGGCTTGGAACACACCTGCGAGCTGTGACGTGTCTAGCATGAATTTATTTAGCGCATTAGCGCTGCAACGTTGTGACATGTGTGAACACGGGTGCATTTTGCATTTGAATGTTCAAAATGAGACGGTATTAATAATCGTGGGAACCTGCCTTTATGACCTTCGTTTGATCTTTGTAAGTGAATTGAAGATTTGAGGTGAATACGTGATTTTGTGGTAAGCGTGAGTAGTGTTTGAATGTTTTATCTACGTCTGGTGTGGTTCTATGGTTATCTAAATAAATATGAGCAGATTTTAAACCTGTGCTAGTCAGTAACTGAAAATTGCGAGAACAAGATCGAACTTAGAAAGACTGGTTTATAGTCAAATGTAATGGGTAATTTAAAACTTACTACGAGACCTCAGATATACATATTCCAGAAACCTATGAAACACGTGAAAACACACACACATGAGAGCACATGGACGGAATTGGTGGATTCACTTACCAAGCAGTGGTGTCCCACTTTTCCAGTGTCTCCTCAAATCAGCCCCGTGGTGAGCATCCAGATTGTCTCGCCACCTCTTTCTGGTCAGGCCTGGGTGGCGAAACCCACATTATGAAAAGAAAAAATAAATTAACTTGTACACAAAGTGTAGAACAAAATACTAATTTATTCACTAAAGTTATCTAAGAACGAATATCTTTGAAAACAATGTTACTACCTGCACTGAGCTTACTTTAACACACGCAAGTATATAAATACTTACCTTGCACAAACTACTTAGAATACTTTAAGCTCTCTTTGGTTCGTAGACAAAACTTTCGAAGTCTTTGAAGCGAGATCGAGTGTGCACACAGTTTTCCCAAAAGATTTCAAAGATGAACTTTGAAAGAGAAAACAAAATTGCGAGTTTGTTTCTTTTATATCGGAATAGAACGTTTATTTTTAAAGGTAAGATAGGAATGGTGTTCTTTAGAGTTTGTTTTCCGATAGTGGCTTATAGTGAATTTAACTTGGAGAAAAGTAATGAAACATAAACCTTATTTAAAACAACCCTCTAAGTTCATAAAAGTCGAAGAAGGACTTTGACCGTGAAAAATTCGTTCATCGACTCTTATGAACTAGGAGGATGGTATTAATGAGTTTGATGATTATAATTCTGTAACTTAACACGTCTTACAGCCGCGACCAATATGTTTATCAACACAAAACTTAGCACTGCCCTGCAAATTGCAAAAAACGTAAGAAAATTTGAATTTCGCGGGCTACCTTGAAGCATCCCCCTTTTTTTTTTTTTTTTTTTTTTTTTAGGATGGGAAATCATCAAATGACTTCTCCCACTCTGGGCGGAGCGGGAGGGAGTGTCAGACTCTTACTGACTAAAACCCATCCATGTTCCTTCCTCGCCCTTTACGTTCCGGGGCCGCGGTATCTCTTTCGAACAGTCCCGCAACCCCGGCAGGCTTCGGCCCTTGCGGGCCCCTCTCTGCTGCTGACATCTCTTTGAGGCGCGCGTGGAACACGAACGCGCCGTCGACACGGCCTGTCGTCACTAGACGGACGGACGGCTAGCTAGCCCATAGCTAACCGTCCACAGGCCCGCATCTACGGTGGCCGGTAGCCACCACGTGGCCCCCGACGCCCGGTGCGTCTCCCGCGGCGGCCGGGAAGAGAGGCTCTCTCCCTCTCTCGTTCCGCCACCTCCTTCGCTAGCATGACTGCTTCGCAGAAGGAGGTGACGGCTGAAGCATCCCCCTTAAGTGTATTAAATTGTTTTAATAAATGTTTACATTTTGCATTTAAATAACTCAAAAATAAAATTCAAGAAACAAAATTCACTTGAAAACTAGCACTCCAACTGACTGACGTCTGTTTACACTGAAAATTATAAGTAAGTATAAAAATAAACCTCGGAACCAGCCCGTTCGCAGTGAAGAGCTCGAATTGCATTTTAAATATAGCAACCTGCTCTTATTTCCATGTTTAACATAATTAAATTACCTCGAAACAAACCAAGTATCTGTTTAATGGGCTTGCAAATTGTTGCGAAATTGTAACTGTACGTTTGTGGTACTTCAGCCGGGTAACTGAATAGGATTAAAAAGTTATTAAGTTTAAATCAGATGGAAAATGATTACTGTAAATATGAAGGCGCGATTGGCGGGCCTCTCAATATAATTATGGAAGGTGCTGAGCAACCGGGGCGATAGTTGATTGGAGAGCAGGAATAAAAATTCGGAGTTAAGTGTAAACTGATGTCGTAGCCAATTCGTATAACACGCCGTATTACGTAATGACGCGCCGGATTGTAAAACGTCGCCGTTACGTAATGCGGCGTCGTCATGTTCAGCCGGATTGTAGTGACGTAGCCCTGCTTGGCGGGGCTCCTATTTCTGTCTGCAGGGTTTAAAGTAACTTAACATAACCAAGCGGCGGCGTATCGACCATGCGCCCGTTTGTATTTGGCCGGCACGTTTACGCCGCTTTGACGAACGCAAAGTGCTCATTCAATACGGCGTACTTAATTTCAGCTGAATTGCAATAAGGCTGAACGTGACGACGCAGCATTAAATAATGGTGACGTTTTACAACACGGCGCGCCATTATGTAATACGGCGTGTTCTCCGGTGAAAGTTTAAGGCGATAACACGAGCTAAACGCGAGTTTTATAATTACTAAAAGTATATGATTCACTACTATAAACAAGACTAGAAAAATATATGATATTCTTCAGGATATATGCTAGCATGATACTGTTTTGAAAACATAATACAATTAATTTGGCTCGATAAAAAGAAATCACGAACTTACCTCTAAAAATATCTTTCAAACAATAAAAAACATACTAATATGCATGCGATCATTCTGTTTTTTTGGCAAATAATTCTACAAGCAATATATTAGCATGATACTGTTTTAGTTTTTTAATCCAATCAATAGTTTTTTTGTAAATCGAACCAAACCACTCATTTCGCGCTATTTAGCTGATTAGAACTTTATTCTAACAGCATTTCAAACGAAGTTTGAACCACCACAAATAGAGTTGCTAATTTAGCTTGCCTAAGCGCCTTAAAAAAGACTATTTCAGTATTGATAACAATTGCAGTCTAAATGTGTTTTTTTTTTGCCAAATATTGGATATTGGAAGCATTCGTGATGATTTATAATTGAAAAGTTTCGTGCAAATCATGCAACGAATATGCACAATTCAGATTCTAAAATTGAGCTAGACGTATTAATAAAACCGACTATATCTAAAAGACCAACTGCCCAAACTAGCGTCCATTATTCACAGAAGACAACGCTTCAGGGTTCGTCAATCGACAAGTGAAAGATAGCTGGCATTAAACAAGCAAATTACACCCCAACTTGTCCGTATAAGTAGCAATATATCTCCATATTTCACAGTCTAACTTAATAGCTTTGATGATCAAACGCCAAAACGCTTATTATGTAACAGAGGAAGCAGTCCATTTGGGACCCATATATATATACTGTGGCAAAAACCGAACGTATATGATAGCTCACTCGTCATTAATCATATCTGCAGATCGCAACCGAGACCACCGTATACCAGTTATATCCGGATATATCCAGAATACCGCTTAACAATATGGTGTCCTATTTTTCGTGCAATAAAATTGGAATAATGGCAAATAAAAGGTTTGGTTGTTATTTTTGATGGGGTTAACAGCCAATTGTGTCAATGGCGGCCTTTGAAACCGATTTTGGTGAAAAAATGTTCTTATATTGTTTTTTTAGAGGAGGTTATATCGTTTAACGTTGTTGCTGTACGAGATTTTATCTTTTTATTTTTGTTGGAAAATTCACTCTTTCAAAATGTTAACTTATTTATATAATCATTCATTTTGAGAGCGAATTGTTGTAAAATAAGATTGGCTTTGTTTTTTTTTCGAATACGAAAGAAATATCCTATGAAACTTGTTATTCTCTTTACCAAGCTAGAAGCTGCGTTGCAGAATAATCCTTAATCTTTTCTGGTACTAACGCGACGTGTTATATGGGACACTATGTATAATGTCCCACTTTAGAAACGTGCCATACATTGGCTCGATTTTGTAGTTTAAAACGTGGTGCTTAAAATAAATGGTGGTTCCTGCAATTAGTTTTCATTATACAGTTAAAGGATAGTGCATACACGAATCGCATTTAATAGATAATTAAACAGTTACCTAAATATGTTTGAATTTCAACCAAACTTGGTAGTTTAGAATTAGTTTTTCTAATCCATCTACAAAAAATATGTGCATTTGGTTTAACTTAACTTAGGGACCACACGCAAAATTCAATGCACAAAAAACGACGAAATACTCCCAAAGAAAAAATAAGCCTTTCATAAGAACTGCGAAAAAGGGTCGAAAAATATTGAAAACGACAAGATAGAAATAGAGGCAGTAAATCTCGATGATAAAGCAAGCGAAGCACTAAATAACTACAAATCAAAACTCGTGACACAACCACTACATTATACAGAAGGTTCTCTCCATTTAATGGTAGAAAATGCACTCAAACATACATGCTACAGGTCCAGCGAGTGCAATAGCACTCGCGACTGACATTCGACCGAGATCCCTTCACGTACGCGTCTGAATTGTCTACATTCACCTTTTTTATGGAATCGGACCTCTGCAGTTTTCTATTTTTTGGCAACCCTATCTGTCGCCATATATACGAATGACGTGTCGCTATCTACCGGATCGTGTGCGCATTCCGATCACGTGCGAATCATCACTTACATGTTTGTAAGGGTGCGTTGTACTTGCGAGGAATTTCGCAATTTTCGAGTGACTTTTTGAACAAAATTGGTGAATTTTTGTGTTGTAGCTGGGTCGTGTGAAGGAAAGATATTAAACAATAATACTTCGTACAACTAGAGTTAAAATTATATTTATTTTTTAGAAGTGTCGGGTCGTGTCATAACGGTAAAGAAAATTATTTTGCAATTTTTTTTACTGAGCGCAATTTAAAAATTGTACGCTTTAATAAGTATACTGCTGACATTTATAGTATTTCAAAGCACCTTTAAGTGGCCATTTAGGTACACAATAAAAGTCAAGTCAGACTTTAAAAAGAAATGTTTTTTTCTAACCCATTTCAGAAAAACAAGTTGATGATTGGAGCCTCCAAAGAAAAAGCCTGTATTAGGAGACTCCACTCTTTCATAGCTAGACAATTTTGCAATAGAACAGAATACATAAATTTTTACATTGTTCACGTGATTGTGTATGGGAATGGGGGTGGGGAGGTTGTGTGTGTTTTGTGCGTGTGTAGGCGAGTGTGTGTCTAGAGAGAAATGGGTAAATAATTATAACTATGTGTTGTAGAGCACCTCAGTATCATCATTTGTAAATGGTTTAGACTTAAAGTGATTATAAGAAAAAGATAAATTAAAAACAGAATTTGTCCTCCATTACATTCTAAATCTACACGAGACACCGCGTAATTCAATAGTATTTATACAAGGGATTAAGCGGAAATTAATATGTCTGTGAGAAAGTTAAAAGTTTAATGAGGTCTAAATCGAGCTCATACCAAATATTATTATAATCTTGTTTGAACTTTCAAGTGTTCTGAGAAACATTAGTTTGAATTAACTTTATCCACACTGACTTCTTAGAATTTCAAGACTTGTGTGAGATATAGAGTAGATCACGAATTATTTGTAATTGAGATCCTACTAAGTTCATAAGAAAATTTACTTGACTTTGATCATTTAGAAATCCGAGAAGAATGTCAAATGACTACATATTTAAACATTTTCGCTGAAGTCCTATTCTTCTATAAACCTTCTATTACTAGTCCTATTTGCTTTTCTTTGACGGCAGTATTTTTTTATTTTATTTACTTAGTCTATACTTTCAACAAACTTTGACAAAGGCCTCCCTCAATTCATTCCATTTACTCTTATCTCTGGCCTACTCGGAGTACGCGTCCAGATCTTCTCGCTAGGTGGCGTTTCTAGGCCGGCTTCGGCAGCGCCCGTCCGTCTTCCAGTAACCAGTGTGTGGAGACTTTTGCCCATCGGTCATCGTGCATGCGGCTGACGTGTTGCTTCAGAAGATGTTATTGAGTTGCTTTGCCACCGACTGTTGAGTGTTTAATTTTTGAGTTTTGTTCACTTCACTTAACTTTAGCTCAATAGCCACTTCCGATGCAACTACGATCATGATAAACCGTAAAAACAACTTCGCAATCCTTTCTAAACTCTGCACGGAAGAAGCATCCACATGACTTTAGTTCTAACAAAAGCTTTTGAGACGACTAACCAATTCTTTTCAAGAATGAAAAAAGGGTGTACCTCTCAAATATTCCATTTTAAACGTACCTTTGTGCTGCAGGGGTAGGCGTGCAACGAGTAAAAGCATTTTGTATGTAACGCTACACCTTTGTCTCGGTTCCGTACACAGCCTCCGGGGGTATTCCTCAAGGCAACATGTTTGGGCCATAATCTTAGGGATGCTTTCCTGGAAAAAAAAAACACTGTGTTTTAATT
Source organism: Xestia ashworthii (assembly GCA_950022955.1). Lineage (NCBI taxonomy): Eukaryota > Metazoa > Arthropoda > Insecta > Lepidoptera > Noctuidae > Xestia > Xestia ashworthii. The sequence continues at coordinate 6,673,842 of OX465558.1, read as the reverse complement.
TTGGCATTTTCATCAAATGTTGTCATGTTACGCAAAATATGACAGTGATTCCAAATTTTGTTTTTTTTTTTACTTAAGTTGAACCTATGTGTAAAAATCAATGATGTCTACTAGTCGTTGAACTTATTTCGTTGGCTGAAACCCTGGAACACGTAGAATTTATCTTGATTCCTGATGTTTAGATATCATCATAATATCATCTCTATTGATATCAATAATTCCAGCTGAGGTGAACACATTTTTCAGTCCAAAAAGCAGCTTTTTCAACTAATGTCTGCTGCCAACGATGACCTACGGTGCCGTGGCATGGACACTTACTTAGGAAACTTCACTGGGTACGATATTTAGGGTGTAAACAGACTCTTCACGAAGCTGTTAACCAAGCATACTGTACATCAAACTAAGTAACCGTACGCAAACATTATTGCAGGGAAACGACTTTATTTTTGGGATGAAAAATCACTTTTTGCGGTAAAATTCAATGTAACGCACTCAAAACATTGTGCTGGTGGATGGATTGAATAGTGTGGGGATTGTGGAGATATTTAAAGTAAAGTTCTTACATGTAAAAGAAAACTTGTGAAAAAGTTGGAACTTTGACCCCCAATATCTCCGTTCCCAGGTAAGGTCTAGAACAAAAAAAAATCACACGGGGACAACGAGTGCCTTTCAGCATCGTTAAGAGTCTTTTTACACCCTTTATTTGATTCACAACAATATAAAAACCTACTCGATGTTTGTACATAAACAAACGATGTTTTCATATTTTACCTCTTTGTAAGGATAAATGTCACCGTATAATTGTAAAATCCGCTATATTGTAATCTATCTAGCGAGATTGTAAACTCTCGAAATATTGTCAAACGAACATACTGCTTACAATATAACGCAATATTTTTCGGTAGATTATAATCTATCGACGTGGAACCGTTATATTGTGAAATGCATGCGACGCCGCGACGGAGGTATCTCTGTCCCCATAATCGGGACTTGGGACCCCCACGTTAGGTTAGTTAGGGTTTACCTCCACACTGCGCGAGTTGACTTCCGTTGTATACATTTTTCACAATATTACGGTTTCACTTCGTTAGATTATAATCTACCGAAAAATAATGCGTCATATTGTAAGCAATAGGTATACATTCGTTTGATAATCTTTCGAGAGGTTACAATCTCGCTAGTAATATTACAATCTAACGGTTTTTACAATGTGTCGCTGACAGATACATATTGAAAACAAAAATTTCAGTCTCGTTCAAATTAAAGCCATCACGGCATCTACTTAAAGATTCTACAAAAACCAATGTTTATCAATGAAATTTATGCGTAACGTTATATTTTCCTTTCAAAGTGCTTATACGGGTACACCTAATCAAACAAGAAAATGAGTACGCTCCGTAATAAGTTCCTCAGTACAAGTTGTTTAGGAGAAAAGGATTCCATTATCGCGCAAGGCTTAAGACAAAATGAACCGGTTCTGTGTATATACGGGAATGAAGCAAGGAGTTCTGTTGGTTGTACTTGTTGGTTCTTTAATTAAGGGGCCGGCGGAGGATGCGTATTTCATACAAACGTAATACCAAAATTATTTGTAAATCAAACATATTCTTAAGGTAGTCTGTATTTATTTCGATTGAATTACAGAATATCTATGTTCCCAAATATGTTTTTTGAGAGAATAGTGATGCAAAGACGAGATATGAGGAATTTAAATTTTCTATAGAAAACTTATTTTTCTTATAACTCTTGTGAAATCAGTGTCCAATCAAAATATATATTTGCGAACCTAGATATTCTGTAATTCAATCGAAATAAGTACACACTACCTTAGGAATATGTTTAATTTACAAATTATTTTGGTATTACGTTTGTATGAAATACACATGCTCCGCAGGCGTCTTAATAGTACACACGCCTTTTTCTCATGGGGGCAGGCAGAACGCCATCTACTTTAGATAGCTAAAATTAGGTATATCTTGTTGGGAAAGCATACTAGAGTATTTTATTAGTATATTAAAATGACAAAGATTGCGACAACTATTGCCAAACTGATGTGACAGTGGGCAGAGCACATTGCTCGCAGAACAGATGGCCGATGGGGCCGAATAGTTCTGGAGTGGCGACCGCGAACCGGAAGACCCCCCACTAGGTGGACCGATGATGACCTGGTGAAGGTTGCGGGAATCCGTTAAAATACGAGTCGCACGGGACCGGTCAATGTGGCGACACTTGGCCTTTGTCCAGCAGTGGTCGACTTTCGCCTGAAATGATGATGATGATGATGATGATGAAATGACAAAGTGTAATATTTATGTCCAATTTATAGTTAGATTACAGGACAATTTAATTCAAAATTGTAATTTTGTGTTTAAAATTTTAAAATTAGCTTTATGGTTTTTATTTTAATTTATAATTATTATATGTTATGTTGTTTGTTAAATAATGAATAAAAAAATATAATTTATGGAATAAACCCATCATTAGTTTGTGTGATTATTTAATAATGTTTCGAGCTTTATTAATGACTCTTCTTACCCATGTGTATGCCCCAAAGGCCGAAAATGATGGTTCTTTTTGTTTATGAACAACTTGCATATGTTGTACCTATGTATATTTATGTTTCTACAAATAAATGTCTTGTCGAGTCTTGTCTTACTTTGGTCCTAATAATTATACTTCTTTCATTTGTCCACAAATGTGGATAAAGCAAAGCAGCAGTAGTGAACATGGATAAATATCCATGCTCACTACTTTTCATAAAATAAACTGCACATTGGGTACTTAAAGGTTGTTCTATTATTAAATTTTCGATGACGTAATTGTTACCACAAAAAACGATTTTATATCAACACGGTAATTCACGGCAAATTATTGTGTAGCGTAGTTAAATAAAATAATCGTTTTAAAATTACCCACATAATAGTTTTTACTAGTTACAATTGAATTAGCACCTTGTCATAGTATACTCTTATGCCATTTATGTCACACTATGGTATAATGAGAACATTATGAGAATAATGTACTCGTTGCAACTTAAAAAAGCAATTATATTATAATCGCTCATAATTATTACCTATAATAATAAATAGCACACGTTATGAATACTTCAGCACACCTTCACGTCACTGCATTGTAATGGCATGAAGCATGCAAAGAATTTCTTTAAGGTTTGTCCATAATACTACTTGTGTATTTCTAGTAAATACGTTTTATATTATTATTCTGCCGTAATCCCATTCTTTAAGCTGTAATAATACATTCTTGATGGGTCAGTCCTACCAAACAATAAGTATAATTGGTCATTAAGTTAGATGGAGATGAGGAGGCCCTAACCTATCTGAAACACAAACAGTCGTTCAGTGTAAAATACTTTTTTTCAGTTTTATCTGGTTAGACTGGCAGACGATCCAAATTTTAATGGGAAGATGTTATTTGAATCATTTCTTTGTTGGTGGTGGTGTGGTGTTGTGGTGTGTATTAGTAATGAATCCTTGTTACTTGCTAAATAAATGAATTGTTATTTTCCCTTTACTCATTTTTAATTAGTTCTTAATAAAAGTAAATAAAAAAAAACATTTTAAAATATAAAAAAACAGTAGCCCACTAGCGCTGGGAAGAGAGTCCGAGCTGCCGGTGGTCAGGGCTCTTGAGAGAGAAACCTCCTAACAATACGTGCCGTGTCAAGAAGTACTGCTTTCTGAATCAAGGCCTTGATCCAGCTGCTAAGTGAGAGCCTCCTCAGGTGATGATCGAGGCTCTTAGCTATTAAGCCATTGGCCGCCACGACTATGGGCACAATGACTGCCGTACTCACATCCCACATGTCAACAACCTCGCGAACCAGATCGAGATGTTTGTTTTTTTTTATCTTTCCTTGCTTCAGGAGGTTCTCGACATGCGGGACCGTCATAACAACAATCATCGTTCGACGCTCCAATTGATCTATCACCACAATGTCAGGCCTATTGGCAACAACAGTCCTGTCGGTGGTGATAGGTCGATCCCAATACAACGTGGTATTACCATTAATGAGAACTGGCGCATACTTATAGTATGGTACTTCTGATCAATTGATATTAGGAGGCGAGAGAAACAACACCGCATGGATTTGTCAAGAGGTCCCAAATTCAGTTCAAATAAGTATTGATCATTACGAAAATAACTCATGCTCTTTCAAAACATTTAACTCTTTTCTTAATGTGTTTACCCTTGTTAATATTATTAAAGGCAATGATCTGATTTCTAAAAACAATACACCACTAATTTTTAATTTGTTAAAAAAATGGGGCTGTTGTGTACTGATCATATTTGTGTAGTCAAAAGTAAAAAAAAACGAAATCCCAAAATTGTCTACGAAAAGTCATTATTGGTAAACTCATAACTGAATGACGCTACGATGATCGGATTAATGACCACTAATATGAATTTAATAATGGCTTTATGATAGTGATTTTCAAGCGATTATTATGTACTAGCTTTTGCCCGCGGCTCCGTAGAAATGATCATTCGCGGTTACGTGTATCGAAGTAAAGTAGTATCGCAGTGAAGATCTATCGCGGTTACGTGCAGCGCAGTGTAGTGGCCTCGCAGAAACGGTCTTTCGTGGTAACGTGCGTCGCAATTTTGTAGCATCGTATAAGCCTTTATCGATATTTTGTGCGTCGAGATTCCTTATTCTACCCTGTACTGTACATGTACAAGAAAAAAAACAAACGCTAATAACTTTGCTGTTTACCAATATTACTTATTGAGACTTCACAATTTTTATAACAAGACCATGTTTAACAAGCCCTCTAAGTATTTGTACTAAAAATTTGTGGTGTATAGTAGATAGACTTGAATTTACAGCAAAGACGACCACTATAAAACTTGTGTGTTATCACTATCGTCTCAAAACTTTAAAGTAGTCGGCTGAAAATATAAACAGATTCAGAAAACTTGGTTTAAGTTTGAGAATAGAAATTACAAAATTCTTGGTGTTTATGGAAAGTTTTTGGGCCTATTAAGGTGAAGGTTCGATTAATTGATTACGACACCAGCAATAGCAAATTGTTTTTTCTGTTGTCAATAACAATAGCTATTGCTGTTGTTATTGTCGTAAAGCTATTGCTTTGCATCATGTACCACACATAAACTATATTGATGAAAATCTCATATAGTGATCAAAATGTAGTAAAATGTAGGTACTCGTAACATTAATCATCGGGCAGCATTTCAGACACAACACACGTCTGGTTAGAGTATCCTTTTTGAGGATGAAGGACCTAAGACAATTTTGAATGAAATGATGTGTTCTTAGATCCTAAATATTAATGAGATTTTCTTTTAAGCCTGCTTCAAGCCAAAGTCACATAAAAATGGACTAAAATTGTTGTTTTTGTGTACGCGATTCAGTTCGGTTGCTTCATATCAAATTTTTATGCTGACAAAGAGCCACAATCCATAGTAAATTAAAAAAATAATAAACTTATAATTGTCCGTAATATGTACGAACCTTTGCCGCAAAAAAAAACTTAACCAGTTTTAATAAAACGGCCTGATGAAGGTGCATTATAAATAAATTGCCATTTTCAACCGTAGTAGTTAGTAACAAATTTATGATGGTGTTTTGTTTTTAACTTTGTTACTTTTTTCCCTGACACGACCATTTTGTTACATGCGATTATAGTTGCCAGGCAGCTAGAATTTAGTTTGGACATACTCGTAGTTTAATTATTATTATTTATTTCTCTGTTTAGCGTTTGTGGACTACGAGTCTGTACTGCAGTCTCCCCAACGGTGCCAAATTGACTACCGGTACATCCAGGTGTTGAATTGTTTGTACAAAAACGTCACCATGTCAGTCCGACTTCAGGACCAAGCCTTGGAACCTATCCTTCTGCAGCGAGGTGTAAGACAGGGAGACGTCATATCTCCGAAACTGTTCACCGCTGCACTGGAGCATGTCTTCAAAGTTCTGGACTGGAGAGGGCTAGGCATCAACATCAATGGCGAGTACATCACTCACCTTCGGTTTGCCGACGATATAGTGGTCATGGCTGAGACCACGGAGGACCTCAGTACAATGCTTGATGACCTCAGTATAGTTTCCAAAAGAGTGGGTCTAAAAATGAACATGGACAAGTCGGTGGTCATGTTGAATGCCCATGTCACACCGATTCCTATCAAGATCGGAGACTCGACACTCAAAATTGTAGACGATTATGTATACCTAGGACAAACGGTCCAGTTAGGTAGGTCTAACTTCGAGAAAGAGGTCAATCGTCGAATCCGATTCGGCTGGGCAGCGTTCGGGAAGTTGCACGGTATCTTCTCGTCCAACATAGCGCAGTGTCTCAAGACGAAAGTCTATGACAATGTGTGTTGCCAGTGATTACATACGGGACCGAAACGTGGTCGCTCACAATGGGCCTTATCAAAAGGCTTAAAGTCACCCAAAGGGCAGTGGAGAGGGCTATGCTCGGAGTTTCCTTGCGTGATCAAATCAGAAATGAAGACATCCGCAAGAGAACCAAGGCCACCGACGTAGCTCGAAGAATTGCCAAACTTAAGTGGCAGTGGGCAGGGCACATTGCTCGCAGAACGGATAGCCGATGGGGCCGAAAAGTTTTAAAGTGGCGACCGCAAATCGGAAGACGATGCGTTGGAAGACCTCCCACTAAGTGGACCGATGACCTGGTGAAGGTTGCGGGAATCCGTTGGATGCGAGTCGCAAGGGACCGGTCAATGTGGCGACACTTGGGGGAGGCCTATGTCCAGCAGTGGACGTCTTTCGGCTGAAATGATGATGATGATGATAGTTTAACTAAAAAGGTTAAAGATTTGGTATGGATTTTGTCATCATACGCATAATATTATTCGTTAAATTTCATAAACGTAGTCAGGGGAGGATTTGATACGTTGGCTGCCCTAGGCCTACGAAAGATTACCGCCCCCCAATGAGCAGTAAAGCATGAAAAAAATAAATAAAATATAGTATAGAAATTAAATTAACCTTGGAATAAACTAGTAAGGACATATTCGGTTGGATGAGCAACACTTCTAATAATCGTAATCGCCATACATGTAAATTTTGCAGGATGCTACGAGTATATGGACACATTTTTGAGTTTTTACAGGTGGGCGAAAATTTTGCCGCCCCCTAAATTTTGCCGCCCTAGGCCCGGGCCCACTCGGCCTATAGGCAAATCCGCAGAATTTTCATACACTCCTAGTTTTTTTGAAGAAGAAGATTGATTCTACAAACTAGAATAGTAAGCACTATGGCAGGAATAAAACACTGTCCTATCTACCACATCTTAAACTTGGCATCAATTTTGACGATGATGATCACCGTCATCATCATCACCTAGAGCCAGATTTCACCCTCTGCTAAATATAAGCCTCAATCCCCTTGCTTTATCTTTGTAGTTTATGTCTTTTTTCTATTCCAAGTCATACCACTTATACATCTTTTAAACGAGTCTTCTAAATCTAATGGCCACCCAGGAAAATCCGTATTTTATAATTTTAAATTTGGTAACCCTTTCACCACTCACCTACCTTTTAAGTGACAGAACCATTCTTTCAGAAAACGTTTATAAGTTCGGCAGTGAATGCTAGCGCCATCTGTCATATAGACGGTGTTCTACTAGCAGGGGTATTTCGCAAGTCGGTTGGTTACATTATTGTACGTGTACAAATACTGTTTCGTCTACCAAGTTGACTGATGCTTGGTTACCTCGCACTTAGTATGAAATGATGAAACATTAACTGGTGGAACATTAAATTAATGAAACAAGAACAGAACTAACAAGAGGTATAATTTAAAGTCTGTTTTAAGGGTTATTTTGTTTTTTGTTTAATCTAAAATTAATTAATTAATTGGTAAATCTTAAATTGGAGGAGCTTGTGGCTAAATAATAACAGCCGCTCGGGCCGATTTAGGTTAAGCCGTGCTTGCCTAGGTTGGTCTGTGGATGGGTGACCACCCCTACATACCGAGTTTCCTCAGTACCTCGGAAAGCACGTCAAGCAGTTGGTCTCGGCTGTCATTTGTCCATCATTGGCAGTCATTACAGGTAGTCAGTGACCCAAAAAGTCTGATAACCAGTCTTACCAAGTGGTATCGTAATTCCCAGTATTAACTGGGTTGAGGAGGTCAGATAGGCAGTCGCCCCATGTAAAATACTGATATTCAGCTGCATCCGGTTAGACTGGAAGCCGACCCCAACATAGTTGGGAAAAGGCTAGGCAGATGATGTTTAATCTAAAATTACCATCATATCTCCATTTTTAATTGCTCATGTTTATTAACGAATGTTGTCAAAAAGGCAAATAAAAACTTGGACTCGAATAACATTTTATATTATGTAAAGATAGTAGCAGCTAGGCGGCATTCTGTAGTTTTGATCTAACGCGTCAGTTTATGTGTACGTAGACATAGATAAAACTATATTTTTAATGTACACCGTATTATAAATCACAGGTTTAACAATGTGGAAAGCAATAGGCTGGTGGTCTTATCGCTAAAAGCTACCTTTTCAAGACAACCAGTGGGGATATTTAATTACTTGTTACATAAACAAAATTAAAATAAGTCTCGTTTGATGTTTTTTCTCCAAAGGAAAAATACAATCACAAAGAAGGAATTCTACTTAACTCACGAATAAAGTGACATCGTCACATTAAACAAAAGAAAACAGTAATTTTAAAGGCGATTTTCGTTTAACACAATTAAACAATCCCATTTACGTTTTACGCCATTTTATTTTCGGAAACGCGTTTTCAAAAGCTCTCTCGACTAATTACCCCTTAGTAAATATCAAATTAGTTCACAATTAATGAGGCATTCTTGTCAACATGGCTTTGTTTTTATTCTGAAGGTTCTTTCAACGTAATTTTATTACATTTCGAGACAATTATTTGGAATTTTGTAGCTTTTTTCCTTGTAACAGCAATATTAATTATTTTTGTTCGGATGAGAGGACACAATCCAAAAATGGGTTCTTCGTGTTAGCGTGTCAATGGCAATTTAAATACTTATAAACATGGGTTTATTTTAACATTTATTTCAAGGGGAGATATTGTTATTTTCGATGCGTGTAAATTTCAGTACGATATTAATTTTCCTTTCTGATCTTGAGTTTGCAAACCAGTCTTAACAAGAGGTATCGTATTACCCAGTACTAATGGGGTAGTGGAGGTAAGATCGGCAATCGCCACATGTAAAATATTGGTATTCAGCTGCATCCGGTGAGACTGGGAAGCCGACTCAAACATATACAGGGTGGAAACCGTTAACGGGGCAGTGAGGGGAGGAAACCATCAATGATTTTTCGTGAAATTTTGGTCCCCATTCAGAGATTTTATAAAAAAAATTACAGTTAAATATACAGTACAATACAGTTAATAAGAAAATTGCCATTTTGCACAAAACATTTTTTGACGTTAATCGATCCTGTTTCTAATACTGATGAAAAAGTTCTTCTAGACCAACCCAGGTTAGAGTACTCAAAAAGTCAGAAATTTCAAAAATCTTTTCCCATACAATTTTCAACATTTTTTTTTATGTTAGTCGATACTGTTTCTAATACTGATCAAAAACTTCTATTGGATCAACTAGGGTTGGAGTGCTAAAAAGTCAGAAATCTTATTTTAGTTTTCCAACCCAGGTTTGTACCGTAGAAGTTTTTGACCAGTATTAGAAACAGTATCGACTTACTGCTCCGTCAACCGTTTCCACCCTGTATAGGAATGGAATAGGTTAGGCAGAAGACGATTCATTTTCCTTTCTGAAAATGAATGTCAGTAAATTTTTCATTTCAATATTTAGGTAGATAGGTAGGTTCTTATGTTGAACGTACATACATTAAAAATCACATGATTATAATATTTAAGTGTATTGTGAGATTCTGATTGATCAAGATTAGTTGCAGAAAGTCATTTATTACCAAATTTTCATTTATTTGAGGGTAATGACAGAGCTAGTCAGAATAATTAAAAGTTAATCTAAATGATGGTTACCGACATAATTATATTTACTTCCTGATGAAAACTGACATCTGATTCATATGATTAACCAAAAATAAATTCGCCGAAACTTATTTATGCTTAACATTTAAACAACGACGAATACTCTAGAAGCAGGTAAATAAGCATGAACTATCTACCTGCTACAGTTAACCTAGAGCGTCGTATGACTAATAACTGCAGTTTTTAGTCGCCATTGAGTCACCGTTGCGTCGTCGTCATGACAAATAGTAATATCGCACGGCAAGACTGTCTCATTTGTTTCAGGTTTTCAGTAAAATTATTCCGTCCTTATTTTCTCGTAAGTACAATATTAATATGCCAAAAGTTTATATAGGATGTACAAAAACCGAAAGGCACTTGTTCTCCCCGTCATTGCAATCATGTTTTTTGTTCTACACCATACCTGGGAACCTTCTAGTAACCCTCTAGCTACGGAGATATTGGGGGTCAAAGTTCCAACTTTTTGAAAAAAAAATATGGCAAGATTTTTACTTTAAACACCTCTACGGCTCCCGTTGTATTGAATCCATCCATCAGCACAATGTTTTGAGTGCGTTACACTGAGTTATACCAAAAAAAATGATTCTTCACCCCAAAAAAATATGCAATATTTTTTGCGTTTTCTTTTGATGTACAGAATGCTTGGTTGACGGCTTCATGATGAGGTGGTTTACACCCTGTATTTGTCACCTAAAATCATACAAAACTTATATTGTCACATAAGGGATATCTTCCGTGATTATTTATTGTTTTGAGCTCCCGACATTTCGACGCTGTTGCAAGCGCCATGATCGCGGGTTGACTGGAGACTGCGGGTGGATGGAAAATAAAATTGTTACGAGCAGACAAATCTGTCTACCCTCTTTCTTTGTCTTTTGCTACGCGCACTATTGGAACTCGACACTAAGTCACGACAAAACGCACCCACAGTATCACCAGGTTTTTTGGAGATATCCCGTAAGTGACAATATAAGTTTAGTTTTAAACCGTGAAAGCCTAAAACAGTGTTTAAAATCATACAGTACTTGGTGTTAACCAAAACGAATTTGTCTATTTCTCTATTAAGGAACATCGACGCACAAGGTTATCAGGCATTGAGTACTTCATTTTGAGCCTCCCCACATGGAAAATTATCATCTAAACTAATGTATGTAGGATGTTAATTCTGAACGCACCATAATTATATAAAAGTAGTTGAGCATGAACGCAGCGATGAATGAATGATAGAGGATGGGTGTGAGCGAGACGGGGAGATGATAGCGAGCTAGTTAAGACGAATGAGACAACTCCTATGTTTTTTAAGTTTTTATTTCAACAAAAGATAATTTAACTCAAGAACCACTCAACTGAATTTTAAAATTCTTTTACCATTAGTAAGCTACATCTTTACCCAGTAACATAAACCATAAATTATATTGATATCACGCAAACTACCCGAGCTAGCACAGTTTTCGCGGACAAAGTCGCGGGCAAAGTGATCGTCAGTAAATATTTTAGTTAGAGGTCCACGGGCGGCATAAAAACTTTGAAACCAGGTTAGGCGTATGAAAAATAAGAAAGACCGGTAGTAAAAAAAAAAACTGCTTTATCCTACAAAAGTGTTTTTTTTTTAATTACCGATGAAAATTTTCTATGTGCGGGGTTCTGAATAATGGACCCAGTACATGGTAGCCATTTATGCGCATTTATCCCTGCCACTCTGTCCTATATTGGGTTAGTGATGTACAATGAAGATAGTTTGCTAAAATCGCATTAATATTATAGAGGCGAGAGTTTGAATGTGTGTATGTGGGTATGTGTGTTTGTTAGTTACACAAAAGAAATATTGCCCACAGATAGTCTATAACCTGGATTAACACTTATGATAGTTTTTATCCCGGTAGTAACATCACATGAGGCAATTATTGACATCCCGCAGGCGACGCCGCCGGTAGAATCACGTAAAGAAAGTCAATAAAGTCTTACAAAATATCTAAGAACGTTTTCACACTTCAATACATTTTACTTAACTTCAGAAAACCGTCTGGGTACACAACAAAAAATATTATTAATGAAAACTCCGTACCTTGCTACAGTGCTGGTATATTGCCGTTGCAGTCACCGGCAAGCGGTTGTACGGTGACAAATTGTAGCACAGCATGAGATGACAGTGTTGTATTCGCCTTTTATGGGTTCCTGGTACAAAAAAAATATGGAGCTAGGATTTTTCTTTTTATTGTCGAGTAAGTGTAGTTAAATGACGTTTTGAAATTCTTGATAGATGTTTTTAAACACGATGTCTACTATAGTAAAATGTGATGTAAATACAATTAGAATTTTAACTTATGTTTTTTTCAGAAGTAGGTATGTAACAAAGTTCAAAGATTGATTAGAAAGGGGTATTTAAACTTCGTTAACAATATAGAAAATCTATATTTTAGTCTCACTTTGCAAACCACTGACAAAGTTATAAGTAGTTAAGAATCATACGTAATATTTTCTCTGGTTTCTGTTAATATTTTCAATGATTTAAATCATTGATAACTGTCAACATTGACATCACATCAACATCATGCATACATGTAATCACCAAAGCGGTGCAAGCGACGCACAGGTGTGACCTTAAGCTTATGCTAGCCTGGTACTTTTTGCAACGTTATGATGAATATTGGGCATTTTGCGAATTGGACATCCTGCGCTTCGGGTCAGTATTCAAACATCTTCGGAGAAGTTTTTTAACCTTTATCGTTGCACTGCTAGGAAAATGTCTCCTTCATAACCTTCCACTCTTCTCTATGTGTAGTTTCCTCTGGCCCATCTCCCACAAACTCCTAAAGTCGTCACCCCAGCGAAGCGAAGCGTTATTGAACTTCCTAAATCCTGCAACCTACACCTTCCACCATTATTATCTTCACACACAAGTAAATAATGTCATACAAGGCGGAAATTTCAGATGTTGTCAACATGATTGACAGCATCTATACGCTTTTGTGTGTGCTTATTCGCGCCGCTAACAGCCTCTGACGTCACTGGTATTTTGAGTGAAACCGTCGCGAGGCATTATCGATGTTCTGTACAGTGTTTTTGTATTATTGCAAATAAGTAGAAGAAAGTTTACATTAAGAATCTGACAAATCTCTCATTTATTTACTTTTTCTTTTCTTTTTAGAGTTCCATACCCAAAAGTAAAAACGGGAACCTGTTACTAAGACTCCAATGTCTGTGAACTATGATGTTTTCTGTTCCAATCTAACAAAAAATAATAAAAGTAAAGTAAAATTTAAAGGGAGCTTTCCTATTCTGATGGTACGGAACCTTACATGCGCGAGTTCGACTCGCACATGGCCAATTTTTTTTTAGTGCTTAACGATTTTCTGACAGTTTGAGAACTTTATGCTTTTTTCTGGTATTCAGTTGCATCCAGTAAGACTGAAAGCTGACCCCAAAATAGTTGGGAAAAGGCTAAGCAGATGATGATTGAGTACTTTATGCAGCATACCTGTCTTTGGTATTGCATGTCAAGTCCTAGTCGTTCATCTTTTTAAGTTCTTAGTTGAGGTTCTACAACTATTAACACCAACTGGACAGATCCTCCAAATATATTTGGTTCTTTCTTAAAAAGACCATTACATACACTAATCTGCATGGTTCTCATAAAGCTATGAGACTTTCATACAATCCTTGGTGGATATGGTTTTTATAAATCCTGCAAACTAAATATAAACCCAATAGTATCATCATCTGCCTAGCCTTTTCCCAACTATGTTGGGGTCGGCTTTCACTCTAACCGGATGCAGCTGAATACCAGTATTTTACATGGAGCGACTACCTATCTGACCTCCACAACCCAGTTAATACTGGGAAATACGATACCACTTGGTAAAACTGGTGTCAGACTTTTTGGGCCACTGATTACCTGTAACGACTGTCAAAGATGGACAAATGACAGCCGGGACCAACAGCTTAACGTGCTTTCCGAGGCACGGAGGATATGCGGTATGTAAAGGTGGTCACCCATCCACAGACCAACCTAGATAAGCACGGCTTAACCTAAAGATCGACCTGAGCGGAAGTTATAATTTTGCCACGAGCTCCTTATTAACCCAATAGTATAAGCCATAGTATAAGCCGCAGAGGTGATCTGTACCACAGGACCTTCTTCCATCAGACACCTTTCTCTATCTAAAACTGTGCATTATGTTAACCAGCGTCTGTAATTCATGATGCCGAAAAAAATAAAGATTTTATGATAATGATTGTAAACCCAATGTAGTACATACCCAGTGCTCGAATATTGCGCAAAATAGGTCATCACGCTGACAAGTTTGTAATCGTCAAATAACACAGAGCATTGTCCCGCGGCAATGACAAATTAGGTCTCTCTGCTATGACACGGAATAAGTTCATCGTGCATATCGGAAAATTACCCCATTTCAAACTAATCCCGTGAATTTTCATTGGCGAGCCTAATTATATTGCTTTGTGCATGAACTATGGTGTTTATAATTTAGCATTATTGGAATCAATATGTTAGATGATTTGTTTTTAGAACTGCATTGTAATTAGTTCTATGCTGGTCCCGTGCACTAATATTGGCTGGTTATAGACCGGTTCGAGGAAAAAACGCCTGATAGGTAATTATTGGTTGGAAATTTCCACAGGATAATAATTAATTACATAATTAGGTATACATTTAGAATTATTTCATGTTCACCACGGTAACTATAACATTATTCAGCGGAACACAGATTTGATAAATTGCCGGTAACTACCAACAAAAATCATCTGAAATGGTAACAACGAAGGGACATTATTCGTTTTAGAATGCTCAGCTTCAGTTTTTAGCCACGTAGTGTAGGTCTTCTTCAAATTTCTTCACTTTTGGCGGTTTTGTGTCATGTCTATGCATTTTCTTCCGGCCACTTCAATGAGATCGTCTAACTACCTAGTCGGTTGTCTTCGCACATTCCCCCGTTCCGTCCGTAGTCTGTATTAAACTCCAATAATTACCACGTAATATCTCAACGAAGACATGTACGTATCACAAACAATTTTAGTACCTACGTAACTATCCTTTGATGCTCAGAATATAACGCAAACATGCAATAAGCGTAAACAAACTCTCAAACCAAATCTTCTAAAAACGTCGCTTGCTCTATGCCACGTAAATGGCGTGTCATAAAAGCATCATGAAATAGATGCAAGGAGTTTAAACGTGTAGGTGCTTTACTAGCACATAAAGCTGTGATTGGTGCTAAGCTTGTATTATAATGACTGGGACATGTCCTAGATCTAGATACTGTATTATGTTTATTTCTAATTTGTGTCATTTTTGAGTTTTTAAAATGCGCATAATGGTGACAGTTGCGACTATAGACCAGCGGTCAGCAACAGACTACGAATGGTCGGACTTTGGACCGCTAAATATTGATATACCTGCTCTATTTAATTTGAGTATAATGTAAGTTGTAAGAGTTGAAAAAGACCAAAGAAACGATGAATGGACTGTATGAAGGATGCTATGGCTAGAAAGGAGGGGGCTATACTGAGATGACGAGTAATAGAGTACCTAGTATGAAAGATCCCCCAATGATCCACTTGCGCTGACACCAAATAAATTGAGTTAAAGGCAGGAGACGTCTGCCGCATGCCGACCAACTCTGGGCCAAAATAGCAGGAAACTGGTGCCCTGACACAGTGAGACGGGGTCGCGGCAGACCACGAAGGAGATGGCGGGACGAACTGGACAGGTTCCGTCCAAACTGGAGGGAGGACGCGCGGGAGCAGGATAGCAAAAAAAAAAAAAAAGGCGGGAGAATAATGATAATAATTTCTACTCTATTTAAATAATATTTAAATTTATTTATTTAAATACTCGTATCTATCTACATATGTTTGAGTAACACACTAGTATACACTTACCAAGCTTTATGAGTTTTTTTTGGGACCTCGATAAACAGTTTTAATGGTATCCGGACCCTTCTTTAAACTACTTGCCAGCCCCTGCCCAAGACGAAGTGATTCTATTAGTGAAACCGACGATTGAAAAGCCAAAATCGTCCATCGAATTGTTTATGGTGGATTGCTCCACAGTAGCTCGCGAAGTTCAAATTTTCTTACGTTTTTTTGCAATTTACAGGTCCCTGTCAGGTTGTATCTTGATTAAAATATCATTTGCGGGTGTAAGAAGTATGTAGATACAGAAAAACAATCATCCAAACAACCCTCCAAGTTCTTTTTACTTGATTGAACGACTTTTTCATGAGTCATTCAATCGATCGTCTTACAGCCGCGAATGATATTTTCATCAACATACATCCTAGTACTGGCCAGCAAATATAAAAACACGTAAGAAATTTTGAATTTCGTGGGCTAATCTGGAGCTTCCAGTTTAAGTGAATCTTATTGAAAGTCGTTTTAGAAATTCGAAACGCCTTGAAAGCAATTATCTATGGCAATGGCAGCTGTGAAACTAATCTAAGCATCCCAGAGCGTTCTAAGCATCTGGGAAGATCTGGTGATGTAATTTTATATTTAAAATTGCTTGACCTCATTGGTCTGATGTGATTGAGATCTAGTTATGGTCAGTCATTCTCATTGTGTTGGCTCTCCGTAACAACGTGGATTAACATATAAAAAAAAACGAAAAAATATCATTACCCAAAGAAAACTGATTTTCCCATAACCGCCAGGAGTAAGAGGAAAATAAAAATATTTCACATTTCGTGACTGAAATAATTGGGCAGTCGATTTATCGCAGTAAACACAAGAATCGCAATGCTAGCGCCATCTGTAACGCGGAGATTGAACTTCGCGCGACGTAAATGAAAACATGACGCCTGAAAATGATTGACAGTACGACGAAGTGTTTCTGTTGAGCTTACGTAACTAAAAGTTAATGTAGACGGCAATGATATAATTTGGATTACAATGATAGTTAAATGAAAGAAACGAAAAAAAAAAAACAAAGCTCTTTAGCAATATTGCTAATTCTTGGGTACAATGGTGATCCTACTGCTGTGATAATGTATAATAATCTAAAAAAGACCATTCCTAATTCATTCATTAACCCAAAGGTATGTTACCTACCTTTTGGTAATAGGTACCTGTGTAATTTGATTTTATCATCACAAGAACACATCATGTTACAAAATTGTTATAAATTAAGATAAAGCAGAAAACAGTTTAAACTAAATCAATCGTATTAAAAAAAAAAACAAAATCGCTTAAGAAAACAAACCATTTCCAAGAAAGCGCTAAACCTTTTCATGAGAAACTCACGTATGTCTCAAATAAGATTAAAGGCCCAGTTTCAATAAAAACATAACGAGATACAGTGTGTAAAATAAAAGATTTATCTGTTCGCCCAAGGCGGGTCCGCAATACATAAATATATTCATTCACTCTATTGAAAGTCGAGTCCCCAAACCGGCTTTGAATGTTTTTACCTCTTTGATATTCGCGATGTAAGGCATGTCAAATACCACAAGTGAAAGTACTCAATGTTTGTTCAAATGGATGCTACAGAATTCAAAGTTTATTTTGTTTTGTAATATTAGCCATAATATTTCTTCTTACGCGAGCATGTTTGAGTCCTAAAATGTGTTAATACAATCAACAGCAGGAGGAACATTTAGTTGTTATTTTGATTTTTGAAGTGAAAATTTTTTGAGTGAACAAAAATCATGGAACTCGCGTGACGGTCACGTTTGCTTTTCGTAGCCCATCGGCTACGAGTTTTCACTTCTATCGTCAGTCGCCAAAGACTGTCTTGCATGTTTTTTTAGGGTTCGTACCCGAACAGAAATCAACAGGGCCCTATTTCTAAACCTCCGCTGTCCGTCCGTCCGTCAGCCCGTCAGTCTCTCTGTCTGTCAGCGGGTAAAAGATCGGTAAAAGGTAGAAAATTGGGTATGTAAAGTATTTTTCAGGTATTTTTTTTACATTTTTATTTCGTAAAACATTTAATTTTAAGCAACTAATTTTAAGCTTTTTTTTCCAAGTTACAGTTTCTTTTTTATTATTTTTCAAAGTATTATTCGTGATGACGTCATTTCATAGCCTGAATAGCTTTAAGTCTTTGCCACGTTTTCAGTACATACAAAAAACACTAAATAACTTCAAAGTTGACATTGATGACAGTTGACGCTTGACAGATACGTGTTTTTATTTTGTTGTGAAATGTGAATGCTGTGATCGTGACTGTGATGTAAACTTTTTGTTTGAGTTTCTTTTCCTACGATTTTTAGCAAATTTTAATTTCTATCCATTATCCGTGCTGCGTATCCGTGCAATGAATCTGTCATCGACAACTAGTGCTAAATGCTTCGTACCGTCATGTAAAAACACTACAACAAATAGCCGACACAAATTGTTTGTAAATGTGAAAGAAACGCTAAAAAAGAAGTGGTGCAAGGACGTAAATATGGAATACAAGCCTGGGCGTCGTCTTTTTTGTTGCGAAGATCATTTGAACGCGAAATTATCAGCGCGCGATGCATTCAAATAAATAACACAGTAACTAGCATTGACAGTTTTGATTTGACACTGACGGTATGACAAACAAAAGTATTTTTTTTTAATTTATCTTGAAAAGCACGAAGGAAGTAGTCTATTCAGGCTACGTTATGACGTAATTTAGAGGTCAAATGAAAGTCAAATGATTACAAGTATTATTGTGAAAATAAACACAATCTTGTGATATAGAAAGCTAAAAATAGAAAAATAAGGCATAAGACCCTAAAATCTCCAAATGGTTTTGGAATCAGCGTAGGTTAATTTTTACTTTACATACCGAATTGAAATTTTCACAGAATGTATATTTCTGTTGTCACATGCAACAAAATAAACTAAAAACTTAAGTGGGCTTCTCCCCTAGGATGCTACGAAGCCCTTCATGCCCAACTCGTCCTTGGCCGGTTTTTATTTTTTATTTTGAGACTTCTTCCTCCTTGATATTTTGTTCTTGGAACTAATTTGCATTAGAAATGATTTAGGTCATTTATAGGACCTTATGTATTGATCGTTGACCCCTTTATTAATGTGTTATGACTAAAACCTTTTTGGAGGGCAATGGCATTTTCATTGATACGAGATGTCACATTTGACTTTGACAGCTAAATAGATACAATGAGTTGGATAGTTGCACATTTATCCACGTTCCACTTTACTTTTTATGTTTTTTGCTATTTACGAACTTCTTACTACTTCAGATTGCTTTTATCACAAATAAATAATCTGTAAAAATATATATAGGTAAATTAAATCTGGCCTGAATAACAGTTTATAGGCCATTGCCCAAAACCAGTATCGCTCTAAAAGAAAACATTATAGCAACAACAATATAGTCATAAATTATGAAATCTTTTTTTAACTTTTCTTACTTATATTGATCGAAATCGTATGTTAATATGTTGCGTCTTAATAGTTAAAATTCGATTTTATTGCATTATTTTCAAAATGACTTTCTTAAAGTGAAAGCAGTGTTGACAACTTGAAAAACTTCCCCGTAATCGGTTTTAACTGATATGTAGAGGCAGACGTTGTTTTAAAAATATTTCAAATATCTATTAGATATTCCCGCGTGATTCATATTTTTATTTGTAATTAATATAATCAAAAAAATATTTCTTTCCTAATCAACAATCTTTCATTAGTTTACAAATCAGTAATGGTCAGGGTGATTTAGATTAACTGTTGGTAACACTACCACGGGCAAATAAAAGGTGAACTGTCATCAAAAGTGTCACTGTCAAGTCAAACAGCATTGTGTCGTAGGGATGGGCAAGTGAAAAAATACATCGATATTTATCGTATCGATATTCTTAATCAGTATCGATAATTATCGAGCGAAAAATATCAATATATCGTCAGGTTTCGTATGATAATTCATACATATTCCCAAAGCATTCAAACTTCGTAGAATTGAATAAAAGAAAACGGTATTTTTATTGATGCTTTAGCCTAAATAATAAAATACTATTGAATCAAAAAAGTAGTCATCAGATATCGACACGAAACCAAAGTTACGTTAAAAAAAATCGGATTTGATACGAATTCGATACTCTAAAATTAATATCGAATATCGATATATCGCGATTTAAAAATCTCGACCATATGTATCGATAATTGGATGGAAAAATATCGATATTTCGATATTTTTTGCACATGCCTATTGTGTCGGCGCGGCAGCGAATTTTTGTTATTCTTGATAAATTGTTGAGTTTGTTGTGATAACAAATAACTTATTATTACGTCGAGTACGTGTCCAGTAGAGTCTTCGGATTCCTGTACGAACAAGATATCTTTCTGAAGACTTGTACTGTTTCTGTGCTACTGGTGTGGATTGTGTAGAACGTTTTTTTGCGACTACGGTCCGAGACTCTGTGCAGGAAATCAAAACGATTCTATTAAAAATGGCACGCTGTGTGAACTGTGCGCTTTCTCTGGTACATCCTTTACCCTGCCGTCGACTCGGGGAATCAACGGATGCAATAGTTAGAATTTCACGATCCTGGATTGCACCAGCAACGGTCAGTATAATCTTATTAATTGAGTTCTTGCGGAATCGCACATTAGACATACGTGCACATATCATAATTGTTTTAGGTATATAATGTTATGCTCCTTTATAGTAAGCTTTCAATTTTCTTTTTTTAGGTGCACAGGCTAGAAAGAGTTTGCTTACGTTTTTGGACTAATGCCTATAGAAGTGTGAGAAGACAGACTCAGCATGATCAAGATAGGCAACCGCAGTTTGTTAGTGAAGAAGCCATTGCAACACAAGAGAATATGGATGTTGATAAATCAAGTCATGAAGTGGAAAGTGCATCAGAAACTTCTGTGCCTTCAAGGGATCATTCCAGAAGGTTTATTTGGAAGCAATAAAGTGTACTATGCATACATTTTAGTTAATAGGGCTATAAGTAACTCAGTAGCTGATATTGCTGGTTACTATTGCAATTGTTTGGTGGGTAATCGAACCGTGGGATGCTGCGCACACGTAATTACCATTTTGTGGTATCTTGGTTGGGCTCAATTTCGATCATTTGAGCCGCCAACTCCGTTTTTAGACGACATATTTTATGAATATGATGATCATATGAACCAATAAAAATATTTTATTCCTATATTCAATCATTATTATTTTCTATTCCCTATACTAACTTATAAACCCCTACATTTAAGTAGGTGTAACCTACCTACCATTGTAGCTAATATTATTTACTTAGGATTATTCACTGGTTTGATGGAACTATTTTCTGTTGTCTTATGAGAATTCAAACCATATTGTTGTAAGGACTGTTTCTTTGGTAGAAGGTTAGCTACAAAACTAACTTCAAAACTTGAACAGAAAATCAAAGAACAATAAAAACCCCACAAAATAAATAGTTCATTTTTATTTCCTTAGAAAATATGACATCTCCCCTCTTTTATGTCCAATTTATACTATCATACAACTTATTTTAATGCGCAACGGCGGTCCATAGAAGGATGGGCAATCTCCTTTAATAGTATATTTTCGAAAATCATTTCTTTTAACAGGTTTTTTAATAATGGCAATACAACAATGTCATTGAAACACAATTACGAGACCATTGATCGAACCACTATGATGAATTTAGCAGAATAAGAACTTTAAGCAAAATGGCAATAGCGATCCCATTGTCATTCATCAACAATTATGAGATCAATGAAAGACTATCCTATTGGGATAGCCTCAGAAGTATTGCAGAAATAAAATCCAGTAATATCTCCACAGCACTTTAATCACAAAATTGACCTCTGCCTTGTACAACGGCTACCCTAAGACTGACTGCCGCAACGACTGTCAGTTATGACATTAATTTCGATTATAAATACACTATCTTAAATTAATATAATGGCTATTAACAAACGATTATTCATCTACAATTAGTTGATAATTCATAATACATTTAATTATTATCATTTAGATTAACAATGTAATATATTTCATTACAAATCAAAACTGTTTAATCTTTAACATCTGCCTACCTGTTGCTACTTAATACAGTCAATACAACCTCTATATATTAGATTTAGAGGTATAATAATTCTAGGATATTAAGAATAATATTAATCAGTCGTACATTAAACTAATTAGGCTTACAGCTCGGCCTTCCTGTGAAAGCGAGTCCCTTCGCGAAAAAAAAATTACGTTACTATTATCGGGATAAACAGAGTATTATTAGTATATATATATTTTTTTCAATACTTTTATTACGGCTTGATTGAATTGAGAAAGGAATCATTGCTGTTATAATTATACCACATTACAATTTAGCAATGAAATAATTATTGTCATGACAATAGAACCCAAATCAAACAGAACCTGTAGCTTGTAAGCGCTACATACTGATACTAAAACATTAATAATATATAATGTTCTGACATAAACACCTATACGGATCTGACATCTAGACACAACAAGCACAAACGCTGATTGAGGCTTATAATTACACGAGACACTAATCTAATGTAATCTAAATATTGTTATTTAATCATAATACATTAAATTTAATAATAATTTATTTATATTAATCGAATATACTAAATAAACACTTAACGAACAAGAACATAACTTTTATTTAGTTTTTTATTTATAAATTTATTTTTACTCATTATCTGAACCACTTTCTTCACAACTACTTTCTAAGTTTCTACTAAAATTTAACCAGGGCTGCATTTTGTCGATTGCTACGACGGCTTCGTAACGACGATTATTTTTGCGCGATAAGGGAGTGTCTTCGATGACATATCTATCGTTGGGAAGTATTTTTATTACCCGGTAGGGACCCTGATATTTGACAACCAGTTTTTGTGATTGTCCATCGTTAGGAACCTGTCGCTCTACACGTACTAAGTCTCCTACTGAATAATTCTTCGCTGGTTTCCTACGACGGTTAAACCTTTCCCTATCTTTAATCTGAGTCTCACTTATTTTCTTTCCAGCTACGTCCCTTACTTCTACTAATTTTTCCGCCGATGTTACGGTCACGGTGTCGTCTAAAACCTCACTCAATATGCTTTCACTCCTACACTTAATGTTAAATCCGAAAAGTAACTCTGATGGAGTCTTTTGCGTCGTTTTATGAGTCGTAGTATTTAGCCCTAATTGTATATCGAGAATTTGTTCATCCCAAGACTTTTCGTCTTTACCGTGGGCTGAAGTAGAAAGGGCGTCTAATATGGTCCTGTTGAATCTTTCAACTTGACCATTGGCCCTGGGAGTTGCCACGGCATTCATAATGTGTTTAATGCCGTAAAGCATTACAAACTCCTTAAAAACTCCGCTAGTGAAGCTGGTGCCCCTGTCGGTGATAAGGCGTGTTGGTACACCAAAGTAGCTGATATGGTCTTTGAGTACTTTTATCGTGGTCGCCGATTTGGTGTCTCTAACCGGCTTTACGATAACATATTTTGTAAAGCCGTCGACCAAAACGAGTAAATAACAATTGCCCTTTTTACTTTTTATAAATGGACCCAAGTGGTCCGCATGAACCGTATGAAACGGTACGCTTGGCCTTTCTATAGGGTGCAATTCGCCTTCACGCTTACCACCAGGTGTTTTGTGGTGTAAGCATTCGAGGCAGGATGAAACGTATTTCTTCACGAATTTGCGCATTTTGGCAAACCAGTAATTTTTACGGATCCGCTGTAAAGTTTTATCATAACCACAATGACCAACGTCGTCGTGATTCATTTTTAAAATCTGCCAGCGAACGCCTTTCGGTACCAGCCATTTTATTTCGTCCCCGACTATTCTGTAGACCCTATCGTTTTTTAACTTGTAATTTTTGTGAATATCCATCACTTGCTCTGAACCAGGATCCGATAACGTCTCTTTTATCTTCCTGACCTCTTCGTCAGCAGACTGTACAGTAGCAATCCAGTCTTGCTCGCAAGTTTCGATGCTTAGGACATCAAAACACGTTGGCGGCTCTGATTCGCTCCCATCGACTGGATTGCGACTCAGCGCGTCGACGTGAGACATGCGCAATCCCGAACGGTATTCGATGGTGCAGTCATATTCTTGTAACTGTATCCACCATCGGGCTATACGTGGGATCAAATCGCGTTTGATTAACGTTGCGCGTAATGCGTTGCAGTCGGTGAGTATTTTAAAGGGAATTCCGATGAGATAGACGCGAAAACGATTGAGTGACGCAATTACCGCCAATGTCTCTAGATCGTACGAGTGAAGTTTTTGTTCATCTGCGTTAGTTTTTCTACTAAAGTACGACACTGGCTGGAACACACCGTTTGAGTTAGCCTGTAATAAGATACCGGCTAGTCCGGCTTTGCTAGCGTCAGTATGCAATTGGGTTTCCGCACTATGATTGTAGAGCGCAAGAATGGGTCTATCAACAAGGAAAGCTTTAATTTTGTTAAATGCTGAATCCTGGTCTTTGTCCCATGCCCATTTAACATCCTTTTTTAATAAATCGGTTAGTGGGGCCGCTAATATAGCATAATTCATAATAAATCGCCTAAAATATCCCGATAGCCCAAGGAATTGTCTCAATTCATGTTGATTCCGGGGTGTCGGAAATTTAGATACTGCCTCAATTTTTCTCTGACCAGGTCGTATACCTTCGGAACTAACTTCGTAACCGAGAAAGTCTATGTTTTCAAGAAAAAAGTGGCATTTGTTTAATTTTAGTGTTAGACCGCCCTTTTGAAGAAGTATTAAAACTTCTTCCAATCGTTGTAACCCTTCGGTAACGTCCTTAGCTGGAATAAGGACGTCATCCATGTAGACTATTGCAAATTTGATCTTAGCCTCGAGAAGTATTTTATTGATACATCACAGCGGTAGGGGTTTTCGTAATAACGATATCTGGTTTCTCGGTAAAGGAATGTCCTAATAGAACTGACTGGTTAATTACGAAATCGTTTACTACATATAAATTTATCGTCTCCTTTATGCCTTGAACTTCGACGGAAACGATCGTCATACCTACTGGAGAGATTAGGTTAGCGCCTATACCCCTAAGAACAGGTAAATCTTCCGGTACTACTATGTCTAAGTTGGGTTCCCTAGCTTTTGTTAGCTTTATAAGAGAACATTGACTCCCTAAATCTAGATGACAATCTAAATTATGGTTATTGATTTTGATCTCGAGCATGTACTTAGCATTAGCAGTCAAGTCTTCAGATAAACATAATTGGGACACTTGTTTTTCGGTTTTGTTATTATTCAGACTGGTTTCCCTTTCGCGATCTTTATTCAAGCGTTTGTTTTTAAAGCAGTGAATTGACAAATGACCCGATTTATCGCAAGTGACGCACTTAGCTGGGGGTTTATCACAACGGAAACTTGGATGACCAATCTGATCGCAATTGTAGCATGTCATTTTCGAACCCGCTGGTTTTGATAAAAGAGTTGTACCCTTACGTTCGTTTCGGGATTTATAACTAGAATCAGGATTTTCCCGACCGTGCCCTATTTTCACAGTTCTGAAATATTTCAGCACTTGCTCTGGCTCAGAGAATTGTGCAGCCTGCGCACCTATTTTAACAGCCCTATCTTCAACGCCGTATAGCAAGCAATCGACAGCCTGACGCCCATAGATCTTACATCTGTTTAGCAAATTGATTTTGGCGTAATAGTAATGTTCAAGTGACTCTCCATATTTAACCCTTTTGCCCAGCATTTCAGTCAAGAGTTCAGCATAGTCTTCGCGAACAGGAAAAGATTCAATCAACTTCTTTTTCCACTGACTCCACGTATACATCATTGTCGGCAAACTCTGATACCAATTCTTCGCTACCCCTGTCAACTTTGGCAGGGCGTAGTGAATTATTTCTCTATCTTCCCAACCATAAATTTCTGAACATTCTTCTACCTTTGTCAACCAAGTCAAAATAGTTTGCTCCTTTGTCATAGGATCAAACTCGGGAACAATATTAGTATTAAAAGGCAACTTCGACTTATCTGAACTCTTAACTGATTGCAAAATTGACAAAAATTTATCTAAAATAATCTCAGTGGAGTCTACACTCCTAGGTTTCTTATAAGTAGATGACATTTGTTGCTCACCCTCGTCTCCTCGCTCAAGATGATGGCTCCTCTTCCGGTCACGACTAAAACCCGACCTTGATTCCTTATCGTCCTCCGGTCTTCTACCTCGTCGACTCGTACTTCTCTCTCTGGTACCCTCACGGCTATAGGATCCATCGTTCAACGAACGGCTACGCCTTGATCTCGAAGGTGTGCGGAGACATCTCTCCTTAACCCTTTGTGGACGAAGCACCCTTCGTCCTTGACGCTCTCCGTCAATATTTTCATAATTATTATCAACCTCAGTATCACGCACCCGTGATACCCCTGGTTGTTCCGAACATGTCTTTCTAGCCAGACCCTCATACATGGGTACTCTTGGCCAAGTCTCACGCCTCAAACCTACCGCTTCTCGACCCTGACCCTCAAACCTGGGTACTCCTGGGTCTGGACTAAGAGTCCTATAATCTCGGGTTTGACTCTTCTCTCTCTCCATGTCAAGCACTGAAACTGACAGACGATAGCTTAGTAAACCATTATTTTTAACATCATTAACATAGATTAAGTTTATGCAGCTATGTGTTTATTTCTTTAATATTTTTCGGTAATAGTAACTGAATCACTCCTGATTAAGCTCGGTCTTTTTCACATATTACTGCTACTACCACCGTAGCACACCACACAATGTTCATCTCGAAATACGCAATCATTTCAGAAACAGGCAGAAAAGAGAAAGAAAAAAAAAAGAACACATTTACTCTCTTCGATTGCAACAATCGACCCCTGTACCCTTGCCAGTCGCGAGCAACAATAAATAATGCTTTCCAAAATATTTGTATAACTTGCTTTGTTGTTGTTGTGCTTTGCTTTGTACAGCAAGTACCGAAATTCTATATACATAATAAAAAACAATACTAGTTACTTTCGACAAGCGTGGGTACTTACACAAGCGCCAAATAGTTAAATGATAATTCCATTTATCTTATTGTGAATCAGTATGTTTAGTTGTTAAATACTCTTATTTACGGTAAACATTCTAACCAACTATCAACCCGTTATAATTATCACTTTAAACAGGAGATAAATAACCTCAATTTGAATTCGTCGTAATTACGTAGTGGTAATATTTGATTTACTTTTTTTTTTTAAAAGCAACAGTCATACATTTTTCACGTTACAAAATTCAAATCAAACAAGTAAGTTGTTGCTACAATACAAATAAATGTACTTACGTTTTTTCTTGTAGGCGTAAGTCGAAAAGAGTAATACTTTTCGTTGATCCCACTTCTGAAGCTATTGGGATAGCCTCAGAAGTATTGCAGAAATAAAATCCAGTAATATCTCCACAGCACTTTAATCACAAAATTGACCTCTGCCTTGTACAACGGCTACCCTAAGACTGACTGCCGCAACGACTGTCAGTTATGACATTAACTTCGATTATAAATACACTATCTTAAATTAATATAATGGCTATTAACAAACGATTATTCATCTACAATTAGTTGATAATTCATAATACATTTAATTATTATCATTTAGATTAACAATGTAATATATTTCATTACAAATCAAAACTGTTTAATCTTTAACATCTGCCTACCTGTTGCTACTTAATACAGTCAATACAACCTCTATATATTAGATTTAGAGGTATAATAATTCTAGGATATTAAGAATAATATTAATCAGTCGTACATTAAACTAATTAGGCTTACAATCCTGACACTATTGCAATAGCAGAATCGGGGCCCAGGTGTTATGGTAATTGTGGTTTAATTCATTTTATTTTAAGAGAGGAATATTGTGCTAGGGTGAGAGTTGTATGTACCTGTGACATTTATTTGTGGTACCTATTTATTTATTGGATTTCTAGTACGCAAAATGTGTGCGAATGATATTCCCGAAGATTTTTAGATGATTATTGTAACTTTTATTCATATGTGTAGGTAAGACGAGGCATAATTATAGGTGCTAGATGTAACCTAGCAAGAACTAGTACCTATATGCATTCTTTTAATATTTATTCTGCAAAAAAATTATGGTTGTCTATCACTAAAACACGAAATCGTCTGCCAAAATGTTTAAAAATAAATGATGGAGGATGGACCTGCAGAGCATCCCGTAGCAGTATTTTTTATTTGTCAAAGTTTACTTGGTTTAAATTGTTGGGCGCTGCAGCGCTTTTTAGTATCCGTTCAACAAAGGGACTTTTATTGGTTTTATTAAGGAATTTATTTGCTTGTGATGCAGCGGCTTGCTATGTACGTAGACAAGCAACAACGTTGTACAAATCGTAGATTACACGACATACTGCTAGAGGAATAATTACCTAAGGTTCTCGTTTTTGGTCATCGCAGCTATATCTCAGCGAAGACAAGCCATCGATGTAAAAACAGGTATAGTGCACAACTGTGTGTGATAACACAGGTGTACTCTCGTATCCCCTATTATCAAAGTCTAATGGAATGGGCAACCAATACGTCCGCAGATTTAATAAGGAGTAGCAATGACTGTTTCAAGGTCAAAATCGTTCCTACAACTTTATGAACTTGGAGGGTTGTATTGTAGATAATTATTCTATAACTACATACGGCTTACGGTCGCGAACAATATTTTAATCAACGTACAACGTAGCACTTGCCTGCAAATTGCCAAAAACGTAAGAAAAGAATGTCGCGGACTACTCTGATGCTTTCATCTTAACGTGTTTTCCGAAACACGGGGGTATTATATGGCCAACAGCTTCCAAACTTCACTTGCTACTGAGAAACAGAAAAAACACAATGACACTCCCCTCCCCTGATTGGGAATAGAGCCCAGAACCTCAGAAGTACACGCTGTCAGAAATTGACGGCGCTTGTTGGCGCTAGATCGGCACAAAGTTTAGAGACTGCCTGCGCCGACTACCTGCACGGACCGGTGCCGATAACTACTACGTTCGTTCGTTCTACGTGTATACGCCCTAAGACATTAAGGTGACGGCTTCCGTCAGAATAATTAATTATCAAGTTACTAATTTGGCCTTTGCGTGCCAATTAGTGTTCATAACACCCACACTAATTAGTTACCCAAAGGGAATGTTACATTTCGAAACACTATCATAGTGTATAGTGTGACATACAAACAAACACACAAACTAGGGAAGCAGCCGTAAATAATTCTATTTACGCCCACCACTAGGGCGGCCCTTGATAACGTCTAGTACAATGTGAATTATTAAGTTATACTTGACACGTTTCGGGTTGCCTTGTATGGTACAGGGAGATGGCAGAAGTTGAAATAACCAGATTTTAGATATATATCAAAAACCTGGTAAATTAGACCGTAATGCACTAAGGTCCATGTTCACCGAAAAGATAACAGTCTGGTTATCTAAGACCAGCTGTCACTGTGACATGTTCCCATACAAAAATGTGTTTTAAACAGCCGTTTTTAAATAATCAGAGCGTCATCTTTTTGGTGAACATGGACCTAAGAGTACTTACGGGATAATATTATTACGTGATTTTCTTTTGTTTCTATGAGCAAAGGAAAACCGTGAAGTGTAGTGAAAACCGTGAAAGTCTAAACAGTGCATTAGATCCTAATGGTTCTAAGGTTCATGATCACCAAAAAGATGACGGTCTCATTATCTAAAAACAGCTGTTTAAAACACATTTTTGTATGGGAACATGTCACACTGACAGCTGTTTTTAGATAATCAGACCGTTATCTTTTCAGTGAACATGAACCTAAGTTAGCATCAGTTCTGTACATTTTTATACTGAAATTCCTCCTCATCAACATCATCATCATCATCAGTCTCTTGCCCTTATCCCGATTCACACCCTTATGTCTGTATATCCCTATAAGAATAAAAATAGACTAAACTCATACTTGGTCCCAATAAGTATCCAGAATTTAAATAATAATTGTTATCTTTTGCTTGCACACTAGCGTTATGGTCGAAAATTACCCCACGGGGGTATAATTAACTTAATTTTTTTTTTTTTTTATTTAATATTTATTATTATTTTAATTCAATTTTTATATAATTATAATATATCATGAATAAACCTTTCAATAAATTCTGATATGAATAATTTTTAAAAATTAATAGCTCCTAAAATAGAGGAAATTCCAGCTAAATGAAGGGAAAAAATAGCTAATGTAGCTTTTCATGAGACACAGAATTTTCAGAATCGGATGAGTACTTTCGAAGAATTTACAAAAACCTCTTCATAATTTTATAATCAGTAATGCTCGCACGCAGTTGGCATGCACGTAATGTAGGTACATTACACTGTTAAAAATTTTCAGGGAATTCTACATAATTTTAGGGCAACTTTCGTTGCCCTAACGTTTCTGTATTTTTACATAATTATGTAATTTAACAAGGCGTATGTAGTTTTACATATCGACCTGATTTCATTATTATGTAATTTTACACATATGTAATTTTACATAATCAAACAAATTGACGGTTATGTAAAATTACATTTATGTAATTTTACATAATCATACTACCAGAATATATATGTAAAATATCACTTATGTAATTTTACATAATCTGTAAAATCTCACTTATGTAATTTTACATATTCTTTAAATTTTCATGTATGTAAATTTATATATCCGTAAAATTTCACATGTATTTTTACATTTTTTTCGGTAATATTACAGAGTAATTATGTGTTTTGTTACAAATGTCGTATTTAAAAATACATACAGTTTGTGTATTATTAATGATATTTTATGTATAATTACATTTTGTTCAATAATATTACCGAATTATTATGTATTTTGTTACAGATTTCGTCTGTAAAATTACACTAACCTTATGTATTATTCATGTTCTTTTAAGTTTTTTCACATTTTATTCGGTAATATTACACAATTATTTTGTATTTTGTTACAGATTTTGTATGTAAAAGTACACAAAGTTTTTGTGTTATTATTGATATTTTATGTATATTTAAATTATGTTCGGTAATATTACAGAATTACTATGTGTTTTATTACAGATTTCGTCTGTAAAATTACACAAACTTTATGTATTATTAATGTTTTTTTAAGTATTTTTACTTTTTATTCGGTAATGTTACACAATTATTGTGTGTTTTGTTACAGATTTCTTATGTAAAAACACATAAAGTTTGTGTATTATTAATTATATTTTATGTATATTTACATTGTATTCGGTAATATTACAAAATTACTATGTGTTTAATTACAGATTTCTTATGTGAATTTACCACAAAATTTATGTATTTTTAATGATTTTTAAAGTATTTTTCCTTTTTATTCGGTAATATTACTGATAAAATGTATGTGTTTTTACATAAGTAAACTGTGATTTTAAATATGGGTACGGTAAAATTACTTGTGGTTTGCGTATTATTACCTGTAAAATAAGGTAATATTACATGTTAATAGGGGATATTTTTCTGTAAAATTCAATACAAATTCTGTACATTTACGTGCTGTCAGTAATTCTCCGGATTTAGTTATTAGCCATAGCCAGCCGTTAGTTTTTCTTATTTATTTTAATTAATGCAGCCGTATTTGTCAAGACAAAAAAATCACTTGGAAATAAGTCAATCAGGATAATAAGTTAATAACCGATCTAATGTATTTACACTGGCTGCATCTGTATTAGGAACAGTCCACCCAATATTACATTTATTAGGGGTGATATATTCTTCATTAAAAGGTGTGACCTCAAAGCAAATTAAAAACCAAAAACTTCATTGTTATTGAATAATTTGCTTAAACCCACACACACATTTTACGAATACTATATCACTCCTGCAATATTAGACGCACAGTTATATTATTCAGACGTGACAAGAGATTATACCCAGGTTGGTTGGTTTTATTTTGATGACGACAACTGCATTTATTAAAATACTTACATAAGAAAAAAAAAAAACAACTAGCCAATAGCAAAATCCTGAGAATTATCGATAGCATGTAAAACTACAAAATTTGTATTGAATTCTATAGAAAATATCGCCTAATAACATGTAAAATTAACTAATTTTATAAGTCATAATATACAAACAACAAGCAATTTACAGTTTGGAGGTTATCTAATAAAAAAACAAAACTCCAAAATAAAAAATCAATTTATTGCCAGCTAAACATCACAAACTATCATAATTATGTCTTATGCCGATGACACTACCTTAACGTTTTATGGTAACTCATGGGACGAAACTTTTGTTGCAGCCCAAGAAGGATTCAATATGTGCAATATGGCTTGCACATAACAAACTGACCTTCAATGCCAGTAAAACGAAATACATACAGTTTACAAACCATTATGTAGCATCTAATCCTATTAATTTCAAGTTATGCACACACATGTAATCCTTTAACCACAAACTGACAAATACCCAGTGATATCAAAAGCAGAATCAATAAAATACTTAGGGATAATAATTGCTTATATACTACTAACAGTTATGAAAAAACACTCTTCTATAGACATTTCTAAGGTTGAACAAATGGCTAATTCTAGGCGATACTATGAAGTCTGTGAAACAACCCCTGTAAAAACGTCATTTGCCTCAAATTTCTTCAGTTCCAGAGCAAGCAGACTATACAATAAGATTAACAAAATTCTAGCAATTGTTAATCTGTCTAGGATGGAATGTAAGAGGAAGCTCACACAGTGGCTTCTACAATAGTCCTACATGTTCTACAATAATGATAATTCAGTCTCGGCGACGGCCAGGAGTCCATAGCACAGGGTATCCTAGTTTGGGTTCCTGACTCCCACAATCCTCTGTACCTCCAATAATATTGTTACACCTCTATATTGTATTTTTGTACTTTGTGGGAGAAATAAATGTTATTATTAAATGTAATTATTATTGTTGATTTTCGTACAGGTAAGGTTAAGCATAGATGAATAAATTATACCTTATTGTGAAGTGACTTATAATCTCATCTAATCTACTTATAATCACAAGGATTTACTTTATTTTTATTCATACGGCCCCATGTCTATAAATTGTCGCGTTCCATTATAAGAATGAGCCTGTTGTAGCTAGTTTCACTATACCATTAATTGTACCATTAATTTCGTACGGCAATTAGACCTCTGCTTAACACAATAAAATATAATTAAAAGCTAACAGCAATCCAATACATAAATTATAATATTATGTAGGCACTTTTTATAACTATACCGTTGAAACTAACGAATTTTCTGTTTTTATTTTTTTAAACAGAAATTAATTAGAGATGCAACGGATAGTTGTTTGGCCGGATATCGGATACTGGATGTTCGGCCTGACCATTGGCCGAATATACGGTATCCAGCCGCCGAATATTCGGCCGGCGGAACTATACCTGCATTTCGGTTTTTCAGGTGCGCATTGTGCAGGTTTTGACCTGTTTCGTAGTAATGTAGTATAAATGAGAGATAAATCAGGAGTTGAATTGCACATGAACGAGACCTATGCACAGTAATAATAATAGTACATTATGATACAAGTGTACTGTAAAATATTTTATAACATTTTCGCAAATACATCCATCCATACAATAAATGAGGACATCATTATTCTAAATTTCTTTTATAGTCCAGTCATTTTAGGACAAATTAAGTACATATCTCGGAAAATCGCCATACCCAGTATATTACCACATAAAAACTTGTATTTTGGAATCCTAAAAGTTGTCTCAAAATTCACATATGGTAGGGTGACCGCGTCTATTAAATATCTAAGGTTAAAGGTCACAACAATCTATTTTTTGCAAATATATCGTTTTCTATGGGTTTCTCGCTATTTGTATGTATGATTAATATTGTAGGGAATTAAATTCTCTACAACTTTTCAATTAAACTTTTTTTATATCTTGAACTGTTTTCGAGATAGAGGGCGTAGAGCGCGCGGTCAGAGATTTATCTGAGGTCAACTGGTAGTCACGATCAAAAACTCGTAATATGGTTATAATTTATTGCTAAACATATAATTATCAATTTAATCTAAAAGTTAATAAAAAATGATAATTATCGCGCTCTACGCCCTCTATCTCGAAAACAATTCAAGATATAAAAAAATGTTGAATGGAAAAGTTGTAGAGAAATTAATTCTCTACAATATTAATCATACATACAAATAGCGAGAAACCCATAGAAAACGAGATATTTGCAAAAAAAAAAACGATTTTTGTGACCTTTGACCTTAGATTTTTAAAAGACGCGGTCACCCTACCATATGTGAATTTTGAGACAACTTTTAGGATTCCAAAATACAAGTTTTTATGTGGTTATATACTGGGTATATCGATTTTCCGAGGTCAACCCCTATAATGACTGGACTATTAGGAATTTGCAGGTCAAAACTGTTGTTTTGGCTTCGTCAAGTACACATACATGTGTGCCAAAGGGCGATTCTGCACATGATTTCCGTTTTTTATGACGTAGATATGCCTTACAGTATATTTGCATATTTATAAATTGTATTATGAGTCATATGTTTATAATTATGAGTCTTTTAAGTAGCACGTAAATTACATAATGCCTAATAAAGTATTATTGATGGGTATTCCGAAACCATTATAAACCGCTCACAGCCTGCACTACTCGACACGAAAATAAATTAGAAAAAAAAATGGTCTTACATGTGTACTATATCAACTATGAAGTAATTTTTCAAAAAATATATTGGTATATAAACCCCTTCGGAAACCTATTTCCTATATGGGTGTTATCTTTATTACGCGTGTTTTTTTTTAACAATAGAAATGGCGACGAGCTGGTCACATGATGAAAGACGCTAAACAGAAATGGATCATGACAGCAACAGATGGGTTATTTTCAGCTGTTACCAGTTACCTCCAAGTTGTTACCGGGAATTTGTTTTCCCAGTAGTTACTACTGGTAAAAGGTGAGAACATTTTTTCGCAGCAGTTACCAACAAAATTTAGTTAGAGTTCAATACTGATAAAAACCTTATAAGTAGGTAAAAGAGCATGAATATAGAATGATTTAATAAATATATATATGTGTCGAAATCTAGTTAAAGGTCCCACTTAGTCGCTTACCATAAGGACGAGATTTGCTGGTATCGTAATACGAATAACCTGTCAAAGCGTCCAGGTTATGGTAAGCGACAAAGTGGGAGTTATTGCTTGGAAACGACACATATGGACTAGTTTTAAAGCAGTTTTACTGAAACACTATAGTTGGCATGATATCATTACAAATTAATTAACTTCAGATTTCCTGGTTTTCCTTTCATTTAATTTATCATATTTGTTAGAGAGATTTCATCCTTATAATTTATTGACCCTAACGATCGATGCAATAAAAGTACAGGGTATATTTAAAAAAAGCTTTTTTTGGTAAATCTTTGAATGCAGTTTGCTTTCTATTCAAAAATAAAGGAATGTTTCCTTTGAGTAAAATTTTCTATCTGCAGTATTAAGAGTACTTTCCCTCCAGGTGGCATTACAAAATTCCACCCTGTATAACACATTCATTTCTGCAACAATACACCCGTCATTCTTACCTACACTATTTAACGACCTAACTATCAGCTGTGTTGGTTTTGGGGCCAAGCTAATATTAATAATTGATCCAATTCGTGAACTTTGTCACATATTATGTCTAGCTTTCTAAAGCAAATCTAAAAAAGCATGATGCAGACATATAAAATGGCAATTGTCAATATTATGTGTTCTATAAGTGTTAAAATGTAGCAAGCTTTGGTAATCACTGCATATTTTATTTTCATTAAGATCTGATTGAAGTGTAAAAAGCTTTTGGCATAAGCCTATTTCTGAATTAAATTGAAATTTATGATTACATCCAATGAAATATGGATTTTCATACGTATCACTAAATAAAATCATCTCTACTTCAAGGAAATTCAGTACGTTTTCTTCTTGATTATAGAGAAGATAATCGCCTATTGCATAATTTATCCCCCTGTAACTTATTTGTGAAGCCGAGAGGATTGTTCCAGAGGTGGTGTTAGAAATCAAGCACCTAACGCTTGACGGTAATTCGTCGATTCTGTTCATACGAGAATGTTTAGAAAATAATTTGGTATCATATCGAATACCCTGGGAAAGATAACCTTCGTGTAGTTGATGACGATTTGCTAGTGAACATGTGATATTGACGAAATTTGGAAGGTGTCGTACAACGTTTTTGAAAAACCTATGTTTGCTTTCAAATCTAAGCGTCCAAGAATAGATCAATGGTCCATGAATTCTCGTCAATTCGCCATAGTGTAACAGGTAGTGATGTTTAGGTCTTAGCGGAATATTAGGGAACAACTGTTTCCTAAGTATTAAATATTCTTTTGTGCCAGATGATAATAAAGCTGTTTGGCCAATAGATATCTCATATGCGCAAATAAGTTGTGCTATTTCCCGCAACTTTATTATCATTTGCCAGACAGGGTCGTCAATATTTACAGAGTTTAATAAAACTAGCGGCAAATAATTTAGAAAATGCCAGTTTTCAAGAGCTTGACCCCCTATTTTAACAGAGCCAGCTTTAAAGGGTGGTGGCACACTTTTTTTTTCTATTTTTGACAAACGTTCCATTTTCATGTTTAAAAAATTTGGTGTAAAGCTTTTGTTATTAATGAAATAGTTGATAGCTAAAGCGATGTCAAATTGCACAACACCCTCAAATAAATCATGACCTAAACACGGAGGCAAACCGTCAATGACATGATAGTTTTCGATTTGATTAAAAACGGAGTTCTGTTTAACCCCTCGATTATGAACCGATGAACAACCATCGTCATGTAATTGGTTAGAGATTTTTACGTCTTCGTTATAGTCTTCAATAGTTCTTTTTTTTCCTAAAAGAATTGGATTTTGTGCAAAATGTTCTTTCTCAATTAAACAAAACCTGCAAAAATGTTTTGCATTAAAGTTTTCAACAAAACCACCAATGGTATGACTTCCCAAATTGTCAGCAATTATTGTCAGAAGAGTGCCATAAATAATCTGATTACACTCTTTAATATACACTCCACTTGTTTCTAAGCTTCTAAGGTCTTCCGTTAATTTACCAAAAATTTTATCATGACCAAACTCTTTTAAATGTTTTTCCTTGCACAATAATACCAGTTTCATGTTATCTATTTTAGACCTATTATAAGGAAAAACATTTACCAGCGTCATGTAAACTCCTAGTATTTTATGTTTGATCTTAGATGATCCCAAGGGATTACAAACTTCAAAGGCGTCTTGATACATTATTATTTTTAATGTGTTTGGATTATTTATAAATTCGTTACTACACATTTTTGACCCACATGTTATATCTTTTAAAACATCATTTACTTTATATTTTGGATTTTGAAATTGTTCAAGAAATGTCTTATCTGCAAACCACGTTCTAATGGTGTCTATAATTGGTACATATTGTAAGGAACACAGTTTGTTAAAATTGTTTCTACCTAACATTATAGAAATTGGTAACACAATGTTACAAAGTTCCGAGTAAAGTTTAAATCTTAAGTACTTGCTTGTCAACTTTTTAGACCAACTGCCATTCATACTATCTTCATAGGTCGAATTGAAAACATGTTTCTCAATAGTTTTTTTAGAATCTGGATAAGTTTCAAGTGCATACAGACATTTAATTTTAATATTTTTCAAAGAATTTTCATGGACATCTGAATAACCTTCCACCACACTGCGAATAGCATCTTGAGAAAGAAGATTTCGTGTCTCTAACTTGAGTAAAAGTAACAGCAATGGTTTCAAAAATAACAAGCCAGAATCGTTATTAAGATCCGTCTTGACTTCTAACTCGTCAGACATATTACAATCTTGAATATCGTTAGTAGTAGGCTGAATGTAATCGAGGCTGTTCGGGTTTAAAAATTCTTGATCTGTCAAATTCGAAACAGAATTAAAATGATTGCGATACACATGACTTTTTAATGATGCTATACTAGTAAAAGTAGACGAACCACATGAAGTTATTTCAGATGAAAGATTATATGGACAAGTTACTGCTTTTCCAGATTGAATATCATGAGTTCTTGAATGGTATTCGACATTTTTTAACAATATTCTCTGATTACATTCTGTACACTTAGAATAGGTTGAGTTAATGTCAACTCGTGGACTATCAGTACTAGTCCCAGGCTGATGTAATCTAAAATTGTGATTTCTAAAAGACTCATAATTATTGAAAATACTCTTACACAAAGGATCAACACACGGAAATTTAACATTTTTACAGAACCTGTGACTTTTTTGATGGTTATTGTACAAAATCACTGAGGAGAAATTCTCGCCACAATAACCGCATGTAAATGACATAATATCTTTTATAATATACTGTTAAGTTTACTCATTAATGACAATACTTTATTCAGCGTGCGTCCTTTACGGACTTTACTTCCTTCTTTAGGATTTATCTTAAAAACATACCTTTGTATAAATTCTAATGTGTTTTGACACTCTACTGGATATTCCATATTCAAGTTGAAGTAAGCCGCCATCAACAGTTGTAACGACGTAGACAGACTCGCAGTTTCGCTAACAATCGTTTTTTCTACCAGCAAGTAATATATATTTTCATTATCTGTGGGCAAAAAACAAAATGGTTAAAACAGGCAATACAGGGTGAAATTGAATAGATGCGACAAATTTAAATATACAATAATACGTGTTGTCAAGAAAATGTATAAAATATCAAATGTAAAATTGTAATGAACGAAGGAAGGGTAGTGGGCGGCGCGCGGTCGCCGGGAAGGGATGTCAGCGCTGGCGCACATGCGAGGTTTGGCAACGTCCCGCGATACTTACATTAGAAACTAGGCTAAATTAGGTAAATGACCGCTATGAACGGGAATACCGATAATTCGTACTTAAATAAAGATAATAACATCAATGGACCTTTTGAAAACCATAATCGCGTAATTTTTTTTAACGATTTAGATAGTAGAAAAAACAGTTTATAATTACTATGTTACTGTAACTGAAGCTCCCATTTCATTTTGTCGCATTTATTCAAATTCACCCTGTATAGGCTCCTAAATTTTATAATAACGTACTTAAAAACCGGGACCTCAAAAACTGATCATTAGACTAGATAAATCTAAAATATAACAATGAATCGCTGAATGTGTTGCTAAGCGCAAATCTCGAGAGCAGCTGAAGCGATTTCGCTAATTCTTTTTTTGTGTTTGTTATTGTCAGGAGAAGGTTCTTAGGTAGGTAGGGTAGGTAGAGTAGGTAGGGTAGGTAGGTTAGGTTAGGTAGGGTAGGTAGGGTAGGTAGGGGCCACAAGTTTATTCAATTCATTTACGTTTTAACACTGTAGATTACCATATAAATTATATTATGATTAATTATAAATTATACGAAACATACAGTGTTATGCTTCGCAGGTAACGCATTTTATCATTCTAATAAAAATTAATACTCACCTAAAAATACAATGTTAGGCGCAGCTACTCTGGATAGCTCTGTTGCAACTTGAACCCTAGTTAATGGTTCCTGAAAAAGTAAAAGTTAATTAGTAAATGGAACTACTATATTTAGCATGGAACCACATTCGGAAAAAAGTTATGAAAGTTATGAATGATAAAAAATATATATTTATCTAAATAAAATGTATTTATAGATACCTCATGTGTTTGGTATATGTGTTTTATATCTTCATTGAAATAAGTTGCAACCATCTGTAGGTTGTGATTTAAGTTATTGCCATTAACAGTGCACTTATTTTTTTTCTTCGCGATCATAGCTTTCAATCGCTCGTTCAATGAAGTCGTTTTGTTTTGAAAGGCGTCCATGCACTGGCCAGAATTCAAGGCACAAAGACGATCAAAATGCGAAATCATATATTTCTCCTCTAACAATACTGGCCACTCGTCAAGAATATGTGTTATGGTAGGTGCCGAGTTCAGAAATATCCTTTGCTGTGCATAGGTCTCGTTCATATATAATTCAACTTGTGATTCATCTCTTTCCTTTATGGAAGAAACCGATTTGAGCCAGTTCTTTTTAGAATCTAAAGTTTCAAGATCCACATTACAGGGATCACTGGGTTGCCATTCCTTACAGCCTGCACTCAAATTTCTGATGACTCTAGATTTCTTTCTTGATCCTAAGGTATCGTCACATATACCTGTTTTTTTATTCGGCCTTTGGAGATAATGAACTCTTTCTTCAATTTTTTTAAAAATTGTGTGGTAGCCTGTTCCGATTAGTTCTTTTGTATCATTATCTCTATCATATAGTTGTGGAAATTTGTCACACAAATCCCGTGAAACCACTCTGTAAGCTGATCTTGATGCTACTTTTGATTCTTGGAAGAGTTCATCTGTTACAGTTCTCACGATAGTGTTGACATCGGTATTAGAAATCGGTTCACAATCATGTAATTTTGTCAAAAGCGTCGATGGAAGTTTGTCATAGGGAATGTCAAACGCAAAGCTATTTATGCTTGTGTCACTGTTATTGCTAACTGTGCTTGTCGTTGGTGAATTAGGAGCCATGATTGTAGACGCTGTTGCTGTGCGACTTTGATTATCGCTTCGATCAGGTTCCCAACTATCCCCTATAAGTATAACCTCATTTTGGAGTTCTTTGAGAGCTTCATTGTCTTCTATTTCTGTGCCATCCATCAAAAAAATCTTAGATCCGTATATATTCCTTTCATTTGCTGTAATATATATATTTTTTTAATATAATATGATTACAATTAAACATGAACAAAAAATATGCAGCAATAACTTTAGTGAGAACCTACGGATAGTTCCAACATATTTCAATGATTATTACAATTAAGTAGTTGTAGTGTGTTGTGTCTAAAAAACTGGACACTTTTTAAAATAAAAAAACCCCCTACGCTTGTTTGCTAAAAAATATTAGTTGAGTAATCAAATCATTTGTATCAACAACCATCAACCATCATTGAGAGCCACTTTCTTATCAGATTTTGAACAAACAAGAGAGCCTTTACCAGCTGGTGTCGTGAAAAGTAATTACCCGGATGGTTATTAATTTCAAAAATCTTATTCAATATGAAAATCGGTTCAGCCAAACGAGAGATAATCGCATAAACTGAGAACCTTCTTTTTTTTGAAGTCGGTTAAAAACTGATGCACTTACCTTTTGTCTGAAAACATCACAAATGTACATATGTGGTATTTTCTGTAAAAAGGGACCTTATTGTCGATGGCGCTTACGCTATTATTAACGATGCTTCGATATAAATACAATGCTGCGCGACGTTGTGCGGCGAAAGCGCCATCGACAATAAGGTCCCTTTTCATAGAAAATGCCCCATATAACAAACTTACTAAATTTTGTGGCAGTTCACTAACTACAATACAGTTGCGGCATCGTTGTCTCCTGAGGCAGCTCATCCAATTTTGCCGGTCTACTACTCCAGTTGCAAAGCAAGCTTACTACAGAAACTAAAAGCACATTATATTTCATGTCATCTCTATTGCTAAATACATACAATTAAAGATGGCAACTCAGACATTTTATCTGCACAACATTTAAAACAGTAATAAGTTTCTGACAATTTGTAGGAACAAATAATTAAAACCAGTGAGTTAACTCAATAGTCAATTTGCTAATCACCGGCATTAATATGTAGTGTCTCAAATATTGGTAACAAAGTTTTAATTTCATTGCTGGATGGTAGAGTTAAAGTAAAATATATAACAATTTTGAAGGAGACGGTCGGGTTCATATATAGGTTATTAACCATTATCAATAATTTTAGCTGAATTTTACTTCTAACTCTGTTGAGTTAAGTCCCCGGCAAGCTCGGCCGAATTTCATCTTCACTTACAAACGGAGTTTCGTTCTCATTTTAAAACTACAGGTTGGATTATAATGAAACTTGCACATACAATGACATGAGGTATATATAGGTCCAGTTTATATAGCTCTAGTCTCACGACCTCATCACGACGTGTTAAGATACATAAACTAATTACAGACATAGATATACCTTATCCTATTGTAAGTACTTACAAAGTTTCAAAACGGTGCTGCTCTCAAAACGGTGAAGGAAAACATCGTGAAGAAACCGGCATGTCCTAGAACCATAAATTCGAAGACATGTGACATCTACCAATCTGCACTGGGCCCACGTGGTGGATTATATAGCCCATTCCCCCTCATAGAGAGGAGGCCTGTCCCAGCAGTGGGAACATTAATAGGCCGATGATGATGATGATGATGATGACAAAGTTTCAGAGCAAGCTAGCAACTGCTTTAAAATGAGAGTGTAACAAAGTTTGTTTGGAGAACCGACCTTACCGGGGACTCTTAAAGCAATAATAATAGCGTAATATTCAGCTAAATTTATTGATAATGGTTAATAACCTTCATATGAACGTTGCCATGAAATTTAAACATTGTTGCCGATCACTAATACGAGTAATATAACAAATTACTGTGCTTAGGTAATTGTGACTTTTCAAGTTAGCGCTATGTAGTACAATGTCACCACATAGCGCTAACTTGAAAAGTCACAATTACCTAAGCACAGTAATTTGTTATATTACTCGTATTCAATGTCATTAAATATCTGCTTAATACTTCCATTCACATTTATGTGACAGAAAATAGGGCTTCTATATAAATACAATCTACATACATAATTGGATACTGTTTAGCAAAAATTTTGCAATACATACGTCAACTGTAACCATTAAATTGTATAACTTGACATCTTACTGCAAAATAATTAATGTGGTTTGACAGCACATTATTGCCGTACCTATCCAAATAAAGTCTACTCTACAATCTATTTAAACTAAAAAGATTTCAATAAGTCAAATTGATTTAGATTTACCTGTCTGTATTACATTTTCGACAGTTATTTCCATTACTGGCACAGCTTTTTTAACTGTGTGGTCTGCCGACCAAATTTTCACGACGGGCATGTTGTACTGTGAAAGAATTGGGAATCAAACGAGCTTACCTGTTAAGCGAAGTCTTGATTCTAATTTTATGAGTGGCAATCTGAAAAATAATTATTTAACATGGTAGTATTCCTTATATCTACATTAACACACCGCGAAATTTAGAGGATCAAAAAAAGAATATTTTTTAGTCCTGCAATATTCGTATGTATACTTCCCCGTTTTGACACATGTCGGGCACGTCACTTATTTTAGAGATCACAATATTGGGAACAATCTCTGTGTACAGAGTAGTTCCAAATACCTAGATTCACTATGTTTTCCTGAAAGGTTAAAATTGAATTAGGTAGACTAATTATTGCAGCTTTGGGGCTATTAGCTATATTATAGTGGTGGGTGGGTAATTATTTTTCAGATTGCCACTCATAAAATTAGAATCAAGACTTCGCTTAACAGGTAAGCTCGTTTGATTCCCAATTTTACTTCGTGGCAATCTTTCAAATAATTATTTAACATGGTAGATGTTTAGAGCTGGCTGCAATAATTAATTATTTAACTGATTAAAATGCAAATAATCCTGAGTTGATTTATGAAAATAACTTATGAGCTTCTTCTATCTAAATAGGAGTGTAATAGCTTTAATACTATAATTTTAAGAATATGTAAAAGATATATTAAGTTTTTATATGGTAACTTTGGCAACTTATATAATATAATCAACATTATGTCTAGCTTAGTTGATGCCAGCTCTGGTTTGAGCTGTTGTTTGGGTTGTATTGTGAGGGGAACCAATTATGAGGTTTAAGTACCACTTTCACTGAAGTGTGGCAACCTTACAAATATTAGGGCTTGATATATCCTAATAACTGTTTTATAGTTCCAATAGGTTAAATTTAGAGCTAACAGAACAATTAATGTCTTTGTTTTCAAAATTTTGCTCATACTACCAAGCTATGAGTTTAATGATACTTTCAATACATTCTATTGAGGCAATGATGGTCTCAGATTTCTTAGTAGTAATTTTCTTATTTGAAATTCAGTTACAGTGTTAGTATTTAATGGGTGTGTTTGCAAAAGGCTCTCAATTAATTAGTGTTGAATTGATAGTATGTGCTTTCAAAGGAAGTCGCTGGCATTATGTTTATTTATTCATATAAGGGCCTTTTGTTAAAACACTTGCACCAGAAAAGTGCTACCAAGGTAAGTATAGAGCTCCATAGATGTACTGTCTCAAATGATAATTGCATAAATTAAAGAATATAATGCAGCAATTTGACTTAGATATACAATGTCCAACTATTGTTCAATAGTAGATAAGCTTGTCTATTTAAAACATTGTTTCCAATTAATGTTACCTTCAATTGATCAGAA
The DNA here is from genome assembly GCA_950022955.1 of Xestia ashworthii. Classification (NCBI taxonomy): domain Eukaryota; kingdom Metazoa; phylum Arthropoda; class Insecta; order Lepidoptera; family Noctuidae; genus Xestia; species Xestia ashworthii. The sequence continues at coordinate 6,629,583 of OX465558.1, read as the reverse complement.
AACAGTAATCTTTTCACTTCATTACTATAGAATTAAACTGATTTAATTAGTACCTAGTAGCTCTTACTATCAGTAAAGCTTAAAAATTGCTAAGGGTCGAGTCTTATGACTAAATATAATGGATACTAAGGAGTTAGCTCCTTACTGGTCGAACCGAATTCGAGATGTAGTCAATTGACTCGAAGAAGGATGAGTGAGCTATTTTTTCCCAAACTGTTTGTTTATTTAGGTTTTTAGAAACTGATTTCTGGCTAATGTCGTTCATCTGTACATTAACATTATTATGTTTTCCCAAGCACCTTGTAATGGAGCAACAATTTTTTCCGTTTCATATATGTTTAAGAAAAAAGGTAATACTCTAATGTTGTTCATCTGTACATTAATGTTATTATGTTTTCCCAAGCACCTTGTAATGGAGCAACAATTTTTACCGTTTCATATTATATGTATAAGAAAAAATGTAATACTTAGAGGTCTTGGCTCAATTGTAAATATTTGCTATGTTGCAGTGGGTTTAGGCAGAGCTGGCTCCACCATCTTGAGTTGTCAGTATAATTTTCCCAAACTATTTCAAATCTTACCTACTTCTGTCAAAACCAGCAGTGATTCCCTGACAATGTCTTTCAAGGGTTTCTGCAGTCAAAAACCAAGTCATTGTTTGACAAGCTAAGAGCAAACTGAATTGAATGCTCCTGGTTTTCTAATCTTTATAAATAATAAAATCTTTGCAATTAGTGGATAGCTATGTATGTTGTCTGTATTCAAGCAGCATTATGGGTTTGGCTAAATTGCTGTAATGTACTGTCAATTGCTATGAATTTTAGTTGGATTTTATGAACTCTGCATGAAATGTATGGCATTTCCGTTTGTCTCAGCACTCCCATGTACCTCCCCCCTTGTTTCAGTTTAGTGGAAAGCTAATAAAGCCAATAGGTACTCTAATTGGCAGTGAAAATGAAAGAAATTTTTAGTTAAAATTCCTCTTTATGACATGATGATATAATGTAAATCTCACGATATGCCTACCCGACTTTTCGAGTATTTTGGTTGTGAGTTTTTGTTCTGAGTTCTCAACAAGGTTCATTTCAGGTAACTACAGCTGATTATGGGGTCAACGCCCGGAACCAGTGAACAATGAAATTATGTTTTAGTACAGTCTTGATAATAAGCAGTCAAAGTAAAGAGAACATTGTTTCTCTTAAGGTTTAAGTGATTTTCAAATCTAATGCAATGCAGAAAAAAGCTATCTGGTCCTGGAAATCTTTCCAAAAAATACTATTTGACTTAACGGAGTATAAATGAATTACATAATTAGTAGACCCATGATTTATCATTGTACCTACAGATTGCTAGGTAAAGCAATGAGTTACTAACGGAGATGTTATTTTAGATTGGATCTATAATCATCTTAAGATCATAAGAATATTTTCTTAGTTCTAAGACGAGGTTGGGGTTTAACAGTGGAAATAAATTTGCAATTTGTTTTGTAGCTAAACCAGGTTTAGTTCTTAATGTCATTTCTTAATGACATTGACAGGTTGTTAGAACTTCAAACTGTGTAAGTCTTTATCCCTTTTTTCTCTCAATACTAATAGTTTTGTGTATTGGGATATTACAGTGCCTAGATTTGATGACAAATGGTTTCTTGAACTATTGTACTTAAACCAAGTTACTCAGATCATTATTATATTATGGTGTATAATTTGGTTTATTCATTACGGTACCCTCCTTGATATGTGCTCTTTTGGAGCTACTGACTTAACACTCCAGTATCTATCTTAAAATGTTAAGTTTGTGGCATGGCCACAGAGTGCTTTGATATAATCATACTTGATGTTGCAGCTTGCACACAGTGTGAATATAACATGCTGTAAATATCTCGTATTTAGGCATGGAGATATAAATGTCCATGAAGTAGTTGCTGCAAGATTAAAATGGCAAGTCATAACTACATAGTTTACATTAGTTATATAAATAATAAATATATGAATCATCATTCTCCTGCCCTTATCCCAATCTATTTGGGGTCGGCGCAGCATGTCTTCTTCTTCCATACTGCTCTATTTTTCGTCATCTCATCAGTCACTTCTTTTCTTACCATATCCTTCTTAACACAGTCCATCCATCGTTTCTTTGGTCTTCCTCTACTCAAATACCCATCCACATTCATACCCAAAACTTTTTTCACGACATTTTCCTCATTCCTCCGCATCACATGCCCATACCACGACAACCGAGTACCACACAACTTTTCAGTCACCGGCGCCACTTTCAGACTTCCTCTAATATACTCATTCCTTATTTTATCCATTCGCGTAACACCACACATCCCCCTTAGCATTCTCATCTCCGCGACATGCAGATGCCTTTCATTCATCCCTTTTGTGGCCCAACATTCTGATCCATACAACACGGCAGGTCTAATCATTGTTTTATAAATCTTCCCCTTAAGTTTTAGGGGAACGCGGGAGTCGCAGATCGTTCCCGTGACCTGCCGCCATTTCATCCATCCCGTGTTAATTCTGTGCTTTACACTACGATCTATTTCGCCATCGCTTTGCATGAGTGAACCAAGATACCGAAAGTCGGAGCAGACAGGAAGAGACGCGCCATCTAGCGCTATGGCTCCAGAGCTGGAGAGACCGCCAAAATCGCAAAACATGTATTCAGTTTTACTTCTGCTGATTTTCAAGCCAACGTTCTCCAGTTTCTGTTGCCATTTCTCCAGTCTGCTCTGGATCTCAGGTCCATTTTCACCGACAAGAACAATATCATCGGCAAACAGCATGCACCAGGGTGCCTCTTCTTGGATGTCCGACGTCAAAGCGTCCATGATCAACAAGAAGAGGTAAGGACTTAAAGCCGACCCTTGATGCAAACCTACAGCCACACTGAACTCATCGGTGTTGCCAGCAGCTGAGCGGACGTAGGTACAAGATCGACTGTACATAGCACGAATTAACTCTACATACTTCCCAGGTATACCTTTCTCTTTCAAGGCCCACCACAACACATCCCGAGGTACTCTATCATACGCTTTCTCCAGATCAATGAACACCATGTGCAAGTTTTTGTGTGCACGTCTGTACTTCTCGCACAATTGGCGGAGTGCAAAAGTGGCGTCCATTGTTCCTCGACCTGGCATAAACCCAAACTGATTTTGAGTGATCTTACTCTCCTCTCTTATCCTTTTCTCTATCACTTTCTCCCATACTTTCATACTATGTGACATGAGCTTTATCCCCCGATAGTTGTTACAGTCCTGAACGTCCCCTTTATTTTTGAAGATGGGCACAAGCGGGCTATTGCACCATTCTTGTGGGATCGTTCCTTCATACAACAACTTATTGAAGAATAAAGTCAGCCACATACATCCGTCTTCTTTTAAACACTTCCATACTTCTACTGGTATTTCATCGGGGCCCAAGGCCTTTCCATTTTTCATACTTTGAACTGCCTTCCTCACTTCATCCATGCTGATTTCCCTCACCAAACCCATGTTTACTTGTACCTCTTTAAGCACACCGCTCCATTCATTCTCTTCATTCATTAGCTTTTCAAAATAACCCTTCCATCTCTCTTTTATTTCATCATCTTTAGACAAAACTTTACCAGCGCCGTCTTTCATACACTTGATACGATTTATATCTCTCGTTCTCCTTTCTCTTGCTTTTGTAATTCGGTAGAGCTCCTTTTGGCCTCTAGGACTGTCCAGTGAGTCATATAACTTATCTTGGGCTTTAGCCCTGGAAACTGCTACCGCCTTTTTTGCCTTTCTCTTCCATTCCTTATAAATCTTCTTCTTTTCTTCTTTCAAACTGTCGTTCCCATTTGCTACACCCTGCCATTCTTTAAACGCAACCTTTTTCTCTTTTAGACTCTTTTGCACATCTTCATTCCACCACCATGTATCTTTATCTATCATACCTCTCCCTTTGGATTCTCCAAACACATCTTTTGCCACTCTTCTTATACAATCCGCCATCTCTTTCCAACATTCATTCACAGATTTTCCTTCCAAATCCAGCTTATCCTTCATTTCGATCATCTTATCTACTACTTGACTCTTAAACATACTTGCACATTCTTCTTCTTCTACTTATTGTGTTCAGTGTTAAAAGATTCTTGTTAACGGGATATTTTTATTGGTGTTTTAATTGTGCTGGACACAAACAGGTTAATTGATCTTCTTCTTATTGTTGTTGGCACAACAATATATTTGACCCAAAACTTAGCTACTTCTTGGTGTTGTTGATGGTATGAATCTCTGACTGTGCATGTATTAGTTATTTCGAAATATATGTAAATAAGCTATGAATACAACTACTGTCTTTAACCAGCTGGTGTATTTCTTGAAAGAAAGTGTTATTTTACTGAAGATCTTGTATAAAATATAATTTAATCAAAAAATTAATAATATTGATTTAATCCCGAGGTCGGCCAATGCAGTGTACTTCAAGCCATTCACCGTTCATAAGTGCCTTCTTTCCTTACATTGTGATAGTGGTCAATGTTTTCCTTAAGATAACATTAACATTCTAATTTGTGTTTGAAACATCTCAATACTTTGGTTGAGTAGGTTCCCCGTAAGTTTAGTAGTGGAACAGGAATCTGTCATAGGTGTCTAAAACATTTCCCATCAACTGTTTTCCCATAGAACTCTGTGAACCGAGAGTCTTGCTCTATTATTTGTATGAAAAGTGTTGTGCTTAAATGTTAATATTACTTCATAGCTGAAAGATTAAAATATTAAGTTTGTGGCATGGCCACAGGATGCTTCAGTAACACCATACTTGATGTCGAAGTTTGCACACACAGTGTGAACATAACATGCTGTAAATATCTCGTATTTAGGCATGAAGATATAAATGCCCATTAAATAGTCGCTGCAAGATTAAAATGGCAAATCTGGCATAACTACCTACGTAGTTTACGTTAGTTATATGTATGTGGAGCATTAATTTATAACTAATTTTAATTATACTTGAGGTAGACTCAAAATCCATTATGTGGGCTTAACATTCTGTAAGTATCTCGTACTTATGGATGGATGTAAGTAGTCCTGACAAATGTATGTCAGCCAGCAACTTTACTCACTGATCCAGGTAGCAAAGAATGATCCCGGATTCACTGCGAGAGGCATGATGCATTTTCAAGGTTATAATGCACACAGGAAAAGCATGGTCGTCTCGCGACCTGCTTGGTTATAGGTAGATGAATAGCATAACTTTGCATGTACTTGACCAATATCATGAAAATGGGACTTACCATTGGCTGTTCGATAACTTTGACCACATGAGATGTTACTGGTCTTGAAAATAGGCCTTACCTGCCTTTGGCTGCCATGCCAATTAGATTTTCAGTGTTAGAATTGTTAAGAAACAAGACTAAGAATATCTCGTATTTCGCACTGATATACCATCCAGTTAGTAACCTCAGATGAGATGTTACTGGAGTGTCGCGCACTCACTGGAGGAAAAAAGCTTTAACAAGCTTACGGCACACATTTTTAGTGTTTATGACCACCGTAGCGCTTCGATGAGCGCTGTGGATATCGCGTATCCGGAGGTCAGTTAAAATCGGGCATTCTCACACCAAAAGGTTGTGGGGCCTCAAGGGTTACATGATCCAAATTGTTGTCAGGGGTACACGCTTATCCAGCTTCGTCTCTGATGTTCTGTTGGTTGTTGTTGATTAATTTTACTCTAATCTCCTTCCAGTTCACTTAATGGTCGGCGATGAGCATAACTTGCTCGTGTTTCTGTGTCTCGGATTTACGATTTTCACTAACGATGCACCTAATACACTTACTGTTACGCGACATTTTGTTATTTTGGTAAAATGTTATGTAAAATTAGTTTTAAATGAGTAATTTGTCGAGGAAGAACTTTTTGCTGCGGTGATGATAACGCGCGAAAAAGAAAAGTGACGTGCCCGACATGTGTCAAAACGGGGAAGTATACATACGAATATTGCAGGACTAAAAAATATTCTTTTTTTGATCCTCTAAATTTCGCGGTGTGTTAATGTAGATATAAGGAATACTACCATGTTAAATAATTATTTGAAAGATTGCCACGAAGTAAAATAATAATTTCTTAGCGTTAGTGAAGTGACTAATTATTAGCGCAGCACTTTTAATAAAAAAAATGTATCATCGCTTTTTGGCCTGTCGTGTCATCAATGAAACAATAGTTCACCCGCCACAGCCAAAAGTTTTTGAAAATGGAACCTCGCAACGAATCGGTTGTTTAACCTACAAACTTTTTTTATTTGATCTGAGCCTACAAATACAAATTACGGCTTGGACTATTTTAAATTTAGATATAAGTACCTATATCTAGTCCGCAGGTAAGTAGGTACTTACGTTTATTTAATGGCAAACGACTTCAACAACCCTGGACGTGAACTGAACGTGAGCCAACTGCAAGCTGCTTCCACAATCCACAAGTTCTTTCTAAAACAGTATATTAAGTAACGCTGTATAGTCTAATGCAGATTTCACTAGATTGTTGATGCAAGAAACTAAAGTATATCTATTACTCACCTTATTAGTACTACGGTGTCGTGTGAGCACAAAAAATTAACAAACAAACAAACACAGCACTACAGCAGCCGGCAGGTTAAAACTTGTTCAGGCTTCACAATGTTGTTCTTGAATCCACTTGATGAATCCACACTAAACTTCTTGAAGTCTTGAACCTTTACCGGCTCCGAACGCGCGAAAGAATAAAAGAAAGATTGTGAATCAGTGTTGCCAGGGCCCTTGAGTCGTAAGTTACGTTTCGTTTCCTGAAATGTTACATTTTTGTTTTTGGGGTTTGTGGTCGCAGCAAAGTCAAATTAATGTCAGCAAAGTGGTGGAATTTAAAGGAATCTATGATGTGTAATGGTGTATTTATACTTAGGATAAGACAGACTCTAGTATAATTTGATCGCAGCGCCATTTTTCACTGTTGTTGCTATCTAGTGTACTGTGTATCTAGCACCTAACTTATTCAATTAGTTTGAACCAAAACTACGAGATAGTGCATCTGTTATTTTTACTCTGAACTAACTACTATATGATATTCGCTATTTGAAGAATCCTCCCGCGAAATGCCATTTTTTTGGAATAGGAATGATTTTTCCAAGGTCAAAGTCATTCGTAGGAATTACTGAACTTGGAGGGTTGTATTGATGATTTTGATGATTATAATTCTGTAACTACATAATGTCTTGTGTGTGCCAATGTGAATATTTGTGAAGCTTGAACAAGGCGGTACCAAATGAATGATTCCGTCAGTGTTGCCAGATGCCTTGAACCATTTAACTGTAGTAGAATCTGTATGCTATTAACTTAAAATCTATAAAAAATCTGTGTCAAATAAACCAAAATAGAATATTAATCATCATCATCATTGCTTCTTTTGAAAAACAAGCGATAAATACTAACGTGATGAGGTTTGATTATCGTAAATTAATAAATAATAAAAATATACACATAATAATGAAATTGCGTTATGACTATAATACGTATGTCCTGTACATAGTCAAATTAAAAACATAATTAAAACAAACATACTTATGTATCAAAATTCAAAAATTTTGCAACAAACGGAATAATAATTACTTTAATATATTCAGTCATGTAAGTACCTACTACATATATTTTTGTTAAGTTTCAAACTCGCTCACTCGGTGCGTCGTCGCCGGGCGTGTGACTCATCATGTCGTCTTATTAATTTTAACGTACCGTTTTTATCGTTTGGTTTGGTTGGTAGACAGACACAACGCGGACGCGAAGTAATAGGCCTTATTACTATGACGTTAGAGTTCAAATTTTTTTCTTCCAAGAGAGGGATACGTTGACGATTTGGCGATCAGTACGGTGCGGTCTTATTTCTATCGAGTTAAAGTTTAATATGGATTGACTGGCACGCATAAAATCTGATTATTGTGTCACTTTAGTTGCCTAAAAGATTGACCACGCTTTTAAAAATATTCTTCTGCCAACTTTTGCATTGTTTTAGTTGTATTTATTTTTATTTTGGGGCAGGAAGTAAAATGGAAATAATATAACATTCAGATAAAACAAAAGTAATTATACTGAAAACAAGCTAAGTATAGGTACCTAGTTTAATAAACGTTATACCTGGCTATGATTGCGTTGTTGCACTAGATTCAATAAAAGTAACATCGGCCAGTTTAGTCTATGTCGGCCAGTACCTATGGTGAGTGTTGGGTTGGGCTATGGTTCAGGTTGGCACTCAAGAATCAGGGGTGCCAACTTAGGGGTTTTTCCACTAAATTTAGTGGAAAAAAAAGCAGCGTAAGTTTTTTTAGTGGCAAAATATTTTTAGGGATTTTTCTATTATTTCTATACTTACCATGTTTGTGTGATATGCCACCTTCCTGCTCCATCATCAGACCCTGGATACCATCTAGAGATAAAGTAGGTACTCGTTAAGACGAATCATACGAGCCCAAACTAGGTGGTATTATGTCGATTTATAACGGATTTCCTATGGCCACCTTCCTGCACCATCATCAGACCCTGGATATTATCTAGGGACAAAGTACTAGTCAAGACGAATAAAAAAAACCCAAACTCGTGGGGTTATGTCGTTTTATAACGGAGTTCCTATGGCCACCTTCGAGCTCCATCATGAGGTCAGCTCCATCTGACCATAATATTGCATTTTCTCGTGATATCTATATGTGTGCAAAATTTGAGCTCAATCGGTTGAAGATATCTGCTTCAAAATTGAGGTGCAAGATTTAGGGCGAACATACAAACATACATACATTGCAAGTTAAATAAAAGCTTTTAAAAAGGCGGCAAAATTAAAAAAATCTAGTGCAAAGGAATATCGTCCCATAGAAAATTTGAATTTCGCGCCTTTTTATACTGACAACATTTGCTTGACCATTACACTCAAGTAATTGTTACATTTTCTAAATAAAAAAATTTACCGAAAAAAGTCTAAAAACATTTGACATTGCATTGACAGTTACTCAATAAAAAAAACCGAACAATTGCGAGTCGGACTCGCTCACCGAGGGTTCCGTACTTTTTAGTAAGTATTTGGTGTCATAGCGGCAACAGAAATTATGTATTTCTGTTGCCGCTATGACAACAAATACTCGTATCGTATCTGTAAAATTTCAACTGTCTAGATATCACGGTTCATGAGAAACAGACTGGTGACAGACAGACAGACGGACAAAGGAGTCTTAGTAATAGGGTCCCGTTTTTACCATTTGGGTACTAAACAAACAAACTCTTTAGCTTGATAATATCAGTACCTATAGATGTAACCAGTCAATTTACAGAAAATTGTATAAAATTAAATAGATATTGGGAAATATCATAATATTGTTTGTAATATTACTGACATGTTTCGGAATATTACATTATGACGTAAGTAAATTTACATAAAAACGTATTTAAAAAAAATTGGTAAATTTGCGAGATATTTTTATGTAAAATTCCCGTTCTTATTGTTGCTAACCCATAATAAAATGTATTTGTCCCAAACATTCCATGGAAAATTACTTATTTCATGTAAACTTCTATCTCATAGTGATTCTTACATATTTATTATGTAAAAAGACCATTTAAACAGTAAATTCTACAGAATACAAAAGTAAAATTAAAGAAATGTTGGGAAATTTCATAATGTTTTTTGTAATTTATTTTTATTTTGTTTGACATTCTTTGAATATTACATAAGACGTGAGTAACTTTACAAAAAAATGTAATTTTCAAAAAATTAGGTAAAATTATGAGATGTTTATGTAAGATACCCGTTTTAATTGATAAAAACACATAAAAAAAAGTATTTCTCCCAAACATTCCATATAATTTTACATTTTTATGTAAACTTGTATCTCTTAGTGATTATTACTTAATTATTATGTAAAAACACATTTAAGCAGAAAATTACAGAAAATAATATGTAAAATTTAAGAAATTTTTGGTAATTTCATATTATTGTTTGTATTTTTACGGACACTTTTCGGAATATTACATTAGACGTAAGTAAATTTACATAACAATGTATTATTCAAAAACATTGGTAAAATTACAAGATTTTTCTGTAAAATTCCCGTTTTAATTGTTAAAAACACATAAAAAAATGTATTTTTCGCAAACATTCCATATTATTTTACATATTTTATGTAAACTTCTATCTCTTAGTGATTATTACTTAATTATTATGTAAAAAGACACATTTAAACAGAAAAATTACAGAAAATATGTAAAATTTAAGGAAGGTTTGGTAATTTCATATTATTGTTTGTATTTTTACGGACATTTTTTGGAATATTACATTAGACGTAAGTAAAATTACATAAAAATGTATTATTCAAAAACATTGGTAAGATTACAAGATTTTTCTGTAAAATTCCCGTTTTAATTGTTAAAAACACATAAAAAATGTATTTGTCGCAAACATTCCATATAATTTTACATATTTTATGTAAACTTCTATATCTTAGTGATTATTACTTAATTATTATGTAAAAAGACACATTTAAACAGAAAAATTACAGAAAATATGTAAAATTTAAGAAAGGTTTGGTAATTTCATATTATTGTTTGTATTTTTACGGACATATTTCGGAATATTACTTTAGACGTAAGTAAAATTACATAAAAATGTATTATTCAAAAACATTGGTAAAATTACAAGATTTTTCTGTAAAATTCCCGTTTTAATTATTAAAAACACATAAAAAAATGTATTTGTCGCAAACATTCCATGTAATTTTACAGTTTTTATGTAAAATTCCATCTCTTAGTGATTATAACATATTTATAAAGTAAAAAGACCATTTAAACAGTAAATTCAACAGAATATATTTAAAATCAAAGAAATGTTGGGAAATTTCACTATGTTTTTTGTAATTTTACTGATTATTTTTGGAATATTACATAAGACGTAAGTAAATTTATATCAAAATGTATTTTTCAGGAAAATAGGTAAAATTACGAGATTTTTATGTAAAATTCCCTTTTCCATCGTAAAAAATACATACGAAAATGTATTTATCCCAAAAATCCATGTAGTTTTACAGATTTTATGTAAATATCCATGGCTTGGTGATTATTACATAAATTTTATGTAAAACTACATAAAAATTGTTGATTTTAACGAAAAAATGTAAAATTGACGAAAATTATTTAAAATTTCATATTTTCCCTTAAATTTCCCAGATGTTTCGGGAATTTTACAGGATTATGTATTTTTTTTGCATGTAAAATTACATAATTTTTAACAGTGTACGAAGCTACTGCAAAATAATGTTTCCTAATTGCCTAAATGCCACAGTTCCATGCATATTAGGTCCTAAGGTCCATGTTCATCAAAAAGATGACGCTCTGATTATATAAAAACAGCTGTTTAAAACACATTTTTGTATGGGAACATGTCACAGTGACAGCTGTTTTTAGATAATCAGACTGTTATTTTTTCGGTGAACATGGACCTAATTATAGCACGTCCGGCATTGTTGACCTTAGGCGTTAATTGATATACAAGTTGCAACAAAAAAAAAACGACTCATCACGTCATTTGCACATCGTATGTTTCACATTCAACTTCGGTGAAACTTCATTCTGAATTTATGAACTCTTAACATTTTCTTTTGTCAGAAAAAAAAAGATATTACTTTACTGACTGAGTTTACCTACATGCAATCAGACCAAAACCATAGCTGTAAGCTCAGTAAGTCAGTCCAGTGCAAATGACACGATGTGTTGTCGACTCGACAGTCGAGGGTAAACGTACGATGGTAATGTTGCATTGCAGCTTAGCCACCGACATATATACATACCTATACATAAGTACTACCAAATAATCATATCTTGAGTGCTTGAAACTACTAAACTGCCTTTTGGTTTATTGGTCCTTACGAGGTCCTAGATCGATTATTAGGTTGGGCATAGTTTGGTTGAGTTTTTTTATCAGGAATTTCCAAGTAGCACCCCGGAGTCGGGTGAGTCAAGACTTATCCTGGTTTAACAGCGGTGGCTTACCCCTGCTTATGACATGGGACCTCAACATAACTTGCGAAGGTGGGTATACTATAATATAAATAAATAATAAATAAATAACTTTATTTTTCCAAAATACAGATTTAACATGTTTTCTAAGTATAAACAAAATTTACATGAGCGTTGGTAGTAACACAATGCAGTACAATCTAAGCACTGAGATCTGCACATAATATGGAAAACCCTGCCTCTCAAACTAGGTAACCTGTATCTTGAGAGACGAATAATCACGCCTGTATAGCAAAAAAATTGTCATCTTTTCTTGTTTCATAAACTTTCTGCTAAATACGAGCTGATCCTAAAACGAAAAGGTAATAAAAATCCCCCAAATTAATAAAATTACTGCATCATACCTCTACCTACGCTACTTAATAGTTATCTACTCGAAAAGTTACTCTGGTCGGATTAATCGTTTGAATGTCGTCCCGGTATTACACTGTCACAGTTCTGAGTATCATTCTGTGTGACAAACGGACCTGTGACGTGGGGCGCGTGAGCCCGAGATAACGTCCAGGGGACGAATGAGCGACATCCTGAATACACTACGCCGATAATCGTGTGAAAACGGGTGTATACGGCGCGATAATTTGTGGCAAAGACGCTGGCAGGAATTGATTGTCTTTTGTTTTCAAATTCAGAAAATGTTGAAAGTGCGATGTGCGGTAATTTTTAATTGTTTATCTACCCAAATATCATAAACCCTCTCTAATGCGTTCAAAAACCATAGGCAATGACCAGCATTACCAACCAGCAGAAATAAAGGGAACTGTTATGAACTCATAACCTACTGAAAACAGTAGGTTATGAGTTTAAATTTGGAACAGGTGTCAAATTTAAGTGAGTGTGCTATTCTAGTATCTACATTAAATCAGATATCGATACGAAACCCCAATTCAGTATGATTTTAATTATAAATCGCGACGACATTTTGATCTCGAGTGACACAAGAATAGTGACTTTGTTCGTTTGCCTACGATTTAAATAAAAAATGACAGATATCCGAAACGCCGCCATTTCGAGCTGTCATTTGTTCGTTAGCTTTTTATTTCCAGTTACGAGTAGACAAATTTTCTGATAAGTTCTTTATTTCTGTCGAAAATGAGTGATAGTGACTCAGAAATTGACATGAACACTCCGCCAGATATCGTAAATGCAGCGACGAATGCAACTAATAACCTGTTGCCACAAAAATCAAGGGCCAAGTACGATATTTCCCTATGGTTCCTGAACCCATCATACAGCCCTTGTGTTGTAATGCCCTTCATTATGCACAGTCGCATAAACTACTATTGCCAATAGGTGTATTATGAAACAATTATGCATCATCGTATTTTCAACATCAATAAAAAAAAATGTGTAAGTATCCTTTTTAAGGTTGCATTAGTCAACGGCTCGAACTTGTCGGCGGGCGTGGCTTATATGCACGCTATTTGGTAAAGTTTTTAATTTATCTACATAGTTTCATTTATTTAGGATTCATTTATATAGTTTTTCTTTATATATTTATTACAATTAAAATAAAAAACATACATTGACCTGTAGGTAAGTATAGATTATTATGGAAAAACTACTGGATGTATCTACTCAAAATAAATTATTTGAATTTTATATTATAAACTTATGAATAAATTATCTATTCATCTACGGTTTCACTTTTTCCATTTTCATACTACATAAGTTATATATTTGCACCTAAAAATTAGTTAAAATTAGTGTTAAAATATGGAAGTTTCGATGCTCATAACTTCCAAACCAATATTTTTTTTCCAATTCTGCTTCCACACAGAGCTAGATAACGACAAGACCAATTGATACAATTTTTAGTTTTAAACCTTCACCGTCAAACAAACGAGTAATCGCTATACTACGTTTGTATGGAAGAATGACCGACTTCAAGTTCTAGGACATAGATTTCGGTTTTTTGTGGAATTTAAATATCAAAATAAAAATATCTTTAAAATTAATTCGGCAATCGCTAGTTTTCAAAGTGAAATAAGAAAGGGGTCTTCGTGTTTTGATATAACATAGTATAGTGCTAAAATAAAAACGTTGTTTTTGTCACAAGTTCCATTGACCGAATCACAGAACACAACATACACTCCCACGACCAAAACCGGATTTGAATAATTATGTAGGTATACTTTGCAAAAAGTCAAGCCTTGACGGGGAAGGTAAAGTTACATAGAACGAGTTACATTTTACATAGAACGTGTCATTTTTTCTTTAGAAAACGCGGTCTGAACCCAAAACCCATTTAGGCATGTTTTGTAACATGCCTAAATGGGTTTTCAAAAATGTCGTTGGTGTTAGCTCATTTTTGTTGTCGTGATGTTGACGCAGCCAATTTTGCGAAAAGTTACGATCGAAGTAGGAAATATGGCGATGCACCAGTGTTTGCCTAGACACGAACGTACTCTTTCTTCTCGGTCGGAGTGAGATCAGGCGCAGTATCATCCAAAAAAGGAAAAATTCCATATCTAGATAAACACTGGTAAAGTGGTATTAGTTTCCGTATTTGGGTAGCCGTCTGCCTGAATCTTCGAGGAAATACACATGATGTTCTGTTATGCAGCCAAACACCTTCAAAGGATGACTAAATTTAATAAATGTCTAATAAAATCCACGAAACTAAACCGCTCACAATTTATCCCCGTATGTTTCCTCAATTCACAGACTGCGAATCGAGTTCCTTCGCACGGAAAGCTCTGCAAAATTATACCGTAACGTCATAATGAAAACCGTTCGTAGAAGGATGGGAAAAAAATGGCGAGATTATTGAAAATTGGGAATTGGAAGGCTTTGATCAGCCAAAATATCATATGACATAGAATATTACCTACTTATGGGAAAAAGGAAATCAGACGCTGATTATAACAGTCTTGAAAAATTAAAGACTCATTGATGGGAGAAGCTTATAAAAGAAAATTGAGTTTGACAGGATATTGACGAATTTACGTAATATGATACCACTCCACGAAGGTATATGAAGTTCTTTTGAATATGAATATTCATAGATGACTTTTTTCAGGAGTCTAAATGTGGTCTTGCTCCAAAAACAATGAGACACTTGATATCGTGTTCTGCCTGTCCTGCTGGATGCAAATCACAGGAGCTGATGAACGCTGTTATAAGTGCCAAATACATTGTCATCGACTCGCTAAGACAACAGACTTTATATACTTTATTTTTGTCTTTATACATTATTTATAATTTTTTAATTTTGTGTGCTATAAAAAATAAGAATACGACAGACTTTATACATAATATCAGAATCAATCTGTTAGAATACGGCTATTTCTAAAGATGGATAAGACCGATGTAATGATAATGTGCAGAAAGCCGTCCATTCTTGAAATTTCAGAATCTTCCACTTCTTAAATCCACCTTCAATTTTACCCGACTACCCCAGAGGTAGAAGTTATGTCTTTAATAAACGGTAACTCAATTTCACCTCTACTTTTCAGACGATTTTTTTTATTTTAAACATTATCGTAAGTACTAAAGAATGGGTTGAATTATGATACTCATTTTATTAACAAATTGGGTGAAGGCGGGTAAAAAGTTCTTCGTTCTAATCTAAGTCTCGGCCTCCGTTCACTATTCGGCCTCCAAGGTATGGGAAACCGGTCATTAGTTATAAGCTTTAAGACTGGCTGGAGCGCAACAATCATAGAAATAAAACTAAAAGAAACATGTATAAAAGACTTGCTTTACCCGAAGCTCGATTGCGCGATAAGTTTTGATTAGAAGCTGTTTTTCGAGATCTACAAAATATACAATTTATGTGCAGTGGCCGTTTTGTTAATCCGATTACTTCTAAACAGAGGAATGGTCGTCATTATATTTATCAGGCCAAACTCGTCCAAGACGGGACGGATTAATATTTAGTTGTATTTTCTTATTCTAAACTAGCGACCTGCCCCGGCTTCACATGGGTGCAGGTGCAATATAGCATACCTACACATATAAACCTTCCTCTTGAATCACTTTATCTATTTTGAAAACTGCATCAAAATCCGTTGCTTAGTTTAAAAGATCTACGCGCACATACAACGGGAGCGATTTACATTGATAAAATGTGAAGATAATCGGTAATTTATGATGTTTCCATGTAAAGTTTATAAACAGGAACTATTTGACTATAATATGAGGTTTCATATCATCGGTCAACATATAGCTCACTTTAATCAGAAAATAGCTCAGGTTTAATCTGAGCTATTTTCTGATTAAAAAGTGAGACCAAATACCTCTTAGTCATGTCTTCTACTTTAACTAACTGCACGTACCTAATGCAGTGTCCAAGATGAGACAGATTAAGTATGTACAGAAGCGGCACCCACTGTGAGACGAACATTGATTAATTGATACCTTGTTAGTTTACCTGAGTGTACATGACTGAGTAGTTTAGAGATTGGAGTGCGAGGTAGAATTGAGGGGCTGTTCACCTTGGTAGGTCGATAAGGATATGCTTAGACAGCATTAGCTAGGGCTTATTTGTGCCTATAATAGGTCCTAGGGACTTGTGGACTCAGACAAAAAAACGAACGGTTTAAGTTAAGTTGGTCTCTGGAAGGGTGACCATTTTCTAACCATCCATTATACATCGAGACCCCTACGTGCCCTGAAAAGCACGGCTGTCCTGGCTGTTGTTCGTAGACCTTTGAGAGTCGTACGGGTCGACAAAAGTCTGAATGTCTAAGTACCTTTTTTACTAAGAGGTTTCGTATTATCAGTAACTGAGTTAAGAATGTTAGATAATCAGTCGCTTATGTAAAATAGGTCTATTCCACGGAATGGTGGGTTTGGCTAAACTCAGAAAACAAGTAAAAGTTTATAATTTTAGTTTCAGAACTCGGTGGCAGAAAAAAAAAGCTAAAGCTTAACATTTACTATATTAATTTGTGTCATTTTAGGAACTTGTGTAGGGAGAAATTTGGCTATTTGTCTTTTCGATCACTATAACACAAAAAGAAAATTATAGTTGTAAATTTTACTTTCATTATAATAATGGAGTAGTAACTGATTTGCATAGACATTTTGTGTCATCTCTGTCCACGGGAATCCGCCCGTGGACAGAGATGAGACAAAATGTCTATGTACATCAGTCGCTTGTGTCGTGGACAACAGATAGTTGAAATACTACATAGATACTTTTTGTTTGGTAAATACATACTCACATATAAACATCAATGACTCGGAAATAAATGTCCCATGCTCATCACAGAAGCATTTACTCCTACTGGGATTCGGACCCGGGACATTAAGAACGGAAGGCAGCGTCACTACCTCTGCGCCATTCAGGTCGTCGATGGGTTTTTTATCAATAAAAAAAAAAAACAGATTTTAAAATTAGGGCCTCAGTAGATATTATATTTGTGACGTCATAAGTCCAAACTCTAAATTTATAATCTGCCTCTTAATTGTTTCACAAAACTATTATCATCACACACTACATTTTAAGACCAAAAAAGGCGATACTAAAGGATACAATTCAAAAATCAAAAAACAAAATAAGCAGCACCTTTGAGTCAATCACACGTCTCGACTCACAAAATAAACGATCAAATATCAAGACTGTTTCATCCAACACGTTTGCCTGACTCACGGCACGGTGTAAAAGGAAAACTAAAAGCTCTTCATAGACACGACACGACGTTCCCAACTGGAGGAATTTGCAGCAGCTTTGAAACGAGCTGCCTCGATGTCCTTTAGTCCTAGTACCTGCGAATGACAGAGTATAGATTTATAGTGTAAAGTGACGGCAGTTTATTGAAAATGTTAAAAGAATTTCTATTTTTGTTCTTGAAGTTGTTGTTTTTGTGTTTTGTAATAAAATAGTACTATAGTAAAAGAGCACGTGTGGTGAAATACTGATTGATAAGTTGAGGATTGATGTTGATGCCAATAGAACCGCAACGTTCTCTACGTTGCGGTTCTATTGGCAAAATTGAAAAAAGTGTGATTGGTCATATGGAAAAGATAAGTTAAAGGCAACTAACAAATGGAATTTTTAAAATTTATTCTTACGAGTAATATTTTATGATCTTTTAGCATTTCAATGTTTGGTACTAATGTCTGAAATAAAAAGATTTTATGTTTTTTTTTTATTTTTTTTTTATTTATCTACAAGTCAGATGTGAGTGGCAAGTGGCCAGGAGGGGACGCCATAAAAGATTCTCGGTGAGGTTCTTCAGAAAGATCAAATGCGTAGTATTCGCAACCGGCGTGTGTGTATGACCAGATGTGTGAACGTGGACGAGGGAAAAGGAGTATGTAATGATCGTAGCAGGCCTTCTGTAGTTTCTGCCTATACCATGGGAAAAAGGCGAGGGTTTTGTATTTGTATGAATATACAGGATGTAAACCACCAATCATGAAGCCAATCAAGCATTCTAAACATCAAACTAAGTAATTTACGCAGAAAATATTGCTGGGAAACGAATTTTTTTTGGGGTTAAAAATCATGCTTTGTGGTAGAACTAATGTAACGTACTTAAAACGTTGTGCTAATAGATGGATTGGATAGTACGGGGGTCGTAGAGATGTTTAAAGTAAAAATATTACATTAAAAACTTGAATTTAATAAAAATAAGTGTCAATAAGTTGTAACTTTGACCCCCAATATCTCCGTAACTAGAAGGGTCCCAGGTATGGTGTGGAACAGAAAAATGATCGCAGGACAGGGAGAATACGTGTCTTTCTGCTTCTTTAAGAGGTGTATTACACCCTTTATAGTTTCTACTATACATACAAACGACGGTTATTAGTTAAATCAAAGGTGACGGTCTTAAAAATCGAATTAATAATTTCGAGATTATATCGCAACGACAGATTATCTATCGGCACAATTTCAACAAATGTATGTCAAGTTTGTTTAGGGTACGTGCTTATCAATTAATTATAAAACGACTTCTCGTATTAATTTAAAATTTAAAATCTTCTTAGCTGAATAAAAAACGCCAAACAAGCCTATAAAAGGATCAACAAAGATTTACGATCGCGTAGATAGGGCAGCGACAGAATCTTTTGATTCCCAGGAAATGGGGTCTCCTGCAAAGTTTATCCCAACAATTTCATGACAAAAGCCTGCGATGTTCTAGGTATAAAGAAGCTGTTGAAGATCTTTAGTTCGTCTTAATGTATTTCCTTTGTGTCTAGAATCTAGCGGGGAAGACGTCGTCCGGTGATTGATTTAAACGTTTTAGTTTTCAGGGGTGTTTACTCGAGAATTTTGCTACTATTTTTTCGTTTCTTCAGGGTTTTAAGTAGACTCACCTTAAAAGAAACATGTTGTACATTTTTTCAAAGTCGATGTCCAGTATACTTCCCATTGTCGAATTAAGGGACTATACAGTACTAGGCTTTGTCCGCCATTTCGCACGTTTTAAATTGACGACACTCGAGATCATGTAGTAGCTTTTTATAACTTAAACCTATTTCAGAATAGGATCATCATAAATTAGAGATTGCGATGGTTGGAAAATAGTTGCCCAATAAAAAACGCAATACAGTATCTAACTAGAACACCCGATTGAATTTGGAAGCTGCTGTTAGTAGGCACTGTCGGACACTTCAATAAGACTGGGTTAAGTACATAGCCGATAGGAACAAAAAGGAAATGCATTTTCTGCAATATGTGTGTCGTGAAATATTTTCAAAGCCAAATTGAATTTTCTATTATAACAAACAATGTAAAGGATTTTGATTCGATTTTCTGTTTACATCCATACAGTATCTAACAGTATAGAACATATACATTTGAACGTAAATAATTACTATCATTGGCTTTTCTCTTAGTTGTGGACTTTGAAACTAGTAAAATATTTGTTTGTTCTTTATCGTGTGGTTACCGTGTGGTTACATAACCTGGTCTCAGAGCTTCAATGCCACCTAGGCCTCTGACTTGGCTCAACATGCCCGCGAGAAATATCTCTCAGTCATGCTGGTTTCCTCACGATATTTTCCTTTACCGAAGCAAATGATAATTATACAATCGAAGTACAATCGAATTATAGAATCAAATGAAAAATCAAAGGTGTGACTCGGGGTTTGAACTTGAGATCTATGGCAGGGTAGTCCGACGAGCACAACACTAAGCTATTACAACTAGAAACTAGATCCAAGCTTAAATATAGAATACAGACAGCGAAAATATCAGATTGAAATCAGCAAAAGGAGAAATCAGAACGAAAGAACATGCATATTACCATCATGATAATTTTGATTTAGAAACAGGGGAACCTCAAAATTATTCAACTGAACTCAAAGACAGATTTAATTTTGTTCAAATTCAGGATTGAAATGGATGAATCGATCCCTAAAGATAGAATCGAAGGATACAAAGCATTGCGACGTTGATAGATCGGTCTTATCGATAATGTGGCGATCGTTCGATATCAATCGTCTGCACTGCAGTTGAAATGATTAGAACTGTCGAATGAAAATGTAGAAGAGAAATCGTGACGTCTAATTTCGCATTTTTTATTATTTATCAAGAACTTGCCATGGCCTGCCTAGAAAAAGGTGGTGAGACGACCTGTATACGTCTTGGGGATACTTGTTTACATTGTGTGACATTTACGTAGTTTGACATTTATGTCAACTATAGTTTAGTATTCAAGTATTCTAATTTACAGTAAGTACACTAAACCGATGACAATAATATCCTTGATTGTTATGCATTCCCTTACAGTTCCTAGTTATAGATACATTTAACTGTCGCAAGGGCTTGCTCTTGTAGAGGCCAGTACAATTAACGTGGTTATTACGATCACAGTAAATAATAGATAATTAATACAACTGATACTTACCTTAATATACCATGATTTTGATCAGCGATTGGTATTCAATGATGATATGAATACTAATCGCTTATCTTTTAAAATTAAAGTTCGCGAGTACATTCGGATGAAGCTGGCAGTTTCGTCACAACGGTAATGTTATCGTCGTTGTTTGTCTTTTTATTTTAGTATATCCGTGTAAATGTCTATATAATTTTATTTTTAACATATATTTATAGTATTCAAAAAAATGTATAGTATTTTATATATCTTTGTCGTGTATCGTAGTATAAAATAAAATTATTCTCAGATTTTCAGAAATGACACCTACCATTGCTTGTAAAGGTTGACTGGTAGAAAATGCCTATGGCATTAAGTCCGCCTCTACACGTTTGTGCTTGAAGTGTTAAATAAATAATAAATACCAGCAAATCGTGAAATAAATAGAAAGTTTAAACAGAGTCTGTTTTAGTAGTTGGTCATTTACCCTAGATTTTGCTGTAAATAGATTACCGGCAACTTTCATATTGTCAGCTTCATGAGACTTTCCTGCAACACAGAGCAGAGAATAGCCGGTAACATCTAGATGGCAGTTCTTAAAAAAATGTGTCACCAAAAGTTTACAGAGACCCCAACTTCTATCACGGACCGTCTTCAAAGCAGTCTGTTTATTTGCGTCATTTAAGGCGTAGTGTGACCAAACGGTGACTATGCGTATATTCTATAGACAGTGTTGACAATGCCGCATCTAGCAGCGGTAGTCAGACCTTCCCTGTGCCAATCATTGCCACAAGGTGATCGGTGTCTCACAACAATATACAGTATCAATGAACATCAAGTTAATCAAGCCCTAGAGGTCTAAAACAGAGGCAATAATGTCCTCGATCGTTACATAGGATTACAATTACGTAGTTGTCAGGTCACGGGCTGGTAGTCGCCCTAATAGACTGACGCTAGGCGATGTGACGTAGGCATGAAATTGTGTGATGTACAGCGTGTGGCAGTTTAGAGTTTTGGTTGACTTGTCGCATAATCTTTTTTTTTGTTTGTATATTATTTATTATAAAAAATGTTGTTTGAATGTTCTGTCAACTATTGAACTAGAGTATCCAAATGTAAGGAAAAGTTAAAAGGATTTAGTAACTATTACTAACTCTAGAAACACTTAGTTGACACTTCCCGTGACCCTTGGACTGGATTTTACCATGGCCAAAGGCTTAGCTTTGCCATACAGCGTGGCAACACCGCCAGTCTCTTGGGGACATTACTAACAGAGACTGACACGGATAGAGTTGATGAGTTTTTTGACGCATTTTTTAAGTTCATTGTGTAAGTTAGTTAGTTTAGGTTATTGAAATTTACAAAATGTATATAATAAATTTTACTCTATAATCCTTCCATTACCTGAAACGTTTCCATCCAATGTGCATTGTATTGACGAAAAAAAAACATTTTCGCTGAAACGGTTTAAAATAATAAGTAGTAGAGTAGTAGTGAGTATTAAAGGCAATGGTCAAAAAGAGAAAATCGCAAATAAACCAACTTTCCACTTTGCTATCAGTTACAGAAAAAGTAAGTGTCACCATCAACATTTTAGTTCATTTTTATTATTTTATATTTACTTTCACAACATTAAAACACTCTAATAGCAAAAAGACTGCATCAAAATATTCTTCGCAACTTTTAGTTTGTGAATTTTCACCGACATGCAAGTGCATCAAATAAAATACCTTTTTAGACACCTCCGTTGTAGTGAGGGTTAAAATAAGCGAAACTGTCTTTTAAAACTGTACCTGGGCTATGTAAGAGGAGAAAATTTTATACAAGTTACATAACATGAACTATGAAGTTTTAGAGCGCACTTCCTTAATTTAGAAGTTTCTAGAATTTGCAGTTATGAACTTCTAAGTTTTGCATAGTGTTCTTTATCGTTTCCATGTTTCTGTTGTCTGTGTGAACGAGGAACTGTGGGTATAATGTATTTTTTACAGCTGGTAAGTGTATCAAATATACAACGAGCAATGGAGTACTAAATTAACGGATCGTGTTCGAAACACAATACTGCGCTCTAAAACAAATATAGCTGACCTAGCTTAAAAGGCTGCTCGAAATGGGTCGACGCATGTCATGTTCGCGAGAAGTGGATTGAGCCAGAGACTGAGAAGGCTAGGAAAAAACTGTATTGTATTGTCGGGAAACATCTGGATACGAGACACACAGAACCGGGAAGTGTTGCGGAAGAAAAAGGAGGCCTAAACCCAGCAGTGGGTGAGGGTAAAGTCTACGGAGGGTACTCCGTGCCTCGGAAAGCACATTAAGTTGTTGGTCATGGCTATCATTCGTAGACCTTTGACAGTCGTTACAAGTAGTCAGCGGCCTGAAAATATTACAACTAGTCTTACCAAGGGGGATCACATTGCACAGTACTAATGGGTAGGGCATGGCAGCTTAAAAAGGTAAGATAGTCATTGTTGTAAAGTAATAGGTTCAGTTTAATAGTTGAAGAATCATTTTTATAGATTTTCCAAACTGAGAGGAATTGGTCTCCCCGGATTCGTTTTACAATTAAATCAATTAATTTGCCATAGCCACACAATATAATATATATCCACAAAACGGCTCTGATAATGTCAGAGGGACACTGGCTAGGCAGCCGGCTTACCTAGACCACCGGAGAAACGAGAGAGACTCGACAAATCTTTTGTTCATCTGTCATTGAATCGACAAAATGACAGATGAACAAAAGATTTGTCGACTCTCTGGCGTGTCTACGGTGGTCATGCTACGCGGGCTGGAGTGGTTTTTAGCCGGTTCGAGTCCGGCACTACCTCGACTGTCTCACAAGAGAAATTCCTGTATGATATTCGAGGTGTCCGCGGGGATTTCCCACTCCCACTCCTGCAAACAAAACAAAACAAAAAAAGCAAAACAAAAAAAAAAAAATGGGTAGGGCAGTCGCTCCTTGTAAAATACTACATTTCAGCTGCATCCAGTTAGACTGGAAGCCGATCCTAACATAGTTGGGAAAAGACTAGGCAGATCATGATGATAAAGTGTATTAGTCTTAAGTTTTTCTTTTAATGTTTGCAAATACCTCGTTGAGCTAGTGATCGCAAGCGCTTCTACTGAGCATAAACTCAGATTCCCAGGTAAGTAAGTGCTATCATTGAAGGAACCTGCATTTCAAAGGACTTTAATATAACTAGCTGGCAATGTGGGTGTACCATTTAGGTGCACCGCTGCCTGTTCCTTACGGAATTACAAGGCGTGATATAATTTATTGAGGAGTTCCGTTGCCTATCTCCGAAATTCTACATCAGATCTTCACCAAATTGAAATGGGACTACTTTAAGAAAGTACTATTCCAAAAACTACCCAAATCGCATCAGGTGTGCTAATAAAATTTGAAGAGTTCTCTCTATTTCTCCAGGATTCCATCATCAGATCCAGATATGATAATTATGAGACCACCTGGGAAGTATATCCTTTCAAACCCAAAAATAGTAATTCAAATCGGTCCAGCCATCTTCGAATAATCGGGGAACATACATTAAAAAAAAAAATAAAAAAAAATAGTTCCGCCGAATTGAGAACCTCCTTCCCCTCCCTCCTTTTTGAATTCGGTTAAAAATAACGACGACAAAATTCGTAGAACAGTTTCCCTTTTTCAATAAAATTATTTCACTGAATACGGAATACTTTTTGCTGTTAAATTGGTTTAAAAAGTATTGGATGGGAGCTACGGAATGACACTTCAAATATTTTTACGGCTTTAAGTGCGTGCAATTCAAAACTATTTTTCATGGCAGGGTGTAATCAATTTCATTGATGTAAAAACTTTGCTATTTAAATTGGATTGCATGCATACTTACATATCAATACATTTCCGTAAAACATACTCGTATTACTGAAGATCGTAGAGAGTTCTTAGAAGATAGTTCAAAGAGTTATTTTTAGCATTAATATTTTTAATTGGGTGTGCCAATGTGAATCAATAACTATATCGGGTGTAGTTAAAAAAAAACCGGCCAAGAGCGTGTCGGGCCACGCTCACTGTAGGGTTCCGTAGCTTCCCAGACCATTAAAAATACCAACATTTTTCGTCAGCAAAAATAACTTTGTTTTTCATAGTATTTGTATGAAAAACAAAGTTATCATTTGCGTTTTTTTGAAAAAGTGCTATATAACTCAAAAACTATTCAACTCATCAAGTTGAAAATAATTTTCCTAGAAAGTTCATATAAAGGTCTACTTCTGTGATTTTTTTCATATTTTTTAAACTTATGGTTCAAAAGTTAGAGGGGGGGGGACACATTGTTTTTGACTTTCGGAGCGATTATTTCCTAAAATATTAATATTATCAAAAAATGATTTTAGAAAACCCCTATTCATTTTTAAATACCTATCCAACAATATATCACACGTCAGGGTCAAAATTAAAAAAAAAATCGCTCCCCACTTTACGTCTGGGGGAGGTACCCTAATAAAAATGTTTTTTTAAATTTTTATTTTTGCACTTTGTCGGCATGATTGATATACATATTGGTACCAAATTTCAGCTTTCTGGTGCTAACGGTCACTGAGATTATCCGCGGACAGACAGACAGACAGACATGGCGAAACTATAAGGGTTCCGTTTTTTGCCATTTGGCTACGGAACCCTAAAAACGGTCAATAAGCGATAAAAAGGATCCATAGAAATACAACAACCTGTATAGCAACCTTAGCGCCTGTCCAAGACGAAGACACAAGTTCGTTAACCATTCTATAGATATTGTAACACGTAGGACAAATGTACTGTCACGATCACAAATAAGTACGCACTTACCTAAGTTCGAAAGTAACTATTACGTTAAGTAACGGTTCAGTGGTTTAGGCGTGAAAAATTTACAAAGAATAGTACATTTTGAGACATGTGGGGAAAGTTTGTTATTGTAATCGAGGCTGAATTAACATACGAGCCGTAAGTGAGTTTTTTATTGGCCCAAGATCACAATAAAAAATGTCCACGTGTATCAAACGACGTTTTTGAATACACTTTGGAGAAATAAAATAAAAAAATTGAAAATATTTTTATCATGAAATAATATGAAACTACGATTTTAATTTCCTTTTTTTTTCCGCGCTTTGCTTTCGCGAGGTTGAAGGAGAAGCAGAGGTATGAAGCCACTAACATCCTAATAATAAATAGTTTTTCAATACACTTTCTCGAAAACTGGTTCTTTTCGCACTACGATTAGGTTCAAAATTCAGTGTTTTTCACACACGTGCGTTTTTGTTATTTTTTCCACACATGTGCAAGCAATGAAAGCAAAATTGCCTGAAATAACTATTCTTAGTCCAAATTGGTTCAATGGCTATAGTCAGAGGTGAAAGTTTTTTTTTTATTTCAGCAAGGCGATCTACGTCTTTACACATACAAACATTTTTTGAATACTCAAATTGTGCTTATAAATTCAATATCATAGATAAACATGATTATTAAAACTAATATTTACTTTTATAAACAAATTAACATTTATTTGTGTTCTAAATTCAAAAATATAAAATAAAACTATTTTTCATATTAGGCTGTATAACGGCTTCATACCTTTGGCTCTCCTTCAACCTGGCGAAAGCAAAGCGCGGAAAAAAGAAATTTAAATCATAGTCTCGTAATATAAAAAAAAAGAATGTAAAATATATTCATGACAAATATATTTTACATTCTTTTATTTTATTTCTTCAAAAGTGTATTGAAAAACGTCGTTTGATACACGTGGACATTTGTTATTGTAGTTCTCGGCTCAAAAGCACCCTCGCCTACGGCTCGTGTGTTAATACCGCCTCGAACGACAATAACAAACTCTCTCCACTTGTATCAAAATGTACTATTTTTTAAATATTTTTGAACTTAGAACACAAATAAATGGTAATTTGTTTAAAAAAGTAGTATTAGTTTTAAATAACCATGTTTATCTATGATATTCTATTTTTAAACACATTTTGAATGTTCAAAAAATGTTTACGAAGTAAAAACGCTTAGTACTTGCCGAAATTACAAAAAATATATTCACCTCTAACTATAAGTATAATAATATAGGTATCTGTGGCAATTTTAACTACCGCACACGTTTTGGAAAACTGTCAATAAACGCACGCTTGTGAATTACATTGCGTGTTAAACCTAATCGTAGTGCGATAAGAACCAGTTTTCGTGTATTGTAAACTTAGTTTCGAATTTATAATATTAAGTTGAGTTAGGATTAGGATTGTGTTTTTGTGGTAACCTAGTGATTCAATTTGGTTGGATGTCGTTGTACGGTCGAACAAGGAATTCGGATTACAGTTTAACCCACAAATTACTTTGTAAAATGTATACAAAAAATAACTTTTTCAACCGTACAGTCACAGTCAGTTTATTTCTGACAGCAGCAACCTAATAACAACTATAATTTTATATTTTTTAACCGACTTCCAAAAAGGAGGAGGTTCTCTATTCGACTGTATGTATCTTTTTCTTTTTTTTTTTTTTTTTTTTATGTATGTTCACCGATTACTCGAAGACGCCTAAACCGATTTGAAAAATTCTTTTTTTGTTTGAAAGGGTATACTACCAAGTTGGTCCCATAGTCACCAAGTCGGGATCTGATGATGGAATCTTGGCGAAATCGAGGGAACTCTTCAAATTTTATAGGATAACGTACAGAAATTTTGGTATTTTCTACAACAAGTGAAGCATTTGCGTTTGATCAGAACCATTCTACCATCAGATCTGATGATGAAGCCATGAGTCACGGAACTCCATAATGAGACAATGTATCCTAGTCGTGTTTGGGCTTGTTGTAATTGTAACGGTATGCACTTTCCATGTGAACCACTAAAAAGTGAAAAATAAAAACTTTTTTGCAAAAAATAAAACCGACTTCAAAAAGAAAAAGTGAAAAATAACTTTAGCTTCTGAAGTCGGTGACAAAAAAATTAAATCAATCATACAAACGTCACCGACTTCAGAAGCTAAAGTTATTTTTCACTTTTTCTTTTTGAAGTCGGTTTTATTTTTTGCAAAAAAGTTTTTTTAACAGACTTGTTAGTTGTGCTAAACGAACGACGACACCTTTATTGTAAAGAAAATAAAGATCATAGCTATTCTGACAGAACTGTGAGAGAACAGATTGCAACTTTGAGATTAGCATACGTGTTCCAAGATATTATGATTGTATTGTTGGTATTATGATTGTAAAGGAATAATTTACATGACATGATCCTTTTTTTAACCGACTTCTAAAAAAGGAGGAGGTTTTCAAATCGGATGTTTCTATTTTTTTTTTTTTTTTTTTTTTTATGTTTGTTCGGGCATAACTCCGTTGCTTGCCAACCGATTTGGAAAATTCTTTTTTTGTTGGAAAGGGTATTCTTTCCAAATGGTCCCATAGCCACCAAGTCGGGATCTGATGATGGAATCTTGGCGAAATCGAGGGAACTCTTCAAACTTTATATGAAAACGGGTTGCGATTTTGGTATTTTGTACAACAAGTGAAGCATTTGCGTTTGATAAGAACCATTCTACCATCAGATCTGATGATGAAGCCAAGAGTCACGGAACTCCATAATGAGACAATGTACCCTAGTCGTGTTTGGGCTTGTTGTAATTGTAACGGTATGCTCTTGCCATGTATATCAAGCACATGCGAACCACTAAAAAGTGAAAAATAAAAACTTTTTTTGCAAAAAATAAAACTGACTTCAAAAAAAACAAAAAAGTGAAAAATAACTTTAGCTTCTGAAGTCGGTGACAAAAAAACTAAATCAATCAAACAAAGGTCACCGACTTCAGAAGCTAAAGTTATTTTTCACTTTTTTGTTTTTTTTGAAGTCGGTTTTATTTTTTGCAAAAAAAGTTTTTATTTTTCACTTTTTAGTGAAGTAAAGTCGAAAATGATGGTGAAATTAAAAAAATGAAAAGATGATGATGGTGATGAATGAAATAATGATTAAGATGCAAATTGCAATAAAAAGAAAAAAATTAAAATCTTTTAAAAGCTGCTAAGTGTACCAATATGTATTACCGCTCGTAACCTTACCCGCATGGACTTATATTGTTGATACGAGTATACACACAACAATAAATTCTTCATTTTGATGAACGTATAAAATTTTATCTTCACTGCGATATTAATTTTTAACTCCAATACCTGCAATAGACGAGATTAAAGTGTTGAAAACTGCAGTAAAATGTCACAATATTTTTTGTGGTATTATTTATTTTGTTATAAACTTATTGATGGCACAGTTTTCATGATAACTAGATTTCGTATATTTACTTGCAACCTGGTAGAACAACTCCGTGTTGTTGCAAATGTTAATTTATTTCATCACCTTTTTCAAGTACGAGTAAAGCCGTAGGTATGCCTTTAATTGGTGAGCATCATCATCTGCGTAGCCTTTTCCCAACTATATTGGGGTCGGCTTCCAGTCTAACCGAATGCAGCTCAATACCAGTATTTTACATGGAGCGACTACCTATCTGACCTCCACAACCCAGTTAGTACTGGGTAATACGATACCCCTTGGTAAGACTGGCTTTCAGACATTTTAATTGGTTGCTCTGGGGGTCTAAAATGGCCGCTTTAGCAGAATCGTAAATGAATCACGTTAAAAAATTTTAATTCTTAAAATGGTCTTTGTAACCATTACCATAAAGTCCATTTTAAGAATTTTGAATTTTGTTCAATAAAATTAATGACGAAAAGTAAAAATTCTTAAAATGGACTTTAAATTACTGGTAACAAAGACCATTTTAAGAGTTTATATTTTTTAACGTGATTCATTTACGATTCTGCTAAAGCGGCCATTTTAGACCCCCTGTTCCTCACAGATGAAGCTAAGCTATAATAATTACACAATGAGTTTATGTGCAACGAAAAATAGGGGGAAATACTATTAGTTTTGATTTAACTTGCCTTGATAAATTAGTTGGCATTTATTGGTCAAATCTTGCAACCGAATTCCAAACTAGTTTCCACCAACCGATTGACATGAAATTTTACGCACACCTTTAGTTCTGGTGACTATACAATTTGTGATAGACACGACTTGATCTTGCAGCCAGGATTGTCTCCTCGCGAGAATACTCTTCAACAGTTAATAGCACGGACTCTAAAAGAAGTTTAATTTTTACTGTTTTATTCCGAATTAAAAGTCTGTATTCGTTTTTTTATTTAGTAGTTTAAGCATGACTGATTTACAAACATCTTGACAACCGTTCAAATGTATACTATTATTATGAAAAGTAGGATAAGTAGAGATCAGAAGTTTATTTTCTCTACTGTTTGATTTTCCTCATTTCTTTCTAGAGTATCATTAGGGACGAGCGTAGAAGCGTGTTTTTCCTTCGGCTTTGCGGCTTACCTGTCGATGTACTCATTCTCGATAAAGGTTAAATTCTCTATGTAGTTCAAGCATTTATTCTTTAAGATTTTATTTGAAGTGACATTTGAACCAATGACTTTGCCCTTTATTTTAGTTTATCTGTTGTCCTCCACAGCTTTGCTTGTTTTAATTTAGAATTTGACAATTAATTAGAGTTATGCTCTGCTTGTAATTCAATCATGATTCGAAAGAGACGTGGCGCCATTTATAATCATAATAACGATTTTGTTGTTATGCTCGGCAACGGTACCTTTTTGAGATAATAGGTACCAGGAAAGGTACCCTAAGTCCATTTCTGTAAACCTGACAACGTACATGCAAAATTTCAGAATGATCGGTTTAGTGGTTTAGGCGTGAAAAGATATAAAATAAACTTACTTTCGCTTTTATAACATTAGTTAGGATGCTCATATTTCCTGAACTGTTATATTGAGGAACTCGTGGCTATGTAATAACAGCTGCTCGGGCCAATATTTAAAAAGTAGGATCTTCCGACCAGACGGGTGTTGTGTCTGAGGGTTACTCCCCAACAGTAGGGAGTTGCCGGGTTTTCCTATATTTTTATCGTCACGCGATTTAGAATTTTGACGTTAGTTCTTCATGTATGTCACAGGTGGCGCTGTAGTAATTTTTGTATAAGAAACATTCAGCAACCCAAAATACGACTGTGTACAGAAACAAGTCTTTGTACACAAGTGTTTGTTACAGGAAAACTGCTAATGCTCCTGACTAGAACCCTGCCTTTACAGAAATTTCTTCCTTGAACCGGAACTATCAATACTACATGGTATATGGAAGCCTAGTGTCTCATTAATTCAAAATAATCTACCACACGTGCCAACGATACCAACCGAACTCCATATCTATATATATATATCTATAGATACATTTATAATCCGATATCATTAGCCGTATCCATGACGTCATTAATATTTATCGCATTCCATTCGAAAACCAGAAAGAAAAAAAACTGACACAAGTGCGAATCAAACGTGTGGACTAGGGGTTCCGTAGCGTGAAATAATATGTTCAAAAGTATTTTTTTTTCTAGTTTAAAATCCTTTTTGAACTTTGTATTTTTATTTACATCTTTTATTCATTTTTATATATCCATGTAAAATACTGGTATTTAGCTGCATCCGGTTAGACTGGAAGTCGACCCCAACATAGTTGGGAAAAGGCTAGGCAGATGATGATTCATTTTTATATATCATTAGCATTTTAAATATTTCTTTAGTGAAATAACAAAAATCAATTTAAAATACAAAAAGTAGCTCACCAGCACTGGGAAAGAGGTCCGAGCCGGTGGTCTGGGCTCTTGAGAGAGAAACGTCCTAACGATACATTATTTTCATCATATTTAGTAGTATTTTATGTAGTCAGTTAATATATTATTTTTTCTTATTGAGCTATTCAGTTTAAAAACCAAAATAAATTACCACACATGCCAACGATACATTCAACAATGGATTTCCATTACCACGCTTTTGGGTAAGATACCTAAAAACCATTTTAAAAAATGTCTCTCACCAAAGAAATATTTTTCGAAAAACTTAATTTTTTCACCGTACAGCTTGCAAATTACCTTGGGAGGTGAACAGCCGAATTTCACTCATTCACCCGACGGTAATAATTCATAATCGTGTTAGGACGTCGACAGCGAAACGTTGGGGTGGGGACTGAGTGGCGGAAATTAATATTTTCTTTGTTTATTTTATGTGGAAGTTAGTTAGTATTATGATTTTGAAGAATTCGTAACTGAGAAAACCTTTAGGCGTTTCATGTTTAGTTACCTATTTATTTCTAGAGCCTAGCAGAATTTTCTTACAGGATGTTTTGAGAACCGGTTTCAAACCCAAATTATAATGACAGTTTATTGGGTAGTCTTTATCGTTTTACGATAGCGTACCACTGAAACTCCATTCCTCTGCCGACTTATAAATTTAACATAACAATACATCTCTCACGCCTGTTATCCGCGAAGGGCTAGGCAAAGCTACAAATTTCATTCAGACTCGGTAGCTGCTTCCAAGAAATTCCTGATCGAAAAAGTCAATAACACTTTGCCTGACCTGGGAATCGAGCCCCGGACCTTATTGTTCTGCTGTCGCATTTGTGACCACTCGACCAACGAGGCAGCTTAATATTTTCTTTGTATATTTTAATTTTAAACTAGTTTTCAACCGACTTCCAAAAAGGAGGAGGTTCTCTATTCGACTGTATGTATATATTTTTTTTTATGTATGTTCACCGATTACTCGAAGACGCCTGAACCGATTTGAAAAATTCTTTTTTCGTTTGAAAGGGTATAATTCCAAGTTGGTCCCATAGAAATATTGTCATGATCTGATCACGAACTTCGGAGATATGGAACGGAACTCCTCAATAAATGATAGCAAATGGACTGGGATTGCTGAAATCTATTGTCTGTCTATTGTTTACACCAGTTCATAACATAACATCACGCCACCGCACCGGTACGCTGTGAAGGGGTAAGCACAAGTGAACTACTAAAAAGTGAAAAATAGAAACTTTTTTGCAAAAAAATAGAACCGACTTCAAAAAAGTGAAAAATAACTTTAGCTTCAGAAGTCGGTGACAAAAAAACTTAATAAATCAATCAAACAATGGTCACCGACTTCTGAAGCTAAAGTTATTTTTCACTTTTTTGAAGTCGGTTCTATTTTTTTGCAAAAAAGTTTTTTATTCTTATTGTTAAAACTTTATGCACAAGTAAAAATTGTACAAAGGCGGACTTAATGCCTTGGGCTTTAGTTTTTATTCTTATCGTCAAGACGTTTCTCTGAGGAGGTTAAAATCAAGAAAACCTTTAAGCGTTTCATGTACGGTACCTACTTATTTCTCATCATCTGCCGATGACAAATGATGATTTCTCAGGAATGGTGCATTATCTTTTCGGAGGAGCTCGTGACTAAATAATAACAGCTGCTCGGGCCAATCTTCAGGTTAAGCCGTGCTTGCCTAGGTTGGTCTGTAGATGAGTGACCACCCTTACATGCCGCGGTTCCTCCGTACCTCGTAAAACACGTTAAGCTGTTGGTCCCGGCTGTCATTTGTCCATCTTTGACAGTCGTTACAGATAGTCTTTTTGGGCCACTGCCCAAAAAGTCTGACAACCAGTCTTACCATTTGGTATCGTATAACTCAGTATTAACTGGGTTGTGGAGGTCAGATAGTAGTCACTCCATGTAAAATACTGGTATTCAGCTGCATCCTGTTAGACTGGAAGCCGACCCCAACATAGTTGGGAAAAGGCTAGGCAGATGATGATGGTGCATTATCTTTTCAGGAGAGTGGTACCATGGGGCGAGGGGGACCCGCGCTTCCCTCCCTCTCCCCTCCACACAGCGCGAGTTGACTTCCGTCGCATGACAGAATATAATCTACCGAAAACGTCATATTGTAAGCAGTATGTTCGTTTGACAATCTTTCGAGAGTTTACAATCTCGCTGGTACTGGTGCTTTTACAATGTGACGCTGACAATATACCTAATTACCTACCCGCTTATCGCTCCGCATATACCTCTCCTCACCTCTAAAACTAGCACCACGTAAAATATCGATCAGCATTTGAGAGGTTTCCCGCTGAATGTGGTTCGTTAGGTCTGTTAGTGTTCAGTGTGAGGAGACCGCGCCACTTGTTTCTTCACCGCACACCCTTTGCCACTGAGGTAATATTGAATCAAATAATATTTGATTAGGGGCCCAGGTGTTCTCGTGTTAGTGTTTTGTTTAGCCTCGGGAAAGTACTTGTATCTTTGTGTTCGTTACGTGGCTTCTTAGTACTTTTGTGAATGAAACTTTTCTCGGTTTTCTTTGTTGAGAAGTTTTTTTTTTGTTTCCTTAGTTTGAGACTTTTCTCTATTGATTAGCTGTATCTGGTCTATTGTACTTGAAAATACTTTTTCTTGACACTTTTAATAGGCTTGCTTCCTATTCATAATAATCTGCCTATAATGTTCCCACTGCTGGGACAAACGATCTCCTCTCTATGAGAGGGATTGGGCTATTATCGCCTCCTAGTTCAAGGGATTTAAAAATAACTGGAAAATTTGGGTGTACTAACAGGTACACCTCTACCGAACCGTTTGGGGATTGCAGGCGTGATGTTATGTTATGTAAATAGAATTGGACATTTTCAAATCATCATCTGCCTAGCCTTTTCCCAACTATATTGGGGTCGGCTTCCAGTCTAACCGGATGCAGCTGAATACCAGTATTTTACATGGAGCGACTGCCTATCTGACCTTCACAACCCAGGTAATACTGGGAAATACGATACCACTTCGTAAGACTGGTTGTCAGACTTTTGGGGCCACTGACTACCTGTAACGACTGTCAAAGATGGACAAATGACAGCCGGGACCAAAGGCTTAACGTGCTTTCCGAGGCACGGAGGAAACTCGGTATGTATGGGTGGTCACCAATCCACAGACCAACCTAGGCAAGCATGGCTTAACCTAAAGATCGGTACACCTTTAAAAATTTCGTAGTTTTTTATTTGCTGGTTAGCTTTTGATAAAGTTCATTTTTATATACGTATCGCTCATCGAATTCCGACCACTAAAAACTACCTCGCAACTAGCAAAAAATCAGTCAAATCGGTTCCCCTATTCAAAAGTTACGCCTGAATAAACGTTTTGAATCGTTTTTTAACGAAACTTTTGAAATATTCAGTACAGTACACACTACAGACAGTTTTGTGGCACCTACAAATTGCTGTTGAAATGGGTTTTGTTCATTTCAATCGGTTCTAACTGTGTGCATTTACTTTATCTACTTTTGTCCAAATTATTTATGTTCCGAACCATCAATTGGGCACAAATTCGAACTCTGGTTACTAATGAAAAGTCCTGATGGTAGGACGTCATGTTCTGCAGTCTGCGTCCACTCCACCAACGAGGCAAGAAATATGCAATTACACTACACCGTGTATGCAGTTTTGACTGATCAACGAAATTATAACATCACAATAATATAATACCTAGTCATTGTTGTTATAATGTAACGTTTAATAGAGGAGATCGTAAATAAAATAATAACAGCTACTAGGGTTGATCACCAGGTTAAGCCACCCTTGCTTAGGTTGGTCTGTGGATGGATGACCACCCATTACATACCAAGTTTCGTGCCAAATTTAGTGTCGTGCCTCGTAAATCACGTTAAGAGTCCTGTGGAGCATGCGAATTTCATACAAACGTAATACCATAATAATTTGTAAATCAATTATATTCTTAAGGTTGTGTCTATTTATTTTGGTTGGATTACAGAATATATAGGTTCCTAAATACATATTTTGAATGTACACCGATTTAAACAAGAGTAATGAGAAAAATAAATCTTCTATAGAAATTTTAAATTCCTCATATCTCGCCTTTATATTGTTGTCCTTTTAAAATATTCATTTGGGAACATAGATATTATATAATACAATCGAAATATATACACACCACCTTAAGAAAATGTTTCATTTTCATATTATTTTGGTATTACGTTTGTATGAAAAACGCATGCTCCGCCGGGCCCTTATATCATTTGTCGATCTTTGACAGTCGTTACAGGTAGTCAGTGGCCCGAAAGACAACCAAGACAACCAGTCTAACCAACTAACATCATACCCATTACTAACTGTGTTGTGTAAGCCAGATAGGCAGTCGCTCCAAATAAAATACTGGTATTCAGCTGCATTCGTTTAGACTGGAAGCCGACCTCAACGTTGTTGGGAAATGGCTAGGCAGATGATGTAGTTATAATTTAATAATTATTAACAGCTGACCTGTTGACCTAATTGTAATGTTCTAGATTATGAAGAAAAGTAAATTGAATTCTGGGACAGCTAAGAAAAAGACACAGAACAAGGCTGAAGAAAAAGAAACTGAGAATACTGAAACCGTTCCAGTGACAGTTGATTCTTTGGACGATGAAGAGCAAGGCTTCGGCGGATGGTTGAGGTAAATATGTAATAGCATAGCTTGACGAAAGAAACAGTTTTTAAAATACCTACCCATCAAAATTAAAAAATCAAAGCATTTATTTCAAGTAGGCCAGTTACAGGCACTTTTGACTTGTCGAAACAAAGATGACAATTAAATGTAGCTAGAGTCCCAGTCACAAGACATAAAACTGTGAAAGTACTGAAGTTGCCCATTCCCTAGTGTAGATAGAGAAGAACGGGCAAGAAACTCCATGAACACTCTTATTAAATCAAATTATTGTTACAAAATCTTGGTTACATCATTCACGTTTAGATGGTATATTATGTGCTTGTTATTAACAATAAGGGACGAAAAGCATAACCAGGTAATCAGAAAAACTTGTGTATTGAGTTTACTCTTGAAATATAAAATTGTATTTCTAAAAAAAAAACTCGTTCCACATCATTCTTGCCATCTGGGCCTCGATTCTGCTATTACAATAGTGTCAGAGTATTCGATCATTGATTTCATAATGATCAAGTTCTGTCAAATTTTGACAAGTTTGTTAATTCTACTATCAAAATGGCGCCATTATGACTTCTCAATGAACAACCACTGACACTCCATTGAAAGAAATGTCATAGAATATTAATCTCGTACATGAAATCTGGCATGAATAAATGTTCGCATTTAGTAGTAGATTTAGAAAACCATTTGTACTAAGGGTTTTATAATAATGACAATACGACAATGCCATTAAAACACAATTTTATTACGAGACCATTGACCGACCATTGTGAATTTAGCAGATTACGAACTTTAAGCAAAATGACAATGGGATGAGAATGGAATCGTGTTGGAGTGACGAATATATTAAAATAGCAGAATTAGGTACCTGGTCGGGCGTCAGAAGCCATAAATGGCCTTGCTTTTAAATATCAGCCACGTCATCTCATATATAAGTCACCTGCCTCACATGCATCCTAGCATTCAGCTTACACGTCTAAAACATTACATTTCTAAATGATATCAACACGCAAACAGTTAAATGTAGCTAGAGACATACACACACATGATGACATAAGTGTGAAAGCATAAACATACATTCAAGTATCTCAAAAATACATTCAAATATTTATTTTCCAATATCCTGTCTTCGATAAAAAATACTTGGAAGCTGTCATTCCTTTAATATACATACTCTTGATGTTCAAAAAATTAAAGAAATCTCCCTATCAGATCCAAACGAGCCTTTAATGTTCCGGCACTTCGAGTAACTCGAAACTCATCGACGCGAATGCTAATGCTTTGGAACG
This sequence comes from Xestia ashworthii, assembly GCA_950022955.1. NCBI lineage: Eukaryota > Metazoa > Arthropoda > Insecta > Lepidoptera > Noctuidae > Xestia > Xestia ashworthii. Next base: position 6,592,097 of record OX465558.1, on the reverse strand, counting down.
AACGCGTTCGGCTGTGATCGTTTAAAATCGGTTATGGCGGAGAAGTTATTTGCTGCGATTGGATATAAGTACGTTCGAATGTAAATGCAATAATATTTGAAATAAGAATATTCCAAGTGCTCATTGCTGTTAGAAAATAGGAGTTCGCTTTGTTATTTGGCAGCGTTATAAACGTTTGTTTCAATGCCGTCTGCAATTTATACCATTTCTGGTAATTTTGTAAACATTTCAAATTCCGAAATTATATTCCGCCATTCAAATTAACAAAGCCTGTTATTAATAAGAAATAAATTCCTTTAACAATATTCAATTTTAATCTAAACGTAATTGTTGCTAAAATATTTTAAATCTTTGGCACGGAAGAGGAAATAATTAGACCAAATTGTTTGAATACATTTCCGAATCAAAAAATGATTTCAATTATAATTACGATTCCAGAGAAATTGAAGCAAGGTTCGTAAGATCAGAAACACAATCTCAAGAATTCGCGTTTTGCTTTTGTGGTCAAAAATACCCTATGAAAGCTGAACAATATCTCGAAAGATCCAATATCGTTTCTATCAACCCAGTCCTCAATCAGATCAAGAATTCGCTTTCTCCAAATGACTCAATAAAGGGTCCATACAAAAGTTTTTATACGCTATTGAAGATTCTAACGGTACTTTTACGATTGACTTGCCATTTTCAGATCATCAGACGGCTTGGAGACGATGAAACTGTTTGTGATAGCAAATAGTATTGTGATGCTTACGACCATCGTGTACCCCCACGCTCATGCAGTCTTCGAGATCGTTTCCGATATGATTTATGGCACCGACATTTTGTTCGACGATTGAATTGATTACGTAAACCTATTTTTACGAAGTTTCGAGGGATCTGTCTGTGGTTCTGTATCATCGATTTGCGTATTCTATAGTATTCAGTATTTTATATTTATGTAATGTATTTGAATGGCTAGTAGGCGCTGTCTAGATACTTTGTATTGAACTTATGTTGATTATAATATTCTACTGTTCTTACTGAGCCTACAGTCTAGTTCATATTCAACCACGTTCCTGCTAAGTTTAAATTAACTTTTGTACTGCTCAGATTTAATTTAAACAAAGACAAGTCGAGCGTAAAATGTATTTAACACTGTTACAACTGCAATTTTCTCTGTGCCTTAGCACTTTTAACATTTAGCTACTTTTAGCACATTGCAAAAACTTTTGTCTAATAACTTGAATTTCTTTGTGCGCTCTCTACTTTCTTTTCTCTTGCGCTTAAACATAAGTGGGCGATAAGTTCTTGACTAAAACGTTTAGGTTATAACTTAGGTTAACTTTAAATTGTTAATTATATTCTAAAATATGATGACGTCGTCAGGAGAATTGTAACAAGTGATACTTTGCCTTGTATTTTTGGAAACTGATATACTAATATTAATTCAGTAATAATTTTGAGTGACATTACATACATGAGACCCATTTAGATGTGGGTTCTAGGTGTCTCTTATACATTATAATACTGGAAGATTACAAAATATTGATTAAACATAGTGATTTGTTAATTAACCCCACATAATGTCTAGCTATAATTGACGAACATTATAATCCTCTTTAGAATTATTATTACATTATAGTATAATATTATAAGATAAACTATTGATATAATATATTATATTTCAAAAATATAAAATGCTTGGTTTACTATTTCGTTTGATATTTTCTCTAAGCGTGGTTGCATGGTATTCAATAAATGTATGGAATATGATATCAGATTATTTTAACAAAGAATTCCATAGGTTACTAAACAACAATGAAACTATTGTGGACGAATTTATAGATATTGATCAATATGACCATGAGGAATTGTAATTTGAAATTTCTTTTAATGTTTTAGTTTTGTTATGAAATAGAAAAAAAAATATTATAATGTGGTTGTACTTTTCTTCTGCCCCTTTTCCGTCATTTATTTATTTTATGATAGGTAGCTTCATAGCTGACAGTACAATAACGTAAAAATATAATCCAAATAATACGCCAATTATGAAGTACACCAAAAAAAAACATCTGATTAGCCGCGAGTGAATCGATGAGTCATAATATTTCTGATCTATAGGCAATTTAAAAAGTGATTATATTTAAAAAATATATTTTTATGTAGTTAGTTAGGTAAACCTGCTTACATTATATATATTTGAGTAACTTAACTTAAATATCAAATAGCTTTTTCAATACTATTTGTTATTATTTTGTTTAAAACTAGTTCCCGACTTTGTGATTCTACTCCATGATGTGTACTGAACCATTCAAATTATGATCAAAACTTTAAATATGAAAAACAAAGCACATAGTTTATGTAGAATGCCAAACATAGCTCTTGCGTGATAATACTAGATCATGCTTATTTTCATTATTTCTAAAAACAAAACGTAAATAAAACATAAATAATGATTATCAGGAAAACTCCCGTATCTAAAACTGATTTATGACTTTTGGTCATGCGAAATTACAATTTTAAACACGAAATGATGGTTTTGTAATGTATGTGGAATTACGCTGAATAATTTATCGTTCTTCTTATTGTAATGTTGAATGTAATACGTTTATTACGCTTTTATACAGGGCTCTAAGTTGGAAAATGTATGCTTTAGCCACGTTTAGGTTTGATATACCTTCCTACGCTACGTTTTTTAGAATTCCGTACCTCAGTGGGCCAAAACAGAATCCTTATAGGAACTTTGTTGTCCGTCGGGTAGTCTGTCAAGACCTTTTTTCTCAGGAAAGCGTAAAAGTATCAAGCTGAAGCTAAAAATAAAACCTGTAAGTCAACGCGATCAAAAGATATGACCGCTTATGTCGCATATTTTGTGATTTCACAGAGAAATCAAAATTTCTGAGGTAGTTGACCTCTAATCATAAAAGGCAAGAAGCAATGTCTTACAGCACATGTTTTTATATATCAATAAAGTTTTACCAACAGTTTCTGTGTACAATATATCTTAAGTATAGGTTATACATACAGTCTTCTGTGCTTTAAATCACCGGTTATCTAGCATTCACAAAAAATAAGTGATAACTTTAATAAAATTTAAAATTAAGACAAGTGGCTCTTGAAATGAGATATAATTAAACTAAACTAAACAACTACACAATTAAACTCCTTAAATTTAACAATATTTTTAGATTAATAAATAGAATATAATTCAGAAATAAAACCGGCCAAGAGCGTGTCGGGCCACGCTCACTGTAGGGTTCCGTAGCTTCCCAGACCATTAAAAATACCAACATTTTTCGTCAGCAAAAATAACTTTGTTTTTCATAGTATTTGTATGAAAAACAAAGTTATCATTTGCGTTTTTTTGAAAAAGTGCTATATAACTCAAAAACTATTCAACTCATCAAGTTGAAAATAATTTTCCTAGAAAGTTCATATAAAGGTCTACTTCTGTGATTTTTTTCATATTTTTTAAACTTATGGTTCAAAAGTTAGAGGGGGGGGGGACACATTGTTTTTGACTTTCGGAGCGATTATTTCCTAAAATATTAATATTATCAAAAAATGATTTTAGAAAACCCCTATTCATTTTTAAATACCTATCCAACAATATATCACACGTCAGGGTCAAAATTAAAAAAAAAATCGCTCCCCACTTTACGTCTGGGGGAGGTACCCTAATAAAAATGTTTTTTTAAATTTTTATTTTTGCACTTTGTCGGCATGATTGATATACATATTGGTACCAAATTTCAGCTTTCTGGTGCTAACGGTCACTGAGATTATCCGCGGACAGACAGACAGACAGACAGACAGACAGACATGGCGAAACTATAAGGGTTCCGTTTTTTGCCATTTGGCTACGGAACCCTAAAAATGGCATCGCTCTAATAAGACTAGAATAAAAAAAGACAAAATATTAAAATTATTATGTTAGTGTAAAGGAAAAGAAAATCGTAAATATGTAGCCTGATAAAAAAATACCTACAAGTTTATACGGAACCCTCGGTGCGTGAGTCCAACTCGCACTTGGCCTGTTTTTTTTTTCTATTAGTATTAGTGCTGGAACAGGGACATAAAGTGTGTGTCCTCTTGAGTGCAATTTTGTGGAATATACTTTCCTAAAGAATTTTACTGGAAGCCATGCTGGCTTCCCGGGAAAAGGCTAGGCATATGATGAATAGACTTTAGGTACGCATACCTAAAGTCTATTGAAATTTTCCTACTTGACGTTATTTTCACTTAGAAAAAATATTGATTTATTTTTAGCGTAAAATCTATTGTTTTAGAATAACCATCATCATTATCATCAGCCTATAATGTTCCCACTGCTGGGACACGGCCTTTACCCAATGGGACGCGGTCCTAGTGTGGATTGGTAGATGTCACATGTTTTCGAATTGTTGGTTTTAGTTTCCTCACGATCTTGTCCTTCACCGTTGAGAGCAGCGGTGAATAACCTTACTTACTTAAAAAACTGAACCTTGTGTTAAGAGGCCTGCGGAGCATGCGAAGTTCATACAAACGTAATACCAAAATAATTTGTAAATCAAACATATTCTTCAGGCAGTGTGTATTTATTTTGATTGGATTACAGTATATATAGGTTTCCAAACACATATTTTGAATGTACACTGATTTAAACAAGAGTTATGAGAAAAATAAATTTTCTATAGAAATTTTAAATTCCTCATATCTCGTCTTAATATCATTGTCCTTTCAAAATATTTATTTGGGAACATATAAAGGGTGTAAAATACCTCTTCACGAAGCCGAAAGGCACTGGTTCTCCCCATCATTGCGATCATTTTTTTGTTCTACACCATACGTGGGAACCTTCTAGTTACGGAGATAAGGGGGGTCAAAGTTACAACTTTTTGACAAGTTTTTTTTTTAATACTAGTTTTTTTGTAAGATTTTGACTTTTAACACCTCCACGACCCCCGTACTATTCAATCCATCTATCAGCACAATGTTTTAAGTGCGTTACATTGAGTTCTACCACAAAACATGATTTATAACCTCAAAAAAAAAAGTTGTTTCCCAGCAATACTTTTTGCGTAAAGTTACTCAGTTTGATGTACAGAATGCTTGGTTAACGGCTTTGTGATGAGGTGGTTTACACCCTGTATATTCTATAATACAATCGAAATATATACACACTACCTTAAGAATATGTTTAATTTTAATATTATTTTGGTATTACGTTTGTATGAAAAACGCATGTACCGCCGGCCCCTTAAGGTGTTAAAGTTTATTTTGGACACTACACAATACGTATTTTGCTAAAGTATACCTAATCTAAAACCCAATAACGCATTATACAAAAGAACAAAACTCCTGAAAGTGCCAACAAACTTAAGCGTTATTCCAATTCGCTTTGTATTGTAGCCCTGAACAAAAAAGAGAGCGAATACACTTAACCTAATTTAAAATGTAGTAGCATTAATGAATCTCACCTCTATTCGATAAAGGCGTAAGTTTTAGCAATCAAGTGCGTAATAATTACCTGGAGATAGTTAGGCAGAAGAAGTTTGGTCGTTAAGACCTTTCTTTAATTAAAAAACGTCTTTAACGACGCCACTAAGTCAGGTGCTCATCTTACTCGTATAAAAAGTTTTTATTTTAACATCTTGAGTCCGTAATATCTAGAAAGAACCTTAGTTTAAAATAGGGGATTCTTTTAGATTGCACGGAAAGTGTTTTTCGAGACTGTTTTAAAGTTAGTTTTCGATTTAGAATTTAAACTGTTTTTGTTTGACTTCTTTCTGAAACTTCTTTCGGGAAGTTCTATTGAATTTTATTTGCAACAGCCGTTTTAATACAATATTTTACTATGCAAATAGGGATGGAATATGGAAACTTTTCTGAATGTTTGTAGCCAGATTGTGACATTTCATTCATAGTGAAATTTCTATTTTAAAGTTTTACATTATACATATGCATCCAGCATGCATGCATGATGCATGCATCCAGTTGCATCCGGTTACACTGGGAGCCGACCCCAACATAGTTGGGAAAAGGCTAGCCAAATGATGATTACACAAATACACACACAAGTAACATAAGCATCAAAAACAAGTTTTGTTGCTCTGTTGATACACACTGATATAGTCTCTATGAGAACTGTAGGCCCAGTGTAGATTAGTAGTAACCATATCTTTGGTTTTTTATTTCTTTATTTTCATATGTGTAGGAGTTCCAACAGCAAGGTATAACAGATGGACAATAATTGACGACCCGAGTAGTGCAGCGGTAGTGAGGCTGCCTTACGGTCTTTGGGTCCTTTTTTTTTGGATGAGAAATCATCAAATAACTTCTCCCACTCTGGGCGAAACGGGTGTCAGACTTTTACTGACTAAAACCCATCCATGTTCCTTCCTCGCCCTTTATGTTCCGGGGCCACGGTATCTCTTTCGAACAGTCCCACAGCCGCGTTCTTAGGGTCCTGGGTTTAAATCCTGGTAGGAGCAAATGTTTGTGTGACGAGCTTGAACATTTACTTGCGAGTCATGGATATCCATGACACATACATATGTATATAACCTATCTGGTGTCCACTACACAGGTGTGGAACTAGATGGAACATTATATTTATAACAATTGACCATGTAATACAGAGCCAATTACAGGTTCTCACGAGTAAAAACAATTCAAGTAGGTACATTGTTGCCCGTGATATTTTTTCTTCGCAGTTTCACGCCTCATGCGTGGATAAATGCAAAACAACAACTCACTACCCATTCTGGCCACTTCAATTAAGAAAACCAGATGCATGAAACATTCGTGACAAACAAAGCTTAATCATCCACCTCGGTAGTAAACATCGACGCAAACCTGTAACCACCCTGAAATCCTGAAACCACAACTACCGTATTGGTAGTCGACATTGACTCGAAACAATAAATAACACAAATTGTTTATGCTTGCCAAGTGCTTAGCCTTTAGGTAAACGTGCTTCGTGTCATAGAATAGTACAGTAGATCTGGTCAATACAACTGGTGAAATTGCACGGACTGATTGACACAGTTCACGTACAGTGAGTGCAACCGCACTTGCCTGGCATTTGTTGTACCTTAGTCCGTACCTACGCATCTATTACTATATCTATATCTATCAAGTGTCCCCTTCTTCTCGGACACTTCAAATGAATTAACTTAAAAATAGTAACTAAACAAACGAGCCTAGGAGTAAAAATTAGCCAGTCCAGTCAGTCATCGGAGATACCTACAGTCAGGCAGTCAATGTCACAGGTCTCAAGTTCAAACCCAAGACACGCACCTCTGATTTTTCAGATTCATGGGCGTATTCTATAATGATCACTTGCTTCGGTGAAGGAAAACATCATGAGGAAACCAACATGCTTGATATTTCTCGACCAAAAACTATGACACCAGGTTATGCACAAACCTCACAATAAAGAAGCAAGAAACAATAGTTAAAACGGGCATTATTGTACATGCGCCTGTTTTCGCTCTTTGCAAGGAACTGACCTACTGTACTAAACATGCTGTGTCTTCGCTACCAAATCGATACGTTCAGGTTTTCTTAGTAACTCTGGCTGGTCGCCAAATGCAGTTGCATTTCGTACAAACTCTGCCTTCCCCCGCGACAATTTATTAAAGTTCTAGTAGTTAAGTGTTAAGTAATTATTTCACTAAAGGCAGCAATTACATTCTGTTGAGTTCTAATGTTGGCGATGGAATGAAATCGGGTGTCAAGCGCACTTGTTCTTAAGAATTTAATGAAATCTGATGTTGGAATTTAATTTCTTTAGATCGGTATGTTTTGTCCTTTTTTATAATTTGGGAACAAAATGTGCCTAGGTTTGTTGTGATTTACTAAGTTCAAAATAAGCTATGTTTTCTAATTAAATAAACTTATGGTGGATCCACAAACGAACTAATCAATAATTAAAACTTTCAATTTAATAAAATGATTTCATCATCATTTGTCTCGATTTTTCTCTAGTATTTTACATGGAGCGACTGCCTATCTGACCTCCACAACCCAGTTAGGACTGCTTCATACGATAACCCAACGTAAGACTGGTTGACAGACATTTTGGGCTACCGACTGAGTAATTGACGACTGACAAAAATCTACAAATGACAGCCGGGACCAACGGCTTAACGTGCTTTTCGAGGCAACTCCAGAACGCTCTTTAAAGTTCTAACCGTCGTTCTTAGTTAACTTTGTAATTACTGTCAAACAAATCAGATACGTAACATTAATTCACAAAGACAATTGAACCAATTAATCTGCCTTACTTACAAAGCGTCACAACAGCAAACAGAATCAATAGTGCACTAAACTTGCATGTGCTGGCGATTCGCCAGAACCATCTGTTTTCCATCAGCAAACACTGAGAAATACGTGTCCTATATTGCATTAAAGTCCTTTACTTCAGCTATGCAGTGTGCGTACACGGTGCATCACCGTGTGATTAACCAAAACACAGGTGTACAATGCCGCCTGTCGCCGCTGCTGCCTTGGTAGTATGCAAATCCGGCCAAGTTGGACGCATGGCATAATTGCCACCACACACTGGCCAATTACTTTGACACGTTGTTATATTGTGAATCGTGATGCCAAAACCACAAGGCATTGCTAATGTGCTGCAGCAAACCCGATAATGTAGCGAGATGTGTATTTGTGCATCTGTTCTGGAACGTAATTATCATGCGAAATTGTCAAACGCCCGGGGCTTTATAGCTCTACTCGTACTTAACTGAGTCCGAAATCCATGATTATTTTGGATGTGTGACGATGAATGCATTAAATATTGGGTTTTGGTTTGTAAAGGTAAAACTTTTTTGCAAAAAATAAATCCTCTTTTTAGAGGTCGGATTTATTTTTTGCAAAAAAGTTTATATTTTTCACTTGTTAGTGGTTCACGCGCTTACCCCTTCACAGCGTACTGGTGTGATGTTATGTTATGAGATTACAGCAATCCCAGTCCATTTGATATCATTTATTGAAGAGTTCTGTTGCCTATCTCCGAAGTTCACCAAATTAAAGTGGGAGCACTCCGAGAAAGTACTCTTCCAAAAACTACCCAAATCGCTTCATGTGTGCCTATAAAATTTGAAGAGTTCTCTCGATTTCGCCAAGATTCCATCATAAAATCCCGACTTGGGACCATTGGTAAAGTATACCCTTTCCAACAAAAAAATATTTTTTAAGCGACGGAGTTATGCGCGAACAAAAAAAAGATAGAAACATTGGAATTCGGAACCTCCTCCTTTTTTAAAAGTCGGTTAAAAATCTTCGGTAGACTTTCAACATTTGTAGAAATTGTAGGAAAACGCACGCCAATTAACATGATGTTATGTTTGTTAAATACAAAATGATTGTATTTATGCCTAACAGTAATAGTCTAGCTAGATGGTGTGACCGTCTGATTGCCAAGTCATAGCTCTCGAGTTCGAACCCAAGACACATACCACAGATTATTCGGATTCAAGCGTATTTCGTTATTATAGCTTGCTTGATGAAGAAAAACATCGTGAGGAAACCAGCGTGCCTGCGAGATATTTCTCGACAGCATGTAAATGCCCGTGGCGGCATAAAACTCTGAAATCAGGTAAGGCATTGACCACACGATAAAGAAATAATACTAGCAGGACATTTTTTTTTTAAATTATGAGTTATTATAAATAGCTAAATAGTTAATATAAAACTCTTCAAAAAAAATCGTACACAAACAGATATTTTAAAACCCGTTCAAAAACTATTACTTTGCCGAACAAACCTCTTTATTTGTCACAATATTTTGTATTTCGTTATTCGAATTTAGAGAGAGTCTTTCAATATCCGTTTGACCTAAATTAGGATGGAAAATAAGCAACGAAGGTTGACAAAAAGATATTTTGTTAAACATAAAGCTGGCTAATGAACAAGAATGTTTTGACTTAGCTTCTTTACCTTATTTTTGTTATTTATTTGAACTATTAGAAAAAATGCCTTTATTCCCGTCTGCCACCACCGGTCCGCCACCACTGGTGGCAGTTGCAACTATTTGTCGCATCTACCACCACTGGTGATGGTTGCGTCGGTGGAGTCGCATCTGCCCCGAATTCTGCCACCACTGGTGGCAGATGACACTTGATTAGTGGAATCCTCCACCAGTGGTGGCAGACTCGACGATCATGTAGCCGTCTGACACCACCAAGTATTTCAAATAACAAATAGAAAGAATAATGGCCTTTTTGGGTCCAGCTATTAACTAGTTGATTGTATTTCTAGTTCATAGTGCCACGAGGTTAATAGATTTGGGACTTCTCAGAAAGACATTTTTTTTTGTAATTCAGGAGTGATAAGTAATCTTGCCAAATCAACAACATTTAGCAAATAGGTTGGTTATTATTGGTTACAGGTGGACGCGTTGATATCGTAGAGAATATTATAATGAGAACGAAAAGCTTTGTCACATTCCAATTACGATAAATCGGTGATTTCTAAGTGATTTGAGACTTTGTTGTGAAGGAAAAGAGCTTGCAGAAGAAGAAGAAATGGCACGGTCTAGGAATGGAAAATTCGAAGACATATTGTGACATACGTATTATACTTAGCCACCAAACTGGGCCCATGGGGTAGCCATGGCCCGTCCCCTCTTATCTGAGTCCTGCCCCAGCCCGATCTGTGGGAACATTATATTTTGTAAATTTATATTTTCACTAGCTTCTGCCCGCGACTTCATTCGCGTGAATTTCCCGCTTGCAACATTTCTTATTGCTGCTCCGCTCCTATTAGTCATAGCGTGATGCTATATAGCCTATAGCCTTCCTCGATAAATGGACTATCCAACGCAAAAATAATTTTTCAATTCGAGCCGGTAGTTCCTGAGATTAGTATGTTCAACCAAACAAACAAGCAAACTCTTTTGCTTCATAATATTATAGTATAGTATATACTCGTAGATTAAGGTTACTGGATAGCTTTGTAAATAATTAGCTTTTTCCAGTGACTTTGCTTGCGTTAGTGTCGAATATTATACCACAAGAACGCTTTAAATATAGCATGCGCCATTTAGGATAACGTAGCCTTCCATATTAAGAGACAATTTTTTTGGGATCTGATCAGTAGTTCCAAACAAATTTTATCTCCCCGACAGCGGCGCAGCGGTAGTGTGGCTGCCTTACGTTCTTAGGGTCCCGGGTTCGAATCCCGGTAGGAGCAAATGTTTGTGTGATGAGCATGGACATTTGTTTCCGAGTCATGGATGTTTATATGTATAATAAGTGTGTATTTACAAACAAAAAGTATATAATATGTAGTATATCAACTGTCTGGTGACCACGACACAAGCCTTGCTTAGTGTCACACTAGACGGCGCTGTGTGTAATGTCCAGCGATATTTATTTATTTGTTTATCTCTATAATACTCATATTAATAGTACTGATAAAATTAAAGAGCTGTGCAAGGAAAATTGAAGCAAATAACCTGCTTGCCCAAATTTTATGCATTCAGTATCAACAGAATGTTTTCCATTCAGAATTGTGTGCAGTCCACTGAAACATTCAAGATTCAACGCATTCATCGCAACGCAGGCGTACCAACCTGCAGCCACTGATATGCAAAATGTATGCACACAAGAATCCGCTCTGCAACTATGTGCGAAACATTTCTTGAGTTACTTCATTTATTCCGTTATTTCTCTACAATTTATGCAAATGTGGAAGAAGTTGTTTTACTAATCTGGGTAGTTTGATTTACTCTTTATCATTTATGAGTAACTCAACTCATTTCTCAGCTTTCTAAAATGAGAGTAGTTTTAGTGCTAATTAATGTAAGACACATTAATTAGCACTAAAACAGTTAACTATTTTGTGAGGGCGCTAGTTGGTGTAGTGACTTAAAATAAGAGATATTTAAGGTGTTAAACTGTTAAAACATTAACTGCAAGAAACTTGAGGAGTTGTTTGGAATCACAAATAAAAAATAATCACAAAAAAATGTTATATATGTAACGATCCGTTTCAAAGATATGCAATATTTTCACTGCGCACATAATTATTGCATATGCGCACTTGAATGTACTGCGATAGCGCAAACGTAGACAGCTGATTCTAAATTTCGAACACGAAATTCTTGCTGTTAATTTTTTAACAATTTATGTTGAGGGTAGTTTGGACTGCCTGGTTGGTCTAATATTCGTAAGCACTACTGGTGAGCATGAGGTCCTGGGTTCGATTTCCAGGTCGAGCAAAATGTCATTAAGTTTTTCCATCAGGAATTTCTCAGTAGCAGCCATGGGGTTTGTAATTGCAGCCACTTGATAGCAGTAGGCCCGCTCCCTTTTACATGGGACTTAAACGTAAATAGCTGGTGAAATGTGGGTGTACTCTTAGGTACATCTCTACCTAACCCTTCAGGTATTACAGGCGTGATATTATTTGTGTATTTGTGGGCTTTTGACCTTGAATTTACTTTATTCCGTTGATTATTCAGGCAGGCATTTCTTTTTTTCGGATGGGAAATCATCAAGTGGGGGTTACTTGATGATTTCCCACTCTCGGCGGAGCGGGAGGGAGTGTCAGACTTTTACTGACTAAAAACCATCCATATTCATTCCTCGCCCTTTACATTCCGGGGCCGCGGTATCTTTTTTGAACAGTCCCGCAGCCCCGGAGTCCCGGAGTCCCGCAGCCCCGGAGCCGGAGCGGGGGTTAGGGCCTAACCTAGTGTCAGAGTTTTTATACCGCCCATGGGCCTTTGACTTGGCTTTACATACCGTCAAGTAATATCTGTCAGGCATGATGGTTTCCTCACGAGGTTTTCCTTCACCGAAGCAAGTGATGAAAAAAAATTCATTTTATTTTTTGATACAATAAATTGATGTAAACCTTTCCCGGAACGAGGTGCCCTCCGGACCTCGCCACGAGAAAGGCCGCGTCTGATAGGGGAGGCTTCGCTTTATATCGTTCATTTTGTATTTCCACGCATGCGCACTTGTGAGTAGTGCACGTGTATTGTAAGGCCTTTTTTAATCTACAACAGAGGTGTTTTTAGAGCTGTACTTTGTCTGTCAGTAAAGTGATTCATTTAAGATTTTACTATCATCATTTGCCTAGTCTTCCCCAACAAAGTTAATAACTCCGACCGGAATATGATTTGGCGAAGTCGTGAGAGGCAAAGGTTCTCCTTAAAAAATATTTCTAATGTTGTATTTCTTATGACTATTGGTTGCCTAGACAATCTTAACTTCGATGTCCAAATAGTCAGCCATTTTCTTCAATGATTCTGTTCGGACTGCGAATTAGCAAAAGTTATAGAAGTAGCAAAAGTTGTCATTGAAAAACTCTCTCCAATGGTATATAATTATGTTATTGCTTTTGGTCACTCAGAAAATCCTAACTTTGGTGCTCAAAAAACCATTGTTTTTGAGTCTTAATAATTTTAAATATCGTGGATGAAAATGACACAGATTTATAATGTCGATTTTACAAGCCATTTTAGATATTGAACTCTAAAAATAGTAACATTCTTTGAACTTTTGTAGCTAGATAAACAAAATAACTAAATAACTTAAAATTCCGTGGTCTAATTAGGCACAAATTTATTTAATTATTTCATAAACTGTAACTTATTGATTGCACTGTTTTTACATAAATAAGTTGTGCAGTGCAAATTGAAAATAGGATCAGCCCTATTTTCAATTTGCACTGGACGAAAATGACACAAACTGGGTTTGTACGCTCACAGGCTATCCCAGATAAGATATCGTAATTATTTTAAACTTTAAATCAATTTTGGAAGTTTTTAATTTGAAAAAAAAAAAATCAACCACAAAACATCGAATTACTGAAAATGCAATAGTCAGATGTGACACAAAACGCAAAAATACCCAGCGCTATCGGACTAAACTGCGCAGGAAGTAAGGGCCAGCGACTTTCAGATTTTCTTACGTTTTTTGAAATTATCAGGTCGGTATAGAGTGAATGTTGATTAAAATATAAAGAGTAAAAGGGTGTTAAACACCTATTAATGAAGACGAAAGGCACTTGTTCTCCCAGTCATTACGATATTTTTTTTTATTTTACTCCATATCTAGCAACCTTCTGTTTACGAAGATGTTGGGGGTCAAAATTACACCACATTATACAACATTTTGACAAGTTTTGTTTTAATAGTTATTTGTTATACAAGAGTGTAAAGTTGTTTTTTAACCGCGTGCTCAATTTTGATGACCGAGCAAGCGAAAGATTCTAAAATTGAGTCACGACCGCAGCGAGTGATTCAAAACTTAGAATCTTGAGTGTTAGCGAGGGAATCAAAAGAGCACGAGGTGAAAAATCTTTGCACTCGAGTCCAACACGTAACTTTTCATCCCACCTCAGCGAGGAAATTAATACGCGCAAAAAAAAAATTGCGCATTATTAACAAATACAGTTAATTCTGTTGGCGTCTAATAAACTTCCTCGTCGCTAGATAATGAGTGATCATTTTAGGTTTTGCACTTGTTTTCAAGTTGGATTCCTTGTTTTTATCCTAAGGTGTTAACAGTATGACGTGAATAGAAAATAGCGCACGCAAAACATATTTAAAAAAGTACACCAAGAAGGTTCCGAGTCTGAGTTCTTAACAAATTAAAAAAAAATATGATAAATTCGGCACCATAGAGGTAGAAGTAAATAGGTTTAACAATGTTTTGCTTAGTGCACACGATGTTTTAAATTCAAATTTACTTTACCCCCAAGACGATAAAAACGGCTTTTGCACTCAGATATCGAAGAGCAAAAATACTCTTTCCGAGATGGGGGGATGAAAAATACTTTTTTTTTATGTAATATTTTTAACATCACCACAACCCCCGTATTATTGAATATACATTCAATGATACAATGTTTCAATGTTCCATCAGCACAATGTTTTGAGTGCGTTACATTGAGTTCTACAACAAACCATGATTTTTCGCTTCAAAAAAAAAGTCGTTTCCCAGCAAGCATTTTAGCGTAGGTAAGTTTCTTATTCTGATGTACAGAATGCTCGGTTGACGGCTTCGTGATGAGTTTGTTTACACCCTGTATATGGTTTTACAGGGTTGTGGGTTAACCCCTTAAGTTCACTAAATCACATTCAATGACTTTTTTCTGAAAATGAAAAACCGAAAACTTTGCAAAAAAAAAACGTCAGAAATTTTGAATTTTGCGGGCTACTCTGCCGCTTTCACCGAAACGCAAATACAGTCGCAGATTTAATAAACTAGCAAACAAAACTCCGCACCCAAAATTCAGTTCAAAGCATTTTTTATGATAATGGCGTATTTTACCTCTACCTTTCCAGGGTCAATGTAACACTCACAAACAGGCTAATCCAAAGTGCTGCGTCAAACGACATGAATAATAGATGTATCTTCCATAAACAAACTGTGCTTAATAACCGTTTTAATCTCAGCTTTTAAAGCTTTGCCACTTACAAAGGCAGATTGGAAAAGTTTTTTCTTGTGAGAGTCCAATTAAAGTTGTTAAAAGCAATTTCCTGCGGTTCTATGTGTGCACGGACGCAGTGGAGCGCGTGTGCCCCTAATCTCACTTAATTGTTATTTTTGGATACTTTCCCGATATTTTCTTTAGGGTTTAGAGGCTTCTTTTTTGTCTTTTTTAACCTCTTTGTTTACATACGAGTTTGGACGTTCAAATTTCATCCGTCAGGGTTTTAATTAGTGATGTTAACACGCACTTTTCTAAATTACACTTATATTGATAATGTACGCCTGCTATAATTATTCCACTGCTGGGAAAAGGCAAGAGCAAGGCCAATAAACTTATACCTATTCTAAAAATATTCTGACTTTGTAACATATCATCACGTTTAAATTTCCAGAACGGTTCAGTAAAAGAGACCCTATTGTACAGCTAGGTAGGAGTGTCATAATTATTATAGAAATCGAGTCTATTACCTAGAACAAACAACATGAAAATAGTCAAATCCCAATAGAAGTATTTTATGAAAATGATAGAAAATCTATTTGAGCCGTTGAAGATCTCGAATCAAAGGTCAATTACCTCTAAGTTTAACGGAGATGGTGTTATGTAGAGACCTAATTTAGCACCGCTTGATGCTGAGTCAGTAACCGCAGTAGTGCGTTTGAGGTGACAGATTGCTAGCTCATTAGTTATGCGCACACACTACTTGTTATTGGTCTTGAGCAGAATATGGAAGTTAGGTTGTCTGTGAGTACTGGTACATTTGAAACATTTTATGACGATGTCTGGTTAAATTAATCAATCAATTTATTTGAGATCAGCGCAGCATATCTTCTTATTCCCAATTTCTCTATTACTCATCATCACAGCAATCTCCTCCTTTGTATAACGGACTGGTGTTGCAACTCCACGCGAAAGCGCGTATTTTGCGCATGGGCTATAATCCACCACGCGGGCCCATTGCGGTTTGGTAGATGTCACATGTCTTCGAATTTTTGGTTCTAGGACATGCCGGTTTTCACGATGTTTTCCTTCACCGTTTTGAGAGCAGTGGTGATGAAATAAATTACACAAAGTAATGCGCCTGTCTGGGTTCGAACCTACGACTTACTGTTCATAAGTCGAGGAGCGGTGAGAGCAGCGGTGGCCCAGTGGTGGCCCACTGGGCCACCGCTGCTCTCAGTCACCTCCTTTCTAGCAGTAGTAGTACTCAACATTTTCTTCATTACCTTTTCCTCTAGTCTATTTAAATTAATATGAACTGTATATTTATAAATTGCAGAGTCTTAAGTCTTATGAAGCAGTTAGTAATCTAGGTCTTATCGTATAAATAGTTTTTGTTAAAAATTCCAGTTCCTTGACTTCACAATCATGATGGCAGTTAACCATTCTAAGTACAGTGGACCAGTAGATGAGTAACTGTAAGTAGTTACATCTTTCTATTACTAAGAAATTTCCAACGCTAAGACAAACAGTAGTTCGGGTGTTTAGAATAAATAATTCTTTATCTGTAATCGTAGATCTTAAATTAACCATTAATTAAGTAAGTACACACTGCCCAATTCCCTGCCTGCCTCCTTACTAACCCAATCAATGTAACTACATGCCTACCCACAGAAAACGTAAACAAAGAACTAACAAAACACTGTAAGTAACACCAGGTAACAGGAAACGCACTCGCGTGTAACGTCCAAACTCCCATTTTCACCTTCTTTACCCAAAAACATAATGGCTAATTTAGACGTTCCACGCTTCGTTTGAAATTCGTTTTTTAGGGTTCCGTAACTGGAAGGTAATCAACTATTTCTGAGCCCCCGCCGTCCGTTTGTTCATCTGTATGTCAGCGAGTTCATACAACTTTTGAAGTATTATACTGCAAAATCGTTGATCGATCCTACAATTTTTTTAATTTTACTACTAAATAAGTACAATAATTTCATTACGCTACAAAAAGATGGCTCTTCAATCCGTAAGGATTGTGTTCATATTCTGTATGTCAGCGAGTTCATACAACTTTTGAAGTATTGTACTACAAAATTGATGATCGATCCTACAATTTTTTTAAAACTTACTACTAAATAAGTACAATAATTTCATTATGCAACAAAAAAAGTGGCTCTTCAATCCTTACGGACATGAAATTTTCACAGAATGTGTATTTCTGTTGCCGCAATAACAACAATGACAATGCATTAACATAACATCACGCTTGTTAGCCCCGAAGGTTTAATAAGATGTATGAATACTAAGCCCACATTTTGTCAGTTACCTATATTTAAGTCTCATGTAACAGGAGGCAAAAAAAAATAAAAAAAAATTCAGGCTAATGGAATAACCCAAAAACCCCACTTAAAATGCCGGGCATTTATGTTTTTGTACTTCTAAGGTCCATGTTCACCAAAGGAAGACGGCTTGATTTTCGAAAAATCTTTCTATTTAATTATTTAATCGAATTTTTAGATAATCAGACCGTTATCTTTTCGGTGAACATGGACCTAAGTAACTTAGAGAAGGCACACGGAGACAAGATATTATACGCCACAAGGTACAGCCTACTTTAATTATTGTTAGGCACAGTCCCAGATATCAATCGGATATATTATTTAATAAGTTGCTTCTACATACATATAGAAAGCGCTATCTACTATCTACTCAAGCTCCTTTAAAAAACAACTTAAAAGTTTCTGAATAAGTGTCTTTATGCTGTTGAAGATCTATAACGAAATTCCGATATAATTATGTTGTATTTCATTGTTGTGTAATTATGCATTGTTGTAATGTTTTAGTGTGTTTTTTGTTTTTGTAATTTACCTTATTTTAAACCATGTTATTTCAAATACAATTTATTGTTACTGAATTAATGACCTAATGAATAATACTAAAAATAAATGAAATTAAAGTGGGCTCCCCTTAGTACGATGGTACGGAACCCTTCGTACGCGAGTCCCGCTCGCACTTGGCCGCTTTTTAGTAGCTCGTTACGTCAAACATTGAGCACGCAAATCCCCGATTCATAAAATTGAGTGACTACGTCGGCAGCTTGAGATATGAAGATGAATTCCATTGGAGTAATTGAGTTATACGCTTATTGTCGACCCCCGGGTCTGCATGCCTTTAGAATTTTTAATTTAGGGCCGTTTTATTGGATGGGTATTTAATGGAGTATTTGATGATTTTGATGTGGGGCTGTTGAGTTTTAGGAAGGTGGGTAAAGCGCGGTGGGTGTGTATTTATTATGATCGGGCAAGGACATTCTAGGTGTTAGCATAAATATAAAGTAAACATAGTGCAATATCGGTCAAGCCCAACTCTACTAAAGATCTTTATTACAAACCAGCAGTCTTAACAATATCAGAATTTGCCGCATATTATACTATATATATTTTTCCGGACGGTTTTCCCGTGACACGAGCACAGCTAGTTAATAGCCAACGATATAAGATCAAGTGATCGTGGAACCGACGTCCCGCACTAGTCCTGCCCCCGTCCCGCCACCGTCCCGCGTCCGTCCCGACAGAGTGCAGAGCGCAGAACGGAAATGTGATATCATGAAGTTCGTTTATTGTACGCTGCATACCGAGGATGGAGCTTTAAGAATTTATTCTTAGGTAAAGTGGAGCGGTGTCATAGATTAAGGTGCATTGCGTTAGGTTCTTAGATCATGGAAGAAATATTGTTATTGATGGTGTTTTCATTCTCACGTTCCATGAATGCTGAAAAATAGTGGTGGTTTCTTTTAATATGCAACGATCGCTGATATTCTAGATTTTAATAGTATATTATGCAACTAGTGAATAATGGACGGATTTAAAGCGAGGGCCGTAGATGAGTCACGAGCAAGTGAAGGATTCTAATGATTGAATCACGAGCGCAGCGAGTGGTTCAACTGTTAGAATCCTGAACGACGCGAGTGATTCATGGCCCTCGATATAAATTCGTACTTTATTCAGGAGTTGCATACCATACTTTATACCATGACTACGAGAAAAGACTTAATTTAAGCGGAAATTTAATCAAGAAATAAGAATTGTTACATTAATTGAAATGGACATTAATATTATAGCAATGACTGAAATTAAGCGTAATTTTCTTATTATTATCATTAGGGTGGTCAACTTGTGAAACAATATTTATTTAATCTAATGCCAAACTCCTTGTCGCAAATATCGACCAATCAAATCTCGAGAATTTATTTGCACCAAAGAATTTTGAATTTCGAATCTTAGCGCAAGGAGTTTGTGTAAGCATTGAAATAGAGACCGGATATATTTTTGTGTTCCAAATTCAAACACCAAAATAGTGAATAAAAACAAAACAGTGAATAAAAGGCCTTTTTGTTCACTGTTTTGCGTGAATAAAATGAGCTTTTTAGAGTAGGTAATTTTAAGAAGAAAAATAATTATAAATAATTTTCTTACTCACCGGGGTTTTTTTTCTTTCTGGCCAGTTCCTTCAGCAGTGGATCAGAGTAACTTGTATGCCTGGTACTTCTAATATTTAGGTAGCTGAAGATAATGAATAGCAATGAATATCCATGATTAGAACGGAACCCCCCATAATGAGCATACACAATTATCACAGACATCAGAGTTTATATCTAATATCGAACAGTTGCTTGTCTAAGTTAGCTCTAACAACGAACCCGCCTGAACCGAAGTGCTTGTTAATCTCAAATCCCTGCGGCCGTATTTGTGTTGATGGTGTTACTGTGTAACAATACATTTGGGGCCTGATTAATATCACTGCTGTTAAGCGTTTCCTTCTTAACATACCCATCCTATCTAATTAGTATTTTTGTTCGACCTTCTGTCTGAAGAGGGTTGTTAATTTGCCTCTGGACAGTCTCGCATCTGGACATATCCTCAGCTGGACAGTTTTTCAACTGGACAGATAAGCAACTGGACAGAACTTGTACAGTCCATGATATAATTAAAGCGGATGAGTTGGAAATATAGACGTTATGAAAAACGGGTCAATATAGGAAAGTGGACGATTGCTCCAGCGGGCGGGGTCCGGACATGTGCTTCATCTAGGTTCTCCACCTGAGTGAAAGCACTGGGACTTAGGGTCCCGTGCTCCTACTGATGATCAGTACCTACAGTCGGGTATTTAAGAATGCATTTTAAATGATTTTGTAAAGATGTTATGTTTCTCCATTATGCAAAAACAGGAACAAACTTAAAACGAGTACCAGAAGTGGACACCGCGTCTCGGCTATCGAAGTGTGGTACACCCCATCTAGATGGACTGACGATAAAAAAATTCTGGGACAGACTGCAGATGGCGGAAGACATGGAGTTGTTGAGCGCAGTTTTGGAGAGGCCTTTGTTAAATATACCAATTTTGTTGTTATTTGTATAGTTTACGAGTGGTTTTAATTCGACTGAAACCATGTATATTTCTGATATTGCAAATTAAAAACTTCAAAAATACGTTAAACAAATGTTTTATGGCCTTTTAGCCACAAAAAAAACGGTTTTTTTTTTTTCCTAATTTAATGCCTAACCTGGTGTCACAGTTTTTATGCCACCCATGAGCGACTATATGACTTCGATGTGATGTTATTAATATTCTATTTTTATCTCTTTGTTCGCACCTCTAGGCAGTTAATACACTACTTAATATTTATATTAAAAAATAGATTTCAAATAAAATTGTTCTGAGTTCGATATTGAATGATAGGTACTCGATAAATTCAGAGAAACTCGAAGAATTCGCTTTGTTTTAGTTCTAATCTAGTATTAAATACTAGATTAGAACTACCAAAGAGATAAAAATAGAATATTATGTGTCATCATCATCGGCCTATTATTGTTCCCACAGCTGGGACAGGCCTCCTCACTATAACAGGGAATGGGCTATATAATCCACCACGCAGGCCCAGTGCGGATTGGTAGATGTCACATGTCTTCGAATTTATGGTTCTAGGACATGCCGGTTTCCTCACGATGTTTCCTTCACCGTTTTGAGAGCAGCGATGATGTAATAAATTACACAAAGTAATGCGCCTGCCTGGGTTCGAACCCACGACTTACTGAATGTAAGTCGGGGCCGCCACCACTGGGCCACCGCTGCTCTGTATCATAAAATAGAATATTATTATCATACATTTTATTGAACCATGATAAGCGAACTTAGGATTGTTTTGCTTTTACTGTAAAAATAATAATTTAAACATTGAAAATGTTTGACGGCTTCATCATCTGCCGAGCTTTTTCCCAACTATGTTGGCGGCTTTTAGTCTAACCGGCTGCAGCTGAAAAAAATCTGCTTGTCCTTTGTAGAATCTCAGGCGTCAAGTATTTTTGAAAACCTTTTAATCCACATCGTATCTACGCGTTCTTTAAAAAACTATTCTCGTAATTACAAAGCATACGTTCCGTTGAACTATACGTTTGTAGCCTACAGTGTTATGGTGTCAAGCATCCTTCGATGGCCAGTCCACGCCCTACCTACAATCACTGAACATTAGGGCAGCTATACACGGGCAGCTTGAACCTGCAAGGACCGACTGCGACAAGTCGCGACTGCATAACGAACTTATTGGTAATTTCTTAAGGGTGTAAAAAACCTCTAACGAAGCCGAAAGAAAGCCGTGCGAATCACACGGGACCGGTCAATGTGGCGAAAAATGATGATGACGATTTAGCCGAAAGGCACTTATTTTAACCGTCATTGCGATATTTTTTTTTTGCTCCGAACCATACCTGGGAACCCTCTAGATATGAAGTAATTTTGATTCAAAGTTCCAACTTTTTGACAAGTTTTTTATTTAAATACAAGTTTTTAATGTAAGATTTTTACTTTAAACCCGTCCTCTACGATCTCCCTACTATTCAATTCATCCATGAGCACAATGTTTTGAGTGCGTTAGATTGCGTTCTACGACAAAACATGACTTTTCACCCCAAAAAAACAAAAGTCATTTCCCAGCAATATTTTTTGCTTAAAATTACTTAGTTTGATCATTGTTGTACAGAATGCTTGGTTGACGGCTTTGTGATAAGTTTGTTTACACCCTGTATATTCACTTAAGAGACTGCTTGAGCAGCCGCGATCGCTTGGGACGGTTGACAGGTTATACACAAATCAACTCGACTCGACTGATCCACTGACTGATCCAGTGCCTCAATGCTAGAGCTGCCCTTGTGTTGACGCCTTTAGCCGTACACAGGTTACGCTAGTGTTACTGCTACTGACATGCCTGTTCGAGATTCAAAGGATGACAAATTATGACTTAAGTTTGAATTTACTTTAAGTACGACCAGCGGTGGCCCATTGGTGGCGGCCCTGACTTACGAACTGTAAGTCATGGGTTCAGACAGGCGCATTACTTTCTGTAATTTATTTCATCACCACTGCTCTCAAAACGGTGCAGGAAAACCTCGTCAGGAAACCGGCATGTCCTACAACCAAAAAATTCGAAGACATGTCACATCTACCAATCCGCACTGGGCCCACGTGGTGGATAATAACCTATTCCCTCTTGTAGAGAGGAGGCCTATTTCCCAGCAGTAGGAACATTAATAGGCTGAGGATGATGCTCACGACCTACCTACTTTCGAAGCCGCGCTATTAATTGGTCACGAGCTCCACGCTCAAGAATCACGAGTCTTGTGACTGCATCGGAGGAGGAAACAAACGAAATTAGTTTTTTAGAACGTGTCACGTCGAAATGACTAGTGAAAATAACGGGCGCATTTGTAAGATAGCTAACAGCGCGGCGGCAACGACTTTAAAGCGGGTCGGACTATCATAAATGGTGTAAATACCGGGGTCGCGGCATGGCATGTGCGCAGGTATGTTGTTTGGCGAAAATTGCGTGGCAAGTCGCATCAACCTAGCTTGACGACCTAGATTAATGCGACTTGCCACGTATAGTCGAAGCCTTAGCATGATTATCAAGCAAAATAGTAAAGTCATCGTTAACGTATTGAGCAGAAGTGTACAAGTAGGTATAGAATTGGTGAGAAACTCGTTAGTATAGCTTTACCTATTCGTGTTTGAGCTAAGGTTTCTATACACACAGGTCTCAGAAACTATTGATCCGAAGCAGGACGGTGAGAAATCAATGGTCAAAGGTAAAATATGACGTGCGGTAGGCCGTGTCTGTGGAAACGAACCCAGTGTAAGCTGGCCTTCCATTGAAACAACTCTGAAGAGCAGATTAGCTCAGGGTCAAAAGTTACCTTTGACGTACAGCTAGTTGAGAGTGTTTTTTTCTTGGATCCAATTCAGGCGTAGTGCAGAACTGCGTTTTGTGTAAATGGAATAGATATTATAGTGACTGTATGAACACATAATGTAAAATACTAGAGGTCGTTGCAAAAACGACTGACAAAACTTGAAATGAACCTCAATCGAGAAGGCAACTCTTCCAAATCAAAATTAAACGTCAAACCCAAAAGGAAGGGACCTGAATTCAGCACCCCACATAAGAAAATAGTACAAATGTCTGACAAGTCTACATTTATGTGTAAGATTAGAAGTCAACTACAAATCGCTGAAGCAACATTAAATTATACAATACTAGCTGACCCGCGCAACTTCGTCTGCGTGAAGAACCGCTAGACCGATTTTGTGCAAAATTCACATAAACCATCTACTAAATAGTCCGAACAAAGCCTAAGTATTCGGTTTGGAAAGGTGAGCCCGTTCTCGCGTTATGAAATTACTACGAAAAGTGGCATTGATATATTATTGATGTAGTTTAGCATCCTAGTGAAAAGGAGATCACCCAGATTGGGGTATTTTCAAAAGTAAAATAAAAACTTATCATTTCGATGGAGCATAACATTACGGTCTTCTTCCCGTTCTTCCCGGTCTTCTTCCCGTTCATCCCGGTCTTCTTGCCAAGTTCTATGCCCAAGTTTTCAATAAATAATAATGATTACTATAACATAAATGCTACTGGTTGATGAATACGCTATTCAAAGGAGATCTACTGATCATCTTGAAGCCCAAACACATCGACGTGTTTATCCTGCCCGTCCTAATCTACTGAGCTCAGACCAAGTCACTCAACTTATTACAAAAGTTCCGCCTCGGGGTTTGCCAAAGAGCGACAGAGCGCAGCATTTTAGCTGTAAAGAGAACAGATAAAATACGGAACACAATAGTGAGCTCAAAAACGGGAATTACAGACGTAGGCGAAAACGATGCCAGGCTCAAATGGGATGTGGCAGGTCACGTGCACCGCATGCATAACGACCGCTGGGCAAAGGTCTCAACACGACGGGTGCCTGAAGATAGATGGCGCCGCCGAGGCTGGCCTACATAGAGGTGATGTGATGATCTGAACGCACATTACGAAGGCAATGTTTCAAGGTGGCGCAAGAGAAGAGCACCTGAAAGCTAACGCAAACACACAAAACAAACAAAAACACAAACAACAGTAGCAAACACACAACAAACACAGCAGTTTTAAACAGCAGTGGGACATTCGAGGTTACAAAAGAAAAAGTATAAAATCTATATATACCAAATGCCTCTTGCGTCCAAATCATCAGCCTGAGGATGGACGACGCCACGAAGGTCGGCTGTGAAAGAGGTGGCTCGTTGTGGATGCGGCGGAAGTTTTGCAATTATTTGAGGTTACCGAGCACCGTAGGTTAAGACGGGCAGGATAAAAACATCGATGAGTTTGGGCTTATTTTAATATACATAAGCTTTAATATTGCATTTATTTTTAGTTGACCAACAAAAAAAAAATACCCTATCTGGGTGACCTCAGATATTTAGTGGTTGAATAACTTCTCGGTGAATTGACTTACGACTTAGTTGTAATAATGAATAATGTTGATTTTGTTATGCTCTATCCAAATAATAAGTTTACTTTGGTTGGCACTTTTGAAAATAGCCTAAAAGTGTATGAAGGCTGGGTGATCTCCTTTAGGAGCTTGTCACAAAAGACAAGAATAATCAATTGAAATTACGATACACAGACAGACAGACGCGGCGGAGAACTTTTTATATAATATGTAGTGATATATTATTATAACTCACGCCTTTTTCCTATGGGGTAGGCAGAACCCACAGAACGCCACCTGCTACGATCCTTACATTTCCTTTTGATTTACGCAAATAAAACTCCTTTTGAATACAGAATTAGGGAAATAATATTGAATTATTTAATAAAATTAGATATGGGCAATTACGTTGGACTGCTAAGTCATAGTTCTCGAGTTCGAACCCAAGCCACGCACCTCTGATTTTTCGGATTTATGTGCGTACTGTATAATTATCACTTGCCTCAATTAAAACTTACAAGTAGCACTACAAATGCCTACAAATTCAGAAACTGTTGCTGCAACATGAAACTTCACAGTTATTATTATTTCCTTGAGAGAGCGAAGCGGTTACATATGAGCTTACATTACATGTTGTTAGAGTGAGATAGTCACACATGAGTTTACAGAACTATGCACTAAGTTGTGCATCTCTTTCCCTCGTAATAAAACGATAACATTAACAGTTTATATGGTCCCAGTTGTTCGCAAGTACCTTTAGTGTTACTGTTATTTTTCGAATAGAAACACAGTGCTATACTTAAAAAAAAAAAGATTTACTGTCTAGAAAATCCGTGTTATTCAAGAACTTACATATTGGAAAGTATTTGTCTTACAAACTAGACTTTTTTTGAAATTAAAACTTCTTTAGGCGTGATTAACACTTTTTGTGTGAAAAAAAATCATGATACTCGGATGACGACGACGACGGTCACCTAACGCAGCTTCGTAGCACTCGTAGCCAACCCGCTACGGCGTAGCACCGTAAGCGTACGCGGGGCACAACCCGTAGCAGATATAAATTACTTAGTTTTCACTTCCATTGGCAGTCCCCAAAGACTGCCCTGCATTTTTTTATAATTAAACAACTCAAGAACTGTAAGGTCTATTTTCGAGGTGTATTTTCAAAGAGATTCTAAAACGATTAGTCTACACCTTCTGTGAGTCATGATCTAAAAGCCTGTTTACCTTGGTCAGATGCTTAGCATTACCATACTACTTACTTGATAACGCCGCCTGTCTCTTGGGAACATTATCAGTAGATAGTGTATTAAAGTGTTTTTTGACGACATTTTTTAGTTTAGGTATAATATTGTCAAGTTAGGTTATCTTTTAGAAACATTTTTATTTTTTTATTACTTTGTTCTCAGCAGCAACCTGAAAAGGGAATTATATCCAGTAACCCAATGCCGTAGCTAAAGGTTACTAGTTCAACATTGCCCTGGTATTAAGGCCTGAATTTCTGCCACGCTGACGTCAGCCACGCGAGAAAAACAATAGCAAATATGCGCCGCTGACGTCAGCGTCGCAATATGGTGCTTTATAGTACACAATGTATATACTAAATACGCGCGACCGGCGTCAGCGCAGGAGGAATTTAAGCCTTAATGCTATGCTGAATATTTAGTTTTAATTCGAAGAAAAAGATTCAGGATGCAGTACCACCCCCCAGCCCGCAAAAATATGCACATGCAGGAAAAGCAATAATAATAAGTATGCCATCCATCCAAACTTTCACTCGACACGTGTGTCACCTCTCCAAACAAGAGGGGCGAGTATAGGATCTTATTCGAGGAATTGCACGACACAGGGAACCCGAGTATGAAGCTCAGAGAGCTATTTTTAACCCTCGATGCAAAAACTGTATATAATCCGTTTACCGCTTTGAGAGCAGTGGTGATGAGATAAATTACTCAAAGTAATGCGCCTGCCGGGGTTCGAACACACAACTTACTGTTTGTAAGCTGGGGCCGACATCACTGGGCCACCGCTCGCTGCTCATGTTCTGTATTTCTAATTAAAACTACATATTTTGCGTGGCATCTAACGACATGGAATCTGCAAAGTAAAGCCTGAATATGTTACTTTTTGCACTGTTTACCAAATCAATAAATATCGCTAGACAGTACACACAGCGCGATCTAGTGCCACAATAAGCAACGAGGCTTGTGTCGTGGACAACAGATAGTTGATATGTTACATAGGTACTTTAAAAAAATAAATTAAGTAATAATAAAAAATAATTGAATAAAATAATAAAATAATTATGAATGATACATTTTTTCGTAAAATGAATTTATTAATTCATAAAAGAAACAACATCTTCCTGAAAATAACCCCGTTTTCCCATCTAGGTACTAAGATAGATTTAATATAATGCTTAGTCGAGAAGCAAGCGGCAAACTTAAATAGTGCGGTGAATCAAGTTAAACTTAACTAACCTCATCTTCTTATCTTGGTTTATCTACTTGGTAAGTTTTAAGTACCTACGCATAGTTATATGACCGTTAATCTCGTTTATTTTTATGTGGTTGGGTTCAAAGTTTGATTTAACATTGGTGGGATTTGACAGGTTCACGGACATTTGAGAGACAGGACGTACTATGAATAGTTGGATAAAATTTTATTTGAATAAATTATGTTGTGTATTGTCTCCTCAGACATGGCCCATCTTCCATCTTGTGCGGCATGCCCTGACACCTGCACACTTGACTGCATCAGCGAGCGGTGTTCGCATAGCTGAATTTTGCGCCAAACATCTATAATAAACATTTGACATCGACACGCTAAAAAGAAGAATAAATTATGTTAATAATAGCCTATTTACTATATTATTAAAAGGCATGACGACTGTTTAAAAATTACAAATATAATTAGTCCGTCAGTTAGAGCATTGGAAAATAATAGAAACGTATTTTTTTTTTTTGTAAATCAATGAATGTTGACAAAGATAAAACGCATCAAAACTCGGAAGTGGGGGCTCATGACAAATCAAATCAAATCATTTATTCTTTGCAAACATGGGTAATAGGTACATAGGTGTTCTTTTATTTATAATTAGAGTTCTCCACATTTTGCCGTTACATGGGCATGCAAATAATTGGCTTATATTTTGAAAATAAGTGGCATGTCATTGGAATAGCATACAATAAAACAATTTAGAAAAAAATGTCAACATGGTCAAAGCAATAAAAAGGCAAAATAAAATTATTGATAAGTACCATCATTAATGTCAAACGGAAAATTTATATCAGCATTGTAACGTTACGTTTTCCTGGTGAGGAAAATGTAAGGTTGCATTGTGTAAAGTTGAAAGAAAAATGGCAAGAGAAAATATGATAGTTTAATAATACAAGGGAATAGAAATTTACTAAGTTAGCCGAGGTACCGTAATCAGGGTCCAGGTCGAGGTAAGGGTCCAAAGCTCGCAGCTGGCAGAAACCGCTCGCCGCAGTGATAGGCTCACTCGCAGTCGCCAATCTCCGATGGTTCGAGTGTCGAGGCTAACCCGCTGTCCGTGTCCAGATTCTCAGAAGTAGGAATAGTAGGAGTAGCAGCAGTTGTAGCAGCCGCAGTAGTAGCAGCAGTAAGTTTTCAAGGCAGACAGCGTCCAGGGGCTCTCAATTGTGGTAATTGCGGTAGTAGTTGCAGCTTTTCATGACGACGCCAGGACTAGATCTCGCTGGCTTAGTGACCACGTCAAATATTTCAGAGTAATTCCCAGCTTGCTGCTGGCTCGGGGACCAAACGCACACTGAATCTTTCCGGCTCGGCTTCCCGTCATGATGAAATTATGAATTTCATAATGTTGGTTCTAGAACATCTATATCTATACATATAATAAAAGAGTAAAAAAGTTGTGTCTGTACATTGAATATATTTAAAAAATAATAATTGAAGGGGATTTAGAAACAGTAATAGAGCACGAATCCAAAAAAAAAAGTCTGTCTGTTTGTCTGTTTATCTGTTTATCTGTTTGTCTGTTTGTCTGTTTGTCTGTTTGTCTGTTTGTCTGTTTGTCTGTTTGTCTGTTTGTTTGTACACGCTAATCTTCGGAAGTACTGGACGGATTTGAATGATTTTTTTTGTGTTGTATAGATATTATGTCTGGGCAACATATAGGCTATAATTTTTCTTGGAAAACTGAACACCTGATGTAGAACCGTAATAGACCAGCTAAACTATAAGAGATACAAATATGACACCATAGCAAAAAATGTTTCACGTGATGAGCATTTTCTGCTGAGAGAATAAATTTGAAGATCTGGAACACCTGATGTGGAACTCCAAGAGCCCAGTTATACCATAACACATATAGGAATGACGTCTTAGCAAAAGTTGTTCAATCTGATGAGCACTCTCTGTTGATTTATAAAAATCGAAGATCTGGGACACCTGTCGTGGAACTCCAATAGCCCAGCTACACCATAACACATATAGGAATGACGTCTTAGCAAAAGTTGTTCATACTGATGAGCACTCTCTGTTGACTTATAAAAATCGAAGATCTGGGACACCTGTCGTGGAACTCCAATAGCCCAGCTACACCGCAACACATATAGGAATGACGTCTTAGCAAAAGTTGTTCAATTTGATGAGCACTCTCTGTTGATTTATGAAAATCGAAGATCTGGAACACCTGTTGTGGAACTCTAAGAGCCCAGCTACACCATAACACATAGGAATGATGTCGTCTTAGCAAAAGTTGTTCGGTCTGATGTGCATTTCCTGTTGACTTATAAAAATCGAAGATCAGAAACATCTGATGTGAAAATTATTGCAAAGCTATCACTAATTTCACTGTGTAATTATACAATAACAAAAACTGGGAGTACCTCCACGTGGTTAAGGCGGTAACAGTTTAGGACTGATTTTCGATTTTCGATGACGATGGTATATCATTTAAAATTTGACTCTACTGGCCAAAACTCCCATTTATTATTTTTATTTTATCGAATAAATATGAATTCGAGCTTATTTTATTTGAGTGTTTTTGGCATGAAGAGCCAGAAGAAGAGCGCCGAACACGCACACAACAAAATATTCATAATCTGTTAGAAAGTGAGAGAGAAAGAATTGCTGGAGTACGGCATGAAGAGACAGAAGAAGAGCGCGAAGACTTCGACATTCTCTGAACAGAATGTCGATAACATCTGAAGAATCGGGTGTCTCAAGATAGAGCCGTAGGGCATGACGACCTTCCTTGGGTTGATAAGAAACGGAGTTCATTTACGTATACTCCTATGGTTGAGTACGCCACATATTCTGCCATCGGAGGTATGGTTCAAAATTTTACTTTTTGTGAAGCTGTTAAATAGCAAAAAGAAACAAACGGTATGTGTTGCTCAGGTGGGAAAGATTATTACTATTTTCCCGTCCCCGGGCTCTTAGAATTAGACGTTTCAGATCTTCGATTTTGACGAACCCGGTGTCGCTGGCAAAAGCTGTTGCTTTTGCCAGCGGATCCGCGTACGAAGTCGCGGGCAGAAGCTAGTAGAAGAATAAAATGGTTAACAAAGAAGGTCTAACATCAGATGTATAAAACCTACAACTCTAAGTTATAGCAATAAATTAAAAAGAAAACTAGGCTTGTCATTGTCATTATGACATCACAAAAGTAAACAAAGATTTGGAAAAAATGTACAGAAATGCTATAACTAATATGAATTAAAAGGCGAAAATGCATGCTAAGCCTCCCAAATAAAGGCTATGCAGTTATTCGGAAAGAACGTATGATAAAATTTTGGATTAGAGTAGTCAAAAACGTAAGTACAAAAAAACAAACATTACATCATGCCAATTACAACAACAGTAATTTGTCAATTAGTATAACAAAAGGTAGGTATTTATAAAAAAAAAACAGTCAATAACAGTAAGTTGTATCGTAAGAGTAAGTACATAATTATATCAATCAGTCAGTGAATCATCATTTAGAAAGTCGTCAATTGAATAATAAGTTTTCATAATTCATAATTCGATTAGGGACCTTTTGAATTTTTAGACAGTCAAGTTTTTAAAAATATTAGGTACTTTATTATATATGCGTGGGGCAACACCAAAAAAACTTTTTTGCATTAATGCGGTTTTACACTTCACTTGACATAATTTATTGACGTATTGAGTCCAATTTGGATTTTTTCTGACTTCTGAAAATTTCTGGAATATATGTGGATTACATATTACAAGCAATGCCGTCTCTAATATATACAAAGAAGGGAAAGTTTAACATTATAATGATTTAAAAGTTAATTTTTTTTTTAATTTGACGTTAATACTATCTAAAAATAATACCTAGGCGTAACGTATTGAGAATTTTAAAAGCGTTGTATCTTCATCAATTTTGATTTATGTAACAAAAGAAAAAATACGGGTCAAATATTTTTTGATAATAATTATATTTGACGGACAATTTAGTTTTTTTTTGTCGTCTCTATTCGAATCTTGAGCTTCGCTGGTCTAGATGTTGCAATCGCGACTGCTCATCTCGTTTCTCTAATCGGGCAAATTGTTATTGGGTTTGTCAGTGGCTGCCACGTCGGTCGTGACGTTAGCAAGAACAAAATACAGCTGTCGGTCGCACTATGGTGTTATATAGAACACAATGTCTCCTTGTACGCGACCGACCGTTAGTGCGTCAAGAATTTTGGCGCTTTCCTGAACAGATCCTACAACAGGTAGAAAATATAAAATACTCATATTATTAAGCAGGATTATTTATTTATTTATTTAACAATTTATGTACACACTGCATACAGAAAAGAAGAAAGGAATAGAAAATAGGTACAAAGGTGATGCTTATTTCTAAAGAAATCTCTTCCAGCATACCTGCGAAAGGAGAGTAGATAAAAAGAGATGTAGACATAGTGTGTAAAAGATGAGAAAATAGAATACATACAAACTTAAAGCCAATTTTAATTTAACAAGCGATAAACCTAAGAATATACTTACATACATACAAGACAAAAATATATAACACAACTATAAACTACATTATAATATATATAAAAAAAAATAAAAAAAAATACCTATGCAACTATGGCGAATTAGACAGATAGTGTTCTTTTACTATTTATTCATCAATGTTATAGACATTAATCTTCAAATGACTCGAATTAACTTGACAGATAAGCCGTACTATGTGATTACCTCTAAGAAAACGGGCGAACAATCACTATAACATTGTTAACCATCCTCGCAGTACTATCGTTAACTTTTATGTGTAAAGGGTCCTTATGTTCTGGGCTTTCCTTACATTTCGAAGGTAGTTTAGCGCCATCTAGTAAACTTGTGAGGAAGCTGTTTTAGCGTGTGCTCCTTTGTTTTGTTTCCTTTTGTTGGTTGTACAAGAATGAGTAACTTTGTTTGAAGTTTAGAGGCTTATAGGAGCTGACTTTAGTGGAGATTTTGCACTGAATGGACTGATGGTTATGTGATGCGGAGGAATACCGAAAATGTAGTGAGGAAAGTTTTGAGCAAAAATGTTTTTGGCTATAAGAATAGAGGAAGACCAAAGAAACAATAAATGGCCTTTTTTTTCGGATGGGAAATCATCAAATGACTTCTCCCACTCTGGGCGGAGCGGGAGGGAGTGTCAGACTTTTACTGACTAAAACCCATCCAAGTTCCTTCCTCGCCCTTTACGTTCCGGGGCCACGGTATCTCTTTCGAACAGTCCCGCAACCCCGGCAGGCTTCGGCCCCTCCCTTTATGCTGACATCTCTTTGAGGCGCGCGTGGAACACGAACGCGCCGTCGTCGACACGGCCTGTCGTCATTAAATGGACGGACGGCTAGCTAGCCCATAGCTAACCGTCCACAGGCCCGACAGTGAATGGACTGTGTGAAGGATGTCTAGGCATGAGGTGACTGCTGAGATGACGAGTCCGATAGCGCTAGATTTTGAGGTCTCAAAAATAAGTATTAAAGTTGTTGGTTTTTCGCATATAGTTTCCGGACATTTACCCAACCTTCCATATTAATTTGTGTTATTTTAGGTACTTGCATTTAAAGAAATTTGGCTATTTGTCTTTTCGACCACTATTAGATGAAAAGAAAATTATAGTTGAAAATTTTACTTTAATTACAATAACGAAGTAGTAACTGATATATGTAGGCATTTCGTGTCATCTCCGTCTACGGGGAATCTATATATTTAACCAGTACCTAACGCGTCGCCCAACTAGCTCTAAAAGAATAGGCCAATCGGTGAAATAGGTGTTACGCGTTTTGGAGTACCTACTGAAGTACTGATATCTGATGTTCATAATATTTTGTACCGAATTCATCCACGATATTAATTTATATATATGTCGGGTTTGTCAGGATTTATTTCGTTAGGCTCGAGCATTATGTGGGCAGAAGACGGGTTTCGTGCTATGAAAACTCACTAAATGCGATACTTTGTTTATTGTCAGGTGCTCGGTTCGGGTTGGTTGTTTCCATGGAGAAGAACCGGCAAGAAACTCCATGGTTACTCTTTTCAAACATATCTACACTGAGTAAACTAACGAATTACTTGACATTACACTTTCACACTAACACTGGGCACAATGAATCGGATACAGTTTCAAGACGTCTGAACTCCGCTGCGATCCGACCCAGACTGTCGTCCTCGCGGTGATCTGTTAACGTCAGGACTCTGTAGAAGCATGCCATGGCGGGGGTAGACTGGTCTCTAGGTCGCGTGATGTCACCACTGGCGCGCTTTGATTCATTCCCGTGTCCGTACCAATGACCGGATCCGACACGGCCATCCTGCTTGCACACGTCCTCGTGTGATGATACCTGCAAACAAATACTCCACGACAGAATTTTGTTCCACTCGGTCACTCCTGACCCAACCCTATATTCATCGGGTCGGTGAAAGTCAAGAACTCTATTTTATCTTAACCGAATCCTACTCTAATAAGATCAAACATCATAACACCTGCAATCCCCGAGGGGTTAAACTGAGGTGTGCCTATAGTACACTCACAGTCTGCCAGTTATCTCAAAGTGTGCATGTAATAGGGGGCGAGCCTATTGCCATCAACCGGGCACAGACTCCGTGGCTTCACTGAGAAATTCTTGATGGAAAAACCCAATAACACTTTGCCCGATCTGGGAATCGAACCCAGGACCTCATGCTCAGCAGTCGCGTTTGCCAACGACGTAGTTTATTAAATCAAACACGGTTAAATTGGTAATACTTGAAAATAGGTCAACCCTTGGGCCATGCACCACAGTCGTTCGAATCAACCTTTAAAACTCAACTGTTATAATAACTACTGGTACGGTCAAACACACTACTAAACCGATAGGGTACTAAAACAGTGGTACTCAACGTATGCAACGCACACACTACGCATGTAACGCACACACTACGCAAGCCACGCATGGACTACGTCTGCAACGCACACACTACGCAAGCTACGCATGGACTACGTATGTATCACATACACTACGCATCCACTACGTACGCACTACGTATGCACTACATCTACACCACGCATCCACTACGCACGCACTACGTATGCACTACGCTTACACTACGCATGCACTACGCTTACACGACGTATGCACACCGTTAAAAGTCTCAGCCCTACAGGTGCCACACAGGCTCAGGTTGCCACACAGGCTCAAGTTGCCACACAGGCCCAGGTTGCCACACAGGCTCAGGTTGCCACACAGGCTCAGGTTGCCACACAGGCTCAGGTTGCCACACAGGCACAGATTGCCACCACTTAAGCTTACTCATCATCATCAAAATTCTATCAACATCGACTGGTACGTAACCCACTGGTATCTTCCTTAGCCTATCCTGTGCATATTTGTAGGCACGACTAAAATTCAAAACTTTCAGTTAATGACGATCACCGTCCAAAATCTCAATCAACCTTTAACAGGAAACATTTTACTCTTTCATCAAAGATCATTCAGCTCCAGAATCAAAATCGAAACACTCACCAAAGTACTTTCATATTCCGACTCGACGGTGCAAAGGTCGACTCGCTTCTCCACCAGTACAGCAGCACTCGACCAACGCTGTCCTGCTGCGCAGCGACTAGCAATGTGCCCCGGCGTGCCACACTTGGAGCACACCAGTGAACTGCTGCAGGCCTGCGGTCGTTGCCCAACACCTGTAGCAGCCGTCACAGGCAACCGCTTCTTAACGGGGCGGTCGTCTTCGTCCGAAAATCCGCTTGTTTGTGTCCTTGCTTGCCGCATTCGCGACACTTGATTGGTGGTAGTGTCTCGCTCCCTGACGACGGGCGCATATTTTACTTTGTTTATTTTTGTTTTTCACTATTCACGTAAATGAAGGTGGTCGAAAATGTCTCGACGTACACGAATCTGACCTTGAACAATTCTTTAAACTGGTCCCACGACATACTCTAAACGATACAAAGTCTTTGTTTTGCATTTCAAATAGTAACCGTCACTGATTGTCATTAACACTAAAAAACGATGTGTATCCCGTTTTTTTTTCACTTGGTAAATTACACTGTCTTGTTTACTGTCTGTTTTGAGTTTGATATTTCGGCGCTGTTGCAAGCACTACGATCACGGATAAACTAAAGTTAATGTGGGTGGGTGTTTATATGCAGACAATTCGATCTACCCTCTTTCTTGTCCGTTTTTTTTGCACTCAATAACCGACACACGAAACTCATCGCGAATTAAGTTTGTTTTCGACACTTTTTCGGTTTTTACGCAGTTGACACTGATTGTTATTAACACTGTCCCCGCAGCATGATTTCATTAGCACGATTTTATCCTAATTCTGATGTCGGGTTTGTCAGGATTTATTTCGTTAGGCTCGAGCATTATGTGGGCAGAAGACGGGTTTCGTGGTATGAAAACTCACTAAATGCGATACTTTGTTTATTGTCAGGTGCTCGGTTCGGGTTGGTTGTTTCCATGGAGAAGAACCGGCAAGAAACTCCATGGTTACTCTTTTCAAACATATCTACACTGAGTAAACTAACGAATTACTTGACATTACACTTTCACACTAACACTGGGCACAATGAATCGGATACAGTTTCAAGACGTCTGAACTCCGCTGCGATCCGACCCAGACTGTCGTCCTCGCGGTGATCTGTTAACGTCAGGACTCTGTAGAAGCATGCCATGGCGGGGGTAGACTGGTCTCTAGGTCGCGTGATGTCACCACTGGCGCGCTTTGATTCATTCCCGTGTCCGTACCAATGACCGGATCCGACATATAATTATTTTTTCAACACACTTGCTCATAAAGTGGCTCTAATTTCACCGCAATTAGGCACATAATGACACCTGTAATCAAACTGTGACTTTTTCATTGCTATTATTCACAAGTGAGTTATAGGGTTTTTTTTTATTTTATTGGTTGAATTGCTTTGTTCTTAAAAAAGTTTCGATACAAAAAGATCGTGTTCAATAGTACAAATAAATTAATGGACCTATTGCTTGCTCATTTCATACAACTTCGTATCTACATAGATAATTTCAACTTATAAGTTTTTAATAAATAAAACTTTCACTCAAATGCAACTTTTGTTTTCTTTTTTTTTACTTTTTTTTTTAATTATAAAACTTCGAATTCCACATTTCGTACGTGGCTGAAACGCTATCCGCGAAAAGCCAAAAAAAAAGGAACCTCATTCTTTTAGTCTATGGGCGATCGCCATTGTTAGATGCGCGCGCATAGGAAAACTGATGAATTATTCCCGCCATTGCGAAAAAAAATTCACAACTCGTTTTCACTGTTGAAATTATAGTTATTTTTAGTATTATTTTATTCTCAAGTGTGTTGAAAAACGTCGTATGATACACGTGTGTGTTGATGATTACCGTCTCGGCTTTCTTAAGAACCTCGCCTAACGGCTCGGTTCTCAATGGCGCCTCGGCGGTAATCACCAACATTACACACTTGTACCATAATGTACTATTTTAATTACAAAATACTATAAAATCCACCAAAGAATGTTCAAAATAATTAAAAAACTTAAAATTGCGTGGCCTAATTTGGCACAAAATTAAATAAACACATTATATAACTGATTTGAGAAAGAAAATAGTTATTTCATAAATTGAAATTTTACTATGCACTGTTTTTACGTACTATTGTCAGTTTGCACTGGAAGAAAATTAACCAACTTTGTTTGCGTTTGGTTTGTTAAGATAATTATCATGATTATTTTAAACTTCAAAATCAATTTTGCCAGTTTTGATTTGAATAAAAATAACCAACCGCAAATGGTCGAATTATTGAAAATGCATGTCAGATCTGACGCCAAATGCAATGATAAGCTTCATAGGTAAGAATTAAGCAACTTTAGAATTTTCGAAATTTATGGCATCAAAATAGCCCAGCAATATTGGGGAGGTCGAGGGGTTAAATTTCAATTAACCAAGTGGTACAAACATTACTACTTACAAAAAAAAAAGTGCAAATGTCAGTACATGAATGCGCCTCTATACAGCTATATTATAACGTTAGTTTAATATCAAAACAGTTACATATTCGCGTCTATAATAATATATCTAACAAAAACGATTCCTATACACTTTTCATCACCTGTCAGAGCCAATAATTCTCACCCCGAACTAAGGGTAGCGGCCCATTGTTTGCATGTCGAACGCCCGCCGGAAATCCGTGTGTTTTAATCACATCGCGCAGTGAGCTTACTTTAGTTCGTATCTCAACGAATTGAAAATAAATAGGCGCTTTGCGTGCTAGTTTAGTCACTTTTGTTTACTTTTTAACCGACTTCCAAAAAGGAGGAGGTTCTCTATTCGACTGTATGTATTTTTTTTTTATGTATGTTCACCGATTACTCGAAGACGCCTGAACCGATTTGAAAAATTCTTTTTTTGTTTGAAAGGGTATACTTCCAAGTTGGTCCCATACTCGCCAAGTCGGGATCTGATGATGGAATCTTGGCGAAATCGAGGGAACTCTTCAAATTTTATAGGATAACGTACAGCAATTTTGGTATTTTCTACAACAAGTGAAGCATTTGCGTTTGATAAGAACCATTCTACCATCAGATCTGATGATGAAGCCAAGAGTCACGGAACTCCATAATGAGACAATGTATCCTAGTCGTGTTTGGGCTTGTTGTAATTGTAACGGTATGCACTTTCCATTTGTGTACCAAGCACATGTGAACCACTAAAAAGTGAAAAATAAAAACTTTTTTGCAAAAAATAAAACCGACTTCAAAAAAAAACCAAAAAAGTGAAAAATAACTTTAGCTTCTGAAGTCGGTGACAAAAAAATTAAATCAATCATACAAACGTCACCGACTTCAGAAGCTAAAGTTATTTTTCACTTTTTTGGTTTTTTTTTTGAAGTCGGTTTTATTTTTTGGAAAAAAGTTTTTGAGGGCAGTGTGTAACCGTGCATTGAGGATTTAAGCAGTAAGTTACTCGTACCAAATGAGATTCTTGTTTAACTGATTTTCACGACCATAAGATGTTTGAGGAGCTCATGGCTTGATAACATCGAGAATATGATAATAACAGCCGCTCGATTTGACCTTCGGGTAAAGCCATGCTTACCTAGGTTAGTCCTTGGATGGGTAACCATCTATTATATTACAAGTACGACGTAGATGATGAAAACATGAACTGATTAGATTTTATAGTACACTAACTTAATTTGCATAGTGCTTAAAGTATCTCCTAACATAAGATAATTGAAGCGAGGTAGTAATTAGTGCAATATCATAACTTCAGAAGCGATTACAATGTCCTCTAAGTCTCAAGTTATAGCGTGCTTCATACTTTCTATACTATGTATACGTTTGTGGTTTATTTTAATACAAGTTATGAATACATTACAAGGTATACCGATGAGACGAAGATGGATTAGGAAAGAATGGAACAGTCTCAGCTTAACCGTAGAACAAATTGAGCTACGCCGTAGCGCGGAGTAAGCTACGCCGTAGCGCAGTGTAAGCTTTGCTTGTAATACTTTAGCACAGGGTAAGCTACGCCCTGCCAGGGCTGCGGGACTGTTCGAAAGAGATACCGTGGCCCCGGAACACAAAGGGCGAGGAAGGAACATGGACGGGTTTTAGTCAGTAAAAGTCTGAAACTCACTCCCGCTCCGCCCGGAGTGGGAGAAGTTATTTGATGATTTCCCATCCGAAAAAAAAAGTAAAAAAAAAACCATTTACAAGCCACTTTTTGATTGGCGCCGACTTGTAGATCGCAATTTTCCTATAAAAGTTGTAAATCACAAGATTGACTGTCCCGATCTCTTGCATAATCACTCCATGTCCAACACAGATCAGTCAGATTTAATCAACCTATCTCCATTCCTTTTTCCTCATCCAACTATAGGCAAAACTCATACTTGGTACGAGCGAGTAAGGACTTTATTATCCTTCTGTAAGGAGTTCTTTTTGACCCATTCTCCATGAAAACGTATTCTGTACGCGCTCGGCTAAATGTAAACTTTTTTAAAAGCGCGTAGTGCTTCATCTTATTTCTTCCCCTTGTCAACAAAGCCTAACCTAGTGTCTGAGTGTATTTAGTGCTTATTGCTTATTTTTAGTTCTTTTTATTTGTATTATTATCGTGCCTGCTATTTGGTGATCCTAAGTTTTCTACTATTATCTCTGTGTCTACACTTGAGAACATGTAATTGGCTCTGTGTAGCTTATACAATTGTTACTCGCTTATTTTAGCTTGGTTCTCCTTTTAATAAATAAACTGAATTTCACTACTTAAAAAATATAAACTGATTTTGCTAACAAGCATGATGAATAATAAATGTAAAACTGCAAAACAGTTAAAACGTTTCCAGTGGTTTAGCAGTAATTGTTTTTAATTTTGCATTAAACCGGAAAACGGACTTATTAATCATTCGTTAGCAACTGAAACCATAATGTGTTGACGACATCAAACACAGCGTAAAATATAATAGGTTGTTTTGTTTGAGTTTTTTTTTTCAATTATTTTACCAGAAAGATTTCAGGGTTCAGATTTTTTCGTTTTCGGGTACGAATTAAGTCTATTGATTGCTACGGAAATAGAAACGAGCTATAGGAGATTATATGCATAATCAATTTAAAATTCTTGTTATTCTTACATAATGCATTATTCAGCCACGCTATCACCATCATCTGCCTGGCCTCTTCCCAATTATGTTGGGGTCGGTTTCCAGTCTTACCGAATGCAGCTGAATACCAGTATTTTACATGGAGTGACTGCCTATCTGACCTCCACAACCTAGTTTATCATCATCATCATCATCAGCCTATAATGTTCCCACTGCTGGGACACGGCCTCCTCTCAATGAGAGTGAATGGGCTATAATCCACCACGCGGGCCCAGTGCGGATTGGTAGATGTCACATGTCTTCGAATTTTTTGGTTCTAGGACATGCCGGTTTCCTCACGATGTTTTCCTTCACCGTTTTGAGAGCAGCGGTGATGAAATAAATTACACAAAGTAATGCGCCTGTCTGGGTTCGAATCCACGACTTACTGTTCGTAAGTCGGGGCCGCCACCACTGGGCCACCGCTGCTCACCCAGTACTAACTAGGTTGTACTGGGTAACATCGTGTTACCCAGTACAACCTGTACTAACCCAGTACCTACTGGGTAATACGATGCTACTTGGTATGACTGATTGTCAGACTTTTTGTGTCACTGACTAGGTAACTACTTACTAATAAAAACAACTTACTCTAACTAACTAACTAACTTCTCGAATATAACAAACAGACTTTAGTGACAGTATCATCCGTCTAGCGTTATAGTTTCTATGTAGCTGTGTAGATGTCGCTACGAGTATGTAGTGTGCTAAAATCAATTCCCAGATCAAGCAAAGCGTAAATTTTATTCGGAATTTCATTAAAATCATGTAATTTAGATTTGCTTTTTATTTATTTACTATGTCCATAATATGTACAATATTACTAACAAATTCAAGCTATTGCATAAACAGAACACAGATTGAAAGAAACATATTTACAACATGATAACGGAAACAGACTTGTCCCAATTATGTGAATAAGACGCTCCTACTAATGTCACTACAGTTCTGCCTAACCTTTTGTCGAAACAGGAATAATATAATCCATGCAAACTTTAACAGTAAGAAGAGTACAACATAAATTCGAATACCTTATTAAATCACCTCAAAACAAATTCAAAATCTATTTCAAAATAAAATATCAAAGAACTAAAAAACTAACACACTTCTTTGACACATAAAGAGTTCCATACTGAATTCGAAGTACCTTTTACATAAGTTGGAATATGTCTCATTACTTAAACGTCACTTCGAATTGACTTCCAAGTCAAGTTTGTCGACAGGTAAACTTGGTCTGGTCACAGAATAAATAGAAAGAGAAGGTTCACTCCATACAGCGACCGAGAACATGTAATGCGTACGTACAGTATTTAGATGGATGCTGAGTCGCGTTTTCGCTTGCTCTCACTTAGACTGCAACCTTACCTAAATAATAGTCCCGCGAACAAGCGACACTCTAGATTATTTTGTTTGGCGAACGCGTCCCACCGATAGATGGAGCTTTTCATCCGGCTCAGCACTGAAAGTCCAAAATCTAATAGAATACTCTATTTGTTCGAAAAACTTAAAAATGTCTTCTAATGACAAGCTCTTTTTCACCTAACAAAACGAGAGCGAAAGTCAAAGGTTCCCGCAACCGAAGGCTATCGAGCCTTCGGTTGCGGGAACCTTTGACTTTTTGAAGTCAGTTCAAGACATCGGTCTTGAACTGACTTACTGTTCCTATTTATTCTGTGGTCTGGTTCTGAGAAATTATATAAGGTTTAAGGTTAAGATGTGGGATCAGACATTGTTTATTAGATGGTAGATGTTATTCTTGATTGTTATTAGAACATCTCAAAATAGCATCCACGTGTACATACTAATACTCAATGTAACCTTACTTTCGAACCTACTAGACTAGAAGAAATAAGGAAAACATATAAAATTATCATATGTTTGTAACAGAAACGTATGTACCTCTATGTGTGAGGTAAACACCGAGTAAAACAAGAACAAATATTTCGAATAACGTCGTAATTTTTGAGGGTTAATATTTTGATTTTTGATGCTGTTCGCACAACCACAAACACAGAAACAAGCAGCAACGACTCTCTTATTTGAAGTGAATACTTGAAAATGTTATTTATATAGTTATTTATAACACATTTGCTCGTAAAGGGTCTCTTATTTCACCAATTTCAATATCGTAATGTATCTCATCACGTACTTGTGCGGTAATGTAATGTAAATCGCACGGTTTATCAAGAGGCTCCGTCAAAACTAACGGTACTTTTTTAAATCTTAGCAAAGAGTTTTTATTTCAGAAAAGTGGTCAACATTTTATGAATAAAAATAACTTTGGGAGATAAAATATAATAAATAAACATTTAATTCTTTAATGTAAGTAATTAATTTTGACAATAAATTACAACCATTAATATCTGTAACAAAAACAAAAATATTAATTTACTTTATTAATAATACTGGCTGTTTTGTGCCTATGCCTGAAAAAAAGCGCGAACGCGCGCGCATCGCTTATTTGTTAAGAAGTAAAAATTATTCCGCGCGCTTTTTCTTTTCGCTGTATTGTTTTATTTATTTCCTTGCAAATATGTTATAAAACGTCGTATGACATACGTGCGCTTTTATAATTACAGCCTCTGCTTTCTTTTAGTCCTCGCCTGTGGCTCGGGCAAGCAATATCGCCTCGGCTGTAATTTTCAACTTACCGCACTTATATCATAATGTACTATTATCATACTAGTGCGGTAAGTTGAGGGCTTACCATAGTCACGAGTTTGTAAATACCAATTTCTTCGTGTGTTATACAACGTTGTTCAACACATTTCCATTTTTTAATTATTCATTATATTAACCACGCTATAAAATTTTTGTAGATCTATAAATAGCGCTCTCACGATTTTGGCGACAAGACACTGTTTTCTGCAATTTACACCTCATTCAAAATATCAGTTGGAGTAGATTCCATATTAACATCTGATTCCTCGTTTCATCATCATCATCATCAGCCTATAATGTTCCCACTGCTGGGACACGGCCTCCTCTCAATGAGAGGGAATTCCTCGCTTGAACTCATATTATTTTGTTTGTCAGTCGGAAAGTCGCAACACTCTTAGACGTTTCTATGAAAAGGCGCGAATCTGCAAATGGTGCCACATGCATGTGGTAAAAATTAGAACTACATCTTTCGTCTTACTTACTCTTTTTGTATTAAAGTGAGACAAACGTTTTGAGCAAAAGCACTTCCAAGGAGAATCGATCAGTCAGCCTATTTATTCTCGTAATTTTTTTTGGAAATAAAAAAAAAAACCGTAAAGAATACGCACGGTGCTAATAAGGGGGAGTGCGGTAAAATGGGTACTTAGGTGAGAGTACCTATTTTACCGCACGGTCCGTTGTATGATGCGTAATTTTTAACTTCCGAACAATGTATACAGGCTTCGTAAATGCATTTTTTGAGCAAGTGTGTTGAAAAAGTTTTTTTTCTGAATTAAATTGTATTTCTTTAGTTTTACTTATTATAACCATTAGGTAAAACTGCTATTTTTTTATGTGGTACTGTTCTATCAAGAAAGTATCGGGAAAAGATCAATAATTGAGGCTCACAGCGTACCGCTCATATTTAGTGACAGTAACTGACGAAGATTGTATTTAAACTGATAAATTCTTCTTCCGGCGTTTTTGGTAATCTAAATCGTGTCAGCCCAGAACAGAACCACTAGTTTGGCGCTCTCAGAGCGTCCATCAGTTCCTGTAATGAGTAAAAAACACGGAA
This sequence comes from Xestia ashworthii, assembly GCA_950022955.1. Taxonomy (NCBI): domain Eukaryota; kingdom Metazoa; phylum Arthropoda; class Insecta; order Lepidoptera; family Noctuidae; genus Xestia; species Xestia ashworthii. The sequence goes on along the minus strand of OX465558.1, from coordinate 6,548,108 downwards.
AGCACGATATTAAAACGATACACTTCAAGGAAGCAAGTAAAATGTGGATAAATTATGACTACTCGGAAGAATTAGTCAAACCATAACTCGAAAAATTTAAGCACCCACTCATATACACAGCTACACTCACACAAACACACACACCTTTGGTGGTTTTTAAGTTCTGAAATAAAGCTGCTAAATCATTACACACATTATTATGTTACTTACATCCTTGAAGATAAGGCAAATAAACTGTATGTATTCCGAGTTCTGTTAGAGAGTCGCGTGCTATATCTAAACTAACATGTATTTTAAAAAGAAAAGATTTGATTTTATGTTTGCTTGTTACGATTTAAGTCAAGAACTACAAAACCGATTTAAAATTTATATCACAATTAGAAAGCTACATCTTTACTGAGTAAAAAAACCGGCCAAGAGCGTGTCGGGCCACGCTCACTGTAGGGTTCCGTAGCTTCCCAGACCATTAAAAATACCAACATTTTTCGTCAGCAAAAATAACTTTGTTTTTCATAGTATTTGTATGAAAAACAAAGTTATCATTTGCGTTTTTTTGAAAAAGTGCTATATAACTCAAAAACTATTCAACTCATCAAGTTGAAAATAATTTTCCTAGAAAGTTCATATAAAGGTCTACTTCTGTGATTTTTTTCATATTTTTTAAACTTATGGTTCAAAAGTTAGAGGGGGGGGGGACACATTGTTTTTGACTTTCGGAGCGATTATTTCCTAAAATATTAATATTATCAAAAAATGATTTTAGAAAACCCCTATTCATTTTTAAATACCTATCCAACAATATATCACACGTCAGGGTCAAAATTAAAAAAAAAATCGCTCCCCACTTTACGTCTGGGGGAGGTACCCTAATAAAAATGTTTTTTTAAATTTTTATTTTTGCACTTTGTCGGCATGATTGATATACATATTGGTACCAAATTTCAGCTTTCTGGTGCTAACGGTCACTGAGATTATCCGCGGACAGACAGACAGACAGACAGACATGGCGAAACTATAAGGGTTCCGTTTTTTGCCATTTGGCTACGGAACCCTAAAAAGGTTATAAATTATATTGATATTATTATGCAAAATAGCCGAGCTATTACAATTTTTGAAGTCGAAGTTGCGGGCGAATTGCTAGTTGTTTAATATCTACAGAAGTGGACACACTTTCTTATTAAATTTCGTAACAAAACAGTTCGCTCGATCTAAGTTTTTATAATCTAATCACACAGAAATCCACAAAAAAGCATCCTAAAGTAGGTACCGTATAAACTGACCTCAATTCGTATCAGCAACAGACAATCAATTGATCATCCCTTCATTGAAGGTAAATACAAAAAACCCTCCTAAACCACATCCAAGCTACAGGTACATAAAACTTATCTATATTCACAAGAAATGCCTCATAATGAACATCTTTCCTCTCGTTTGGAAGCCCCACACTTTATCCTATAAACGAGCGCCATGTGATCTGATTTTTATATCTCGACAGTTTTCCTTATTCGTTTACATAAATATTTTCATAACAATATGAAGGTATAGAAGGGAAAATGTATTCAACGTATTGTTTATGACGAGACTTGTTTATGTTTTTTACGAGTTTTTTTACTGAAGTGTGGTAAAGGTTTTTTTTTGGGACAAGCCCGCCACACTATTCCCAAACCACTGTAATTCCTGAAAGCCAGAATCAACAGTGGCGACCACCAGAAAAGCGCCGAGACAATGAAGGTCGACGAAGCCCCAGAAAATGGATTTAACTGTCTTGGATCCCGAAACGAAATTAATCAGAAAGTATAGCGGGGGAGTAGAAAAAAAATCAGAAATTTCCACTTCCGTCCATATCAGCAGGAGACAGAACGAAACAAGGCCAATAGGCACAAAGAGACGTAGGGGTAACGTCTTTTAGTAGTTTCTAGCACTTTTTTGCCTATTAAGCTAGTGTTTATAGTAAACTGCCTCGTTGATCTAGTAGTCGCAAGCGCGACTGCTGAGTATAAAGTTTCGATTACCTTGATAATATTTATATTGGGTTATATTGATATTGGGTTTATATTGATATTGGGTTTTCCCATCTGGAATTTCTCAATATCAGTCACGAAGGCTTACTTTTACATAAGACTTAAATATAACTGGCGAAATGTGGGGGGTACTATTAGGTACACCTCTGCTATGTTATGTATATGTTATCTACATAGTTTATGGGTACAACGATAAACTGTCTCATAGGCCGCGACTATCCGGTCGTGCCGTATGTTACACTTTTGTATGTAAACTATTTATAGTTTTTAATGTTCTTATAATATCTAGCAGTAAACTATTTTCAGTTTTCAAAGATGTTTCAGAAACCAACTAGTTTGATATTTTATTAAAAACTTTTAAGCAACATTTAAGCAACACCATCGAAATACCTAGCTCATACAAGTGATCAGAAAATTCTATGACACAATTCCACGTGTACCGTTTCAATTCAAAACTACATTACCTATTCGCTTGAAACTTGCGGACCATTTGTCGAAATGTTGTAGGCAGGTAATAAAACTAGGCAACAAAGGGCTAATCCCTATTACGTATTCAGTAGACAACAATAACATTTATTATGCCTAATGTGAAACACATGTGACCTGTCTGGGCATTACACGTTATGTCCAATTTATAGCAATCTGCGAGAAACATGGACATTACATATTATTGGTTGGTGTTACTGGATTATGTTCATATGTAACTATTTATTTCCCGAACCATCCCATTCTAAGCCCTTAAGTTTTCAGCATTAAGTTGAAAATTGGTTGCTTCATTAAATTTAGAACTATATTATACACTTGGAGGCATAGAAATTGTACCACGTGATCCGATAGTGTCTGTCAGTTCGCTGACTTTGCATATCGGTCCTTATCTTTGTCAAAATTCAGCTGAAAGCCGTATTGTTCGTGTATGTAATTATAATAGTAAGGTTAAGATAAGAGAAGGGGATGTAGCAACGTCTTAATTTGATTATTATAGCTGAGGGTGTTTGAAAAGGTTACTTTGAGTTCGGTATCTTATGCCTGAAAACCTTGGTAAAATGGAATGAAAACGGGCAAACTAAATGAAAATTTTCAAGAGATGAGAAGATCCTTTGTATTTAGTTAGATATTAGAGTCAAGAGTAGATTGGAAAATGTCACATGTGTTCGAAATTTCGGTTTTAAGATATTTATCACAAAATATTTTAGAGTAAACACAATTATGCCCCTTACCTTTTTACTTTAGTTTCATATCCGGATGCGTTCACTCCTTCCCATAGACACAAACATACACCGGCCTCCTATCTGCATACTACAGCAGATTTTTTTTAAATTAGAATTTACCGTTGTAGGGCCAATGGGGTTGATTCCCGGAAATTATGCCGCAAGGTGGCGCTGACAGTTTGGTACCTGTCAAAAGTTTTTGACATAAACGTGTGCATTGTTTGGATGATTTTTTAAGTATATCCGTGTTTTTTTTACTCAATTTATGTTGCTGCACAAAGTAAGCTACCGGACGTATCACCCAAGGGGGAATTGAAAAAGCAACGCAACAAGGAAAGAAAGCGGAGCTTGTCAAAAGATACATTATATTTAACGTTTTATCGACTTTTAGCTGTTTACTGGCCAATATTATGGTCCTCTAAGTTGTAAAATAAACTTCAGTAACTTACTGTTTGCTTTTAATGATCTAATAATAAACGAACTAAGGTGATCATTGGTTAAATGTTACAAAATGTAAGTTTTTTGAAAACAACCCATTTGATTGTTTCTTCACAGGAAGCTTACGACAGAAATTTCAACTTCAACAGTGTGTGTAGCAGCCTTCAATCCCAGATGAAATTGCCAGAAGAGGTGTTGTTTATAGTGATGTTAATCATTTTTTAGTTTCAGTGCCTTTTCCCACTTTTTTTTAAATGCAATTTCTTGGAAATTCGACAACACCCATTTCTTTGCATCCAAAGGCTACAACAACGACCCATAATATTGAAAAAAATCACAAAACAATAACATATTGGTTAATTTCTATGGACTTTGACAGTTTGTTTGTAACAAACAGTCAGCGCCCTCTACGTGGAACTATTTGACAGTTTTCTTCCCCATATAATAGATCACATTTGATAACTGTCAGTAGGTAAAGGTTGCCTTTTTTGCCATTATTACAATAGATATGTAATCATAATTGAAAAATGCTGCAATTGTGCAGTTTTAACTTCGAATAAATCAATAGTATTTTATGCCAGCCGTTATATATGTCACCGTAAAATTGTCAAATACGTTATATTGTAATATCTCTAGCGATATTGTAAAATCTCGAAATATTGTCAAATGAACATACTGCTTACAACAAAACGCATTATTTTACGTGAAATGCATGCGATGGTAGTCAACTCACGTGGTGTGGAGGGAAGGAGGTCCCCCTTGCCCAGTGGTACAACTCTCATGAAAAGATATTGTACCAAACTTATATTGTCACTTACGGGATATCTTCCGTGATTATTTATTGTTTTGAGCTCCCCGATATTTAAACCGTGAAAGCCTAAAACAGTGGTAGATATTGTACCATTCCTGAGAAATACCGATTATTATAACCTAACCTTAAAACACTTTATATTCCCCTAAAAAGCGTAGTCGACGGAGCCCCGCTTCGCGGAGCCCCTATTTCCGGGTGCAGGGTTTAAAGGAACCTAACTAACCTAACGGGGGTGCCCCAAGTCCCGATTATGGGGGCAGAGATAGTTCCGTATGATCAGTTGACAATAATTCGAGACTTTAGAATATCGCTAGATAGATACACGTTATATTGTAATATAACGTATTTGACAATTTTACGGTGACAAATACAAGGTTCCGTTGTTGTATTTTGATGAAGTGTCAATTAATGTGATCTATTATCTTGGCCCTACTATACGATCACGGCGCTTGCAGCAGCGTCGAAATATCGGGAGCTCAGAATAGTTGATAATCAAGGAAGATATCCAGTAAGTTTACTTATAAACCGTGAAAGTTTAAAACTTGTGGCTAAATAATGATATACGATGACTGATAAAATTACCAAAAAAAATTTAGTCTACAAACTTAGGAGTTCTAAACTTAAGTAGTTCAGATAAAGTTTTTCTCACTTAACTTTTAATGTTAAGATTTCACTCGTCTTGCAGCAACAAAGTTTTTATTGTGGTGCAATTTCAAACAAGCGCTTAGCCGCTGCGGTAAACCGCGGCACAAACTACTTTTTTCTATAATACACTCTAATTTATTAAAACTCACAATCATCAACGCAATAATAATGATTAATGAGATTTTTGTTAATTCAGGCGTGAATTTTATATAACACTTTGTTGTATTAGTTATTGCCGAAATATGTAATGAATCATATTGCGGTAATAAATTAATTTGCATTAAGTATGTGGTTTATTTACCAAAAATACATAATTACATACGAGTTTGAAATCGATTCTCTGCTCTTAATAAATTTATTGTTGGATCTTTGTTTAATATTAGCCTTGTATTTTACCATGATAACGTTAGTTCTTGTCATAAATTGTTCTTAAAATGTACTACCGAGTTCACTGAATTTCGATCACTTTTCAAACTTATCACTTATAAAAGGGTGAAAAGTGTCTGCCACTTTTCACCCTTATAAGTGATAAGTTTCAAAATCCACCAGTCAAAATCGGAATTAAAATATTTTATTTCACAAAGGCCTAGATGGACACTTATAGAACGTCGAAAAAAATGCACGTTTCGCGTTCAGTTCAGTTTCATAGAGAGTTAAGAACTTAGTCTGTAATTTGGCCTACCTTACCTACCGTACCTTCTATTTGTGTATCACAATAACAATATACTCATTTACTTACCTATTTTTTCCACACTGAAAACCAGTGGGTTACAATTTCTATATTAAAAAAAAAAAAATATAGAAATTGTTTTTGTATTTTTTTGTAAGGAATATTTAAAAATGTCTTTAATAAATAAAAACGGGAAAAAAGGTAAGCAAATGATTGACCGCCGGTAGCTTGGATGCTACGGTCAGGGCTCCAAAAAGAGAAACCTCCTAACAATAAGAGCCGTGTCCAGGAGTGCCGCTTATATTATTTATTATTATTAATTCTTTGTCACTTACATAGTTGTAATTTAGATAATTTATCTATCCCCATTTTCTCATCTACAGCCTAATAAGATATCATTAAAAACGAACTACGAGCACCACCATAATTACAACTCCTGGAAAACACCAAGGAAAAATTGTTCCACGACCAAAACAAGACAGTTTCTGCCGTTCCATTAATTTGCCACAGCATCATTATCAACCGGAAGACACTGCTTAAAACGGTCCCATAAACTGCAACGTACAACTTTGTACTTACATTCAACGACTCCCTGGCTTCAAATAGAAAATCTTTTTGAATACAGAAATACTGTGCCTTCATAAAGGATGTAAAATGAAGCCGAATGGCACTTGTTCTCCCCGTCATTGCCATATTTTTTTTTATTCCACACCGTACCTGGGTACCTTCTATTTACGGAGAGTATTGTGCTGATGGATGGATTGAATAGTACGGGGGTCGTGGAGGTGTTAAAAGTTAAAATCTCCCAAAAAAAAACTTGTATTTAAAAAAAACTTGTCAAAAAGTTGTAAGTTTGACCCCCTATATCTCCGTAACTATAAGGTCCCAGTTATGCTGTAGAACAAAAAAATGATCGCAATGATGGGGAGAACAAGACAGTGCCTTTCGGCTTCGTGAAGAGGTGTTTTACACCCTTTATACCGTTACTATAAGTTAATTTAGAAGACATAGTTACACTCGCAATAAATAAATCTCGATGTAAAAGAAGGTGGTAGGCTGGTAACTAGTTTCTCTTACGTACTGTAACTTGACTCTATGGTTCGGTTTCAGAATTTCGAGTGATCGTCTAACATAGAAATAACGTTTCATTTCATGGACATGTAGTTCCCTCGGGCTGCCGTGGGACTAAAAAGTACGATAAATTCTGGATTTTATGGCAGTACACTCGTTTTGGTAACGTTACTACAAAATGTATTTGTCAGTGAGTACGGAGTCTTGTTTGAAAATGTTTAGCATTTTATTTGTACTTTCTTCTCATTTGTTTGTTAAAATATTTACTGTGTTGATTTTTTTCAGGGATGTTTGGCAAAATACTCTGAAAATAAATTGTGCAAAACACAAAATTAGTATTTAAAGTTAGTTTGAGTAAATGCTTATTTCAACATAGCGTTTTTAGCGTTCACCATAAACTAGTGTTGCCATCTTGTTTGTCGCCATCTTACTAAAGTAAAATAAGTATCGCTGAAAAGTTGGTGCCACATCAGAGTTGGTAACGGCTGTTTTTTAAAAGCACGCGTAGCATGACTACTGTAGAAACGGGTTGTATGTCTCTGTCATTGAATCGACAAATCTTTTGTTTATCTGTCATTTTGTCGATTCAATGACAGACGAACAAAAGATTTGTCGATTCTTTCTTCGAAGCAACCCGTTTCTACGGCAGTCATATCAATGAAAATTCAAATTGAGTCAGCCCAAAACTTGGTGACAAGATTGGAATTATAAATAGAGTCCATCAGCTCTTGTGATGTGCAAACCACAGGACAGACAGTACACGATATCAAGTGGCCCATCGTCATCTGCCAAGCCTTTTCCCAACTATGTTGGGGTCGGCTCCCAGTGTAATTGGATGCAGCTGAATGACTGCCTGTCTGACCTCCACAACCCAGTTAGTAGTATCAAGTCCCCCATGTCAAATATGGATTTTTCGCAATTCTCATGTAAATTATTTTCAATCCTAAATTCTCCTATAAAACAGTTTTTCTCATTCGTCATACAATAACGATACCAAAAATATTCCGAATTTCATAACTTAGTTCCGCAATAACCCATAGATTGTGTTCACAATACATTCATAAGCATATTCACCGATACAATAGCAAAACTTATTTCATTTTTTTTTTGGCAAACGACCAATCCGAGAAAAGCTTTATTATTCCCCAGCAAGAAGTATTTAGTAAAGTTTCAACAGTTGGCAAGCTGCGGATTGGCAAATAAATTGAAACTTGAAAATGTGACTGAAACTTTCTCAGATGAAAATTATGTTCGGTTAATCTATTATAATTTGTCTGGCCGTAATTGTAGTATTGTTAACTGTCGTAAAACGTGTACTGACTCTCAAAGACTTGTCTCCTGTTATTCCTTGGTTGACAGACGTAAGTTGCATATCAACAATGAGTGTTTATTTTCAACACGATTTTGTTTAATTTAAAAATTAATATGACAGATTGATATAAAGGTAAAGTCACGCCATGGTACAGATATTTCATACAGTTGAACTGGGAACCGACCCCGCCTTGGTTTGGTAAAAGTTAAGGCGAGTTATCATAATAATAAAGATTTCAATTGACACGAGGAAAATTTTGAGTGTGTCCTTATGGTTGATAAATGTAGACTAAACCCAAAGAATCGATGAATAGATTAGGTCTAGAAAGGAGGTAACTCCTGAAATTACGAGGAATAGAAGTATGGAAGAGAAAGACATGCACCGAAACCCAAATAAATTGCGATAAGGGTTGCCAGAAGGATGATTATGGTATTACAAACATATTTGCTTCTCGCGGTTAAAAACTAACAGCCGCTCGGGCCGATCTTTAGGTTAAGCCGTGCTTGCCTAAGTTGGTCTGTGGATGGACTCGGTATGTAAGGGCGGTCCCTTACATACCGAGTTTCCTCCGTGCCTCGGAAAGCACGTTAAGCTGTTGGTCTCGGCTGTCATTTGTTCATCTTTGGCAGTCGTTACAGGTAGTCAGTGGCCCAAATAGTCTGACAACCAGTCTTACCAGGGGGTATCGTATTACCAAGTATTAACTGGGTTGTCGAGGTCAGATAGGCAGTCGCTCCATGTAAAATACTGGTATTCAGCTGTATCCGGTAAGACTGGAAGCCGACCCCAAAATAGTTGGGAAAAGGCTAGGCAGATGATGATTCTTTTCTTTTAAAAATCAAAAATCAGTCGCAATTGTAAAAAAATGAAACACAATACCTTTATCAGCATACCAACGCTTTAGACTGGTCTATTCTCACATATTCAAACCAACATAAACATTAACTTCAATCATACTATTTATCACCACACTATACTGCTAGATCCCAAAACCAGAATATGAAAATATACTACCAACACTAACAACTGGACTAGACAAACTGAAACTTTCAGCCATTTAGCCTACATCACATAAATACCCGAAAGGTTCGCAAAATTCAATTTCTGTTACCCTGTTAGCTAACTCTGGCTAACAGCTCGTCGGGCCAAGTTTTACCTAATCACTATATCGAGTGGCCAATCTAGGAGAAGCCTTGGAGGACTTAATTCACATTCCGAAGTTTGCATTTTAACAATTCTACAAGGCATTTTGGACTTAAAGTTTCAGCTCAAATTAGATTTTGATTTAGGGTCCGTAGAATGGACTAAATTGAATTAATAGGTTATCCTTTGTGATTAATGTAATTGTTTTTTTAGATTTCAATCCATATTCAGTTATTTTGTGATTAGCATTTGAGTAATGTTTTTGATTTAACCTTTAAATGTTCTGCGACCCTAGTACCAGAGGGCGACATAATTATACATATTATAATAACTAAAATACCTATAGATAAGAATAATGAAATCTTAAAACGAAAAAAATATTTTTTTTTAGTTCGATTTTTTAAATTATCCCTACTCGTTCTTCCAATTTATCGGTATCAGTGATAAAACCACCCTTGTACCGATATAATTAGGAATATTATAAAATAATTTAGCTGTCTATCAATGTTGGTGTACAATAAAGAACAATTATTCATCATTCTATCTAAATAGTACAAGTTATACAACTATTGCAACTAATTCGATTCACTTCTCATCAATCAACTTAATAATATTTGTATACCATTGGAAATTAATGATAAATCAAAAATTCATCATATATTCAAGACAGTCAATAAATCAATCAAATATTCAATTTGATTTGAATTACGCGGTAAAATCATGCAAATGCAATTCAATATAAAACTTTCAAGACGTCTCAAGTGTTCATTGTGAATTGTGATTCATTTTAATGGCTATTCATAGTTGAACTAATAGAGTTGTACCAATTCCTAAATTCAGTTCATTACTGGATCAAAAAAAACTTTCAAACTACGACCGAAGAACTCGTCAACATCTGCTTAACCTTTTCCTATGTTTGGGTCGGCTTCCAGTCTGACCAGATGCAGCTGAATACCAGTATTTTACATGGAGCGATTGCCTATCTGACTTACACAACCCAGCTAGCCAGGGTAATACGATGCACTTGGTAAGACTGGGTGTCACACTTTCGGGCCACTGAATACTTAACGTCTGTCAAAGATACAGACAGCCGGAACCAACGGATTAACATGCTTTCCGAGGCGATGAGGATACTCGGTATATTAAGGTCACCCATTAATGGATAAACCTAGGCAAGCGCGGCTTTACCTGAAGATTGACTCAAGCGGCTGTTATTATTTAGCCACAAGTAACTCATGTGAGAGTGAATGAAGAAAAACTTTCTCGAAGTCCTCAAATAATTTCGCAAACCAAAAGAAAGACTTAAAAAACATAAATTAAGTAGGTTATCTAAGAGAAAAATATACACGGAAATTTTATTTATTTGCCATCAAACAATAATGTTTTAGGCCCTCAAAATAAGAAAGTTGGTTTATAAGTTCATTCCAGAGCGAGGTTTTTCTTACAAAAAGTTTTATTGAGTCCTACGGGTTCTCTAAGGAATTGGTTAGATAAAGCAAACGTTGGATTACTTTGACAACTTTTGTGGGCAGATGAAAGGTAATGCAATGTTATGTTATTGATATTGGATATTATGTAACATAAAATGTAAAAAAATACATAAATAACGTGCTTTTGAAGTAGTCGTGTGGGACGACGACGAAAATGGATTTTAGTACCCCTTTTTATCGGATGGGAAATCATTCAATGACTTCTCCCATTCTTTCTTATTCTTTTCTGGCGGACCGGAAGGGACTGTTAGACTTTCACTGACTAAAACCCATACAGGTTCCTTCCTCGCCTTTTATGTTCCGGGGCCACGGTATCTCGCACGCTCCCGCAACCCCCCCTTTTAAGTAATGGACGCCAGTTATCGTGTCATCCTTTATGTGAACACCTTCATTTAAATACACAAGCAATGACACCTAAAACTACACGATTGTCTGTCGTCACGACATGCGACATAGTGGAAACGGGGCCTAACTAATTCATAGCTTCGTTAATTAGTGTAGTGGTTCCAGGCGCGGCTGTTGAGCATGAGTTCCTGGGTTTGATTCCCAGATTGATATAAATATTTTTTTAATAACTACGGACACAACGAAAAAAAAACAACCGATCAGTCTTTAAATGTTGCTACGGCAATTGATTTTTATTAAGGTACATAGACTTATCTTATTTATCTAGCCTGTATTATACCACTGCTTGGAATATACAGGGTGTAAATCACCTCATCACAAAGCCGTTAACCAAGCATTCTGTACATCAAACTAAGTAACTTTGCGCAAAAATTATTGCTGGGAAACAACTTTTTTTTTTGAGGTTATAAATCATGTTTTGTGGTAGAACTCAATGTAACGCACTTAAAACATTGTGCGGATGGATTGAATAGTACGGGGGACGTGGCGGTGTTTAAAGTCAAAATCTTACAAAAAAAACTTGTATTTAAAAAAAAACTTGTCAAAAAGTTGTAACTTTGACCTCCCATATCTCCGTAACTAGAAGGTTCCCAGGTATTGTGTAGAACAAAAAAATGATCGCAATGACGGGGAGAACAAGTGGTTTTCGGATTCGCTAAGAGGTGTTTTACACCCTTTATATTTTTTTGTAGACCTATGTGTGAATACCCTTCAAATCTCGTACGAAATTGATGCGAGCTAATTTTGTAGCTCATGTCAAAGGCGGGTAACCACCATAACCATACCTTGTTTATAACTTGACCGTACATAGACACATTTTAGTGGGAGGAGAACTTGCCAACAGTTACGCCTACATTCTGCAATTTAGGAGTAACTTTATTTGAACTAAGAGTTGGGTGTGCAGACTACATACTGAATTAACTGACTATATCATTATGGTGGATTGATAGTTGTACATTTCAAAATTGAATATTACACCTGTCTAATATGCCTGTTTTTTAATGCAGTTTTGGTGTATAAAAGTACTAAATTACATGAAAAATGACTAAATATTTATGTAAATATTTTACAAGAAAACAATAGGATACTTTGGCGGTATAGTTCCTTCCTCTAGGTACATCGCCACCCTACGGGAATGTAACCAGAAGAGTAGCAGTATTGCCATGTTCAAAGATCAATGCTAAAGATATAGCCAAGTCGCTAGTCATGCGAAGTGTCGGAATTTATCCAAGCCCACAAAACGTCATCGGATTTCAAAAAAGGACATTATCAAACACTATTTTAAGCTATCACGGTTCACAATTAAACTTAAGAGCGCATATCCCAAAAGTTGGCAACGTCGCAAATAGCTGTCAAATATTTACATGTTTTAATTAATTTGGCAATTTTACTGTATGAAAATAAGAAATATGGCTCTCTAATGCACTAAAAAAATGAATATGAATTGCAATTAAAATCCTAAATTTGATGTTGTAAACGTTTCAGGTGTAAAAAAGGCATTTGGCAAGTTCCCAAATACTTTTTTTACATCTAAAACTATACATATATTCGATATAACGATATTAATTACTGCATTTCTAATATTTTTTTTAGTCCACTACAGAGCCATATTTCTTATTTTCACACAGTAAAATTGGCAAATTAATTAAAACATGTAAATATTTGACAGCTATTTGCGACGTTGCCAACTTTTGGGATACGCGCTCTTAAAACGTCAGTTACGGGATTTAGCAAAGACAAAGAAAGAGGGTAGACCGATTTGTCTATCCTAACATTTTTTTCATCCACCCGCAATTTCCAGTCAACCTGCGATCATGGCGCTTGCAACAGCGTCGAAATATCGGGAGCTCAAAACAATAAATAATCACGGAAGATATCCCGTAAGTGAATTTTTAAGAAGGTTAATCTTCGAACTTTAAAATTTTAAGGTCGTTAAACAGAAGATTCTGGTTGTCTATGGCATTGAAAAGCAAACTTATCCATATGTGTTTTTTCATTGTCCTAACCTATGGTGCACAGACTTGGTATGGGGCACAGGTTGACTAATATCCAGAAGTTCAAATTCAAAGTTTGTCAACGAGCAATGGAGCGCAGTATCATCATCATCATCATCATCTCAGGCGAAAGACGTCCACTGCTGGAGCGCAGTATACTAGGTGTTAAATTAACGGATCGTGTTCGAAATACAATCCTGCCCTCCAAAACAAATACAAGATGTGAACGGGCACTTTACAAAGCCAACCAAGTATTCTGCTAATCAGACATGTAACCCTACGCAAAAAATTATTGCTGGGAAACCACCTTTTTTTTTCATCAATCAAAAAATCACTTTTCATGGTAAAACTTAATGTAACGCACTCAAAACATTGTGCATTGTTGGTGGATGCATTGAATACTAAAATATTTTAAGTAGGGTAATTCCTTTAAAAACAAGTGTAAAAAAATAACGTAAATAGAAGGTGAAAAAGATCGTAATGACAAGAATTAGGTCCATGTTCACTGAAAAGATAACGATCGGATTATCTAAAAACAGCTGTCACTTTCACATAGGTTTTAAACAGCTGTGTTGCTGTGTTTGCTGTTTTTAGATAATCAGAACGTCATCTTGTTGGTGAACATGGACCTTAGTGCCTTTCGGCTTCGCTGAGTAACAGTCTTGTTACACCCTTTATAGCTGACGTGGCTGAAAGGGCTGCCCAACTCAAATGGGACTGGGCAGGACATACCGTATGCCGAACAAACTGTGCTTTAGCAAAATATCGAATAAAAAAAACTGGAACGCCACAGGACACAAATAAGCGGCACGATAAAAGTTTTATTTAAAACCAATTTTGAACAAATCTAACCCAAATCAAAATTGAAAACAAAATAACTTCCTCAAAAGAAACAATGGAGAAACAGCATCACGGAATCGATTGTTCAACAGGCAGAATACTTTGCTTCCTTTAACGAAAAGTTATCTCCGAAAATGGCGCGAACTTGATATTTTGGTCTGAGAAACATTTCATTTTATAATGATTGGGACTTTGGAGAAAATGAGAAATATTCAAACTGATGCTTTTTCCAAGTTTTAAGCTAAATAAGTTTTGTGACGAAAGAAATTAAGGGTATGAAACAGTCAAGATCAACTTATCACTGTTTTTTTTTTAATACCTGAATATTGGAACTGCTTTACCTTATGAAGATGTTATTATGTTTATTAGGGTTCCGTAGCCAAATGGCAAAAAACGGAACCCTTATAGTTTCGCCATGTCTGTCTGTCTGTCTGTCCGCGGATAATCTCAGTGACCGTTAGCACCAGAAAGCTGAAATTTGGTACCAATATGTATATCAATCATGCCGACAAAGTGCAAAAATAAAAATTTAAAAAAACATTTTTATTAGGGTACCTCCCCCAGACGTAAAGTGGGGAGCGATTTTTTTTTTAATTTTGACCCTGACGTGTGATATATTGTTGGATAGGTATTTAAAAATGAATAGGGGTTTTCTAAAATCATTTTTTGATAATATTAATATTTTAGGAAATAATCGCTCCGAAAGTCAAAAACAATGTGTCCCCCCCCCCTCTAACTTTTGAACCATAAGTTTAAAAAATATGAAAAAAATCACAGAAGTAGACCTTTATATGAACTTTCTAGGAAAATTATTTTCAACTTGATGAGTTGAATAGTTTTTGAGTTATATAGCACTTTTTCAAAAAAACGCAAATGATAACTTTGTTTTTCATACAAATACTATGAAAAACAAAGTTATTTTTGCTGACGAAAAATGTTGGTATTTTTAATGGTCTGGGAAGCTACGGAACCCTACAGTGAGCGTGGCCCGACACGCTCTTGGCCGGTTTTTTTTTTTTTAACCTAGTGTCCATTACTTTACTGGAACATCAACGTTAAATAATATTCTCTTTTCTTGATTTAAAATGCATTAAATAAATAAGTAAACTGTCCCCAAAGACAAACTTTTCACTAATTCGATCACAAAATTCTAAATTACTTTTCAAAGCCACTAATTTTCATTACGTCAAAATTTTATTACAACAAAGAGTTTCACCGTAATTTTAAAAGTTCAATAAATGTAAATTAACTTTTAATTTTATTAGGGGCATTTCGTGACACACAGACAGACAGACGGACAGGCGGACAAAAGAGTGATCTTATAAGGGTTCCTTTATTTACCTTTTGAGGTACGTAACCCTAAAAATGTCGTTTTTATGATGATATGATTCAAATCGTCTCGTCTCGCCTCGTTGATCCAGTGATCGCAAACGCAACTTATGAGTAGAAGTCCTTTTTTTTCGGATAGGAAATCATCAAATGACTTCTCCCACTCTAGGCGGAGCGGGAGGGAGTGTCATACTTTTACTGACTAAAACCCATCCATGTTCCTTCCTCGCCCTTTACGTTCCGGGGCCACGGTACCTCTTTCGAACAGTCCCGCAACCCCGGATGAGTAGAAGTCCTGGGTTTGATTCCCAGGTCGGGCAAAGTGATTTTCAGTTCAGACATAACTCAGTAGCAGCCACGGAGTCTGTATTTGCTCCCGGTTGATGTAAACAGACTCGCCCCGCCAATTACGAAGGCTGTAGCCGGAGTATTGAAAAAATACAAAATTTATTGAAACTTAATTTAATTATAAAAATTACAATATAAAATATGAGCTAAGATGTCGACAGTTGACCGATGCTGTGCCAAAAGTGACGATTTCGCGAGTGCCTCGATGTCCGGTGCCAGGCTGCATCACGTTGAGCTGCGTCGGCGCCTCGTGTCTCCGTTGTTGCAATGCGCGGTAATTGTATAGGTATTGCGGGGATATGTAACACGCCCACTATTACTTGGGACTTAAACACAACTGTCGAATGTGGGTGTAGTATGAGAGACACCACTGCCTAACCCTTCGGAGATAACAGGCGTCGTGTTAAGTTGGCCTGTGGTGGCGGCCCCGACTTACGAACAGTAAGTAGTGGGTTCGGACCCAGGCGGGCGCATTACTTTGTGTAATCTATTTCATCACCACTGCTCTCAAAAATAGTGAAGGAAAACATCGTAAGGAAACCAGCATGTCCTAGAACCAAAAAATTGAAGACATGTGACATCTACCAATCCGCACTGGGCCCTGGGACTTAAAGCCCATACCCTCTCATAGAGAGAAGGCCTCAGTCCCAGCAGTGGGCACATTAATAGGCTGATGACGATTGCTGATGTTAAGTTATGTTAAAAAAAAAGTTTTGATCTATTCGGAACGAGATTGTTAATTTTTGAAAGTGGTCGTATTTTTATTTTAATATTGTACATACAGGGTGTAAACAACGTCATTGCGAAGCCGTCATCCAAGCATTCTGTACATCAAACCAAAACATCAAGCAAAAATTATTGCTGGGAAACGACTTTTTTGTTTGGGGTGAAAAATTATGTTTTGTGGTAGAACTCAATGTAACGCACTCAAAACATTATGCTGATGGATGAATTATTGAATGGTTCGGAGGTCGTGGAGGCGTTTAAAGAAAAAATCTTACAGTAAAAAATTGTATTTTAAAAAAACTTTGACAAAAAGTTGGAACTTTGACCCTCAATATCTCCGTAACAAGAAGGTTCCCAGGTATGGTGCAGAACAAAAAAAAAATTGCCGACAGGCACTAGTTCTCCCGAACTAGTGCCTGTCGGCTTCGTTAAGAGGTTTTTTTACACCCTTTAGGGGTAGGGTTGACTGCAGTTGAAATACGTTATAAATAATGTCGACAATCTATCCGTACTTCCTTTAGATTAACTCGGGAACTGAGTGTTTTTAATTAAAATAGTTTACTGAACTTGGTGTAAGAAAAAAAATCTTAAAGCTTCTACTTTACTCTTGAGTAAAAAATAAATCAGAGCGCTTTAGAAAGTTACTGATTTATAGCGGCTTCAACGGTTCTAGAAATCCGTAGTTATTTCGCTGTTTCTGCGAATGAAGCGAATTTAAAATTCAGGATAAATAGCCAGTAGAAAATGGTTGACTTATTAAGAACTTCTAGAAAAATATTTTTTACTTGTTCTGCAATTGAGGTTTCGTCATAAGTTAAGAAGCTAGGCCGCCTCTCAAATTAAGTTAGTTATGTTAAGTCTCAGACCGTTTTATAAATGACGCACGCGACTGTTTTCAGGCCTGAATTCTCGTCGCGCTGACGGTCGGTCGCGTTCGAGTATACATTGTGTTCTATATAACACCATACTGCGACGCTGACGTCAGCGGTGACCGACAGCCGTATTTTGTTCTCGCTGACGTCACGACCGACCGTACGCGACCGACCGACAGCGCCACAAGAATTCAGGCATTAAAGATAGTTGCGTTACAGTTTGAACAGGGAGTAAAGCAAAAGTAACACTTTTCACCAAAACCCGCAATTAAGAGGCCTGCCGAGCGTGCGTATTTCATCAAACGTAATACCAAAATAATTTGTAAATCAAACATATTCTTAAGGTAGTGTGTATTTATTTCGATTGGATTACTGAATACCTATGTTCCCAAATAAATATTTTGAATGGACACTAATTTAAACAAGAGTTATGAGAAAAATAAGTTTTCTATAGACATTTTAAATTCTTCATAATTACTAGTCTTTCTAGCATTGTCCTTTCAAATTATATATTTGGCAATCGAAAAAAATACACACTACCTTGAGAGTATGTTTGATTTACAAATTATTTGGTATTACGTTTATATGAACGACGCCTGCTCCGCCGGCCTCTTAAGGCCAAAACTTCTCCAATTATCACAAAGACGTGAACCTACAAAACTGTTTACAACCTCCAACAAATTCTTTCTATTTCAGCAACCTAGCCAGGATATGGTCTAAAATATCGGCCACGTATCGGCTATATAAAAGGGTCTAATCTTCGGACCGCAGACATCTAAGAGTCTATAAAGCGAAACGATGAGTCTTGGGCTCTTTATAATAGAGAAAGGACCAAAAAAGATTCCAATATAACGAGTACGAACAAACGAGGCGTAACTTAAAGACTGGTCCTGATTCGTCTATTCGACCATGAGTTTGGGTCTCGTACTAATAATATTTTGTCATTCATCTGTCACGGTATAGTGGCTTTCTGGTTTAATGAACGATTCTTACTCTTTCCTTATTTTTTCGCTGTTGAAAGGAGGACACAGTGTCCTTTTGTGATAAAGTTTATCACTATGCAGGAAGACATTGTGTAGGTTTTTGCGTACAATACAGAAGTATTCTTATAATAGTAGCTGGGAGTCTATAACTGATAACAAGCTCACTTATACTCGCCATAATAAATGACTCAAACATATTGAGACCCAGGTCTGCCTTCTACTATTTATGAACCCTGTTAGATTCAAATATGCCACACTATGAGTGTCATCCTGAACTTCGACAGTTCATTATTTCGACACGGTCTCAATTTCGAAAAAAAATAGTTCGACTGCTCATCGCTTTGACAGAACATACTTCGACAACACACCTTTGACAAACACTACTTTCACAGATACCTTCTCCGATATGCACTTGTTCGGCGGATTCCTATTTCGATAGAACACACCTTCGACAAAATCCCTCTGAAATTATTATTTAATTATTGAATTCGAGCAACAATGCAACTTCTGAAAGCCAGTATCAACAGTGGCGACCACCAGAAACGTGACGAGACAATGAAGCTCGACGGAGCCCCAGAGAAACATTTTAACTGTCGTGGATCCCGCAACGAAATTAATCAGAAAAGAAAGCCAAAGGAGTAACCTCAATTAGATGTTACTATTCATGATGCCTAGCATCAAGATGCAATGGGCCTACGTAGTGAAACTTCATAGAATTATTAAATTGTAAAGCATCATACATTTGCCTGATTTAGAGCTATGGTCTTCACATGGAACATTAACAAACGAGTTTTCAACTTGGATTGCCAAGTTGCAATTTTTAACGGTATAAATTGTAAAACAAAAATCATATATGAAAAAAGCAATCCGGGCAAAGTGTTACTGTGTTTTTCCATCAGGAATAGAAGTGTGATGAAATATGTGTAATATCTAGACTATTCTTAATCTGAAAAAGGTCACTATTGAAAATACTGGCTATAAACCCGAAAGGTTATGAATAATATCAATATTTTAATTCCGAGTATATTTTTGGAACATGATATATCTGCTAAATTACTTGGCTGCCTGGTAATATTTCTATCTCATTTAAGAATTAACTGATCATAAATGTAGAAAATATTATAAAGTAATTAATTAAAAACTAAAATTAGAGAGACTAGTGACGTAGTGGTAGTGAGGCTGCCTTACGTTTTTGGGGTCCTATGTTCGAATCCCGGAAGGAGCAAAGGTTTGTGTGATGAGCATGGACATTTGTTTCCGAGTCATGGATGTTTCTTATTATGTACTAGCTTCTGCCCGCGACTTCGTACGCGGATCCTATTGCTTTTGCCAGCGACACCGGGTTCGTCAAAATCGAAGATCTGAAACGTCTAATTCTAAGAGCCCGGGGACGGGAAAATAATGGATCTTTCCCACCTGAGCAACACATACCGTTTGTTTCTTTTTGCCATTTAACAGCTTCACAAAAAGTAAAATTTTGAACCATACCTCCGATGGCGGAATATGTGGCGTATTCAATCATAGGAGTATACGTAAATGAACTCCGTTTCTTATCAACGCAAGGAAGGTCATCATGCCCTACGGCTATATCTTGAGACACCCGATTCTTCAGATGTTATCGACATTCTGTTCAGAGAATGTCGAAGTCTTCGCGCTCTTCTTCTGTCTCTTCATGCCGGTACTCCAGCAATTCTTTCTCTCTCACTTTCTAACAGATTATGAATATTTTGTTGTGCGCGTGTTCGGCACTCTTCTTCTGTCTCTTCATGCCAAAACTACTCAAATAAAATAAGCTCGAAGACATATTTATTCGATAAAATAAAATAATAAATGGGAGTTTTGGCCAGTAAAGTCAAATTTTCAATGATATACCATCGTCATCGAAAATCGAAAATCAGTCCTAAACTGTTACCTCCTTAACCGCGTGGAGGTACTCCCAGTTTTTGTTATTTTATAATTATACAGTGAAATTAGTGATAGCTTTGCAATAATTTTCACATCGGATGTTTCTGATCTTCGATTTTTTATAAGTCAACAGGAAATGCCCATCAGACCGAACAACTTTTGCTAAGATGTCATCATTCCTATGTGTTATGGTGTAGCTGGGCTCTTGTAGTTCCACAACAGGTGTTCCAGATCTTCGATTTTTTTATAAATTAACAGAGAGTGCTCATCAAATTGAACAACTTTTGCTAAGACGTCATTCCTATATGTGTTATGGTGTAGCTGGGCTATTGGAGTTCTACGACAGGTGTCCCAGAGCTTCGATTTTTATAAGTCAACAGAGAGTGCTTATCAGATTGAAGAACTTTTGCTAAGACGTCATTCCTATATGTGTTATGGTGTAGCTGGGCTATTGGAGTTCCACGACAGGTATCCAAGAGCTTCGATTTTTATAAGTCAACAGAGAGTGCTTATCAGATTGAACAACTTTTGCTAAGACGTCATTCCTATATGTGTTATGGTGTAGCTGGGCTATTGGAGTTCCACGACAGGTGTCCCAGATCTTCGATTTTATAAGTCAACAGAGAGCGCTCATCAGATTGGACAACTTTTGCTAAGACGTCATTCCTATATGTGTTATGGTGTAGCTGGGCTCTTGGAGTTCCACATCACGTGTTCCAGAGCTTCAAATTTATTCTCTCAGCAGAAAATGCTCATCACGTAAAACAATTTTTGCTATGGTGTCATATTTGTATCTCTTATAGTTTAGCTGATCTATTGCGGTTCTACATCAGGTGTTCAGGTTTCCAAGATAAATTATAGCCTATATGTTGCCCAGACATAATACCTATACAACAAAAAAAAAATCATTCAAATCCGTCCAGTACTTCCGAAGATTAGCGTGTACAAACAAACAGACAAACAGACAAACAGATAAACAGACAAACAGACAAACAGACAGACTTTTTTTTTGGATTCGTGCTCTATTACTGTTTCTAAACCCCCTTCAATTATTATTTTTTAAATATATTCAATGTACAGACACAGCTTTTTTACTCTTTTATTATATGTATAGATGTATAGATATAGACTAGCTTCTGCCCGCGACTTCGTACGCGGATCCTGTTGCTTTTGCCAGCGACACCGGGTTATTCTAAGAGCGTCAACGCGAGCGAAACGTCTAATTCTAAGACCCCGGGGACGGGAAAATAGTAATAATCTTTCCCACCTGAGCAACACATACCGTTTGTTTCTTTTTGCCATTTATTAGCTTCACAAAAAGTTAAATTTTGAACCATACCTCCGATGGCGGAATATGTGGCGTACTCAACCATAGGAGTAGGTATACGTAAATGAACTCCGTTTCTTATCAACCCAAGGAAGGTCGTCATGCCCTACGGCTATATCTTGAGACACCCGATTCTTCAGATGTTATCGACATTCTGTTCAGAGAATGTCGAAATCTTCGCGCTCTTCTTCTGTCTCTTCATGCCGTACTCCAGCAATTCTTTCTCTCTCACTTTCTTTATTTTGTTGAGTGCGTGTTCGGCGCTTTTCTTCTGTCTCTTCATGCCAAAAACACTCAAATAAAATAAGCTCTAATTCATATTTATTCGATAAAATAAAATAATAAATGGGAGTTTTGGCCATTAGAGTCAAATTTTAAATGATATACCATCGAAATCGAAAATCAGTCCTAAACTGTTGCCGCCTTAACCGCGTGGAGGTACTCCCAGTTTTTGTTATTTTATAATTACACAGTGAAATTAGTGATGGCTTTGCAATAATTTTCACATCAGATGTTTCTGATCTTCGATTTTTATAAGTCAACAGGAAATGCCCATCAGACCAAACAACTTTTGCTAAGATGTCATCATTCCTATGTGTTATGGTGTAGCTTCCACAACAGGTGTTCCAGATCTTCCATTTTTATAAATCAACAGAGAGTGCTCATCAAATTGAACAACTTTTGCTAAGACGTCATTCCTATATGTGTTATGGTTTAGCTGGGCTATTGGAGTTCCACGACAGGTGTCCCAGATCTTCGATTTTTATAAGTCAACAGAGAGTGCTCATCAGATTGAACAACTTTTGCTAAGACGTCATTCCTATATGTGTTATGGTGTAGTTGGGCTATTGGAGTTCCACGACAGGTGTCCCAGATCTTCGATTTATATAAGTCAACCGAGAGTGCTCATCAGAATGAACAACTTTTGCTAAGACGTCATTCCTATATGTGTTAAGGTGTAGCTGGGCTCTTGGAGTTCCACATCAGGTGTTCCAGATCTTCAAATTTATTCTCTCAGCAGAAAATGCTCATCACGTGAAACAATTTTTGCTATGGTGTCATTTTTGTATCTCTTATAGTTTAGCTGGTCTGTTGCGGTTCTACATCAGGTGTTCAGGATTCCAAGATGAATTATAGCCTATATGTTGCCCAGACATAATATCTATACAACACAAAAAAAATCATTCAAATCCGTCCAGTACTTCCGAAGATTAGCGTGTACAAACAAACAGACAAACAGACAAACAGACAGACTTTTTTTTTTGGATTCGTACTCTATTAATGTTTCTAAACCCCCTTCAATTATTGTTTTTTAAATATATTCAATGTACAGACACAGCTTTTTTACTCTTTTATTATATGTATAGATATAGAAGATAATAATAAATTTGTATTTACAAACAAAAAGTACATAATTATGTAGTATATCAACTATCTGGTTTCCACGACACAAGCCTTGCTTAGTGTGGCACTGGATGGCGCTGTGTGTGTGTGTGCTGGCCGAACATTTCGGCCATATTTATTTATTTATGTCATTAAAACATAATCCCGGAGCAAAGAATATACGCATTAGCAAAAACGTGTTTTCCTTCTTTTACAAACCACGTGTACGTTACGTGATTTCTTTTTTTTAAATGGTAAGATGTAGCAGACAAAGGAAAAGTAAATAAGAATGTGTAGGAGATGTCCAACCACGTGTTCTTATCACTTAAAAAGAAAATAAGGAGAAAGCTCCAGTTTCTATTAGGAAAACCTTTCTTATTTTTTCATTTGAATAAGAGGTCAAATAGAAACGAAAGCGGGGACACCCACCCTAACATCTAGTCCTTATTTAATTTACTTTTTGTTATCAAGACATTACAACAAAAATAATTATTTCGCATTTTAATATATGGAATTTTAATATATAATTCTACTATTTCGATTTATTTTCTGATTTCGAATAACCCTTTTTTAAAAGAAACTATGAAAAAGGGTTTTCATATTTTTCTCAGACAGGTACTCCTAACAATGTTGAATATAATTTTACGCTCGCACGAAGAGAATGAATGAACGGGAGAGTGAGTTACTCTGTAGAGGTCACAAAAGGGATATTAAGGAGTCCTTCAAAATTAGTTTTGATTAATGTTCGTGAAGCTTTTTGAGGGAAAAGGTGAGCAGTGAGTATGACGCAGGTAAATGAAATATTTTAACAGCATTTTTACCACACATTTGAGAGCATTATAAGTGCATTTTGTGTGATAAAGTGCAATTTTGGACGTAAGTCTTTGAGTCATCGACCTTATAAAGATCAAATCACATGAATTTCACTGTTAGTTTTTTCTGCCCAAAAGAGGAAGATGAGAATTGATTAAAATGGTAAATGTTTTAGTGGTGCGACCATTGTACTGTAAAGCCGTAGGCATCAAGTTAGAAACCAAGACACACCTCTTATTTTTCGAATTTATGTGCGTTTTGTTTAATAATCACTTTCTTCGGTGATGGAAAACATCATAAGTAATGTCGACTTTTTATAAAAGCATGAGGTGCTAAAATAAAGTGAAGAAGACCACGATCAAAAGACAAATGAATCTTTTAAGAATTTATGACCCATTTTCAAGGCTTATACAAAAAAAAACACCATTTTAAAAATTAACGAATAAGGTGCTCAAGACATTTTGCTGTAATGACCTTTCTTGGAAAAAATGCATTAGGATACACCTGCGCTGTTTCTAACATATATTTTGTTGAGGAAAGTACACCATCTAACAGACGGGTAGCTGCTTTCAATATTATGAATTTTGGTCCCATGTGAAAGGGAACGTCTTTATCGCCATTTTCCAAAGAGTTTTCTCAACCAAAACTCAAACACGTTTTCTTGGAGGTTCAACCCCAAATAAAGGGGTCACTATCAAGATGAAAATATATCATTCACAGCTGCGCTTCCTAGTACTAGGGTAGATAAGTGTACATATAAGATGGCGGCCTATGAAACTCGGCAATAGTGTTAGATGAGCGACAAGCGGAAATAAGGGGTATTGGAGACTCATTAAAAACCTGTCTGTGACACAGTATACCATGGCTCGCTTGTAGTAATACTGGAAATGGTTTTTGATAGACTCCTGTTACCTTTTTGTCCCATGTGTGATTAAGACTCTAAAAAACTTATTTTTACATACATTGCCACCGGACGGGACAATGCTGCCAGCCTGTCTACCATTCCCTTTGAAAGTGATGAATGTGACGATTTTATTGACTTTAAAGCTTTTCTCCTGTGATATACATGAGAGTACAGAATTAAACATCCGATGATATATAACACGTTAATATACAAAATTAGACTATTAAAAAAATAAAGGAAAACCGCCATCAAAACTTTGACGGGCTCTACAGTAAAAACATGACTTTTCGACCTGCGGTCCTTTTGGATTCAAGCAGCAATATTTTACTATAATTTTACACTAACTTCTACCAGAGGCTTTGTCCGAGTGAGTTTGATAATTTTTCCATGGGATGTTTTAATACAGTTCATAAACTATCGTTGTGCAAAATTTCATCCAAATCCGTTCAGTAGATTTTGCGTGAAAGAGTAACAAACATACATCCATACTCACAAACTTTCGCATTTATAATATTAGGTAGGATTTATAATTAATTAATTTTTTTATTGGTTAATTTCTTGTTCATCCACTATCTTAACACAGAAAGATACGATCGTTACTAACGTCTTAATCAAAATATGATTCCTTTGAGAAACGATATCATCAATTTGACCCTTCTTATGTATTAACAATGTGGGTTCAAAGTGACAGTTAAATAAGGGTTAATGGGCGATACAAATGACTTGACTTGATAGTAATTATACGAGTTAATTTAGTTAAGATGAATAAATTATTAAACAGTCGCTTCAAAGCTTCACTTTATAGTCTTTCGATGCGTGAATTTTAGTAATTGTGATTAGAATTCAAATGAATAGTCTTATGGTAAGTTTTTTTTTAGTCTGTTGAGTGTCCCACTGCTGGGCAAATGCCCCCCTTTCTCCTTCCAAACCTCTCTGTCCTGTGCAATATCTGGCCAGGATAGCCCCGCAAACAGATCAGATCGTCACACCACCTTCGTCGCGGTCTGCCGCGACGGCGATTTCCTTCGTCCAGTAAGTGATGATCATTGTCCATCTTTCCTGGCGCATTCGTGCTACGTTGCCACTTCCACTTCAGTTTGGCTGTTCTTACTCCAACATCTGCAACCTGAGTAATGGAGCGCAGGGTAGTTGTTACGTACCGTTCTATTTATGATAAGTTTTTGACTTAGGAATTTTGGATAGTTTTGACCCCACAACTAGTACTCAGGCCTTTGTGTGTAGTAAAAAGGATGTGATTTGACTAATTTACCGGCTTGCTTATCGCCTATTCGCCAAGCAATCCGATTGGTCTACGAAGGGCGACAGTGGCGCCGCTCTTCCGTGTGGTGCTTCTCTTGTACCAATCCTCGCAACTCGAAAACTAACGCGCTCCGCGCAAGAAAAACTTTCTTCTAATAAGAAGTGGTCCATCGATGATTTTGTGCTACAACCCCATCCAAGATACGAAATAACATTAACCGACACCTGTGGATATATATGTGAAGGGAGTTTAGCTGGATTAAGGACGCCTAGCCCATGAGGTGCGCGAGGCAGGGACGGGAGTTCGCTGGTAAGTTTTTCAAATTCACACCCATAACTCCTACACAGTAGTGTTTCTCCTTTTTTGTTAATACCTAGCTTTAATTATTTTTATAAAACGAATTAAATAACCTAGAGCTACACTCACAACACAATTAGCTTTTGAACATTCCTCAATCGGTGGTACGGGTTCTGATATTTACATATAGCAAAAAAAACCCTGCCGTACCTACGCAAGACACGGTCTATTTACAGCGTCTGAACATGATATCAAAGAATAGTTTAACCATAGCACAACAGGGTTCTGCGCGTCAGCTGCTCCGGAAGTGGTGGAATCCAAAGTTACAGCAGTCAAAGTTGGAAAAAAATGAAAGAAATAAACGTAATTTCCTACCGTGTAGAAACCGTTTGGGATGTTTTTTGGGATCAGATTCAACCTAAGAAAATAGTCTTTTGCTTGTAAGTGAGGGGAATATAAGTTAGCTGCACAAAAATGATGTGACAAATACTAAATATGTACATTCTGAGCCTTAACAACTCCCTTTTTGAGACTTCATCAAATATTGACCTCATTTGCGTAGACAGTAAACGATGATGTATAACAACTGCTACATACATAACTTGCCTAGCTCGGTCACCCATCTACAGACCAACCCTGGCAAGCGCAACTTAACCTTAAAGATCGACTCGAGCTACGGTTACAATTTAGCCACGAGATCCTCTTTAGTCGTTAATTACACACAGTAAAGTTAATTTTATAACTAAAAACTAGTGACTAAATCACCTTCACCGTACCAGAGAACACAAGGCTGCAACCCACTCAAAAAACAACCACTTCATTACCCCACAAAACGCAATTCACTCGAGAAAAATGAATCACTTAAGTGGTAAAGGCGTTGGCCTAACAAACCATCCGCTCCTAATGGGCAACGGTTAATGTGTTCCGCGTCTGGTAAAAATAATATGAGATATTGCTTTTAAAAAACCGGCCAAGTGCGAGTCAGACTCGCGCACCGAGGGTTCCGTACAAACCTGTAGGTATATAAGTAAAAGTTATGGTAATTTAAGATTTTCGGAATTTTTCCTATATGTGTACTTTATAACGTTGCTTCATGCCAAATTTCAAGATTCCAGGTCGTCTGGAAGTATCCTTTAGGTTTTGATTCCCTTGCGAGTAGTTGCGAGTTTCAAAATATGCGGCTTTAATTGCTGTATCTTTTGATTGCGTTGACGTAGAAGTTTGATTTTGTTACAGCTTAAAGATATTATAGACTTGAGTATTTGTTAAGAATACGCGTTCATGAGTAAAGGGGTAATAAGTTTAAAATTATTAAAAATATTTTTATTATATGATGTAACTAAAAATTTATGCTTTTCGCAATTTTTCCTTTATCTGTGTTATAAGACGTTGCTTCGTACCAAATTTCAAGATTCTGAGTTCACGGGAAGTACCCTGTAGGTTTTGATTCCCTTGCGAGTGTCGAAAATTTGCGGCATAAACGGGAGTATCTTTTGATCGCGTTGACTTAGAAGTTTGATTTTTTCACAGCTCCAAGAGACCATAGACTTGAGTATTTGATATGAATTTCAGCTGGATACCTCCACGCGTTCCTGAGAAAAAAGGTCTTGACAGACAGACAGACAGACAGACAGACAGACAGACAGACAGACAGACGGACAACAAAGTGATCCTATAAGGGTTCCGTTTTTACCTTTTGAGGTACGGAACCCTAAAAATAAAACAGTCGGTGGAAATAATTACAGGGAAAACGACGGTAAGAATTTACAAAATCCTCGGTGTTTTTAAAGTTTTTGCCAATAGGTTAAGGTTAAGATTTCCGATCTTTGAAAATTTTCGGAAAACGCCATAAAATTCGAAGATTAGTTAAAAATCGAAGAATATTAAAAAATCGAAGATTATGTAAATGGATATGTCACCGTAAAATTGTCAAATACGATATATTGTAATATCTCTAGCGATATTGTAAAATCTCGAAATATTGTCAAATGAACATACTGCTTACAATAAAACGCACTATTTTTCGTGAAATGCATGCGATGGTAGTCAACTTACGCGGTGTGGAGGGAAGGAGGGGTCCCCCTTGCCCAGTGGTACAACTCTCGTGAAAAGATATTGTACCATTCCTGAGAAATACCGTTTTTTATAACCTAACCTTAAAACACTTTATATTCCCCTAAAAAGCGTAGTCGACGGAGCCCCGCTTCGCGTGGCTCCTAATTCCGAGTGCAGGGTTTAAAGGAACCTAACGGGGGGGTGCCCCAAGTCCCGATTATGGGGGCAGAGATACTTCCGTATGTTCAGTTGACAATAATTCGAGATATTACAATATCGCTAGAGATACACACGTTATATTGTAATATAACGTGTTTGACAATTTTACGGTGACAGATATATGTCACCGTAAAATAGTAGTTAGGTTCCTTTAAACCCTGCACTCGGAAATAGTCGACTACGCTTTTTAGGGGAATATAAAGTGTTTTAAGGTTAGGTTTTATTAATCGATATTTCTCAGGAATGGTACAGTATCTTTTCATAAGAGTGATACCACTGGGCAAGGGGGACCCCTCCTTCCCTCCACACCTCGTGAGTTGACTACTATGACTACTATCGCATGCATTTCACGAAAAATAATGCGTTTTATTGTAAGCAAGATGTTCATTTGACAATAATTCGAGAGTTTACAATATCGCTAGAGAGATTACAATATAACGTGTTTGACAATTTTACGGTGACATATACCTACCTTCGTGGTGTCTAAACACCACGAAGGTAGGTATATGTCACGTAGGTAGGTATATGATTAAATTAACGAAACATACTACTATGCCTGTATTCCCCAATGGGTAAGGGTCCATTTACACCGAGACACGACGCGGCGCGACGCTATAGAGCGACTCAAAATATAACTTTATTTACTACACGTAAAGATAGGTACACATTTCATTGAGATGCGTCTTGTGGCGGGCGGCGCGCGGCCTAGCGCGAAATCACTGAATTCTTCCAGTACCGTCGCGCCGCGTCGCGTCTCGGTGTGACCTGACGCTATCCTTACAGCACATTTTGCCAGTTATGTATAAGTCCTGCGTAAAAGGCAGCGAAGCTTTGCCATGAACTTGACATTAACTTCATAAAAAAAACTGTTCCATTTTACAATGAATTCTTGATACACAGAAACAATACTGACGACCCGTATGGCGCAGCGGTAGTGAGGCTGCTTTACGTTCTTAGGGTCCCGGGTTCGAATCCCGGTAGGAGCAAATGATTGTGTGATGAGCATGGACATTTTGTTTACGAGTCATGGATGTTTATACGAGTATGTATAATAACTATTTACAAACAAAAAGTATATATAATGTAGTATATCAACTGTCTGGTGACCACGACACAAGCCTTGCTTAGTGTGGCACTAGGTGGCGCTGTGTGTAATGTCCAGCAATATTTATTTATATTTTATTTATTTATACTTAGGGTTTTAAAATGTTTTATTTATTTCACGCCTATAGACTTAGCAATTAGGACCCAGTTGTACACATGGTGACACATCGAGAAACGTATCCTACTGGATACTAAACTTAACCTGACCTTCCTACCTTAACCAGGAGCGACACAATGGCCATCATTCTAAACTATTACTAAACGGTTGAATAGTTTCTGGACCGCACTGAACTTGGTATAAATCCTTTGATGCATTGCCACAAGATCCTGCTATACCAAGGTATTGGTTTCGCATTAGAATGGTTTCAAATTGTGTCCATGCTCCGCTATTTTCAATAGTTTTTTTTATTTGAGGGTTGCCATGCCCTAGATTATGAATTTTGAGGGCAGCCTCAGCGCTTGGAAACTCTTCACAGAACCTAAAACGTTGTACTACTTAATAATTAAAACCTTTAACACTCAGAACAACAGTTGTTCATATTTTTACAGTTAGAATACACAACTACCTATACTTTTTATACTTGGTATACTTTTTATGCCGAAATCCAGAAACAAGTTTAAAAAATCTTTTTTTTTGCATGTTTTAAAAGAAGTTTGTTTGTCAGAGTTTTACCTGAAACAAAGACTTTTTTGAAACTTGCGATAGTCTATTATCACACCAATACCGTGCTAACAGTTTAAACTTGTCACCCACGAAGCGCTACGACTAGGTGTAATTGAGTACAGTGCGGGGATTAATTGAAGCAGAAATGTATCAGGAGTGCAGAGCCGGTGCGCAAAGCTACGCAGGCGCGTTGCGTACCCCACATCGCAGTGGCAGCCCTACTAACGCCGCGAACACTCGTAGCCGCGTACCGCTCACAACCTTCCCGATACGAACACGCTAAAAAGTGCACGTTGAGTAACAACCCTATTTAAAAAAAAAGTTCATGGTGTGGAAGTGATTCTTTTTAAATCGGAACCCAGTGTTCTGTTTTCAAAGTGCTGTCAAATCAGTGTTGACTTAAGTTGTGTGAAACTTTTTTTTTGTTCGAAACTTTGTGACAGTTTTGTTTTTCATTTTATGCCAGTACTGTTTTTGATTACGAGTTTGATAACGTCCGAAGAGTTTGGACATCTACTTAATTGGGTAAGATTTTCTTCTTTTGTGTACTAAGTAGTTCCTTTTGTTGCTATAGCTAGATGTTTATCGACATAATTCGTATCGCGATTGAATCGCGATACGAATTATGTCGTTGTCGAATTATATTGTTGATTTTATTTCGAATCAAATTGCTCGTCTAGAAGGTTTATCGTTTTTCCAATAATGACATCAAATCGTAAAATCGTTTTAGGCTAATATAGACGAAATCGGTAGTTTATTGGTATCGTTAACTTTACCTTAAATGCGAGTTGGTTCAGTTTTATGTACAGGCAATAATGGTTGTTGTTCTAGAAGTGCAATATTGTAAAGTTTTGTGTGTTGTAAAAGCAACGAAGAAGACTTTGTAGGTGAGACGTGCAACATTGAAAGTTTTAGATACAAGTAAATTGTTTCTAGACAAAGTAATGCTATGAAATATTTTAAAGCTAAAAAATCTTTGACGTTTCAGTGAAATCATTACTTCTCTCTTATTTCTTGATTTGATTATAAATTAACGGAAAATATCATAAATACTAAAAAAAGACTCAAATAACTTTTATTACTAATATTCATTTAACGTTTCTAGACAAAGTAATGCTATGAAATGTTTCAAAGCTAAAAAATCTTTGGCATTTTAGTGAAATCATTACTTCTCTCTTATTTCTAGATTGTATTATAAACTAATGAAAAATATCATAAATACTAGATACTAAAAAAACGTCTTTATCGTTTTAACAAAAAATACCTAAAATAAAAATAACTTCCTCAACATTATTCTTTCTACTAAAAAGGCGATGAAAAAAGTGGCTTCATATTTTAATCTCCCCTGTGGTCCAAAATGATTTATGTCAATTCACAAAGGACGCACATCATTCTGGCTACACAGTGAGACAAATTGACTTTTGGCGTAAACATAGTGTGTACTTTTTTACGCACGTACAGGGAATTTATAAGGCACTACGTAGGTAATGTATTGTGTGTAATATTTTACGAGAGTGCACATAAAAGGCGTAATGAAAAATTCGTTTATTTAACGCTTTGTGAACACTGTGCAGTAGGGGATGTTCATTTTATAGTGATGTCGATGTTTTTGTTGGAAATTGAGTTTTGAGTGGTCAGTTTAAGGTCTTGTAAATTATTTCAAAAATCATCATCGCGCGGTATGTTTTCTTCCATACTTGCCTTCTTTTATATTACCATAATATCATCCTTCGAACAGTCTTATCTATTTTTAAAACTCATTTAAATATATTTTTGTGGGCAACTTTTCTTTCTTGAAAATAAGCTAAGTAGTTATCTTTAGCTGTGTCAATTAAATGTAGTAATAGGAAAATTAAATGAATGGTAAAAAATTTCTCAGTAAATATTACTTTAACTAAAGTGAACGAATATGTATATACTACATACTGTTAAAATAGCAAATTCGTTAAATTTTTCGGCGTAGTAGTCTGATCTGAAAATACGAAAATAACAATGTTATTTATCTCGGTTTTCGATTGAAGTATTTTACGCCTTGGTGTTCATTGAATACTTTCGGATGTTTATTCATAAGGCGTAGGCCTACATCTCGTATTCTGTATAATTTACGTTCATCGTTCGCCATGTTGATTTTTAGTTTCATGATATATCACCACGTTTATGAATTATTAAATTAATGATTTCGTAATTAGAATCTGAAATTTACTTTAATCGTTACATTAATTAATCATAAACATATCTGAGTAAAGTACTTTTGAAAGGGTCGAAGTGGGCGGAAGTCCAACAGAATTGTAATTATTTCTCAAATACACACACACACTATTTAATAATTACTCGAATTTATACTATTGCGATAAGTATCAAAGTCGCCAGAAATCAGAGCCAAACGATCAGCCACTGAATATGTTTTAATTTCGTGTATTTTTTCAAAGATTTGACCATTCATCATTTAATTGACTCAAATGTGAATTATTATTATAAACCTACAGGTAACAGGTAGTCAGTCTCCCAAATAGTCTGATAAACAGTCTCACTAAGTGGTATCGTATAACTCAGTAATGACTGGGTTGTGGAGGTCAGATAGGCAGTCGCTCCATGTAAAATACCGGTATTCAGCTGCATCCGGTTAGACTAGAAGCCGACCCCAACACAGTTGGGAGAAGGCTAAGCAGAAGATGATGATATTGTTATAAGCCTATATTATGCCACTGGACCCCAAAGGCTTCCTTTTCCTTCTTCTTTTTAGCAACATAATGTGATTGTAGGGCTTAGGCCAATGATTTAAGAAATAATTTAGCTTATCTTTAAAGTAGATAATGTAGAAAATATTGTGCCAAGCTAAGTACAAAATTATTAATCCAAACTAGACCGTTTAAGTCCCAATTCGACTAAGGACTGTAGAGCCTGTATAACGGAACCCTATGGTTGAAGAAGATTTATTCTGGTCTAATTATTACTAGGTGAAACTTTTGGTAAAATAGAGTAAAAAGTAATTTATTTCAGTTGTCCTTCGATACAGGTACTTGTTGTTTTGGTACGAAGTGAAGTCCCGATAATGAGCTTCTATTTAAGATATATTTCAATTCTGTTGGTTTTACGCCCGGAGTTCATAGATAAATGCCCATGGTCCTTTCGACTGTAGTATTTATTTTTTGTAAAATCTCATTATAACGATACGATCATCAGTAGAACATAAAAGTCTTATTTTGTTTAATATCGTTATGAACAACAGTTTTATATTGAACAACAACAAAGGGACTAGAATGATAACTCGTTAATATTATTTTATTATCACTTTGCTGACATTGGAATAAAGAAAACTGAACTCATTCTGCGTAATGCATATCATTTAGGTGAAGAACACGAGATAATCGCCATTCCCCTTGGAAATAAGCCAATAACTCACAATGAACTGGAGTGTTCCACAGCTCAGTATAATATTAATTTGTATTCACACTTTAGTTGTGGATACTGTATAATATAGAATGTTTTGAGTTCCTAGGTTCGATTTCCAGGTCAGTCAAAGCGTTACTGGGCTTTTTCTTTAAGGATTTTGCTGTGGCAGCCATAGAGTTTGGATTTATGCCCAGTTGATGGGAATAGGCTCGCCCCGTATTAAATGGAAGTGAAACATAACTAGCAAAATGTGGGCGTGTTGTAGATTGAATCTATGTGTTATAATTATAATATTTTAAAGTTTTCTTATAATCTGTTAATTAACTAGCACTTCGCCCGCGACTTTGTATAATAATGATATCAATATAATTTATAGCTTATGCTACTCGGTAAAGATGTAGCTTACTAATAGTGAAATAATTTAAAAATCGATTGAGTAGTTCTTGAGTTAAATCGTAACAAACAAACAAAAATCGAATCTTTGCTCTTTATAATAATTATTAGTTTTGATGAACCTAAAAATGAACATTGAAAAAAATGCTCATTGGGTGGACTTATTACGGCGCACTCCTCGTGTAAAAGGAGGCCAGTGTATCTTCTGCTGGGGCAGTTGAAATTAAAGGAAAAGCTGGCCCTCACACACAGTGAAAATACGATGTAATAAGCAAGGAGATTGCAAGTGTCCATTTTCTGAACATAATCCTTCAGTCGTCTTTTACGATTCCCGCAGACATACAGTACTAACTACAGGGCAGTACAGGGTGGCTTTTTATTTGGGTTCGTTTATCTTAGCAATCGTTGATTAGTAAGACTATCTGCATGTGATAATATTGAACGTGAAATTATTGTTGATTAAAATGTGACTTTTTAATAAAAATAGTCATAATGTTTATTTTTTAAATCGTATCTTCGACGAAATTAGATTAATTAAAGAAGTCAGTTTTTTCTTTTTTTTTAATCAGTTTCGAATAATATCATTCTCTATTTAATGTCTCCGTGATCAGTTTCGAAACATAATATTTTTTTTTGTTGATTACTATTGTTACTGGTCACGATATTAGTGGATACACGTTCCGTGATTTGTGGCAAATTTGGTCTGAAAACGGGATCCGTGGAAAAAAAATGCTTTTATTTTCCACACAAATTTTTCAAAGCTATGTCGGATTATGAAAAAAAAATATAACGTAACCTAGAAAAAGACAATCAAGACCACTGTGGTGGTACGTCAGTCAGAGATATTAAAATACTTCACTTCAAGAGTCTAAAGATATCAACTACCTACTATAAGTGTTAGGGTCTGATAAGAAATCTCATTTTTATGAACTCGTAAAGTTTTACAACTGTGGTAAAATGTGGTAAATGCAGGTGGTATTAGTCTCTTTGGAATAACAGATTACTCTCTTTTACCAAACCAATCCAGTCCCTATCAGTGAAAATCATCAAAGCAAATAACATTGTCTTTTTTCGCTATGAAGCAATAACAAAATTATAACACATAGTATTTTTAATATCACAAATATTAAACGATGAAACTAAAAATTCTTTAGTGATCATCTCTAGGATTTATAGTTTGTGCCAGATCGCAAAACCGGTCATTCCCCTTTACCTAATATCTCTTCGTACGAACCAAAACAAATGAACATGTATCGTTTTTCATTAGAAAAAATGTTGAAGATCACGATAAATGACGATTCAAGACTTGAGCAGGCGTAGCTTTGGATTTCAAATTTAAGAACTTTAATAATAAATATATTGCGATTACCGATTATAACTGGCAGCTACTATAGTAAAAAGTATTTACGAATGACATAATAATAATACTTCTCATTCGTAATATTTAAAAAAAATATGATTCAAGCAAAATATTTGACTTTGCATGTCTAAAACAATTAAAAATCATGCCCAACTATTAATAGTCGAGAGTAAACCTTCTTTTTTAACGACGACCTATTTAGGTGTCGCTCGTACTCAAAGTAATTGGTTGGCCGTTCATCAGCAGTCCCTTAGGGAAACTAGGTTATTGCAGAGTAATGGAATCACTAGGCCACTGCACTGGACTGCAGTAACTGAATAGTGACTACATCGTATAGTGCTAGATTGAAACAAGCTTCTAATGAAAAATATTTTTCAAAGGATAATATTTTTGTGTTCACCAAAAATCTTTTCTTCCCAGAAAAATACTGATCGTGCACCAAATAATACTGATCGTGCACCAAATATTAAAGTATCTCTGCCCCCATAATCGGGACTTAGGGCACCCCCCCGTTGGGTTAGTTAGGTTCCTTTAAACCCTGCACTTGGAAATAGGGGCCCCGTCGACTACGCTGTAAGGAGAATATACAGTGTTTAATTGTTAAATAGATGCTCGTTATGACATATTTTAATTAACATATTTTGGTGCACATTCAGTATATTTGGTGGAACACAGGCAAAATTAGGTAAATGAAATGGGAATAAGTTGAAGTACTTTTAAATACCATCCTTTTTCAAATAAACTTTTAAATTGTATGGACTCCGTTTCCAACACCCAACAGACAAAGGGTACATGTCATGTCAATGTGCATAAAATAATAATAATAAATATCGTTGGACATTAACACACAGCGCCATATAGTGCCACACTAAGCAAGGCTTAAAATAATGCAGAAAAAAATACTGTCTTTTTCAATTGGCAGGAATCAAATTATTGACTTTATCTTAAGAAGATAAAAGCGTTTCCGTTCACTCATTCGATTTATCAAACTTTTTCATTTTAACATACGCCAAAATCCAATCCATCATGTTTAAAAATTCGTCCACTCGAAAAAGAAACGATGCATTGTTACTGTATGACTTATGATCGATATGAATTTATCGAACGGAAGAATTTTCACACATCACTATATTTTGAAGTTGAATTGTCAAGCTAAAAGTGATTATGAATATGAGTTCGTTACGCAATTAGGCTGACGGTAACTGGAGCTTAAAAAAAAAAACAAAAAACCTATTTTTTCTTCATATAGATGTTTGTCCATTTAACATAACATAAAATCACGCCCCCAAAGGGATAGGCGGAGGTGTATACAATAGTACTCACACATTTCATAATGTATCAAGTGCCATGTAATAATGGTCGAGCTTATTGGCTGCTAATGATACATTCCTGATGGAAACACCCAATAACAGTTTACTTGACCCGGGAATCGAACCCAGGACCTAATGCTTAGCAGTCGTGATTTCGATTACTGGACCAAAATGGGCAGTAATTTTTATCCTTTTGCTGATAAGCGAAAACGTGTTCTACAATAATTTGGTATCATAAACCTCTATTTTATGTCCTACGGATACAAAGGCTAAAAGTAGCTAAAAGGAAATAGACACAAGAAACAATAGTTCCACCGCAAGACACTGTACTGAGATTTTCAATTACTTTTCTCTTCGACTGTCACTGCAATGAACGGACTATCACACTCAGAAACTGCACTTTTATTTTCTGCAGTAAAAGCAGCAAATGGTACCTATACATCGGCTATATGCCACTTTAATGAATCAAAGTGAATGAGACGAATTTGTACCGTAAAGCACACTAGAGGGACACTATTCAAATTCACTACACGAATGCGAAAAATGTTTGATGCGAAAATGCGAAAAAAGATTTCGTCCGTTGTCACGTTTCTATAGTTCGTTAACGTTTGATTCAATCGGTTGGTGCTGAATCGAGTGTTTGGTAAAAAGGTGGAATCAATGACTAACGCCTGACGCGTTATGTGCTTCAATTATTTTTTTCCTCGTTCGAATTTCGAAATCATGACTTTCTTGTATTGTAGGCAGTTAAGGGTTTGAATGTTTTGTATCGATATTTTTTGGTAACAGTTCAAAAACCTGTTATTTTAATCTTTGATAGGTAGTTGGTATTTGTTTTCGGTCAAGGTTGAAATACCAATGGATTCAAGCAAAACTTCTATTTTGATGTTGTGTGAAAGTTTTATTGCAATAATTTAAGGATAATATTTTTGTGTTCACCAAAAATCTTTTCTTCCCCGAAAAATACTGATCGTGCACCAAATAATACTGATCGTGCACCTTGTATTAAAGTATCTCTGCCCCCATAATCGGGACTTACGGCACCCCCCCGTTAGGTTAGTTAGGTTCCTTTAAACCCTGCACTCGAAAATAGGGACCCCGCGAAGCGGGGCTCCGTCGACTACGCTTTACGAAGAATATACAGTGTTTAATTGTTAAATAGATGCTCGTTATGACATATTTTAATTAACATATTTTGGTGCACATTCAGTATATTTGGTGGAACACAGGCAAAATAAGGTAAATGAAATGGGAATAAATTGAAGTACTTTTAAATACCATCCTTATTTTAATGAAAAATGTCTGTGAGGGAGAAAATTTACAATTATCACAAAATTAAAGGCAAACGGTCTTTAGAGAATTTATTATTTTCTTATTTCTTATCTTAGTATCTTTTTTTTTCTTTTCTTATTACATTATTTTCTTTTTCTTCTTTTATTATTTTCCAATTAACTTAACTATTTCTGATCGCAGAAAATTACAAGTCCAAGATTAATTCCTTGTCTAATTATTGAAGATCTCCGGTGACATTTTCCTTGAAGGAAATTCCTGAAGATATTCAGTTTCCTTCCGATCAGCATTCACTATTACCTACTTCCTAAGACTTATATAATTACTTGGTTCAAAAAGTTTCGATGTCTCGATCACAAGGATCGCTTTAAAGGCTAACTTTATCAGTTTTCCAGAACGAGGTGTTGGATTTCAGTTTCATAAGCTACTAGATACTTAGCTCTTAAGCTTTAGAGTGATTCTTTATGTAGTTTGATGGCGAAGTTAATGTTTCGAGATATTATCTGGGTTTATAGTTCACTAGCTTTTACGTTGCTATGTAACAACTCCGAAGCTTTGTTTGATAAAGTATTTCCGGTCTTTTACATGAATACCGGTTTCTCAAAGGGCTGGTGATCCCGTCTGCTATTTGAAGATCTTTGACAGTCAGAATTTAAAAAGTCTGACCTCTGCACCGGTGGAATTATAGTTTCTTGGTAAGCTTTGGGGCCATATTACTTAGATACTACGTAGTGAAGGTCAAATAGAAGTGAGGAGGTGATGCTCAATTCTATAATGGGTGTAGCTACATCCGGTTAGATTGAAATGGTAGATATAGAGGGTCGCGGAAATGAGAGGGAGGTTCGTTTTTTATATGCAGGAGTTTGGAATTGAGATGCCTTACACGCCGTGTTACGTAACTATCTGTTAGTTATCAGAAAAACATTAACTTGGTAGATCTTTAAGACAGTCCTCATCATCTTCCTGTCCTCATCTCATATTAAGGATGACTCACGCTAGACCGTGCCGGGTCCGAGCCGAGTGTCGACCGTGCAATTTTGTATGAACACACTCACGTTTCCGAGTCGCTACCGAGCCACGGACAATGGATTGTGCTCACACGTTTTGTTCATCTATTCTATTCTGTCAACCGTCATGCTCTCATACACTCCTTTTTTTTGTTTCAAATCAATAGGCTTGTTAACTGAAAAAATCTAATTAGTCCGTCACTTAGATTATCAAAAAATATTTGACCCGTATTTTTTCTTTTGTTACATAAACGAAAATTGACGAAGATACGATGCTTTTAAAATTCTCAATACGTCACTGTTTGGTATCATTTTTAGTGAGTTCTGACGTCACGAGCCCCCACTCTCGAGTTTTGATGCGTTTTATCTTTGTCAATATTCGTTGATTTACAAAATCAAAAAATACGTGTCTATTATTTTCCAATACTGTAACTGACGGACTAATTAGATTTGCAATTTATTGATGGTGGAAACTAGCCTATTGTCTCTAAATCTTTTAAATCAATACAACAGAAAATTAACAGTTCAGTATCAAACGTCCGTTGAGTGTAATAGTTTATCACACAATTTAAGTACGGGTGTGCAATTTCAGTAAAATATTATATTGACTTTTGCTCGATCGTTACAAACTGTAAGCATTATTATATTGGTAATAAATAACATGTACTTATCTAGTTATAATTTACTTTAATTGTTTATAATAATCAACCTACTTGTTTCGTTTGATCAGTCTAACGACTTTCAATTTGCGATTATGCATCATTTAAATCATATTTTTAATTACACTTAGTTATTTCACTTCTAACTATTTAAATGATCAAAAATACAATAATAATTATTTACAATATAAAACAAGTAAGATGACTTACTTGTTTTGACTAGTCGGTGTAACGTCTTTTAAATTTAAATAGAATCAGGTGATAGTCCGCCCCCACTTTTAATAAGTGACTTTTAGAGGGAGTGTGGACTTTCGAGGCAGACTACTCTTAGCGCTCGCACTGAACAGTCGGTTTTAGTTGAGACATATTAAAGCTACACTAGAAATCGTTTTGAAAATATTGTAAAGTGAATAAAGTGAATAAACTTGATTTATTGGAAGGCTGTGTTTTTTACTCCTGAAACTTCCCAATAGTTTCAGAAGTGGGATTATATTGAGGGTTATCCCTCGATATTCGCTACGCCTACACACAAAAAAAAAAACGTAAGTTATTTCTTTCCATTTTTATTTTCTGTTGTTTTCTTTATTTTAATTTTTCTCTTTCTCTTGAAAAGTGTAATTAATAACGAGTCAAACATTACCTATGTGGATCACCACAAACTTCATGCCAGGGCTACTCCCTGGGGTTGTGCGTGGCTGATTTTAGGGGAGCTCGCGCCATACGGGGCTACCCCGTGGTGCGTGCTTTATTTTGATTCCTTATTATTATACATCATCCTTGATATCGCTGAATGTGTCTAGCCAGGGCTACTCCCTGGGATAACATGTAGCTGATGTCACATAGGGCAAACATTTTTTTTCCCCTTCTTTATTTTTTTTATTTTATTTCTTGGTTCTTGATGAATGTATATATTATCGAGTTAACATTTCATGAGTCGCTGCGAGCCTCTTGCCAGGGCTACTCCCTGGGGGTGTCAGTAGTTGATTTTGAAAGGGCTCGTACCATCCGGGGGTACCGTGTGGTGCGTGCCTAGTTGACTTCTTAAGATATGCATTTATTGTGCTCCTGATACTGCTGCATGTGTCTAGCCAGGGCTACTCCCTGGGATTACATGTAGCTGGTATTACAATGCACGATCATTATTTTTTTTCCTTTATTTTTCCATTGATCTTCTTTACTTGATTGATGTGTATTTTATTGTGTTGAAATTACGGGAGTCACTGCAAACCTCATGCCAGGGCTACTCCCTGGGGTGGTGAGCAGCAGATTTTGAGGGGGGCTCGCACCATTCAGGGTTCCTGTGTGGTGCGTGCTTTATTTTAACATCTTAAAATGCACATTTGACATGCTTCTGATACTGCTGCATGTATCTAGCCGGGGCTACTCCCTGGGATTACATGTAGCCAGGTATCACAAGGGGAACTTCAACCAAAACTTGCATCTTTTCATTGTCTAATTTTAATGTATAGTTTCTTACCAGTTGTATGCATCCTACCAGGGCTACTTTCTGGGGAATGCATGCATTCTGTAGTCTACGTTATATAAAACCAGGGTTATGCTCTGGTAATATATGATGGCAATTGCTTATCTCTTTACTAACGGCAATCGACCAGGGTAAGAACCTGGACTTGTCTGCGGCTCCCTTTTTCATGTATTAAGCAAACTAATGTCAGTTTCAGCAATGGATCCTCACGAGAATTATGGCTCTGACAGAAGGCTGTCAAATCATGTGATTGACCTAGGAGCACCTGGCACAGGTCAAGGTCCAGACCTAGGAGTACCCAATCAAGAGGGTCGAGGTCCTAATATGTATATTTCCCATCGTGTCAATCACGATGACCCAGGAGTGCCCAGGCAACAGGGCCGGGGTCGTGACGTTGACCCAGGAGTGCCCAGGCAACAGGGCCGGGGTCGTGACGTTAACCCAGGAGTGTCCAGGCAACAGGGCCGGGGTGAAAATGACTACACCAGAGGATCTAACGGGAATAATGACTACCGCGATGCCGAAGAAGGTGAATATTCGCCTACCAGACGTCGGCGGCGTCAACGAGTTTCATCTTCTGAAGATTCTGATGTTGAAGGTACGGTTTACAGTAAACGTCGTCGTGTTTCTAGACGTAAGGAATCTTATATACTAGATAAGTTCATTTCAATTTTGGATCGTGTCAAGAGCTCGGATAAGCCTCGATTAACTTTCAATACAAATGTCATTCCGGAATTTGACCCTATGTCAAAGGAACAGACTGTACTTACCTGGTTAACCAAGGTCGAAGAATGCGCGGAAATTTATGGTTGGGAGGATAAAGAAACCATCCATTACGCCCTACCTAAATTAACCGGTGTCGCTAAGTCTTGGTATCAAGGATTACCATCTTTACTTTTTTCTTGGTCCGAATGGAAAAAGAAATTAATTGAATCTTTCCCATGTCGCGAGGATTATGCCGAGCTTTTGACCGAAATGTTAAATAAGAAAGTGAAATACGGCGAGTCTCTGGAGCATTATTACTATAACAAGGTTAATCTTTTAAATCGTTGCAAAATATATGGCAAGCAAGCCGTCGATTGCATTTTGTATGGGGTAGAGGATAGAGCGATTAAGGTAGGCGCGCAAGCGGCTCAATTTTCTGAACCTGAACAGATATTAAAATATTTTAGGACAGTAAAGGTCGGTCAAGTTAGGGATAGGGAACATCTAGATTCTCGCTCTCGTAATGATCGTAGAGGTGCCTCCACTTCAAAGTCGGGTCTTTCTAAAGATAGTGTATCAAGTGACGTTAGGTGTTTTAACTGTAATGAAATGGGTCATCGTAGTTCTAAATGTAGCAAGCCAGCAGTAAAGTGTACATACTGCGATAAGCTAGGGCATCGTTTGGAGCATTGTTATAAATATAAATCTGGTAAGGGTCTTCTAGACAAAAATCTGGGGCAAGATAAAGAAAGGAGTGAAAAACAAGTTTCAGCATTAAATATTGATGATGCTAACAATAAATATATATTGGATATAAAAGTTAACGATAATCTGATTAAATGCTACGTTGATTTGGGGAGCCAGTGTTCTTTAATCAAATCAAGTAGTGCAAAAGACCTTGGACTCCAATTAAATTGTTCAAATGACATTCCAATATTAAGGGGTATAGGTGGTAATGTAGTTATTCCGTTAGGATTTGCACCAATTTCTGTAGAAGTTCAAGGTATACAAGAATCTATTAACATATACATTGTCGAAGATCATGTAATAAATCAACCAGTTCTATTAGGTCACAATTTT
Source organism: Xestia ashworthii (assembly GCA_950022955.1). Taxonomy (NCBI): domain Eukaryota; kingdom Metazoa; phylum Arthropoda; class Insecta; order Lepidoptera; family Noctuidae; genus Xestia; species Xestia ashworthii. Next base: position 6,505,190 of record OX465558.1, on the reverse strand, counting down.
ACCGAATTGCCAGATGTAGTTATAACAAAAACTCCAACTAGGCTGATCTTTGAAAGGTTTACTCCTAGCAAAATTACTCTGAACATTGGAGTTCATGTAGTTGTACCCAGCAATAGCACCAAATGCATCCCGGTCAAATCAGATCCCCTAGTCACTGGTTATATCTTGGTTGATGGTTCTTTGAGAGGCCCTGAAAGCGAAGAGTATTATTTGTATCCTGGCCAATATAATATAAAAGATGGTAGGAGCACTTTATTAATATACAATGCAACAATGAATCCTATTACCTTCAAAGAAAAATTCTTGCTAACACGGGCTTTATTTAGGACCAATTCTATTGAAGCCGGTTGCCTCCAGTCTTTTAGTGTACAGTTTAGTGAAAATGAGTTAGATAAAAGAATTTATTGTGGAGAGACGCTTAGTACAAAAGAACGACTTGAACTCCAGCAGTTACTTTCCAAATATGGAGATCGTTTTTCAAATAATCTGAAAGATTTAGGAATCACTAATACCACCGAGATGATAATTGAGTTGGACGATACTCAACCCGTTGTCTATCGCCCGTATAGGTTGTCCTTATCTGAACGTAACCTAGTAAGGGATATGGTTCAAGAGATGCTTGACAGTGGGATTGCAAGGGAGTCTTCTTCTCCTTATGCAAGCCCTATAGTCTTAGTTCAAAAGAAGACCGGAGAAAAGAGGCTATGTGTCGACTATAGGGCTCTAAACAGGAAAACCAAAAAGGACCACTACCCCCTACCTTTAGTTGATGACCAGTTGGATAGGTTATCTGGTAATTTTCTATTTACATCTCTTGATTTAGCTTCTGGTTATTACCAGATACCTCTATCAGAAGAGTCTAAGTCTAAAACAGCTTTCGTAACCCCCGATGGCCAATTTGAATATAACCGCATGCCATTCGGATTAGTTAATGCTCCTTCGGTGTTTCAAAGAACCATTAACAAAATTCTACAGGAAGCTAAAGTTAAATATGCCGTTGTCTATATGGATGACGTGTTGATTCCAAGTAAAGATTTTGCTGAAGGCCTCAATAGATTGGAAGAAGTCCTTAGATTACTTCAAAATGGAGGGCTTACGCTAAAATTAAGTAAATGCAACTTCTTTCAAAGTAGTCTCGATTTTCTCGGTTTCGAGGTCAGTGGTGAAGGTATCCGCCCAGGGTCTAAGAAAACCGAAGCTGTATCAAACTTTCCGTTACCACGAAATCAACATGAACTTAGGCAATTTCTAGGTCTATCAGTTTTTTTCCGTCGCTTTGTCAAAGGATACTCTCTTATTACCTCACCTCTTACTAACCTTTTGAGAAAAGACATACCTTGGTCGTGGAGCGAAAAGCATACTCAGGCCTTTGCCAAAATTAAAGAGATGCTTACCCGGCGCCCTCTTTTGGCACTATATAACCCTGCCTCCGAAACACAACTGCACACCGATGCTAGCAAAGATGGTCTTGCAGGAATTCTCCTTCAATCCAATTCGGATGGTGTTTTTCATCCAATATCTTACTTCAGTCGTAAGACTTCACAAGACGAAAGCAAACTCCACTCCTATGAACTTGAGACATTGGCAGTGATTGCGTCCATAAATCGTTTTAGAGTTTACCTGTTAGGAATACCATTTAAGATTTTCACAGACTGCAACGCTTTAAGATATACACTAACAAAACGAGATATCATTCCACGAGTTGCCCGATGGTGGGTGCAGCTCCAGGAATTTGATTGCTCGATAGAGTATAGACCTGGATGTAAAATGGCTCACGTAGATGCTTTGAGCCGAAATCCAGTCGAAGATAACTCACCCGATGTACATGTACTTGATTGCCTGTCCATAGCAGAACTAGGACAGGATTGGATTAGTACGGTTCAAAGCGTCGACGAAGAAGTCAAATTAATAAAACATGTACTTTCTGACCCGACTTCCGATCAAGTGATAGATTACTGTACTAATTATAAACTTAAAAATGGGCGTGTATACCGCATTGTTGATAGTGAACTGAAATGGTTGGTACCAAAGGGGGTACGTTGGCAAATAGTGAAAAGAAACCATGACGACGTAGGTCACTGTGGTTTTGACAAGACCCTTGATCGCATAAAGAAACATTATTGGTTTGCGAAGATGCGACGTTTCGTAAAAAAATATGTCTCATCTTGTCTCGAATGCGCTCACCACAAAGTCCCCGGTGGAAAACGTGAAGGCGAACTCCATCCTATAGAAAAAAATACTACTCCCTTTCATACCATCCATGCGGATCATCTTGGACCATTCATAAAAAGTAAGAGGGGTAATTGTTATTTACTTGTAATAATCGATGGGTTTACCAAATATATTAATATGACTCCGGTAAAGAACACTAAATCGGTCACTAGTGTCAAAGTGTTAAAGGATCACATTAGCTATTTCGGGGTCCCGTCGCGGTTAATTACTGACAAAGGAACTAGTTTTACCAGTAAAACATTTAAGTCATTTGTCTCCTCGTATGGGATAAAACACATTGAAAATGCCGTCGCGACACCCAGGGCCAACGGCCAAGTCGAGAGGTTCAATAGAACCATTCTTGACGCTTTATCAACATCATGTCATGGCCAGGATGAAAAATCCTGGGACGACCACGTTGCGGATATTCAGGTAGGTTTGAACACGAACACCCATAAGACGACGGGGAAAAGCCCATCTGAATTGCTATTTGGATTTAATATTACCAGCCGCTCTCAGGGTATTTTAAGTGACGTTATCAATGAAACTTTAAACGTTAACAGCCCTGAAGAATTAACGGTTATTAGGGAGAAAGCCAGTGACCTTATTAAAGAACAGCAGGTTAAGGATTCTGAAAGATTCAATAAAAAAAGGAAAGTGGCTACACTATATTCGGAAGGCGATTTAATTAGGGTTGAAAGGCAAGTACCACATGACGGTAGATCTCAAAAGTTAGTAAATAAGTATCAAGGCCCATACCGTATAGTAAAAATGCTCCCGAATGATAGGTTTCTTATAGAGGATACTCCTCTCACTCGAAAGCAGGGTAAGCGTTACGAAAATGTTGTTGCTATTGATAAAATACAACCATGGTTGAGTTTCGATAGGGATATTGCTACAGATGATGATACTGATAATAATGAAAATGAAATTGATACTGTATAAATTAAATATAATGTATTTTAATTTTAGTATAGCCGTTGATTGATAATATTATAATAGAAACACTGCATTATATTAACTAGCTGTTAGATTTATAATTCTCATTAAACCTTAAACTATATAAATAATATGAAATAATTATATGAATATTGATATATTTTAATCGGTAAGATTTTATTTTATACTATAGTCGAAGTTAAACGAGTTTGTGAATGTTTCATATTTAAAAAAAAATACATTTTATTTACTACCAATTAAATTTTCAATATGTAAAATCAAAAGCAACGGGGCTTGCTTTGAACAGGATGGCCGAGCTGTAAGCATTATTATATTGGTAATAAATAACATGTACTTATCTAGTTATAATTTACTTTAATTGTTTATAATAATCAACCTACTTGTTTCGTTTGATCAGTCTAACGACTTTCAATTTGCGATTATGCATCATTTAAATCATATTTTTAATTACACTTAGTTATTTCACTTCTAACTATTTAAATGATCAAAAATACAATAATAATTATTTACAATATAAAACAAGTAAGATGACTTACTTGTTTTGACTAGTCGGTGTAACGTCTTTTAAATTTAAATAGAATCAGGTGATAGTCCGCCCCCACTTTTAATAAGTGACTTTTAGAGGGAGTGTGGACTTTCGAGGCAGACTACTCTTAGCGCTCGCACTGAACAGTCGGTTTTAGTTGAGACATATTAAAGCTACACTAGAAATCGTTTTGAAAATATTGTAAAGTGAATAAAGTGAATAAACTTGATTTATTGGAAGGCTGTGTTTTTTACTCCTGAAACTTCCCAATAAAACGATCCCATATTTGATTTCATATTAACCTGTCATGTGCCGGATGATTGATAGCGTTCAGCCCGTGTTTTTAGAGCGATAGGTACCAATAACTCAATTAATTATGATTCACACTAACTTGATATTCGTTTAATATGAAATTTCTCTGTGGCGACGACTCAGCATGAGGCCTGAGGGGTTCGAAATGCGGGTCGGGTGTTTCCGTCCGGAATTTGTCAATAGCAGCTACGGTGCCTGGATTTGTGCCCGGTTGATGGCAATAGACTCGTCCCTATTACATGAGACTTAAACACAACTAGCGGAATAAGGGCCATGATATAGGTGCTCAACCCTGCAAGCATATTATAACAGTCGCCTAAAGTTTTTGGACTACTTATCCAGAAATATTGTTCTAGTTATACAACGTGTAACAGGAAGAGTATAGTCATATGGAAGGGTGTGCTACAGACCATCAAACTGAACAACTTTTTCCGTGGAACCACCATCGTTATCGCGAAAAAAATTTCAACGGCCCCATACTAAATTCTCTTGCCCTTATCCCAATTTATTAGTGGTCGGCGCAGCATGTGTTCTTCTTCCATACTCCTCTATTTTTCGTCATCTCATCAGACACTTCTTTTCTTACCATATCCTTCTTAACACAGTCCATCCATCGTTTCTTTGGTCTTCCTCTACTCAAATACCCATCCACATTCATACTCAAAACTTTTTTCACGGCCTTTTTCTCATTCCTCCGCATCATCCAATACCTACTCGACCAAATGTATGAAACAGCTGATTATTTTTTTCGTTTTCGATGGTGGTCCCATAACGAAAGTTGTTCATTTTGATATAGCACACCCTTTCATATGACTGTACCCTTTTTGTTACACGTTATATATGAGACAAGTGCCAAAATACGATTGACTTGTCTAATATGGAATAATGTTTTTATTCTTTAGATTGAGCGTGTAATAACTGCTCTAGTCAACCAGTTTCTTACTGAAGTCCATATTATTCGGTACAGTAAAAGATCTGAAAAATCTTTCCAGAAAGGAGAAATATATTCTCAATTCCGCAGTCAGTTGAGCCAGTGTCGATTTTCTTACATTCCAACTTCAATACATTTTTTTCGAACACAATTTGAAATAAATCGGAGGAAGTCTTCGGTGTGAACGTTCTCTTTGTTTTTTTCTAGGAAAATATTACTTTCGAACGGGAATCTTCCGATACTGGCAATTTGGTATGGATGGAGCCTTTATACATGAACGATAAGCGTCCGGTCATCATAATCTATCTTTCTATATCCCAAGTTTCAAGAAAATAGACTTTCAATTTCGTTTTTCTCAAACCTTTTATGGTTTTTTGACCATTTTGGTTTTGTTAAGAATAATAGTCAGATTTTTTTTCTGATTGTCATCAGCCTATAAATGTTTCCACTGCTGTGACACAGGCGTCCATTCTCTGATCGTAGTTATGAAGGAATTAAACTCGTCTGCAATCAATAATAAGACTTTTATTTTAATACGATGGTGTTGTTGGATTGTCTGAAGAAGTCAACAAAAAATCAGCTTTGTTGCAGGTCGTTATAAATCACATTATCGGTCTCTGGGTCAAAATAATAACCCTGTGCTGGACACACTTGTACGAGTAGTTAGTCTCTAGTGATGATTGCCTTGCGACTTGTGTAAGTGTCTACACTGTGTTTTTTCTGGTGGGAAATATTAGGGGTTATACTAGTCATGATTAATTAATGTTATCATTTGTTTCAGTTGCGCGTTAATATAATAATTATGCCACAAGGAGATATACAATGCGCTTTTTGAAGCCCATTGTAGGTCGTGATAAATGACATTATCACGCATTTCGCTATGTTACACACTGGCCTACATTGATAACTTGGGTTTATCTCCAGTGTTGACTTCCATACGTCTATATACGTGTCTATACACAAGACAGACAGCAATATGTCCACGTCTCGATACGTCATTCGGGCGGTGTTATCTCGGCGACACGCTCCACGTCAACGTGTCGATGTCGGGTCGCCGTTACACGGTTAAGCTTAGCTGTTAGCGGGATAAATGTGTAGGTCGGCAGGGGACGGTCAGTTTGGAGACCTCGTTAACAGGGTTACGGTCAATTTTTCCGTAAAGTTGGTATGTAATGAAAATATTTTTGCGTGTCCTCTCTTTGTTATGACAGAAAGCAATGCCACCCAAAAAAAAACGGGAAAAGCTAGTCAGTCAGTTGATAATTTGTTTAAAAAATAATAATAATAGCTCTGGCTCTAACTAAAACACTAAGCATTTATTTCAATTAAAGCATTTACAGGAACTTTCGCATTGTCAAGGTACCAGAAACAAAAATATGAAGGTCCTAACCCCAACCAATTAATAACTGTGAAAGCACTGCAGTTGCCCAAAAAGCTTACGGCTTATAGGCTTTTACGCCTAAATTGGTCAAACTACACATATAAACAAGAAGATTATTTATGGGTCATCTCTGGTCACCTCTAAGTTGGCAAGTGACCGAGTAAGAAACAGATCTGTCATATTTATTTATTGAGTCTTTGGTCAATTTATAAAGATTTACGGGCCGCTCGTATCTCAAGATGCCACCAACAGTCGCCTGTAGGTGCCTATTCAGACGGAGTTTTTTAAAAAATGGCGAAGTAGACAATATCTAAAAATAATCCGTAGTTTTGATGAATTGATAAAGATTGTAATAGGTGTGTTAAAATCCCCATAGCGAAGCGGCAAGTCAATCGTTTCTCATTTTTTTGTTCTGAACAACCCTGGCAATTGTCTAGTTTCTGAGATATTGGAGGTCAAAGTTCTAAGTTTTTCACAGGTTTTTTTAATGGTATAACTTTAAATATCTCCATGACCCTTGTACTATTAAATGCATTCATCAGGACAATGTTTGGTAAACCGTGATTTTTCACACCAAAAAAAGTGGTTTCCTATTTCAAAATTCTCGTAGTAAAAAGCAACTTTTAGGTAGCGCCTTCTTAAAAAGTACTGAACTCTGAAAGTCATCCGTCGCGATCGAAACATACCCACACTGGGTTCCAGATACATGCGAAAATATAAGTAAATAAAACCTAATAACAAGAATATTTGTGTGGCGTCAAGTAATTCGTTTTATTTTCCAAGTGGAATTTGAGGCTTTCGCGTAATTTTTCCGTTACCACATCCATTAGGATATTGAAGTGAAAGTTATGTAACCTTTAAGTAATCACTTGTGTGGTTACCGCATGGGATGAGGTGTTTTGTTGGCCAACCCTGGATAAATAGGGTTACTGCTATTTGATCAACCAGAACTGTAAATTAGGAGTGGGTAATTCATTTGTAATGCTATAGTATTTCAAATATACTGTTTATGCTTTTATTATCAGCTTCATGGATATCTTGTATTCAGTAAATAAAGGCTATTATTTTATTTTCTTATTATGAGCAGACTAGAATTGCACTAAAACTGGAGAACGTATTCCATCGCCTATCTGATCAAGGCTGAATAGTAAATCTTACATTCTTATTTACATTTAGAATTGTTTTTTCACTCTTCCTACCTATTCTTTTTAGGTAAACATTTTCTGAAGTTCTTTTTCTTCATTTTGTGTCGATTTGCTTAAATAACATTCGACCAGCATGTAGTCACCTGCACAGCTCTTTCGTTGGCTTCGTTTAAACCCTTGAAGGGGCAGGTGATTGTGCAGGATGGGCAAGAAAGAAGGTAGGGCATAACTTATAGAAGGGCTCCACATTGGATACCCCATTTGAATGAGGATACCAGATCTTTTTGTGTAACCGCCAGCCTGGGCCCGCAAACCTTTTAATAAGAGACGATAAATGGACCCAAGCATTTATTTTAAAAAACTTAACAACATTTTCCATTCTCGAGTGCTTAGGTAGGACTTTCAAATGAATCTACTAACTGAAGGCTATTTTTAATTGAATTTTGTTTAGAAGTCACAAAGAATCCAATTACGTCTACCAAAGATCTAAGTCTGTAAAATACGTTTAGACTTTAGCCATTATTTATTCCTAAATCCAGTCTTATTTCTTCTTGTTATTATTTACTGAACTAAAAAGCTAGGTCGAAATCCCGGTAAAAATTCTACCACATTTTTGTATGGCTAATCCTCGACGTATTTTACTGTACAGGGGTAATAAATTTTCAAAGCGCGTCTACAAGTACGTTGAGTATATTTATAGTTCAAAACTAGTTTCAACTAGGTACACTAGACGTACCTATACTTATATCGAAAAGTATTTTAACATTTACGTCATGTTTTAACTTTTAAAAATAACATCTCCATACCTTCCAAGAAAGGTTTAAAGCTTCTAATTTTGCCCCCGTATCTTTCGTGGTACTCTTTTCTTGAGACACCTCAAATCAGCCTGGGATGGAATGATCTGGGAGCGCAACTTAGTGGTGCGCTCCCAGATCATTCCATCCCAGATTGTCACCTCTTTCTGCGCCGGCTTCAGCGGTGCTTTCCGAGGTTTCCATATCATCATCATCATCATCATCTCAGCCGAAAGACGTCCACTGCTGGACATAGACCTCCCCCAAGTGTCGCCACATTGACCGGTCCCTTGCGACTCGCATCCACCGGATTCCCGCAACCTTCACCAGGTCATCGGTCCACCTAGTGGGAGGTCTTCCAACGCATCGTCTTCCGATTCGCGGTCGCCACTCCAGAACTTTTCGGTCCCAACGGCCATCCGTTCTGCGAGCAATGTGCCCTGCCCACTGCCACTTAAGGCGCTTAGATGAGCTAAATTAGTAACTCTATTTGTGGTGGTTCAAACTTCGTTTGAAATGCTGTTAGAATAAAGTTCTAATCAGCTTGCACTACAAAGTGGTTGTTACGTCAGCCACTGCGGGTCTAATAGCGCGAAATGAGTGGTTTCGATCGATTTACAAAAAAACTATTGATTGGATTAAAAAACTAAAACAGTATCATGCTAATATATTGCTTGTAGAATTATTTGCCAAAAAATCAGAATGATCGCATGCATATTAGTATGTTTTTTATTGTTTGAAAGATATTTTTAGAGGTAAG